>OY253752.1:2500-2491261 GCA_958009045.1 Oxytorus armatus | reverse complement strand
TACAGCAATAATCCATCGGCGCCGTCGAGCCCAACGGGACATCAGGCACAGCCGAATCTCACCTCCGACAGAATAGACCAAAACAGTTATTTCATCAATCAAGCACAGGCTACAGCACTTCAGCAAACCTTCGAGCAATTCAACATGGTTAGTTAACGAGATTTAAATTTCCCGCCCCGTTATCCCCGCCCCAACCCCCCACCCCACCTCCTCTTGGCTTTAAAAATCAATGAAAATCTCGTTCTCATTTCGTTCAGAGAAAAAGACCTCCTTTGTGACCTTTGTTTTTTGTTAATTGTTCTGTTTGTGCCTATCAAAGGGAGTGGTGAGTAACGAACGTTTGAAGCTTTCACGTAACGGTTCTATCTTCTCAAAAGCAATCGATAACGGTTATAATCAAAAAATTATTCACATTACGATTTGTCTCTCGCTCTCTCTCTCTCTCTCGCTCACTGATTTTCTTTCCCCTCTCGTTGTATCGACGAACGCGAAGGAAGTGGTGAGTAAATAACATTCGTTCAAGTCGTCAATATTATATTCAATGAATATTACAACAAAAAAAAAAAAGAAATACTTGCTCCTCTTGTATTTGCTAACGAGCAACGAGAGATTTCAATTTCAATGAGATAACGTCGCGGAGCGTCGATGGAATCTTTTTTTCTGAATATTATTAATTTTTTTTCTTTCTTCTTTAACCTACCGCAAAGACGTTATTGGCTCGTGATATCGAAACGCTTTCGAGAAAAATATTATTAATGATGACTGCGTTGTTATTTCAAAGGGCACATTGTTTATTTGTTGCGTGCTAACCGTTAGGACTGGGCGCAAGTGGTACAGCAACTTGTCGAATCCGGTTGGGCTACCCAGGCAGAGGTGATGAGACTTTCAAATTCCCTCCAAAAAAAAAAAAAAAAAAAACAAACAACAAAACAAAAGAAAAATTCTAAAATTTATTCCTCCAAATAGCCATTCCTACGATAAATATGAATGCGTCATTTTTTTTTCGTTTTACGCTGTTTGCGATTGTGTGGGTGTACTCGAAAGAAAACACGACAATGATTGATGGACTTAATTTTTTTATGCTCATATATTCACATCACCGAACATGATACGTATTTTGCAATAACGACGACAATTCGAAGACTAATTTCATCATTTTTGTTATTGCTTTTTTTTTTTTCATCTTTATCTCTACCTCCGCGGTTTGGATCTAGATGGACTCGACCGTGGATCCGAATACCATGAACGCTTACATCGGCTCGCCGAATCATACTTCCAATTATGCGACAGTAAGTTTTTTTTTTCTCTCCTTCGTCTTTTAATTCAGACGACAAACACATCGGCGAATGACCGCCAGCAGTCGGTGTCGGTGCGCGGCTTTGTCGATCTCCCGTGTTGAGGTAGTAGTCTGGTAACTTAAGGGAGGGGTAAGGGTTTCAGTGTAAAAAAAAAACACTTTTTTTGCGATTTTTTTTCTCAAATATGGCAATTTTATTCGAACCTTTTGTACATTATTGAGCATACTTTTGACAATGTTGTGTAATTTTTTCATGCAGAAATATTGAAGTATAAGCCCGTAACAGAGCTTCCCCCAAAACGTCTTGGAAAAAAAACAATTTGCGGTGTTCACTATAACTCGGCCGGAAATTATCTGAAAATGAAAAACCATGAAAATTTAGTGAAATTATAATCAAATCTTCCCCCCAACGTTCTCTGATAATTTTTTTTTTTCATTTAAAAATTTTTCGCGGCCATCTAAAGTGTGAACTGTTATTTTCCACGAAAAATTCCGCCATTTTGTGGGTGGAAAACACCCTTAATGTAAAAAAAGTTTGAAATGAATCGGTCAAGTAGTTTTTAAATGGCGGTGAACACGGACTTTAAAAAAGTAGTTTTGAGAAAAACGCGTCTAAAGTTTATGAAGTAAAAAAGTGAAGAAAAAATTTTTTTTTCCCAACTTACACGGAATCATCGATTCCAGCTCCATACAGCATTTTAAAATATTGTAGTGTATAGTATACACTATATACTATATACACAATAGCAATGAATAAACTGTATACCTGTTCGACAGCTGCGCTGCTAGCCCGACCGCCCGCAGCTGTTAGAGGTATAGCGTTAAAGGCCAGGAGATTAATAAGAAAATAGCTTCAAGAATATTGCTTAGATCGGTTTAAAATTTTAAGGACATATTCTTGAAATGTTAAGCAATAAGATAAGACAAAAAAAAATCGATTTTTCGAAAGTGAAAACCCTTACCCCGCCCTTAAGCCGATTTTCATGTCTTTTTTTGAAGGGCGTTTTTTTGTAGGAAAATAAAAATAAATCGTTTTGGATATTTGGGATATTTTTATTTACATATTAAGGATACAAAAAAAAAAATTTTTTAATTTAATAGTTTATTATTATTATTATTATCATTGATCGAAGTTGGCACCTCGAAAAAAAAGCGCGTGGGTGGCCCCGGTGATTTTGGCTCTTGATGTTATCCGAAATAAAAAATTCTTGATAATTCTTAATCTATAGACATGTCATTCTGGTCGGAACTACTGAAGTTAAATTTCATGGATAAATAACAAAATGGCGGACTTTTGAGAAAAAAAACTTTTTTCCAAAGTCCGTCATTTTGTTATTTGTCCATGAAATTTAACTTCAGTAGTTCCGACCAGAATGACATGTTTATAGATTAAGAATTATCAAGAACTTTTGATTTCAGATAACATCAAGAGCCAAAATCACCGGGGCCGCCCACGCGCTTTTTTTCGAGGTGCCAACTTCGATCAATAATAATAATAATAAACTATTAAATTTTTTCCAAACAATTTTTTTTTGTATCTTCAATATGTAAATAAAAACATCCTAAATATTCAAAACGATTCATTTTTATTTTCCTACAAAAAAATGCCCTCCAAAAAAGACATGAAAATCGGATTAAGTTACCAGACTATTACCTTAAGCGGTGTTCGACCGCGGTTCGTACTGGGATGGGTGATCACTTAGCCGTGCACTGGCTGACGCGCCGACCGTTGAGCGGGACGCAGTTTTGTTGAATTTCTGATGTAGTAAATTCAACTGAAACTCAGTCAAAAACAAAACTGTCTGTATCGATACAGGTTTTTCGCAGTTTTCCCTGTGTCCGGGAAATGCGATACAGCGTAGCTAAGACGTCTACGGGCGCAATGGAAGTTACCTTAGCTTAGCGAAATGCGGATGAGGTTTTTAGTGATAGGGGGGAAAATGGAAAATATGGAATTGGGAAGGGTCATGCGCAAAAACCTGAAAGAGTATACGTTGGAAAGAATGAAATTGCAAAACTTTTATTGGGTCTACAAGTAAGTTTTAAAGGATTTTTTGTGAAAATTGAGGATTTATTGTGCAAAAATTGATTCTGCAAGATTCGGCAAGTTCTTCTTCCGTTTGACACGATTCTTAGTTCAATAATGCCTCCAATTCTGCAACTTCAAACGTTTCTGGTCTGCTTTCACGTACCTTATCCTCCTTCCCAAAATCACCACTTTTGAACCGTCTAAACCAGTACTCACAAGTTGAAATTGATGGAGCATGGTCCCCATAAGCCTCGCACAACAATCGATGACCTTCAGCTGCCTTTTTCTTCAAATGAAAGCAGAAAAGTAAAGCTTCCCGCAAATTGCGTTTACATTGGCACAAAAGTTGAAATATATGGAGTTCGAAAAAACTATGTTCTTTAAACTTTGACAAAATGACATACGGAAAACTAAAACCTACTGATGACGCTTTAACGTGAAGGTAGTTAGGTTATGGTCTGATGCGATTTAATACTATTTACTCTTGTAAATCCTTTAAAACTTACCTGTACCCCCAATATAATTAATTCTTCGCGAACGTTGCACGTGAAAATTGTCAAATAATTCAGTTCTATTTGTCGGCCGGCACGGAGTGTAGAATGAAAATTTCCGAAATTTCTAGCCACGAAAAAATAAGAGCTCTTCCTCTTCGAACCGAAGATGACAACTTCCTTTTTCTTATTTCACGTAAATTTCAGTCTCCAGGGGGAAAAAAAAATACAAAAAAAAACGACTTCTCTCTCGCTTGTCAAATTTGTTGTGAAAAATTTTTGCTAAAAGATAATACTAGCGATAATGTATATTTTAATATTTAATAGCTCGATCTGTTGATCCTTCGAGCGATTCGTTATCTTGGAATATTTTACGGAACGAGGTTAGTTTAGTGGAGTGCGAATAAGAAGTAATAGGGGGAAAATGAAAAATATGGAATGAGGAAGGGTCATGCGTAAAAACCCGAAAGGGTATACGTTGGAAATAATGAAGAAAAAATACTATTTTTGATGTCTATGTTAAATTGCTAAATATTTACTGTTAATTCATCGGGAACGTTGCACGTGAAAATTGTAATTCAGTTTTATTCGCGCGAAGGCACGGAGTATAGAATTAAAATTTCCAAAATTTCTTTCCATGAAAATGCACATTAGAGCGAAAGCTCTGTACCTAGTAAATTCCCTTAGGGGGGGAAATAGGGTTAGGACAGCGTTTTCTCAATGATTTTCATGAATTTTTTTATAGTATAAAAAATGGATATAATTTATTGAAACTTTGAAAATACTTTATACATATATTTAAGTATATACTATAAAATTTTTGAAGAATTTCCTTGAAAAACACCGCGGATATTAGCGATCCCATATTGCAGGTCACAATCAGACTCAGCATTTTGCGTACATTCTGGAAGCCGCAATTTTCATCTGAAATCAAACGAGGTCGGAATTTACTTTTATTATATGTCTCTCTTCTATATGAACCTAAATGCTATCAAAAAAATAGAAAATTTAATTTTTTACAGGGGTCAAAACAAAAAAGCATGATTTTTTGCCATTTTTTGCAAATTTATTTGCAAAAAAAAATTATTTTAAATAATGACAATATTCCGATTTTAGGTTCATATAGAGCGCGATACTATGAAGAAAGTAACTGCCAATTTTCAAAACGATTGGTTGAAAACTTTTCAAACTAGCGTGTACGCAAGTTCAAAAAAAGTCGTTTTCAGAAAAACGCGTTTGAAAAAATAGCAAAATGCTGAGTCTGATTGTGACCTGCAATATGGGGTCGCTAATATCTGCGGTGTTTTTCAAGGAAATGCTTCAAAAGTTTTATAGTATATACTTAAGGGTGAACACCATTGTGACCCCCTGTTTTTTTTCACATTTTTCAAGAATTTTTTTTTGTGGGAAAAAAAGAGATATTCGAAAAAATTTTTTGGGTTTTGTTCCTTGTTTATTAATGTATCAAAAAACATTTTTTTCACATTTTTTACGCCGCATGGAGGCGGTGGGGAAGCTCTCGCATCAGGTGCTGTCATCTCGGCGGCACGCAGCAGAACTCTCTTCAACGTCGATCTGAAAAAAAATACCGAGTGTTTTCGTTAATAATATGATATTTTGAAGAGAAGTACATAGGGATTTGGAAAAATATTGTTTTAAAAAAAATAGGCACGCCTTTGAAATTAACTTTAATTTCAAAGGCGTGCCTATTTTTTAAAACAATATTTTTCCAAATCTGTATGTACTTCTCTTCAAAATATCATATTATTAACGAAAACACTCGGTATTTTTTTTCAGATCGACGTTGAAGAGAGTTCTGCTGCGTGCCACGGAGATGACAGCACCTGATGCGAGAGCTTCCCCACCGCCACCATGCGGCGTAAAAAATGTGAAAAAAATGTTTTTTGATACATTAATAAACAAGGAACAAATTCCAAAAAATTTTTTCGTATATCTCTTTTTTTTCCCACAAAAAAAAATTCTTGAAAAATGTGAAAAAAAACAGGGGGTCACAGTGGTGTTCACCCTTAAATATATGTATAAAATACTCTCAAAGTTTCAATAAATTATATTCGTTTTTATACTATAAAAAAATTCATGAAAATCATTGAGAAAACGCTGTCTTAACCCTATTGCCCCCCTTAATGGCTTATAACAATAGAACGAGTCGGAATTTTCATTAAAAATTTTGGGAACATATTTTTCAATAGTTTTATTAACCATTTATGAAATAAAAAAAAACGATTTTTTGAACCGTCTAACCCTATTTCCCCCCTTAAGTCGTTTACCATCCGTACTACTCGGTCGGTACAAATTTCAGTGCTCGGGGGCGGGGCGGGGGGGGGGGGGGGGGGAGATACAGAAAAAGAACGACATCTATCGCTCGCGTCTGTCAAATCTGTCGTAAAAAAAATGTTGCTAAACGATAACACACGTGGCAATGTAATATTTTAGTAGCTTGTTGAACGAGCCCGTTATCTTGGATTATTTTTACAGAACGAGATGATCAACGTCGGCGGTGACCTTGGTAGCAGCGACGCCGGCTACTTCAGTACGAGTCCGCAAATGGCGTATCATCCGAGTACACCAACGACCACGCAACAATTGACACCGCAAACGCCAAACACGCCGACAATCATACTCACCGGTGAGTAATCCACATTGACGCAATTAATCAAAAAAGTTGCCGATCAAGGTGAGCTTTGATATGATCCATTCCCGTTCTACGACGTCGCGCCTCATTTTCTTTTCGTTCGCAGATTTTTCGGGCACGGACGATTTAACGAGTCCCGAATTCGTCAAGGATCTCGGCTCCTCGATGACCGGTGATTTCGATACCGATTTGTTTACATCGGACGACGCGCTTAGACAGGGCCTCGGACCCATCGATCTCGACGGATTGCAAATGCTCACCGATCCCGACATGGTCATATCCGACGCAAATGCCGAGGATCACTTTAGGCTAGATCGTCTCTAAGCCAAGTTTGCGATTTAACACGAGGACATATAATTAATTAAAAAAAAAAAAATATATATATATATATAGAGAGTTTTCCACTCCGTCATCGAGCGCTTTGAGCCCATTGTTTAGAATTTTTCAAATACGATTAAAGGCCAAAAATGGTCCGCGGTCGTGGTACTATCGTTTCGGAAGACGATTCCAACAAACTCGAGACGTCGCAATGTTCGGGTGTGTGTATGTGTGTAAGAGCGAGAGACATTGTGTGCGCGTGGGGATACTTGACGATTAAAAAATTTCAACAATCAAAGTTTAATTGCCGACAATTCTTTATTTTTCTCTTGATAATCTGGACTTTGCGAAGTCTCGAGAGTGACTCGAGTCGTCGGCCTCCTCGAGTGTCAATGACCATGACGATTCAATTAGGGGAAGTTAAGGGATACACGGTTCTCGGCCGTTTTTGCTCTTCCAACGTCGCGCGTGAGTGACAACAACAATAACAACAACAAAAAACAACGAAGTTGGAACTGCATCTACGAGCCCATGGGACTAAAAGACCCGTTCGTGATAAAACTGTTAATTGAACATTAATAAGTAGATAAAAAAACTTTATCGACCTGTTTTTATCTTTATTTTATACTACTTTGTACATTTTATCGTGTATGATCTCTGAAAAAGCACAAAACAAAATGAAAATAACAGAAGGAAAGAAAAAAAAGAAACAAAGTTTACTGATTTATACATGCTTTTATCGTGTTACGCGTAATATTAGTTATTAGGAGAATTTTTGCGCGCGCGCGTATGCGTGTGTACTGGTGTTCGAATGTCCGTTTAGATGAGAATCATTTATCGACAGAGGACTCTCTCGTCCAGCAAATTTTTCGCTTCTTTAGTACGCAGGACACGCATACACGCACGCAAATATGTGGACACACACAATTACAATATGCATTGTCGCTAGAAGCATACGATTTTTATTTTCACTGGTATTTTCATTATTGGGAAGAAACATTACCGACAGCAACGGCTGGAGGTGTCACGCGGCCACTGAAATTATTTTACGCGACAAGAGCAAAGCGAAATATCGATAAGTTTGATAAAAATTGTGAAATACGTTTAATTATTATTATACTGCAACGATATGTATGTAATTATTTAACAATTATACACTTTTTTATTGTTATTTTTTTTTTCAATCTATAATTTACGAACAATTACGTATGCATTGTATAATGTATAATACAATTTATTTATGTTTATTTAAGAAGGTTCACTAGGTAGATCGAGAATGCACGGAAATTTCGAAAATGTTTGTTTTACCATTACGTGATTATACACCAACATATCTGAATTATCGGAGAATTTGGCCCTTGTGGCATTTCTTGTTCGCGGCGTTTTAATTCAAGAAGAAGATTGCGGACAAACTCGAAGATAGTACAATAATAGAGCGCATTTCAATGAAACCCCGTGACAAAAATCAGATAGTTGACCTCTGTATCGTTTAAGGGTGAACACCACTGTGACCCCCTGTTTTTTTTTCACATTTTTCAAGAATTTTTTTTGTGAAAAAAAAAGAGATATTCGAAAAAATTTTTTGGGTTTTGTTCCTTGTTTATTAATGTATCAAAAAACATTTTTTTCACATTTTTCACGCCGCATGGTGGCGCTGGGGAAGCTCTCGCGCCAGGTGCTGTCATCTCCGCGGCAGGCAGCGGAAATCTCTTCAACGTCGATCTGAAAAAAAATACCGAGTGTTTTCATTAATAATATGATATTTTGAAGAGAAGTACATAGGGATTTGGAAAAATATTGTTTTAAAAAAAATAAGCACGCCTTTGAAATTAAAGTTATTTTCAAAGGCGTGCCTATTTTTTTTAAAACAATATTTTTCCAAATCCCTATGTACTTCTCTTCAAAATATCATATTATTAACGAAAACACTCGGTATTTTTTTTCAGATCGACGTTGAAGAGAGTTCTGCTGCGTGCCGCGGAGATGACAGCACCTGACGCGAGAGCCTCCCCAGCGCCACCATGCGGCGTGAAAAATGTGAAAAAAATGTTTTTTCATACATTAATAAGTAAGGAACAAAACCCAAAAAAATTTTTCGAATATCTCTTTTTTTTCCCACAAAAAAAAATTCTTGAAAAATGTGAAAAAAAAACAGGGGGTCACCGTGATGTTCACCCTTAATATCACTAAGCTTTTTACGGTTGAAGTAAATGCCTCGCACGTTGTCCGCCCGCGCCACACGGTGCCCCTTGCCGCGCCGTGCGGCAAACCCCGTGAACCTCCTTAAAGCTTCCGATACTATGTCCCGTGGTTGTAATCTAAAAAAAAAAGTCATTCTCGAGCGGCCATATTGATTAGTCCAAATCTCGTCCACCGGAGTCACTATTGAACGATGTTTCTCCAATGATCCTCGTTTCCACAAGCACGCTTTTTCTTACACGGTCAAAAACGAATTTGTTCATTGACATTATTACTTCGACGAAGTTTCGAGACCCAAAGACTCAATATGACGGGACTTTGGTGGCAATTTTTCAATTAAACAGAGGAGAGAGTACAATCAATGTTTTGAAATGATACAATTTTTTCGGCAGTTCTAGTGAACTTCCTTAAAGTTTCCCACACTTTGCCCCGTGCTTGCCATTTAAAAAGAAATGCCATTTTCGAGCGGCCATATTGATTAGTTCAAATCTCGTCCACCGGAATCACTATTAAACGGCATTTCTCAATGATCCTCGTTTCCACAAGCACGCTTTTTCTTACACGGTCAAAAACGAATTTGTTCATTGACATTATTACTTCGACGAAGTTTCGAGACTTAAAAACTCAATATGACGAGACTTTGGGGGCAATTTTTCAATTAAACACAGGAGAGCGATACATTTTTTTTGTTATTCCGAATCTTTACGAGTCGTTAATCGCCGTAGGGCTTTACTAAATTTTTCTTCATCGCGTTGCAATTATTTTTCTCTTAAATCTAAAACATCGAGTCACCGACGCTCGTCACTCGTTTGAATTATCGCTGCTTTATCACCCGAACTTATTGTTTTCCATAGAAAAATAAAAAGATATAGATCGACGGGGTTATGTTATTTTCCGTTACTTTCTCTCTTTCGCCTCGTTGGCACGGTAAATAGCGCGGGAAAAATAAATTAAAGGGTGTAGTGAAAGAAATAAATAAAAATTCGAAGAACAAGCGACGAGTAAGAACAGAAGGGAAAATTGAGAAATGTGCGACACATAGAAGAGATATGTTATTATTAATAAATTCAATAAACGGTATGTAGATGCTCGCGTGTACCCTCCGCGATTGTCAATTGTTTTTTGAAAGTAATACGCTGTACTTTGTATACATTGACTAATTGTTAATTCGACGATGGAACTAGAGCTATAAAAAAAAAAACAAGTGTGTATGTATAAAGAATTTAGAGAAAGTTACGGACCAGGATGAAAGAGAGAAAGGGAGAAGGGAAAAGCACAGAAACTAACGTAGAAAAAAAACAGAAAATAAGAACAATCGTATCTGTAACACGATCACTGTAATCGTCGCGCCATTTAATTCGTGTCTCTGTAAACGTTTAAGAATTTCTAACGAGTGTAAGCAATTTTAACGGACGGACATCCGTTCAGTCTCGGGATCGGGACGGTGGGCAGGGGAAAACGGTCACTTTCGTGTTTTCGAGGGACTCTGTCAAGTATCTCGTAGATTCCGCTTAACAATCTTTTTTTTATCTGTGAAATTGTCCGTTGAAAAAGAGCAAAAAAAAATGTATACATATGTATTTTGTTCGTGAAGCAAGAAGCCACTCGAGGCTCGCTTAATCTCGGTCATACAAAAAAACGACATTAGCACCGCCGCAGCGCGTTAACCATAGGCTGTTTGACGAAAATATTCAAACGCTAAACTCGAGAGAAAAAAAAAAGTCTATCTTCACCCGTGGATGGAGTCTATTTAATGACGATCTATTTTAATTTATTTCCTTTCTCTTCGATCGAACAATCAGTGCCAATAAAGAGTCGCGACTTTCTCTTAACGTTAATAAATTTTTGTAAATAAACGATAAACAAGCTGTTTGTTATGGTTAAACGATTTTTATTTGTCGTCCCGGTTCAAGAAACGCGCGGAAAATTAAAGAGTAAAATATAAAGTTAGATCTATGTGTAAAACAATTGTTCCCTCCTCCGTCGTACGAACTGTAAACCCCTGCCGAGAACCGCTCGTTTTTTTTTATTTTTTTATCACGTTCCAACTTTTACGCCGAATAAAAGTCCACAATGGAGATCTCGTTCGAGGAGAAAAAAATTTTTAAAAGAGTATAGAGAATTCGAGCAAAAAAATTCCATTGGACGAACGCACAGACAAAAAAAAACAACAAATTTTACTTCGACTCTGTTACATACGCCTGTAAATATTGCCTATATATTTCGACGAGTGTTATACACAGATTGTAAAAAAACGTAGAATATCGTCACTAATCATCGTTCATTTTTGTTGTCCACTTCTATTTTATCATCGCATTGTATCCATTCGACATTTACCGTCGTTTCGAAAATAACTACGTGTTTAGAGGAGTGAGGAAAAAAAAAAGGAGTAAGAATTTCGCGTACTTGATTCGATGTAAATCACACCATTTGCAAACGTACTTTCAATTCGCCCGACATTGAAAACTATAAATAACGATTGAAAAAAAAAACAGAGAAAGATACATTTCTGTATGTGATCGTCGAATTTGTTTAAGGTAGGAGTCTGGTAACTTAAGCCGATTTTCATGTCTTTTTTGGAGGGCGTTTTTTTGTAGGAAAATAAAAATGAATCGTTTTGGATATTTAGGATGTTTTTATTTACATATTAAAGATACAAAAAAAAAATTTTTCGAAAAAATTTAATAGTTTATTGTTATTATTATTATTGATCGAAGTTGGCGACTCGAAAAAAAAAAGCGCGTGGGTGGCCCCGGTGATTTTGGCTCTTAATGTTATCTGAAATCATAAATTCTTGATAATTCTTAATCTATAGACATGTCATTCTGGTCGGAACTACTGAAGTTAAATTTCATGGATAAATAACAAAATGGCGGACTTTGGAGAAAAAAAACTTTTCCAAAGTCCGCCATTTTGTTATTTATCCATGAAAATTAATTTCAGTAGTTCCGACCAGAATGACATGTCTATAGATTAAGAATTATCAAGAATTTTTTATTTCAGATAACATCAAGAGCCAAAATCACCGGGGCCACCCACGCGCTTTTTTTTTCGAGGTGCCAACTTCGGTCAATAATAAACTATTAAATTTTTTCAAACAAAATTTTTTTTGTATCTTTAATATGTAAATAAAAACATCCTAAATATCCAAAACGATTCATTTTTATTTTCCTACAAAAAAACGCCCTCCAAAAAAGACATGAAAATCGGCTCAAGTTACGAGGCTACTACCTTAAGGGCGTCAAAAAGCAACCCGAGTGTCTCGAATCACCGGAATTCAATCAATTCGAAATTCATCGATTTATCGTTTTCTTTTTGTAATTAAAAACGACGAATTTGATGATCGAAGAAACGAAAGAAAATGGAACAAGACAAAAACGTGTTTTTTTAAAAGGGACAAAAAGAATTCTCTTCGGTGGTAGAAATACTTCGGATAAATAATATAATCGACGACTATATTGTATGTTAATATTTTGTGAGATTTAGCAGCGATTACGTGGAGTGTCTAGCGGGAAACAAAATCGGTAACTAAAACAGAAGAAAGAAAAAAAAAAAACGTTCTCACCGATCCTCGACAACGATTCGCCATGACAGTCAATTCACCGTGCCACAGAGTACGGAAAATGTAATTGTAAAACGTTAATAACGAGAAGAAAGAATAAGTCGTCGGCACCCACTCGTGTTCAAAAACATTGACTATTCAAGTTTTATAATCGCAGGACCATCGCGTTTGGTGTTTCTTTTTTTTTTATCACGAAAAAGACTCGAATTGCCTTATATAGCCATGTACTTCGAATTTCAAATTGATAACAAAATGGAGAGAATATGATGAACGAACGAAGACGGAAAAAATAAAAGCCAAAGTCCTCGACGAGAGCCCCCCCCCCGCGTTAAATGTAGTTACGGACGAAGATTCTCGTCGGATACTCCACGAATGCTGAGGTCAAAGGAAAAACAAAAGAAAATTTTCGCCTACACGAAAACTAGAGATTAATATGATACTTGTCTGTGGTGTTTTAATAGAGGAGAGTTTGGAAACGAACAAGACATAGAAGAGAAATGTTGCGAACGCATTAGAGTCGAGAATCGAGGAAAAATAGATGACAAACGACGCCGGTGGTTGAATCGAAAAGATGAACAAAATTGCCGTCGTTTCAAATCGCTCACGTTCGAGTCGTTGAAGGACCGAACACGGTCGAAAATTACAAGCGAAGAGACTCAAAACTGGATTTTGTAAAATTTAAACTTAACAAAGGGTCAATTCTATACCACAAAACGATTTTTCTTTCCGTCACATTTCGATCGTTACGAGATCTCATTCCTGAATTTTAAATGTCCCGTCAATACTCCGTAACATCGCGAAAATTCTTATATTTGCTTAATTCTTTCACAAAATCACTGTCGAACTTGCAGCATTTTTTCACTTTTCAACGGCCATTAACGTCCGCAACGATACGATCGGTTCATCTATTTCTCCAATAACAAAAAAAAAAAAAAACAAAACGAAACTGGCTCGCCAATAAATAAAAATCTTTATTATTCGCTATTACGATAAATTCAACAAGACGCGAAACGATTCGTAAAGAAGAGTTCACAAAGTCTGTAATATTTATACATAGTGAGCGTTATAACGTAGTAAAACGATTGTTGCATTGAGAGGGTAGCACGTCTAAAAATCACGTTGCAATTACTTTACTGATAATAACATCGCAGGCGAAAAATACATAGCGCATATTCATACATCCGGTTTGGAGGGTTTTGTTCGGTTTTGTTGGGTTTTAGGTTTTGAGTTGGGTTTGGGTTTTGGGTTTTGGGTTGGGGTTTAGGTTTTGGGTTGGGGTTTGGGTTTAGGTTTTGAGTTGGGGTTTAGGTTTTGGGTTTAGGTTTTGGGTTTAGGTTTTGGGTTGGGGTTTAAGTTTTGGGTTCGGGTTTGGGTTTTGGGTTGGGGTTTGGGTTTCGGGTTGTGGCGATTAAAACCCAATAAAACCCAACAAAACTCAATAAAATCCATTAAACCGGAAGTGTAAATATGCGCCGTGTAGTTTTCGCGTGTGATGTTATTATCCGTGAAGTAATTGCAACGTGATGTTTAGACATGGAACCCATTGAGAGAAGAAACGATACCAAAAAGAAGAAAGAAGCCGGAAAAGATAAAAACGAGTTATTGACAAAGATCTTGATATCATTATGTTTGTTGTGCGATATATTGTTGTAAACACCATTTCTCAGACATCGATTTTCCTGCAGATGAAAGAAATATTTTTGTTCGTTCACGAAACGATTACGATTCTCGTATTGTGAGATATTTGACAAAATGACGTTTGTCCGTTAAACGAGTAAAATGGAAGAAATTGCGGCAAATATGGAGCAAAGGGGGCTTCGTATGACCTTTGGAATAGGCCCATTCGACGCGTTTTTGCACGAGAAACAACCTTTTTCCTCTGACAAAATTGGGGGTTGTTATTTATTAAAAACGTTATTAGCAAATAAAGTTAATAATTAGTATAGTTATTTTCCTTATACCAGTCAGTCCAAATCAGCTTGTCCTTCACACGCTTGTTAAGAATACCGCCCCTGCGTAACTTACACAAAGTTTTATCCGTCGCTCATTGTTTGTTAAAAAGTTATTAACAAAAGAAGTGTCATAAATCGAACATGAAATACTTTTACTGGTACATGGCAAACGGTACACGTATTAGCGGGGGAGGCCGCTACCCCCCCTGTACCCCTCCTCACACCAGCCCAAAAACAACCCAAAAACAAACCAAACAACCCATAAATATAGTGAATAACATAATACCCCTTGCTGATACGTATGCTACTCGTCATACTAACGCAAATACATATGAGTGAATGGGGGTGCGAAGGTGAGGGGGCGTGTGGCGGGAGGGGTGAGTCGTGTGTGGGGGTGGAGGGTTTTTTGTTTGTTTATGTTGTTTGGATTGTTTGGGTTGTTTTTGGTTTGTTTTTGGGCTGGTGTGTGGGAGTGATGCAGGGGCTGCAGCTCCCCCGTTCATACGTGTACTGTTCGCCATACACTAGCAAAAGTATTTCATGTTCGATTTATGAAACTTCTTTTGTTAATAACTTTTTAACAAACAATGAGCGACGGATTAAACTTTTTGTGTTACTCAGAGGGTTATTCTTGGCAACGTATGTGAAGGACAAGATGATTGGGACTGATATATAAGGAAAATGACTATCTGAATTATCAACGTTATTTGTTAATAACTTTTTAATAAATAACGGCCCCGAATTTTGCCAGAGGAAAAAGTTGTTCAGGGAAGATGTTCATCGGAAGTGGGTCCCTTTTGCTCCATATTTACCGAAATTGCTCCTATCTCATTGATCTTCACTTATTCGAGGGAGTTTGTGTCACGATTAGTTTTTTTTTTTTTTTGTTTTACAGTAAAATCGATCGTTTCACACACACGCCATGTTCTTACCGACCGAGCTTTTATTTGACTTTTAATTCCCATGTAAAATTACATTACTAAAAAAAAAAAACAAACACGTATGTATTCAAACACTTACCATCCGTGTCTCCTACTGTTTAGCTCTCTAAAAAACAAAAAAAGAAAAGAAAACTAACAAAAACCCTTTCTATATATAATTCCTATCTTTGTACATAAAATTGTCTTATACATGTTTAAGGTAGTTTGTATAGAAACGTATCGGCCGTGAGAAAGAGATAAATCATCATAGCGAGATGGTGATAGAAAGAATTAAAGAGAAGAAAAAAAGAGGAGGGGTGAGGCAACAGGATATAATTAATCTTCCGACAATGTTAAGGCGCACAAAAATCAAGAATTCAATTGTACTCTTCGTGTTTTACGCCATATCTTTATAAAAAAAAAAACAAAAAAAACCCATTTCTTCAGAATCGTTTGTGTACGTATATTGCATATATTATATACCTCTCTAGTAAAAACACAATTCGGATACTTACGCAAACGCTCTAAAGAACGGTATTTTATGTATATATATATTATGTTATATATAAATGTAAATGTATATGTGACATACATCATTTTTTGCACGAGAAAGAATGAGATTGTCCAGATCATGGCGTTGCTGCGCGTGAAAAGAAAAGAAAGAAGAAAAAAAAACAAAAATCCTAAAATGGATATAAGTTCGAGGACAAAAAGGGACTGGAACCAGGGGAATTCCTCTTATTAGATCTTTAGGTTTTTTCTTGTTCTTTTTTTTTTTTTTTGTATATTCTCCAAGCGTTACGAATAAATTGTACCGTGTAGCTTTTTGGGGCTGACGATTTAGCACTAAGGAATTATATATTAGGCATCCAATTTTTCTTAGAACATTTTGTAAATATCCAGGGTCTATTAAATCGTCGTTAATTCTAAACCAAGATGTTTGTGTGTTCTCTTGTTTTTTTTGTTTCTTTTTTTAATTTCCTAAATCTAGATTGACGATGATGTACTTTCCGGGGGATCAACGAGATCTCGGTTACAGTCCTCGTAGACCTTATAAAACGAAATAAGAAAATTCGTGAGTGTATATAAAAAAACAAAATCTTTTAGAATAATTGTCTCTTATAAATATGTATATGATCTAGTAAAAAAAAAAAAAAAATAATCTGGTCATCGAGAAATCCGCGGTACTGAGACTTCAATTGTCGTGGGGAAACGAGATTGGCGAATGTCGCGATTAATGAAAATTCATAATTGAAATTCGTTGTTATCGTCGAATCGGAAAATGCTCGTCCGAACGTTTGATCCTCTTGAATCGACCTAATGCACCGCCGTACTCGCTCGGAAAACCACCGAACGATTCCTTGTATTCAAGGGCCGCATTTTCATCCAATGACATTGCCCTCTTGTCTCTCTCCTCCAAATGATCACGGTCGTTCATCGAGGATTCCTGAACAATTGTTTCTTTATTAAAATGGTAATTCGTCCGTACGATTGATAACGATCTTAAAGTGTATACGGAACTTTACGCCGGCCAAATTTAATGCTAAATTATTTAAAATCGTTGCCGCAAAGTTTCAGCGATGAAAAGCACCGATTTTAATCACAGAATCGGTAAGGTAAATTATTTATAAACAACGTTCTTTGATTATTCCTTCAATACGATTTTTTTGACTTATGATTTTTTCTTCTCATAATTTTTTTTTTATCTAGCCCATTCTTATCACTTTTTTGAAGAACGATATTTTTCTTAATTTCGGCTTCCATCATATGCGCGAAGCTTTGAGCATTGCGTGACATTTCGTGGAAGTGACTTACAATTTTCAACTTGCAGCGTTTTTTTTTCTCTACATAGTCTGAAAATACGGAACTTTTTGAATAATTTGAAATTTCTTAGAGGCTCACATATCCCTTGAAATTAAAAAAAAATCGATTTTTTTTTACAGATTTTTATTCTTTATACTTTTAAGAATAAAAAAAAAACCTTTCAAGAAAATTCCATTCCGTTAAAAAGATATAGCAATAAATGTGACCGGATATTGGGTTGGAACGTTGCACCTACCAAAAGCTTTAAGGGTGGAAATAGGGTTAGATGGTTCGAAAAATCGATTTTTTTTTATTTCATAAATTGTTAGTAAAACTATTGAAAAATATGTTCCCAAAATTTTAAATGAAAATTCCGACTCGTTCTATTGTTATAAGCCATTAAGGGGGGAAGTAGGGTTAGGACAGCGTTTTCTCAATGATTTTCATGAATTTTTTTATAGTATAAAAAATGAATATAATTTATTGAAACTTTGAGAATATTTTATATATATATTTAAGTATATACTATAAAATTTGAAGTTTATTTGAAGAATTTCCTTGAAAAACACCGAAGATATTAGCGACCCCATATTGCTTGTTTTTCTTGGTACTATTTTTTCAAACGCGTTTTTCGGAAAACGACTTTTTTTACTACTTGGATGGGTTTTTCTGAGAACGACTTTTTTTAAACTTGCGTACACGCTAGTTTGAAAAGTTTTCAACCAATCGGTTTGAAAATTGGCAGTTACTTTCTTCATAGTATTGCGCTTTATATGAACCTAAAATCGGAATATTATCATTATTTAAAATCATTTTTTTTTTGCAAATAAAGTTGTAAAAAATAGCAAAAAATCATGCTTTTTTGTATTGACCCCTGTAAAAAATTCAATTTTCTATTTTTTTGATAGCATTTAGGTTCATATAGAAAAGGAGACATATAATAAAAGTAAATTCCAGTCTCGTTTGATTTCAGATGTAAATTGCGGCTTCCAGAATGTACGCAAAATGCTGAGTCTGATTGTGACCTGCAATATGGGGTCGCTAATATTTTATATTATATACTTAAATATATGTATAAAATATTCACAAAGTTTCAATTAATTATATTCATTTTTTATACTATAAAAAAATTCATGAAAATCATTAAGAAAACGCTGTCCTAACTCTATTTCCCCCCTTAAGCAGCTTTGGCCGCGGTTACTACTTGGATGGGTTTTTCTGAAAACGACTTTTTTTGAACTTGCGTACACGCTAGTTTGAAAAGTTTTCAACCAATGGTTTTGAAAATTGGCAGTTACTTTCTTCATAGTGTTGCGCTCTATATGAACCTAAAATCGGAATATTATCATTATTTAAAATCATTTTTTTTTTGCAAATAAAGTTGTAAAAAATAGCAAAAAATCATGCTTTTTTGTTTTGACCCCTGTAAAGAATTCAATTTTCTATTTTTTTGATAGCATTTAGGTTCATATAGAAGAGAGACATATAATAAAAGTAAATTCCAGTCTCGTTTGATTTCAGATGAAAATTGCGGCTTCCGGAATGTACGCAAAATGCTGAGTCTGATTGTGACCTGCAATATGGGGTTGCTAATATTTTCGGTGTTTTTCAAGGAAATTCTTCAAAAATTTTATAGTATATACTTAAATATATGTATAAAATATTCTCAACGTTTCAATAAATTATATTCATTTTTTATACTATAAAAAAATTAATGAAAATCATTGAGAAAACGCTGTCCTAATCCTATTTTCCCCCTTAAACGCGTTTTTCTCAAAACTATGTATTTAGACAATGTCTGCACGATACACTCAATCAATTTTTAATTTTGTTTAACTTTTTTTTTTTTTCATGTTGATAATTATTTTATGTATAATCTGACGAGAGGTTTTTTAAATTTTTTATTGAATATTTTTTTATAAATTATTAAATACAAATTTTTTTTAAATTGCATACAGAAGTTTGAAATACTGTAATTTTTTTATTTTGGAAAAAAAAAAGATCCCTCCGTCAGACTATTACTACTACATTACTTTACTAGATTCTTTTTTATTTTTGCAGATTGGATAATTTTTGTTGAAGTTATGATGTCGACAAGGAGCCGCCATGATTTTCATGAGTAGTCCATTTATACCCGTAAAAAATAGTGTTAATATTAACAAAAAAAAATTAACAAATTTTTTTCTTATAGTCGAAAAGTTAATAAAAAATGTGAAATAAACAATTTAATTTTTTTTTTCACCGTATAACCTTGATAATAATTTTTCAAATTTTCTCGGTTTTCAGTGCGCGTAGCGGTATGTGAGCCCTTAAAATTGCAATCGTTTAAACAATTTTCATAATATTCGATACCAATCATACGACAACGTAGAATTTCTATTGCTATATACAATTCTGCCATATCGATTTTTCGATAAATTAAAAATTCCACAAATCCAAAATGCCTCGATCGTTTTTATCTAAATTTCATACGGAATAACCTCAATAATCCACAAATTAAACGACCCGAAGTCTTAACAAACATCGATATCGATTTTTTTTTTTAAGTTCAAAATCCTATATATTAAAAGAGCAGTGAACAATTTTCTTGAAATTCAATGACGAGCGTCCTATGCTGATAGTTTGTGTAGAAAGTTTTAGCTCGATAGCTCGAAAATTTCACGAGTTATGCCCTATAAAATCTTTTTCAAAATGGAATCCAATCGGATTGTTGACTTTTACGCTCAATTCCGCGTCCTCTAAAAGTGTTTTTCTTTGTTTCATTTCACTTATCGATTGATTATCAAATTTGGATATCGCAGAGTGCCGTATACACCTTAAAAATCTATACCCTTATAGTTCGATGACGCCTCGAGTGACGAGGATATTTTCGGCCTTTTCCCCGTTCGATCGATCTCGTACGATCGCGAACTCTGCTCCGTCTTCGTCGTGCTCTTGAATCAGTTTTTTCACGCGATGCGAATAAAAAATTGCTCGATTCATCGGGTGTCTCGTTCGCTTCATTGAACTTATCGTCGAGCTCCTCCGTCATGTCTCTTCTGTAACGTTCAGCCGGATATTCGTTCCGTAGTTTCCGCGGCGATCTAACTAACCTCAAATTTTCCGACTCTCTTGGTTCCTCGTACGATCTGGCGATACGAAGATTCGGATCGAGTGTCAGATCGGACGGTAATTCGTCTTTGACTTCGGCGCGACCTCTTTCGGGTATTAGTATCGAACTTCGTGCTTTTCTCTTTCTCGTATCTCTCTTCTCCACCAGTGTCACGCGTCTCGCGTAAGTTCGTTTTTTCACCGGTAGGGGAGAGTTTTTCGCGTCGTCGTTCTTCGTAATCTCGTCGGGTTCGTTGTCGGAACGTCTTTTCGATCTTACGTTAATTGTCAATTTTTCGGAATCATTCGACGTCGCGGGATCAGGAGAGATCGATCTTTTTGACGTATCGAGAGATGCCTCGTCGGGGATTTCGTCGTCATCGCGAGGAAACTCCAATTCGTCGAATTTCGCGTTATTAGCCTCGATCTCACGAACCTGTTGTTTCCTCTCGATCTCACGTTTTATGTCCTCCTTTATCGAATCAATTCTCTGCTGTATCTGATCCTCGATTTCTTTCTCATAATCGATGCTCGAATCATCCACGTACGATCTCGTTTCTCTTGGATTGTCGATTTTCTTCACGTCATCGGCGTTTGTTTCGTCGATCGTCGAGCGTGCAATATCGTTTTTCTTACGATCGGTTGAAATCGAGAAATCAACGCTTTCCGGGTTTATCTCGGGATCATCATAGTCGTAATCATCCTCGTTTTTGGCTTCACGCTTTGTCAACACTTTAGCGTCCTTTTGATCGGGCTCGTCGTAATTAGCGAGCTCCGATTGGTCGAGAGACTTATCTACCCGTTCACCGAGCGAATTGGCGCCGCGCTTGTATTCCGATTCGTGAATCTGTCGCGCAACGCGTTCACCGCCATCTTCGTCCTCAATCTCGTCGTCGTAAATCAACGAATTCTTCGCGTCGGACGACAAAACATTATTACCATCGGACGCTAATACAATCGCGGATTGATCGTCCGTTTTATCGTTCGACGTGTCCCTCTTTTTATCGTTGAACTTGTTACCGGGCTCGTTGGCCGTCAATGACGCCGATACGATATTACGTATGTCATCGAAATTTCTATTACTCATCTCGTTCGAGGTTAGTTTTCGCATTAGTAACCTCTGAAAACATTCGATACGACGATTCTCCAGTAACATCAATAGACTTACAATGCCTAGATAGAGGTTTGAAAATGGTCTCTTCATCGTCGTTCTTTCGTCACGCACGAATCATCTTAAGATTGTACTTATATTATTAGTATTTGTTTTTTTTTTTTACACTCTTCTCGCAGCGTTTAAGAAACTCGGATATGCGAGAGGTTAGCCGAAGGATTTTCGTCACTTTCTGTCATGTCTCGAGGGGCAAACGGGGTTCGGAAAAAAAAATCGCGAAACAACGAACGTACGAATGTTGAGATGAGCATTTCGCGGCGTCGTTCGTCATCTTCATCACTCTGGGTTGTAAAGACTGAGGGAACGATTCTTCAATAAATGATAATTAATCTAAGAAAAAAATATATGCATCTTTATTATCAGACTTTGTGACATTACATTTGTGATTATTATCATTGGGTTTTTGATGAAAAGCTCGATACACGAATTTATCATAATAGTTCGAGGTCTTTGATTTAATTTTTTTTTTTTCGTTTTGATAAATTATGATTATCGTGCTATTTCAGTGTCGAGAGACCACGGTAGGCGTTTCGTGAAATTGTTTTCTTTTAATTACTCGTCAAGATCCTGCCGTGTCTCTTCATTATACAAAGATAATATTGTACTGCTTATTTAGATGATGTTAACAGCGAGATTAGCGGCCAAGGGGCTCGCAGCCAGGCCCGAAACAGTGCCCGGGCCCTGTGCATACTATTGAATCTCGAAATTCAATAGCAATGAGGAATTTCATTTAAATTCACACTCAAATCACTCTTTACCCTTTAGAATAAATTAACCAAGTGATCGCAGTGAAATGTGCAGTCTCGTAATTGTTATTAATTTTTCGAGCTTCAAAAAAATAGTTTTTCTATCTCATGACCGATAGGAATGAACGATTTCTTTCAAATTCACGCTAAATTCACTGTTTACCCTTAGCGATCGATTGAGCAAGTAATCGGTATGAGACTCGATCTTTTCTAATTATTATTAATTTTTAGAGCTTCAAATAAATAGTTTTTCTATCTCATGACCGATAGGAAAGAACGATTTTTTGCAAATTCACGCTCAATTCACTGTTTACCCTTAGCGATCGATTGAGCAAGTAATCGGAGTGAGACCCGCACTTTCCTAATTTTGAATACAGCCGTCAGCGCCACCCGGCGGGCTTCCCTCTAGTGGCAATCTTCTGCAACATTTAATCATATTTTGGAACTTTGGAATAATATGTTTAATAGGGTGTGCCATTTCAGGGCAACGTTTTTTTTTCTCCGGGGACCAGGTTGAATACTTCCGGGAAGGTGAAAAAAGAATCCTGTTCAAATTTGAGCTCTTAATATTAATATTTAGATGCGCCTCATCGCGAATTTCTATTTCCCATTTAAATGACATGGGAAAACAATTTTTTAATATTTGGAATTTTATACTTCGGCAATGGCATATTGTTCGATGACGCGAGTGACATGTTTCATAGAGAATTGAACGCTCTACAAAAAAGATGTCTTGCAGTTTTTCGATAAACGTAGCCATTCCGATGATATCCGAGTTCAAAGTTCAAAATGAACAAAAATTCGTCTTTTTTTTTAATATTACAGCGAAACTATTGACTCTATCGAAAAATTTCAAATGACTTTTTTGTAGATTATCAAATTTGCCATGAAAATTGTCTCATTTATAATTAATTAATATTGATCGTTAATTGTTCAATGCTGTAAAAAGTTGTTTTCTGTCCGAAAATTGGTTATAATGGGCTAGTATTTAACACAATAATTACAAAGAGATGGACAAAATACTCACGAGTAAAACATCTTTCTTTATTCCTAATAATAGTGAAATAAAATGGTCCATTTAATTTTTCTAAACAAATTTATTAATGAAAAATTATAAATATTGAATAATTTATTACAGCGTGGAAATTCTCAAGACTTCATTGGCATTTATAGGTGAATGGTTTTGTATCATAATTGATTTCGAGGTCGAGAGGAAATAAGTCAATATTATATACTTAATGTTACTTCTTTGTTTTTATTAAAACTTACATGTGAAAACCATTCGCCTATAAATGTCAATGAAGTCTTGAGAATTTCTACGCTGTAATAAATTATTAAATATTTACAATTTTTCATTAATAAATTTGTTTGAAAAAATTAAATGAACCATTTATTTTCACTGTTAGTAGGAATAAAGAAAGATGTTTTACTCGTGAGTATTTTGTCCATCTCTTTGTAACTATTGTGTTAAATACTAGCCCATTAGAACCAGTTTTCTGACAGAAAATAACATTTTACAGCATTGAACAATTAACGATCAATGTTAATTAATCATAAATGAAGACAATTTTCATGGCAAATTTAATAATCTACAAAAAAGTCACATGAAATTTCTCGATAGAGTCAATAGTTTCGCTGTAATATTTGAAAAAAGATGAATTTTTGTTCATTTTGAACTTTGAACTCGGATATCATCGGAATGGCTACGTTTATCGAAAAACTGCAAGACATCTTTTTTGTAGAGCGTTCAATTCTCTATGAAATATGTCATGCGCGTCATCGAACAATATGCCATTGCCGAAGTACAAAATTCCAAATATTAAAAAAATGTTTTCCCATGTTATTTAACGGGGGGATAAAGTTTTTCACTTTCGAAAAATCGAATTTTTTTTCTTTTGTCTTATCTTATTGTTTAACATTTCAAGAATATGTCCTTAAAATTTTAAACCGATCTAAGCAATATTCTTGAAGTTATTGTCTTATTAATCTCCTGGCCTTTAACGCTATACCTCTAACAGCTGCGGGCGGTCGGACTAGCAGTGCAGCTGTCGAACAGGTATACAGTTTATTCATTGCTATTGTGTATATAGTATATAGTGTATACTATACACTACAATATAAGCAAGTACAAACTTGCTTATACCTGTCTGTATATTTTGTTGTTTTAGTGTGAAGTAAGCCGATAAAATTCGCTTATGAACGTTTAAACCAGATTTTTTAGTGTTCAAAACTTTAAGGGTGAACACCACTGTGACCCCCTGTTTTTTTTCACATTTATCAAGAATTTTTTTTTGTTGGAAAAAAAAGAGATATTCGAAAAATTTGTTTGGGTTTTATTCCTTGTTTATTAATGTATCAAAAAACATTTTTTTCACATTTTTCACGCCGCATGGTGGCGCTGGAGAAGCTCTCGCGTTAGGTGCTGTCATCTCCGCGGCACGCAGCAGAACTCTCTTCAACGTCGATCTGAAAAAAAATATCGAGTGTTTTCGTTAATAATATGATATTTTGAAGAGAAGTGCATAGGGATTTGGAAAAATATTGTTTTAAAAAAAATAGGCACGCCTTTGAAATTGAAGTTAATTTCAAAGGCGTGCCTATTTTTTTTAAAACAATATTTTTCGTTAATAATATGATATTTTGAAGAGAAGTACATAGGGATTTGAAAAAATATTGTTTAAAAAAAAATAGGCACGCCTTTGAAATTAACTTTAATTTCAAAGCCGTGCCTATTTTTTTTAAAACAATATTTTTCCAAATCCCTATGTACTTCTCTTCAAAATATCATATTATTAACGAAAACACTCGGTATTTTTTTTCAGATCGACGTTGAAGAGAGTTCTGCTGCGTGCCGCGGAGATGACAGCACCTGACGCGAGAGCTTCCCCAGCGCCACCATGCGCCGTGAAAAATGTGAAAAAAATGTTTTTTGATACATTAATAAACAAGGAACAAAACCCAAAAAAATTTTTCGAATATCTCTTTTTTTTCCCACAAAAAAAAATTCTTGAAAAATGTGAAAAAAAACAGGGGGTCACAGTGGTGTTCACCCTTAAAGCGTTTTCCTCACAACTCACGGTTTCAAAGTCGGTGTCCCTCATAACTTGAAAACTACAGTACCGATCCCTTTGAAATTTTGAACACTAATTCTGTACATAATTTACGAGGTAACGCTGGAGAGTTTTTTTTTCAAATTTGTTAATTTTTATTTTACAATAACAAATTAACCGATTTTTTTCGTAAAAATCGCGTTTTTCCCATCAAAATGTTCCAAAAAATTGAAAAATTGAAATTTCGAAAAACCCTCCCAGCGTTACCTGGGGAAAACTATTATCTAACAAATGAACTTTCATTTTTTCATTTCAGATGATCCAGCACCAAGTTATGAGGGACACCGCAATTCTACTTTTTTCCGAGACACGTCCGAATAATTGCTGCCATTGCCGTATTTTTTAATATTTCTTCGTGAAAATTTTATATAATATTCTTCGAATGTCATATTTTACTGTACCATTAGTTTTGATAAAGAGATTTTAACTGCGTCGTCACAAAAAAATCACAAAAACATGCCTTTTTCTGTACGAATTAACCTTACCCCCCCCTTAAATGGGAAATAGAAATTCGCGATGAGGCGCATCTAAATATTAATATTAAGAGCTCAAATTTGAACAGGCTTCTTTTTTCACCTTCCCGGAAGTATACAACCTGGTTCCCGGAGAAAAAAAAAAGTTGCCCTGAAATGGCACACCCTAATGTTTAATCATTTACAAAAATGGATTATTGCTCGAAAAAATAATCCCTCTTCGATCGTACTCATAAAATAAAAAACTTTTATGAATCATCAGAAAGTTCATTGATAATCATCGATATTAATTAATTAAAATTTCGCGAGACTCCCTTTGGCATATATAAGCGAGTATACATTCTTGAGCCAATTTTCGTTTCGCTGAGCAATCGATCCGATTAATTTTACATTATTAGTAAAGGTCAATAGGAAATAATTCACGCGTTCGTGAACAGCCCATGACCTGATTTTTGCAAAATTCAACAGAGTCTATCGACACAAAGATGACATTTTCACATATTCGTTAAGGTTTCGCACTTTACGACTTTATTTACATTCTATTTCGAACACTCTTATGTTACGTCTATCCGTTACGACGAGAAATCGTTCGTGATCAATTTAATTTGAATGTATTACGTACTAGGGTTATTTCTATTTCTCAACGTGAGTGTGTTGATACGAAATTTTTGACGTAATCAGTATGAGAAAAAATAATAATGATGGGAAGTAGTAGGACGATAGGACAACTGGTACAATGAAAACTGTACGAAAATATCATAACGTAAAAAAACGTTTTATTCGAACGGAAAAAAAAATTATAATAAAAATTATATAATACCAAATTTGCACGAACAAATTGGTCGTTCAATTGGTTTCCTAAGTGTACAATAGGAAAAATCGATATGCGCGTCACTTTCGCGCTATATAACGAGAAATAAAATATCGATGTGTAAATCATCTAATTATTATTATTATTTTTTAATTGTTAAGCTCAACAAAAAAAAAAACTCATATTGCATCGTATGAGATAGAAATTAAAATAAATTGCACGATAATGTATGAATCGTTAGTAACGGATACCAAAACGCGATATAGTTTATTGCAGGGTAAGGAAAAAAAATAGAAATAAGATGGAAATTGGACATTATAGTGGAGAGTATATGATTTTTAAATCTGGCATTTAAGCATGGTTTCGTACACACACACGCCCATATATATATATATATATATATATACACACATATATATATAAATGTGGCCTTTGAATAACGCAAATATTGATTAAAGCTAATTGAAATCTAGACGTCGAACACCGGATCGATGTCCAGGCGTATATAACCGACTCGTTCTTATCACGGATTTAAGCTCTAGTTATTGCTCTGTAATACACGTGGGCTTAACGCGTTGAAATAACTCTCAAATACTAATTCTCAAAATTCACCCGATTCGAATTAACGCCCCGGCCCTTTTTTCGTTAAATATTTATCTACATACTAATTTCAAACCATTTCGACTGGCCGTACGAAGTTGACCGTCGTATCAGCGCAAAGTAACGCGAGTTAGTAACAAATTGTTTTTTTTTTTTTTTTTTTTTTCGTACAAATACAAATATATCATTATTACGTGATAACGTAGAATTTCACGACGAACACGAAGTGTCAATGAAAAACGTATAAAGTAAATCTCGCATGATCGTTTTGCAACGTCGCGAATAACGTTAAATAGAATTTTTGTTTAACAACAACACCCTTTCGCGGGACTTTAGGCGATTTCCCAAATGAATTATTATTATTATTAACGATAGAAATAATTATGTAATACGGTATATGGGACGGATGTGGGATAGCAAAATCCCCCCCCCCATCTCTCGCTGTCGTGTCGTTTTTCATTGTGCGAGGATATTTTTTTTTCAAATGAAAAAAAAGAAAAAACCAAAACCGAACACGAAAATTCCCTCTAATTGGAAACGACTGGCAAGTAAAATTTGTGTTTGGGTGTGTCGCGTGTGTGTTTGAAGGGCGCTTGTTTAGCCTCGAGAAGGGCGGCCGGACAGGGACCCTTGACCCTCGGTACGAATTCTCTCTTGTACATGCTGCCGGTCGACGTGGCGCCACCGTCGCCCAAAGTAATGTGCGAAACGTTCGATTGCTTGTGAGCCCGTTCGACCTTCTGGCTCGTGAAGTTGCCGTAACTCTTGGCCTCGCTGTGTGAATAAAATTTTCCGCCGACAGTCAAATTGTCATGACGAACGACGCGCTGCGGACGTTCGTAGCTCGACGACGCCCAAGGATTCGGATCCTTGTTGTTGCGATGAAGGGACGTCAGGCTACGACGATCGTTACTCTGGCTCGAGTTACTTATGTACTGTCCCGATTCGGCGAGATTCGAGATGCTCTTGCGTTGATCGGCGGCGGTCGATGAAATCGTGTGTAGCGCCTCGGTCGATGTAACGTGTCCGCGACGATGTAACACGGAATTATTGACGTCGGCGGACGACGATGAGATAACATTTTTTCGATGATGCGACGATTTCACGATCGTCGGATCGACGCTCGCGCGTTCGCTCGTACCCATAGCTCGTTGTAATTCCGTGCTCGATCCACCGTCAATGCCGTAACGAGCCTGACTCGCGATCGTACGCTGCTGACAATCGCGACGCGACGTAACGCTCGACGAACTGACGATGCTCGAGCTCTGACGATTCTCCGTACGTTGGCTATTCACGTAATCCCGTTTACTCGAGATCGTGTCGTTCCGATTTCTCGTTATGTCCTCGTTGCTGTTGTAACGATTGTCCGAATGACGTGAACTCGCGCGTTCCTCGCGCATCACGGAACTACGTGAATTATCGTTCGAGGAACGTTCCTCGCTCGCGTTACGTATGTTCGTGATTTTTTGCGATCGTAAATTTTGCTCGTTCACGATTGCTCGCTGACTCGTCGACGATGTTGCTCTTGTCGTCACGACTTTAACGTCCGAAAGATTTTTCGTGTCCAACGTGACGTTTTTGCTGGTATCCGATTCCGCGATATTGTTGACGTTCGAGATCGCCTCTTTCGCGTTCTTCTTCGTGTAAGTGTTGTAATTCCTCTGATTGGTCGTTGTCACGGTGGCGCTGTCGTCGCCCAATGAGAACGAAGATTCCATGTGACGCTGACGATTTATCGTTTTGAGAGGCGCGACGTCCCTTCTCGAAGAACCGAAAGACTCGTTGCTCGTTGTTCTCGTCTCCATACTGTCGTTACTAACGCGTAGATTGTCCTCGTGACGTTTTATCTCGGCTCGCTCGCCGCGCACCACCGTGTAATTGGATTTTTGCGATGTCGTACCATTAAAATCGCCGGACATCTTTAAATTGTCCTCGCGACGAACAATCTCCGTTCGTTCGGCCCTTTTCGTCGTGTAATCGCTCCTTGGACGTCCCGCAAAGTCACCCTCGAGCTTCAAATTATCGACTTGACGAATCGGCGCTCGTCTCTCCCCCGGACCGCAAGGCTCCTGATGTCTGGGCTCAAAATCACCCTCGAGCTTCAGATTGTCCGGATGTTTTTGCGCGCTACTTCGCTCGCCGATTACACGACTGTAATCGTCCCTACGACGAACGTCGATGAATTCGCCCTCGATCTTCAAATTGTCCTCTCTCTTTCGAACGTCCACCCGATCGATTTTCGTGAATTTCTTGAAATCGTCCCTGGTACGACGCACGTCCATCTCACCCTCCATTCGAAGATTGTCCTCGTGACGTTTTATCTCAACGCGTCGATCCGCGCTCGTCATTTGCGTACCTCTGTAATCGTCCCGCGACGTCAAACTCACTTGCATCTTTCCCTCGGGTCGCAAATTATCAGAGTGCTTGATTATGTCCGCTCGTTCACCCCTGACCACTTTAAAATCGTCGCGAGTTCTCGTGTCCGTGAATTCACCCTCCATTCGCAGATTGTCCTCGTGTCGCGTGACCTCGACGCGTTCGCGCTGTACATAATCGGCGTAATCGTCGCGCGATCGGTAAATCTCCATGTCACCTTCCGTGCGAAGATTGTCGGATCTTTTCACGACGTCCATACGCTCACCCCGTACGACTTTGTAGTCATCTTTGCGACGAACCTCGAAGTCACCTTCGGGTTTGAGATTATCGGCGTGTTTTATCGGTGAACGTCTCTCCCCAGGACCGACGGTTGCTTTGCGAGGCCTCTCGAAATCTCCCTCGGGTTTCAAGTTATCTCGAGGCTTCTTGACGGTAGGCCTTTCCGCTGGTCGGAATTGTTCGTGCTCCGGTCGTTCGAATTCACCCTCTTGATAAAGATTATCCGCCTGTTTGATCGGCGATCTTCTCTCACTGGGACCAATTGGAGCTTTAAGAGGTCTGTCGAATTCGCCTTCGGGTTTCAAGTTGTCTTGGGGCTTCTTGACGAGTGGCCTTTCGGCTGGACGGAACTTTTCATGTTTAGGTCGTTCAAAGTCACCCTCGGGCTTGAGATTGTCCGCATGTTTTATCGGTGAACGTCTCTCTCCAGGACCGACAGGTGCTCTGTGAAGCCTCTCGAAGTCTCCCTCGGGTTTCAAGTTATCTTGAGGTTTCTTGACGATTGGCCTTTCAGCTGGACGGAATCTTTCGTGTTCCGGTCGCTCAAAGTCACCTTCCGGCTTGAGATTGTCTGCATGTTTTATCGGTGAACGTCGTTCTCCGGGACCAACCGGTGCCTTGTAAGGTCTGTCGAAGTCTCCCTCGGGTTTCAAATTATCTTGAGGTTTTTTGACGATTGGTCTTTCCGCTGGTCGGAATCTTTCGTGTTCCGGTCGCTCGAAGTCACCTTCCGGCTTGAGATTATCTGCATGTTTTATCGGTGAACGTCGTTCTCCGGGACCAACCGGTGCCTTGTAAGGTCTGTCGAAATCTCCCTCAGGTTTCAAATTGTCTTGAGGTTTTTTGACGATTGGTCTTTCCGCTGGTCGGAATCTTTCGTGTTCCGGTCGCTCAAAGTCACCTTCGGGCTTGAGATTGTCTTGGTGTTTTATTGGCGTCCGTCTTTCTCCTGGACCAACCGGTGCTTTGTAAGGTCTATCAAAATCTCCTTCAGGTTTCAAGTTATCTTGAGGTTTCTTGACGATTGGTCTTTCAGCTGGACGGAATCTTTCGTGTTCCGGTCGCTCAAAGTCACCTTCGGGCTTGAGATTGTCTTGGTGTTTTATTGGCGTCCGTCTTTCTCCTGGACCAACCGGTGCTTTGTAAGGTCTATCAAAATCTCCTTCAGGTTTCAAGTTATCTTGAGGTTTCTTGACGATTGGTCTTTCAGCTGGACGGAATCTTTCGTGTTCCGGTCGCTCAAAGTCACCTTCCGGCTTGAGATTATCTGCATGTTTTATCGGTGAACGTCGTTCTCCGGGACCAACCGGTGCCTTGTAAGGTCTGTCGAAATCTCCCTCAGGTTTCAAATTATCTTGAGGTTTTTTGACGATTGGTCTTTCCGCTGGTCGGAATCTTTCGTGTTCCGGTCGCTCAAAATCACCTTCGGGCCGCAGATTGTCTTCGTGTTTTATAGGTGAACGTCTTTCTCCGGGACCAACCGGTGCTTTGTAAGGTCTATCAAAATCTCCTTCAGGTTTCAAGTTATCTTGAGGTTTCTTGACGATTGGTCTTTCAGCTGGACGGAATCTTTCGTGTTCCGGTCGCTCAAAGTCACCTTCCGGCTTGAGATTGTCTGCATGTTTTATCGGTGTACGTCTTTCTCCCGGACCAACCGGTGCTCTGTGAGGTCTCTCAAAATCTCCTTCAGGTTTGAGGTTATCTTGAGGTTTCTTCGCAATTGGTCTTTCCGCTGGACGGAAACTTTCGTGTTCCGGTCGCTCAAAGTCTCCTTCGGGCTTGAGATTGTCTTGGTGTTTTATTGGCGTCCGTCTTTCTCCAGGCCCAATGGGCGTTTTATGAGGCCTATCAAAATCCCCCTCAGGTTTTAAGTTATCTTGAGGTTTTTTCACAATTGGTCTTTCCGCTGGACGGAAACTTTCGTGTTCCGGTCGCTCAAAGTCACCTTCCGGCTTGAGATTATCTGCATGTTTTATCGGTGTACGTCTTTCTCCCGGACCAACCGGTGCTCTGTGAGGTCTCTCAAAATCTCCTTCAGGTTTTAGGTTATCTTGAGGTTTCTTCGCAATTGGTCGTTCCGCTGGACGGAAACTTTCGTGTTCCGGTCGCTCAAAGTCACCTTCCGGTTTGAGATTGTCTGCATGTTTTATCGGTGAACGTCTTTCTCCCGGACCAACCGGTGCTCTGTGAGGTCTCTCAAAATCTCCTTCAGGTTTTAGGTTATCTTGAGGTTTCTTCACAATCGGTCTTTCCGCTGGACGGAAACTTTCGTGTTCCGGTCGCTCAAAGTCACCTTCCGGCTTGAGATTGTCTGCATGTTTTATCGGTGTACGTCTTTCTCCCGGACCAACCGGTGCTCTGTGAGGTCTCTCAAAATCTCCTTCAGGTTTGAGGTTATCTTGAGGTTTCTTCGCAATTGGTCTTTCCGCTGGACGGAAACTTTCGTGTTCCGGTCGCTCAAAGTCTCCTTCGGGCTTGAGATTGTCTTGGTGTTTTATTGGCGTCCGTCTTTCTCCAGGCCCAATGGGCGTTTTATGAGGCCTATCAAAATCCCCCTCAGGTTTTAAGTTATCTTGAGGTTTTTTCACAATTGGTCTTTCCGCTGGACGGAAACTTTCGTGTTCCGGTCGCTCAAAGTCACCTTCCGGCTTGAGATTATCTGCATGTTTTATCGGTGTACGTCTTTCTCCCGGACCAACCGGTGCTCTGTGAGGTCTCTCAAAATCTCCTTCAGGTTTTAGGTTATCTTGAGGTTTCTTCGCAATTGGTCGTTCCGCTGGACGGAAACTTTCGTGTTCCGGTCGCTCAAAGTCACCTTCCGGCTTGAGATTATCTGCATGTTTTATCGGTGAACGTTTTTCTCCCGGACCAACCGGTGCTCTGTGAGGTCTCTCAAAATCTCCTTCAGGTTTTAGGTTATCTTGAGGTTTCTTCGCAATTGGTCTTTCCGCTGGACGGAAACTTTCGTGTTCCGGTCGCTCAAAGTCACCTTCGGGCTTGAGATTGTCTTGGTGTTTTATTGGCGTCCGTCTTTCTCCAGGCCCAATGGGCGTTTTATGAGGCCTATCAAAATCGCCCTCAGGTTTTAAGTTATCTTGAGGTTTTTTCACAATTGGTCTTTCCGCTGGACGGAAACTTTCGTGTTCCGGTCGCTCAAAGTCACCTTCCGGCTTGAGATTGTCTGCATGTTTTATCGGTGTACGTCTTTCTCCCGGACCAACCGGTGCTCTGTGAGGTCTCTCAAAATCTCCTTCAGGTTTTAGGTTATCTTGAGGTTTCTTCGCAATTGGTCTTTCCGCTGGACGGAAACTTTCGTGTTCCGGTCGCTCAAAGTCACCTTCGGGCTTGAGATTGTCTTGGTGTTTTATTGGCGTCCGTCTTTCTCCAGGCCCAATGGGCGTTTTCTGAGGTCGCTCGAAATCTCCCTCAGGCTTTAAGTTATCTTGAGGTTTCTTCGCGATTGGCCTTTCCGCTGGACGGAAACTTTCGTATTCCGGTCGCTCAAAGTCACCTTCGGGCTTGAGATTGTCTTGGTGTTTTATTGGCGTTCGTCTCTCTCCAGGCCCAATGGGCGTTTTATGAGGCCTATCAAAATCTCCCTCAGGTTTTAAGTTATCTTGAGGTTTTTTCACGATTGGCCTTTCCGCTGGACGGAAACTTTCATGTTCCGGTCGCTCGAAGTCACCTTCCGGCTTGAGATTGTCAGCGTGTTTTATCAGCGAACGTCTCTCCCCAGGACCAATCGTCGTTTTGGGAGGTCTCTCGAAGTCCCCCTCTGGTTTCAAGTTATCTTGAGGTTTCTTGGGAATAGGCCTCTCGGCTGGACGAAACTTTTCCTCTTTCGGCCGTTCAAAGTCGCCTTCGGGTTTGAGATTATCTTGTGGCCGTATAGCTATCGGACGTTCTGCTCTCTTCGGTGAATAATCATCCTTCGGCCGACCCTCAAAAGGTCCCTCGGGCTTGAGATTGTCGTCTCTTCGTACAACAACCGTACTCCTGTAATCCGTCTGATCGAAATTTCGATATTCGTTATGGCTTGTTGTAACGTTCTCGACGAGGTCAGTTCGCTCGTAGAATCGATCGACCTGATCAACCTCCGTGGGTCGACGATGCGGTTCACGTTCAACTATGTCGTGCACGTGAAAGTCATTCTTCGTGTGAGAGGTTCCCTGAAAACGAAAATTGTTTCATTTCGTTGAAAACACAAACGAACAAACGCTTACGAAAGCTAAGCCATTTCTCAAATTCAAATGATTCCCGTATGATATCAGGAAACTAACCGTGAATTCTCCCTCTCCCACGGTTAGATTATCCGTTCGTCTAATTATCTCAGCACGTTGTACGGTGCGATGATCTATGAACTCCATGCGCGACGTTGTCTCGTCGGTAAATTCACCCTCGACTTTCGTGTAAGTGTTGCGACGTACCGGGCTCGGACGTTCACCGGGTTTCCCGGTGAAAACCAGCTCGGTCGTTGTTAATCCTGTTATTTTACAAGCGTATCACCTTCATATAGATATTCAGCCTTTCCATTTCAACTCGACCCACGTCTTTGACCCCTGACTCTCTTGAATTTAGTCAACATTTCCGTACATTATTCATACAACTCTGAAAGCCATTGAGCCATTGTATTCAGCCTCACTTTAGATAAAACACAATCATCCGAAAATTAAAGAAAAAAAAAACGTGTTCAAAAGGTTTTTTGTTCCATTTAAAAAATTGAAATAATGGGAAACAAAATTCAGATCACTGTGGGAAGTGGCTTTGAAAATATATTGATATTTTTATTCCTCAGAATTTCTAATTGAAAAACTAAAAGCATTTGCCTTTTAGTTCTATAAATTGCATAAAACATAATCGAGAGTTGAGGGGTCAAACATAGGTCGATGTTTTATATATATATTGTGACGATCGAGCGGACAATGTCGGGATAAGAGAATATTTAGGTCGATGATGATCCTCGACGATTCGATGAGAGAAAATATATTTGGTATTGCCGCCCAGGGATTCGAACCCGGGCTGGTCTCATTTGCTTTCTCATAAGCTTTCATCTTCACCAAACGCATATACCTCAAATGCCTATGCTGCAAAATGTATACAATCCAAAATGCATATCCCCCAAATGCATATTCCCCAAAGTGCATATCCCCTAAGTGCATAAACCCCAAGAGCGTATCCCCCAAATGCATATAACCCAAAAGCATATCCTTCAAATGTATATTTCCCAAAATGCATATTCCCCAAAATACATATCTCACAAATGCGTATTCCGTAAATGGATATGGGACACCGATTCTAGTAACTTGTAAAATAAGAACGGATGGAGAACAAAATCTGAATAAAATCATAGATGGTCTCTTCACTTTTGAGAACAGTATACAAAAAAAATCAGGCAAATCAAAATAGGTCGGTCCCAAAGTTGTCCGAGTTGGCATGGAATACCATACATCCATTTTGCGGAATCCGCATTTGTGAGATGTGCATTTTGGGAAATATACATTCGGTGGATATGTTTTTGGGTTATATGCATTTGGGGAATATACTTTTGGGTATTATGCATTTGTGGAATATGCTTTTGGTTAATATGGATTTTGGGGATATGCATTTTGGGGCATATGCATTTGGGTGACGGGACTTTGAGGTATATGGTTTTGGTGAAGAAGGAAGCTTAACGTTTCTCTCATCAGCGAGTGATATGCAATGATTCTGGACCGTCGAACGTCACAGATAAAATACTTTTTACCGATTTAACGTATTATGAAATTGTATTTTTTATTTTTTTTTCTTACCATCAATATCCCCCTCGGGTCTCAAGTTATCCTGCGGTCGCTTGACGGGAGCTCTGTCGCCTCGCGTCGCCACGTAATCCGTTCGTCTCTCACCAACAAAATTACCCTCCATGTGTAGATTATCCTCGTGACGATACGCGACACTGCGGTGAACGTGTTTCTCGTCGTATTCGTCGCGATACGAGGACACCGAGTAAACGGGCTCGTCGTGAGGAATCTCGAGATGCTCCTCTGGCAAATTGTGAGGACAACGATGTCGACTAAAAGAAATTAACAAACGAAACAACGTATAACGCGAATTCGTAAAAAAACAATTAAGAAAATGTGTTTCTTAAAATGGCCGCTGGTCATATTCTTCCGAGTATCACTTTCGGAAAGTTACATATAATCTTCGCGTTCTTAAATGGTCAAAAGTAAACAATCTCGTTTACTGCCAATTCTCAATTCAGCGAAATATCCCTGTCTGAGAATCTTAATAAGGCAATTCCATTGAACGTGTACTTTTCGATTGGAAACTACAAGTTCGTCCCGGCTCCTCCGGCAAATTGTGAAAACAACAATGTTGATTGAAAGAAATTGACAAACGAAACAACGTAAAACGCGAACTGGTAAAAAGAAAGTAATGAAAATGAATTTTTCAATATGCCCACTGGTCATTTTCTCCGAGTACCACTTTCGAAACGTTACATATAATGTTCGCGTTCTTAACGCAGAACCCCACTGTGAACGGGCTCAAAAATGTTCCATTTTGACGAATTTTTTTTTGCTACTTAATGAATTATTTCAGGATTGGCAGAATGGGATGTTTTTGAAAGCACTTTGAAGTTGTTTTAAAAAAAAAATTTCATTGAAAAATAATAAACATCATGACAGTTATAATTTTAATAAAAATTTTCCGTAAAAATGATAACTGTCATAATTTTTATTATTCCCATCCCGAAATAATTCATCACGCGGAACCCCACTGTGAACGGGCTCGAAAATGTTCCATTTTGACGAATTTTTTTTGCTACTTAATAAATTATTTCAGGATTGCGAGAATGGGATGTTTTTAAGAGCACTTTGAAGTTGTTTTAAAAAAAAAATTTCATTGAAAAATAATAAACATCATGACAGTTATAATTTTAATAAAAATTTTCCGTAAAAATGATAACTGTCATAATTTTTATTATTCCCATCCCGAAATAATTCATTACGCGGAACCCCACTGTGAACGGGCTCGGAAATGTTCCATTTTGACGAATTTTTTTTTGCTACTCAATGAATTACTTCAGGATTGGCAGAATGGGATGTTTTTAAGGACACTTTAAAGTTGTTTTAAAAAAAAAATTTCATTGAAAAATAATTAACATCATGACAGTTATAATTTTAATAAAATTTTTCCGTAAAAATGATAACTGTCATAATTTTTATTATTCCCATCCCGAAATAATTCATTACGCGGAACCCCATTGTGAACGGGCTCGAAAATGTTCGATCTTCACGAATTTTTGTTTGCTACTTAATGAATTATTTCAGGATTGGCAGAATGGGATGTTTTTAAGAACACTTAGAAGTTGTTTAAAAAAAAAATTTTCATTGAAAAATAATAAACATCACGACAGTTATAATTTAAATAAAAATTTTCCGTAAAAATGATAACTGTCATAATTTTTATTATTCCCATCCCGAAATAATTCATTACGCGGAACCCCATTGTGAACGGGCTCGAAAATATTCGATCTTTACGAATTTTTGTTTGCTACTTAATGAATTATTTCAGGATTGGCAGAATGGGATGTTTTTAAGAACACTTTGAACTTGTTTAAAAAAAAAATTTTCATTGAAAAATAATAAACATCACGACAGTTATAATTTAAATAAAAATTTTCCGTAAAAATGATAACTGTCATAATTTTTATTATTCCCATCCCGAAATAATTCATTACGCGGAACCCCACTGTGAACGGGCTCGAAAATGTTCCATTTTGACGAATTTTTTTTTGCTACTTAATGAATTACTTCAGGATTGGCAGAATGGGATGTTTTTAAGAACACTTTGAAGTTGTTTAAAAAAAAAATTTTCATTGAAAAATAATAAACATCACGACAGTTATAATTTAAATAAAAATTTTCCGTAAAAATGATAACTGTCATAATTTTTATTATTCCCATCCCGAAATAATTCATTACGCGGAACCCCACTGTGAACGGGCTCGAAAATGTTCCATTTTGACGAATTTTTTTTTTGCTACTTAATGAATTATTTCAGGATTGGGAGAATGGGATGTTTTAAAGGACACTTTAAAGTTGTTTAAAAAAAAAAATTTCATTGAAAAATAATAAACATCACGACAGTTATAATTTATATAAAAATTTTCCGTAAAAATGATAACTGTCATAATTTTTATTATTCCCATCCCGAAATAATTCATTACGCGGAACCCCACTGTGAACGGGCTCGAAAGTGTTCCATTTTGACGAATTTTTTTTTGCTGCTTAATGAATTACTTCAGGATTGGGAGAATGGGATGTTTTTAAGGACACTTTGAAGTTGTTTTAAAAAAAAAATTTCGTTGAAAAATAATAAACATCATGAAAGTTATAATTTAAATAAAAATTTTCCGTAAAAATGATAACTGTCATAATTTTTATTATTCCCATCCCGAAATAATTCATTACGCGGAACCCCACTGTGAATGGGCTCGAAAATGTTCCATTTTGACCAATTTTTTTTTGCTACTTAATGAATTATTTCAGGATTGGCAGAATGGGATGTTTTTAAGAGCACTTTGAAGTTGTTTAAAAAAAAAAATTTCATTGAAAAATAATAAACATCATGACAGTTATAATTTTAATAAAAAATTTCCGTAAAAATGATAACTGTCATAATTTTTATTATTCCCATCCCGAAATAATTCATTTTTTTTTGCTATTTAATGAATTATTTCAGGATTGGGAGAATGGGATGTTTTTAAGGACACTTTGAAGTTGTTTTTAAAAAAAATTTTCATTGAAAAATAATAAACATCATGAAAGTTTTAATTTAAATAAAAATTTTCCGTAAAAATAATAACCGTCATAATTTTTATCATTCCCATCCCGAAATAATTCATTTTTTTTTGCTATTTAATGAATTATTTCAGGATTGGGAGAATGGGATGTTTTTAAGGACACTTTGAAGTTGTTTTTAAAAAAAATTTTCATTGAAAAATAATAAACATCATGAAAGTTTTAATTTAAATAAAAATTTTCCGTAAAAATAATAACCGTCATAATTTTTATCATTGCCATCTCGAAATAATTCATTAAGTAGCAAACAAAAATTCGTGAAAAAGTGAGTTTTTTTGAGTCCGTTTAACTGGGCTTCTCCTTTAAATGGTCAAGAATAAACGATCTCGTTATTGCCATTTCTCAATTCACCGAAATATCCCTCTCTAAGAATGTTAATAAGCCAATTACACCGAGCGTGTACTTTCCGATTGGAAACTACACTTTTTTGCCGCGTGACTTCTACACCGAAGAAGAAGAAGAAATAAAGTAAAATAAAATAAATCTGCGACTCGATTGGCAAATTTCATTTTGCATGTAAAATATTGCGAGATTCCGCGCTTCCTTTTCGAGGATTATATCGAAACGAGAGTGAGCGCTCGACGCGTATTCAATCATGTATTATTCTTGTTTAACACGAATAATTCATGACGATTGATCAATAGCCGATGTGAAATCTCGTCTTACCGAAGAGAGAATTAAGCTAAAAGTCCGCGTTGAATTGCAAAGCTTCTTACGTCGTATGATCCGATCGTATTCTATCCGTCTCTCATTCCCGATCGATCGATTCGTACTCGACAAAACGTTCGTTTAAAATTATTCCGTGCCCAAACTCCGCGTCCAATATCACGAGATGGATTGCCTTTTAATGAGAAATTGTGACAGTGCGGATTGTCGTAATACGACTATCAGAAAAATATTCGAATAAGGAACGAGACGTTGAAAAGAAACGTCGTACTTGCAAATGCTCCGCTCTCTCGATCGATGAAATCAGAAAACCGAGGAGTTGCCCATTAAAAGGCATACCGTCTCGTGTCCCACTTAAACGTCTCGGATACATGTGTATCATTGATGAAAAAAAAAAAAAAAGGAAACGAGGCAATCTAGATGCTTCGTGAAAACATTAAAACAACAAAAAATCCTTCTCATCGTAAATACGTGTCTTCGTTGTTCCTTAATTGACTCAAAGCATCGAGATAAGCCATAACGATGAAAATTATCATGACGATTTGTCACGACGACGTAAAAATCAACTTTTGGCTTGTACCATATTGTGTAATTCCTATTATCGATGGTAAACAGTTTTGCTACCGAGGATTTTTTCCTTTTTTCTTTTTTCTAATAGGAATCGAAACGTACCCGCACGTGCACAGTTCGCATATGCATTGCTCCTTCATGGGAATTTTTTTGAGTATATCCCGAGGCGTTGGCACTTTATCGGGATACTTTTCGTCGCCGTCCAACGAGTCCGGTGTTTGATCACCGGGTTTCTTATTGTCCGGTTGTCGGCGTTCTATTTCCGGTGTCTCGGGCTTACGACTCGGTTTTCCAGCTGCTGGACGTGGCTTTTCCGGATGAGGCTCGAACTTATCCCTTTCATCCGTAACCAATCGCTTGTTTGGTCTCTTTTCATCGTTCCTGTTCGGTCGCGATGGCACTTCTGGCTTCTCGTCCTCGGGTCTTCTGCTCGGTTTGCCAGCTGCTGGTAAAGGCTTTCCGATCGGCGTACCGTTATCTCGTGGCTTTTCCGGCGATTTTGGCCTCGATTCCGGTGACCTTGTGACACGAACGAAAAACATTATACATCGGTAAAACTGTGCTCAAAATCATGATAATGAAAATTTCAGTTATAAAAATGTCCGAATGCGCGTGAGTGAACATTTGAAATCTCTATAAGTCCGAATTGGTTTGACCTGTCGGCCTGAAATTTCCCACGGAAGTAAATCAGTATTGGCGCTTTGTTCACTATGATATTTGTGATAAATTATTTCGGATTTCATAAGATTTTGGAAATTTTCAAAAAAGTGGATCAGCGGCATAACTCACGCAATTTTCGAGCTATCGAGGTGAAATTTTTTTCAAAAATGCGTAGACTATCATAAAATACAGTTCGTTCAATGAATTTGGAAAATCGATCGAGGCGTTCGAATGTTATGGAATTTGGAATTTTTCGAAAAATCACCGTAGCCGTTCGTTTAAGGCTTCTGTAATTTTTGGACTATGAACATTTTTCTACGAAGGAAAAACGGAAAAAAATTGTTTTTCCCTGTGCTGACCTCCGGGGCTTCGGAATTTCGCCAGGATGAGCGTTGATCTCGTCCGATTGACGCGGTCTACTTGGTTTTCCAGCTGCCGGAAGACTCTTTGGCTTTTCGTCCTCCCGCAGTCCCGGGATGCCCCTGGGATATCCTGGCCCATCGGGCGACGATGGTCCCTTTCTCGGTGATTCCTCCGGTGTTCCGGGACCCTTGATAGTGATTTTTTCGTAACCCGTTTCGTCGACGACATCTTTCGCTACCATACTCGTCGTCCACGTTTTCTCATCGGTAAACTCGCTCGTTGATGACTCGATGACATCTTTCTGTAAGTCATTGACGAAACAGGAAATTAGACAACCAATGATACATCTCCCATGTGCCTTTACATGCTAGAATTATTTCAGAATTTTTGACGGAGCAGTTTCAAGATTAAGGGGCGAGGAGGAGGGGGGCATAGTAAAAAACGCATATTTTGATGAATATTGTTGAAAATATTCATCGAAAAAAAAATTAAAAATTACTTATTCGATCCTTAAAGAAAGTCCTTTCAAGCGTTACCCTAGTCGCAAGGGAAGAATTTTTTTGCAAACAGAATTTGGCCCCCCTGAATTCTGGGAAAATATTTTTTTCAAAAATTACTCGTGACTCATCATCGGAACATCTCACTGTAGTTGTATGCCAAATTTCAAGCGGATATATCAAGACGTTTAGCAGTTATATGCCTGTGACGAAATAACAGACGGACGTACGGACGAACAATCGAGTCTCGCCATAAAGATTCCGTTTAACGCACTGAGTAAAAGAAATTCACTAAAATTAATAAAATGTGTTTTCCAATATTCCCTATGAAGTATTTCTTTGACACGGTAATATAATTACACTAGTACCTCAATTTTAAGAATACTAGAATCGATGTACGCATTTTGCGCGCTGCTTTTGTAGGTTAGATTCATCGTGCGACCTGAAGTATGCGCATGAACGAATTCCGAGCGCGACAACGACAGCCAATCATAATGACGAGTTAGTCGGCTTCAGAAATAAATCGCATTTCGAGATATTCCGTGACATGTCTTTTTTTATAGGTGGACGAACCTGGGACCGGAAGATCTTATAGTTGAGGCTGTCTAAGCCCAGCCCCATTAAGGGGGGAAATAGGGTTAGACGGTTCGAAAAATCGATTTTTTTTAAATTTCATAAATTGTTAGTAAAACTATTGAAAAATATGTTCCCAAAATTTTAAATGAAAATTCCGACTCGTTCTATTGTTATAAGCCATTAAAGTGAGTAGCTCTCCTTCAGGTCCCGAGCGCGCCACGTGTATAACCGAGCGGTCACTATTTTTTCAAACGCGTTTTTCTGAAAACAACTTTTTTTTTAACTTGCGTACACGCTAGTTCGAAAAGTTTTCAACCGATCGTTTTGAAAATTGGCAGTTACTTTCTTCATAGTATTGCGCTCTATATGAACCTAAAATCGGAATATTATCATTATTTAAAATAATTTTTTTTTTGCAAATAAAGTTGTAAAAAATGGCAGAAAATCATGCTTTTTTGTTTTGACCCCTGTAAAAAATTCAATTTTCTATTTTTTTGATAGCATTTAGATTCATATAGAAGAGAGACATATAATACAAGTAAATTCCAACCGCGTTTGATCTCAGATGAAAATTGCGTTTTCCAGAATGTACGCAAAATGCTGAGTCTGATTGTGACCTGCAATATGGGGTCGCTAATATCCCCGGTGTTTTTCAAGAAAATTCTTCAAAAATTTTATAGTATATACTTAAATATATGTATAAAATATTCTCAAAGTTTCAATAAATTATATTCATTTTTTATACTATAAAAAAATTCATGAAAATCATTGAGAAAACGCTGTCCTAACCCTATTTCCCTCCTTAAGGGCGGGGTAAGGGTTTTCACTTTCGAAAAATCGAATTTTTTTTTGTCTTATCTTATTGTTTAACATTTCAAGAATATGTCCTTAAAATTTTAAACCGATCTAAGCAATATTCTTGAAGTTATTGTCTTATTAATCTCCTGGCCTTTAACGCTATACCTCTAACAGCTGCGGGCGGTCGGGCTAGCAATGCTAACTTTACCAGGGGTGTTAGTTGAAGTTTGCAGGTTTTACCAGTAGATGTCGCTAGCAATATGTATACATTTCTATGATTTGGCATGTATGTCATTTTTTTCTATTGACATTAACCTACAAAAATACGCAAGTCACATTCCGCCAAAATAATAGCGTCATATTTGTTTACCTCAGTGAATATGTCGAGTTCCGTTCCAAGTAAATCGCATTTGCGGCATTCGTTGCTTTTCTTATTTCATCAAAAGAAAAAAGCAGCTGAAGCTCACCGATTGCTGGTAGAAACTTATGGTGAACATGCTCCAGTGATTAGAACATGTGAGACATGGTTTCGTCAAGTTAAAAGTGGAGATTTCGATTTGACAGACAATGCACATCCTGGTGCAGCGAAAAAGTTCGAAGACGAGGAATTGCAGGCGTTATTGGATGTTGATCCAACCCAATCGCAACAAAAATTGGCAGAAACACTAAATGTGACTCGAGGAGCAATTTGCCAACGTTTAAAAGCCATGGGAAAGATGCAAAAGTATGGAAAATGGGTGCCACACCAGCTGAACGATAGACAAATGGAAAATCGAAAAACCGTTTGTGAAATGCTGCTTCAACGATTCGAAAGGAAATCTTTTCTGCATCGAATTGTCACGGGGGACGAAAAGTGGATTTATTTTGAGAACCCGAAGCGAAAAAAATCATGGCCTTCAACTGGTGAAGCCGGCCCATCGACTGCAAGGCCAAATCGCTTTGGCCGTAAGACAATGCTCTGTGTTTGGTGGGACCAGTGTGGTGTGGTGTACTACGAGTTGTTAAAACCTGGTGAAACGGTGAACAAGGATCGCTACCGACAACAAATGATCAACTTGAATTATGCGTTGATCGAAAAACAGCCGGAATGGGCCCGAAGACATGGCAAAGTTATCTTGCAACATGACAACGCGCCGTCTCATACCGCTAAACTGGTGAAAGACACATTAAAAACACTTAATTGGGAAATATTATCACACCCGCCGTACTCTCCAGACCTCGCCCCGTCCGACTATCACCTTTTCGCATCGATGGGACACTCCCTTGCGGAGCAGTGCTTCGCTAATTTTGAAGAAGTCGAAAAATGGCTCGTCGAATGGTTTACCTCGAAAGAGAAAAAGTTTTTTTGGGATGGTATCCATAATTTGCCTGAGAGATGGGCGAAATGTGTAGAAACCAATGACCAATACTTTGAATAAAAATTTTTGAGATTCCTCTGAAAACTAAGTGTTTTCTTTATCGAAAAAACCGGCAAATTTCAACTAACACCCCTGGTAGTCGCGTTTTTCTCAAAACTACTTTTTCAAAGTCCGTGTTCACTGCCATTTGAAAACTATTTGACCGATTCATTTCAAACTTTGTACACATTTTCTACATATAAAATGCCTCCCCCCAACGTTTAGTTAAATTTTTTTTTTTTAAATTAAGGGTGTTTCCCACCCACAAATTGGCGGAATTTTTCGTCGAAAATAACAGTTCACACTTCAGATGGCCGCCAAAAATTTTTAAATGAAAAAAAAAATTATCAGAGAACGTTGGGGGGAAGATTTGATTATAATTTGACTAAATTTTCATGGTTTTTCATTTTCAGATAATTTCCGGCCGAGTTATAGTGAACACCGCAAATTGTTTTTTTTTCCAAGACGTTCTGGGGGAAGCTCTGTTACGGGCTCATGCTTCAATATTTCTGCATGAAAAAATTACACAACATTTTTAAAAGTATGCTCAATAATGTACAAAAGGTTCGAATAAAATTGCTCAATCCATAATTGAGAAAAAAAATCGCAAAAAAAGTGTTTTTTTTACGCTGAAACCCTTACCCCTCCCTTAAAGCAAACAGCCACTTACGCGCTCATGGCCAGGACCGTGTCACAGCATATGATCGAGGCGACCTTTCTCGCTGTGTTTAGGATTATGCACGTCCCATATTTTGTACATAAGTACACTACGTTATGCTAACGCGCAAACAACCTAACGTTAAACAGGGCCCCAATGACTTTTACGAGAAATACGACTACATTACTGGCCGTCGTGACGTAGTTGTCTCCCACCGTGCAGAAACTAATTAAAAGAGTGGGGACTTTCCTCAATAACTCCTTAAAATCGTGGTCCTAGTGTAGTTCAAGCAACTTAGATTCTAGTGCAAAAAGCATTAGTTCATTTTGCTAGAACGAATACTAAATTAGAATCGGTGTACGCAACTTCGCGCGCTGCTTTTGTAGGTTAAGTTAATCATCCGATCTCAAGTATGCACATGTTAGTCACGCGTTAGTTGGCTTCAGAAATAAATCGCATTCCGAGATATATTGTGACGTGTCTTTTTAACAGGGGCAATTATATCCTCACATCAAAGAACTATGTTGTGACGAATATTGGAAAATGCATTTTTATTGATTTTAGTAATGGTTTGCTTCTCAGTGTCGTCGCGAAACCCTAAAAATGTAAATTATAAACGCAATCTTTATTCGGTACGTCTGTACATCTTGATGTTCATTTTGAGGTTAATTCTTTTCAATTATTATCTGAATTAAACGTCATTGAAACTGGCAATCCATTTGCCAACATATTGAACTGACATATTAAACAGAAAGATTAGGAATATATGCCTTCTACGCGAACGGCAGTAAGAACCGTGTGATAATTCTGTTAATCGAGGCGATTACCACTTCTCTTGTTACATCCTTCGGACTCGTTATTAACGGTTCAATGCACTTGCTCTACTATATTACTGTATGCAGATAGTTATATAGAGTATGACGATTGAGAAACAATTTCGTTCCACATGACAATGCATTTTCTAAAAACAAACGCGTTAATTAATGACGTTCGAATAAGCGCGTTAATTAATAAAGTATTAATGAACCCTAGCCGTACATTGGAATCATTATTTGTCGTATACTGCAATTTTCAAAAAGACTGTACGAACAATGTTTTAGCTGAGCAAGTGAATTCGAAGCGGAACTTTTAACATTTGACGCTAGCCCGTTCAGATAAGAAATCGCTTAGAATGCAAAATGTCAATACCAAGGAGATCTGCTTACGACGATTCGTTTAAGGTAGTAGTCTGGTAACTTAAGCCGATTTTCATGTCTTTTTTGGAGGGCGTTTTTTTGTAGGAAAATAAAAACGAATCGTTTTGGATATTTAGGATGTTTTTATTTACATATTAAAGATACAAAAAAAAAATGTTTTGAAAAAATTTTATAGTTCATTATTATTATTATTATTGATCGAAGTTGGCACCTCGAAGTTGGCAGCCCGGGTCCTAACTTTTTTTCTACCGAACCGATTGCTTTCAAATTTTAACAGGCCACTCTACACACTTATAGTTCTCGTCGGAACTACCGAGACATTTTTTCACCCCTAACTTTTTATTTTACAACCCCTTCTTTGCTAAAATAAAAGGACTTTTTTTTTCCAAAGTCCGCCATTTTGTTATTTATCCATGAAATTTAATTTCAGTAGTTCCGACCAGAATGACATGTCTATAGATTAAGAATTATCAAGAATTTTTTATTTCAGATAACATCAAGAGCCAAAATCACCGGGGCCACCCACGCGCTTTTTTTTCGAGGTGCCAACTTCGATCAATAATAATAATAATAAACTATTAAATTAAAAAAAAAAAATTTCTTTCGTATCTTTAATATGTAAATAAAACCATCCTAAATATCCAAAACGATTCATTTTTATTTTCCTACAAAAAAACGCCCTCCAAAAAAGACATGGAAATCGGCTCAAGTTACCAGACTACTACCTTAATTACGCGCCGAGGAAAAAAAATGGGGTAGATGCAAGGATGCAATATAAAGTTACACGGATGTTTGCTTCTATTACAACTGGAATTTACCATCTATTCTCTATGTATTTATATTTTATTAGTTCCAGCATCCTATTGGGAATTCACATTTAGCAGTTCGACCTCTCACGGCCAAATTTCGAACCATTCTCTTCCAGTCGGTGACCGATGATTATTGTGCTAATGTGTCTCGTTTTAATAAAAATTCAACATGTACTTACAGCTTTATTACACCAACAATATTTTACCACTACAATAAAGCTAGAGAGTTTGTATGTATGTTCGAACGCGTTAATCTCAGGAAATACTAATTCGATTTGAAAAATTCTTTTTGCATTGGATAGCCCATTTGTTCAGGAAGGCTCTAGGCCACATAACTTTATGCTATGACCCTAATCTTACCACCTTACTACTATATATATAGTATTAGGGCGATTTTTTTTTTTCGACTATTTTTTTTTCTCAGTTCCCACCTGAAATTTTGTTGGATATGTCGAAAAACAAATTCCCTGAAACTTACAGCCCTTAATATCAATTCTAAGTACTCTCCCTTAGCGTGAAAAGATTTTCCATCTAAAATACACGGAAATCGAATTTTTTTTTTTTTTCAATATTCTATACCTCAGCCGCATTTTATGCTATCATATTGTTCTTGGTTTCGATTTACTCGGAATAAAACAATCTGGAAAAGTGCCTATTGCGGCGAAAGTGTAAATTGTACCGGTGAGTTCTCGTTTTTCTCGTTTTTTTGCTTTTATCTCCGGAACAATTAACTTTATAAAATAAATGTAAATGATACATTTGTTGGAAATTTAATTTCCTACAAAAAAGGTCCTATCGAACCAATTGCTTAGATTAATATTTCTTGAGATATTGAACTTTAACTTATGACTAGTATAAAATTTATAAAATATGAAATATTAAATAAGAAAAAAAATAAAAAATAAAAAAAGTTAAATATCTCAAGAAGTATTAATCTTAGCAATTGGGTCAATAGGACCTTTTTTATAGGAAATCGAATTTCCAACAAATTTTTCGTTTACATTTTTTTCGTAAAGTTAATTGTTTCGGAGATAACAGCAAAAAAAACAAGAATTCAACTTCAGTGACCCGTACCAATTTACCAGTACAATTTACACTTTCGCCGCAATAGGCACTTTTCTAGATTGTTTTATTCTGAGTAAATCGAAATCAAGAACAATATGATAGCATAAAATGCGGCTGAGTTATAGAATTTTGAAAAAAAAAAACAAAAATTCGTTTTACGTGTATATTAGATGGAAAATCTTTTCACGCTAAGGGAAAGCACTTAGAATTAATATTAAGGGCTGTAACTTTCACGGAATTTGTTTTTCGACATATCCAACAAAATTTCAGGTGGGAACTGAGAAAAAAAAATAGTCGCAAAAAAAAAAATCGCTCTAATATAGTATATACTATAATAAAGCTGGAGAGTTTGTTTGTTTGAACGCGCTAATCTCAGGAAATACTAATCCGATTTAAAAAATTCTTTTTGCATTCAATAACCCGTTTGTTCGGGATAGCTCTAAATCATATTGCTTCATGCTATGACTCTAAGGAGCGGCGGCGGCGTAGGCGTATTTTTTAGTGATTGATCCTTTTATTTTTCCGCATAATTTCGGGATGGCACGTATAGTTAATGAGATGCACTTGGTTATGTACTCATAATGCGTATTAAACAGATATATAATCCACATTTAACGCGGGACACAGCTAGTAATAAATAAAGATTGAAAGAACATGGCCGATAAGTATGAAATTTTCGGTCCGATAAGTATGAAATTTTCAGTCCAGGCGAAAGATCAGAAAATCTTTTATTCGTGTCGTGTAAACAACAAGAGACGCGACTAAAATTGCATAATTCCTGAAAAATGAACAATTTATAAATTTAACTTTATGCCATGTGACAGATTGATGTTATAAGTAATAGTTAATTGTTCGAAGGCATTTATTTAGACGTATAGCGAGACTCCAGTTTATCTACACATTTATGGTATATATAAACTGGAGTCTCGCGTGTTTCGTCGTTGAACTGGGTCACGATTTTGTATGCCCGAGTGTTTAACAATCGTAAACAGTTTGCCCTACCGTTTTGCTCGTTAAAGTTTATCGCGATCATCCAATATTAATGAAATTGAAGTTGAACGGCCCGAATAAGTCGAGTCGTTCGTTTTTTATGAAATTAGGTCGACCTGATGCAATCTGTAATTAAAGCATGTACAAATTCCTTCGTTATTCAACGTTAGACTTTGGCCAATTACACGCTAACCATCCTATCGTCATAACGATTTAACGAAATTTTATTTCAACGAGGATGATCCGATGATTTTGAATGACATATTTTCGTAATTCATTCACGATTTAGTCTGGAAAACCTTGTCGATTTAGCGACCAAGTCCGAGTATAGTAAAATATCGATGGGCAACCGGACGGTTCATCGACCAACACGTTTATATATACAGGTAGTGGAATTGTATTCAAACCGCCCGTTCTTTGACGTTTCTCCAATGACAATATACCTGGTGAGCACACCTGACGTTTTCACATTCGATCACAAATTCGTGTATACATTAGGGCGATTTTTTTTTTCGACTATTTTTTTTTCTCAGTCCCCACCTGAAATTTTGTTGGATATGTCGAAAAACAAATTACCTGAAAGTTACAGCCCTTAATATTAATTTTAAATACTTTCCCTTAGCGTGAAAAGATTTTCCATCTAAAGTACACGTAAATCGAATTGTTTTTTTTTTCAAAATTCTATAACTCAGCCGCATTTTATGCTATCATATTGTTGTTGGTTTCGATTTACTCGGAATAAGACAATCTAAAAAAGTGCCTTTTGCGACGAAAGTGTAAATTGTACTGGTGAGTTGGTGCGGGTCACTGAAGTTGATTTTTACCCAAAAATCTCGTTTTTTTGCTGCTATCTCCGAAACAATTAACTTTACGAAAAAAATGTGAATGAAAAATTTGTTGGAAATTTAATTTCCTACAAAAAAGGTCCCATCGACCCGATTGCTTAGATTAATATTTCTTGAGATATTGAACTTTATTTTTTTTAAATTTTTTTTATTATTTAATATTTCATATTTTATAAATTTTATACTACTCATAAGTTAAAGTTCAATATCTCAAGAAATATTAATCTAAGCAATTGGGTCGATAGAACCTTTTTTGTAGGAAATTAATCTTTCAACAAATTTTTCGTTTACATTTTTGTCGTAAAGTTAATTGTTTCGGAGATAACTGCAAAAAAACGAATGTTTTGGGTAAAAATCAACTTCAGTGACCCGTACCAACTCACCGGTACAATTTACACTTTCGCCTCAAAAGGCACTTTTTTAGATTGTTTTATTTTGAGTGAATCGAAACCAAGAACAATATGATAGCATAAAATGCGGCTGATTTATAGGAATTAAAAAAAAAAAAAAAATTCGATTTACGTGCATGTTAGATGGAAAATCTTCTCACGCTAAGGGAAAGTACTTAGAATTGATATTAAGTGCTGTAACTTTCGGGGAATTTCTTTTTCGACATATCCAACAAAATTTCGGGTGGGGACTGAAAAAAAAAATCGCCCTAATATACATATACATAAATCCTAGGGTTTTGTACGGGTCGGACGCGACACGACCTCCGCATCAACCAAATCCAAACGAATCCAAAACCTTTTGTTCGGATTTATTTTGGTTTGTTTAAAGGGTAACACCACTCTAGCGGCAGAAAAAAAGGCCTAACTTTGACAATTTGTTTTGAAAGTACGAAAAAAGGAATAGGATATCTTTTCAGAGGTTTCATTGAACACATATTGAAGAATGAAAAAACATTTCTTTATTATCATTTTGATACAAAATGGCGGCGACAGAGCCCATCTTGAAAATCGTCTTTTTCAAACTGGGAGGACGTATTACTTGAACACCGTTGCACAGATCGATTTGAAATGTTGATAGTAGCTTCACAATTACATTCTCTATCGGAGTCCGTAGCCGTTTTTTTATTTAATGCAAATTTTTTTTTTTACAAACAATTTACTGCCATTTTCGGCAAAAAATCGATTCCTTTTTTCAAAAGTGTATCATTTCTACAAAATTTGATTTAAAAGAAAACTCCTGCGTAGTTCCATAGCCAATAGTATATAGATTGTAAAATATTTTGATTTTTTCTTCCACGTCTCAGACTTTACGAGTAAACCGTACTCCCGTGAAGGTGTTTAAAAAAAAAAGACGATTTTCAAGATGGGCTCTGTCGCTGCCATTTTGTATCAAAATGATAATAAATATTTTTTTTTTCGTACTTCAATATGTGTTAAATAAACCCTATGAAAAGAAATCCTATTCCTCTTTTCATACTCCCAAAATAAATCGTCAAAGTCAGGCCTTTTTTACGGCGTTCTTAATACATGAGCTTATTCAATTCGTAAATATGTAAAATACACTTTGAACATATACCGTAATGCTTCACGACGAATAGTCGACGGCAGGGCTTGTACAAGTGATATTATTATCAATTTAACGAGGCAAGGTCACGGACGTGTAAGAACGACGGTCGCGACCAACTGACGGAATCAATTTGTTCGTTCGCTTTTAATGAAGTAATACAAGTCAGACACGATGACATCATCGCTGAATTCGACAACGATGACGAGACCAATGAACGAGATACGAAATAATTGAATAACAAAATACGTATTATATTGTAAGATATGAAATAAAAAAATTATACCACGTTTTACTTTAATGAATATCGCCATTGCGTAACATCAAATCATTATCTATCTTCATTAGGGCATTTGCATTCTTGTTTTTATAATGGATTAAGCTCAAATGTGTATTATGTTTCAAGTATTTTTTAGACATTACGATATATTTTTTATTTAAGAATGAGCACGTGTTTGTGTATCACAGACATATTTATGCGGTGTTCCACGTATTTTTCAGTATTTCACGTAAAATTATCAATCTTCATTGGAGCATTCCCAATGGTGCATGAATCCATTCAAAAATTGCATTTTTGTTTTTATGATTGATTAACCTCGATTATATATTTTCTTTAAAAAATAATAATCGGCTTGAATTTTTATTATTTCACCTATAATAAAAATTATCAATCTTCATTGGGACATTTCCAATGGGGCATGAATTCAATCACAAATTCAGGACATAAATCTAATAAAAAATTGCATTTTTCGTTTTTATGATGGATTAACCTCAATTATATATTTTCATAAAGAATAAGAATCGGCCTAAATTTTCTTTTTTTGTTAATTTGAGAACGAGCACGCGTTTGTGTATTGCAGACACATTTATGCGATGTTGCGCGTATTTTTCATTATTTCACGTAAAATTATCGATTTTCATTATGGCATTGGGAGTTTTGTTTTTATAATGCATTAAGGTCTGGTAACTTAAGCCGATTTTCATGTCTTCTTTGGAGGGCATTTTTTGTAGGAAAATAAAAATGAATCGTTTTGGATATTTAGGATGTTTTTATTTACATATTAAAGATACAAAAAAAAAAATTTTTGAAAAAATTTAATAGTTTATTATTATTATTATTATTATTGATCGAAGATGGCACCTCGAAAAAAAAGCGCGTGGGTGGCCCCGGTGATTTTGGCTCTTGATGTTATCTGATATAAAAAATTCTTGATAATTCTTAATCTATAGACATGTCATTCTGGTCGGAACTACTGAAGTTCAATTTCATGGATAAATAACAAAATGGCGGAATTTGGAAAAAAACTTTTTTCCAAAGTCCGCCATTTTGTTATTTATCCATGAAATTTAACTTCAACTAGTTACTACTTTAACTTGGTCGGAACTATTGAAGTTAAATTTCATGGATAAATAACAAAATGGCGGAATTTGGAAAAAACTTTTTTTTCCAAAGTCCGCCATTTTTCTATTTATCCATGAAATTTAACTTCAGTAGTTCCGACCAGAATGACATGTCTATAGATTAAGAATTATCAAGAATTTTTTATATCAGATAACATCAAGAGCCAAAATCACCGGGGCCACCCACGCGTTTTTTTTTCGAGGTGCCAACTTCGATCAATAATAATAATAATGATAAACTATTACATTTTTTCAAAAAATTTTTTTTTGTATCTTTAATATATAAATAAAAACATCCTAAATATCCAAAACGATTCATTTTTATTTTCCTACAAAAAAAACGCCCTCCAAAAAAGACATGAAAATCGGCTTAAGTTACCAGACTACTACCTCAAGCTCGATTATGTATGTTCATAAAAAAATACAAATCGGCTTAAATTTTCATTATTTCACGTATAACAAAATTATCAATCTTGATTGGGGTATTTCCAATGGGGCATGAATCCAATCACAAATGCGGGGCATAAATCTAATGGAAAAATGGCATTTTTCGTTTTTATGATAGATTAACTTCAATTATGTATTTTCGAAAAAAATAAGAATCGGCCTAAATTTTCCTTTTTTTTAATTTAATAATGAGCACGCATTTGTGTATTGTAGACACATTTATGCGATGTTGCACGTATTTTCCATTAGTTCACGTAAAATTATCGATTTTCATTATGGCATTGGGAGTTTTGTTTTTATAATGCATTAAGCTTGATTGTGTATGTTCATAAAAAAATAATAATCGGCTTAAATTTTCATTATTTCACCTATAACAAAATTATCAATCTTGATTGGGGTATTTCCAATGGGGCATGAATCCAATCACAAATGCGAGGCATAAATCTAATAAAAAATTGCATTTTTCGTTTTTATGATGGATTAACTTCAATTATGTATTTTCATAAAAAATAAGAATCGGCCAAAATTTTCCTTTTTCTTATTTAAGAACGAGCATGCGTTTGTGTATTGCAGACACGTTTATGCGATGTTGCACGTATTTTTCATTAGTTCATGTAAAATTATCGTTTTTCATTATGGCATTGGGAGTTTTGTTTTTATAATGCATTAAGCTTGATTGTGTATGTTCATAAAAAAATAATAATCGGCTTAAATTTTCATTATTTCACCTACAATAAAAATTATCAATCTTCATTGGGACATTTCCAGTGGGGCATGAATTCAATCACGAATTCGGGACATAAATCTAATAAAAAAATTGCATTTTTTGTTTTTATGATGGATTAACTTTAATTATGTATTTTCGTAAAAAATAAGAATCGGCCAAAATTTTCCTTTTTTTTATTTAATAATGAGCACGCGTTTGTGTATTGCAGACACATTTATGCGACGTTGCACGTATTTTTCATTATTTCACGTAAAATTATGGATGTTCATTATGGCATTGGAAGTTTTGTTTTTATAATGCATTAAGCTTGATTGTGTATGTTCATAAAAAAATAAGAATCCGCTTAATTTTTTATTTAAGAACGAGCCCGTGTTTGTGTATTGCAGGCATATTTATGCGGTGTAGCACGTATTTTTCATTATTTCACGTAAAATTATCAATCTTCATTGGGGCATTCCCAATGGGGCATGAATTCAATCACAAATGCGGGGTATAAATCTAATAAAAAAATGGCATTTTTCGTTTTTATGATGGATTAACTTCAATTATGTATTTTCATAAAAAATAAGAATCGGTCAAAATTTTCCTTTTTCTTATTTAAGAATGAGCATACGTTTGTGTATTGCAGACACATTTATGCGATGTTGCACGTGTTTCCATTATTTCACGTAAAATTATCGATTCTCATTGGGGCATTGGGAGTTTCGTTTTTATAATGGATTAAACTCGATTGTGTATGTTCATAAACAAATAAGAATCCGCTTAATTTTTTATTTAAGAACGAGCCCGTGTTTGTGTATTGCAGGCATATTTATCCGGTGTTGCACGTATTTTTCATTATATCACGTAAAATGATATCATTTGTATATTGACTTTTACGTAAGATAGTCAACGTTTAACATAAATAGCGTATATTCCAGTCAATGCAATATAAATATATCATGTGGAACTACGAGTATATCGTGCGGAAAACACGATTTCTCGCGAGACAGCCCCGGGGGAATCTACACAACTCGGATATATGGTCGTGCTATCACTTCGAGAAACATTAGTATATATATATCCACAGCATTTATACGAACGGCTATTTGCTCGATCACAATCTAAACGGAATTCAAAGTAGATTGACTCGGTCGTGATTCAAGAGAAACAAGCATGCTAGAAAGTTTTTTCAAACGTTTCCAAAAGTGTTTATATATAATCACTTTTGCTCTCACCCCTTCAGAAACATGCGCTAACTATAAAAACATTTTTAACGTGTATTTAACTCGTTTCAAGTATCTTATCCGAACGGAAAGTTTACGCTGATTTTCCGTTAATTTAAACTAAAAATTGCGATTATTTTTCGTCTTTTTTCTTCCTCACAGACATTTTTTTTCCACCACTCTACGGTCAAATAAATGACTTCGAACAATAAACTATTACTACATCAATCATCACGTGACATAATGTTTTATTTATAAATCGTTAACTTTTCAGCAACTCTGCAATTTCATTCGCGCCTCTTGTTGTTTACACGACACGAATAAAACGGTTTTTGATTTTTCGCGTGGGTTGAAAATTTCATACCCCTTCAGTGCCGAACATCGTCCGTGTCCTCCCGATTTTTATTTATTGTTTTGCTGTTGTAATAAAGCGGTATATTTTGAATTATTATTGAAACGTGTCACCTTCGCACGCGTAATCATTGGGCACCGACTGGGAGAGGGCAGTTTGAAAATCAGGAAAATATTCCCGATTTTTATTTATTATATTTTTGCTGTAATGATGCAGTACTAGGGCGATTTTTTTTTTTCGACTAGTTTTTATTTTCCAGTCCCCACCCGAAATTTTGTTGGATATGTCGAAAAAGAAATTCCCTGAAAGTTACAGCCCTTATTATTAATTCTAAGTACTTTACCAAAGCGTGAAAAGATTTTCCATCTAAAATACACGTAAATCGAATTTTTTTTCTTTTCAAATTTCTATAACTCAGCCGCATTTTATGCTATCATATTGTTCTTGGTTTCGATTTACTCGGAATAAAACAATCTAAAAAAGTGCCTATTGCGGCGAAAGTGGAAATTGTACTGGTGAGTTGGTACGGGTCACTGAAGTTCATTTTTACCCAAAATTCTCGTTTTTTTGCTGTTATCTCCGAAACAATTAACTTTACGAAAAAAATGTTAAGGAAAAATTTGTTGGAAATTTAATTTCCTATAAAAAAGGTCCTATCGACCCAATTGCTTAGATTAATATTTCTTGAGATATTGAACTTTTTCATTTTTTATTTTTTTTATTATTTAAGGGGCGGGGGGGTAGGGTTTTAAAGGCGAAAAAAAAGCATATTTTTATGATTTTTTTGCGGCGACATGAGTAATATAATTTTATTAAATAGAATTACATATTATTGTACAACTATTGAAGTATCTCAGAAAAAATTTTCAACGAAAAATATTGATAAATAAGCCGGTGACGTTGAATCTCCAGAGGCGCCTTGAAAAAAAGTGGTTTTGCGGTGAACATTATAACTCGTTACCGGATCATCCGAAACAAAAAAATTGATATGCATTTTGAAGGTGATGTATTTCTCGAGGTCAATCAGGAAGTTTTTTTTTTTTTTTTTTTTTCTATTTTTTGCAGCACTTGGAAGTGAAAAACACAACTTTAGCTCAAAAAATCGCGCTTAATTTGTTAATAAAAAATTGAAAAAAAAAACTTCTCCTGATTACCTGTTGATTTATGTGAAGAAGTCATGTTTAAATTTTCAAAAGGATCGGTTCAGTAGATTTTGAGTTCTAATGTTCACAAACTTCAAAAATGACGTTTTCGGGAAAATCGATTTAAAGTTTTCACGTATCACGTATCAAGTATCACGGCCGGTCGTTTGAAACGCTGTAACTCCGTTAGTTTTACTCCGATTGACTTAAAATTTATACACAATATTCTCGACATATTGTTCATTCAGAAAAAAAATGTAAAAAAAATGCAAAAAAAATCATTTTAAAACCCCCCACCCCCCTTAATATTTCATATTTTATAAATTTTATACTACTCATAAGTTAAAGTTCAATATCTCAAGTAATATTAATCTAAGCAATTGGATCGATAGGACCTTTTTGTAGGAAATTAAATTTCCAACAAATTTTTCATATACATTTTTTTCGTAAAGTTAATTGTTTCGGGGATAACAGCAAAAAAACGAGAATTTTGGGTAACAATCAACTTCAGTGACCCGTACCAACTCACCAGTACAATTTACACTTTCGCCGCAAAAGGCACTTTTTTAGATTGTTTTATTCCGAGTAAATCGAAACCAAGAACAATATGATAGCATAAAATGTGGCTGAGTTATAGAAATTTGAAAAAAAAATAAATTCGATTTACGTGTATTTTAGATGGAAAATCTTCTCACGCTTTGGGAAAGTACTTAGAATTAATATTAAGGGCTGTAACTTTCAGGGAATTTATTTTTCGACATATCCTACAAAATTTCGGGTGGTGACTGAAAAAAAAAATAGTCGAAAAAAAAAATCGCCCTAACGCAGTACATGTTTAGTTATGATTAAAACGTGACACATTCGCACAGTAATAATCGGGCACCGACTGGCAGAGAGTGGTTTCAAATTTGGCCGCGGGAGGTCAGGTTGCGAAATGGTAATTTCCAATATATGATGCGAAGGGGAAAACTCTCGTGTCCTTCCGTTCAGCGTGTACAATGGAGCGTGTCATAAAAGTTTTCCTCATCGATCCTCCTCGTTTATTACGTGCGGAAGGTAGTTCATTGCGTTTATCGTGTTTTGTTATTTATTTTTCAATACCAGGTAGAGGTGCAATTCGTGTCCGCAAGCTACTAAAGATATTTCCCTAATTGTCATTAGTAATCTTTTATAGCTCGCTGCGGGCAAGACTAGATCTATCGATCGAGGATATCACGTAATTTCCGAACACCCTGATCTGCGATCGCGTAATCGTTTTTTTTTTTCTCTCTGTTTATCTTTTCTCGCGTTAGTACGGTCCCGTGCATTAGATCATATTTATTTTTAACTCTGCTCGTGAGACCATATTATTGTTGACCGGCGTGTTTTGACGTGTAGTCCGTAAATGGAGGGCGGAGGAATCCTTGAACGGGAACGGAAACGGGAGTGAAAGTACATATGGAATATAATTTCAGAACGATTTTTTAACCGGACTAGAAATCAATGATTTATATTTTATTTAAATTACATTTCAAGATGATTTTTCAAACGCAATGAATTTTAATCTTAACCGTTCGTTTTGTAGGCTTCTGAGAAAAAGCGAGCGTTTGTTGTGGAACGCTCAGAAGTTCAAACGGTAATGATTAAAGGTTAGACTCATTGAATAAAATAAAAGTTAAAGCGGATGAAAAAATAAAATAAAACTCGGACTCACCACGTCTCGCACAAAGCTTGTGGTAACGTCATTAACGACACGTTCGTCGATAACGTCTTTGATATCAGTGACAGATGTGAAACTGGAAGACTGATCGATCACGTAAGACGAATGTTGAATGATTTCGGAAGTGATAACCGTATCGTTGATATCAGTGATATCCTTAACGTCCTTGTTGAACGTCGAATCTTTCAATACGATCGTCTGATTCGCTAATTCATTTTTTTCACGTGGTTTACGAGGTTTCTGTTCGGTTTTGTCAGTCGGACTAGTCGGTTTGCCCGTTTTAGTGATCGGTGATTTTTTTTCTTGATCCTTGGGTTTCTTCGGCTGTTGTGGTTTCTCATAAACGAAAGAACCGTCCCAGGTCGATGATCCGGGTTTTTGCGGACGTACCGATCGTTCGTTCGGACTCTTCTCCGGACTTTCAGGACGACTGTGCGGCCCCGAAAGATCTTTATCTTTTGGTCCACCGATTGGAGAACTTTCGGTATTTTTTTCGGGTTTTTTACGATCCGGAACATCACGAACGATCGTTGTCGAAACGTTCGAAGTATCGCTAATTTTAACGTCGGATATCAACGTCTTTTCGACGTTTATGAAATCGGTTGAGCTCGTTACCGTGTTAGAATTATCATGGACGTTCGATGATGTCGTATAATCGATAATTTCGTGAGGTCCCCGAGGATGTTTTGTAACATCTTTCGCAGATTTGCCCGGATGTTCTTTTCCATCGATAACACTCGAGGATGTCGTATAATCGACGACTTCGTGTGTAATTTTCGATGTTGAACGTTTATCAACGTCTTTCGGAGATTTCCCGACATCCGTAGGACGTTTTTTTCCATCGGAAGGCTTTGTTTTGTCGTCTTCCGGTTTCTGCGGTTTTTTGTCCGTTGGCTTTTCGTAAACAAACGATCCATCCCAGGTGGAAGAGCCCGGTTTTGTAGGACGAGTAGATCTGTCGTTCGGACTTACCGATCTAGTTCGATCGGTATCTTTCGGTCGATGAGAGCTATCGGTAATTTTTTCGGGTTTTTTACGATCCGGAACATCACGGACGATCGTTGTCGAGACGTTCGAACTATCGCTAATTTTAACGTCGGATATCAACGTCTTCTCGACGTTTATAAAATCGGTTGAGCTCGTTACTGTGTTAGAAATATCATGGACGTTCGATGATGTCGTATAATCGATAATTTCGTGAGGTCCTCGAGGATGTTTTGTAACATTTTTCGCAGATTTGCCCGGATGTTCTTTTCCATCGATAACACTCGAGGATTTCGTATAATCGACGACGTCGTGTGTAATTTTCGATGTTGAACGTTTGTCAACGTCTTTCGGAGATTTCCCGACATCCGTAGGACGTTTTTTTCCATCGGAAGGCTTTGTTATGCCGTTTTCCGGTTTCTGCGGTTTTTTATCCGTTGGCTTTTCGTAAACGAACGATCCGTCCCAGGTCGAAGATCCGGGTTTTTGCGGACGTACCGATCGTTCGCTCGGACTCTTCTCCGGACTTTCAGGGCGACTATGCGGCCCCGAAAGATTTTTATCTTTTGGTCCACCAATTGAAGAAATTTCGGTAATTTTTTCGGGTTTTTTACGATCCGGAACATCACGGACGATCGTTGCCGAAACGTTCGAAGTATCGCTAATTTTAACGTCGGATATCAACGTCTTTTCGACGTTTATAAAATCGGTTGAGCTCGTTACTGTATTAGAAATATCACGGACGTTCGATGATGTCGTATAATCGATAATTTCGTGAGGTCCCCGAAGATGTTTTGTAACATCTTTCGGAGATTTACCCGGATGTTCTTTTCCATCGATAACACTCGAGGATGTCGTATAATCGACGACGTCGTGCGTAATTTTCGATGTTGAACGTTTGTCAACGTCTTTCGGAGATTTCCCGACATCCGTAGGACGTCCTTTTCCAACGGGGGGCTTTGATTTGTCGTCTTCCGGTTTCTGGGGTTTTTTATCCGTTGGCTTTTCGTAAACGAACGATCCGTCCCAGGTCGAAGATCCGGGTTTTTGCGGACGTACCGATCGTTCGCTCGGACTCTTCTCCGGACTTTCAGGGCGACTATGCGGTCCCGAAAGACTTTTATCTTTTGGTCCACCAATTGAAGAAATTTCGGTAATTTTTTCGGGTTTTTTACGATCCGGAACATCACGGACGATCGTTGTCGAGACGTTCGAACTATCGCTAATTTTTACGTCGGATATCAACGTCTTTTCGACGTTTATAAAATCGGTTGAGCTCGTTACTGTATTAGAAATATCATGGACGTTCGATGATGTCGTATAATCTATAATTTCGTGAGGTCCCCGAGGATGTTTTGTAACATCTTTCGCAGATTTGCCCGGATGTCCTTTTCCATCGATAACACTCGAGGATTTCGTATAATCGACGACTTCGTGCGTAATTTTCGATGTTGAACGTTTATCAACGTCTTTCTGGGGTTTTTTATCCGTTGGTTTTTCGTAAACGAACGAACCATCCCAGGTGGAAGAACCGGGTTTGAGCGGTCGGACCGTTCTATCCGTATGTTCGGGGCTACTCGTACGAGCGTCGCTCGTTTTATCAACGTTCGAAATATCATGGCGAACGGTCGTTGTGAAATTCGGGGAATCCTTAATTTTCGCATCGCTCGACGAGCTTTCATCGACAATGATAAATTCCGAGGTGCTCCTCAAGTTCTTCGCAACGTCGACAACTTTCGAACTACGATCGACGACATCATAATACTCTTCGGAACGTATTTTCACGTCGGTGAGTTTATCCTTATCAAGAGGAATAACCGTTGATTGAGTTTTCTCATGAACGAACGAGCCGTCCCAGTTAGACGAGCCAGGTTTGGTCGGACGTTTACATTTTTCAGCGACGTCAACAATCCCGGGACGTTCAACGTCCGGCACGTTCGAGGCCGTTGTAATTTTCCTCGTTAACTTTGGCGTACCATCGCGAATTATCAGCGTCTCGACGGACGTCGTCGACAGATCGATGTTCGTCGAATCCTTGTAGCTCTCGTGAATCCTCGATTGTTCGACGATTATCGATTCGCTAACGATTTCCGTGTTACCGCGGGTCTTATCGTCGATAACGTCGCGAATATCGATCGTGGAATCGCCGAAATTTCTTTTACCATTGGCGGAAGGAACGCTGCTCGGTTTACCGGCAGCAGGTCGATCAAAATTTTCCTCGTGCTTGAAGGTACCGTCCCAAGTTGAGGAGCCCGGTTTCATCGTGCGAACATCACGTCCGTCGATCGTGACGTCGCGATCTTGTCTGACGTGACGGTCGTCGCGCACGAACGTTTCACGACTCATCGTCGATTCCCTCGAGTCTCTGAGGTCGTTCAAACTCCGTTGACTCGCCGAATGCTCGACCGTGTAAGACGCCGTAACGATATCAGCCTCGTTTATCGAATGATCATCGGTGACGTCGCGGATGTCAACGCGATCGTCTCGAAGATCGACGATTCTTCGCGATGAATCAATGGCTCGCTTACGTTCGGGTCTCTGTGATGTTTGAGCCGATTTTTCGTAAACAAAACTGCCGTCCCAGCTCGATTGACCGGTTTTGTACGTTGTTCTCGGCGATGCCTCCGGTCGTGCAATTTTGTTCGGGCTCTCGGAACGTTTTGGCGTGCTCGTGCCGCGCGGTAAGCTCGGAACGTCCTCCTCCTTTATCACAGCCGACACCGAGCTCGTTCTCTCGAATCGTTTGCCAATGGAATCGCCGGAATCCTTGTACTCAACGATGTACGAACTCGTCGACGAATCAATATTCTGCTGATGTTCCTCCGTCACATCGATTATCTCGATATTCTCGCGTTTACGTTGAGCGTGCTCGTCTTTGCCGACGGTCGATAACGCGACGTTCGGCTCGTTAATTCGTGATTTCGTAACGTCGCGCGTTCTCGTCGTTATTTCGGACGTGTCCGCGAAATCGGTACTTTTAACGAAACTCCCGTCCCAACTGGAATCACCCGGCCGATTGACCGCTCGCGATTTCACACCGACGCCACTGTTGTCGATCGCCAATTCCGTGGTGTCGCGAATCATCGTCTCGTCGACGCGCTGAGAACTCGAGACGTTTCTTATCAGCGTCGACGTCGAGCTCGACGATTCCTCGAAGTTCGTGCTTTCGCGCGATAAATCGTTTCGTCTTACATCCACGGACTTATCGTCCCGTTGGCGCGATGGCGTCGGTTGTTCGCTAACGAACGTGCCGTCCCAGCTTGAATCACCGGGCCTTGAGATTCTCGCGAAATCCTCGCCAGTTCTTGCCTCTTTCGATCGTTTATCCTTCTCAAAATGATCCTCACTGTCGGCAAACTTCGCGTGACCGATTCTCGACGGTTCGATCGTTGATTCGCTCGCGACGCTGCGACTCGAGCTCCCAACGACTCTGCCATCGATATCCAAACGATTAGTCGATTCCTCGATTCTCGTACTATCGATCGACCTCGTTCCGTCTTTCACGATTCCGCGAGCGCTCGTTTTACTCGAATATTTCGTTTCCGATGACTCGCTCGATGCTTGAACTTTCGGTGACGCCAACGGTCCGAACGAACTTACGTGTGACGACGCGATATTCTTCGAAGTATCACGCGTACGCTGCTGTTCGCTCGTTGTCGTCGATTCGACGATCAGCGTCTCCGAGGATCGTACGTTATCGCGAATATTCGTATTACTTGACATTTCGGTCTGTCGATTAACATTTTCATCGGTAGATTTTGTCGTTGACGTTGATTCTTCTCTGTTGTCGTTTTTCTCACGTTGAACGATCGATTGTGTCCGTTCGGAGGCTATAAAATCCTCCGATGATTCGTCGGCTCTCGTTGTTGCCGACGATTGCCTCGTCGTGATTGGCTCGTGTTCGATTACTTTTATGACCTTTCCCTTAGAATCCATTATGTACTCCCGACTGCCGCTCGTTATCTCAACGACGTTGGTGCGCGTTTCCATCTCGGCGATTTTTCTCTCCTCCTGCGACACTTTGCTCGTTGTCGAAACGACGCTCGATGATTTCTCGATCGTTTCCATCGCCGACGCTGTCCCGCCACCGGTTACGCTCAACGTACCCGATGTCGTTGCGATATCGTCACTCGCACTCTTCCCGATAAGCTTTTTCTTACCTTTGCCGCCGTTGCCTTTCTTGTTGATTGTCATAACGGCACTTTTTTTTCTTTTCAAATATCACGCGAACTTGTGGACACTCCTATTTATCTATCGTCACGTGTTTCTATAAATGTATATACTTTATAGTTTCTCACTGATTTTTTACAAATATCTAAACATTTAAATAGCGTAAATATTGAACAAAAAACAAACGTAATTTTAGAAAAAATAATTATTCAAAATTTGAAAATTCACCGACATTTACAATTATTCTTCCTCGTTTTTGTTCCGTCAAATAAGTAGATTCTTTTATTTCGAAGAAAAAATAAATAAATAAATAACATTAATTTTATCCGAACCGCGTTTCACACTCTTTTCCGTTCGATCTTCCGTTCGATCGCGTAACTATCTCTCTTGACTATTGTTTTTTCTCGTTGTCCTTTAGGACTTTTCGATATTGACGATCCGTGATCGCGAGCGGTTGTGTGCCATTGGCCACGTCTGACAAAACTCTGATGTTACCGGCCTGTCTCACGAGTTTTGCCTTCTACCGAGCATTTTGCCCGTGGGAGGGAGCGAATCTCGATTGGAGGGGAGATCGGAGGATTATTATACACACTGGCGAATGCACACACGGGCTTTGACGACTCAGAGCTCTCTCTCGCAGTTGTTCAACCATCGGCGATTCTCTCTGTATGGACGTGTTAAACACACTCGTATGACTCGACGATGTGGTAATACGTACCGAAACATTATTCTTTCTCGTTTCGTTCTTTTTGTTTTGTTTTGTTTTGTTTTTGTACAACGTATGAGTCGATTTGTGCACGCCGGTGTGTACACGGGAATCGGCAATATCCCTACTCTCATTGGCTCGTGCTAGGTCAGACTCAAGGGTACTCGGTTAAGAGAGCTAGAGAGAAGCGTGGGCCGTTACTGCTTACACGTCGGATGTACGGGCGTACGTGTTTACACGAGACTTGTGTGTGCAGAGCGATCTATACATGTGTAATGATGAATGTTTGTATAGTAACGTTATATATATATACATAGAAGCATACCGAAGTATCGCAAAGCTCGAAGAAACGCGAAGAGACTCGAGGCTCGTCAGAATAGAGAGAGGGAGAAAGCGACTTTACTTCTTCGTCTGTTTTTCCCTCTCTTCCTTCTTATCCAACGACGCGTTTCTTTTCACACATTCATACAAGCTTGTACACATATGGAAGGTTAATATGTACTCATCGTAGGTGTGCACTAATTCATATATATACACCGATGAGTACAATGCCACGAGTTGTTAGACGGAGTGTGAAGAAAATACTCGGTACTATCGTAGTGTACTATTTCTCCGCGAGAGCAATCTCCCCGCCGGCTAAGTGCGTTTTAACGCCGCTATATTATTATTACGTTTTCTTTCTTTCTTTTTTCTCACGATTATCTGCCCAGACATTCCTGATCGTTCTTATCTATCTTCCGGCATCCAAAAAATAATACGTAATGCGCGATGAATGAGGTTCATTTAGTTCACAAATATCAATGTGCATGGGCGCGAGAATTTTATGTTTTCATTTATTCTTCATTTTTTAACGAATCGTCATTTCTCTTAGGTTTTTTTTTCGTCTCATTTTCGAAGATTCATCATTGTGTCGTGTAAATTCTCGCAAAACCCGAAAAGTCCAACGATGGCTCTACGTAAAAGGGAAAATAGAAGATGTATTGAAAGTTTGTTCGTTTCGGGAGGGTGACGAAGAAAAAAAATTCAGTATTCTTTATGACGCGTAATCTAAACGACGCCATTTTTTGCTACTGTTTTTTTACTCGTTGAATTGCCAATAAAATTGTAATTAAGGGAAAAATTCGTTTGAACATAGCTTGGACGCCGTGGAAACTCGAGATGTTTTATCATCGCTTAATATCTTCTCGTATATTATACCTCGAGAGGATAAACGGGAGAAAAAAGTAACCGGGGTATGATATTCATTACCAAATTTTCAGTCCGCGACGAGACGGTTAAGTGTAAGTACGCGTAGGAGTGTCTGTGCGGTTGTGTGTTTGAACAGGAATGAAAAGAGTTTGGCCGGAGGATTTCCAGTAAGAGCAAAAACGAGAAAAGGTGAGCAAAGCTTGTGGCACCTTCGCGCGCATATATGAAAACCGGTTTCATTCGCGACCCGCTTCGGGAGGTCTCGTCGCGTGTATTCTTCGTCGTCGCTTTTATACCGAGCGATGACGTAGCTCTTATACCGTGGCAACGAGGAATTAACAACCAGAGAATTCACGATTTTCTTCGACGACGAATGTACACACACGCAGACGCGTACACACACCCGTTTATCAATTCCCAAGTGAGAAAGATACCCGCCAAAAGGAGATTTATAATATATCGAATGGTTGCAAACAAAATGGCGCAAGTTTGAATAATTTTAACGGCAAAACTGCGTGGAGATATGTCCTTTTGGTATTAAGGAAACGATATATACATAGATATATATATATATATATATATCGACAATAAAATCTCGGAGGATGATGTTGAATGCAAAGGTGAGCAGCTCTGGTTCACCCTCGCGATCCTGGGTGATCCTCTTTCTCTCTCTCTCTTTCTTGCTCTCTCCCCGTTCCTTCCTATTTCGGATGCTGTGGTTCGTGAAAAAAAAACGAATACGAGAAAAACTTGTAAAAAAAGGGACTATAAACGAGATCGAAAAGTGGGTCACGGAAAAACGACGACGAGTCATTTTTGAGGGCTTTATATATATATATATATATATATATATATATATATATATATATTTATATATGTTTATAAGTAGATTGAGAGAGAAAGCTATAATATAGATAAGGGTACAGAGACGACGGAAAGTTGATTGATTTTTCGAAATCGAATAATCTGGGTAATAGAAATAAAATTGTTATTTGATTAAGTTTATATATAGACATGAGGGAGACTTAAAAATTCATGAAATTATTGGAGTATTCAATAATTCAATTAGATAGTGTTTGTAATTATTAACCATGTATTTGAAGGTATTTTCATTATCGCAATTATCAACATTCTTATTATTTAAATATTATTTACTCGATAAATAATACTCACTGCTCTATTTTGATTTTTGATTTTCGATTTTTGATTTTTGATTTTTGATTTTTGATTTTTGCCTTTTGATTTTTGATTTTTGATTTTTGATTTTTGATTTTTGATTTTTGATTTTTCATTTTTCATTTTTCATTTTTCATTTTTCATTTTTCATTTTTCATTTTTCATTTTTCATTTTTCATTTTTCATTTTTCATTTTTCATTTTTCATTTTTCATTTTTCATTTTTCATTTTTCATTTTTCATTTTTCATTTTTCATTTTTCATTTTTCATTTTTCATTTTTCATTTTTCATTTTTCATTTTTCATTTTTCATTTTTGATTTTTGATTTTTGATTTTTGATTTTTGATTTTTGATTTTTGATTTTTGATTTTTGATTTTTGATTTTTCATTTTTTATTTTTCGTTTTTCATTTTTCATTTTTCATTTTTCATTTTTCATTTTTCATTTTTCATTTTTCATTTTTGACAACATCTAACCTATCGGGTTTTACGTATTTCCATGTTTTTCCACTTTTACCCCTATCCTTCCCTACCCGCACTTCGGTAAGCTAATTTAACTTCCATTGCGTCCGCAGACGTCTTAGCTACACAGGTATTGCATTTGCCATGGACACACGGAAACTGCGTAAAACCTGTGTCGGTACAGACTTAGTTTTTGACTGAGTTTCGGTTGTATTTATTACATCACAAACTCAACAAAACTACACCCGCTCAATAGTTGGCGTGCTAACCAGTGCACAACCAAGTCACCCATCCACGTAGTGGCTGCGGCCAAAGCCACTTAGCTTAGGGCTTAGGTGATCGCCAATGCCGCGCACCGACCGCGCGTCCACTGTTGTTGGGCTTACTTATTGTCTATTAAGGGCGGAGTAAGGTTTTTAAACTTTACAAAAAAAAATTTAAATCAATGTATAGCATGTCAAGAATATTGTGTGAAAATTTCAAGTCGATCGGAGCAAAATTAACGGAGTTATGAGCATTTGAGCGTCCGTTGTTCCAGATCGATTCAAAGCGTTTTTCAGAAACTTGTCAAAACTTTGAAGCGTTTTTCTGAAACTTTTCAAAACTTTAAAGCTTTTTTCTGAAACTTGTCATTTTTGAAATCGGTGTACGCTGTAACTCAAAATCTAATGCACCGATTTTTTTGAAATTTCGTACACTATTTCTACACATAAATCCCCAGGTAACGCTGCCGAGTTTTTCTTTTTTTTTTTATAATTTTTTTTTATTTTACAATAACAAATTTACCGATATTCTTTAGCGAAAATCGCATTTTTGACTTCCAAGTGCTACCAACAATGAAAAAATCGATTAAAAAAAAATTCGACAGCGTTACCTCGAGAAACATCTCACCTAATAAACGCATTTTGATTTTTTTGTTTCGGATCATCGAGTAACGAGTTATAGCGTTATAACGCAAAACAACTTTTTTTTTAGGCGCCTGCGGAGATTTGCTGTCAACGGTTTATTTATCAATATTTTACAATGAAAATTTAGGAAAATATAGTTCAGATGTTGTATTATTATATGGAAAGTGAATAAATAAACCAGCATTACCTGTATCGTCTAAAAAAATTCTTGAAAATATGTTTTTTTTTTCACCGAATTAACCTTAACCCCCTCGTTAAATGGATATTTCATGTCCGATAAATTTTTATAATCGCTCAATGATTACGAAGTGATAATCTCGCTTCGTCCCCCCCTTCACCCTCCCCGATTACGTATCGGCACTTTGTCGATTTTCAGAGAATATTTACATGTCTTTCTCCTCATCGGCAAAAATTCACAAAGATGCCGCGCGAACAAGTGCGAAAATTCACAGATGTATGATTGTTTCATTATATCTTTGCGCTTTGTCTCGTGATACCCACGTATTTTAATAATGACGTGTTACCCAACATCACTCGCCTCGATAGAATTTATCATTTCGGACGATGAGTAATTTGACAGGTGAAAAAAATACACAAATTATTCAATGAATAAAGGAGAAACCGATGGATAAAAACATTTTATTTAATAAAATTCAATTCATAATTGCGAATAATTGTTCCAAAATGAAATAAAAAATAATCATCGCCACGAGTTACAATTATTCGCAATTATTTCGTCATGAATGATTTTTAATGATCGCAAAATGGTTCCGGCGAATTGTCGTTTGACTCGTATGTAATACGTTAGAGTATAACAATTAATTCGTTGAATTAAACAATATACCAGCCTTGTTCCAAATGCCGAACGTTCGAAAACCTAAATATCCCGTTATACAAGATCGAGATCGCGGGACTCGTTGAATTTCGCGGTAAACAAGATCGGTTCAAGACGCGCCATCTATGGTAAATAATAAATGAAGAAAAAAAATAGAAAATTCCCCTTGGAGGTAAAGCCGAACACATTTTTCCACGAAATGAACGAGGCGACACTCGTAATAAAAAAAAGCCTTGTTCATCGAAGCGAAAGCGAGAAGGAGAAAAGGAACGACATACGCCCATATATCATATATGTACACTATATAAATATAAATCCAGAAAGATCTTTCGGCCTTCGAGTCAAAAGAAGCCGGATTACTCATATGATGGTTTTATACACGATACAATCATGCATTTGCATCATTTCCTTGAGACACTTGGAAACGATCTTGCATGAGACATTGAGAGATACGTCACAATCTCGACTTTTTTTAATTTTTCACCGCCCCCGATGACCCAGAGAAAACAAAACGAAGAGAAATTTTCCGAAACTTCAGGAAATGAGACAAAAATTAACTCGCTTTAAGGAAGTTCAAGCGAAACTAATGAGTCAAAGCAGTGTTTGAATTTTTTTGTTTATTTAATTCTTCAAATATTAATAAAACTTTATTATTTTAATTTAGAATAATATAACAAGTTGATAAATTGATAATTGTTACTTATTTAATGAAGAAAGTAATGAGAAATGACTTCGTTATTTTGGACTCATATGGTTCGATAAGAAGATGTGGCAACAGCGCACTGTTGTATTTTTATATAACGGCGTATGTGTATATGCATGTGACATTTGGTAAAAATGAACCGCTGCAGATATAAAGGTAAATTATGTAAAAAAAATATAGTGAAATGGAAAAATAACGTTATAAAAAGCTACAAGGCTCGAAAAGAAGACAAAGAAAATTCCAACTTCATAGGTAATTATCAATTTGGTATTTTTTAATTTGAGGTCATATTCATGTTACTATGTTGATGTAGATTATTATAGTTTTGTAATAATCATCATATAAAATTTTTAGTTGAAAATATTTGACTAAATATTTTGTATGCCTTTCAGAATTAGCTGGACGTCGATTAGTCGACATAAATATATCGAATAAAGATTTGTGGTGTCATTCTTGTGATAAACCCTTGTCATTGGGAAATGCAGTCGGAGAATCAAGAAATGGGTTAGCGAGTGTATTCCAGGTGAAATGCATGACTTGTAATGGAATATTTCAAGTGAATACATCATCGACTGAAAAAAATTCATCAACCAGACAAACCTACACTGTCAACTCTGAGATTGTAAATGGTGTGGATAAGCGATTATTTTCAGACAAGACATTGTAATGATTTCTCAGCTTTTAAATTATATTTTAACGAGACTATTTTTTCCTACTAGGTGTTATTGAGAGTGGCATTGGAAGTACTCATTTAAATAAAATTTTAACAGCATCGGAAGTTCCAGCAATGTACTCAACAGTTTTCAAACGACATGAAAAAAAAGTTGGTGCCGCAATTGAAATTCTCGCTAATGAAAGCTGCTTCAAAAATTTCAAATCATAGATAATCTATGTAAGAAAATAGAGTCAATTATATCAAACAGTTCATAACTTAATATAGATTTTCAGATTTTTATTTTTCACTTTTCAGATTTTTATTTTTTACTCTTCAGATTTTTATTTTTTACTTTTCAGTTTTTTATTTTTTACTTTTCAGATTTTTATTTTTTATATTTCAGATTCTTAGGATAGTTATTTCATATTCATATCACGACGTTATTTAGTTACATTTTCTAATAATAAAAAAATTTGTTAAACCGAATGAATGGATTTTTATATACCTTACCACCCATAGTAATTTTTAATAATTAATATTATAATATTATTTAAAAACTTATGATTTTCAATGAACAATGACCGATTAGAATATATTTACTATTTTATATATAAATTTCATAGAATCAATAAATATTTTAATACACTGAACAAGTTTTATTACATTTTTCTAACTAACATTTTTCTAACTTCCGAAACATCAATTTCAAAATTTAAAGCGAGAAAAATTAATTTCTCATCTCGTCTCTCTTTTTCATTATATTTCTATCTTTTTCTTTTCTGAACTTTCAGTAATATGTATCACTGTCGATAAACGAGATGAAGAATTAAAGTTTAACTTCAATTATTTAAATAATTACAACGGTGATAGTATATTGTTAAAATGTTATAATATTTTTGAAGTATTCAACTTTTTGCATGTGATTTTTCGTTTAAAAAAAATCATTATATTTCATTTATCGCAAAGAACAAATGGGACATTGAAAAATCGATGTCTGTCCGGCTGGAATTCTTGAAAAGGACTTTTTCGCATGGCAAATATTCAAACCGGAAGTTTGAAAAACCTTCTTCTTGAAGTTACAAGGTAGAAGTTTTTCGAGTTGGAGCTTTCAAGCGGTCGAGCATTTCCGTAATTTTTCAATAATTTCGATAAATCGAAGGATTTTCCTAGAAATAGTATGACAAAATTGATTTATAAATAATATAGACGCAGAATAAGGCGTAAAAACTCGTCGTTACTTCGTGTATATTTTAATACACTGAACAAGTTTTATTAATGAACGATTTCAAATATATTATTTATTTATTCAAGAACTAAAATTTTTCTAACTTCCGAAACATCAATTTCAAAATTTAAAGCGAGAAAAATTAATTTCTCATCTCGTCTCTCTTTTTCATTATATTTCTATCTCTTTCTTTTCTCTCAGCTGCTTCCACGACATTGCCGAACTTTCAGTAATATGTATCGCTGTCGATAAACGAGATGAAGAATTAAAGTTTAACTTTAATTATTTAAATAATTACAATGGTGATAGTATATTGTTAAAATGTTATAATATTTTTGAAGTATTCAACTTTTTGCATGTGATTTTTTAATCTTTAAACTTGGGAAAATAATATAGAAAATAATGGTAAAAGTCATGACGGTAGCTCGTCAGCCATAAGAGTCTCTGTATAAGAACTTTAAAAAAGTCATATTTAAAACTATTTTTCTAATAAACTAAACGGTAGATCGTTTTGAAATTTTGAGAATACACCAATAAAATATTCCTTTATATGTATGCTAAGTTTCAAATCTTAAGCTTGGAAAATTCGTTTTACATAAGATTCGCTCGAACCTCCTTAAATGGTCAAATCGGAAAATTTAAGAATCCATTTTCTCATATTAAATATGAAAAAAAGAAGGTGCAAATAGATAATTTGCATATCGTTTCCTCTGTTGTTTCCAAGATTTACAAATCGTCCTCTATGAGCGAGTAATTTTTTTCACTCACAGCGATCAGACATTTTTCTTAAATTTCAAATCCTGTTAAATCTGAAACCCTCAAGTAATTTCAATGTCAATTGCAGCATATAAAGACGGCTAATCTACCGGTGTGCAAAGTTTGAGCGCGATTGTCGACGCCAATTTCGAACTATGGCCGTTCGAATGTTTCACGGTAGATCTAACGGAAAAAACGCAAAGTAACTTTTCCGAGTGAACGTTTGAAATTTAAAGCTTCATTATAGAAAGTACCTTTTGCAAATATCGATTTATTCGCATGCATCATAGTTACTGTCTACCTTTACCCATATAACGTCTGTACGAAAAGGTATAACAGAGACCAGTGCCGGTAGAAAGCGTCATCGGGTCAGTGAGCGTGGGCAGTTTTGTAAAGGCGGTTTGAGGTCTCGTATATACACAGCAAAAGAGCAAAATTCCCACTCGTTCCGTCGTTACCCGTGCTGTGTCCCCCCCGATCGCGAGATCGCCGTTGTGTTTGCCTTCGATGGCTGCTCCATATTTGGTTAACGCGTGTTGAAATCAGTGGGCGAAGCCGGGAAACGGGCTATGGTGCGCGGGAACGAGAAACAACACGACGACGCGTCATGCACGAGAGAAAACATCGCAGTATCGTTGAAATATAGATATATATATTTTTCTGTATCAATTTATTTTCAAGGATTTATAGTAATTTTTTCGTTTAAAAAAAATCATTATATTTCATTTATCGCAAAGAACAAATGGGACATTGAAAAATCGATGTCTGTCCCGCTGGAATTCTTGAAAAGGACTTTCAACCGGAACTTCAAACCGGAAGTTTGAAAAACCTTCTTCTTGAAGTTACAAGGTAGAAGTTTTTCGAGTTGGAGTTTTCAAGCGGTCGAGCATTTCCGTAATTTTTCAATAATTTCGATAAATCGATGGATTTTCATAGAAATAGTATGACAAAATTGATTTATAAATAATATAGACACAGAATAAGGTGTAAAAACTCGTCGTTACTTCGTGTCGAAGAAATTTGCTTATTGCCGAACGCGTTTACAATAAATAGTCATTTATTTTCATTTCTGTTTTTTTCTTTACGATTTCTCGCCTCGTGTTTATATGTATCGGTCGGTTTGCCCGTGTATAGTAATTTTCGTAAATACGAGACAAAGAGAATAATGGGTGTAGGCAGCGACGCTCTTTTTGATTCGTAACAACTATTTTTACGACGCGAAAAGAATGACTAATGAAAAGTCTGAAATACGACGAGAGATGTATTGAATATATGACGATAAAATTAGCCGGATAAGGACAATAAGGACCAATTTTATGTAACGAAATGTTTTATTGTTGTAATTGTACGAATGCGATTGAAGAAATTCGCCAATTTGCTCGAGGTACACGTATTAACAAGCTCTTCTTTTTTTCTTCTTCTATCTCACGAACGCTTTACACGCTCTTAATGCCGAGAAAAAAAAGTATTTACAAACCGGCACGCGAAGGCCTTTTCGCTTTCGTTTATTATTCCCATCCCGATTCGAGCTCAGGAAATCTCTACATCACTTTCGCTCACTTTGACCTCCGCTAGTGGGCAGAAAAACAATTTTTTCGACCCTGACGGATTATTAAGCCGTTAGTCGATAGGAAATCTCGCGCTATTTACAATTTTTATTTTTCGAGCTGCTGCCACCCAGACGATCGATAACAAACAACAATTAAATAAAAATAAAAATCTTATACAGAATTAACAATTTTTTCTTTACATTTGCAATTGCTGAAATAAAACAATTTTCAAAAATCCTTGGTAAGAGCATAACTCGAGCAATTTTCGAGATATCAGGCTGAAACATTCGGCACAAATAGACGATCATCAAATATCGTTCGCCATTGAATTTTGAGAAAATTGATCAAGTTTGAAATTTATTGAATTTTGAAATTTTTGAACTCGAATGTTGCTTGTTTCTCATAATTTTTGCAGCATACACGGGGCTTACTCTGCGAGGAAACCAAAGTTGAAAAGGCCCCATGCATAGAGGAAAATTTGTGAATATGCAAAAAATGACGAGGAACCAATATGCAAATTTCAATTTGCCCCAATTTTTTTTTCCCTTCATACACGAGGACTCTATATGGCGACTCGAATGTATCCTTGAACACGAGAATCGACGAGACGGGAGACTCTTCGACGTCTGCCCCTGGTTTCCCGTAAAGGTGACTTCTTAGCTCGAGGCTTATACACGCTTCTCTTTCTCAATGAAAGAGAGTGAGAGAGTGTGCGTCGTCTCGCCTACTTACATGCTGTAATTCATATTCATGGACGAAAAAGGATTCGAGGACGAGATCATGCAAAAGGAACTACCGCCAAAAGAGATAAAGCGATATAGAGCGAGAAAATCAGAGAAGGAGGGAGGGAGTAGATGTAGTTCGTCCCGTAACAAGATTCTGGCGTAAAGCTCCATACCGTCCTCTGTATGGAAGAGACGAGAACTCTCTTCGCGGGCAGAAATAGTCTCTAGAGACGAGAGGGTTAAGCCCATATTTCAAAGGTCTGCGTTTACGAGAGAAATTCTTCGTCAGCAGTCCATTATAGATGGGACTCTCAATTCTTTGTCGGAGAAGCTTTTCGATTTAAAACGAAAAAAAAAATAATAATAAGTTAAACGAAAAATCTATTCACATTATCTAATGAGAATATTAGTGTATTGGGAAAAAAATGGCCGTGGAAAAATTAGCCGCGGAAATAAAGGGCAAGGAAAAAAATAGCCGGGTAAAAATGGCCGAGCAAAAAATGGCCGCGGAAAAAATAGCCTAGGAATAAAAAGGTCGAGGGAAAAAATGGCCGCGGAAAGAATAGCCGAGGAAAAAAATGGCCGCGGAAGAAATAGCTGGGGAAAAAAGGTCGAGGGGAAGAATAGCCGCGGGGAAATGGTCGCGGAAAAAAAAGCCGTGGAAAAAAATGGCCGCGAAAAAAATAGTCGGGAAAAAATGACTGCGGAAAAAATAGTCGAGGAAAAAAGTTGAGGGAGAAAAATGGCCATGAGAACAATAGCCGAGGAAAAAAGATCAAGGGAAAAAATGGCCGTGGAATAAATAGCCGAGGAAAAATGGCCACGGAAAAAATAGCCGGGAAAAAATGGCCGCGAAAAAATGGCCGAGAAAAAAATGGCCACGGAAAAAATAGCCACGGAAAAAATAGCCAAGGGAAGAAAATAACCGCGGAAAAAATGGCTGCGGAAAAAATAGTCGAGGGAAAAATTCGAGGGAGAAAAATCGCCGTGGAAAAAATAGCCGAGGAAAAAAGGTCGAGGGAAAAAAATGGCCGTGGAAAAAATAGCCGAGGAAAAAAATGGCCACGGAAAAAATAGCCGAGAAAAAATGGCCGCGAAAAAAATAGCCGAGAAAAAAATGGCCACGGAAAAAAATAGCCGAGGGAAAAAAATAACCGCGGATAGAATGGTCGATGGAAATAATGGGAGTTTCTCCTGCTCGTTTGACTGTTTTTTGCTATTCGTGTGTCAGCAGTCCGTTGTGTTTATTTAAGTTATTTCAACATTAACTTTTTTTTTCCATCGGCCTTTTTTTCCCGATTATTTTTTCCGCGGCTATTTCTTCCACAGCCATTTAATCCTAGATCGGAATAATAGGACGCGAGAAAAATATGTAACGTACAAAGAAAAAAAAATGCTTTCAAAATGAAATGTCTAAAAGATCGAGGCCCTGGTATTGTATTCGATTTTTGACGATTTGAATTATCAACGAAATCGAACACAGAATGAAATGTCCATTCGGCGTTTATACCTATATATTTATGTATTCATACCTCGCACGGCCAACGTTGAACATCGTAAATGGATAAAATACAGTCTAGAGCGGTTCCAACTACCGTCAGTATGATGTCATCGTGCCATTAAAAGCCACATACGGTCATTTACGTGCTGATACGTATGGATATATATTATGTATGTGTTTTTTTTTCTCCAATGACTCTTCGCGAGACTTTTAATCGTTTCGTCACTCGGTCCAAAATAATTTTCGCATTCCTGACTAAATTTCCTAATAATAGAAAGAGTTTTGCCGCAAGCACGAACGAAAGATTTCCCCCAAAAAATTCTCATTAACCGCTTCGCGAGGAACCTTTGTTTTTACGAGAATAAACAATCGTGCTTTTAATGGCATTAGGCTTAAAATATTCTAAAACATCGGTAAATGACATTTAGAAAAAAATGTCCGGAGCATGTATGTGCGTGTGTGGTTGCGATAGGTATGGAAATTTTTCAAACAATATACGATAATCGAGGGTTCACTACTTCGTGCTAATTAGAGCTGACTCGGAATGAGGGGCCATATTGAATAGGCCACGGCTCCGTAATAATTCTTAATAATTCTTTATAGCCTTACCAGCATTGTGCATAGCATTGTGCGACATTTCGATGAAACAACGAGCGAGTTTTAATTTGCATCATGGTTCCTCGAAATTTTAAAGTAGTAGTCTGGTAACTTAAGGGTGAACACCACTATGACCCCTGTTTTTTTTTCACATTTTTCAAGAATATTTTTTTGTGGGAAAAAAAAGAGATATTCGAAAAATTTTTTTGGGATTTGTTCCTTGTTTATTAATGTATCAAAAAACATTTTTTTCACATTTTTCACGCCGCATGGTGGCGCTAGAGAAGCTCTCGTGTCAGGTGCTGTCATTTCCGCGGCACGCAGCAGAACTCTCTTCAACGTCGATCTGAAAAAAAAATACCGAGTGTTTTCGTTAATAATATCATATTTTGAAGAAAAGTACATACGGATTTGGAAAAATATTGTTTTAAAAAAAATAGGCACGCCTTTGAAATTAAAGTTAATTTCAAAGGCGTGCCTATTTTTTTTAAAACAATATTTTTCCAAATCCCTATGTACTTCTCTTCAAAATATCTTATTATTAAGGCCTTACATACGTCCAGCTGTACCGAAAACGTACCAAAAGAAAAACTGTTTTTAGGAGAGATAGAAATAGAAATTGATAAAAAAATTCTTACACATTGTTTATTACTGTGTTAAGTATGTCAAAAAATTTATTTCAATTTTTTTTTTCAAAAATTACAACTTGAAAAATCACATTCTTTGAAGCACTGTAAAAAAAAAGTTGCTCCACGGTCGGCAGTATTTCTTCCTCAAATGTTGACGGATCTGCAAAATGTAAAGAAATTCTTGTAAAATAAGGTAGTAGTTATAGTCTGTCGAGCCGGATTTTTGAAATTCGAAAAATTAAACAATTTACGGTAATTTAAAAAAAATTGTTAAGTTTGTGTCAAAAAAGTCACACTTTAATTGTTTTTATAAAATTTTCTAATTATAATTTAAAAAATCCGGCTCGACAGACTATAGAAAAAACAATTCCGAATATTTAAAAACGAAAATCATCAAAAAATATTAAAAACCGTACGAGTTATCATGCCGACCGTGTCAAAAAAAGTAGTTTTGAGAAAAACGCGTTTAAAGTTTCAAGCGCGTTTCGTTCGAAGTCGCGCGCGGCTGGAGCAAGAACTTTATGAATTTTTTAAATTTATTTAGTTAACTTACGTCTAATCTCCCATTCCAGCTTCATATTGTACGCCTTCCTTGTCAGTAAAAAATTGTTGTTGTTTATTTTTTTCTAATCGACGAATTGTTCTGGCCTCTCAACTCAGGTAGGCGCGCGTCAGACCTTTGTCTTTTCGTCGGGCAGTCACATTATCTACAATAACTTTTGAACTATGGGGAATGTTTACAATCAGCTTACACAGAAATACGCCTAAGACTATAAGGAATAATAATCTGTAAACAAAAAAAAAATCGATTTTTTGAAAATTCTCGACGTATGTAAGGCCTTAACGAAAACACTCGGTATTTTTTTTAAAACAATATTTTTCCAAATCCCTATGTACTTCTCTTCAAAATATCTTATTATTAACGAAAACACTCGGTATTTTTTTTCAGATCGACATTGAAGAGAGTTCTGCTGCGTGCCGCGGAAATGACAGTATCTGACACGAGAGCTTCTCTAGCGCCACCATGCGGCGTAAAAAATGTGAAAAAAATGTTTTTTGGTACATTAATAAAGAAGGAACAAATCCCAAAAAATTTTTTCGTATATCTCTTTTTTTTCCCACAAAAAACAATTCTTGAAAAATGTGAAAAAAAACAGGGGGTCACAGTGGTGTTCACCGTTAAGCCGATTTTCATGTCTTTTTTGGAGGGCGTTTTTTTGTAGGAAAATAAAAATGAATCGTTTTGGATATTTAGGATGTTTTTATTTACATATTAAAGCTACAAAAAATTTTTTTTTTTTAATCTAATAGTTTATTATTATTATTATTATTGATCGAAGTTGGCACCTCGAATTTTTATAGATTAAGAATGATCAAGAATTTTTGATTTCAGATAACATCAAGAGCCAAAATCACCGGGGCCACCCACGCGCTTTTTTTTTCGAGGTGCCAAATTCGATCAATAATAATAATGATAATAAACTTTTACAATTTTTCAAACTAATTTTTTTTGTATCTTTAATATGTAAATAAAAACATCCTAAATATCCAAAAGGATTCATTTTTATTTTCTTACAAAAAAACGCCCTCCAAAAAAGACATGAAAATCGTCTTAAGTTACCAGACTAATACCTTAAACAATCCAAGTTTTCTCTATCGGGAAGTGAAAAATTCGAACGATACGATTACTTATAGAGGAGTGGGGTTGAAATTCCGAACTGTGAAAGCTCCGACGTTGTAAAACTCCGAATTTCAATATTACGAAATACACGTCCACGTATAGTTTATTCCAACGAGTGTGTACATAATTGACTGTAAATAACACTGAACGGTATGAATAGCAATTAAAAAAATGATACACATTTAATATCATATGGTAAATACTTTTTGGAAACAGTACGCGGAAGACAAAACAATTTATCAAACGGTCAATAGTGCTATAGGAAAAATTCTGAACGACTGATGTTCAGAGATTCACGAAATTCCAAAAATTCGATCAACGAACAACGAACTATTGGAAAGTTCAAGCATGATGAAATTGAAGAAAAGATTAAGCAGGTTCACGAAGGTTTTGAACTACGATAATCAACAGCCTTGACGATGCGGTATGCGGAAAATTAAAATTTAGAAGGGGGTCAAGATTCTCAACTCTTCCAATTCGACCGTTCAGATGACAGCATCGCTGGTGTTACGTCTATGGACCTTTTTTAACGAGCGAACGGAGTCGAATTCTTTTCGGGGTTTTGATCTTTCGGAGTTTTGCTCTGTCGGACTTATACACTACCGTGTCTTTAAGGTAGTAGTCTGGTAACTTAAGCCAATTTTCATGTCTTTTTTGGAGGGCGTTTTTTTGTAGGAAAATAAAAATTAATCGTTTTGGATATTTAGGATGTTTTTATTTACATATTGAAGATACAAAAAAAAATTTTTTTGGAAAAATTTAATATTATTATTATTATTATTATTGATCGAAGTTGGCACCTCGAAAAAAAAGCGCGTGGGTGGCCCCGGTGATTTTGGCTCTTAATGTTATCTGAAATCAAAAATTCTTGATAATTCTTAATCTATAGACATGTCATTCTCGTCGGAACTACTTTGGAAAAAAAAGTTTTTTTTTCCATAGAAAAAAATATCGATTAAGAATTAGAATTAAGAATTATCAAGAATTAAGAATTATCAATAATTCTTAATTCTAGTTAGATTAAGAATTATCAAGAATTTTTCATTTCAGATAACATCAAGAGCCAAAATCACCGGGGCCTCCCACGCGCTTTTTTTCGAGGTGCCAACTTCGATCAATAATAATAATAATAATAATAAACTATTAAATTTTTTCGAAAAATTTTTTTTTGTATCTTTAATATGTCAATAAAAACATCCTAAATATCCAAAACGATTCATTGTTATTTTCCAACAAAAAAACGCCCTCCAAAAATGACATGAAAATCGGCTTAAGTTACCAGACTACTACCTCAACCTTTCTGGACATGCAAATTCTAATATATTTCTCTTCGATACTCTTTTTTTTTTGAATCTTTTCCCGTATAAAACTTAATCGTTCGAGAAGTCGGTTTTCCAAAAACCACAATTTTTTGAAACGCTTTCCAATTATGAAAGTAAAGTTTTTTTATGTCGTTGTTTATGTAGTTGTATGTTCGGTAGGTTTTCAGTTGGTCCCGTAACAATTCTTGTCATTTAACGGGTTATACGCAGTTGGAAATTTAGAAAAATTGATTTTTTTTTATTGCATTTTCGGAATGTACATATATTTGAGTATATTCTCTGAAAATTTCAAATCGATCCGGCAAATATTCTTGGAAGATACATGCATATTTTTAAGGATTTTTAACGATGTGTAAACGACTTTTCAAACTTTGAACGCTTTTTTCTCAAAACCGTGTTTTCAAAGTCGGTGAGCACGATTTCTCAAAAACGGCTCAACCGATCGGTCTGCAATTTTAACACAACCTTCTCAGATATATACTTCAGGTATTGATCGAAGGAATAAGATTTCTGATAATTATTTATATATTTTTTTTAACAATTCAACGAAAAAATGTTGGTCGAAAATTGGAATTTTTTCTTTTTGGAGCCGCCATTTTGTCAAAAATCAAAATTTCAATTATTCCTTCGATCAATACCTAGATCTATCTACCCACTAATAGAATCTTTTGGGTTTTTTTGTTTTTGATAATCCAAACCGAAGATATCGTGCTCACCGTCAGACACCTTTTTTTGGAGGACCTCCAGGAGATCGTCTACAGTCTACAGGAGCAGTGTAAATCAATATTTTTGAAAATGAAAAATGCCCATATAAAGTTAAAAGCTACATTTATTAATACTCCCTATATTTGTCAAATAAAATCCCTATACAAAAAAATTTTTGACGATTTCTGTTTAAAAAAATGTTCGATTTTAAAATTTTCAAAACTTTTAGGATTCTCGCACATAAATTTGGAGTTTTGAACCTTCGGAGCTTTTACAGTCTGGAATTTCCACCCCGCCCCCTTATAGAGGAGGCTTTGATCTTTGTGTGAAATTTCGAGGAAGCAACATTGCAAGCTTGATCGTTTTTTTATCGTATTGTTAACTACGATTAATAAACAAAAAAGGTTTTATATTGAAGAATATTGAAGCAAAGTCAGATTCGATGTGTCAGCGTTGAATTTAATGTCCAACGCTTGAACGCGTCGCTCGTTATTCATTGATGAACGAATAAAACAACAAAGAGAACCGAGTCAAGAGTTCGCATTTGCGAGGCGAGAGAGTGAAACTTTGAAATGAATGGGAAAAATTGCGCGAAAAAAAAAAGTTCCCTCGAGTACGAGCGTCAGAGATTGGTGCACGAGGTTGAAACTTTTCAAGTGCATTTCCAGCCCGTGATGTCACGTACTGTTTCGGTCTCGGCTGACAAAGCAGCACGCGGAGAACACACTCCACAAGTTCGCCGCACACATTGCGTATATACATGAGAAATGTGTGGTCGCGACTTTTTCCATACACGGAAATCTTCGAATGAGCGAAATCGACATACAGTGGGTCAAAAAAGTATTCATACAACTTGTTTTTTTGCGATAACTTTATAGACATAAGCGATACGCAAAGAAAGCCAATTTTATTTAATAGTACATCAGGTACAGAGATTAACTGCAAATGGAGAATTTTATCCCAGGAATAATAGAAGAATTATGCAAAAAAAACGAAAATTTTCGGGCCAAAAAAGTATTTGTACACTTACGATTGAGCTGCTAAACCTCAATATTCACTCACGGACGGTCTGACCTCTGCGTACAATGTAAACAAGTCTTCGTTTACACAACGGTTTTGACCTATTCCATGCGGTCGTAGATCTTCAAGCTCTGAACAGACACGATGGCAAAGAAAAGCGAAATATCAATATCCACGCGAGATAGAGTGATTTTTCTTCGGAAACGCGGTGAAAGTTATCGAAAAATTATTAAAGAACTAAATCTAAGTTTCGCAACAGTGCGATATATAATTTAAAAATACGAAAGAACAAACAGCACTGAAAATAAGTCACGAACCGGTCGACCGAGAATACTAATGACGAGAACTCGGAGTATTGTTACAGAGGCTACAAAAAAACCGTTGACAAGTGCTCGAAGTTTAGCGAATGATGTCGCGTCAACATCGGGGAAGAGCGTGTGTCCCCGGACTATTCGAAACGTTTTGCATTCTGCCCAAATATACGGCGGAACTGCCCGCAAAAAACCATTAATTAATAATTTAAATCGAGAAAAACGTTTAGGTTTCGCAAAAACGTACGTAAAAAGTTTATAGAATTTTGGAAATGTGTCGTATTCTCGGATGAATCGAAGTTTTACATCTTCGGGTCCGATGGAAAAAAATTCGTCTGGCGGAAACCAAATACCGGGAGGATGTCAAAGTCCCGGCAGTCAAACTCCCGACACGGCCTATCGCGCGTGTACCGACTGTTTTTGGTACGTGTACAGCCGCGAGATGGCAATAACGATTAAAGCGCAAACACATCGCGGTTAGGCAATGAACGTAGTTCCAAGTGTTGGGGTTCTCAATAAAACCGAGGGACGTGACTGACTAGCAAATTATTTAATCAAATAATACACGCGGTTTCCTTTTGGCTATATCGGAGCGAGAAAAAGTTGAATAACATAAACAACTGTTTTTGGTTGAATTTCTTATAAGATTTGTTAACAAAATCAAGAATAAATAGTATTATGATTATTTCCGTTAATTGTTTAATGAACAAAAGGTAAATGAATAAATAAATTGTCCAAATAAATTGAAATAATCGTTTTTATTGTCGTTGTTATTATTATTAATACATTTCGTCGCAAAGATTTGACCGGATAATACACGGGGGTTCCTTTTGGCTATATCGGAGCGAGAAAAAGTTGAATAACATAAACAACTGTTTTTGGTTGAATTTCTTATAAACAATTTATTAACAAAACCAAGAATAAATAGTATTATGATTATTGGCGTTAATTGTTTAATGAACAAATGGTAAATGAATAAATAAATTGTCCAAATAAATTGAAATAATCGTTTTTATTGTCGTTGTTATTATTATTAATACATTTCGTCGCAAAGATTTGACCGGATAATACACGGGGGTTCCTTTTGGCTATATCGGAGCGAGAAAAAGTTGAATAACATAAACAACTGTTTTTGGTTGAATTTCTTATAAACAATTTATTAACAAAACCAAGAATAAATAGTATTATGATTATTGCCGTTAATTGTTTAATGATCAAATGGTAAATGAATAAATAAATTGTCCAAATAAGTTGAAATAATCGTTTTTATTGTCGTTGTTATTATTATTATTAATACATTTCGTCGCAAAGATTTGACCGGATAATACACGGGGGTTCCTTTTGGCTATATCGGAGCGAGAAAAAGTGGAATAATATAAAGAAGTGTTGTTGGTTGAATTTTTTATAAACAATTTATTTAAAAAACCAGGAATAATTACTATTATGATTATTCTTAGATTTCGTTTAAAAATTTGTACCTCTGTTCCCTGAAGATTTTTCGATAATTACACAAAAATTAACTTTTTTTACCTAATAATAATAACAATGACAATAAAAACAATTATTTCAATTTATTTGGACAGTTTATTTATTCATTCTCCATTTGATCATTAAACGAAACCCAACAACAATCATAATACTATTTATTCCTGGTTTTCTTAATAAATTGTTTATAAGAAATTCAACCAACAACAGTTGTTTATGTTATTCAACTTTTTCTCGCTCCGATATAGCCAAAAGGAACTCACGTGTATTGTCCGGTCAAATCTTTGCGACGAAATGTATTAATAATAATAACAACGACAATAAAAACGATTATTTCAATTTATTTGGACAATTTATTTATTCATTTACCATTTGTTCATTAAACAATTAACGGCAATAATCATAATACTATTTATTCTTGGTTTTGTTAACAAATTGATTATAAGCAATTCAACCAAAAACAGTTGTTTATGTTATTCAACTTTTTCTCGCTCCGATCTAGCCAAAAGGAACCCACGTGTATTATTTGATTAAATAATTTGCTAGTCAGTCACGTCCCTCGGTTTTTATTGAGAACCCCAACACTTGGAACTACGTTCATTGCCTAACCGCGATGTGTTTGCGCTTTAACCGTTATTGCCATCTCGCGGCTGTACACGTACCAAAAACAGTCGGTACACGCGCGATAGGCCGTGTCGGGAGTTTGACTGTCGGGACTTTGACATCCTCCCCAAATACCGAGCTCCAGCAGAAAAATTTAATACCGACTCTAAAGCACGGCGGATGAAGCGTCATGGTTTGGGGCTGTATGGGATATTATGGCGTTGGTAATCTGGCTTTTATAGATGGTACAACGAATGCCCAGAAGTATATCGACGTGTTGCGCAGCAATTTGAAAGCAAGTGTAGATAAAATGGGCTTGGATGGAAATTTCTACTTCCAACAAGATAACGACCCGAAACATACCGCCATGAAAACGAGGGAATGGTTACTCAATAATGTCCGCAAACAATTGATTACACCACCACAATCTCCGGACATCAAGCCTATTGAAAATTTATGGCACTTGGATGTAGAAATTAGAAAAAGAAAAATAACAAACAAATACGATCTCCAAAGAGTGCTTTTAGAAGAATGGACGAAAATAGCAAAAGAAACAACGCAAAAGCTAGTAGAATCCATGCCTAAGAGACTCGAGGCGATAATTGAAGCAAAAGGGATGCACACCAAACATTAGTTATAATTAACAACTATGATGATGTAGGTTTTCACTATAATCGTAAATGTATGAATACTTTTTTTGCTCGAAAATTTTCGTTTTTTTTGGCATAATTCTTCTATTATTCCTGGGAAAAAATTCTTCATTTGCAGTTTATCTCTGCACCTGATGTACTATTAAATAAAATTGGCTTTCTTTGCGTATCGCTTATGTCTATAAACTTATCGCAAAAAAAACAAGGTGCATGAATACTTTTTTGACCTACCGTATATATTTTAGCGGGGAACGTGCACACAGGACAATCGGTGTCGATTTAGAAAAACTAAAAAAACGATACGAAATCGTTGAGAAAGTCTTTTGGTGTGTCCAATACAAGTTTGAAATTGGAATATTTGAAATTGCGAAAGGAATTGTCATTTTTTAATATTAAAATGCGCAAGAACATTTAAATATTGTCGTCAATAAGATATTGTGTTTCCGGTTGATACAGAAAGACGGAAATCGAAGCATACTATTCGAAATTACACGTTGACTTTGGAAAAAAAACTTTTTTCCAAAGTCCGCCATTTTGTTATTTATCCATGAAATTTAAATTCAGTAGTTCCGACCAGAATGACATGTCTAAAGATTAAGAATAATCAAGAATTTTTTATTTCAGATAACATCAAGAGCCAAAATCACCGGGGCCACCCACGCGCTTTTTTTTTCGAGGTGCCAACTTCGATCAATAATAATAATAATAATAAACTATTAAATTTGTTCAACAAATTTTTTTTTGTATCTTTAATATGTAAATAAAAACATCCTAAATATCCAAAACGATTCGTTTTTATTTTACTCCAAAAAAAAGTCTTTTGGTGTGTCCAATACAAGTTTGAAATTGGAATATTTGAAACTGCGAAAGGAATTGTCATTTTTTAATATTAAAATGCGCAAGAACATTTAAATATTGTCGTCAATAAGATATTGTGTTTCCGGTCGATACATAAAGACGGAAATCGAAGCATACTATTCGAAATTACACGTTGACTTTGGAAAAAAAACTTTTTTCCAAAGTCCGCCATTTTGTTATTTATCCATGAAATTTAAATTCACTAGTTCCGACCAGAATGACATGTCTAAAGATTAAGAATTATCAAGAATTTTTGATTTCAGATAACATCAAGAGCCAAAATCACCGGGGCCACCCACGCGCTTTTTTTTTCGAGGTGCCAACTTCGATCAATAATAATAATAATAATAAACTATTAAATTTGTTCAACAAATTTTTTTTTGTATCTTTAATATGTAAATAAAAACATCCTCAATATCCAAAACGATTCGTTTTTATTTTACTCCAAAAAAAAGTCTTTTGGTGTGTCCAATACAAGTTTGAAATTGGAATATTTGAAACTGCGAAAGGAATTGTCATTTTTTAATATTAAAATGCGCAAGAACATTTAAATATTGTCGTCAAAAAGATATTGTGTTTCCGGTCGATACAGACAGACGGAAATCGAAGCATACTATTCGAAATTACACGTTGAAGACACATACCAAATTTCGCTGCGATCTGCAGTTTCTTCAAAAAGTTATTGTGTTTCAGGCCAATACGGACAGACAGACAGACAGACGAAAATCGAAGAATACAATTTGAAATTACACGTTGAAGACACGCATCAAATTTAGATGCCATCCGCAGTCTCTTATAAAATTATTGCGTTTCCGGCCGATACAGACAGACGGATAGACGAAAATCGAAGAATGCTATTTGAAATTACACGTTGAAGACACACACCAATTTTCGCTGTGATCTGTAGGCTCTTCAAAACTGTATTGTGCTTCCGGCCGATACAGACAGATGGAAATCGAAGAATACTATTTGAAATTACATGTTGAAAGAGACAGACGTAAATGCGGGAATGCATTTATTAGATTTTAGGACATGTAAAACCTGTGTTTCAACCATGATCGGAGAGTCGATTTTTTTTTAGAATTACAGTACTTTCTCATTTTACATACATCGTACGTGATGAGAAAAGTAATAACGTCGATGATTATTGTAGGTTTGCTGGTTTGTCATGAAAATTCTTCACATCTGTTAGAAATTCGAACCGCCTACCACGAGAGTGTGCGTTACAGTTTACGGCAATGTTACACATATATCGGTATGGAGGGCGTTATATACAGTCAGTTTTACAAGAGCATTGTACCGTGCGTAAGCGTTCTCTCGTGAAAGTGGAGAACGCCTCGTATAGCATCGGGCAGACACGACGAATCTCTCCATATACGACCGTGACACTAAATCGCTGGTACTAGCAGTAAAAGCGACCGATTCGTCGGATGTGTCAGACGTTCCAAGAGATCACATATTTTTTCGGTATATGTGTATGGGAAATATGGAGGGTACGTGATGTTGTGTTTATAGTTATATATATGCACGACCTTAAAAAGATACGCACCGAATCAATTTCATTGTTTGAGACAGCGCCGAGGGAATCTTACTCGTTATTTGAGACGAATGAAAGAAAAGAAAACAAGAAATTACAATCGGAGGTCAAATTCATCCTCAATATTCTGGGACAATCGGTATTCACTCAAGGACAAGGTCATGCGTAATATGGCTTTTTTTTTTAATTTGACCTCGTCCCCATCCGATTCAACGAATGGTCATTTCAGTGTCAACATCAAGAACGGATTATTCTTTTATGATCATGGTCGAATTTATATCATTGAACCCATTTATTGATGTAATTCTTTAAGGTAGTAGTCTGGTAACTTAAGCCGACTTTTATGTCTTTTTTGGAGGGCGTTTTTTTGTAGGAAAATAAAAATGAATCGTTTTGGATATTTAGGATGTTTTTATTTACATAATAAAGATACAAAAAAAAAAATTTTTGAAAAAATTTAATAGTTTATTATTATTATTATTATTGATCGAAGTTGGCACCTCGAAAAAAAGCGCGTGGGTGGCCCCGGTGATTTTGGCTCTTGATGTTATCTGAAATCAAAAATTCTTGATAATTCTTAATCTATAGACATGTCATTCTGGTCGAAACTACTGAAGTTAAATTTCATGGATAAATAACAAAATGGCGGACTTTGGAAAAAAAAACTTTTTTCCAAAGTTTCCAAAATCAAAAATTCTTGATAATTCTTAATCTATAGACATGTCTTTCTGGTCGGAACTACTGAAGTTAAATTTCATGGATAAATAACAAAATGGCGGACTTTGGAAAAAAAAACTTTTTTCCAAAGTCCGCCATTTTGTTATTTATCCATGAAATTTAACTTCAGTAGTTCCGACCAGAAAGACATGTCTATAGATCAAGAATTATCAAGAATTTTTGATTTTGATAACAAAATGGCGGACTTTGGAAAAAAAAACTTTGTTCCAAATTCCGCCATTTTGTTATTTATCCATGAAATTTAAATTCAGTAGTTCCGACCAGAATGACATGTCTAAAGATTAAGAATTATCAAGAATTTTTGATTTCAGATAACATCAAGAGCCAAAATCACCGGGGCCACCCACGCGCTTTTTTTTTCGAGGTGCCAACTTCGATCAATAATAATAATAATAATAATAATAATAATAAACTATTAAGTTTTTTCAACAAATTTTTTTTTGTATCTTTAATATGTAAATAAAAACATCCTAAATATCCAAAACGATTCATTTTTATTTTACTCCAAAAAAACGTCCTCCAAAAAAGACATGAAAATCGGCTTAAGTTACCAGACTACTACCTTAAACAGATTGACATTGAAAACACATTTTATTAGTGTGTTTTCCTATGAAACAAAAGCTTTTTCTATGAGGAAGCCAAAATTGAAAAATGAACTTGCTTATAAAGGGGACTTTGTGAGAGAGATAAAATAATGACGGAGCGTAATGTGCAATTTTTTAATTTGCACGCTTTTTCTTCATTGTTATAAATATGAAAATGAAGCATTGAAATAATAATACGAAACGTTCAATCGGAGCAAGAGATCTCAATTTATTCGCAATATCGTATTAACGTTTGCGAATTAGAGCTGGATGAATTGACGGACAATTTGGTCGGCTGGCATTTCGAACGAGGATCATCGAACAGTACGTCCATTATATACGATCGAGCGTAACGGAAATCATGCAAATTCTAATTGGAGAAGGCTGATTGACAAGTGGAAATTCAGTTTCCAGCATTGACTCGATGAATTGTAATTCCATATAGAGAGAGAGAGAGAGAGGAACTCTCTTGTATTGTCAGTTCGCATTATTCTCGTACACGCCTATCCCATCTATCTTTAATGTGGTATGGATACAGTGGATATATATATGTGTGTAATAAATATACTTCGCCGACGACGAAGCTCAACGACTGTCGACGTAACTAACTAATTACTCGACCATATAACGCCATATAACACCATATAACGCTAAATCATTGAATTAAGGGAGTAAATAGGGTTAGATGGTTCAAAAAATCGATTTTTTTTTTTTTCATAAATTGTTAGTAAAACTATTGAAAAATATGTTCCCAAAATTTTAAATGAAAATTCCGACTCGTTCTATTGTTATAAGCCATTAAAGTGAGTAGCTCTTCTTCAGGCCCCGAGCGCGCTATTTTTTCAAACGCGTTTTTCTGAAAACGACTTTTTTTTAACTTGCGTACACGCTAGTTTGAAAAGTTTTCAACCAATCGTTTTGAAAATTGGCAGTTACTTTCTTCATAGTATTGCGCTCAATATGAACCTAAAATCGGAATATTATCATTATTTTAAATAATTTTTTTTTTTGCAAATAGAGTTGTAAAAAATGGGAAAAAATCATGCTTTTTTGTTTTGACCCCTGTAAAAAATTCAATTTTCTATTTTTTTGATAGCATTTAGGTTCATATAGAAGAGAGGCATATAATAAAAGTAAATTCCAACCTCGTTTGATTTCAGATGAAAATTGCGGCTTCCAGAATGTACGCAAAATGCTGAGTCTGATTGTGACCTGCAATATGGGGTCGCTAATATCGTCGGTGTTTTTTAAGGAAATTCTTCAAACATTTTATAGTATATACTTAAATATATCTACAAAATATTCTCAAAGTTTCAATAAATTATATTCATTTTTTATACTATAAAAAAATTCATGAAAATCATTGAGAAAACGCTGCCCTAACCCTATTTCTCTCCTTAAAGTCTCACATACGCCTGAAATTTTCAAAAAATCAATGTTTTTGTGCAGATTTTAATTTTTTCTTTATACTTTTAAGAATTTTTCGAAAAAAAAAAATTTTACGAAAATTCCGCTCCGTTACAAAGTTACAGCAATAATGTGACTGGACATCGGGTTCACGTTGTACCTATCGTAAGCTTTAAACGCGTTTTTCTCGAAACTATGTTTTTAGACAGTGTCAGCACGATAATTCAGTCAATTTTTAGTATTTTTTAACTTTTTGAAATTTTTAATCTTCATAATTATTTTCACTATAAATCGACGAAAGGTTTTTTCATTTTTGTGGTTGGATAATTTTTTATAAAAACTAATTTTTTTTTTTGTTAAATTTGTTACTTAAGTTTGAAATACTGTAATTTCTTTGTTAAAAAAAAATCCCACCGTCTGACTATTACTAGTACATTATTTTACTAGATTATTTTTTATTTTTGTAGATTGTATAATTTTTGGTAAAGTTATGATGTTCGACAAGGTAGGCGCCATGGTTTTCATCGGTAGTCCATTTACACCCGTAATAAATAATGTTAATATTGAAAAAAAAACTTTTCAATTTTTTTTCTTATAGTTGAAAAGTTAATGAAAAATGTGAAATTAACAATTTAATTTTTTTGAGCTCTTAAGGTTATTCGTTGAACGTCAATTATGTAAAGTTGAATTTTTTTATATTCTTAACGAAATTTAAGTGAAAAAGGTCTTGTTTGTTTTTCATAAAAGATAGCTTACAACCATGGCGTGTGTCCATGGCAAATGCGATACAGTGCAGCAAACAAGAAAAGTACCCGAGGTGTCACCTTCCGATTTTGTTGAAACTCATGGATGTTATAGAGCATTGAAAACTAAGCGACACGTTTTTTTTTTTATCTGCGGAAAAACAGTTTCAAGGGGTGAAACCACCCCCTAAAGTTACACAGGTCAAGGGCCGATTTTGCAGTTTCTCATACAAGCAGTGCATCGATTTTGATGAAACAACAATTAAAATGTTTCTTATGCGAAGGAATGAAGAACCCACCAGACAATGGAAAAAAAAATATATTTTAAGGGGTCGAAACACCTTTGAACATAGCTTAGTGAAATGCGAGTGTAGGAGATGATAAGGGGAAAAATAGAAGTAATAGAATTGGAAAGGTTCATACGTAAAGACCCGAAAGGGTATACGTTGGAGCAGAGAACAAAAAACAACAACTTAATTTTCGAAGTCATTTATTTAGTCTTAGAGTGGCGGGCAATATTTGTTTTTGGTTTTGAGTTTAAGGGGGGAAATAGGGTTAGACGGTTCAAAAAATCGATTTTTTTTAAATTTCATAAATTGTTAGTAAAACTATTGAAAAATATGTTCCCAAAATTTTCAATGAAAATTCCGACTCGTTCTATTGTTATAAGCCTTTAAGGGGAAAAATAGGGTTAGGACAGCGTTTTCTCAATGATTTTCATGAATTTTTTTATAGTATAAAAAATAAATATAATTTATTGAAACTTTGAGAATATTTTATACATATATTTAAGTATCTACTATAAAATTTTTGAAGAATTTCCTCGAAAAACACCGAAGAAAATTTATGACTGCCTTGACTTTGTTTTTCTTGGTACTATTTTTTCAAACGCGTTTTTCTGAAAACGACTTTTTTTGAACTTGCGTACACACTAGTTTGAAAAGTTTTCAACCAATCGTTTTGAAAATTGGCAGTTACTTTCTATTTGCAAAAAAAAAATTATTTTAAATAATGATAATATTCCGATTTTAGGTTCATATAGAGCGCAATACTATGAAGAAAGTAACTGCCAATTTTCAAAACGATTGGTTGAAAACTTTTCAAACTAGCGTGTACGCAAGTTCAAAAAAAGTCGTTTTCAGAAAAACGCGTTTGAAAAAATAGTACCAAGAAAAACAAAGTCAAGGCAGTCATATATTTTTTCGGCGTTTTTCAAGGAAATTTTTCAAAAATTTTATAATATATACTTAAATATATGTATAAAATATTCTCAAAGTTTCAATAAATTATATTCATTTTTTATACTAAAAAAAATTATATTCATTCATATAAATTTCATTCATATAAATTATATTCATTTTTTATACTATAAAAAATGAATATAATTTATTGAAACTTTGAGAACATTTTATACATATATTTAAGTATATACTATAAAATTTTTGAAGAATTTCCTTGTGTACACGCTAGTTTGAAAAGTTTTCAACCAATCGTTTTGAAAATTGGCAGTCACTTTCTTCATAGTATTGCGCTCGATATGAACCTAAGATCGGCATATTATCATTATTTAAAAAAATTTTTTTTTGCAAATAAAGTTGTAAAAAATGGGAAAAAATCATGCTTTTTTGTTTTGACCCCTGTAAAAAATTCAATTTCCTATTTTTTTGATAGCATTTAGGTTCATATAGAAGAGAGACATATAATAAAAGTAAATTCCAATCTCGTTTGATTTCAGATGAAAATTGCGGCTTCCAGAATGTACGCAAAATGCTGAGTCTGATTGTGACCTGCAATATGGGGTCGCTAATATCGTCGGTGTTTTTCAAGGAAATTCTTCAAAAATTTTATAGTATATACTTAAATATATGTATAAAATATTCTCAAAGTTTCAATAAATTATATTCATTTTTTATACTATAAAAAAAATTCATGAAAATCATTGAGAAAACGCTGTCCTAACCATAATTCCTCCCTTAAACATGGCGCGTCATATGGGTTCACCGTATCCTTATGGCAATAATGCACTTCGTCTCTATCCAATTGTCGCGGTTGATTCTCTCAACGTACAAACATCAAACGGCAATAATCCTCATTATCGGATCGTTCTAAAAACATTACATTTCGCTAAAAAATAATACGACAATCGAGGGCTTTACTACCGTGCTAACTAGTGTTGGGTGTCTTAGGCTGACTGGAAGTTTGCGGCCATACTGAATAGTTCACACCTCCGTGGTAATTCCCAATATCGTATTTGTCAGAAAAAAAGAAACGAATTTACCACTAACAGTTCGACAAAATCACGAAAAGCCAAAAAACGAAATATGTCTTGTTTCAAAAGTCTCGCCGTAACGTGAATGGTCTGACACACTTTTCGGTAACCACGGAATGCGTGCAATTTATCGACAAAATATCAATGGTTCTTTGTATTGTTTTTATTTTGTTTTGTCTCTTTCAATGAGTGATTATGGATATACGAGGGAAATATAATTTTTTTTAATGAACAAAAATGGCCATTCATCGCAATCAATTACAAATATTCTTGCGAGATTTTGATATATCGGCTTTCAAGACTCGACGAGCAAGTATTGTTGTTGGTTGGAGATCCGCAATGGATACCGAAAAATTTCGGACAATTTTTTAGCGCACTGGCGCGTTGAATTCGATCAATGATCACGAGTCGATTCAAAAACCCAGACCCAATAAAAAAACAAATCAAAAACAAAAAACCCAAACAACCTAAACAACCCAACTAAACAACCCAACCCAAATAATGAATAAAACAAATAATTGTTTGTTTATATGTTTGTTTGCGTTGTTTTTGGGTTATTTTTGGGCTGTTTTTAGGTTGTTTTTGGGTTGTTTTTGGGTTGTTTTTGGTTTGTCTTTGGGCCGGTGAGTGGAGGATTGCAGGGGGGCGCAGCCCCCCTCTCATGCGGGTGCTGTTCAACATACACTACAACAAGTAGTTCATGTTTGGTTTATGAAATTTTTTTTGTTAATAACTTTTTATCAAATAATGAGCGACGGATAAAACTTTTTGTATGCTACTCAGGGGTGTATTCGTAACAACAAATGTGAAGGACAAGATGATTAGGACTGGCTGGTATAAGGAAAATAGCTATATGAATTATTAACTCTATTTGTTAATAACTTTTTATCAAATAACGACCCCCAATTGTGTCAAAGGAAAAAGTTGTTCAGGAACGGTCCCTACACAACATATATTAAAGGCAAGTCAATCGGAAGTGGGTCCCCTTTGCTCCATATTTACCAAACATAGAATTTCCACCACAAACAGCTCCTGAAAATAACGCAGAAAAAAATCTCCCCGACGTTTTTTTTTTTTATTATTTAAAATTCATAACTATGTAATTTCTGATCGAATTTGACGAGGCCTCTCGATTAAATAAGAATATCTTTATCTCGGTCTCTGATAATAAACTGTATACACCATATTTATATATTGTGCCAGCCACCCGGCACCACTCTCGTTTCGTACGGTTCGCGGCATCGGCAATAGAAGCGCCTGGCCGTATGCAATAGCGTTTGCACCGAAACACGCGGGTGTTGCATCCTCAATCGTTGGCAACGTGTTATATGTATGCACGGCGAAAGCTCTATCGAGAGATTACGCTCGTTCGTTATTTACACGAGATGAAAGAGTGAAGTGCCCTGTTGACACGAGAGCCAGCTAGCAAAAGGGATTAATGAATTCCTCTAAATACGTAGATCAATCAATCGACGTTTCAATCTACGTCAATCTACGTGCAAATGTATGCAACGAACGTTGACAGATTCGGATGATATTTGTCTGTCTTCCGTTTTTTTTTCCTTCCTCATAAAGTTCGGTTTTCATGAAAAAATTTAAAAAATCGTAATTTTCCTGTCGTTCCGTTGAAAAATATTCCAAAACATCCGAAAATTATATTTAAAAAACAATTTCTGAATGGATGTCGGTGTGTGTGTGTTTGGAGTGCAAAATTGAAACAGCTGTAACTTCGAATTGCTTTGAGTTTTCGGGCTGAAATTTGCCACGCAATTAAATCAGTATTGGACCTTTGTTCACTGTGATTTTTGTGACGATTGACAATTTATTTTGGATTTTATAAGATTTTGAAAATTGCGAAATAAGTGTGTGAAGATCACACTCGTGTATAACTCGTGCATTTTTTGAGTTATAGGAATTAAAACTTTTTATATAAATAGACTATCGTCAAATACCGTTCGCTATTGAATTTGGGGAAAATCGCTCGAGGCGTTTCGGATTTATAGAATTTTCAGTTTTAGGCGACAAAGCGATATAGCCTTTTGTTACAGATATAGCTCCTGTAAAGATATTTCGGGTGTAATTGAAACAAAATCGCTTCTGCCGTTTCGGATTTATGAAAGTTTGAATTTTTCAAAAAATCTATATAGCCGTTTTCGTTAAGGCTCTAGCTCGTGTAATTTTTGGTCTACCTAGCCAAAACTTCGTACAACGATTGCAGACTATTGAAGGGTATTTTGTATAAAATTTGAACAAAATCGATTGCGTTGCAAATTTATAGAATTTCGAATTTTTCAAAAAAATCGATTTAGGCGATTGTTAAAGCTCTGACTCGTGCAATTTTTTATCCAGCCAGCCAAAACTTCATACAACGATTATGTACTATTGAAGGGTACTTCGTATCAAATTTGAATAAAATTGACTGCGTTCTAAATTTATAGAATTACGAAATTTTCAAACAAGTCGATTTAGGCGTTTGTCAAAGCTCTAGCTCGCGTAATTTTTGGTCTATCCAGCTGAAACTTCGTACAACGATTGGATACTATCGAAGGGTACTTCGTATCAAATTTGAACAAAATCGATTGCGTTCTAAATTTATAGAATTACGAAATTTTCAAAAAAGTCGATTTAGGCGTTTGTCAAAGCTCTAGGTCGTGTAATTTTTGGTCTATCCAGCTGAAACTTCGTACAACGATTCGATACTATCGAATGGTACATCGTATCAAATTTGAATAAAATCGATTGAGTTCCAAATTTATAGCATTTCGATTTTATCAAAAAAATCGATTTAGGCGATTGTTAAAGCTCTGGCTTGCGTAATTTTTTATCCACCCAGCCAAAACTTCGTACTGCGATTAGTTACTATTGAAGGGTATTTTGTATAAAATTTGAACAAAATCGATTGCGTTCCAAATTTATAGAATTTTGAATTTTTCAAAAAAATCGATTTAGGCGATTGTTAAAGCTCTGGCTTGTCTAATTTTTTATCCACCTAGCCAAAACTTCGTACTGTGATTGGTTACTATTGAAGGGTACTTCGTATCAAATTTGAATAAAATTAATTGCGTTCCAAATTTATAGCATTTCGATTTTTTCAAAAAAATCGATTTAGGCGATTGTTAAAGCTCTGGCTTGTGTAATTTTTTATCCACCCAGCCAAAACTTCGTACTGCGATTGGTTGAAGGGTACTTCGTATCAAATTTGAACAAAATCGATTGCGTTCCAAATTTATAGAATTTCGAATTTTTCACAAAAATCGATTTAGGCGATTGTTAAAGCTCTGGCTCGTGTAATTTTTTATCCAGCCAGCCAAAACTTCATACAACGATTGCGTACTATTGAAGGGTACTTCGTATCAAATTTGAACAAAATTGACTGCGTTCAGAATTTATAGAATTTCGAATTTAAAAAAAAAATCGATTTAGGCGTTTCTTAAAGCTCTGGCTCATGTAATTTTTGGTCTACCCAGCCAAAACTTCGTACAACGATTGCAGACTATTGAAGGATATTTTGTATCAAGTTTGAACAAAATCGATTGCGTTCCAAATTTATAGAATTGTGAATTTTTCAAAAAAATTGATTTAGGCGTTTCTTAAAGCTCTGGCTCGTGTAATTTTTGGTCCATCTAGCCAAAACTTCGTACAACGATTGCAGACTATTGAAGGGTATTTTGTATAAAATTTGAACAAAATCGATTGCGTTCCAAATTTATAGAATTTCGAATTTTTCACAAAAATCGATTTAGGCGATTGTTAAAGCTCTGGCTCGTGTAATTTTTTATCCAGCCAGCCAAAACTTTATACAACGATTGCGTACTATTGAAGGGTACTTCGTATCAAATTTGAACAAAATTGACTGCGTTCAGAATTTATAGAATTTCGAATTTTTCAAAAAAATCGATTTAGGCGTTTCTTAAAGCTCTGGCTCGTGTAATTTTTGGTCTACCTAGCCAAAACTTCGTACAACGATTGCAGACTATTGAAGGATATTTTGTATCAAGTTTGAACAAAATCGATTGCGTTCCAAATTTATAGAATTTTGAATTTTTCAAAAAAATCGATTTAGGCGTTTCTTAAAGCTCTGGCTCGTGTAATTTTTGGTCCACCTAGCCAAAACTTCGTACAACGATTGCAGACTATTGAAGGGTATTTTGTATAAAAATTTGATTAAAATCGATTGCGTTCCAAATTTATAGAATTTCGAATGTTTCAAAAAAATCGATTGAGGCGATTGTTACAGCTCTAGCTCGTGAATTTTTTGGTCTATCCAGCCAAAATTCCGTAGAACGATTAGATACTATCGAAGGGTACTTCGTATCAAATTTGAACGAAATCGACTGCGTTCCAAATTTATAGAATTACGAATTTAAAAAAAAATCAATTTAGGGGTTCGTTAAAGTTCTAGCTCGTGTAATTTTTGGTCTATCGAGCCAAAATTTCATAGAACAATTGTGTACTATTGAAGGGTACTTCGTATCAAATTTGAACAAAATTGACTGCGTTCAAAATGTATACAATTACGAATTTTTCAAAAATTCGATTTAGGCGTTTGTCAAAGCTCTAGCTCGTGTAATTTTTGGTCAATCCAGCCAAAATTCCGCAGAACGATTAGATACTATTGAAGGGTACTTCGTATAAAATTTGAACGAAATTGAGTGCGTTCCAAATTTATAGAATTTCGGCTTCTTAAAAAATACGATCTAGGCGTTTGTTAAAGTTCTAAGTCGTGTAATTTTTGGTCTATCGAGGCAAAATTTCATAGAACAATTGTGTACTATCGAAGGATATTTCAAGTCAAATTTGAATTCAATAGAATCCACGTGAAATTTATTACGCGGTTCAATTTCATAATTCACGTTATCGATGCATAAAGAAATTATTATCATTATTATTATTGCACGAATTTCAGATGAATAATGCGATTGCATGACTATTAAAAATAGGCAAATAATTGAGTAAATAAAATGAAGTAACAAACTAACAAATTAATGAATAAATGAATAATTAAACATAAACAAACCTTTTAAGATTGTTACTCGATCGAGGATTATCGGCGATCATCCACGCGGAAGAGGCAAGCTTGCTCCTTGACCGGAAACGAAAGTTTCAGAGTAGGTTCGCGCTAAAAACCGCGAGGTTTATGTTCACGCTTCAAGGTAGTCTGGTAACTTAAGCCGATTTTCATGTCTTTTTTGAAGGGCGTTTTTTTGTAGGAAAATAAAAATGAATCGTTTTGGATATTTAGGATATTTTTACTAACATATTGAAGATACAAAAAAAAAATTTTTTGACAAAATTCAATAGTTTATTATTATTATTATTATTGATCGAAGTTGGCACCTCGAAAAAAAAGCGCGTGGGTGGCCCCGGTAATTTTGGCTCTCGATATTTTCTGAAATCAAAAATTCTTGATAATTCTCAATCTATAGACATGTCATTCTGGTCGGAACTACCGAAGTTAAATTTCATGGATAAATAACAAAATGGCGGACTTTGTAAAGAAAAACTTTTTTTCTCAAAGTCCGCCATTTTGTTATTTATCCATAAAATTTAACTTCGGTAGTTCCGACCAGAATGACATGTCTATAGATTGAGAATTATCAAGAATTTTTGATTTCAGATAACATCGAGAGCCAAAATCACCGGGGCCACCCACGCGCTTTTTTTTCGAGGTGCCAACTTCGATCAATAATAATAAAAATAATAAACTATAGAATTTTTTCAACAAAATTTTTTTTTGTATCTTCAATATGTTAGTAACAATATCCTAAATATCCAAAACGATTCATTTTTATTTTCCTACAAAAAAAACGCCCTCCAAAAAAGACATGAAAATCGGCTTAAGTTACCAGACTATTACCTTAAAAAAAACCGTTGTTTTTTCTTTTTTCTTTTTCTTACAACTTTCCGGCACAAAAGTCGTAGATTGTCGAGGGCCCGGACGCGTTATACATTCGTCACAAATCCATCGCCGTGTACTTTGCCGCGTTACTCACGCGCGTGAATAATTGAACAAAATGGAAAACGAGCCGAGCGCAAGTTTAACGAAGAATTTTCTGAGCGACAAAAGTGTCAGTGCAAGTAGTCGGGGTTTTCGATCGATAGCAATTCGTTCATGGGCAAAAAACGTTGCGGCAAAAGTGTTACGGGTAAATTTGCCAATTTCCCTGACGCGGGATATCTTTCGCGAGGTACAACGACCTTGGCACACATTATTAATGATTGTGTTGGCATTTTTTTTTTTCGCAAAGTTACCCAAATTGCATTAATGACCGCATTAAAATGTATTGATGCGATTTTTTTTTTGGCTCTTTTGTTAATCAGCGCGAATGAGTGACGGAAATTAATTTTACAACGAAAACGAGGGTATTTGGAGACGTCACGAGAGATACTGCGAGAATTTAACGCGATGTTACACGCGACACCGCAGCGTCGGGACGTCTGACGTCGCGCGAGCTTTCTATCCTTGCTCTCACTCTCTCTCTCTCTCTCTCTCTCTTCCTCCCTCTCTCTATCGCCACCTTTCGGCACCCTCTGTCTGGTAATGTTCGACGCCGGCGCAGCAATAGAGCTTTTTTTTTTCTTTTACGATACATGTCCATTAGCTCGGCCGCTGCAGTAATGTCGTGCATGCATATTTACAGTGAAAGGTACGCGAGTTTGGCGTTGCGTTGCCGTTAGCAACGATGATAAACAATGAAGATTCGTGACAACGAATGAAACTGAAATACTTGTGAGTTTTTTCGTTTTTTTTTTGTTCAATCATCCATAAAAGTTGTGACGAAAATAATTTTTAGTTTAATTTTTTCCTTACGTACTTAAGCTAGTAGTCTGGTAACTTAAACCGATTTTCATGTCTTTTTTGGAGGGCGTTTTTTTGTAGGAAAATAAAAATGAATCGTTTCGGATATTTAGGATGTTTTTATTTACATATTAAAGATACAAAAAAAAATTTGTTTGAAAAAATTTAATAGTTTATTATTATTATTGTTATTGATCGAAGTTGGCACCTCGAAAAAAAAAGCGCGTGGGTGGCCCCGGTGATTTTGGCTCTTGATGTTATCTGAAATAAAAAATTCTTGATAATTTTTAATCCATAGACATGTCATTCTGGTCGGAACTACTGAAGTTAAATTTCATGGATAAATAACAAAATGGCGGACTTTGGAAAAAAGAACTTTTTTCCAAATTTTTTTCTTTTTTTTTTTTTTTCTTTTAAATAACAAAATAGCGGACTTTGGAAAAAAGGACTGTTTCCCAAAGTCCGCCATTTTGTTATTTATCCATGAAATTTAACTTCAGTAGTTCCGACCAGAATGACATGTCTATAGATTGAGAATTATCAAGAATTTCTGATTTCAGATAACGTCAAGAGCCAAAATCACCGGGGCCACCCACGCGCTTTTTTTTCGAGGTGCCAACTTCGTTCAATAATAATAATAATAATAAACTGTTAAATTTTTTCAAACAAATTTTTTTTTGTATCTTTAATATGTAAATAAAAACATCCTAAATATCCAAAACGATTCATTTTTATTTTCCTACAAAAAAACGCCCTCCAAAAAAGGCATGAAAATCGGCTTAAGTTACCAGACTACTACCCCAACGGGACCAAATCCCGGCGCGCGCTCGAAACGGCGTAAATTTCGAAAATTATTTTCTAAGGTAAAAAATGGAAAGAACGAAAATTAGTGGTTTCATATTATTTATTGACTCTTTCAATATAAGGAAAGAGATGAGAACATTTTTTTTTTGAATATTATCATTATTATTTTTGTTTTTCTCGAAACTATGTTTTTCGAGACGATCGGCACGATAACTCCGCCAACTTCCAATATCTTTTCATCTTTTTTTTTTTTTTTATGTAGATAATTACTTTCTGTATAGTCTGACGAGAGGGTTTTTTATTTTTTTGATCAGACAATGTTTTATGAATTTTTAAACAGTTATTGTTTTTCTATAAAAACTCATGCAAAACTTTGGATCACTATGACTTCTTCACTTAAAAAAAAAAAAAAAAAATTCCTCCGCCAGACGATAGACAAAGTAATTACCTACATAAAAAAAAAAAAAAAGTGAAAAAATATTGAAAATTGGCGGAGTTATCGTGCCGAAAAACAAAAATAATAATGATAATATTGAAACAAAATTTTTTTTTCATTTTTTTCCTTATATTTAAAGAGTCGATAAATAATATGAAACCACTCCTTGATTTTGTTATTTATTTTTTACCTTAGAAAATAATTTTCGAAATTTACGCCGTTTCGAGGGCACCCAGGGGTATGTGTCCCCTTAAAAACGCTTCGTGTATATTGTCCCGTCGAAGAGTTTCATTCGTTATTTAAATAACGTTCTTAAAACGAACTTCAAGGGTATGGCCACAGTAGCGTGTATAAAATCATGTGCGCATTTAACAATTTTTTTTCTATGAAAAAGTGATTTATTTATAAAAATAATCATACATCTATTTAGTATAAAGATCAAGCTAATAAAAAATATTTTTTTCTTGTTCTTCTGTTATACAAAATGGCCGACTACTGCTATTTGCTTTTCGTATCTTTTTCTAATTGGCGTGATAAATAACTTCGACAGTTTTTGCCCGATTGACTTTGAATTTTTTAATTATCTTTCTAATTGCATTTCGCAGAGAAGTATGCACGGAATTTCTGATTAATTAAAAACTTTCCATTTTATGAGCAGTTTTGTACGAAAATTTTCACTGGACATTCACCTTTTAAGTTCAAATGCCTATAATGATCGAATAAAACAACACTTTTCACATTCCGTACGTACTTCTCTAGGTATTCTGATGTACATCAACGAGATTATTATTTTTTTGTTCTAAGTCAAAAATTGCGCATGCCAAATGTCACGCCGCGGAGCGCCGAAATAAAACAAATAACAGTAGACGGCTATTTTGTATAATAAAAAAAAAACAAAAAAAAATTTTTTTATTAGCCTGATATTTACACTAAATAGATGTGTAATCAGTTTTATATATAAATCACTTTTTCATATAAAAACAAATTGTTAAATCTGCACATGATTTTCTACCCGTTACTGTGGCCATACACCTAGAGAGGTAACATCACTGTAGCGGCAGAAAAAAAGGCCAAACTTCCACGATTTATTTTTGGAGTATGAAAAAAGGAATACGCTTTCTTTTCAGAGGGTTTATTTAACAGACATTGAAGTATAAAAAAAAAATTTGATTATCATTTTGATAGAAACTGTCGGCGCCAGAGCCCATGTTGAAAATCGTCTTTTTTTTTAATCACCTTCACGGGAGGACGGTTTTTTCGTAAAGCACAAGACCTGGATTTAATAAACCAAAAAATTTTATAATCTATATACTATTGGCTATGGGACTACGTAGGAGTTTTTTTTTTTAACAAATTTTGTAGAAATGGTGCACTTTTGAAAAGTGAAACGATTTTTTGCCAAAAAAAAACAGTAAATTGTTTATAAAAAAAAAAGTTTACACTTAATCGAAAACCGGCTACTTACTCCGATAGAGAACGTTATTATGAAGCTACTATCAAAATTTCAAATCGATCCATGCAACGGTGTTCAAGTAATACCGCTCTTCCGGTTTGAAAAAGACGATTTTTCAAGATGCGCTCTGTCGCCGCCATTTTGTATCAAAATGATAATAAACAAATTTGTTTTCGTACTTCAATATGTGTTAAATAAACCCGCTGAATAGAAATCCCATTGCTTTTTTCATACTCCCAAAATAAATCGTCAAAGTTAGGCCATTTTTTTTCTGCCACTAGAGTGGTGTTACCTCTTAGTGTACAATAGGAAAAACGATATTCTCGAAGTATATAACTCGGCAAATGTGTATTTTCCATGTCTCAATTGTTGCAATTATAATGTCACTGATGTGATATATATGAACATTACGTATATATGAACATTACCGAAGATCTTGACACAAAAAGATAATAATACAGGCCGATATTGTACAATAAAACACGTAGTTTTAATGAAACTCAAATCTCCTTCCTTACAGATCGGACGACTATGAAAAGTTTTTTTTACCCAAAGTTTTACGAACCTTTTTAGCCTGTGGTTCACTATAAAATTTTAGCTTCTTCGTGCAGGAGGCTTTGAGCATTGTGTGAAATTACGCGGAAGCATTTTTAAATCCTTCTGTATCTAAAATTGGTTGTTCATAAATATCGATGCAAATTATGAAACATGCGAATATATGTAAACATATGATGTTGATGTTTGCATCGTTGGAATGCAACGAAAATATATTTTTTTAATACCATTCATTCCCCTGAAGGTTGAACTTTTTAAGAAAAAAATCGTTGAAACGTTCTTTTGGGGTTTTCTTTAAGGCCTTACATACGTCGAGAATTTTCAAAAAATCGATTTTTTTTTGTTTACAGATTATTATTCCTTATAGACTTAGGCGTATTTCTGTGTAAGCTGATTGTAAAAATTCCCCATAGTTCAAAAGTTATTGTAAATAATGTGACTGCCCGACGAAAGGACAAAGGTCTGTCAACGCTACCAAAGCAACAAAAGAGGCCAGAACAATTCGTCGATTAGAAAAAAATAAACAACAATAATTTTTTACTGACAAGGAAGGCGTACAATATGAAGCTGGAATGGGAGATTAGACGTAAGTTAACTAAATAAATTTAAAAAATGCATAAAGTTCTTGCTCCAGCCGCGCGCGACTTCGATCGAAACGCGCTTGAAACTTTAAACGCGTTTTTCTCAAAACTACTTTTTCTGACACGGTCGGCATGATAACTCGTACGGTTTTTAATATTATTTTATGATTTTTTTTTTTTAATATTCGGAATTGTTTTTTCTATAGTCTGTCGAGCCGGATTTTTTAAATTATAATTAGAAAATGTTATAAAAACAATTAAAGTGTGACTTTTTTGACACAAACTTAACATTTTTTTTTAAATTACCGTAAATTGTTTAATTTTTCGAATTTCAAAAATCCGGCTCGACAGACTATAACTACTACCTTATTTTACAAGAATTTCTTTACATTTCGCAGATCCGTCAACATTTGAGGAAGAAATACTGCCGACCGTGGAGCAACTTTTTTGTTACACTGCTTCAAAAACTGTGATTTTTCATGTTGTAATTTTTGAAAAAAAATATTGAAATACATTTTTTTACTAGCTTAACACAGTAATAAACAATGTGTAAGAATTTTTTTTATCAATTTCTATTTCTATCCCTCCTAAAAACAGTTTTTCTTTTGGTACGTTTTCGGTACCGCTGGACGTATGTAAGGCCTTAAGGAACTGGACCTAAATGGTCAAATGAAGCGAGAGCAATGCCGAAGATTAAAATTTAAAAAATCTATTTTCGTTGCGTTCCAACGATGCAAACTTCAACATCATTATAACTATATACGAGTAAAAGAGTTGAGAAGTGGACGGAAATAAGGGATGTTTGTAAAAAAAAAAAAATAATCTCAAGAGTATACAATCAATAAAATCAGTAGTATGATGATTTTCAACTGAATATATATTTTCTCGTATAACATTTTCTTTTTATTTAATGACCGTGCAAATTCATTGAAATATCCGGGGATCAGGCAAATACTGTGGAAGTTTTCGCATCCCTGAACTACAATTACGGTGCACCACTCGTATTTCATTGTTGCAAAGTTGGAAGAAAAATAATCATCGGTAATAAGACGTCGATGTGATTAGTATGTTATTCATAACGATATAAAATATTGATATGATGTAGAATGAATGGTCTTTCTTTTGTTTTTTCATTGAGATTTTACATCTACATTAGTGATAAATCAAACAGGTATATACGTATATTTCAATATAAAATAGATTTGATGGTTTCTGAAATTAACGGGATAGGCCATTCTAGAGGCCAAAAAAATAGGCTTTTTGGGGGATTTTTTTTTTCAGAAAAACTACAGAATAAATCGGCCTCTAGAGTGGCCTTACCCCATAAACAATCGCGATCATGTAGTACATACTATTATCCTCAATTCGACGAATTTGGCGTATTACGATTTCCAACTTGTTCACAATTACATTACAAATACTCGATCTCACTATCCGATCGCACGCAACAGTCCATCTAACCAAGGTTTCCCTGTTTTACGCCATATGTTCAAAAGTGTATTGCGTATTGGATACTTATTCTTATCGATTATCACGTCAAATGCTTTGTCGTCTTTAAGCCATTCGTATGATGCATTTCGTCCAGGCCTTGATAACACAACAGAAAAAAAGACTTTATAATCAAACGTAATTTTTAATTAAATAATTGAAACTTAAAATTGAAGCTATTTCACAAGTGACGAAGTAAGTGATTGATGAAAAATAAATTATTTTTTCATTGAGAGTAATTTTTTATTAATCATCGAGGGTAATCAATTAATTGATTGCATATATGCTCTCACCTTGTTGAGTTTTTTATCTCTTCGAAGCACTCGACCGGAAGAATCTTGAAATATGTCTTCCATATCTTAAAGCTTGGCACCCACTCTAGCGATCGAATCTCACTCAAACATGCATAAAATTTTCGCTCACAATCGCAATGCAATTTCGTGAACTTATATGGATTTGTGAGATTATATTTTGTTTCCCCTGCATGGATTACTTTAGGGCAATGATCGTGATGGTAACAGCACCGATCGGTTTTATCGAAAAAACCGATACTCCTGTCCGTGGGAGCTTTGTTACCGGCGCCGCACCAGAGAGTTCCTTTATAATAAAAATATTTAGCAAATATTAATAATTATTACAATTATTATTATTTAAAATTTTCTTTTGTTCGTCGATCATTGTCAATGAAATTTGACAGTGATATTGTTCGAATCTATAGGCTGAACTATGTAGATAGAATGATTTCGCGAAGAAAATACCCTTCGTGGGTTCTCGTTGGTTCGAAGTTTTATCAATGTAGAAGATTATTTGAAGAAAAAAAAAAAAAAATGAAAATAACTGTATTCTGATTAGCAAAATTTTTTATTACGTAATTGATGAGACTGTGTATCCGAGGATTATCGACGTTGCATATTTCGAATTGAAAGTAGACGTTAAAAAAAAAAAACGAAGCGGAATAGCCGAATAAAAGAGAAAAAAACCTTCTGTTCTTGATGAAAAAGAAAAACAACAAAACAAAAAGGGATTCTAATCGAATGAAATTTATAGCTGGAAGTTATTTTTTTGTTCAATGTGGCATTTCGAAATGATGATTACTGAATATGGTGCGCTGTTGTTCGAACTAACGGGCAATAATAATGATTTAAGGGGACACATACCCCTGGAACTTTCAAAAAATCGATTTTATTTTCTCATGTTCTTATTTTTTATTATTTTAAGAAAAAAAAAAAATCGATAAATTCAAGTCCGTTCAAAAGTTATGCCAATAAATATGAGCGGCCGTCGAGTTGGGACGGCTATCTGTCGAACGCTCGCGATGTACGAGTAAGTACTCTAAACTTTGAACGCCTTTTTCTCGAAACTATATTTTTCGAGACGGTCGGCACGATAACTCCGCCGATTTGCAATATTTTTTCACTTTTTTTTTTTTATGTAGATAATTACTTTCTCTATAGTTTGACGAGAGGGTTTTTTCATTTTTCCATCAGACAATGTTTTATGAATTTTTAAACAGTCATTTTTTTTTCTAAAAATCGCATACAAAACTTTGAATCACTTAACTTCTTCATTAAAAAAAAAAAAAAATCCCTCCGTCAGACTATAACTAATACATCATATTAAAAGGTTTGTTTTTTAATTTGCAGATTGGATTTTTTTCAACCACTTATCATGCCGACCAGGAGGCGCCATCCTCTTAATCCGTACCGCACTTCGGCCCAAAAATAATAATGATAATATTTTAAAAAAATTTTTTTTCATTTCTTTTCTCATATTTAAAGAGTCAATAAATAATATGAAACCACTACTTAATTTTCTTTTTCATTTTTTACATTAGAAAATAATTTTCGAAATTTACGCCATTTCGAGCGCGCCCAGGACGTATGTGTCCCGTTAATGATTAAGAATAATGATGATAAGATGTATTGAATCACGGCGCTTACCCGGAAAAATTTGTCGAGCAAATCTTTGGTGAATTTTTTTATTGTCACTCGTTGTTTCACGATTATCCAAATTTCGTGCACCGGACCTTAATGGTCCAACGACGAGGTAAAAAATTACGAATATCAAAATTTTCGACGACATTATTTCGTTTTATCGATATACCTTTGCGTCTGAACGTTTTGGCATTAATAACAGAAAACCCGATAGAAAACGGTGTACATATACGAGCCAGAAAACCGTCGACTTCTATTTGTACAATTGGAACATTCCAATAAAGTTTTCCCCAATGATGGTAATATAACGTTCAAATTCGTAGATAAAAAAGTTAACTTATTGTCACAGTTGTGGAATAAAAAATTCAAGGTTTTTTCATTAATAGAAATAGATATTTCGCTATTTCGAGTACACGTTGAGTCGTAAGAAGACGAGTGTTTAAAGGTTTTTTCATTCCCAAAAGAACGGGTATCGTGGTGACTAAATATTCATAAAATTTTTCCTAGACCTCTGCACTCTTGACCAATTTATTTGGTGGTCAATAGATAAAAAAACAAACAAGTTGCTCCCTCGAAATTTTACACAATATGCTCGAAGCCTTCTCAATAAGAAAGCTATATCGTTCGAAAAATTGTCTTCCTTACGGAGGGAGCTTTGAGCATTGTGGGAAATTTCGAGGAAATAGGTCGAAAGTTCCAATCCGCGGTTTTTTTTTCCCCCTACATGTAATAGAAAGTCGAAAATTTTTCCGATTAATATGAAATTTCATAAAATCGCAAGAGTTTCATCGATTCCCGTTGCCATTCGACCCCAATCATCGATCAATGACATTTCGTGAATGTACAAAAATTTTAGCCCGGCATCTAAAAAGTTCGACACAAATCGCACAAGCTAGAGTCTTGCGAAGCATCGATATCATTTTTTTCGGAAAAAATTCAAATTTCAAAAAATTCCGAGCGTCCCGATCGAATTTCATCAAATGATATTAATTGCGAGATTAATATGTCGAGAAATATCGTAAATCGGCAAAAAAAGAATACAGTAAAATTTCCAACGGGCCTGAACGAGAATCACGTTTTATCACTACTATGCCATTGTCGCAACTCAGTAAAAATATTGCCAAATGTTTTTAGCCTTTTGCAAACGTGATACAGGCCTGCGTGAGGAACGAGTAGCTACAGATAACATTCTGGGGAGGGGGGTGGGCTCAATGACAATAGAAGAGTGAAGGGTTTGTGAAAAAAAGGATGGTAAACATTGTGAAATATTTTTTAATCCGCTGATTATTGGAGTTAGAGAAACGCCCTGAAATTTTCATAATAACAAATAAAAAAACTTATTTGATTCTCAATATTTTGCCCTTCTTCATCGATATTTCGAGCTTTTGACAAAAACTCGGTGTGATTCGTAATCAGTGGAACATTTCTAATCGGGATCGAGATATAGAACGCGATAGATGATGAAAAATAACGTATTTTTAGGGAAAAAATAAATTTTTCTTTTTTAATTTTCTCAACCGACCGATTAGGGGATATACACTTGAAGTTTGTGAAATTATTTTCTTTTAAAAAATCTAAACATCGCAAAAATTACGTGACGATCGGAAAAATAATTGATGCACGAAAGTTGCAGTTTCGAATGTACTATTGAGAGTAATTTTTTTTTAAACGATTGTTCTTTTATAAAAACTAAATGATCCGTTTTGATGAAAAATGGAGGAGAAAAGAAGCTGTCGATTCTTTACGAAAGATAAATTGTTTCCGTCGATTTGAAATTCTTTTCGGAATGACTTTCAAATGACTTTTCCTCATTGGTGACGATCTATATTTGTGCAGATGGTTTTCGGCCAAGACTATTTACGCCTGGTAAACAATTTTTTTCCCCTATATAAATACAAAAAACTGAAACGTTATTCTCTACGATAGACGTCACGTTTCATTTTTAATAAAAAGATATTTCGATCTTGAAACCCGCAATTTTTATTCGTAACGGAAATTTCTTAATTTTTGTTCTTGAGAGTCTTGCAAGCTGCTTCTTCGAAATTTCACACGATACTCGGGGCTTTTCCAAGAGGAAGCTAAAATTAAGAAAGATTCAGTTCCTTATTAGAACTTACCGCGGATCCTTGGCCTATCCAATATGGCCGTTTCCAGTCACTTGCCATTAGGAGCGTAGGGACGATGATAAAAAATCGAGATTGTAATTAACTTTAAAGCGAATTTAAGTGTTTCGGGCACGATATTTCGATGAGGCTTATTACCGCGGATATTTGGACGTGGGCAGAAACAAGTGCCACTCGTAGAAACTTCATAGGGAGAGAGAAAATCGTAAAAGCTGGTCACATATTTCGATGTGACAGATCGGAACACACCCACGATGACAATTGCATTAAAATTAAAGCATATTGCCCACAAACGACGCTTTTTGTCTATCGATTTTTTTCGACGAAGCCATATTCGTTGGAAACATAGACAAATTGTTTTTCAGAATTTCGAAAATCTGTGGAATCCGACGGTACGGTCTCTCGAAGCTTTACCGGAACACTTGTAAACGACACAAAACGATTTATCATTACTCGCGTGAAGCGGTGAAAACATTATGCCGACGTATTTAACGTCGCCCGTAAATACCGATTTCTTTATTTTTAACAACTCTGTTATATCTCTTTGTTTATATTTAGCAATAATTAGCTAACGCTGCTTACTAATCGTATGTGTGTTTATGTACTAAACATCTGACTGCGACTGGAAGAAAGCAGTTCGGGATTTGGCCGCAAGAGTTCAGATTGCCCAATGGTAATTCCCGATAGAGGAGGCTTCGAGCGTTATGTGAAATTTGAAGGCGACAATTTCGAAGTTTCGGCTTTTTTTTAATCTTTAGTACTCAGTCAATGAGTCAATGCGTCTGTTATATTCGAAATATGTACTTCTCGTAGGCAAGTGTCCAAAAGACACGGGAAAATTTTACGAATTTTTTTTGGTATGTACCACGTTAAAGATGCTGTGATAAATTACGAAATATTCTTACGCGTGTCTCTTATCGCTCTACATGTGCGGGAAATTACGAAATAGGTTGTTTTTCTATTGAGGACAGCTATGAATTTTTTATTCCACAACTGTGACAATGACGTTGGCCCAATTCCCACAAGAGTGTCAAGTCGCTTTTCATCTATAAATTTTAATATTAGCGATCGTTTCAACTGTCGAAAGGATTTTCAAGATGGGCTCTGTCATCGCCATTTTGCATCACAATGATAATAGAAGATTTTTTTTTTCATACTTCAATATGTGGTAAATAACGCCTCTGAAAAGAAATCCTATTCCTTTTTCTATACCGCAAAATAAAACGTCAAAGTAAGGCCTTTTTTTCTGCCGCTAGAGTGGTGCCTTTACACCCGTTTAACTGTGGAAAATGTTGCCATTTATCATACAAAGTCGTTAAGTTTCTATATATAACACTAATACTTATAAAAATAATAATAAAACAAGAACCAACGGCTCGGTCAGTGGGTGACCATTTAGCTGTGCACTGGCTCTTGTACGCCGACTACCGAGTGGCAGGCACTTTTTCTGAGTTTCCGGATGTCATGACAACTGAAACTCAGTAAAAATCAAAGCTGCTTGAGTCTCTCTCTCTCTCTCTCTCTCTCTCTCTCTCTCTCTCTCTCTCTCTCTCTCTCTCTCTCTCTCTCTCTCTCTCTCTCTCTCTCTCTCTCTCTCTCTCTCTCTCTCTCTCTCTCTCTCTCTCTCTCTCTCTCTCTCTCTCTCTCTCTCTCTCTCTCTCTCTCTCTCTCTCTCTCTCTCTCTCTCTCTCTCTCTCTCTCTCTCTCTCTCTCTCTCTCTTATAGATATGCCGCGATTCTGGAACACGCGGATGACGCCGTTCGCCTTGTCAACTCCGCTCCGTGACCGCTCTCTCTCCTGGTGTAACCTGAGGTGAGTTTCTTTTTCAAAATTTTACTTTTCGAATTCCTTTCTTCACGACGCCTCTCCCGTATACCAATACTCATATAACTTCTTGGCTACTAACAGAAATTCAGTTTCCCCGATCCCCTCACACTTTCCTACGACAAAGGACAGTAGTCATGTGAGTTTCACAGTACTGACCTTCCTTCTCTCTTTCGCCAGACCTTTTTTAACCCTTTTCCTCCTTAAATCGTCTCTTTCCCACAATCTCCACTTTTCTTACGACAGAGGACAAGTAGTCATGGAGACCCGGTAGTCAAGCTTCCTTTCGGACTTGAGAGCGTTCAAGAGTGCCGTGCCTTGCTGAAACCGGCCTTTTTATACCCGGGTTGCGGACCTTCCCTTCCTCGTTCCTTTACCCTTTCTCTTCTTCCTTTTTGCCGCATTGTGGTATTTTGACGTCCTTTGTATTCCAGTGTTCTAATTGGTTTATTTTTGTTCACAGGTTTACGGTCCGTTGACCATATTCCCGGATTAGTGGTCCTCATCATCGGCGTTCGGGGATTCGCCCAGGGGTTGAGGCCGGTAGCGCCCCCTGCCCCTGGTGCGTGGCGGGACTTACAACTACGACGAAGGACAAGTGACATCGTCACTGAGACCAGGACCGTCTCAATATATAAAATAATTGTTTCCAATACTTTATTTGCGAATTATTCAATTTTACGAAATTATTAATATGTCTTCTTCACCAAAAATCGCCCATCATCGTTTGTATGCTCCGATGAGGAAACAAATATATTCCATTGATAAATTGATTTTGTAAAATATATTGAAAAAAAATATTATTCCAATACTTTACTTGCGAATCTTTCAATTTTACGAAATTATTAATATTTCTTCTTCACCAAAAATCGCCCATCATCGTTTGTATGCTCCGCTGAAGAAAAATAATATTCCATTGATAAAATGATTTTGTAAAATATATTCAAAAAAAATATTTTTCCAATACTTTACTTGCGAATCTTTCAATTTTACGAAATAATTAATATTTCTTCTTCACCAAAAATCGCCCATCATTGTTTGTATGCTCCGCTGAGGAAAAAATAATATTCCATTGATAAAATGATTTTGTAAAATATATTCAAAAAAAATATTTTTCCAATACTTTACTTGCGAATCTTTCAATTTTCCGAAATTATTAATATTTCTTCTTCACCAAAAATCGCCCATCATCGTTTGTATGCTCCGATGAGGAAAAAAAAATATTCCATTTGAAGGAGATTTACGTTAATTCATCAAGCGCAATATGTGCTTGTCGGCATATACATATATATATATATACTAGGGGGGCTCTGCCCCCCTGCGCGCTTCGCGCGCCAACCCCCTCGGGCCATTCCATTCGGCGTACCCCCCCCCCCCTCGGGCTATTCCATTCGGCGTACCCCCCCCCCCCCCCCCGGGCTATTCCATTCGGCGTACCCCCTCCCCCCTCGGGCTATTCCCTTCAACGTACCGCTCCCCCCAAGTGGGGGGGGGGGCTGCGCGTCTCGCGCGCCACCCCCCCACCCACGCCTCCCCCGCCACCGCTCGATCCGCTCACCCAGCCTACTCGATCCCGCTCGCTCTCCTCAACTCTTGTACACGGCGGCGGCGGCGGCGAAATATTTATATAATATAGAGAGATAAATATATCGCCGCCACCGCCGCCGTGTACAAGAGTTGAGGAGAGCGAGCGGGATCGAGTAGGGTGGGTGAGGGGATCGAGCGGCGGCGGCGGGGGGGGGGGGGGGGGCGCGAAGCGCGCAACTCCCGTAACGGCGTTGGCTAAGCGCGTTGCCATAAATAATAAAAAAAATATAATAAGAGACAGTTTAAAAAGTAGACTCGAGGAAGATAGACGTGTTCGCGTAACGATAAGATTCGTTAAATAACGATTTCGTTCCTTATAACCGTGTTGAATTTATTTAAGAAGAAGAAAAAGACATTCGCGAAGAGCACGAATCGTCAAGGATTGCGACAATTTTTCAGAAGTGGGACAACAATCCGATAGAAATACGACTTTCGAAGAGAATGAATCTGGGATTCATCAATCGGATTGGGATAACAGGGTTTCTCAATCGCGAGTGAAGCGAAATTCGGACAATCGGGGAATCTATGAGTATATACGAGCAAATTCGAGAGGAATCGAGTTTTTCAAAAAAATCAGGGAACTAATTAGTACACCGTGGATCCCGAGGCTGCACGCACGCCTAAGGAAAAGAAGAAGAAAGGTTCGACCGAGGAGAATTCAAGTTGATGCGATAGTGCATACGCCAAATCACGAGCAACGTCCTCGGGAAGTAACTAGGGAACAACAAGATATGCAACAGACTCCAAATCGACCAACGGTAATGATACAACGACGAATCAAAGACAATATAGAGGTAGATGTACGTGCACATGGGATAGCCCAACGTTATCAACGTATGCCAAACGCAGTTCCGTCATCAGGATTGAACGATAATTTTCCGGAATTAGGCAGATTGGGTTTGCTCGATAATTCGCAAAGTTGAACACTTAGTTTTATGGACCTGTCCAAAGTTTTGCCGAGTTTCGATCCGGTGATCGGTAGTATCAATATTCAAGGATCGACAAGATAGAGGAGTACGCGGATATGTACGGCTGGGATGATCTCGCTACAAAGCACTACGTTCTGTCTAAACTTGACGGTGTCGCAAGAAAATGGAAAGACAGCCTCGAAAGAGCCGACAGGACATGGAATGACTGGAAAGTGTTGTTGAAAGAAACGTTTTTCAGCGAAGAAACTGGCATGAAGAAAATTTTGAAGGCTCGAAATTATAAACGCAAGTCAGGCCAAAACATTGTCGAGTATTTTTACGAGAAATTATCGAAATGTAATAATGCTCGAATGGGAACACGGGAAACTATTGAATGGATCGTCGATGGACTAGAAATTGTTCAATACCGTTCGTATCTGGGATCTCTTTCCTGGTATAACCGAGCTACCGATCTGTTGCCGGACTTCAAGAGTGGAGACAACTTTATCAAGGAATATACACGAACAGTGGCACGATCAACATTCCCAAGGCAAGAGGATCATCGTTTTGAATATCGCAAGACGGGATATTCGGATAATTCGGTAAATCAAGTAGCTAAAATAAGAGAAGCGAAAGAATTCATATGTTTCAAGTGTGACACACCAGGGCACTATGCGCGAAATTGCCTGGAGAATCCCGAGAAAAAAGATCGACCAAAAGAAACAAAAATAGAGGAAAGCGAGAGAATTCTGCATATTGGCGACAATTCCCAAGCAAAGATTTTTAAGGAAGCTTCGATAAACAATCTGGTACTTAGATGCTATATCGACTTAGGAAGCGGAGTCACTACTCTGAGAGAAGATTATGCCAAGACCTTGAATTTGACATATTACGAGGACAAATTTCATCCGGTCACAGGATACGGTGGTGGGCAAAACACTCCACTTGGCATCATGACTGTAGAAATCAAGATCGATAACGTTAAAGCCAGATGTAATGTTTTTGTGGTTCCAAGCAATGCACAAATTGTACCGTTGTTGGTTGGTCATTCTTACACGGAACAGGATAACGTCCATGTTTTAAATACTCAAGTACGGTACCAACCGTACATATCCGAGTATTCTTCAATTTTGTCGATCCATCGGTAGATATCGATAACGCTACCCACTGGATTGAAGCTTGGCAAAACTCTCGATAAATCCATGAAACTACGCGTTCGGCTGGCGTGTTATTAAATAGACTCATTCTCTCGAAGTTTGCCATTTCAGGATCCAGCTCAGGTAATAATCCACGCTCAATGGAGTTTCTGATTGGCGTGCCTCGATGTTGATCCATCGTTTCTATATTATTTTTACCGTGCGGTCGTGTCGTTCTTCGTTCGTCGTTAGGAGTCCGCTGCATTGTCTGACATACCTCTTCGTTCGTTATCGTGTCGACTCGAATTTTCCTTGGTCGTCCTCTCTTTCTTTTTTCCTTGGGTGTATTTATCGCGGTAGGATCCACGGTGTGCTGATTTTATCCCAGTGATCCGTTTAACGATGGAAATTCCAAATTTCCTCAACTTAATTCCCGAATCCCAGATCGGTATGTTCACTTTCACTCGCGATTAGAAAATTCCGTTATCCCAATTGTCTTGATGAATCCCAGATTCATTCGCGTTGAGATTCGTACGCGTATTGGATTTTGAATCCCACTTCTGATAATTGTCGCACTTCTTGTCGACTGTTTTGTCAGGATTCTCTTTATATATATAAATAAATAAATAAAAACGAAGACTTTATTTATTGATTGAATAGATTTATTAAGCAAGCCCTTCCGCTGGTTTTTTTCACAAACTGTTGATTCTCTTACATTGTTTTATTATATCATCGTCATTAGCAACGCCGTTGCTGCGTAAGATGCATTTTAGTATATGGACCCTTCCCTTGATACATTATATCCTACATTATTTTCCAAAACCAAAGGTTTTTTAATTTTTTAGTTGGTTAATCTAATATATAAAAATCTCGTGTCACGGTGTTTGTCGTCGCACTCCTCCGAAACGGCTCGACCGATTTTTATGACATTTTTTTTTTATATTTGGTAGGTATGAGAATAGGTCGTAAAGTATTTTTCACCCTCCTGCCCCCACCCCCCATTTTTTAATCGCGATTTTAGTATTTTTGTATGAACAATATCCAAATAATTTCACCGTCGTTCATTGACGTGAAGTCATTGACGTGAAGTCATTGACGTGAAGTCATTAACGTGAAGTGTGGCGTCACTTTGACATTTCAATCTGCATTTGTTATGTATCACAACGAAGTGCGTGAAAAATTTTCCACGATTTCATCAGTAAGTACGTCTATTTGTGTTTGTGATAGAATTAACAATGCCCGCAAGACGCAAAGGGGCCCATTTGGGCCGTCGAACGGTTAAAGCAACAAACAAGCGAAATAGTAGAGCAGAAAGAACAGACGAACAAACCCAACAAGATAACGAAAATGTGCGTGTAAGCATGTCGCAATTGTGTGCATCTCAATCACAAGAGGCACGAGCTGAACGAAATCAACAACGACAATTGGAACGGAGACAACGGCGCCAGTTCGTAATTGACAAACACAGAGCAAATGACCGACAACACCAACAAGTACATCGAGCATTTACATCCGCTTCGTTCCTTCGTCTCGCATTCGAGTACGAGCCAGATATTGAATATTTCGCTCATCCGAAAGTGCTGATTGGTACTATGGACAAAGAATGTCCCCATTGTCATGCGCTTAAATTCAAACATGAGTCAGCTGGCATATGTTGCGCATCAGGGAAAGTGCAACTACCAGAAATTGAGACACCACCAGAACCATTGAACGGCTTGCTCATCGGCACGGATCCAGATTCAAACCTGTTCTTGAAGTCCATTCGTACATTCAATTCATGCTTCCAAATGACATCGTTCGGAGCAAAAGAAATAGTTCACAATACTGCGGCAAATGGTCAACAATTCAATTCAACGTTCAAAATCAAGGGCCAAGTGTACCACGAAGTGGGCTCATTGCTGCCAATGCCAAAAGAACCACATACATTTTTACAAATATAGTTCATGGGCGGTGATGACATCAATCGTGTAGACCCCGAACGCGCACTCGCCAATCCCGTGGATGCACGTTGCGGCTACAATAATCTCAATTCGCCTAAAGCCAGGCGCGTCGTCGGCGAGCTGGACGCCCTATTGAATGAGCACAACGAATTATTGAAATTCTTCGAATCACACATGCACAAATTGCGAAGTGACAATCACGCTATTGTCATCAATCCTGATAAAACATCAGCTGATACATACAGGATACTATGACTTTCGTGCGCGAGTGCGGACGACCGTGTTTATTTATAACGTTTACATGTAATCCAAAGTGGCAGGAGATTACATCTTTGCTATTGCCAGGCCAAAGCGCAATGCATCGTCATGACATTACAGCACGTGTGTTCAAACAAAAATTGAAGTCTTTAATGAGCTTCATTACAAAATTACACGTATTCGGTTCCACACGTTGCTGAATGTATTCGGTTGAATGGCAAAAGCGAGGATTACCTCATGCACACATTTTGATTTGGTTAGTCGACAAAATACGCCCTGAGGAAATCGATAGTGTGATTTCCGCGGAAATTCCAGATCCGTCTACTGATCAACTACTGTTCGATATTGTTACCACAAACATGATTCATGGCCCATGCGGTGATCTGAATCGTTTATCGCCTTGCATGGAACATGGAAAATGTACAAAGCGTTTTCCTAAAGATTTCACCAACGACACGATCACAAACGTCGACGGATATCCAATATATCGTCGAAGAAATACTGATAATAGTGGACAATCATTCACGATAAATATCAACAACGCAGACATTGACATTGACAATCGTTGGGTGGTACCATATTCGCCTCTGCTGAGCAAAACATTCAATGCTCATATTAATGTTGAGTTCTGCAGTTCGGTGAAGCCCATCAAATACATTTGCAAGTATGTGAATAAAGGCAGCGATATGGCTGTGTTTCAAATTCAGGATACCGATGTGAATGCTCCTCGATTAAATGACCACGACGAAATAACGCGCTACCAAATTGGCCGGTACATCAGCTCCAATGAAGCTGTCTGGCGTATCTTTGGTTTCCCAATTCATGAACGGGACCCAGCAGTTATACATTTAGCCGTCCATCTTGAAAACGGCCAGCGCGTATTTTTCACCAACGAGACAGCAATTGAGCGTGCCATGAATCCACCAAAAACTAGACTCACCGAATTTTTCGAATTGTGTAATCGTGCGGATACTTTCGGTGCCTTTGCACGAACACTACTCTATTCCGAAGTACCACGCTATTTCACATGGAATCGAACAAAAAAATGGATGCCCCGCAAGCAAGGCACACCAATTGATGCGTGCCCCGGCCTATTCAAATCAAACACTTTCGGCCGAGTATATACAGTCAATCCAAGGCAGACTGAGTGCTTCGATCTGCGACTGTTGTTGGTTAATGTCATCGTCTACAGCGCTCCATTCCTCTTTCTGTCATAGATCCCATCCCCACATATCCGTTTGATCTTCATCAAAGAATAGACCGTCATCACGTGGACACTTTCAGTTTCAAATTCAATATTTCACTTTCGATTTATACTTACGTTCGATTTCTTTGATAATTTATATGGCAAAACAACGTTTGCCGGGTCAGCTAGTTTTTTTTATATATTATTAAACACTAATTGTTTTTTTTTTCAAATTGCATACTGAAGTTTGAAATACTGTGATTTTTTTATTTGTGAAAAAAAAAAAAACAAAAATCCCTCCGTCAGACTATTATTACTACATTATTTTACTAGATTCTTTTTTATTCTTGCAGATTGGATTATTTTTGGTGAAGTTATGATGTCGACAAGGAGGCGCCATGGTTTTCATAGTCATTATTATTATTTGGTATTTCCATAAAAGAAAAGGGAAGCTAGAAAGAAAGGAATGGCGAAACAGTTTTTTGTGGAAGCATTTTCCGATCCTTATGTATATGAAATTAGTTGTTTATAAATATTGATGCAAGTTATGAAACGTGAGAATGTATGAAACCATATAACAGGGCGAGAAGTGGATGGAAATGGTATGCGTGGAATAAAATCACTACTATGTCGATTTTTAATTGAATACATATTTTCTCATATAACATTTTCTTTTTATTGAAATACCGGTTTATCAGTAAAATGCCGTGAAAGTTTTCCCATCGCTGAACTACAACGGCGGTTTGCCACTCGTATTTCAATATTGCATAGTTGGAAGAAAATAAATCATCAGCAATAAGAGATCAACGTCATTAGTATGTTATTCGTAACTATGGTATATAAAATACTAGCTGCGCCCCGCGGTCTTATCCGCGTTAAATGTCTGTTCTCCGATTCAACGCGCCGCTACCGCTGCTCCTTACGTTTATGACATAAAGTTATATAGCGTAAAACCTTCTCGAATAAACGAGCTACCTCATGCATAAAGAATTTTTCAAATCGGATAAGTATTTCCTGAGATTAGCGCGTTCAACCAAACAAACTATTCAGCTGTAATATAGAATAGTATAGATATATTAGTATAGTAGTAAGATAGTTAGCTTAGGGTCATTGCATGAAGTTATATGGCCTAGACCTCCCTCAATAACCGGGCTGTCTAATGCAAAAAGAATTCTTCAAATCGGATTATTATTTCCTGAGATTAGCGCGTTCGAATTAACAGACGAACAAACAAACAAACAAACTCTCCAGCTTTATTATAGTAGTAAGATGGGTACGATATGATGTAGAATGAATGGTTTTTTTTTACATTTCACATCGACATTAGTAATAAATCGACCTAAATTAGTTGGTTCCTGGAGTTAAACAATCACGATTATAGTAACGCACTTTTATCCTCAATTCAACAAATTTGACGGGTAACGATTTCCAACTTGTTCCCAATTACATTACAAATACTCTGTGTCACAGTCCGAAGAGATGGAATAGTGTATATGCGACAGGTTTCTCTGTTGTACGACATATGTTCAAAAGTGTATTGTGTGTCGGATGCCTAATCTTATCGAATATCCAATCAAAGGCCTATTCGAATCTACGACATTTGTACGATGGACTTTTTGCATGCTTTGATAATACAACAAAATTAAGATTTTTTGAAAATTTTCTTGCGTGAATCAAACGTCATTTATAATTAAATAATTGCAACGTACAATTATAATTATTTTACAAGTGATGAAGTAATTGATTGATGAAAAATAAATAAATTTTCATTGAGAGTAATTTATTAATAGATTGCTTATATGCTCTGTAACGGCGGATTGAACTATGCAATATAAAAAAAAATCCTACTCACTTCCATAGACATGTATTTTTAAAGATATATTCAAAACTTCAAGTGAATCGGTTGAAAATTGTCTGAGTTATGTTTCCGGCCAACAAAAACGGAGACGTCATCCGAAAACGCTGCACAACCGCCATTTTGAAATTAATCGCCCAAAAAAGCTTACTTTTTCGGCCTCTATTTTGAAATTAATTTTGAAATTAATCGCCCAAAAAAGCTTACTTTTTCGGCCTCTAGAGTGGCCCTACCCTTTAAACAATTACGATCGTGTAGTACATACTTTTATCCTCAATTCGACGAATTTGACGTATTACAAATTCCAACTTGTTCACAATTACATTACAAATACTCGATCTCACAGTCCGAAGAAACGAAACAGTCTATCTGTCAAAGGTTTTCCTGTTTTACGCCATACGTTCAAAAGTGTATTGCGTATTGGATACTCATTCTTATCGAGTATCACGTCAAATGCCCTGTCGTCTCTACGCCATTCGTATGATGCATTCCGTCCAGGCCTTGATAACATAGCAGAAAAAAAGACTTTATAATCAAACATAATTTATAATTAAATAATTGAAACTTAAAATTAAAGCTATTTCACAAGTGACGAAGTAATTGATTGATGAAAAATAATTATTTTTTCATTGAGAGTAATTTATTAATAATCATCGAGGTTAATCAATTAATTGATCGCATATATGCTCTCACCTTGTTCCGTTTTTTATCTCATCGAAGCAATCGACCGGAAGAATCTTGAAATATGTCTTCCATACCATAAAGCTTGCAAACCTCACTAGCGATCGAATCTCATTCAAACATGTATAAAATTTTCGATCACAATCGCAATGCAATTTCGAGACCGAATACGTATTGTTGAGATTATATTTTGTTTCCCCTGCACCGATTACTTTGGCGCACTGATCGTGTTCGCGACAGCACCGATCAGTTTTATAGAATGGACCGAGACTGTCGTTCGTGGGAGCTATGTTACCGGGGCCGCACCAGAGAGTTCCTTTATAATAAAAATATTTTGCAAATATTAATAATAATTATAATTATCATTATTTAAAATTTTCTTTCGTTTGTCGATCATTGTCAATGAAATTTCACAGTGATATTGTTCGAATCTATAGGCTGAACTGTGTAAATAGAATCATTTTGCGAAGAAAATACCCCCCGTGCGTTCTCGTTGGTTCGAACTTTTATCAATGTTGAAGATTATTTGAAAAAAAAAAAAAAAAAAAAAAAAAAAAAGAAAATAACTGTATTCTGATTAGCAAAATGTTTAATTACGTAATTGATGAGACTGTGTATCCCGAGGATTATCGACGTTGCATATTTCGAATTGAAAGTAGACGTTAAAAAAAAAAAAACGAAGCGGAATAGCCGAATAAAAGAGAAAAAAACCTTCTGTTCTTGATGAAAAAGAAAAACAACAAAACAAACAGGGATTCTAATCGAATGAGATTTATATCTGGGAGTTATTTTTTTGTTCAATGTAGCATTTCGAAATGATGATTACTGAATATGGTGCGCTGTTGTTCGAACTAACGGGCAATAATAATGATTTAAGGGGACACATACCCCTGGAACTTTCAAAAAATCGATTTTATTTTCTCATGTTCTTATTTTTTATTATTTTAAGAAAAAAAAAAAAAATCGATAAGTTCAAGTCCGTTCAAAAGTTATGCCAATAAATATGAGCGGCCGTCGAGTTGGGACGACTATCTGTCGAACGCTCGCGATGTACGAGTAAGTACTCTAAACTTTGAACGCCTTTTTCTCGAAACTATATTTTTCGAGACGGTCGGCACGATAACTCCGCCGATTTGCAATATTTTTCACTTTTTTTTTTTTGTGTAGATAATTACTTTCTCTGTAGTCTGACGAGAGGGTTTTTTCATTTTTTCATCAGACAATGTTTTATGAATTTTTAAACAGTCATTTTTTTTTCTAAAAATCGCATACAAAACTTTGAATCACTTAACTTCTTCATTAAAAAAAAAAAAAAATCCCTCCGTCAGACTATAACTAATACATCATATTAAAAGGTTTGTTTTTTAATTTGCAGATTGGATTTTTTTCAACCACTTATCATGCCGACCAGGAGGCGCCATCCTCTTAATCCGTACCGCACTTCGGCCCAAAAATAATAATGATAATATTCAAAAAAAATTTTTTTTCATTTCTTTTCTCATATTTAAAGAGTCAATAAATAATATGAAACCACTACTTAATTTTCTTTTTCATTTTTTACATTAGAAAATAATTTTCGAAATTTACGCCATTTCGAGCGCGCCCAGGACGTATGTGTCCCGTTAATGATTGACAATAATGATGATAAGATGTATTGAATCACGGCGCTTACCCGGAAAAATTTGTCGAGCAAATCTTTGGTGAATTTTTTTATTGTCACTCGTTGTATCACGATTACCCAAATTTCGTGCACCGGACCTTAATGGTCCAACGACGAGGTAAAAAATTACGAATATCAAAATTTTCGACGACATTATTCCGTTTTATCGATATACCTTCGCGTCTGAACGTTTTGGCATTAATAACAGAAAACCCGATAAAAAACGGTGTACATATACGAGCCAGAAAACCGTCGACTTCTATTTGTACAATTGGAACATTCCAATAAAGTTTTCCCCAATGATGGTAATATAACGTTCAAATTCGTAGATAAAAAAGTTAACTTATTGTCACAGTTGTGGAATAAAAAATTCAAGGTTTTTCATTAATAGAAATAGATATTTCGCTATTTCAAGTACACGTGGAGTCGTAAGAAGGCGAGGGTTTAAAGGTTTTTTCATTCCCAAAAGAACGGGTATCGTGGTGACTAAATATTCATAAAATTTTTCCTAGACCTCTGCACTCTTGACCAAGTTATTTGGTGGTCAATAGATAAAAAAACAAACAAGTTGCTTCCTCGAAATTTTACACAATATGCTCGAAGTCTTCTCAATAAGGAAACTATATCGTTCGCAAAATTGACTTCCTTACGGAGGGAGCTTTGAGCATTGTGTGAAATTTCGAGGAAATAACTCGAAAGTCCCAATCCGCAGTTTTTTTTCCCCCCTACATGTAATAGAAAATTGAAAATTTTTCCGATTAATATGAAATTTCATAAAATCGCAAGAGTTTCATCGATTCTCGTTGCCATTCGACCCCAATCATCGATCAATGACATTTCATGAATGTACAAAAATTTTAACCCGGGATCAAAAAAGTTCGACACAAATCGCACAAGCTAGAGTATTGCGAAGCACCGATATAATTGTTTTAAAATAATTAAAAAAAAATTAAAATATTGTATTAATCGTGCAATTTCAAGTTCGGGGCAAATTATAATTTAACAATTTGGTTGTTTGCAAAATAATGGACTTTTGATCGGAATAACCTAATCTACAATTACATCACAGAACGCAATTGTTAAAGTGAAATACTCTCAGTATTGGTATTTTCTATAGCCCAGTACTAAGCCTGTATCGAAGCCAGAGCTTAGACGTATTTTATAGCCTATTTTGGCCTAGATCTGGTTATTATACCGGCCCGTAGTGCGGCCAGATTGACAACCAGTACTGGCACAAGACGATATTTTATACTGACCCAAAGTTTGGCCAGATTGTCAGCCAGTACTGAAACAATACTGGTCGCCAAAGTTTGGCCGCCAATACTGGCCCAAAGCTTGGCCAGTAGAATTCAACCAGTACTGGTATAAGACTGTATTTTATACTGGCCCGTAGTATGGCCCGTAGTATGGCCCGTAGTACGGCCCGTAGTACGGCCCGTAGTATGGCCCGCAGTATGGCCCATAGTATGGCCAGATAGTCAGCCAGTACGGGGCCATTACTGGCGGCCTAAGTTTGGCCGACAATATTGGCCCAAAGCTTGGCCAGTAGAATTATACTGGTAATTTCTACGTGGGTAGCTACAGATAACATTCGGGAGGGGGGGGGGGGGGGGGGGGGGCTCAATGAGAATGGAAGAGTGAAGGGTTTGTGAAAAAAAAGGATGGTAAACATTGTGAAATATTTTTCAATCAGCTGATTATTGGAGCTCGAGAAACGTCCTGAAATTTTCATAACAATAAAAAAAAACTCATTTCATTCTCAATATTTTGCCCTTCTTCATCGATATTTCGAGCTTTTGACAAAAACTCGGTGTGATTCGTAATCAGTGGAAAATTTCTAATCGGGATCGAGATATAGAACGCGATAGATGATGAAAAATAACGTATTTTTAGGGAAAAAAAAAAATTTTCTTTTTAAATTTTCTGAACCAACCGTTTAGGGGATACACACTTGAAGTTTGTGAAATTATTTTCTTTTACAAAATCTGAACATCGCAAAAATTACGTGACGATCGAAAAAATAATTGATGCACGAAAGTTGCAGTTTCGAATGTACTATTGAGAGCAATTTTTTTTAAAACGATTGTTCTTTTATAAAAACTAAATGATCCGTTTTGATGAAAAATGGAGGAGAAAAGAAGCTGTCGATTCTTTACGAAAGATAAATTGTTTTCGTCGATTTGAAATTCTTTTCGGAATGACTTTCAAATAACTTTTCCTCATTGGCGACGATCTATATTTGTGCAGATGGTTTTCGGCCAATACTATTTACGCCTGGTAAACAATGTTTTATCGGTATATAAATACAAAAAACTGAAACGTTATTCTCTACGATAGACGTCACGTTTTATTTTTAATAAAAAGATTTTTCGATCTTGAAACCCGCAATTTTTATTCGTAACGGAAATTTCTTAATTTTTATTCTTGAGAGTCTTGCAAGCTGTTTCTTCGAAATTCCACACGATACTCGGGCCACGAGGAAGCTAAAATTGAGAAAGATTCAGTTCCTTATTAGAACTTACCGCGAATCCTTGGCCTATCCAATATGGCCGCTTGTTTCCAGTCACATGCCATTAGGAGCGTAGGGACGATGGTAAAAAATCAAGATTTTAATTAACTTTAAAGCGAATTTAAGTGTTTCGGGCACGATATTTCGATGAGGCTTATTACCGCGGACATTTGTGCGTGGACAGAAACAAGTGCCACTCGTAGAAACTTCATAGGGAGAGAGAAAATCGTAAAAGCTGGTCACATATTTCGATGTGACAGATCCGAACACTCACACGATGACAATTGCATTAAAATTAAAGCATATTGCCCAAAAACGACGCTTTCTGTGTATCGATTTTTTTCGACGAAACCATATTCATTGGAAACATAGACAAATTGTTTTTCAGAATTTCGTAAATCTGTGGAATCCGACGGTACGGTCTCTCGAAGTTTCACCGGAACACTTGTAAACGATACAAAACGATTTATCATTACTCGCGTGAAGCGGTGAAAACATTATGCCGACGTATTTAACGTCGCCCGTAAATGCCGATTTCTTTATTTTTAACAACCCTGTTATATCTTTTTGTTCATATTTAGCAATAATCAGCTAACGCTGCTTACTAATCGTATGTGTGTTTGTGTACTAAACATCTGACTGCGAGTAGAAGAGAGCAGTTCGGGATTTGGCCGCAAGAGTTCAGATTGCCCAATGGTAATTCCCGATAGAGGAGGCTTCGAGCGCTATGTGAAATTTGAAGTCGACAATTTCGAAGTTTCGGCTTTTTTTTAATCTATAGTACTCAGTCAATGAGTCAATGCGTCTGTTATATTCGAAATATGTACTTCGCGTAGGCAAGTGTCCAAAAGACACGGGAAAATTTTACGGAATTTTTTTTGGTATGTACTACGATAAAGATGCTTTGATAAATTACGAAATATTCTTACGCGTGTCTCTTATCGCTCTACATGCGCGGGAAATTACGAAATAGGTTGTTTTTTTTATTGAGGACAGCTATGAATTTTATGTAGCTGAAGCTAGCAGCCAGAGCTAGCAGCCAAGGGACTCGTGGCCAGGGGCGAAACAGGGGTCGGGCCTCGTGCATCTATTAACCCGTGAAATTCAATAACAATGAGGAATTTAGTTCAAATCCACATTCAATTCAGTCTTTACTCTTTATTATCAATTAAACAAGTAATCGCAATGAGATCTGCAGTGTCCTAATTGTTATTAATTTTTTAAGCATTAAATAATTAGTTTGTTTATCTGTCTATCTCATGGCCGATAGCAAAGAACGATTTTGTTCAAATTCACAGTAAATGAACTATTCACCCTTAGAAATCGATTAGGCAAGTGATCAGAGGAAGACCTGCTCTTTCCAAATTGTTATTAATTTTTAGAGCTTCAAGTAAAAACTTTTTCTATCTCATGACCTATAGCAAAGAACGATTTTGTTCAAATTCACATTACATCCACTATTTACCCTTAGAAATCGATTCAGCAAGTAATCAAAGGAAGACCCGCTCTTTCCAAATTGTTATTAATTTTTTAAGCTCCAAGTAAATGGTTTTTCTATCCATGACCGATAGCAAAGAACGATTTTGTTCAAATTCACAGTACATTTACTATTCACCCTTAGGAATCGATTAAGCAAGTGATCAGAGGAAGACCCGGTCTTTCCAAATTGTTATTAATTTTTAGAACTTAAAATAAATAGTTTTTCTATCTCATGGCCGATAGCAAAGAACGATTTTGTTCAAATTCACAGTAAATTTACTATTCACCCTTAGAAATCGATTAAACAAGTGATCAGAGGAAGACCCGCTCATTCCAAATTGTTATTAATTTTTAGAGCTTCGAGTAAAAAGTTTTTCTATCTCATGACCGATAGCAAAGAACGATTTTGTTCAAATTCACATTACATCCACTATTTACCCTTAGAAATCGATTCAGCAAGTAATCAAAGGAAGACCCGCTCTTTCCAAATTGTTATTAATCTTTGAAGCTCCAAGTAAATGGTTTTTCTATCCATGACCGATAGCAAAGAACGATTTTGTTCAAATTCACAGTAAATTTACTATTCACCCTTAGGAATCGATTAAGCAAGTGATCAGAGGAAGACCCGCTCTTTTCAAATTGCTATTAATTTTTAGAACTTAAAATAAATAGTTTTTCTATCTCATGTCCGATAGCAAAGAACGATTTTGTTCAAATTCACAGTAAATTTACTATTCACCCTTAGAAATCGATTAAGCAAGTGATCAGAGGAAGACCCGCTCATTCCAAATTGTTATTAATTTTTAGAGCTTCGAGTAAAAAGTTTTTCTATCTCATGACCGATAGCAAAGAACGATTTTGTTCAAATTCACATTACATCCACTATTTACCCTTAGAAATCGATTCAGCAAGTAATCAAAGGAAGACCCGCTCTTTCCAAATTGTTATTAATTTTTTAAGCTCCAAGTAAATGGTTTTTCTATCCATGACCGATAGCAAAGAACGATTTTGTTCAAATTCACAGTAAATTTACTATTCACCCTTAGGAATCGATTAAGCAAGTGATCAGAGGAAGACCCGCTGTTTTCAAATTGCTATTAATTTTTAGAACTTAAAATAAATAGTTTTTCTATCTCATGACCGATAGCAAAGAACGATTTTGTTCAAATTCACAGTAAATTTACTATTCACCCTTAGGAATCGATTAAGCAAGTGATCAGAGGAAGACCCGCTCTTTCCGAATTGTTATTAATTTTTAGAACTTGAAATAAATAGTTTTTCTATCTCATGACCAATAGCAAAGAACGATTTTGTTCAAATTCACATTACATTCACTATTTACCCTTAGAAATTGATTCAGTAAGTAATCAAAGGAAGACCCGCTCTTTCCAAATTGTTATTAATTTTTGAAGCTCCAAGTAAATGCTTTTTCTATCCATGACCGATAGCAAAGAACGATTTTGTTCAAATTCACAGTAAATTTACTATTCTCCCTTAGGAATCGATTAAGCAAGTGATCAGAGGAAGACCCGCTCTTTCCAAATTGTTATTAATTTTTAGAACTTAAAATAAATATTTTTTCTATCTCATGACCGATAGCAACGAACGATTTTGTTCAAATTCACATTACATTCACTATTTACCCTTAGAAATTGATTCAGCAAGTAATCAATTGAAGACCCGCTCTTTCCAAATTGTTATTAATTTTTAGAGCTTCCAGTAAAAAGTTTTTCTATCTAATGACCGATAGTAAAGAACGATTTTGTTTGAATTCACAGAAAACTCACTACTTAGCCTCTACAATCGATTAACGCATTAATCGCAGTGAGACCCGCTCCCTCCTAATTTTCAATAACTTTCCTAGTTTCAAATATGTTTTCTGTCTTGTGATTCAGTGATAACAAAGAACGATTATATAAATATATACATATTCATGAAACCGGCTGGTAACTCTATATGTAAGTTATCGTTCTTTGCTACCGGGCATGAGATAGAAAAACCATTTACTTGGACCTTAAAAAACTAATAACAATTTGGAAAGAGCGGGTCTTCCTCTGATCACTTGCTTAATCGATTCCTAAGGGTAAATAGTAAATTTACTGTGAATTTGAACAAAATCGTTCTTTGCTATCGGCTATGAGATAGACAGATAGACAAACTAATTATATAATGCTTAAAAAATTAATAACGATTAGGACACTGCAGATCTCATTGCGATTACTTGTTCAATTGATAATAAAGAGTAAAGACTGAATTGAATGTGGATTTGAACTAAATTACGCATTGTTATTGAATTTCACGGGTTAATAGATGCACGGGGCCCGACCCCTGTTTCGCCCCTGGCCGCGAGCCCCTTAGCTGCTAGCTCTGGTTGCTAGCTTCAGCTACATATGAATTTTTTATTCCACAACTGTGACAATGACGTTGGCCCAATTCCCACAAGAGTGTTTTCTTTTTCTTTCACAGATATTTTCTGTCCTTATTTGTTACATGGTTCATGTTTATTTATTGCCCCTAGGGTCTCTAAACTATTATGGTGTAGGAAGTAAGTGTGTCGCACATTGGTGTACATTATGTTTTGGTTGTTTTTCAACTTGCATGTGTCCGCGTTTGTCTTTCGACATTATTTTCCTTAATTCTAATGAGGTTGGGTGATTGGATGGGTTTTTACAATGAGATGCGGTTTATTACTTGTGATTTATTGGTCGGGTTACTATACTCGGCAAAGGATGTTTTGTTTTGTCGTTGGATTGTTGTAGGGACGCCGGTCCTCCGGTGTTAGTCCTTTTAGGTAGGGGCAGGTGTGATTACAAAGCTTCCCTAGTCCATCTCGGTGTAGTTGGCAGAAGCGTTCGAAAAACGGCGTTTCGCCTGTCATTTGCCAGAGGTCTTCCGTTGGGAAAGACATCGGTAGTTCGACAGCTTGCTTTAGTGCCTTTTTGTAGCTGATCTCCATTTTTTTTAGAGCCGTTTTATTATATAACGGTAATAGGCATCCCGTGCCGTAATTGATTGAAGGCAAGACGCACGCACGAATCACCCGCCATTGGGTGTATGCATCGACCTCGGAGTATCTTCTGATAATGCCTTTGAGGCAGTTGATGATGCCCCACAAGAGTGTCAAGTGGCTTTTTATCTATAAATTTGAATATTAGCGATCGTTTCAATTGTCGACAGGATTTTCAAGATGGGCTCTGTCACCGTCATTTTTCATCAGAATGATAATAAAAGATTTTTCTTTCATACTTCAATATGTGGTAAACAACCCCTCTGAAAAGAAATCCTATTCCTTATTCCATACCCGCAAAACATATCGTCAAAGTAAGGCCTTTTTTTCTGCCGCTAGAGTGGTGCCTTTACACCCGTTTAACGCTGGAAAATGTTGCCATTTATCATACAAAGTCGTTAGGTTTCTATATAAAACACTAATACTTATAAAAATAATAATTAAACAAGAACCAACAGCTCGGTCAGTGCTAGGATGGGTGACCATTTAGCTGTGCACTGGCTCTTTTACGCCGACTACCGAGTGGCAGGCACTTTTTCTGAGTTTCCGGATGTCATGACAATTGAAACTCAGTAAAAATCAAAGCTGCTTGTGTCGGCACGGGTTTTTCGCAGTTTCTCCCGTTTCAACGATGAATGCCATAAAGTGTAGCTAAAAAGCAACTGCGTATGCTACGAAAAATTAGGGTAGGTTTCCATAGTGCAGATAGGGAGTGATAGGAGGGAAAAAGTGCGAAGGGTTATACGTAAAAACCTCCAAGGGTACACGTTGGAACACACAATAACGAAATGATAATTATAACAATTAAACAAGATCGTTTATTCTGTTCTTCTCTCAAAACTTATTTACACTCGCTCTGGAAAACATCACCGATCACAGTCATAAATCAAAATACATAGAAAATGATAAATGATTGAAATATCAATTAGTTCTCGTAATTTATTTGTTTCTTTTTCTACGATTAAAAATGATATTTTTTTGTACTCAATCGTTCAGTGGCTCGAACTTCAGTACAACACCGCCGATAGGTGAAAGAACAACCGAATTTTTGTCAACGACATACGGCTCGTTGCTGGTCGTCATTGTTGGTTTACCGCGAACATTTTTCAATACCTTTATCAGAGCCAATTTAACTTGATAATAGCCAAATCTCGCGCCTATACAATTCTTTGGACCGTCGCCGAATGGCAAATAAACCATCGGATGTCTGGCCTGTTTGGCCTCGTCGGAGAATCTCTCGGGATCAAAGACCTCCGGTTTCGGATAATATTTCGAATCACGATGTAACGAATAAGCGGGAATTTGAACTCGTTGTCCGGCCGATATCGTCACGTTTGTACCGGGTACCGCGTAATCCTCCATTGCTATTCTCACCAGCGCCACTACCGGCGGATTTTTACGAAGCGTCTCTTTCACCACCATATCGAGATATTTTATATCGTTCACGCGGTCGTACGTTATTTTACCCTCTTTCTCCCGGTCAAATTTCATTATTTCACGTCTGAGCTTCTCCTGAACGTCGGGCCTACGAGACAATTCCCATAGTGCAAAACGTATTGTCGTCGAGGAAGTCTCGAAACCAGCCAAGAAAAATACGAAGGCCTGTGCTGCCGGAAGATTGTCGGTCCGTTCTAAGGACAATTCATATTTTTTTTTTTTAGATATAAACATAATTCCGTTATTTTCATGAAAAAGAAAAATCGTTTTTTTTTCATTTCAAAGTGTTTAAAAAATTCCAAAACATCGAAAAATCATATTTAGCTATTGATCACATTGAAGCAGAATAAGGATGTAGTTTTCAGTATTCATTTAATGGGGGAAATAGGGTTAGGACAGCGTTCTCTCAATGATTTTCATGAATTTTTTTATAGTATAAAAAATGAATATAATTTATTGAAACTTTGAGAATATTTTATACATATATTTAAGTATATACTATAAAATTTTTGAAGAATTTTCTTGAAAAACACCGGGGATATTAGCGACCCCATATTGCAGGTCACAATCAGACTCAGCATTTTGCGTACATTCTGGAAGCCGCAATTTTCATCTGAAATCAAACGAGGTTGGAATTTACTTTTATTATATGTCTCTCTTCTATATGAACCTAAATGCTATCAAAAAAATAGAAAATTGAATTTTTTACAGGGGTCAAAACAAAAAAGCATGATTTTTTGCCATTTTTGACAACTTTATTTGCAAAAAAAAAATTATTTTAAATAATGATAATATTCCGATTTTAGGTTCATATAGAGCGCAATACTATGAAGAAAGTAACTGCCAATTTTCAAAACGATTGGTTGAAAACTTTTCAAACTAGCGTGTACGCAAGTTCAAAAAAAGTCGTTTTCAGAAAAACGCGCTTGAAAAAATAGTGACCGCTGGGTTATACACGTGGCGCGCTCGGGGCCTGAAGGGGAGCTACTCACTTCAATGGCTTATAACAATAGAACGAGTCGGAATTTTCATTTAAAATTTTGGAAACATATTTTTCAGTCGTTTTACTAAAAATTTACGAAATAAAAAAAAATCGATTTTTTGAACCGTCTACCCTATTTCCCCCCTTGAGGCAAAGGGTAATACGTAGAATAAAAGAGGAATTAGGAACATTTTGGCGGAGGAAAGAGAGGGGGGATTCTGCGGTAACGCAGAGAAGTATGTACGGAATTTCTGATTAATTAAAAACTTTCCATTTTATGAGCAGTTTTGTACGAAAATTTTCACTGGACATTCAACTTTTAAGTTCAAATGCCTATAATATTCGAATAAAACAACACTTTTCACATTCCGTACATACTTCTCTAGGTATTCTGATGTACATCAACGAGATTTTTTTTTTGTTCTAAGTCAAAAATTGCGCCTGCCAAATGTCACGCCGCGGAGCGCCTAAATAAAACCAATAACAGTAGACGGCTATTTTGTATAATTAAAAAAAAACAAATAAATATTTTTTATTAGCTTGATATTTATACTAAATAGATGTGTAATCAGTTTTATATATAAATCACTTTTTCATATAAAAAAAAATTGTTAAATCTGCACATGATTTTGTACCCGTTACTGTGGCCATACACCTTGAGAGGTAACATCACTTTAGCGGCAGAAAAAAAGGCCTAACTTCGACGATTTATTTTTGGAGTATGAAAAAAGGAATAGGATTTCTTTTCAGAGGGTTTATTTAACACATATTGAAGTATGAAAAAAAAATGTTATTATCATTTTGTTAGAAACTGGCGGCGACAGAGCCCATCTTGAAAATCGTCTTTTTTTGCAATCACCTTCACGGGAGGACGGTTTTTTCGTAAAGTACAAGACCTGGATTTTATAAACCAAAAAATTTTATAATCTATATACTATTGTCTATGGGACTACGTAGGAGTTTTTTTTTAACAAATTTTGTAGAAATGGTGCACTTTTGAAAAATGAATCGATTTTTTGCCAAAAAAACAGTAAATTGTTTATAAAAAAAAAAGTTTACACTTAATCGAAAACCGGCTACTTACTCCGATAGAGAATGTTATTGTGAAGCTACTTACAAAATTTCAAATCGATCCATGCAACGGTGTTCAAGTAAAACGCTCTTCCGGTTTGAAAAAGACGGTTTTTCAAGATGGGCTCTGTCGCCGCCATTTTGTATCAAAATGATAATAAAAAAATTTGTTTTCGTACTTAAATATGTGTTAAATAAACCCGCTGAATAGAAATCCTATTGCTTTTTTCATACTCCCAAAATAAATCGTCAAAGTTAGTCCTTTTTTTATTGCCGCTAGAGTGGTGTTACCTCTTAGCGTACTTTAGGAAAAATGATATTCTCGAAGTATATGACTCGGCAAATGTGTATTTTCCATGTCTCAATTGTTGCAATTATAAGGTCATTGATATCGTATATATGAACATTATCGCTGATCTTGACACAAAAAAAAAATAATCTTGCAGGCCGATATTGTACAATAAAACACGTAATTTTAATGAAACTCAAATCTCCTTCCTCACAGATCGGACGACTATGAAAAGTTTTTTTTGCCCAAAGTTTTACGAACCTTTTTAACCTGAGGTTCACTATAAAATTGTAGCTTCTTCGTGCAGGAGGCTTTGAGCATTGTGTGGAAAAAAAATAGGCACGCCTTTGAAATTAAAGTTAATTTCAAAGGCGTGTCTATTTTTTTTTAAACAATATTTTTCCAAATTCCTATGTACTTCTCTTCAAAATATCATATTATTAACGAAAACACTCGGTATTTTTTTTCAGATCGACGTTGAAGAGAGTTCTGCTGCGTGCCGCGGAAATGACAGCACCTGACGCGAGAGCTTCCCTAGTGCCACCATGCAGCGTGAAAAATGTTAGAAAAATGTTTTTTGATACATTAATAAACAAGGAACAAAACCCAAAAAAATTTTTCGAATATCTCTTTTTTTCCCACAAAAAAAAATTCTTGAAAAATGTGAAAAAAAACAGGGGGTCACAGTGGTGTTGTCCCTTAACAAAAACGGAGACGTCATCGCAAAAACGCTGCACAGCCGCCATTTTGAAATTAATCGCTTCAAAAAAATTATTCTATACAGTCACTGATATGTATGATAAACACCCTATTTTGTAATCTCGATTTATTTTGTAGTTTTTCTGAAAAAAAAAAATCGCCAAAAAAGCCTACTTTTTCGGCCTCTAGAGTGGCCCTACCCCTTAAACAATCACGATCGTGTAGTACATACTTTTATCCTCAATTCGACGAATTTGACGTGTTACGATTTCCAACTTGTTCACAATTACATTACAAATACTCGATTTTACAGTCCGAAGAAACGAAGCAGTCTATCTGTCAAAGGTTTTCCTCTTTTACGCCATATGTTCAAAAGTGTATTGCGTATTGAATACTCATTCTTATCGAGTATCTCGTCAAATGCCCTGTCGCCTCTACGCCATTCGTATGATGCATTCCGTCCAGGCCTTGAAAACACAACAGAAAATAAGACTTTATAATCAAACGTAATTTATAATTAAATAATTGAAACTTAAAATTGAAGCTATTTCACAAGTGACGAAGTAATTGATTGATGAAAAATAAATTATTTTTTCATTGAGAGTAATTTATTATTAATCATCGAGGGTAATCAATTAATTGATTGCATATATGCTCTCACCTTGTTTCGTTTTTTGTCTCAACGAAGCACTTGACCGGAAGAATCTTGAAATATATCTTCCATATCATAAAGCTTGCAAACCTCACTAGCGATCGAATCTCATTCAAACAGGCATAAAATTTTCGCTCACAACGGCAATGTAATTTCGAGATCGCATACGTATTTGTGAGATTAAATTTTGTTTCCCCTGCATCGATTGATTTAGCGCAGTGATCGTGTTCGTGACAGCACCGATCGGTTTTATAGAACAGACCGAGACTGTCGTTCGTGGGAGCTATGTTACCGTCGCCGCACCAGAGAGTTCCTTTATAATAAAAATATTTAGCAAATATCAATAATTATTATAATTATAATTATTTAGAATTTTATTTTGTTCGTCGATCATTGTCAATGAAATTTCACAGTGGCATTGTTCGAATCTATAGGCTGAACCACGTAAATAGAATGATTTCGCGAAGAAAATATCCCCCGTGTGTTCTCGATGGCTCGAAGTTTTATAAATGTAGAAGATTATTTGAAGAAAAAAAAAAAAAATGAAAATAACTGTATTCTGATTAGCAAAATTTTTAATAACGTAATTGATGAGACTGTGTATCCGAGGATTATCGACGTTGCATATTTCGAATTGAAAGTAAACGTTAAAAAAAAAAACGAAGCGGAATAGCCGACTAAAAGAGAAAAAAAACTTCTGTTCTTGATGAAAAAGAAAAACAACAAAACAAAAAGAGATTCTAATCGAATGAAATTTATAGCTGGGAGTTTTTTTTTTTTTTTCGTCAAATTTAGCATTTCGAAATGATGATTACTGAATAAGGTGCGCTGTTGTTCGAACTAACGGGCAATAATAATGATTTACGGGGCAATAATAATGATTACGCGTTATTACACATACCCCTGGAACTTTCAAAAAATCAATTTTTTTTCATATTCTTATTTTTTATTATTTTAAGGATATTAAAAAAAATCGATAAAATCACGTCCGTTCAAAAGTTATGCCAATAAATGTGAGCGGCCGTCGCACGCTCGCGATGTAAGTACTCTAAACTTTGAACGCGTTTTTCTCGAAACTATATTTTTCGAGACGGTCGGCACGATAACTCCGCCGATTTTCAATATTTTTCACTTTTTTTTTTATGTAGATAATTACTTGCTTTATAGTCTGACGAGAGGGTTTTTTAATTTTTCGATCAGACAATGTTTTATGAATTTTGAAACAGTCATTTTTTTTCTAAAAATCGCATACAAAACTTTGAATCACTTTAACTTCTTCATTAAAAAAAAAAAAAAAAATCCCTCAATCAGACTATAACTAATACACCATATTAAAAGGTTTTTTTTTTTAAATTTGCAGATTGGATTTTTTTTCAACCACTTATCATGCCGACCAGGAGTCGCCATCCTTTTCATCCGTACCGCACTTCGGCCCAAAAATAACAATGATAATATTCAAAAAAATGTTTGTTTTCATTTCTTTTCTTATATTTAAAGAGTCAATAAATAATATGAAACCACTACTTAATTTTCTTTATCATTTTTTAATTTAGAAAATAATTTTCGAAATTTACGCCATTTCGAGCGCGCCCAGGGCGTATGTGTCCCGTTAATGATTAAGAATAATGATGATAAGATGTATTGATTCACGGCGCTTTACCCGGAAAAATTTGTCGAGCAAATCTTTGGTGAATTTTTTTATTGTCACTCGTTGTTTCACGATTACCCAAATTTCGTGCACCGGACCTTGATGGTTCAACGACGAGGTAAAAAATTACGAATGTCAAAATTTTCGACGACATTATTACGTTTTATCGATATATCTTCGCGTCTGAACGTTTCGGCATTAATAACAGAAAACCCGATAGAGAACGGTGTACATATACGGGCCAGAAAACCGTCAAGTTCTATTTGAACAATTGGAACATAACAATAATGTTTTCCCCAATGATGGTTATATACGTTCAAATTCGTAGATAAAATAGTTAACTTATTATCACAGTTGTGGAATCATAACTTCAAGGATTTTTATTAATAGAAACAGATTTCGCCATTTCAAGTACACGTGGAGTCGTAAGAAGACGAGTGTTTAAAGATTTTTTCATTCCCAAAAGAACGTGTATCGTGGTGACTAAATATTCATAAAAATTTTCCTAGACTTTATATATAGAAACTTAACGACTTTGTATGATAAATGGCAACATTTTCCAATGTTAAATGGGTGTAAGGGCACCACTCTAGCGGCAGAAAAAAAGGCCTTACTTTGACGATTTATTTTGCGAGTATGGAAAAAGGAATAGGATTTCTTTTCAGACGGCTTATTTACCACATATTGAAGTATGAAAAAAAAAATCTTTTACTATCATTCTCATGCAAAATGACGATGACAGAGCCCATCTTGAAAATCCTGTCGACAATTGAAACGATCGTTAATATTCAAATTTATAGATAAAAAGCCACTTGACACTCTTGTGGAAATTGGGCTAACGTCATTGTCACAGTTATGGAATAAAAAATTTATAGTTGTTCTCAATAGAAAAACAACCTATTTCGTAATTTCCCGCACATGTAGAGCGATAAGAGACACGCTGAACGAATATTTCGTAATTAATCAAAATATCTTTATCGTAGTACATACCAAAAAAATTTCCGTAAAATTTGCCCGTGTCTTTTGGACTCTTGCCTACGAGAAGTACATATTTCGAATATAACAGACGCATTGAATCATTGACTGAGTACTAAAGGTTTAAAAAAAAGCCGAAACTTCGAAATGATCGCCTTCAAATTTCACATAACGCTCGAAGCCTCCTCTATCGGGAATTACCATTGAGCAATCTGAACTCTTGCGGCGAAATCCCGAACTGCTCTCTTCCAGTCGCAGTCAGATGTTTAGGACATAAACACACACACGATTAGTAAGCAGCGTTAGCTAATTATTACTCAATATAAACAAAGAGATATAACAGAGTTGTTAAAAATAAAAAAAACCGGTATTTACGGGCGACGTTAAATACGTCGGCATAATGTTTCCACCGCTTCACGCGAGTGATGATAAATCGTTTTGTGTCGTTTACAAGTGTTCCGGTAAAGCTTCGAGAGACCGTACCGTCGGATTCCACAGATTTTCGAAACTCTGAAAAACAATTTGTCTATGTTTCCAACGAATATTGTTTCGTCGAAAAAAATCGATAGACAGAAAGCGTCGTTTGTGGGCAATATGCTTTTACGGAATTTTTTTTTGGTATGTACCACGATAAAGATGCTTTGATAAATTACGAAATATTTTTACGCGTGTCTCTTATCGCTCTACATGTGCGGGAAATTACGTAATAGGTTGTTTTTCTATTAAGGGCGGGGTAAGGGTTTTCACTTTCGAAAAACCGAATTTTTTTTTGTCTTATCTTATTGTTTAACATTTCAAGAATATGTCCTTAAAATTTTAAACCGATCTAAGCAATATTCTTGAAGTTATTGTCTTATTAATCGCCTGGCCTTTAACGCTATACCTCTAACAGCTGCGGGCGGTCGGGCTAGCAGTGCAGCTGTCGAACAGGTATACAGTTTATTCATTTCTATTGTGTATATAGTATATAGTGTATACTATACACTACAATATTTTAGTCTGCTGTATGGAGCTGGAATCGATGATTCTGTGTAAGTTGAAAAAAAAAATTTTATTCTTCACTTTTTTACTTCATAAACTTTAGACGCGTTTTTCTCAAAGCTACTTTTTCAAAGTCCGTGTTCACTGCCAATTAAAAACTACTTGACCGATTCATTTCAACCTTTTTACACATTTTCTACATATAAAAGACCTCCCCCCAACGTTTAGTTAAATTTTATTTTTTTTACATTAAGGGTGTTTCTCACCCACAAAATGACGGAATTTTTCGTGGAAAATAACAGTTCACACTTTAGATGGTCGCCAAAATTTTTAAATGAACAAAAAAAATTATCAGAGAACGTTGGGGGGAAGATTTCATTATAATTTGACGAAATTTTCATGGTTTTTCATTTTCAGATAATTTCCGGCCGAGTTATAGTGAACACCGCAAATTGTTTTTTTTCCAAGACGTTCTGGGGGAAGCTCTGTTACGGGCTTATGCTTCAATATTTCTGCATGAAAAAATTACACAACATTGTCAAAAGTATGCTCAATAATGTACAAAAGGTTCGAATAAAATTGCTCAATCCATATTTGAGAAAAAAATCGCAAGAAAAGTGTTTTTTTTTACCCGGAAACCTTACCCCTCCCTTAAGGACAGCTATGAATTTTTTTATTCCACAACTGTGACAATGACGTTGGCCCAATTCCCACAAGAGTGTCGAGTGGCTTTTTATCTATAAATTTGAATATTACCGATCGTTTCAATTATCGACAGGATTTTCAAGATGGGCTCTGTCACCGTCATTTTGCATCAGAATGATAATAAAAGATTTTTCTTTCATACTTCAATATGTGGTAAATAACCCCTCTGAAAAGAAATCCTATTCCTTTTTCCATACTCGCAAAATAAATCGTCAAAGTTTTTTTTATTTTTTAATTTTTCTAATATTATTTTAACTGCAATGTGTTATTATTTTTTTAACATTCGTCAATTCTGCTGGCTGTGTGTGTTTTTGCGTGTCTCTACTCGGCATCCAGCGATGCCCGTCCCTAGCGATTCCGTTGTATTCAGTTAGGTATCCTGAATCTGGTGTTTAAGTCCCTTGGTTTGTGTCTCTTCAACCTTCTTCTGATGTTGTCTTCTCCGAGCAGGTTTACTGCGAGCGAGTTGGGGTGGCTGTTTATTCTTGTTGCATACTTTTCACTGAGTCTGCTCACTTCCTCGTTGACTGTGTTGATTTGCAGGTCCTTATGTATGTTTACGTTTGTGACGTAGTCAAGGGCGTTGGTGATTGTTCGCAGAATTTTCGATTGCAGTCTCTGTAATATTTCTATACTCGAGTTCGATGCTGTGCCCCAGAGTTGAATTCCGTATGCCCAAATTGGCTTGAGTAATCGTTTTGTATATGCAGAGTTTGTTGTACGAGGGTCGTTCAACAAGTACTTAGCCTCACCGCCCGAAGGCGCTGCTATTACAGATCAGTGTTACCATCGTGCAGTACATACTTTTAGTAGCCTACTGTGAAAGTTTCATTCAATTCCCTTTATTAGTTCTGTTTTGATAGCCTTTCGAAGCGAGCGTGTCAGTCAGTTTTACAAAAATGGAAAAAGAGCAGTACCGATCGGTGATTCGATTCTTGTTTTTGGAAGGGAAAACGCGTAGCGAAATCAAAGATCGCTTGGATGCTGTCTACGGTGACTCTTCTCCGTCGATGGCGACCGTGAAGAATTGGTTTAACGAGTTTGCTCGTGGCCGCACGTCGGTTTTTGATGAACCCCGCCTAGGTGCCGTTTTCTGGGACTCACAAGGTGTGATCCACATCGATTACCTCCAGAAGGGTAAAACTATCACGGGGCTCTACTATGCCGACCTATTGGGCCGATTCGATGCCGAATTGAAGAAAAAACGGCCCCATTTGGCGAAGAAAAAAGTGCTGTTCCACCACGATAACGTGCCAGCTCACACCTCCGCCGTCGCCATGGCCAAATTGGTTGAACTGCGCTACGAATTGCTGCCCCATCCACCTTATTCACCAGATTTGGCCCCTTGTGACTTTTATTTGTTTCCAAACCTAAAAAAGTCACTCGCTGGGAATAGATTTGGGTCGAATGAGGAGGTCATCGCCGCCACGGAGGACTATTTTGCCGACCTCAACAAAAATTATTTTTTGGACGGGTTAAAAAAGTAGGAGCATCGCTGGGCCAAGTGTATAGACCTAAAAGGAGACTATGTTGAAAAATAAATCGTCACTTCTCAAAAATTTTCGTTTTTCTTTTGTAGGCTAAGTACTCGTTGACATCGTTGTGTCTCCGTAGGTTGGTAAGTCGGCAGTGTATATGGAATACAGTAAGGGTCCAAGAACGCTACCTTGGGGTACTCCTGCTCTTATGGTGTATAGTTGCGATGACTCTTGTCCTCGCCGTACGCGAAACTTCCTTTTGGCGAGATAGGATTTTAGCAACTGGAAAAATTGTGGTATGGCGCGTTTGATTTTGCAAAGTAGCCCCTCGTGACAAACTTTATCGAACGCTTGTTTTACGTCTAAGAATGCAGCAGAACAGTATTTTTTTTCTTCCATCGCGTTCGTTATCACATTAAAGATCCTGTTGACTTGCTCGGTGGTTGCATGTTTGTTTCTAAATCCAAACTGGTGTTGTGGGATTATCTCCTGCTCTTCGATGAAAGGTTTTAGTCTTTTCAGTATGATTTTTTCTAGTACTTTTGATATGGTCGCTAGGAGGCTAATCGGTCTGTATGATGTAATTTCGTTTGGCGGCTTACCAGCTTTTGCGAAGAGTATTATTTGGGCTTCTTTCCATAGTGCTGGCATGTATGCCCTCCTTATTATGGCGTTAAAGAGCGAGGTTATATGTACAATAGCTTTTCGTGGTAGTTCTTTTAAGATTTTTCCATCAATGAGGTCTTGACCTGGCGCTTTCTTGTGGTTAATTTCTTTTAGGATTGTTGCTCTCACTTCCGCTGGTGTTGTGCGTAATCGTCAAAGTAAGGCTTTTTTTTCTGCCGTTAGAGTGGTGCCTTTACATCCGTTTAACTATGGAAAATGTTGCCATTTATCATACAAAGTCGTTAAGTTTCTATATATAACACTAATACTTAGAAAAATAATAATTAAACAAGAACCAACAGCTCGGTCAGTGCTAGGATGGGTGACCATTTAGCTGTGCACTGGCTCCTGTACGCCGACTACCGAGTGGCAGGCACTTTTTCTGAGTTTCCGGATGTTTCCGGACAACTGAAACTCAGTAAAAATTAAAGTTGTTTGTGTCGGCACGGGTTTTTCGCAGTTTCCCTCGTTTCAACGATGAATGCGATAAAGTGTAGCTAAAAGGCAACTACGTATGCTACGAAAAATTAGGGTAGGTTTCCATAGTGCAGATAGGGAGTGATAGGAGGGAAAAAGTGCGAAGGGTTATACGTAAAAACCCCCAAGGGTACACGTTGGAACACACAATAACGAAATGATAATAATAATAATTAAACAAGATCGTTTATTCTGTTCTTCTCTCAAAACTTATTTACACTCGCTCTTGAAAACATCACCGATCACAGTCACAAATCAAAATACATAGAAAATGATAAATGATTGAAATATCAATTCGTTCTCGTAATTTATTTGTTTTTTTTTCTACGATTAAAAATGACAATTTTTTTGTACTCAATCGTTCAGCGACTCGAACTTCAGTACAACACCGCCGATAGGTGAAAGAACAACCGAATTTTTGTCAACGACATACGGCTCGTTGCTGCTCGTCGTTGGTTTAACGCAAAAATTTTTCAATACCTTTATCAGAGCCAATTTAACTTGATAATAGCCAAATCTCGCGCCTATACAATTCTTTGGACCGTCGCCGAATGGCAAATAAACCATCGGATGTCTGGCCTGTTTGGCCTCGTCGGAGAATCTCTCGGGATCAAAGACCTCCGGTTTCGGATAATATTTCGAATCACGATGTAACGAATATGCGGGAATTTGAACTCGTTGTCCGGCCGATATCGTCACGTTTGTACCGGGTACCGCGTAATCCTCCATTGCTATTCTCGCCAGCGCCACTACCGGCGGATTTTTACGAAGCGTCTCTTTCACCACCATATCGAGATATTTCATATCGTTCACGCTGTCGTACGTTATTTTACCCTCGTTCTCCCGGTCAAATTTCATTATTTCACGTCTGAGCTTCTCCTGAACGTCGGGGCTACGAGACAATTCCCATAGGGCAAAACTTATTGTCGTCGAGGAAGTTTCGAAACCAGCCAAGAAAAATACGAAGGCCTGTGCTGCCAGAAGATTGTCGGTCCATTCTAAGGAAAATTCAAATTTTTTTTTTCAGATATAAACATAATTCCGTTATTTTCATGAAAAAGAAAAATCCTTTTTTTCTTTAATTTCAATGTGTTTAAAACATTCCAAAACATTGAAAAATCATATTTAGCTATTGACCACATTGAAGCAGAATAAGGATGTAGTTTTCAGTGTTCATTTAGGGGCTCACGTACCCCTGAAATTTTCAAAAAATCGTTTTTTTTTCAGATTTTTATTCTTTATACTTTTGAGAACACTAAAGAAAATCTTTTTAGAAAATGTCCCTCCCTTACAAAGGTATAGCAATAAATGTGACCGGACAAAGGGTTCGGACGGCTACCTACCAGAAACTTTAAGGCCGTATATACGCGAATAATTTCAAAATTTTTCATTTTTTTGTTGGTTTTTGATTCCATTAGCCATTAGATTTATTTGATTAGGTTAGAAATATTTTAAGCTTTATAGAATTGAAAAGTTTCAAAAATGTTATTAAATAAGGTAAGAATGCGTTTATAATAGATACCGCGCGACACGCCCGACCGCCAATTTCAAATTTTTGAACGTTTTTCCACAATTCACTTTTTTGAACCTTGTGAAAGTTCTAACTCTTGAACGAAGGTTCGGATTGCTTTGCAATTTTTACAACATATTCTTAGTATCATCACCTATCGTATGAACCACAGAAACAAAAATTTTAATGACACGAAAAAATATAAAAAATAAAATACCGACAGAAAAATGAGTAAAAAGTTTCAAGTTTCGAAATTTTATTATAATAACTTTTTTTTTAATAATATTATTGGTTCACACTGAAGATACATTCATTATGCAATTATTAATATGTTCATTTTTTTTTTCATATACCCACATCGATGCCGAGAACTTTCACCATCAACGCGCGCGCAAAAAAAAATACATTGCTTTATTATGTTATATCTCCACCATTTGTTAATATTTTTCATTTTTTTTACACATAACCATGTGCATAATTGATCTGTAATAAAAATGTTGTCAATATATGCGTCAATTTTTTTTAACCGCGTATAGAAAAGTATCTTCGAAAATTGGCGAAATCGCGTATATAAGGTCTTAAGGGAGGAAATAGGGTTAAACGGTTCAAAAAATCAATTTTTTTTTATTTCATAAATTGTTAGTAAAACTATTGAAAAATATGTTCCCAAAATTTTAAATGAAAATTCCGACTCGTTCTATTGTTATAAGCCATTAAGGGGGGAAATACGGTTGGGACAGCGTTTTCTCAATGATTTTCATGAATTTTTTTATAGTATAAAAAATGAATATAATTTATTGAAACTTTGACAATATTTTATACATATATTTAAGTATATACTATAAAATTTTTGAAGAATTTCCTTGAAAAACACCGAAGAAAATTTATGACTGCTTTGACTTTGTTTTTCTTGGTAATATTTTTTCAAACGCGTTTTTCTGAAAACGACTTCTTTTGAACTTGCGTACACGCTAGATTGAAAAGTTTTCAACCAATCGTTTTGAAAATTGGCAGGTACTTTCTTCATAGTATTGCGCTTTATATTAACCTAAAATTGGAATATTATCATTATTTAAAATAATTTTTTTTTTGCAAATAAAGTTGTAAAAAATGGCAAAAAATCATGCTTTTTTGTTTTTACCCCTGTACAAAATTCAATTTTCTATTTTTTTGATAGCATTTAGGTTCATATAGAAGAGAGACATATAATAAAAGTAAATTCCAAGCTCGTTCGATTTCAGATGAAAATTGCGGCTTTCAGAATGTACGCAAAATGATGAGTCTGATTGTGACCTGCAATATGGGGTCGCTAATATTTTCGGTGTTTTTCAAGGAAATTCTTCAAAAATTTTATAGTATATACTTAAATATATGTATAAAATATTCTCGAAGTTTCAATAAATTATATTCATTTTTTATACTATAAAAAAATTCATGAAAATCATTGAGAAATCGCTGTCCCCCTTTAAACGCGTTTTTCTTGAAATTATGTTTTTAGACAGTGTCAGCACGATAACTCAATCAATCTTCAATATTTTGCAACGTTTTTTAAGGGCGGGGTAAGGGTTTTCACTTTCGTAAAATCGAATTTTTTTTGGTCTTATCTTATTGTTTAACATTTCAAGAATATGTCCTTAAAATTTTAAACCGATCTAAACAATATTCTTGAAGTTATTGTCTTATTAATCTCCTGGCCTTTAACGCTATACCTCTAACAGCTGCGGGCGGTCGGGCTAGCAGTGCAGCTGTCGAACAGGTATACAGTTTATTCATTGCTATTGTGTATATAGTATATAGTGTATACTATACACTACAATATTTCAAAAGAAGAAACGCGTTGTATGGAGCTGAAATCGATGATTCTGTGTAAGTTGGAAAACAAATTTTTTTTCTTCACTTTTTTACTTCATAAACTTTAGACGCGTTTTTCTCAAAACTACTTTTTTAAAGTCCGTGTTCACTGCCATTTAAAAACTACTTGACCGATTCATTTCAAACTTTGTACACATTTTTTAAATATAAAATACCTCCCCCCAACGTTTAGTAAAATTTTTTTTTTTACATTAAGGGTGTTTCCCACCCACAAAATGGCGGAATTTTTCGTGGAAAATAACAGTTCACACTTTAGATGGCCGCGAAAAATGTTTAAATGAAAAAAAAATATATCAGAGAACGTTGGGGGGAAGATTTGATTATAATTTGACTAAATTTTTATGGTTTTTCATTTTCAGATAATTTCCGGCCGAGTTCTAGTGAACACCGCAAATTGTTTTTTTTCCAAGACGTTCTGGGGGGAGCTCTGTTACGGGCTTATGCTTCAATATTTCTGCATGAAAAAATTACACAACATTATCAAAAGTATGCTCAATAATGTACAAAAGGTTCGAATAAAATTGCTCAATCCATATTTGAGAAAAAAAATCGCAAAAAAAGTGTTTTTTTTACGCTGAAACCCTTACCCCTCCCTTAAATCTTGATGATTATTTTCTCTGTAGTCTGACGAGAGGTTTTTTAAATTTTTTGGTTGGACAATTTTTTATGAATCATTAAACAGAATGTTTTTTTTTTTTTTTTTCAAAGGCATACTAAAGTTTGAAATACTGTAACTTCTTTATTTGTGGAAAAAAAAATTCCTCCGTCAGACTATTGCTACTACATTATTTTACTGAATGGTTTTTTATTTTTGCAGATTAGATCATTTTCGGTGAAATTATAATGTCGACAAGGAGGCGCCATGGTTTTCATCAGTAGTCCATTGATACCCGTAAAAAAGTAATGTTAATATGAACAAAAAAATATTTTCAATTTTTTGTCTTACAGTTGAAAAGTTGATAAAAAATGTGAAATCAATAATTTAATTTTTTTTTCACCATAGAACCTTTACAATAATTTTTTTCAAATTTACTCGGTTTTCAGCGCGCCCAACGGTATGCGAGCCCTTAATTTCATGCCAATCAATTCAATTCGATTAAATATACGGATTTAGATTTTTAATCAACAATTCAAAATGCTTTGGCATCCTTACCAAAACCATCAGTCTCAACAGTCTTTATCTGCATCAGCATATCGACAAAATCGTTTCTAACTATTTTCTCCCTCTTTCTCATCGTCACGGTCTCTCTCATGGTATTAACGAAAAATTGTGTGACATCATTTCCGACAATGGAAATACGTAGAAGTGCGAATAATCGCGGTGATATTTGTCTGATTAATCGTTTGAATAGCACGATGACACTTGGCTCGAAGACTTTACGTCCAAATTTACGAAAAACACTGTCCTCTTGATCGAGAGCCTGTGTGTCAATGCCAAAAGCGCAAGAACCAATAACATCGGTCGAGTAGCGCGCAGCTTTATCACGACACTCAATAACATCATTTTTTTTCACTTGTAATTTCAACGAGCGCTCAAAATTATCGGCACAATTGGCCATTAGAGTAAACATATTACGAAGTTTGCCGGATGTAAACACCGGCGTGAGTTTGTGACGCAAAACTTTCCATCTCGTACCATCGATATTGAACAAATGCGCCGACAACGGCTCGGTATTTTCGTTTATGCTTATTCCACGACCGGCGAAAACATTGAAATCCTTTATGAGAATATTTCTTATCAGATCCGGATCTTTGATCATCAAAATTGGTTGGCTACCGGCGAAGTAACCGACGAACGGTGCTGCGTCATTGAAATCGTAAATTTCCTGAAGCTTCTCGCACATTGGCTTACGACGAAGAAATATATCGGCAAAATTTCCAAACGGAATTGACGCTTTTGGTCCTGTTACACCGCGACTCTTCCAATAATCGTAAGAACACAATTTGTAAATGTAACGCGCGATAAATAACGCCGTTAGCGATAAAGAAATCTCGACAATTCCGAGATTCATGATGTTTTTTTTTTTGTTTATCAGAATTCTCGTCGTCGGTTTTTTTTTGTTTTTTATTTTTTAGCTTCTTCCCAGTTGATCTGATAATTCGTATGAATTTTCATTTAATTAATCGGACAATAACGTTTTGTTGATAATATTTTTCATAAAATTAATTCGACAAAGTTGAAGCAAACAAATTTATGATTAACGAGTGACTTGTCGGCGAGACAATTAACGAATGACAATTCTCTACATCTTGTTTGCCATTTTAACTCGCGTTCCTACGTGCATACGAGACTTCGATATAAAATATATACCTATATTATGTAGAATGACTATTTACTCGGATGACTCGCGAATATTTCCACGTCGTTTGCTAGTCAATCTTATCAGAGTTCCCAATAACACAGCGTACAGTTTGAAACGCGTTTGTTAACGATAAACGAAATATACATTTTCATATAACATTTCGTACGAAATAAAAACATTGATAAATTGATTTTGTAAAATATATTTAAAAAAATTTTTTTTCCAATACTTTATTTGCGAATGTTTCAATTTTACGAACTTATTAATATTTCTTCTTCACCAAAAATCGCTCATCATCGTTTGTATGCTCCGATGAGGAAAAAAAAAATATTCCATTGATAAATTGATTTTGGAAAATATATTTAAAAAAAATATTTTTCCAATACTTTATTTGCGAATCTTTCAATTTTACGAAATTATTAATATTTCTTCTTCACCAAAAATCGCTCATCATCGTTTGTATGCTCCGGTGAGGAAAAAAAAAATATTCCATTGATAAATTGATTTTGTAAAATATATTAAAAAAAAATATTTTTCCAATACTTTATTCGCGAATCTTTCAATTTTACGAAATTATTAATATTTCTTCTTCACCAAAAATCGCTCATTATCGTTTGTATGATCCAATGAGGAAAAAAAAATATTACATTGATAAATTGATTTTTTAAAATATATTTAAAAGAAATATTCTTCCAATACTTTATTTGCGAACCTTTCAATTTTACGAAATTATTAATATTTCTTCTTCACCAAAAATCGCCCATCATCGTTTGTATGCTGTAATGAAGAAAACAAAATATTCCATTGATAAATTGATTTTTAAAAATATGTTTAAAAAAAATATTTTTCCAATACTTTATTTGCGAATCTTTCAATTTCTTCTTCACCAAAAATCGCTCATCATCGCTTGTATGCTCCGATGAGGAAAAAAAAAATTCCATTGATAAATTGATTTTGTAAAATATATAAAAAAAATTTATTTTTCCAATACTTTATTTGCGAATCTTTTAATTTTACGAAATTATTAATATTTCTTCTACACCAAAAATCGCCCATCATCGTTTGTATGCTCCGATGAGGAAAAAATAATAATTCCATTCATAAATTGATTTTTTTAAATATATTTAAAAAAAATATTTTTCCAATACTTTATTTGCGAATCTTTCAATTTTACGAAATTATTAATATTTCTTCTTCACGAAAAATCGCCCATCATTGTTTGTATGCTCCGATGAGGAAAAAAAAATATTCCATTGATAAATTGATTTTTTTAAATATATTTAAAAAAAATATTTTTCCAATACTTTATTTGCGAATCTTTCAATTTTACGAAATTATTAATATTTCTTCTTCACTAAAAATCGCTCATCATCGTTTGTATGCTCCAATGAGGAAAACAAAATATTCCATTGATAAATCGATTTTTTTTAATATATTAAAAAAAAAAAATTTTCCAATACTTTATTTCCGAATCTTTCAATTTTACGAAATTATTAATATTTCTTCTTCACGAAAAATCGCTCAACATCGTTTGTATGATCCAATGAGAAAAAAAAAATATTCCATTGATAAATTGATTTTTTTAAATATATTTAAAAAAAATATTTTTCCAATACTTTATTTGCGAATCTTTCAATTTTACGAAATTATTAATATTTCTTCTTCACTAAAAATCGCTCATCATCGTTTGTATGCTCCAATGAGGAAAACAAAATATTCCATTGATAAATCGATTTTTTTTAATATAAAAAAAAAAAAATTTTCCAATACTTTATTTCCGAATCTTTCAATTTTACGAAATTATTAATATTTCTTCTTCACGAAAAATCACTCAACATCGTTTGTATGATCCAATGAGAAAAAAAATATATTCCGTTGATAAATTGATTTTTTTAAATATATTTAAAAAAAATATTTTTCCAATACTTTATTTTCGAATCTTTCAATTTTACGAAATTATTAATATTTCTCCTTCACGAAAAATCGCTCATCATTGTTTGTATGCTCCGATGAGGAAAAAAACAAAAAATTCCATTGATAAATTGGTTTGTAAAATATATTTAAAAAAAATATTTTTCCAATACTTTATTTGCGAATCTTTCAATTTTACGGAATTATTAATATTTCTTCCTCACCAAAAATCGCCCATCATCGTTTGTATGCTCCAATGAGGAAAACAAAATATTCCATTGATAAATTGATTTTTTTAAATATATTTAAAAAAAATATTTTTCCAATACTTTATTTGCGAATCTTTCAATTTTACGAAATTATTAATATTTCTTCTTCACCAAAAATCGCTCATCATCGTTTGTATGCTCCGATGAGGAAAAAAAAAATATTCCATTGATAAATTGACTTTGGAAAATATATTTTAAAAAAATATTTTTCCAATACTTTATTTGCGAATCTTTCAATTTTACGAAATTATTAATATTTCTTCCTCACCAAAAATCGCCCATCATCGTTTGTATGCTCCAATGAGGAAAACAAAATATTCCATTGATTAATTGATTTTTTTAAATATATTTAAAAAAAAATTTTTCCAATACTTTATTAGCGAATCTTTCAATTTTACGAAATTATTAATATTTCTTCTTCACGAAAAATCGCCCATCATCGTTTGTATGCTCCGATGAGAAAAAATAAATATTCCATTGATAAATTGATTTTGGAAAATATATTTAAAAAAAATATTTTTCCAATACTTTATTTTCGAATCTTTCAATTTTACGAAATTATTAATATTTCTTATTCACCAAAAATCGCCCATCATCGTTTGTATGCTCCAATGAGGAGAACAAAATATTCCATTGATAAATTGATTTTTTTTTATATATTAAAAAAAAAAAATTTTCCAATACTTTATTTGCGAATCTTTCAATTTTACGAAATTATTAATATTTCTTTTTCACCAAAATCCCCTATCATCGTTTGTATGCTTTGATGAAGAAAAAATAATATATATTAATGTCAAAATTATTATGAGAGTATATTTTACTTTGTTGACTAAAAGTGCTTCCGGACGGTTGTTCAGCTTTTTCGAAATACTCAAGACGATACTGTACTTGTTCGTCGTTTGAGGACAAGGCAGAATTATCATCGATTATAATGACGAGGCCAAAAGATCTCGTGTATCATAAAAAAAGAATAAATATCACGTGTACATATTGTGAAGTTCGGGTAACAACGAGTGATAACGTACCTTAGGAAAAGAAGTATTCCCGAAGAATGACTCGGCAAATGTGTGTTTTCCATGTCCTAATTGTTGCAATTATAATGGAATCGATATCGTATATATTAACATTACCGAAGATGTTGACATAAAAAAATAACATTACACGCCGTGTAATACTATTTTGTACCATAAAACAAGTAATTTTAATGAAACTCAAATCTCCTTCCTCACAAATCGGACGACTATGAAAACTCTTATTTACCTTAAGGGCCCTCGTACCCCTGAAATTTTCAAAAAATCGATTTTTCTTAGATCTTTATATTTTATGCTTTTAAGAATTTTTCAAAAAAAACTTTTAAGAAAATTCAACTCTGTTACAGAGTTGTAGCAATAAATGTGACCAGACATCGGGTTCACGTTGGGTCTACTAGAAACTTTAAAGGTTTTTTCACGAAACTATGTTTTTAGACAGTGTCAGTACGACAAATCAGTCAATTTTTAATATTTTTTAACTTTTTTATTTAAATCTTGATAATTATTTTCTCAATAGTCTGACCAGAGGTTTTAAAAAATTTTCGTTGGTTAATTTTTTATAAATTATTAAACACTAATTGTTTTTTATTTTTCAAATTGCATACTGAAGTTTGAATTACTGTAATATTTTTATTTGTGAAAAAAAAAAAACAAAAATCCCTCCGTCAGACTATCACCACATTTATTTACTAGATTCCTTTTTATTTTTGCAGATTGGATGTTTTTTGGTGAAGTTATGATGTTGATAAGGAGGCGCCATGGTTTTCATCAGTAGTCCATTTATACCCGTCAAAAGTAAGGTTAATATTAACAAAAAAAATTTTTTAATTTTTTATCTTCTAGTTGAAAAGTTGATAAAAAATGTAAAATCAACAATTCAATATTTTCTCTTCCCTGCAGGGATTACCTTAGGGCAATAATCGTGTTGGCGACAGTACCGATCGATGGTATCTCATTTATATCGGGGAGGATGTCAAAGTCCCGACAGTCAAAATCCCGACAGCACGTATTACAAAACAGTATAGGTATACACGAGCGTCGTGTCGGGAATTTGACTGTCGGGATTTTGACATGCACCCCACAAAAAATTCTCTTCCCTACAGGGATTACCTTAGGGCAATAATCGTGTTGGCGACAGTACCGATCGATGGTATCTCATCGAAATGCTTGTACGTGCAAGCATTATTACCGGCCCCTTTATAGTAAAGTTCATTTATAATAAAAATATTTAGCAAATATTAATAACAATTATTATCATTATCATTTAAAATGTTCTTTTGTTCGTCTATCATTGTGAACAAAATTTCACAGCGGTATTGTCCGAATCTATAGGCTGAACTATGTAAATAAATGATTTCGCGAAGAAAATATCTCCCGCGCTTTCGGGATGATTCGAAGTTTCATGAATGCGGAAGATTATGTGAAATAAAAAAATTAAAATAACTGTATTCTGATTAGCAAAATTTTGAATTACGTAATTGATGAGAATGTGTGTCCGAAGATCATCGAAGTTGCATATTTCGAATTGAAAATAAAAATAAAAAAAATAAAACACAGCGGAATAGCCGAATAAAAGAGAAAAACATCCGTGGGTGATGAAAAAAAAACAACAAAACAGAAAGGGATACTAATCGAACGAAATTTATATCTGGGAGTTTTTGTTCTTACATGTAGCCTTTCGAAATGATGGTTACCAAAGAAAGGTGCACTGTTTTTCGAACTAACGGCAGAATAATGATTTAATAATTAATAATAATAATGATAAAATGTATTGATTCACGGCATTTACCCGGAAAAATTCGTCGAGCAAATCTTTGAAGAGTTTCTTTATTGTCACTTATTGTTTCACAATTGACAAAATTTCGTGCAAACAGACCTTAATAGTCCAACGACGAGGTAAAAAAAACAACAAAAATCAAATTTTTCAACGACATTATTTATTTTTATCGATACACCTTCGCGTCTGAAGGTTTTGGAATTGATAACAGAAAACGAGTTAAAGAACGGCGTATACACACGAATCAGAAGACCGTGAACTTCTGTTTGGACAATTGGAATATTCCAAAAATATTTTCCTCAATGATGCTCGTTCAATATTCATATTCGTAGATAAAAAAGACAATTGGTGACGGTGGCTCGCACCACCGTCACCAATTGTTTTTTTTATCTACGAATATGAATATTGTTATCTTATTTTCATAATTGTGTTTCATATGTATCTTATATCTTATTTTCATATGTTATCTTATTTTCATAATTGTGTAATAAAAAATTCAAGGTTTTTCATTGATAGAAAAAGATATTTCATCATTTCGAGTACACGTAGAGCCACGGGTTTAAAAATGTCTTAATTCCCGAAAGAACGCGTATCGTGGTGACTAAATTTTCATAAATTTTTGCCCAGACTTTTGCACTCTTAATCAATTTATTTGGTGCGTCAATAGATAAAAAAAAAAAAGAAACAAGGTGCCGTCTCGAAATTGTACACAATGCTCGAAGTCTCCTCTATAAGGAAACTATATTTTTTTTCGAAAATTTGGCTTCCCCATGGACGTAACTTTGAGCACCTCACTCTTATCCTAAAATTAACATATTCGAGATGAAACGATTCCCAACCTGTCCGCAATCACATTACAATTACTCGATCTCACTATCCGAGCGGACTAACTCCACTTTGTCTGTGATAGATTCCACCGATTTCCGGCATGTCTCAAGAAATTAATTAGGTTCATCGTTTATAATATGAGATGTCTCGTTACCGGCAATCCATTCGTACACCGTTTCTCCAGTCCTTGATTAAAAAATAAACACAAAAAAGAAGATTATTCGAGATCGCTCTTTCGTGAAACGAGCATAATTTATAATGTTAATAAATCATAATAATTCATAATAAATCAATATTATGATTCGTAACCATTATTATGATTCATAATCATAATAATTCATCATAATTCATAATTTATAACGTTATGTTGTTTGTGTTGTGTTGTTATAATGTTTGTTCATGTGTTGTTATGTTAATTTTTAATGTGTTGTGTTGTGTTGTGTTGTATGTTACGTTAATTTGTTATGTCATGTTTGTGTTGTTTATGTTTGTGTTGTTTATGTTTGTTTGTTTATGTTGTTAATGTTTGTTATGTTATGTTTATGTGTTTTTGTTGTTATGTTATGTTTATGTGTTGTCATGTTATGTTTTTTTTTTTTTTTTATTATTATTTTTATTTATTTATTTTTTTTTTATTATTTTTTTTTTGTTTTTTATTTGTAACTAATTTGTAGCTGAAAATTATAGATATTTTTTACAATTGATAAAGTAATTGATTGATAAGAAGTAAATCGATGAAATTATTAATGTTTATTACGAGTTATTATAATTAGTTAATTGCAAATGCACTTACACTGTGGTTTGCGGTTGCTTCTCGCGAAAGCATTTGGGTGAAAGTATTGCGAAATATATCCCCTGTATCACTATGCTCGCCAGTGCTGTATCATCAGTCAGACATTTATTAAATTTTCGTTCACAGTCGCAATGCAATCTCGTGAATAGATCCTCATTTTTGAGACCGTATTTCGTCGTGTTCGCTTCAATTATATGGGAACATTCGTCGTGGTCGCGACAGCACCGATCGGTGCTAGCATAGATACCTAGATCGTCACGGTTCTTAGCCTCAGTACCGTTTCCGCACCAGAGAGTTCCTTTGACGAAAAAAAAATGTTCGAAAACTATTAAGGGCATACATACCCCTGGAACATTCAAAAGATCTCTTTTTTTTTACAAATTTTTATTCTTTATACTTTTAAGAATAAAAAGAAAAAAAACTGTCAAGAAAATTCCACTACGTTAAAAAGTTATAGCGATAAATGTGGACTAGCCGTAAGTTCACTTTGTACCTACCAGAAACTTCAAACGCATTTTTCTCGAAACTATGTTTTTAGACAGTGTCAGCACGATAACTTTTTAAATATTATAACAATTTTAAATATTCTTTAACTTTTTTTAAATATTGATAATTATTGTCTCTATGGTCCGACGAGAGATTTATTTAATATCGTGGTTCGACAATTTTTTATAAATCATTAAAAACTAATGTTTTTTTTTAATTTCTCACTAAAGTTTGAAAAACTGGTATTTCTTTATTTTTGAAAAAAAAAAAAAAAAAATTCCCTCCATCAAACCATTACTGCTACATCATTTTATTAGATTCTTTTTTATTTTTTCAGATTGCACAATTTTTGGTGAAGTTATGGAGTCGACAAAGAGGCGCCATGGTTTTCATCACTAGTCCATTTATACCCGTAAAAAATAATGTTAATATTTTTTTTTTTAATGTAAAAATTTTTTTTCTTATAGTGGAAAAGTTAATAAAAAATGGGAAATCAACAATTTAATTTTTTTTTTTTTCACCACATATCGTTTGCGATAATTTTTCAAATTTACTCGGTTTTGAGCGCGCGCAGCGGTATGCGAGTCCTTAATAGTAATTATTATTATTTGGTATTTCCATAAAGCAAAAGGGAACCTAGAAGTAAAGAGATGAGGAAACAGTTTTTTTTTTGTTTAAAAGGAGATGAGAGAACGGTATGTTAAGTAAAAGTATTCTATTGGGAAGTGAAGTCGGTTCTGCGCCGCCTGGCGGTTAATTTTAACGCTGCTTCGAGTAGGCTCTCGTGAAACAAACTGAATTCAAAGTTCGCAGGGTCATTAAAAATTACCCTTCTGTTAACGATCCGAATGTTTTTCACATGCATGATGATAAAAACAAACATTCGTTTAAGGTCATTTTATATGCAAGACATTGAAAAAACGTGTTTTCAAGGTCTTTGCGAAACCTTGAAAAATACCGTATTTTTCCACGTTCCCAATGTTCAGCATAAAAAATAACGTTGAATAAACGTGTAGTTAAAATCATTTTACGTCTACAACGTACTAAGAACATCGATAAAAGCAGTGATTGGAGTGTTTTTACGCACTTTTCTGTGCGATATATTTTGTCACGATATGCGCAGGCGCACATAAACGCGCATGCGCATATCGTGACAAAAGAGGCTACTACTCGAACGCCATATTGGCACGCAGCGCCGTTTTCTTCCTTTCGCAATATCGGACAATTTAATGCGCAAGCGTTACGGAAATAGACGAATTGTGCGTAACGAAAAATGATAAAAAGAAGGGGAAAAATAAAAAGTTATACAAGGGTGAAAGAAATTGTGAAGTAGTTATTTTTTGCCGACAATGAAAGAGAGGAGAGGGCAGTACGTTAAGGCAAAAGGAAATACGTAGAATAAAAGAGGAATTAGGAACATTTTGGCGAAGGAAAGAGAGGGGAGATTCTGCGGTAATGGTATCAGACGTGAGAAAAAGAAGATTGAAACGAGATAATCATAAAATAAGTAAGAATGAGTCAAAAGTTCTACGGACGAGAGATAACCAGGAAGTGACGAGAGGCGGCGGAGATACTGACAAAGGAAAAGGAATTGGAAATATATATACGAGGGTGGATTGGTAAGTACCCGTGTTTGAAGACAGGTGGCGTTGCTGAGAGAAGTTGGCAATACCGTCGTATACTGTCATCTGTCACACGTCAGTGTACTAAATTCCAAACTGATTCATAGGTTAGTTTTTATTTGTCAGTCAGTTGTATCGCACGTGTTTTGTGTTTCATGATAAAACGGAAAAAGAACAATATCGATCCGTAATACGATTCGTATTTTTCGATGGAAAAACATGCGATGTTATAAAAGCGAAGTTGGATGCTGTCTATAGACCCTTAACCATCTATGACAACCGTTAAATGTTGGTTAAACGAATTTAAACGTGGTCGTACATCTGTTTTTTATGAGGCCGCCCGGCAGACGCGGTTACCGAGGAAATTGTTGAAAAGGTTCACGACATGATTCTGAGCAGATGGATGCACGAGCATGACATCAGCAGAGGCCGTAGGCGTATCGTACGGAACGATAATTCATATTTTCCATGATAAGTTTATAAGAATAGCACTATAGCGACCAGGGAGAATGGGCTATGGATAGAGAGGCCGCTATAGGCACGTTTCCCCCGAATAACGGTCCGACGAATATAACGTCTAACATAATTGATTATCATTATAATCGGAATACTGTCGAATAGATTCACGAACTGCGTCTCGCACTCTCCCAGCGACCGTGAACTGAGACGGTCTTATATCTATTGTGCGTCGATTATATTGTAAGAGACAAGTGTCTATGTCTCCATATCCACTCATGTATCGGGATTTTAACCTGTTATATACTTGTCGGGAATAACGCGTACAAAGAAGTGTTATGTTAAGCGTCGACTGCACATCAAGCGAATTATTGGCTGGGAGAGGTAAGACTTGCGAATTTATATTTATATAGAAAAATAATAATGCGACATACAATATGACGAAGAGTATTCCGATAATTAGTGTTTTAGAGAGAGCCTTTTTAAAGAACGAAAATCAGAGCGATTGAGCGAACTCCAAATTCGGAGTCTCGATGTTCATAAATAAAAAGGGAATCAATCGTTCGACGGATCAATTGACACAACGCCTTCCAAAAAGAAAAAACCAAAGAAAAGATAAGCGTAAGAACCTTGTATTTTAAATATATGTGTATGTGAATGTGTGAATTAATTATGTATGTACCTCGCGGCATCTTGAATTATAAATAATATTAAACGATTTCGAGTCCACAACGTTAATAATGAAAAATAAATAAAATTTGCAATCAAATATTACTAATTAAAATAAACAAAAAAAACAAATTATAAAATAAAAACGAAAATTGTCGTTAGTTCCTCGAAAAATAATCATAATAATTTCAACGAAGAAAAGAAATTATTACAAGTTAGGCATGAGAAAGGTGTCGGTCCGTTGGGTGCCGCGATTGCTTACGTGGTGCACAACAATCGGATACGGCTTGTCAATGTCGAAGCAGTGTTTGGACCTCTTTAAGGCCTTACATACGTCGAGAATTTTCAAAAAATCGATTTTTTCTTGTTTACAGATTATTATTCCTTATAGTCTTAGGCGTATTTCTGTGTAAGCTGATTGTAAAAATTCCCCATAGTTCAAAAGTTATTGTAGATAATGTGACTGCCTGATAATGTGAAACACGCTCGAATCAACGCTACCAAAGCAACAAAAGAGGCCAGAACAATTCGTCGATTAGAAAAAAATAAACAACAACGATTTTTTACTGACAAGGAAGGCGTACAATATGAAGCTGGAATGGGAGATTAGACGTAAGTTAACTAAATAAATTAAAAAAATTCATAAAGTTCTTGCTCCAGCCGCGCGCGACTTCGAGCGAAACGCGCTTGAAACTTTAAACGCGTTTTTCTCAAAACTACTTTTTCTGACACGGTCGGCATGATAACTCGTACGGTTTTTAATATTTTTTTATGATTTTTTTTTTTTTAATATTCGGAATTGTTTTTTCTATAGTCTGTCGAGCCGGATTTTTGAAAATTATAATTAGAAAATTTTATAAAAACAATTAAAGTGTGACTTTTTTGACACAAACTTAACATTTTTTTTTAAATTACCGTAAATTGTTTAATTTTTCGAATTTCGAAAATCCGGCTCGACACACTATAACTACTACCTTATTTTACAAGAATTTCTTTACATTTTGCAGATCCGTCAACATTTGAGGAAGAAATACTGCTGACCGTGGAGCAACTTTTTTTTTACAGTGCTTCAAAAAATGTGATTTTTCATGTTGTAATTTTTGAAAAAAAAAATTGAAATACATTTTTTTACAAACTTAACACAGTAATAAACAATGTGTAAGAATTTTTTTATCAATTTCTATTTCTATCCCTCCCAAAAACAGTTTTTCTTTTGGTACGTTTTCGGTACCGCTGGACGTATGTAAGGCCTTAAGCGAAATTCGCAGGATTATTTGCGTCGAGTCGTCACCGTTGATGAAACCTGGATCCATTATTATACACCAGAGACCAAGAGACATTCAATACAATGGATTCTTCGGGGCGAATAGAAACACGAAACACGTGTGATACAACTGGCTGCCAAATAAAAACTAACCTATGAATCAGTTTGAAATTTAGTATAGTGTCGTGTGACAGATGACGGTACATGACGGTAATGCCCTTGCGCGTAAAAACGCGCAAGGGTATACTTGGAAATAAACTGGTACTACTATTTGGCTCTTTTTTAATATTTTTAACGAAACTACGACTGAACCAGGTACACAAATGGTTTCGCAAAGAAAAATGTACCCCGTGTGCCGGGGACCATTTTATAAATGCAAAAAATGATGTGAAAAATGAAAATAATTGTTTTCCGATTAGTGAAATAAAAAATTGAATTGCCAAGTTGTTACAAATACAATTTGTATTATGATTGTCAAATCAAGGTAAAATTAGGCGACTAATGAGAATTTGCGATTAATGAGAATGTTTCAAAGTGAAAAGTAGCGGAATGGGGAACTAAAAAATAAACAGAAAAACTTCTGGTACTGATGGAAAAAAAAACTGAGATACGATTCTAACTAAACGAAATTCGTAAGTGGGAATTAAAAAAAAAACTAGCATTTCGAAATTATAATAATGAGTAAGGTGCGCTGTTCTTCGAACTACAAGTAATAATAATACTTCGGTGGTTAATAATAATAACGATAACATTTATTAATTCCCGACACTTACCCGGAAATATTTGTCGAGTAAATCTTTCATGAATTTCTTTGTTGTCAATGCTGGTTTCATGATTTTCCAATTTTCGTGCATCAAACCTTAATGGTCCAAGGCTGAGACAAAAAATTATGAGAAATAAAATTTTCGATGACATTATATAGATTTAATTCGTGTATCTTTGCGTCTGAACGTTTCGAAAGAAATACCTGAAAACGCGGTAGCGATCGGTGTTTATATAGATGGGAAGACCGTGAAATCCTCTGATGACGTTCAAAATCACCGATAATATTTATATTTCTAGATAAAAAGACACTTGACACTCTTGTGGGACTTGGGCCAGCGTTATTGTCACATTTGTGGAATAATAAATTCATAGCTATCTTCGATAGAAAAAAACCTATTTCAGCATTTCCCGAAAATTTACAGCGATAAGAGACAGGCGTAAGAATATTTTGTAATTTTTCAAAGCATTTTTATCGTGGTACGTACGTTTCTAAATTTCCGTAAACTTTTCCCGTGTCTTTTGCACTCTTGCCTGCGAGAAGTACATATTTCGATTATAACAGACGCATTCACTCATTGACTGAGTACTAAAAATAAAAAAATAAAAAGCTCAAACTCCGAATTTGCCGCCTTCAAATTTCTCATAACGCTCGAAGCCTCCTCTATCGGGCATTACCATTTGGCAATCTGACCTCTTGCGGCCAAATCCCTAACTGCACTCTTCCAGCCGCTCTCAGATGTTCGACAGACCGAACCGTTGGATTCCACAGATTTCCGAACTCTGGAAAACAATTTGTCTATGTCTCCAACGAATATGGTTTCGTCGAAAAAATCGATAGACAGAAAGCGTCGTTTGTGGGCAATATGCTTTTATTTTAATGCAAGTGTCATCGTGGGTGTGTTCGGATCTGTCACATCGAAATATGTGACCAGCTTTTACGGTTTTCTCTTCCTATGAAGTTTCTACGAGTTGCACTTGTTTCTGCCCACGCACAAATGTCCGCGGTAATAAGCCTCATCGAAATATCGTACCCGAAACACTGAAATTTTCCTTTGAAGTTAATTAAAATCGTGATTTTTTACCGTCGTCCCTACGCTCCTAGTGGCAAGTGACTGAAAACGAGTGGCCATATTGAATAGGCCAAGGATCCGCGGTAAGTTCTAATAAGTAAATGAATCTTTCTCAATTTTGGCTTTCTCGTGGAAAAGCCCCGAGTATCGTGTGAAATTTCGAAGAAGCATCTTGCAAGACTCTGAAGAATAAAAATTAAGAAATTCCCACTACGAATAAAAATTGCGTGTTTCAAGATCGAAACAATTTATCAAAGAATAATTCGCAGCTGTCACGATCTAAACATACGAGTAAGTCGGTATTGGCCCTTTGTTCACTGTGATTTTTGTGACAATTGACAATTTATTTTTGATTCTATATGAATTTGAAAATTTTCCAAAAAGTGGGTTAGCGGCATAACTCACGCAATTTATGAGCTATCGGGCTGGAAATTTTTGTACAAATGGACTATCATAAAATACAAAGTTATAGAATTTCGACATTTTCGAAAACCATCATAACCTTTTATTAAGGCTCTCGCTTCGGTAATTTCTAGGATATCCGGTCAAAAGTTTGTACATCGATTGATTGCTAATGAAGGATATTGCGTATCAAATTTTAACAAAATCGATTCAGACAAAATCGTTTTGGATTTATGAAATTTTGAATTTTTCAAACAAAAAACAAACGATATAGATTATTGTTTGGGTTTGTTTCGTCTTCATAAATTTCTATTCACATTACAGTAAATAAAGGAGATATGGCTGTTTGAACCTTCGAAGCATGTTGCTTACGCGCACGGACATTTTTTGATCAGTCTCAAATTTGTATACAAACTTTATAAATATATTTTTAAGTGATTAATCGAAGGTTTTTTTCTCGCCGATAAATATTTTCTATTTTATATAGAATTTAAGGTGAACATATTTATCGATAATCGAAATTTTTTTTTCCGAAGCCGCCATTTCGTCGAAAAATAATATTTTGCTTATTCCTTCGATTAAATACCAGATAATACCTTATATTAACGAAATCCTTTGTTGTATTTTTAATTTTTTTCATTTTAAATGATCCAATTCAGGGATATCGTGCTCACCGCAAGACGCGTTTTTTTTAGAGGAACTCCCGGAGCATCGGCCACAGCAGCTTCGAAAATCATTACTTTTACAAATAAAAAATATGAAAATAAAGTGAAAAGTTACTGCAATATGTATATAAACCGGAAACGGCAAAAAAAGGAAGAACAAGATTGAAAACGAACGACGAGTGGCTTAAATACGAAAATCGGACAATGCTTGCGCAGCAGTCCCTAGTACAATCAACTGAAGAGGTCGAAAACGCCATAAAGCAACTCACATCTCACCTGCAGTCTGTCGTGCGCGCAATGACTCGTGAAATAAACAAACCTAGTGAACTATTGCCGGACGAAATTCAACAAACAATTCGCGAAAGGAACCGAGTGCGGTACGCTATGCGACGAAACGGACGCGTGCATGATCCTGCGTGGATCGCGCGATTACACGATCTCAAAACGCGCGTGATTCAGTTAATACGTGAGCACAAACAAAAACAATGGCTGCGAGTCATCGAAGAAGAAGCCGATAACCGTAAAGCGATGTGGAAAATCCAAAAATCCTGAAAAAGGCCAGAAAACAGAATACCATTCTTCGAGGGTGCAAGCACACAAAAAGAAGTGGCGTCAATGCTAACTCACGCTGCAATTGTTCGTGAAAGCGCAGTAAACGACCAACTTAAAGCAACTGTTCTCAACGCACCATCTAAACCCCTACGATTAACCAATGATCGAGAAATCAGAAAAGCACTGAAAAAATTTAAAAACAACAAAGCGCCCGGGCCGGACGAACTCGGAACAAAACATCTGAAACGCATGCACGCAAGCTGCTTCGCAAGAATGGTAGAAATCTTTAATTTCTGTCTAGCCCATAATTACTACCCGGACATATGGAAACTTGGTACGTGTATTTTTCTACATAAACCGGGTAAACCGGTAAACGAACCGTCATCATATAGGCCAATAACCTTGCTCAACACAATGGGCAAATGGTTCGAACGAATAATTCAAAACAGGATGGACTCTTGTTTCAAAATACTGCCAGATTCTCAATACGGGTTTCGACAAGGACTCGGAACAAACAGTCAATTAACCAGGACGGTACACTACATTCAAAAGTCAATAACCGAAGGCAAAACATGTTACGCAGTATCCTTGGATCTTTCTAAAGCATTTGATTGTATCAACCACAAAGCATTGATATACAAATTAATAGAAAAAGACATAGATCTAGGCGTAATAAAAATGCTAGAGTCATACCTACTGGACCGAAAATTACAAGGCAAATTTTTAAACGAAACTAGCAACGTAATTCATCAACCGCACGGAGTTCCACAAGGCTCTATACTCGGACCAATAATATTTAACCTTTACATTTCTGACATTCCACATACGGCAGATCTCAGCTCTCAGTACGCAGACGATATAATAATACTAAACAACGGACATACCCCACACCGAGCACAATACCTAGCGGAAAAGAATACGCAAGAATTATTCAACTATTATCACAAATGGGGAATGAAATGTAATGCTGGGAAAACGCAAGCGATTATTTTTGGAAGACAACATCGACGTGTAGAACAACGAACCATTAGCATAACGCACCCACAAACTAATAACATCGAGATAATCGACCCATCAAGAAAACTTAATTACCTCGGAGTCACTGTTACGAGAACGTTAAGAATAACACCTCAAACAGACAAAAGACTCGACATCACTAAATTTGTAGTAAACTGCCTGCAAGGAATCATCGGGCGCTACAGCAAAGTAGAAGCATACATAAAGCTAAGAATAATCAGAGCATGTGTGCTGCCATCGCTGGACTATGGCACAGGGTGTTTACTACCGCTGTACACCAAGACATCCCTACGCAAAATGGAAATATACTATAAAAAAGCACTAAAGTATGCTGCCGGCCTACCGATGTCTTTTCCAACCGCTGACCTGTGGCTGATGACGAACGAGAAACCTTTCCTTGAAAGACTTTGCCAAATACACCAAGACAGGCTAGATGAGCATCGACATCACGCCTGTCCCTACTTACGAGGACTTACGGAAGAAGATCGAAGACCGTACAATAGTGCAGCTGCAAAAGCTAATATCCTTTGTCCAGTTCATCTACCCCTTCTATAAATCATCTTCCACTTTTCACTCTTCACCTTTCACTCATCCTATCAGTAGAATTTAGTTCCATAAAGATGTTAAAAACAAAACAAAACTAAGTTGCTGAAAAGCAAAAGTTATAATAAACATCGAGTTAGGAAAAGACAAAATTAAATAAAACAATTCTATCCCATAAGTGTATAGAGACCCTAGGGGCAATGATCTTAAATCATGTAAATACGACCGAATTTGAACAATAAATACGTTATATATATGTATATAAATTTTTACGTTAATAAATAAAAATATTTTTCCAGGAAAAATTCTTGAAAAATCGCTTTTTTTCTCCCGACTGGGTATAACTCCTTAGAAAAGAAAAAACGAGAACACAAAAACACAAAACCGATAGTTCAATGTTTATTTTGTGTTCTCATTATTTTTTTTCTGATTTAAAGACGTTCAATACGAAACGTTCAAAATATTGAACAGTTATTATGAAATTTCACAATGATAGCCGTCGAAAATAGTGGTCGTTTCGAATTTTCACCCTCACCCCCAACCAGCAGTGTGGAGAGGAGGCAATGAAAGTAAATAAGAAAAACTAGAAGACATCCCGAAAGAAGACTTTTGGATAATGCAGCCGAATAGAGAAAAAAAAAGGAAGAAAAAAAAACAGCCTACTGTTGTTTTTTTTTGTCTTAGACCATCAAGTACCTTGAAGTCGATAGAGTGAATGGTAACGGTGTTTGAAGAAGAAGAGGAGGGATCTTTAGCGTTGTCCCGGCTGTTATCGTTGTTGTTAACGTTCGGCAACGAGCCCCCGCCTTTGTACTGATTTCCAAGATTAATGTGAAGATGCTTGCCGCTCGATTGTGGTGGATTCGCACCGGCGCTCTTCACGGAGAGCGGAGTCTACGGTACCCCGTCGGTTCCCGTCGGACTAACGCCGACCGAGTTGCTCGCCGACGCCACCTAAGCATCTTTCCGTTTATCATACCGAGCCAACTCCATAAACAAACAACAACAACAAAAATTATGTACCAAGCACCACCACCCTCATTATTCATTATCGTTGGGTCGAGAAAATATTGCGTACGAACGATTTATTGTTATCTCCATGACGGAGTACCATTAGTCAGTAATTGGTAATGACGATAATGAATCTCGTTGTGATAATGCATGATAAATCATTATTATCAATTTGTTAATTACTAACGTTAAATGACGACGACTATGGAAAAAAAATAGATAGACAAAGGTATATTTTTCGTATGTGGTTCGATAAACAAAATGTCACCTGTAGATTATTTATAGAAAAATAGGGATTAAATATAAATAATTTAAATTCGAGGAGGGACTTCACGATGTGAAATCTGAAAATAACGTGTTTGACTGCTTTAATTTTCGATGAAAAATTTAAAAAATCATTTCCAAAATCCCAAACGAGATACTTGTTTGTGACGCTTTTCTGCTCGAGTAAAAAAAAAATATTCGGAACGGTTAAATAAAAAATCTAAGAGAAATATTCACTTTTAAACATTCGTTTAGTTATGGAAAAAAAAATGCAACTCTTAGAACTTTTTAGATTCGGTTTTGAATATTCGTTTAGTCGTAGAAAACGATCATAGAAAAATTATCCGACAATCGTTCGTTCGGGATTTTCCATACAAATATATATATATTTTTTTTTCGATAAAGTTGAAAATGATCGTGGTGACTGAATAAAAATGTATACACAAAAATATATTTTTCGTATGTGATTTAAAAAACAAAATGTTACCTGTAGATTATTTATAGAAAAATATGGGTTAATTATAAATAATTTATATTTAAGGAGGGACTTCACGATGTAAAATCTGAAAAAAACTTGTTTGATCGCTTTATTTTTCGATAAAAAAATTTTTTTAATCGTTTCCAAAATCCCAAACGAGAGATTTGTTCGTAAGCTTTTCGTGTTCAAAAAAAAAAAAATATTTGAAACAGTTCAATATTCGATTAAATTTTGGTCCTCGCAATAAACAATTTTTTTTTATTTTTTTTTTTTATATTTTATATTGCTATCTGTTATTTCCTAACACTCGGCAATTGGGTTGATGTGTGGTTTATTTGGGTAGATCGTGGTGGGTATCCAATGATCCCAACTCGCGCAGTTCATGAATGTTTGTTAATCGTTCGTTTCACACTGGGAATCGATTTTGTAGGTCCCTTGGTTTGTATCTCTTGAGTCTTCTTGTGATTGCGTTTTCCGTGAGCAAGCCTGAAGCTAGTTCGTTGGGGTTGTTGTCGATCCTCGTTTCGTACCGTTGACTATGGCGTTGGATTTCCTTTTTGATCGTGTCGATTTTCAGGTCTCTGTGTATGATGTTGTTGGAAACGTACCAGGGGGCGTTGGCTATTATCCGCAGGGTTTTTGATTGCCGTCTCTGCAGTATGTCGATGTTTGAGTTGCTAGCTGTACCCCATAGCTGTATACCATAGGTCCATATTGGCTTAAGTATTGCTTTGTAGATCGTTACTTTGTTGTGTAGCGACAGTTTTGAGTTTTTACCGATGAGCCAGTACATTTTTCTGACTCTTAGATCCAGTTTTCTTCTTTTGGTTTTGATGTGTTTGGTCCACGTCAATCTTCGGTCCAGGTGCATTCCTAGGTATTTGACCTCTTCTACGTTCGGTAGAGGTTGGTTGTGGAGCGTGACGTTAGGGCAGTTACCTTTGCTGTTGGCAAACGTGATGTGGACTAATTTGGTTTCGCTAGCTTTTATTCGCCATTTGTCCAGCCACTGCTCGACGGTGTTTAGATGCCTTTGTAATATGGTGCTTGCAATTTCGGGGTATAATCAAAATCGAAATAAAAAATGTAAGAGACATTTTTATTTTCAAACATTCGTTTGATATTTTGGGAAAAAAAATGCAACTCTTAGAATTTTTAGATTCGGAGTTGAATATTCGTTTAACCGATGGTAGAAAATTCTCCAATAATCGTTCGTTCGGGTTTTTTCATGAATTTTTTTTTTTTTCGAGAAAGTTGAAAATGATCATGATCACTATGAATAAAAATGTATACACGAAAATATATTTTTTCGTATGTGATTTGAAAAGAAAAAAAAATATTACTTCCAGATTATTTATAGAAAAATATGGGTCAAATATAAATAATTTATATTTGAGGACGGACTTCTCGATTGTAAGGTCTGAAAAACCGTTTTTATTGTTTTATTTTTCGACTAAAAAATAAAATATCGTTTCCAAAATCCTAAACGAGAGAATTGTTCGTAGTGCTTTTCTGCTCGAGTGAAAAAAAATATTCGGAACGATTAAATAAAAAATCTAAAAGAAATATTAATTTTTAAACATTCGTGCAATTTTGAAAAAAAAAAAGAAAAAAAAATGCAACACTTAGAACTTTTTAAATTCGAAGATTTTGAATATTCGTTTAACCGATCGTAGAAAAATTGTCCAATAATCGTTCGTTCGGGATTTTCGATAAATTTTTTTTTCAAAAAAGTTGAAAATGATCATGATGACTACGAATAAAAATGTATACACGAAAATATATTTTTTCGCATGTGATGTGAAAGAAAAATGTTGCAGATTATTTATAGAAAAATATGGGTCAAATATAAATAATTTATATTTGAGTACGGACTTCTCGATTGTAAGGTCTGAAAAACCGTGTTTTATTGTTTTATTTTTCGACTAAAAAATGAAATATCGTTTCCAAAATCCCAAACGAGAGATTTGTTCGTAGAGCTTTTCTGCTCGAGAGAGAAAAAAAAATTCGGAACGATTAAATAAAAAATCTAAAAGAAATATTAATTTTTAAACATTCGTTTAATTTTGAAAAAAAAAAAAAAACAAAGCAACTCCTAGAACTTTTTAGATTCGGATTTGAATATTCGTTCATTTTTTTTCGAGAAATTTGAAACTAATCAGCTTCTTAATCGATTATTTATTCGTTAATTAAAGCGACACCAATTTGTTTTAATTTTCACCGGATAGTTATTATAGAGGGGTGTTCCTCAGCATTCGGTAAATGTTTCAGCAAAGCAGCTATCAACACTGACGTGTCCACCGAATCTAGTCGTTATCGAGAAATAGCTGTATATAATAACAATAATAGTAATACAAAAATAATAAATAAAAAAGAAACGATGAAACATTTTATCGCGTCTCCTGTATGACTAATCGCCTTTTTTAATTCCATTTGTGTATTTATGGATTCTGCGCGTACACGTGCCCCAAGTATACATTTATTAATATTTATTATATCCCTTTGTTCCGAACACGTGCGCGTGTGCACGAAAACGAAATTCAATTTCGGCTTGTCGTAGAATTTTTTTGCGTGCTCGTATAAACGAACAGCATTCTCCTTATCGCTTTCGGAGTCGAATGTGTCTTTGAAATGATGTGCTTTATTTATTTATCGCGAAACACGGCTCGCGACACGCGCCGCACCTGACTTTTTAGATTTTACGAATGCGCACAACGACGATCGAAAAGCATTTTTTAAATTCACTAAAGATGAGACAAAATAATTTTACTTTTACATACAGTGCTGGGCAATTGAAGTGAAATGCGGGAATGTCTTCGGCGATTTTTGCGAAAATTTGACGACTTTGAAGATTTCAAAAAAGTATATTCAAGGAAATTTAATAATCTTTCGAACCGAACGGGTTCCATTGTATTTGGTCAACAATTGCGCGCGTGCGCAATGAAAATGTGGGGGGATGGAAAATCGGGTGATTCGTCGACCTCGTGATTTAAGGGTTGCGGATGCGATAGAGGGTCAATATGGTATTCAATTGAAGGGTTACGAACAGGGACAAAAACTACTCCAGGAGCAATTGGATGCGCAACCCCCCGTGACAGGGGCGGGGGTTACAGTGGAAATCTTTTGTCGGAGCTGGCGCGAAAACTGCCGGACCGATCGGGCTCATTTTTATCGTGGATTTATTATTCACAAGGGCCTATGACCACGTGAAAAGAAATTGTCGTTATCGTGTTCCCGAGAAACGGTGGGGGGGTTGCATCGTCGAAGTGCAATTCTCAAATTCCACTTCAAATGCCCAGCACTGTATTACACATAATTATCATCGCGAGATATTTTTAATAATTTTAATTGTATTCTAATTCGACCGCTTATGCAAGAATAGAGAAAAATAAATGGTGGCAAAGATTTATCATTAGAGGAAAATTACATTTAGAAAAAAATGTCCGCATATGTGTGAAAGTGTGTGCGTGCGCGATAGGAGTGCAAAATCGAAACCGCTGTAACTTCGAATTGGTTTGACCTTTCGGATTGAAATTTAGCGTACAATTAAATCAGTAAAGATACTTTGTTCACTACGATTTTTGTGACAATTCACAACTTTTTTTGAGTTTCATATCATTTTGAAAATATTCACAAATATGTTTTAAGACCTCGCGTGACTTTCGAAATATCGTGCTAAAACTTTTCAACAGAAAGAAACTATCATTAAATACCGTTTGCTATTGAATTTTGAGAAAATCGATCAGGTCGTTTTAATATTGGGGAACTTTGAATTTTTCGACTCTCGCCTTTACGGCTTCGGTGCGTTATTCGAGTGTGTAGGACTCGTGGCTTTATACCCCAGATTTTGTAAGAATTATGTGTGGTTCGATTGTGCACATTTCATCATAATGTAAAGAAACACATGATGTTGAAGCTTATGTCTAGTTTATGTCTACTTATATATCTAGTTTATAAATATATTTTTTTGTATTTTTCTATCACCAATCACACATTTATAAAATTTTCGTTCACAGTCGCAATGTAATTTCGTGGATTGATGCCGATTTTCGAGACCGTATTTTCTCTTCCCCGATTTGATTATTTGGGATCATTCGTCGTGTTCGCGACAGCACCGATCGGTGCTTTCAAAGAAACCCATATCGTTGCGGTTCTTAGCCTGAGTACCTTTTCCGCACCAGAGAGTTCCTTTGATAAAAAAATATTCGAAAACTATTACACACATACCTCTGAAACTTTCAATCGATCGATTTTTTGACAGATTTTTATTCTTTATACTTTTAAGAATGAACAAAAAAAAACTTCTAAGAAAATTCTACTACGTTACAAAGTTATAGCAATAAATGTGGACTAGCCGTAGGTTCACGTTGTACCTGCCAGACACTTTAAACGCGTTTTTCTCGAAACTATGTTTTTAGCCAGTGCGAGCACGATACCTCAGTCAATTTTAAATATTCTTTAACTTTTTTTTTAAATCTTGATCATTATTTTCTCTATAGTCTGACCAGAAGTTTTTTAATTTTTTGGTTGGACAATTCTTTATAAATTATTAAACACTTATTGTTTTTTTTTTAAATTGCATACTGAAGTTTGAAATACTGTAATTCTTTTATTTAAAAAAAAAAAAAAAAACAACCCCTCCGTCAAACTATTACTACATTATTTTACTAGGCTCTTTTTTATTTTTTGCAGATTGGACAATTTTTGGTGAAGTTATGATGTCGACAAGGAGCCGCCATGGTTTTCATCGGTAGTCCATTTTTACCCGTAAACAATAATGTTAATATTTTTTTTTAAATTAAACATTTTTTTTCTTATACTTGAAAAATTAATAAAAAATGTGAAATCAACAATGGAATTTTTTTTTCACCGCATTACCTTTATAATAATTTTTCAAATTTACTCGGTTTTCAGCGCGCGCAGCGGTATGTGAGCCCTTAATAGTAATTATTATTATTTAGTATTTCCATAGAACAAAAGGGAACCTAGAAAGAAAGGAATGGCGAAACAGTTTTTTGTTTAGTAGTCTGGTAACTTAAGCCGATTTTCATGTCTTTTTTGGAGGGCGTGTTTTTGTAGGAAAATAAAAATGAATCGTTTTGGATATTTAGGATGTTTTTGTTTGGATATTAAAGATACAAAACAAAATTTTTTTGAAAAAATTTAATAGTTTATTACTATTATTATTATTGATCGAAGTTGGCACCTCGAAGTTGGCAGCCCGGGTCCTAACTTTTTTTCTACCGTACCGATTGCTTTCAAATTTTAACAGGCTACTGTACACACTTACAGTTCTCGTCGGAACCACCGAGAAATTTTTTCACCCCCAACTTTTTATTTTACAACCCCTTCTTTGCTAAAGTTCTTTTATTTTATCAGGTTTTGCAAAAAAAATATATACCTCGCGTGCCGGAGACCGTTTTATAAATGCAAAAAAAGATGTGAAAAATGAAAATAATTCTATTCCGATTACTAAAATAAAAAATTGAATTGCTAATTTGTTACAAATACAATTTGTATTATGATTGTCAAATCAAGGTAAAATTAGGCGACTGATGAGAATTTGCGATTAATGAGAATGTTTCAAAGTGAAAAGTAGCGGAATGGGGAACTAAAAAATAAACAGAAAAACTTCTGGTATTGATGAAAAAAAAACAAAAAACTAAGAAACGATTCTAACTAAACGAAATTCGTAATTGGGAGTTAAAAAAAAAGTAGCATTTCGAAATTATAATACCGAGTAAGTTGCGCTGTTCCTCGAACTACAAGTAATAATAATAATTTCGTGGTTAATAATAATAACGATAAAATTCACTAATTCCTGACACCTACCCGGAAATATTTGTCGAGTAAGTCTTTGATGAATTTCTTTGTTGTCAATGCTTGTCTCATGATTTTCCAATTTTCGTGCATCAGACCTCAATGATCCAAGCCAGATACAAAAAATTACGAGAAATAAAATTTTCGATGACATTATATAGATTTAATTCGTATATCTTTGCGTCTCGAAACGTTTCGAAAGGAATAACTGGAAACGCAGTAGTGATCGGTGTATATATATGTACCAGGGGTGTTAGTTGAAGTTTGCCGGTTTTACCAGTAGATGTCGCTAGCAATATGTATAAATTTCTATGATTTGGCATGTACGTCATTTTTTTCTATTGACATTAACCTACAAAAATACGCAAGTCACATTCCGCCAGAATAATAGCGTCATATTTGTTTACCTCAGTGAATATATCGAGTTTCGTTCCAAGTAAATCGCATTTGCGGCATTCGTTGCTTTTCTTATTTCATCAAAAGAAAAAAGCAACTGAAGCTCACCGGTTGCTGGTAGAAACTTATGGTGAACATGCTCCAGTGATTAGAACATGTGAGACATGGTTTCGTCAATTTAAAAGTGGAGATTTCGATTTGACAGACAATGAACATCCTGGTGCAGCGAAAAAGTTCGAAGACGAGGAATTGCAGGCGTTATTGGATGTTGATCCAACCCAATCGCAACAAAAATTGGCAGAAACACTAAATGTGACTCGAGGAGCAATTTGCCAACGTTTAAAAGCCATGGGAAAGATCCAAAAGTATGGAAAATGGGTGCCACACCAGCTGAACGATAGACAAATGGAAAATCGAAAAACCGTTTGTGAAATACTGCTTCAACGATTCGAAAGGAAATCTTTTCTGCATCGAATTGTCACGGGGGACGAAAAGTGGATTTATTTTGAGAACCCGAAGCGAAAAAAATCATGGGTTTCACCTGGTGAAGCCGGCCCATCGACTGCAAGGCCAAATCGCTTTGGCCGTAAGACAATGCTCTATGTTTGGTGGGACCAGTGTGGTGTGGTGTACTACGAGTTGTTAAAACCTGGTGAAACGGTGAACAAGGATCGCTACCGACAACAAATGATCAATTTGAATTATGCGTTGATCGAAAAACGGCCGGAATGGGCCCGAAGACATGGCAAAGTTATCTTGTAACATGACAACGCGCCGTCTCATACCGCTAAACTGGTGAAAGACACATTAAAAACACTTAATTGGGAAATATTATCACACCCGCCGTACTCTCCAGACCTCGCCCCGTCCGACTATCACCTTTTCGCATCGATGGGACACTCCCTTGCAGAGCAGTGCTTCGCTAATTTTGAAGAAGTCGAAAAATGGCTCGTCGAATGGTTTACCTCGAAAGAGAAAAAGTTTTTTTGGGATGGTATCCATAATTTGCCTGAGAGATGGGCGAAATGTGTAGAAACCAATGGTCAATACTTTGAATAAAAAAATTTTGAGATTCCTCTGAAAATTAAGTGTTTTCTTTATCGAAAAAACCGGCAAATTTCAACTAACACCCCTGGTATAGATGAGAAGACCGTGAAATCCTATGTCGATCATTGAAATTATCGCTAATATTTGAATTTATAGATAAAAAGACACTTGGGCACGCTTGTGGAACTCGGGTGAGCGTTATTGTCACCATTGTGGAATAAAAAATTCGTAGCTATCCTCGATAGAAAATAACCTATTTCATAATTTCCCGCACATGTAGAGCGATAAGAGATAGGCGTAAGATATATTTTTGTAATTTTTCAAAGCATCTTTATCGCGGTACGAACGTCGCTAAATATCCGTAAAATTTGTCCGTGTCTTTTGCACTCTTTTCTGCGAGAAGTACATTTTTCGAATGTAATGGACGCATTGACTGACAATGAGTACAAAAGATTAAAAAAAAAAAAAAAATTACGCCCCTTCCAGTAGTCGCATATGATGTGTAACATCTGACATCTCACCTTGGTAATAAGCAACACTAACAGTATATCCTGAAAAAAATGGCTCAGGTATTATTGGAAATGATTTTTCGTAACGAAGAATAATTCTTTTTAATGAAAATTGTATTTTATTTAATGAACACTAGGAGTAATGAAATTTTTTATTGATGACAGTTATTTTTATTCAATTTGAGGGAGAGCGAAGACAATAGACTTATGATAACTAAAATATGAGACATATACTTGTGATTTCAAAGTATTTAAAAAACGTTGAAAAACTGCATCAATAACAGTACCATTGTTAGTTGTCGAAGCATTTCGATCGGTGTTCATTTCGAGCTTGAGTTCATCATTTTAAAAAGCTATGAGCGGCTCAGCTTCAGGTGAACTGAAGTTTACGTTAAAATCACCACTTAAAATCATGGGAAGAGAGTGATAGTTTAAATGAAAAAGTCGCAATTACGAAGCTCGAGAATAAACACAAAAATGCGAACACACCGTTCGAAAAGTCACGACTCGAGCACTCGCGAAGTCGAAAATCGAGAGAAAATGCAAAAAAGAATTGCAATTGCAGAGTCCGAAAAATGTTGAGATGAGGGTCACTGAGTACGAAACTCAGCGGCTCGTGACGTCACAAAACTCGAGCGAAAATTCAAACGCGAGACGGCACTGATTCGAAGTCGTTGAGTTCCACTGACGCGTGAGCTCGCTACGTTGAGATGAGCGCTACTGTCGATCACTGAAATAAATATTATTTCTGAAATATTATTTCTGAAATATAATTTCGGAAATATAATTTTGGAAATATAATTTCGGAAATATAATTTTGGAAATATAATTTCGGAAATATAATTTCGGAAATATAATTTCGGAAATATAATTTCGGAAATATAATTTCGGAAATATAATTTCGGAAATATAATTTCGGAAATATAGTTTCTGAAATATAATTTCGGAAATATAATTCCGAAAATATAATTTCTGAAATATTATTTCGGAAATATAATTCCGAAAATATAATTTCTGAAATATTATTTCGGAAATATTATTTCCTATGCGAGACTTGAACGAGATAGTTACGAGCCCTGTTGAGAAAAAACCGCGACGTAGCCGGCTCATAGTTTGTTTACTTCTCGCGTATGCAACCCGCGAAGGCCTTGATAAAGAGAGACAGCGATGATGCCGGCACGACGTGTGCACTCACACACGAAAAACTTGCTCGTAGCTGAAACTCGACACGCGCTCGACTTCGAGAACCCTTGTCCGTGAGATGCTCGTTCACACCGTTTCACACTAAAACCTCAATTTCCGCGCACTTTTATTAATAGCTTTATTAACTTTTAAAACTTTTTAAATATATTAAATTAATAACACGATGCACCACAAGAGATTATCGATTAAATCTCTTATTATCGAGTAAAGCTCCGTGGCCCGTTTCCCTGGTGAGTTCAAATACACAGTTTACGAAAGTCGTGTGGATTGAGACTGATTGAGACGCTGTTCGTTGAAAACTAATAATAAGACGCGTGTTGCTGGGTAAGCAGCGCGGGAAGAAGCGAGGCATGAAAGAATGAGAGAGAGCCCGGTGCCCAGGAGGTGCTGCCCTCGAGCGTCGCCGGACTCTTTCCCAAACATGCGTTCTTCTCTATTTCTCTTTCTCGCCACACATGCACACGCTGTTGGCTGACAGTACCAACCTCTCGAAAAATCGGTTGGTACCATCTGACGGCTAACGCTACCACCGCGCGCGCTCATTGGTCAAATCAAATAGGCAAAAATCGAAGACAAGCCAAAAACACGTCTAACCAAAATAGCTGTCAACAATTAACTAAACGTTAAAAATGGCCGATTTTTTCAGCACAAGTGAGGGACATGAGTACCAACTTAACGCCACATAAAAGTCGAAAATCGAATATACGTAGCCCGCGGAAATTCAAAATTCGCTATACCTTTTGAACAGACTTTTTTTTTTTATTATTTTTTATTCCATTAGCGTGAACGGTTAAGAATATTTTAAGCTTTACAGAATTGAAAAATTCAAAAAATTGTTAAATAAGGTAAGATTGCATTTATAATAGATACCGCGCGGTGCGCCCGACCGCCAACTTTAAGGTAGTTCTAACACAAATCAAGATTAATGCAAATTTAATGAATTTTTGGGAAAAACTAAAAGAAGTACTGAAGAATACTTATGCGAAATTTGAGACTGTTTCACCGTACCGTTTTCAAGATATCGTTTATCAAAAATTCCAAAATTTGCATACGAACGTATACCTATACCGTACGAAATGAGCACTTTCCGGATATTTAGTCACCAAAATGTACGAAGGAATATTGACAAATTCTTGAAATTTGGCACGAAAGTAGTTTAGTAGATGAAGAATAACATATATTTTACAGTAAATTCTCAACCGTACAGTAAAAAAGTATGGACTATTAAAAAAATATTGTTTTGAGGCTAGAAGAGCTGGTTAGTGAGCATGGCAACGTTGCTTTATTACGACTGGCGTGACATGTGTGTGTGTGTGTATGATACAAATCGACGCAGCGCGGTAATACAAATTTTTCAAAAGGAAAATGCTTCGGAGTTGAATGTATAGGAGGATTTTAACGGTTTTTCATTGAGATTCGAATAGAAATAAAAATATCAGCAATAAATAATACATTTGTCATAAAAATTGTATTTATTCAAATCGTTATTATTTTGAAATTTCATAAATCTTACATACTGATGCTTTGGTGATTTTTTATGATACTTTGATCATCTAAAATGTTCAATGATATTTTTGAGAACAGTCTTATCTTTGGTTACTTTTCGTGACAAAAATGTGACCAATGAGTCTTCTCCGCTTTGGTATAATTGTATCAATTGCTTGTACGTGATTCCCAGCCGTGCAAGTTTTGTGATCATATATTTGGATAGAACGTCTTTCAAAGCTGGTAATTGTTTTTTGTTTGATCCAACTTTCAATTTATGCATAAAATCTTCCAATGACTCAACGAATATTATAGTATTTTCAAATATATCATCGAATGTCAAATACTGCTTGGTCAAATCTTGCAGAACGACAACATCACACGTAGCTTCATGAAAGTTTCCTGCGTATGAATTTGTGTCGAGAAAATCTTCCGCTAACTTGGACAAAATAAACATTCCTTTGCCTTGACGCCCAGGAAATTTTCGCCTCAATAATTTTAATGAATCTGTGAATTCATAAATGATTTTGCTAAATTCATTTTGCAGAGAATGATTCACAATCTCTCTTTTACTTTCAATCTTTTAGTAGACATCTTTTTGTTGCTGTGTTTATTCGCGTCACTGACATCATAACCTCACTTTCGGCACGCATACACGCAGTAGATGAATCACACGGATATAAGAGTAGAGCAACGTGTTGGAACTACGTTTAGTGAGCATAACAACGTCGCAACGCGACGTGGCTGCAGGTCTTTCGTCCCTATAAATTTTCCTTTCAATCTTTTATTAGACATCTTTTTGATGCTCTCTTTATTCGCGTCACTGACATCCATAACCTCACTTTCGGCACGCATACACGCAGATAGATGAATCACACGGACATACGAGTAGAGCAACGTTGCCACGTTTCAATTTTTAACTGGGACTACGTGAAACGAATTCTTATTAAATTTAGTTATTTTAATTGTTTTTATCTTTAAGATTTTTATATGGTCTGGAATCTTCATGTTAGTTCATAATATGATTTTTACTTGGCGATATAACTTTTTTTTCTGAGAATTTTTTCTTTAGTTTTCTTTTGACTTATGCAGTCGTGTTAGAACTACCTTAAAGCCGTTTTTCCACGATTCACTTTTTCGAACCTTGTGAAATTTCTAACTCTTGAACGAAGGTTCAGATCGCTTTGAAATGTTTACAACATATTCTCACTATCGTCACCTATCGTGTGAAACACAGAAACAAAAATTTCAATGACACAAAAAAATATAAAAAATAAAATACCGACAGAAAATTGAGTAAAAAAATGTTAAGTTTCGAATTTTCATTACAATTGTTTTTTTTTTAATAATATTGTTGGTTCACACTGAGGATACATTCATTATGCAATTATAAATATGTTCATTTTTTTTTTTCAGACACCCACATCGATGCTGAGAACTTTCACCATCAAAGCACGCGCAAAAAAAATACATTGCTTTATTATGTTATATCTCCGCCGTTTGTTAATATTTCTGATTTTTTTTTACATATACTTAACCATGTGCAAAAATGATCTGTAAAAAAAATGTTGTGAATACATACGTCATTTTTTTTTAACCGCGTCTAGAAAAGTACCCTCGAAATTCGGTGAAATCGCGTATATAAGGCCTTAAGTGCGTTGGAGCACTTAATCTTATTTTTCACACAAAATTTAATACAGATTCTTTGATGCATTTTTTTCGATAGCAAAAAAATCGCCAAGCACACCAAAACACGTCTAATCTTTATATCCGTCAAAAACAAACTAAAAATGCAAAACATATGTTGGGGACATGAGTACCGACATGAGAAAAAAAAACCAAAATCGAATATACGTTGCGCGCGGAATTTGAAAAGTCACCTTATTTTTTAACAAACCTCGTATCTATGTTCTTTGTATTGCGTTTATCGAACGATCGAGGAAAGTAAAACGTGACGTCTACCGAAGAGACTCACGTTTCTGTTTTTTTGTATTTGTATAAGGAAAATAAATATCGTTTACCATGCGTAAAGAGAATTGGCTGAAAAAGAATCTGCACAGATGTAGATCGTCACCAATGAGAAAAGGTTATTTAAAAGTCATTCCGAAAAAAATTTCAAATCGACGAGAACAATTTATCGTTTGTAAAGAACCGACAAATTGTTTTCTCCTCCATTTTGCATTCAAACGAACCGTTTAGTTTTAATAAAAGAACGATCATTTAAAAAAAAAATTGCTCTCAAAAGTACATTTGAAACTGCAACTTTCATATATCGATTATCTTTTCGATCATCACGTAATTTTTGCGATGTGCAGATTTTTTATAAGAAAAGAATTTCACAAACTTCAAGTGTATGTCCCCTAAACGGTCGGTCGAGGAAATTGAAATAGAAAAATATTTTTTTTGCCTAAAAATACGTTATTTTTCATTTTTTATCGCGTTCTATATCTCGATCCCGATTAGAAATTTTCCACTGATTATAAATCACACCGAGTTTTTGTCAAAAGCTCGAAATGTCGATGAGGAAGGGCAAAAAATTGAGAATCAAATGAATTTTGTTTTTCGTCATTGTGAAAATTTGAGGGCGTTTCCCTGGCTCCAATAATCAGCTGATTAAAAAACATTTCACAATGTTTATTCGACGATTGTTGTTTTTGATGAATTGCCATTTGATTGTGTCGCTCCTATCACATAATCCTCGAACGGATCGATCTCCAATTCCGGTATTAAGAGCGCCATCAGCTGATACATTTTCTTCAATTCATCCTGAGTGGGAAGCCACGCTGTACCGTCTGTCCATTCGTACAGCTTATCGCATTTTCTTCGTAATAGACAAAAAAATATATATATATATTAGGGTGGTTCTTAATTTGGTGATGTTGGAAATTCTTTGGTATTGTTCATCAAAAGTAATCAACATATCTAGAAAAAAAATTGGGCGCAAGCGGAACTTTGTCCAATAATTCTAACCCACCCCACCGAGCTGTCGAATTTTTATATGAAAAAATGCCTGCATTCAAAATTTTGTTAAGAAAATTGTTTATTATTTCAAAACTATTCATGATAAAAAATTTTATATCGTGTTTTTATAGGAAATTTAATGCTCTACAAAAAAGGTATCTTGTAAAATTCTTGTGAATCCAATATTTATCACGTTATTAGCAAAAAACTATCATCATTTATTCCAAAAGTCCATCATTATGGCCAAAACAGGAGTTTGACGTCGAAAAACTGCAATGTATTCTTCATATGCAATTAGAAATATTAAGCGATACGTAGTGCACTCAATAACAGTATGTGAACGATATTTAAATTTTCAATTTTATCAATTTTATTATCATTCATGATACATTTTTCTTCTTTGATCAATAAGGACATTGATTTCTTTATCAGTTCCAAATCGATGGCTTTTTTCGAAAGATTTGAAATCAACTCCTCATTTCTTGATATCGATGTGAGCGAGTGGATTTCTAATGAAAATTATTTACAAGCCTTAAAAATAGTTAAAGGAATTAAAGTGGTTAACGATGTTGCAGAAAGAGGAGTGAAACTTATTACAGAGTACAATGATCGTCTCAATTATGATGAAGATCAGAAACAATTCATTGTACAAATAACTGAAGAATATAAAAAAAAATATCCTGATATTAACAAAGCAACTTTGCTCCAACCGATGTAATTTATTATTGTAAGTTGATTTTTAAAATATATGACATCATTCATTATAATTCACAATAAAATTGATAAAATTGAAAATTTGAATATTGTTTACATTTCATTGTTGAGTGCGCTACGTATTTCTTCATAATCTTATATACATACGAAAAATAAATTGCAGCTATTCGACGTCAAACTCCTGTTTTGACCATGATGATCGACTTTTGGAATAAATGATGACAGTTTTTTTGCTAATTACGTGATAAATATTAGATTCACGAGAATTTCACAAGATACCTTTTTTGTAGAGCATTATATTTCCTACAAAAACGTTATATAAAATTCTTTTATCATAAATAGTTTTGAAATAATAAACAATTTTCTTAACAAAATTTTGAATGCATGCATTTTTTCATATAAAAATTCGACAGCTCGGTGGGGTGGGTTAGAATTATTGGACAAAGTTCCACTTGCGCCCAATTTTTTTTCTAGATATGTTGATTACTTTTGAGGAACAATACCAAAGAATTTCCAACATCACCAAATTAAGAACCACCCTAATATATACGTATATATTAAAGAGATTTTTCATCAGAAAAAACCCAATTAGATAATTAATAACTTGATTGAATTGTCGATAATTTTAGTAATTTAATTTGAGTAACGATTAAAACATTTAAATTGATGAATTTAGCTGTTCAAACTTACATTCCCACTGGACATTTCTTTTCGCGAAAGCATTTTTTCCCAAGAAAATTGAAATATAATTCGCCTACGGTGCGGCTCATTCTCGACGATGCGTTAATCAGGCATTCGTAAAAAATTTTGTCGCACTCGCAATGTGATCTCGTGAAAATGTCCGGATTCTTTAGACCATATTTTTCGCCATTTCCTTCGATATTCATTGGACACTTGTCGTGCGTGCGACAACACTCGTCGGTTTTACGAAAATAACCGAGATCCTCGTCGTTAGAGGCTTTGTCGCCATTTCCGCACCATTTCGTACCTATTTTTTTTAAATCTCAATTAATACTAGCAATAGGAATACGTGATAATTATTACTTTAGAAAAATATCCTCAGGATTACGAAAATAAATTAGAAGCACGCTGCTTCGTCATTTTATTTCGATCACAAAAACCCCCCCATGCACAAGTTAGTTCTTCAATTTTATATTCCTTGTAGAGGAAGCTTTGTGAGCGAGGTAAAAAACAATGAAAATTAAAAACTTGCACGTTGCTTCCTCACTAATTTTTTTTATGGGTTTTTTTTTATTTTTACGACAAATGCACTGGAAAAACAAGCAAACCTCACAACATCAAGTTCATGGAGATAAAGACGGAGCAAATTGAAATTTACATATTGCTTCCTCACCATTTTTCCGCATACACAAATTTTCCTCTACGAACAAGAATGCTTTATCAATTTTCGCTTCCTCGTCGAGGAAGCTTTGTGTATGCGTAAAAATGATGAAGCAATATACAAATTTCGACTTGCATCATCTTTCTTTTCTTTAACGCGACAGTATGAAGTTTTTCCGTGATTTGTAATCCATTTTACGTGGAAATAAAAATATCATAAAGAAATAATGGGGAAACAATGTGCAAGTTTCTAATTTCCAATTTTTTTTTCTTTCTAATGAATTCAATCTAAACAGTTTTAAGGTACTATGTGTTTTTTGCAAAGTTTTATGATCCTTTTTTATGATTTTGCCAAATATACGAAAGTTTAATGATTCAAATTTTTTTTTACAATCTCGAAGAGCGTTACCTATTCATTTCACTCGCAAACGAGGATGCGAGAGATTTACTTGACTTATAATGTGTTTTTCGTAAAAATTCAATTGCCATAAAAAAAAATTATGCGGAAGCAATGTGGAAGTTTCTAAATACTATTTTTTTTTTTTATAAATTCGATCTAAACAATTTTAAAGTGCTACTGGTTTTACAAAGTTTTATGATTTTTTATTATAATTCTGCAAAATTTAGTAAAGAAAGAGAAATGCACTGATTTTGCTAATTATACAAAGGTTCGAATAATAAAATTTATTTTACATTCTCAAAGCACTTTACCGATGATTTTCACTCGCAAACGACGATGCGAGGTTTACTAGACTTATAATGCATTTTTCGTAAAAATTTAATTACCATAAAAACAATAATGTGGAAGTAATGTGCGAGTTTCGGATTACCATTTTTGTTAAATAAATTCCATCTAAATAATTTTGTGGTGCTACTGGTTTTACAAAGTTTTATGATTTTTTATTATAATTCTTTAAAATTTAGTAAAGAGAAAATCACTGATTTTGCTAATTATACAAAAGTTCGACTATTAAAATTTTTTTTACATTCTCAAAGCACTTTACCGATGAATTTCACTCGTAAATGACGATGCGAGAGATTTGCTTGGCTTATAATGTATTTTTCGTAAAAATTCAATTGCCATAAAAAAAAATAATGCGGATGCAATGTGGAAGTTTCTAAATACTATTTTTTTTAAATAAATTCGATCTAAACAATTTTAAGATGCTACTGGTTTTACAAACTTTTATGATTCTTGATTATAATTCTGCAAAATCAAGTACAGTAAGAGAAATTCACTGATTTTGCTAATTATACAAAAGTTCGACTATTAAAATTTATTTTACATTCTCAAAGCACTTTACCGATGATTTTCACTCGCAAACGACGATGCGAGGTTCACTTGACTTATAATGCATTTTTAGTAAAAATTGAATTACCATAAAAACAATAATGTGGAAGTAATGTGCGAGTTTCTGATTACCATTTTTGTTAAATAAATTCCATCTAAATAATTTTGTGGTGCTACTGGTTTTACAAAGTTTTATGATTTTTTATTATAATTCTGTAAAATTTAGTAAAGAGAAATTCACTGATTTTGCTAATTATACAAAAGTTCGACTATTAACATTTTTTTTACATTCTCAAAGCACTTTACCGATGAATTTCACTCGTAAATGACGATGCGAGAGATTTACTTGGCTTATAATGTATTATTCGTAAAAATTCAATTGCCATAAAAAAAAATAATGCGGAAGCAATGTGGAAGTTTCTAAATACTATTTTTTAAAAATAAATTCGATCTAAACAATTTTAAGATGCTACTGGTTTTACAAACTTTTATGATTCTTGATTATAATTCTGCAAAATCAAGTACAGTAGGAGAAATTCACTGATTTTGCTAATTATACAAAAGTTCGACTATTAAAATTTATTTTACATTCTCAAAGCACTTTACCGATGATTTTCACTCGCAAACGACGATGCGAGGTTCACTTGACTTATAATGCATTTTTAGTAAAAATTGAATTACCATAAAAACAATAATGTGGAAGTAATGTGCGAGTTTCTGATTACCATTTTTGTTAAATAAATTCCATCTAAATAATTTTGTGGTGCTACTGGTTTTACAAAGTTTTATGATTTTTTATTATAATTCTGTAAAATTTAGTAAAGAGAAATTCACTGATTTTGCTAATTATACAAAAGTTCGACTATTAAAATTTTTTTTACATTCTCAAAGCACTTTACCGATGAATTTCACTCGTAAATGACGATGCGAGAGATTTACTTGGCTTATAATGTATTATTCGTAAAAATTCAATTGCCATAAAAAAAAATAATGCGGAAGCAATGTGGAAGTTTCTAAATACTATTTTTTAAAAATAAATTCGATCTAAACAATTTTAAGATGCTACTGGTTTTACAAACTTTTATGATTCTTGATTATAATTCTGCAAAATCAAGTACAGTAAGAGAAATTCACTGATTTTGCTAATTATACAAAAGTTCGACTATTAAAATTTATTTTACATTCTCAAAGCACTTTACCGATGAATTTCACTCGCAAACGACGATCCGAGAAGTTCACTTGACTTATAATGCATTTTTCGTAAAAATGTAATTACCATAAAAACAATAATGAGGAAGCAATGTGCGAGTTTCTGATTACCATTTTTTAAAAATAAATTCGATTTAAACAATTTTAAGGTGCTACTGATTTTACAAAGTTTTATGATTCTTTATTATAATTCTGCAAAATTTCGTAAAGCTCTAGAGAAATTCACTGATTTTGCTAATTATGCCAAAGTTCAACTATTCAAATATTTTTTTCAATCTCGAAGCACTTTACCAACGCATTTTAAACTCGATACGTAAGTACCGGTTCTACAGTTGAAAAATTAAGAAAGTTAAATACACATACAATTTGAAAATTTCAAAAATTCAATTACACCGATTCATGCCAGATTTAATGCACTGAGAAAAATTCATATGTGTCAAAATAAAAAAAATAGAGTCAGTTCCGCTATGCAAATAGTTACTGGTACGATTATTTATTAACTCGTGCTGTGTTTACTGTTGGTGTAATAATCTTAACGTGTTTTTTCTCCTCACGGAAATATGCTGCACAGTAGAGTCAACCATACATTTTTCCGAGTGTAGCAATAATCGTTTTTTAATGATATTAGAATACGTATGCGCGCGGCGCCCGCTGCTCATTAGGTTAAGTTCGTTGTCGACGATCGTAAGATCTGAAGTACGAGGTCTGTTCAAAAAGTATCGCGAATTTTAAATTTTCGCGGGCTACGTATATTCGATTTTCGATTTTTTTGTGGCGTTAGGTTGGTACTCATGTCCCTCACTTATGCTGGATAAATCGGCCATTTTGAATGTTTAGTTAATTGTTGACAGCTGTTTCGGTTAGACGTGTTTTGGGTTGTCTTCGATTTTTGCCTATTCCAAAAAATGGATCAAAGAATCTGTATCAAATTTTGTGTGAAAAACAAAATTAAGTTCGCGGACGCATTCCGAATGTTCACTGTGGCATATGGTGAAGCTACCTTGGACCAAAGCAACGTTTATCGGTGGTACAAAATGTTCTCAGAGGGCCGAGAAGATACGAACAACGAAATGCGTTTCGGACGCCCGAGCACATCAACAGCAGACGAAAACATTGATGAAGTGAAGAAAATAATATTGGCCAATCGTCGAATCACCGTTAGAGAAGTTGCCGAGGAACTAAGCATATCGATTGGCTCGTGCTATTCGATTTTTACCAATGATTTCAGCATGAGAACGGGTCGCCGCGAAATTCGTGCCAAAATTGCTCAATTTCGAACAAAAACATTGTCGCGTTAACATTGCTAAGGAGCTGTTGGACTCGGTCCGCGACGACCCAAATTTGCTCCAGAGGGTCATAACTGGTGACGAATCATGGGTTTATGGTTATGACGTGGAAACCAAAGCTCAATCATCGCAATGGAAGATGCTTTTTTGGAATAGGCAAAAATCGAAGAGAAGCCAAAACACATCTAACCAAAACAGCTGTCAACAATTAACTATACATTCAAAATGGCCGATTTTTTCAGCATAAGTGCGGGACATGAGTAGCAACCTAACGCCACAAAAAAATCGAAAATCGAATATACGCAGCCCGCGGAAATTCGAAATTCGCGATACTTTTTGAACAGACCTCGTATACACATGAACGCATTCCAAGCGAGACATCGACGGTTAATTACAATGACGAGTTAGCCGGCTTCATTAATGAATGGTATTTCGAGATATTTCGTGACATGTCCTTTTTTTTTATAAATGGGGAGTCTATGCGTGAAAGAAAAATCAACGCAATAATTTCCAAAAATGTTAAAACGCGGCAAAATCTAGAATTCTCCAGTAATTCCAACGAAAATTGCAGCAAGTAATACAGGTTTGAATTTTTGCAAATTCTGTGCAAAGTTTGCGAGAAATCGGCCGAGTCGTTCTCAAGATATAACAAATTGAATTTTTTTAGCCGATCACGCACACGCACACACACACACACACACGTCGGACATTTATTCTAGTCGTGATTTTCGGAGGTTTGGAATATTTTAAACATATCGAATAATGAATTTTTTTTTTCACGAAAACAAAGCTAAAAATGTATTACAACGCAAAAACACTCACCCGGCGCAATCTGTCGAGGAAATCTTTTGTGAATTATCTCGTAATTACCGTCTTCATAATTCTTCGCATTTAGCACTTTACACGACGATTTTACAGCGACTAGGCAAAAAATAACGAGCCATAAAATTTTAGCTGACATAATTTTCCATCAAAACACTTTGTCGCGGGAGCGTCAGAATGGAAACAAAAAAAAAAGAGTGCCGATCGTTATTTATATGTCGATTTCGAAGTGAATTAGCCTTTGTCTCGAACAAAAGTGTGTGAGGAATTCGTTTAATAGCCACACACGTATCGTGGCCCCTCTTCCTGTCTTGAAATCTTTTGTCATATAATGAATCGAAAATCCCCCCACAAATTTACTCTCTGCCACGTGTTAAATAGCATAGCGTACGCCGTGACTGGTTGTCCGTGAACCTTGGCGATATCCGCTGTGACGAACAATAGTCCGTAAACGTTTTGTTTTATTTCTTACGAAATACATTTGCTAGTTTTTCCGAGTAGACGCGTGAATTGTTAACGAAGCTTCGGCGATTTAGCGGTTAGAAGATTATGATTTTACTTCTCGATGTACTACTAAATCTCGGTGTGTGCATAATTGCAACTTGTTCTCACATTTCGGTTTTGAATATCCATGAATCGGTGCAAACGTTTCGCGCGCTGCTTTTGTAGGTTAGGTTCGTCGTGCGATCTGAAGTACGCACAATCATAATGACGTGTCAGTCGGCTTCAGAATAAATCGCATTCCGCGAGATGTCGTGACATGTCTATTTTTTATAGGGAATGCTGGGAGCACGGTCTTGTATACAGGTCTGGAAACTCCTCCGCCGAGAATGGTTCTCTTAACGAAGCTGTTTTTAAGTTCTGTAACAGTCACTAGAGGCGTTTCGATCAGATAATGCCGATAGACATAACCTGGAAAGCCTTCGATACTGCTATGCCTGAATATTATGTTTATTTGGTGTACATCACAGTCTTTTAGTAATTATTATATTAAGAATGACGAATCGGTGTATGGTGCCACATTGTAAAACCGGTAGCAAAATAAACAAAAAATGTTGTACATTCCGAGTGCCTAAGAACATTGATATGTGGAAAAAGTGGGAACAACCTATTCCAGGCATTATAAAATTACAACACACGAATCGCGTATGTGACATTTTAACAATGAAGACATAGTTCGCGAATGGGTCAAGCTCGACGCAAATGGCCAAGTAATTGCACGGATAAGTTTAATGAAAAGATTTTAAACATAGTTTAAGAAGATAGTTACTCATATCGTGTATTTTCAATATGTAAGGTCCCGTACAAAACAATGCGACTCAAAGAGTTTGCTGTGCGAACAAGATTCGATGACATCTCAGTCGAAAAGGAAAATAGTGTGCCGGAGCATGGATATGCGAAACAAGTTTCGAATTCTGAAAGAATTTCTCCAAGCACTGTTCCGTCCTTCAGAGTCACGAAATCGTCAATTCAAGGAATCAGTACTCGCCTTGGTAAGTTTACTTAACGGAGAACACCACTGTGACCCCCTGTTTTTTTTTCACATTTTTCAAGAATTTTTTTTTGTGGGAAAAAAAAGAGATATTCGAAAAATTTTTTTGGGTTTTGTTCCTTGTTTATTAATGTATCAAAAAACATTTTTTTCACATTTTTCACGCCGCATGGTGGCGCTGGGGAAGCTCTCGCGTCAGGTGCTGTCATTTCCGCGGCACGCAGCAGAACTCTCTTCAACGTCGATCTGAAAAAAAATACCGACTGTTTTCGTTAATAATATGATATTTTGAAGAGAAGTACACAGGGATTTGGAAAAATATTGTTTTAAAAAAAATAGGCACGCCTTTGAAATTAAAGTTAATTTCAAAGGCGTGCCTATTTTTTTTAAAACAATATATTATTATAAGTTATTGAAAAAAATGTTTTTTGATACATTAATAAACAAGGAACAAAACCCACACAAATTTTTCGAATATCTCTTTTTTTTCCCACAAAAAAAAATTCTTGAAAAGTATGAAAAAAAACAGGGGGTCACAGTGGTGTTCTCCCTTAAGAGAATGTATCTATTGCATCGTTATTATATAAAAGCGATGAAATAAAAGTAATTTAAACATACATAAATTTCCTCTATTGATATTTCAGATATCCCCGATGTTCCATCAAAAATATGAATCCTGTCCAACGTCCCAGGAAGCTGTGAGATTGAAAACCAGCTGCCAATCTTCAGAGTTGCAACTGGTGAAAATGAAATCACGTGGTGGCTTAATTCACGCAAATCCTCATTTATTGCATCTGATCCGTCATATCGAAGCATCATTTACAAAATATTCCTCTCGTATTGATGTCTTCGATATAATTCTAGATGAAGTATTTAACTCATACACCTTCGCTTATCCCTGTAAAGAGCATGGATCTGAAATCTTATCAGACGCTATAATTTACTATGTAAGGTTAAAAATGAGGCAATATGCAAGCCAGGAAAATTTTAAACTCAAAAAAAAAATTGGTTCCCGATTGGTAAGCCGATAAAATTCGCTTATGAACGTTTTATACCAGATTTTTTTGTGTTCAAAACTTTAAAGCGTTTTCCTCACAACTCACGTTTTCAAAGTCGGTGTCCCTCATAACTTGAAAACTACAGCACCTATCCCTTTGAAATTTTGAACACTAATTCTGTACATAATTTACGAGGTAACGCTGGAGAGTTTTTTTCAAATTTGTTAATAATTTTTATTTTACAATAACAAATTAACCGATTTTTTTCGTAAAAATCGCGTTTTTACCTTCAAAATGTGCCAAAAAATTGAAAAATTAAAATTTCGAAAAACCCTCCCAGCGTTACCTGGGGAAAACTATTATCTAACAAATGACTTTTAATTTTTTCATTTCAGATGATCCAGCACCAAGTTATGAGGGACACCGCAATTCTACTTTTTTCCGAGACACGTCCGAATAATTGCTGCCATTGCCGTATTTTTTAATATTTCTTCGTGAAAATTTTATATAATATTCTTCAAATGTCATATTTTACTGTACCATTAGTTTTAATAAAGAGATTTTAACTGCGTCGTCACAAAAAAATCACAAAAACATGCCTTTTTTTGTACGAATTAACCTTACCCCCCCGTTAAGAAAAAATTGTCGAAATTAACTACTGAATAAATCTTATGTTAAGTTTTTGCAAGTGTTCCAGTTTTCGAAATCAAGTAAGTATGAATAAAAATAAATACTTTAATTTTTCTTTTTATTTGAGTTTTGTCAATATTCCGAAATAGACAGTATTTAGTAGCGTGCCAAAAATAGTAGATTAAGGTAAGTAAAAATCAGCTCTTTACATTTTCTTACACTTTATTTTTCAGGTTTTTGAAAAGTGTTCCAGTTTTCAAAATCAAGTAAGTATGAATGAAAATAAATTCTTCAACTTTTATCTTTATTTGAGTACCTGCAATTTTCACAAAAACATAATGAAAAAGGAACACATTAAATATATGAAACGATTCGATGTATTTCTATTTTTGTACATGAAAAATTTTGTTTATCTTATAGGATTTAAAAGAAAATCTAACGGAGATCGATCTATCAAGAGGTAGACAACTATTTCGTCTAATATATATTCATATGACAGATATTTACAAATAGTTTATATTTATCGTGCTCGATTAACAGTTAGAATGTTTAAAACCCGATTCAAATTAAGATCATATTCAAATTAAGAACATATAATAAATATGTGTAACGCGGTGTCCGTTATTGGGACAGAGACAGACAACCGCGAGAACTATCGAGGGGTTTTCAGGTTATGTCTATCGGCATTATCCGATCGCAACGCCTTTAGTGGCTGCTACAGAAATTAAAAACACCTTCGATAACGGGCCGCCCCCACCACTGAAATTTGAGGGAGTTTCCAGACCTGTATACAAGACCGTGGCTGGGAAGTTTCACCGTTTAAGTTAAGTTATCTTACGTTACCTGTATGGAAAGGCCATTCCTTCTGAGCGGATAAAGCGTCTTTGCGGAATACTAAGAAGAACACGAGTGACAAATGAATCAGTATTTAGAGGATGTTTACAAAAAGAACATATGCGAGTTTGAAAATGTTTCATCGACTATTTTTTAAGGTATTCCTTTTGCGGACGGCCGTATTTTGTGGACGAATAAGCAGGGCCCTAATCGATCATTCGTAAATTGGTCTGGTTCATAATAAAAATGAGTTATAATCAATCATTATAAGTAACGGCAACCTAGAGTGAGAACATTTTTTTTATAAATTGCGTCTATTTAAAAATTTCAACATTTTTTCGTATATTGGCTGAAAAACGTCGTGGCAACGCCGCACGAGCGCCCCACGAGCCACCTAGGCGGTCCTGCGATAGCCACAAATGTAAACAAAGGAAAGGCACGCGTGAAGAGTGTTAATTAACTGAAAAGATTCAAGTGTCATTTTTGAAAGTCAAACCATGAATGACAGAAGACATAAGATACGGATGGACGTTGGCAAAAATAGGGGGCGCTTTAGGAAAATTAGATAGAAATGTGGCGAGCATGTAACCTCCATATAGTGTTGTATAAATTTACACGACTTTCGAAGTCGTAATTTTTGGATAAACGTTCGACAACTTCATATGAAATTTTCACAGTCTAACGGGATATACTTTATTGTAGGAAAAAAATCACCCAATTGTTAACTAATCGGGTTCGTGAAAGGAATAACTTATGATACAGAAATAAAACGGAAAAGATTTTCCGTGGACGATTTAAGGGCACGTATCACACGCTCTGACTTCACGCCGAAAACGAGAAATGTACTTTCTCCGAAATGACACAACCGATTGGGATGAAATAAGTTCAGCAACTTGAGTATGGTAGAAAAAAATGGCGAAGCTGTACCGTTCTGAAGCGTCCTTAAAAAATTTCTTATAACTTTTTCCTGTTGTTCAATTAATATCTTGAGATATTGATGAAAAAAAACCTTCCTTCATTCAGGGTCACCTTCATTTATTTCTCTCTCTCTCTCTCCCGCAGAGTAAAATCATTCTCTTCTAGACACCGCTGCTCTCTGGCGAGTATCGTCCTATAGCTTTCAGCCTATTATGTCACGCAACCGAATGGGTACAAAGAGCAAAGTGATATGACGATAAAAAAACAACGCGAAGCACGCAATCTTAAGAGGCTCCGGGTATTATTCATATCTACACGTGTAAAATATAAATCGACTGCTCCAGAATGGCAAAAGGCCTCAATCTATATTTGCCACAATCGGTTTTACCGATTCTCATTAAATTTGATAACGAACATTCTGTAGCGTCAATTTATTTGTCCAATCGATTAGGCATTCATCGCTCCAAATTTATTCGTATTAAAACGTATTCGCATTTATTTCTATTTTCTGTAGTAGTCTGGTCTAGAAATTTGAAAAAAACGATTTTTTTTTGTTCATTTTCTTATTCCTTAGACCTTTCTTCATACGCTCCTGCAAACCGTTTATTGATATTTCAAAAATTAGCCGAGAAATAAAAATTCTAAGCAAGCCGCCCGCTCAGGTAGCGCGGTCGGGAAGCAGCTGCGCGGACGGTGTCAAAACTTTGAACGCGTTTATCTCAGAACTGTGTTTTTCAAAACGGCGCCCACGATATCTCGATAACTAATGGACCGATCGAGCTCAAATTTTGCACGTACCTTAGGTAGCCTGTTTCCGAGGACTGGTAGCAGAATTGAGTCGAACAATGATTTTGCCGACATTTTATAACTCGTCGAATACCCGAAAATGTATGCAATATCATTAATGAAAGTTCAACAGGCCGCCATGTTGTCAAAAAATTTTTTCAAGTACCAATTCTGCTACCAGTGCTCAGAATACTCATACAGATTGAGAATATATATATATTTTTTTTTTCAGATGCATACAACATCGTCCAGAGTGGGATCGCCGATTGAGGCGGCTTTCGGCGCACCATGTTGCAACAAGGCAAAAAACTACATGAAAATATTTAAAATAATTTTTTTTTTAAATGTACAAGCATTCTCTAAGGATCAATAAATGCACGTGTAAATTTTCATCAAGACAACTTCAACGGTTTAAAAATTATTGCACATTAGAAATGACGTCAAAAATCTCGCTCTAGACCAGACTACCGCCTTAAAGAATTAACTTCAAAATAAAAAAACGAACTTCCTCGTACCATTTACAGCATAATTTTATTCGTGTAAAAAAAATTCTTTTTAGGAATGTACATCTAACGAGAAATAAAGACGAAAAAAAAAAAAAAAAAAAAAAAATTTACATGTAGTGTAACATTGTGGCTATGGCCTGATAACCCGTGATACCGTAACCGACGAAAAATGCGATAGCGCGCCACGGTTGAGCGGGCACTATAGCATAAACGACGGTGTGAGCGATCCGCGAAATGACAAATCCTCTGATCAGAAGACTCGCTAGATGGTAGGACGGATTGGTTCCAAGATATATGTACGTGACGATGAACCACGGAAGAACGTTCTCAAGATCGTTCCGATGAGCGCGCCTCACTCGCTCGACGTCCGGATCTTCGTAATTCACCTTCGCGGACTTTAATCCTTTAGTATCCTCCGGATTTGCGAATATCTGATATTTAGAGAAATAATCATGATGTTATGAGAAATAACAAAAAAAATACGTTAGTACTTTTTACCTGTGTATGTAAAATTAATTATAAAAATTATCTATCCTCATCTTTATTCATCGAGCATTATCATTAGTTGTTCGGTATTATCTATATTTATTCTACATTATATACATTTTTTATCTGCATATAACACGTCCTATCTGTATGTCGATAAGTAAGAGTGGCGAAGTTTACGTCAATACCGTCTGTTCCTAGGGTAGGACTCGTAAGCATATCACTTTTAAATTCGCAAAGTATCTTTTTGCTTTTCCATTTATAATGCTTACTTTGAGTAATTTAATTTTTGTATCTGAGCGTGAAAAAAAATTTCGAAGTAGAGGAGAATTTAACAAAATCTGAACTTTTTTTGTATACATTTTGACCGAAAACAAATTGTTGCACTGAAATCGCTATAATTTTGCTTTTCAATGGAGGTAGAACTCCACTTTTTTTTATTTGCCGCTTGATTCACTTATTCTTTTATTTTTTATTTTTCAACTCAGACTATCGATTTTGGGAATTTTCGCAAACTTATCGTATATAAAAGCCGATAAAAGTCCTTTGAGACCTTTGGACTCAGATTCAATATTTTTTTAAGTTCTTTTCTCGTTATAAGAACTTAATATGTCGGGGTAAATTCAATGGAATTTTCTGAGTCTACTCCGGAAGGTTTTTAGAATCCTCCTCGCGAGTTTACAACGACTGAACGGGAGCATAGGGGAATTTCGATATTTTAAGAATATTCGAAAATTAGTAAAAAAAGTGGACACTTTTTTTTCGCAATATTACTGAATTTCATGTGCCCATCCGATCGAAAATTTTCTTCTCATTATTAAGCACAAGGAATTTCGGTCGAAAATTTATAAAAATTAATGTCCAGAACTATATCATTGCTGGAAAACAAAAGGCCGTAACTCAGATCACTTCCGGTATTAAATCATTCTAGTTATGTCCTTTCTAGATTTTATGTACCGGCAGTCGATGAATTTCGAATATAGGTTCCACAGAATCAAATGTGTCATCATTACAACCACTATTATTATTATTATTATTATTATAGTTATATGGAATCCACTTGCCTTTTTGCTAAAACGTTGACGAGCGGTGAGCACCGCCATAGACAATACTTTTAGCACGAGAATAGAGCTCCAGAAGCCAAAAACTCTCATTAATTCTTGCTTCGATCCTTCCATACTTTTTTTTGTTATTGTCTTTACTTTAAAGATCACAAATGTTCACAAGCTAGTAATTTGGATGATTCGAACGAGCTCTCACACTGAAAAAGTGGTAGGCAACGCAAAGAGAACGCAAGGAACTTTTTTCTTTTATTTATGAGAGTCGGCTATGGCGTGACGTGCGTACGAGACTGCTCATCGATGGCTACTGCGGTCAACCGGCGAACACGGAACATGAAATGTGCTGATGCATGCTCTCCGTTTACCAAATCTTATAATCATAATAATATGCCAGTGTTGTATAAGCTATACGCATGAAAGGATTGGAATGTGTAGATTTACGTTAATAACGCAACTTCCCAGCAGGTACAATGTTGTTACCGACTGAGCGCTATATATGGATATACGATCGCGGTTCCTTGTTCGCGATGGCACTACAGTCGTCGCCATGTGCCGCCTCGCTGTCGTATTTCGACGGGAACTTTGAAATTCGAACCATCGATGTCCAATTCGCTGTGTTTGCGCTGACGAAGAGCAAGACCTCACCGCGTGAGTGTTCGGAAATGTGACTCGGCGTGTAGGTAGGTGAGGATTCAAAGAAAAACTGGGATGTGGGGTGCAAGTATATGGTGTGTATATGTATTTTTAAACTGAAGTACAATTAGATCATTGTTCGCTATTCTGAGGTCGAGAACTAAGTGTGTGACTTCTTCTTGTGCTGCGTCCTCGCGAGGCTCGAACCTCCCTTTGTACATCCCTTCCTGAAGTGTTCCTTGGCCAATCCGTGTCCTTGTCGCTGCGCGTCATTTCCTCCAACCTTGTTTGGTCGACCACGTAGCGGCATGGTAGGACCCACGTCTGCAGCGCGTTGTATTGGGCCCCGGTGGTCAACACGTGTGGAAAGAAACGTCCAGGCCTGGTAGAGATACTTGGCTGTCTGAGCTGGTCGTTAAGCGAGAGTTTTTCAAGTGGGTTCCCTTTTGTTAAATCTTTGGTCGTAAATTTCTCGTTTTTTGCAACTCGACGGTAATTCGATTTTTACCGGTAATAAATAAAATCGGATTTCCGAAGGAAAATCTGAGGCTTAATGCTGTATCGTTAGCCATATTAAATTACAAAGTTTCTTTGACTGTTGGCATATGGAAGAAATAAGCAGAGTTTTACATTTTAACGTTCAAGTCATATAGTGTTTCACATATTTATGCTAGCTATTTCAGTCACCACACCGACATCCCGATCCTCTCAGTATTGTATTATACGTATTAACCCTACAGTATGCGCATGCTAGGAGCGGTTCTAAGTTTTTATTCTGTATTTTAATTCTCGCGGCTGTAGATAACGATGAAGATCTGTTTTACCCTAGACGAATGTGGGGTGATATCGACATTCGTCACAACCAGCGCTTTTCACTCGAGTGTGCCTCTCATGGAGACTAGAGTAAAGGAGTCCGATCTTCGTACTCTGAAGCGGAAACAAAAATTCAAACAATAAGGCTTGTGCCAGCCGACACGGCGAGGCGTTGGTATCGCTTAGGCACAAGCAGCGGGGAGACTCGACATAGCGATCTGAAGTGTGGTAGATAAAGGTTTGTAGACTAACTTTAACTTGCTATGTCTCCATGGTCCCGACAGTAAAACTTCACTACGGTAGAGCACCTTCAGAGACAAGCACCCCGCAACTTCGTGTTTCGGTAGAAGGTACGCAAATTTACTTTCGCAGAACTTTTGCAATGTGAAACCAACTGGAAGAATTCACTTGAGCCTTTGGACGCATTTATTTTATTTATTACGGAATATGAAATCGACTTGACATGGATACTTGTGAAAGTATTTTGCATGCTAAGGAATTGTTGGGCAAAACAGAAAAGTGACACACGTGGGAACCAAATGCTTCATTGTTAAAGCGCAATCCTAAATACGATTAAAGCACTTTGAACTCGAACTCGTAATAAATACCTACGGAGTCTAGTCGAACTGAAGATTTATTTTCAAATGTTTTTCTTCAAATATTCGAATACGTTTGACTTATTATCGTATAATTGGTATTGTTTAAGAGGGGAGTAGGGTTTTTAAATTATTTTATTTGCATTTAAAAAAAAAAATTTTTTCTGAATGAACAATATGTCGAGAATATTGTGTATAAATTTTAAGTCAATCGGAGTAAAACTAACGGAGTTACAGCGTTTCAAACGACCGGCCGTGATACGTGATACGTGATACGTGAAAACTTTAAATCGATTTTCCCGAAAACGTCATTTTTGAAGTTTGTGAACATTAGAACTCAAAATCTACTGAACCGATCCTTTTGAAAATTTAAACATTACTTCTTCACATAAATCAACAGGTTATCAGGAGGAGTTTTTTTTTTTTTTTCGATTTTTTCAATTTTTTAATAACAGATTAAGCGCGATTTTTTTTAGCTAAAATTGCGTTTTTCACTTCCAAGTGCTGCAAAAAATAGGAAAAAAAAAAAAAAAACTCTTCCTGATTACCTCGAGAAATACATCACCTTTAAAATGCATATCAATTTTTTTGTTCCGGATGATCCGGTAACGAGTTATAATGTTCACCGCAAAACCACTTTTTTTCAAGGCGCCTCTGGAGATTCAACGTCACCGGCTTATTTATCAATATTTTTCATTGAAAATTTTTTCTGAGATACTTCAATAGTTGTACAATAATATGTAATTCTTCTTAATAAAATTATATTACTCATGTCGCCGCAAAAAAATTATAAAAATATGCTTTTCTTTCACCTTTAAAACCCTACCCCCCCCTTAAGTGGTTTTTCCGCGCTGCATTTATATTCTTTGCCTCATGAAGTAGCGAGACTTCTAGACTCGAGCCGTGGTGTATTTCAATATAAATGTAACATGTTAATAGTGATGAAATAATAACAACAAAAGTAGTATTAGCAATGAACGTTTTATTAGCTTTTTAAATATATTATAAAAAAACTTCAATAAAACGTTGCACAATAGTAACTTTACATTGTGAATGCATATATTTAATGATTTAATATTGCCCATATCCGCCTATTCAAATAATCCCCCATTCATATTAGCGTTCCACGTGTATAATCAAAAAATGTCCTAGATCGCTTCGGCAATAAAGCATTCTACAATTCTAAGAAAACTCCAAATTACACTGTACAATGTCGCATATATTGGATGTAATGGTTTATACCTGAAATGGTTTTCTTACGGCGAAACCTCAGAATTATCGATAATTAACATTTTTAATTAATTAATCAATCATGATTTGATTGCCCGTCCGAAATTTTGGATTCAAGTACTTTGTATGACGCTATCTGGTACGGCAAAGCGTTTCATGCGAATATGTCCTTAAAAATTGGAGGAACCACCAAAAATATGTACTCTGACAATTTCTGCGTTATCCATGAGGCGGTGGTGGGTGTAGGGTAAGGGGCAAGGGCGGGAGTGGTGGTAGTCGAATTTACTGGTTTCCTGCAAGAAAACGAATTAAAAAGTTAATCGGTAAATGTACCACCGAGGAAAACTTGCCACTCGTTAAGCTAGTAAATTTATGGGGATAAACACTCCGTCACTTTTGTTTTCGTTTTCTTAAGATTTACATGCCTGAGTACTTAAAAATTTGTTTATTCATTATTTCTGCGAATGGTTCAAATATAAAAAAATTTATAGAAATTATCGGCTCGCTTTTTCTTTTTCCAAAATCAAAAGTCTTGGAAAATCTGTTGATTTGTTATTTCACCGTATGCTTGCAAATTTCACAAAGTTAGAAAAATTATTCTTCTTTTTTTTCCAAAAATTCAAAGTCCCATGAAATTGGAACCCCTTAGCTTTGTTTTTTACGACAAGTGCCGAAATTTGCTTTAAATATGATATTTCGATACTTTCTGAAGATTTTAATTACGTCGGCATAAATATCTCACAAAAAATATATTTCGACGGGGAAAGAAGCTTCTATGAGGTATCAAAAAATTCGAAATCACATTTGGAAAAACTTACACAATGGTGCATGCCACAACGGTTCCATTCGTGGCATCGACAAATCCGATTGGATGATTATAGATGAGGGTTGGATTTATGTCTAATGTGCTAGTACACCTGGCCCAGAACGCTAATTGATAGAAGAGATATGCAAGAGTATTCGGCAACTCACTGTAAATCTGTGGTTGATATAAAATTATGAATTTGGTTATGCAGTTATCTATGAAAATAACGTTTTTATATAGAATATTCGAGACAAATTGCAAGTAATTTGTAATGAACGGAAAATTTAAGTTCCTCCGAGAACGTACGAAGAAAAGAAAGAGAAATAAAACATTGCATTTGTTCCTCGTCCTTTGGCCAATTGGTCCAGATGTTCATTTTTAATCATATGTGAGTAACTTTTTAATGTGACAACTGGTAAATATGAGCCAAAGCCTTCAATTTGACACGTGATATTCAGTAATAGCGAAGTATGATATTTTTCAAACAATTTCCGTTCGTCTAATATAAATTGATGATTTGCCGAAACCGAAAACTTTTGTTTACAATGAAAAAAAAGAAAGATACGATGTATGTGGTTATTTATATTCCCTTCGCCATTCAATGGATGTGATATTTTGATACTTTGACGGATTTTTGCAAAATTTCGACAAAGTTGTTGGATAAACGGCAAACGTAAAGTTTAGTGACGAAAATGCGAATGCACTAAGGATTGTTCAGTCTCCGATAATTCGAAACATATTAATAATGATTCACCAGTATATTCGTACATTTTACTGGATGAAAATAGTAGGGTTCATATTACATACTTTCATTGAAATGCTTTTCATTTCAATGCTATTCAATGCTTAAACGACGACCAAGATAGAGGAAAGCAAGGGTATATAGAGAACCTTCGTAAAACCACTTATCTTTTGCCAAGATGAAAATCAAAGAGTTATTTCTTTTGTTAAATAGAATACTGCCGTATGTTATTACGAACTTGCAATTTTTACCGTGAGCTACAAATTTTTAAATATGAAGAATATTAATTACTTACTCTGGACAGATTAAAGGGAAGTAGATCGCCGTCCTGAGCGCCAACACTGCACGTAGTTCCCTTCTCGTATACAACTAACTTATAAATTGCATGCGTACTCTGGTTCATATCAACGCTGATTTGGTAATTATTAACACTTTGATTGCCGACCCGAATAATGGTTAGATTTCCCACATTTATTTCTGCAGCCATTAAATCCCCATCGGCTATGATTTCCTAGTGCAAAATAATTGAACGCTTCTTAAAAAACATTCACTATAGGTAATAATTTGTATTGTACATGTATATATACTAGGGGACGTCGCTCCCTTGCGCGCTTCGAGCGCCAAGTATTCTCAGAGCCGACATATACGAGTACATGGGGCGTGCCACGTCAACTCGGTCTCGCTGTGATCCTCAGTCTCGGGGGTTTGGTCAACAATTTTTCACAATATGGTTACAGCCTTTAAGGGTACGCTATTTTTGTATACATTTTTTTCGCTAATTCCTATTTACTAATGATTTAGAAAAGTTTATTTACTTTAAACATAGGGTTAGACATAATGTATGAATCTGAAAAAATTATTAAAAATCCGCTACTTAATGCCAACATTTTCAAGCTATGCATCCCAAAGTGGGGCGGGAAATTGAAGAAAATAGTGCCGAACGCCGGTTTAATTCGAGATGGGATTAACTTTTTTCATTCCACAAAGAAGATTTTTCAGATTTTTAAATTAAGTCTATCCGCTTGTTATTATTGAACTTGAATTTTTCAAAATGAAAATAGGCCGAATTGACCGAAATAATAGAAATTTATCGATTAAAAATCTCATCATTTATGATCCGTTAATCCGGTCTGATATTTTTTTCCTCAACTTTAGTGCACAATTTTCAAATTTATAAAACAATTTTCATGATACTTTTAGGCATTTGGAGGTTACATTATTACTCTTAAAACTCATCAACAGCATGTACGTGATTATTGAATGACTGTCGATATTTTTTTGGTTCAATTTAAATTATAACTTTATTTTGTGTTAACGAGAAATTTTTTATTTTATTTTTTCTTTATAAGTAATTATCGACTCACAACTGGATCTGCGGGTCTGGTTTCGATGTAGGGAACACCGCCATGTCCAAAGTTCCTATCGATTTTTGTCCTGCGAGCAAAACGAATTGGATAGTTGATCGATGGTCAAGATAATAATGCACCAATGACTAATTGTGCAAGCATAATTTCTCACTTTACAAGGGTATATACATGATAGTGATGAATGACGGGAGAGAAAAGGATGCGGCCATCACTTATCAAGCAGTAAGCCCCTTCGTCTTTTGATGTTTATTCGAGTGATGTGGAAACACATCTGCATATTGATTGTCGCGAAGGGCCCTAATCGTTAACTGAACCAAAATCACCGGGCAGGGGTGGGCATATGTGGTGGAATACAAATACTGTACAAGACTGGAACGGGCTGAGTACACCGTTCTTCAACGCGCAATTCGGGACGAACATTAAGATTTTTTCTACCATTCTCAAATCTGATTGCATATGTAGCGAGAGGAGTTGCCGTGCAAAAATCCAGCCCCGATGGTCCACCGGTATTGTGGGGGAAAAGAATATACAGAAATGGTTGTCGATGTGAAAGAGGTCGACATTGTTGATAAAAAAACGGTTAATTTTCGTACGAACGTTGTTTTTACTGATGATGAGACGGTGATAATGGTAGACAAATCAAAATTTTTGGTCCCGGATTGCCGGGCGAAGAACGGTGAACCGAGATATCGAACGGATAATATATATCGATAAGAGAATATGAAAACTCTACTTTACAAAATAAGGGAGAGGAGTGGCTCAGAGGATGAGTCTCATATCTGCTGATTATACTGTTTTTAGTTTTCTTTAAAAAATTGAAAATCCCATAAAACCTGAATCCCTTGAACTCTATTTTTTTGAACGAACATTGCCGACATCGAGGATGGTGTGGTGGTCAACTTTCGTGTGAAATTGGAGTAGCAATGCTCGAATCGTTCATGAGATGTAACATTTAAAATTTTCCATATGCTTACAATACACACCCATTGATATTTACTCTACATACGACTTTTCGATTATTTTTCACACATTTTATTTACTGTGGCATGAATATCTCGCAAATAAAATATTTTCACAATAGAACAAAACTTCTTCTATGAGGATCCTAAAAATTCGAATTTGTAGTTGGTAATACTTACACGTTGGCGCATCCCAAAATTTCAGTAGAGTTGCCAGTAATACGTGCCATTTGTATCGGTGAGTCTTTGGGAAGGGATAATAGCTCATATCCGTTCGTATAAGTGATATTTGTTTCACCAACAAATAGAATTGTCACGACATTAAATGAGGCCGAATGGCCGCTCCTCTGTAGTGGGCATAAAGGTTTGCCTTTTAACATGTAGCTTTATATACAATAATAACTACGTTTTTATATAATATTATCGAGAAATACTTCAAGATATTCAAAATGAGCGGAAAATTTATGACCTCGACGATCCTATTAGCGTGCTGATGGAATAAAGAAAAAAAATCTATTGTTCTCGGTGTCTTTCGGGCACGTGTTCCGAACGTTCATTTTTAAACGTATCTCATTTTTAAACAAATCTTTAATTTCAAATCGTGAGAGTCGTATTAGCGACGTATGATATTTTTCAAACGAACCCTGCTCGCCGATCTGCAAAATATTTCAAATATATCAAGGATGTGAATAGATTGAACTCAAACAAGTTGCATTCCAAAGATTTAACGGCGACCAAAAGAATGGGCGTGAAGTGTTGAGTCGCAAATTTATCGATGAACACGGTTATATATAGAGATCCCTCGTTAAGCCACATATCCTTTTGCCGAGATGGAAAATAGAGATTTTTTTTTTGAAATCAAATACTCATGTATTCTTTGAGTTTCCTTATGAACTTGCAAGTTTTATCAAAAACAAAAAAAATGCTAATTATCGAGAATACTCGTATTAATGCTCACTTTGAACCACATGGGGGATCTATTCGTCTGACAATCCGTGATGTTGTCGAATGTTCGGAACGTATAAACCCCAGGCTGGACACCAGAGAAATTCGCGACCATTAGTGGGGTATCACAGGCCACAAGTTCAATAAGAAACGTCAAATTCGCCGACCCGTTTCTCGGACTGTCGTAATGTATGACAGCATTGTGATGTACTGACTGGTACAAAATAATTGAACACAATCTTAAAAACATTTATCATAGGGAATGATTTGTATTATATATATATATATACTAGGGGGCTCTGCCCCCCTGCGCGCTTCGCGGCCCAACCGATCCCCGCCGTTCCATCTCGCCCGGCCCCCCCCCCCCAACTCTTGTACACGGCGGCGGCGGCGGCGGCGGCGGCGGCGGCGAAATATATGAGTAATATGGAGCGGTTTACTAGGGGGGCTTTGCCCCCCTGCGCGCTACCATGGATTATAACGCTGGATGATGTTTGTTTACTCGTTTATTTTTGACAGGAATGCGCCCGTCAAGGACCCGAGCGACAGGAGTGCCGATGATTGTTTGAGGATGGGAGAATAAGATCTTTTAAATCATTTTCCGAGCTCGACCATCGTCGCTGAGCTCCGGATGATGACTGCATAATTATCGTTTGGCGAGTCTTAAGTAATCTCGAGATTACTGCGCGCTATTGTCAGCAGACGCCTGTGAGGCGTCTGCCGGCTGCCGTGAGATCTACGCTATCAGCAAAACGCTGAAAGGTGTGACTCCGAGTAGTCAACGGTCGCACGTCTTAAGGTGCACGATTAGCAAAAATCCACCGTGAGAGCCCTACCGTCTTTCCGCTCGCATGCTGATAAGGCGGCTCGGATAATTTGTTAGAAAACACCCCGAGGGTGTCTCGTGATTTTTCGTTGGTTGAAATTTTAAATAGTAAGAAAAATGGTTTTTCTTATCTCGCAATTTACTAAGTAATTTATAAATATGGTTTTCGAACAAAATCCGATAGCCCAATGTCCGTTCCCGTGTGCGTGGGAATTCCGAACGTAACAATATATATATATATATATACACAAGGTCTGTTCAAAAAGTATCGTGAATTTTGAACTTCCGGGGGCTACGTATATTCGATTTTCGATTTTTTTGTGGCGTTAGGTTGGTACTCGTGTCCCTCACTTATGCTGAAAAAATCGGCCATTTTGAATGTTTAGTTAATTGTTGAAAGCCATTTTGGTTAGACGCGTTTTGGCTTGTCTTCGATTTTTGCCTATTCCAAAAGGCAGCTTCCATTGCGATGATTGAGCTTTGAGCGTTTCCACGTCATAACCATAAATCCATGATCCGTCCCCAGTTATGACCCTCTGGAGCAAATTTGGGTCGTCGCGGACCGAGTCCAACAGCTCCTTTGCAATGTTAACGCGACACTGTTTTTGTTCGAAATTGAGCAATTTTGACACGAATTTCGCGGCGACCCGTCTCATGCCCAAATCATTGGTAAAAATCGAATAGCACGAGCCAATCGATATGTTTAGTTCCTCATCAACTTCTCTAACGGTGATTCGACGATTGTCCAATATTATTTTCTTCACTTCATCAATCAGTCCGACTGGAACCGCTAACGGTGACAGACGTGTTTCTAATCGTGCCTACCCCGGTATCAATAACAATACAATCAAATATAAGTATAGTGCGTAAAGACACAACACCTCACAGTGACCAGTGCCGTTAACATGGACGAGGAAGACTCTGACGATAACCAAGGCGAAAAAGCGAACAACCTGCACTCTGTGCGATCTCTAAAAAATACTAGAGGCCAAGAGCTAAACGAGAGATCCTCTCCTGAGCAGGATCGCGCAAATTACCTAACCGGTCGATACAAACAAGTCCCAAATATATGCATAGCACGTAAATCACAGACGACGAACCAGCTCCAAAAATCACCAGCGTGGCAGATAGTGCGCCCGAGAAAACGACCAAGAAGAAACTCAATTCACTCCTCGAATAGTGAAGATGAGACACATCTAAATCTCAACCGAAATCGATTCTCAGTATTACAATCCTCTGCCTCGAATGTAAACACGGATGTGAACGATCAGGTAAACATGGATGTGAACGATCAGGCTGCGAAAGACAATACCGAACCGAAACCACCTCCAATATTCATTCCAGGAGTACAAAATATCGAAACTCTCACGAACGAAATAAACAATATCATAACCGTAAATGATTACACTCATAAAACGTCCAACAGTGGTCGATTAAAAATAATGGTAAAAAACTCTACTGCATACAGAAAAATTGTTCACTTTCTGGAAGACTTAGGTGCCGAGTACCACACATACCAATTAAAGCAAGATCGCGCCTACCGTGTTGTTATTCGATCTCTACATCACACCACCTGCACGGAATACTTAAAAGATGAAATCAATAAACTAGGCTTCAAAGTTCGGAACATAATGAACATCAAAAGTGGAAAAACAAAACAACCGCTCCCACTCTTTTTCGTCGACTTGGAACCCTCCCCAAAAAACAAAGAAATGTACAAAGTAGAACTACTAGCAAATGCTAAAGTTCAGATCGAGCCACCTAAAAAAAATAACGAGATCCCCCAGTGCGTGAGATGCCAAAGGTACGGCCACACGAAAACCTACTGTCGGAGACCCTACAGATGCGTCAAATGTGGCGACGAGCACAAGACAGATGAATGCACAAAGAGCAAGGATACGCCAGCTATATGTGCCTTATGCGATGGTGCTCACCCTTCAAACTATAAGGGATGTGCGGTATACCAAGAAATACTCCAGCAGCGAAACAACACCGCACAGCGACCTCACTGGCACAGGACCAACGCACGCGAACAACAACCAAGCACACGAACGGAAATAAATCCAAACAATGTGCGTGTCAACACAAGCTACGCACAAGTAACCCGAACTAACACTGAAACTCACGCTAATCATTTAAACACACAAGCGAATCTAACGGACACACTTGCAAACTCTTTCGCCGAACTGAAAACGCTCCTCACACAACAAACGGAGCTCATGAACTCCCTAGTCAAACTAATAACAACATTTATCACGAACTTGTCTCAAAAATGAATTCCTACTACCGAATTGTACTATGGAACGCCAACGGCTTAGCACAAAGGCGTGACGAATTAGCTGTATTCTTAAATCTTTATAAAATAGACATAATGCTCATCACAGAAACACGATTCACGACCAAAAACTACTTCAACTTGCGTGGATATAATTTCTACGATACAAAACATCCGGACGGTACTGCCCATGGAGGTGCCGCGGTAATAATTCGTAAAAACATAAAACATCACGAACTCATCAAATACGAAAAAGAACACATACAAGCAACGAGTGTTGAGATACAAGAATGGAACGGCCCCCTAGTCCTGTCGGTAGCTTATTGCCCACCTAAACATAAAATAAAAGCACAGAAATTCATCGAATACTTCGAGACTCTAGGCCCGAGATTTATTGCCGGAGGAGATTACAACGCCAAAAACACACTGTGGGGATCCAGGCTAAACACAACAAGAGGTAACGAACTTCACAAAGCTATTATAAACAAAACAATGGACTATATTACTGCCAGGCAACCCACATACTGGCCAACTGACCCTAATAAAACCCCAGATGTTTTGGACTTTTTCGTCACGAAGGGGGTAGCAAGAACCTACACTAACGCGGAATCGAGTCTCGAATTATCTTCGGATCACACACCCGTAATTCTCACAATAAGTACTGAACTAATATATAAAGAAAAGACTCCTAACCTGCATAATAAAAAGACAGAATGGGAACTCTTCAGAAAAACAATTGATGACAACATCAATCTGAATATATCTCTCAAGACTGAAGCAGAAATAGATGACGCTACTGAAACATTCACTAGACTGATCCAAACAGCAGCGTGGGACGCAACGCCGAGTCTAAAAACCAAAGAAAAAACTTTCAACTACCCTCTGCAAATCAAAAACAAAATCACGGACAAAAGAAGACTCCGGAGAAAATGGCAAACAAGTAGACACCCCGTGGATAAAACTAACTACAACAAAGCCGTCAAGGAACTCAAAAATATTATACACACATACAACAACAATAACTTAAGTAAAAAACTAGAAAATCTGACTGCGACCCAAGCCACCGAATACTCACTATGGAGGATAACTAAAAACATGAAACGGCCCCAAACGCAGATTCCACCAATCAAAACTGCAGCCAACCAGTGGGCTAGAAGCGAAATCGAAAAAGCAAACGCCTTTGCAGAGCATCTCACAAACGTCTTTACACCAATAAACACAGGCCCCAGAGAGAACGACAGAAGAATAGAAGAGTTCCTAAACTCGCCTCTACCTGTCGCCCTCCCAATTAACCCTTTTTCACCATCAGAAATCCTCCGAGGCATAAAAAACCACGTCAAAACATCTAAGTCACCTGGCTATGACCTCATAACCGGAAAAATGCTAAAAGAACTCTCAAAAAAAGGAATAGTATTCCTTACAACGCTGTTCAACAATATCATGCGCACAACATTCATACCAAATCAATGGAAAGTTGGACAAATCGTGATGGTACCCAAACCTGGAAAGCCACCAACAGAAATAACGTCATACAGACCAATCAGCCTTCTTCCCATAATCTCAAAACTATTTGAAAAACTACTCTTATCACGTATGAATCCACACATAACAAACGACAAACTGTTACCCGAGCATCAGTTCGGCTTCAGAAACTCACACTCAACAATAGAACAAATAAACAGAGTACACACCGAAATCCTCAACACCTTGGAGGAAAAAAAGTACTGCTCAGCCGTGTTCCTGGACATTCAACAAGCATTTGATAAAGTCTGGCACGAAGGATTACTATACAAAATCAAAAAAAAGATGCCTCAATTCTACCTCATTATAAAATCGTACCTCAGTAACAGGAAGTTCCAAGTACGATATGGACAAGAAATAACAACTCTACACACAATAAAATCAGGTGTACCCCAGGGCAGCGTCCTAGGACCGGTTCTCTATACGCTTTACACCGCAGACCTTCCCACTGGAAATGACGTCACTTTCGCGACCTATGCAGATGACACTGCAATGCTAGCTAAGCATGAAAACCCCACCGAAGCGTCCCTGCTACTCCAAAAGGCGCTAACGCAAGTCGAAAAATGGCTAAACACATGGAAGATAAAAGCTAGTGAAAGTAAATCGGTGCATATAACGTTCACTCTACGAAAAAACAACTGCCCAACAGTTACTCTCAATAGTCAACCCTTACCAACAAAAAATTGCGTAAAATACCTTGGGATGCACTTGGACAGACGATTAACTTGGAGCAAGCACATTAAAACAAAAAGAAAAGAACTCGACATCAAGTTTAAAAAAATGTACTGGCTATTCGGAAGAAACTCCAAAGTAACAACAGAAAACAAAAATCTACTATATAAAGTAGTACTCAAACCAGTGTGGACGTACGGCATCCAACTCTGGGGGACGGCCAGCAGATCGAATATAGAAATCCTTCAAAGATTCCAATCAAAAATATTAAGAACAATTACCAACGCCCCATGGTACGTCAGCAATAAGACCCTACACAACGACCTACGAATAACAACGGTAGCAGAAAACATCCAAATGTTCAGCACGCGATACGTGGAAAGACTACGAAACCACCCTAACACAATGGCCCGAGAAATCCTCGACAGAAGGAATGAAATCAGACGACTCAGACGCATCAAGCCTTTGGACCTTCCGAACAGAGAAATATAACACCAACAAACTCTTCGACATCAATTGTGGGTTTGGCAACGGTCACTCCCCTAAACAACGAACAACACCTACATCACAGCTATTGAATGTCCCGCCGGGACAGATTATAGCTACAAGCAAAAAGAGAAAAAAAAAAAAAAAAAAAAAAACTTCATCAATGTTTTCGTCTGTCGTTGATGTGCTCGGGTGTCCGGAACGCATTTCGTTGTTCGCATCTTCTCGGCCCTCTGAAAACATTTTGTACCACCGATAAACGTTGCTTTGGTCCAAGGTAGCTTCACCATATGCCACAGTCAACATTCGGAATGCATCCGCGCACTTAATTTTATTTTTCACACAAAATTTGATACAGATTCTTTGATCCATTTTTTGGAATAGGCAAAAATCGAAGACAAGCCAAAACACATCTAACCAAAACAGCTGTCAACAATTAACTAAACATTCAAAATGGCCGATTTTTTCAGCATAAGTGAGGGACATGAGTACCAACCTAACGCTAAAAAAAAATCGAAAATCGAATATACGTAGCCCGCGGAAATTCAAAATTCGTGCTTTTTGAACAGACCTCGTATTGTTATATTCGGAATATATATATATATATATATATATATATGGTATACTAGGGGGGCTCTGCCCCCCTGCGCGTTTCCATCACGACCCGGCCTACCTCCCTCCGCCGTTCCATCTCGCCCCGGCCTTCCCCCACCCCCTCCTCAACTCTTGTACACGGCGGCGGCGAAATATTTATATAATATAGAGAAATATATTGTTACGTCCGGGGTTTCCATTGGGAAACCCCACTGGTTAGCTTATTTTTTTATTCTTTTTGTAAAAAGTAAAACTTTAAAATCAAAATTTTCAAAATAGCTCGGATTTCCAGAATCCTCGCAAAAAAAAAACAGAATTCCACTAAAGCCAGGATGAGGAAAAAACCTCGAAACATAAAATCTTAAAATCCGAATTTCCGAACTGTGGGATACATTGTTGTACTCGTATGCACGCAAATAAACCCCCATGGTACCAAGCGGTCGAGCGACCGGTTCACACGCTTGAAAATATCTTTCTAAAAGCAGAATGCACTTATCACACAGGATGTAGCCTAGACGCTGACTCGAAAGTCAGCGTTCTCGGTATTGTACGCGATCTCACGACAGAGACTTGTGTCCAAGGCGGGATTCTGCTGACAGCTTAGCTAATCCAAAATTATCCGACGCGTGTCGGAAGAAATCTTCCCGCATGCGCCGGCATCTCCCACTTCATACGCAAATTAATCCGCTTTACTCATTAGGACAAATTAGTAGAGTCTTTAGTCTTTTTCTGGAGCTGGCCACGATGGTCAAGCTCGAAATGTAATCGCAAGTCTTACTCCGTGTACTTGTTATACGAAATAACAATTCTAAGTGAACGCCCCTTTAAAGCGTTGGTGAAACCTAGGCCAACCAAAAATTTACTCAAGCACAAAGGTACGAGTTAATAAACGGTGACCGATATCTGTTGGATTTTAAGAAAGAAATCCTATACAAAAAGGTTAATCTCGCTAGAGAGAATTTGTCTGTACAGCGTTTACGACTGCAAATATTGTTTTCCATCAGAGGTTCCTTTGTCGTAATCTCTGTCTCTAGTTTCTTTTATTTTATGACGAGTTTTCTCCGGCCTTGTTATGGTCCTCTTGTTTGAGTAAAATCAATAGAGAATATTGTGGCGCAATAAAAATGAACGACATTTTTTTTTAAATTAGGTTCAGTATCACGTACTGAATGTGAATTAACAAAATGATTACAAATTAAGGGAGCGGAAGTGCCGCCATTTTGAGGAAAACCGTAGTGGCCAATATCTCCGTTACTGTGCAGTTTAGGACAAAAATGGTAATAACATTTCTTGTAGATAATTGAATTTTCCATCTTTTTTTCTAAATAATTTTTTTTGTATCACTTACCGTTTACGACTTATACGACTGTTAAAATTTATTCATTCACTTTTTGACCTGTATCTCTCCTAATAATTGTCTAAACAATAAATCGCCAATAATTTATCTTTTAAATCCATTTATTTCCCTTTTTGAATAAATTTCCCGTTTTCCTATTCTTTTGTTCATTATGCCAACAGTATATAATTGATAATTTGATATTAATCGTGGGGCAATCCGAGTTATGAAGTATTATTGAATTGTAAAAAATATTATACAAATATTTAATAAATGTCGACGGGAAGTCGCTGTTTTTTGCAGGTAAGAAGGTATTTATTGTTAATTATGTCAATATCATTAATATTTTTTTACATATGTATTGAATTTTCATCATTGTACTATGCATACCTCGTTTTTATTAACTTTGCACCCAGTAGCGCAACATTGAACGCGTTATAACTTTGAGAATATTAACTTTAGACAAAAAAGTTTTAAATAAAAGTTGTGGGCAATGTATGGATTCAAATGATAAGTTATTATCATTTTATTGTTTAAACAATTATTAGGAGAGATACAGGTCAAAAAGTGAATAAATAAATTTTAACAGCCGTATAAGTCGTAAACGGTAAGTGATAGAAAAAAAATTATTTAGAAAAAAAGATGGGAAATTCAATTATCTAGAAGAAATGTTATTACCATTGTTGGCCTAAAGTGTACGGTAACAGAGATATTGGCCAATACGGTTTTCCTCAAAATGGTGGCACTCCCGCTCCTTTCATTTGTAACCATTTTGTTAATTCACATTCAGAACGTGATACTGAACCTTATTAAAAAAAAAAATTGTCGTTTATTTTTAGTGCGATGCGGACAAGAGTAACGAGCACCCTATTGATTGTACTATTTACGCAGTTGAGCATTTGTCCGGCATAGCAGGCCCCGTTTATGACGCTAGATGGGTGTCTACGAGTAGAAAAAACACACGTAAAAGGACAAAGAGTGCCTTATTACTTTAGAAGTCCAGAGGGCTGGTCCCTTGTCTTTTCAGTTTAGTCTTCGTTTGACAGAGCTAGAGTAAGCAGCTTGATGCATCTTCCGAGTGTCTTAAAATAAAGAAGTAAAAGTAGCATTAATTCACCTATTGTCATTATTTATCCATCCTGTATCCCAATAATATCCGACATAGAACGGGCGGCACCTAACGCCTCGACGGAGACCGTGCTTCATTAAAGGCGCAGATACATATAGACCCGTGAATTTTAATCGACTTTGATTAATTTTTTTTTAAAGAATAATTCATTCAATGTTTTTAAACTTAGCGTATAGTTTATTTATATTTCAACTATTACACATTTTTTTTAACAATTAAAAATGGCCGATTTATGCATTTTTCTCAAAACTATTTTTTTCAAATCTGCGTGAGCGATAACTTAAAAAGTTTTTTATCAATCGGGCTGAAATTTTGCACACATCTTTTCAATGATATTACTATCTATATGAATCTACTTATTTTGAAAAATTTCTTGAAAAAATTATTTTTTCGAAGCAAAAACAATTGAAAAATTTGGTTTAAAATTTAAATAATTTTTGTAAAAAGTTTCAATCCGCAAATTATTTTTTTTTCTTTTATTCTTAGGTTCATCTACAAAATATAACATTAATAAACACTCGGAAATTGTTTTTTTTTTTTTCATTTCAGATCAATACAACAGAGGCTAGAAGTTATGCCAATCAACAACTCGCGCTGCGAGTTGTTGACAACCTTCCCGGAAGACTGGACTGTAAATTGGCCATTTTGAATTGTTAGAAAAAAAATATTTTGCAATAGTTCAAAATATAAAAAAACTATACGCTAAGTTTCAAAAACATCGAATGGATTATTATTATTTTTTAAATTAAGCAAAATGGACTAAAATTCAACGGGGCTATATGTATCTCCCCCCTAAGACTGCTCCGAGCGACAGCCCAGAGCCAGGTTTTCCGAAGGGCTCCCTTTTAGAAACACTGCTCCTAGCGACAGTGGTCAGCGGTGTTAAATAACCGAAGAATCAGTCAGTCCCGCGAACTTATAGTCGCGAAACTCAGAACTCGCCTACGCGACGAACCATTAAACCGAAAAATTTGTAATTTATTGAGAACTCTGCTAAGTCTTCTTTCGAAACGAGTAATCAAAATTACCTACGTACTATTTGGCAAGTGCGAAGTCGGAACTATAAAATCTGTGGAACTACGAAATTGTAGTATAAACTCGGAATTATTGTAGAAGTGCGAAATTGTAATTGTGAAAACGCTAGTCGCAAAAACGAAGACTGTTCGATTAAAATTGTGACACCAAATCAAAATTGCGAAGTTGTGAAATAAAAATCTCCGAACCAATCAAAAGTGTTTGAATAAATGTTTTGTTATTTGTTAAGAATAAAAAATGGTTCGACGAGTTTAATCCAAATAAACCGCTACGCCCATACCGCGGTTACGCCTATTAAAATCATAAAATCAGAATTTAGAAGCAATCACAACTATGTCAAACAAATAAATAAATAATCAATCAGCATCATCTTCACACATCACCGATCCACACTCGCACGCTGCAATCCCTGATGGGCACATTCCCGTCTACACCACCGGGGCGACTAATAAATACCTGCCTACGGTCATGGTGATAAGTTCGTTAAATAAATAAAAATAATACAAACAAAAATGATGAAATCGAACGCGCGTAAGACGTAACAATATATTGTTTTTTAAGGAACTTATAGTATGAATATCAATTTGATGAAAATCAAATATATTGGCAGGATTATTATGTTCCTTTTTCACTCCCTCTCTCTCACCTCCAGCTTCCTGTCCATGTCTTTTATTCTCCTATCGATCTCCCCAACTGCCCCTCTGCCTAATGGGTTCCTTCCTCTGTCTAATTTTTTAATTTTCTCCGCTATTTCTGCTAGCTTTCTCTCTCTCTCTCTCTCTCCATCTTTTCCTGTTCCCTCCAACACCTCTCTTGTTCTTTCTTCATTTCTTCTTTGAGCTTCGCCAAATCCTATCTTACTTCCCCTCCTTGCCCCCTTGCTAACCACTTATATCATTCTCTTTTAACCTCTTCCCGCATGTTCCTTGCCAGTTTTTTTATGTTCAACATCTTTCTGCCCCCTTCTATGACGAATCCGTCACTATCTTGCTCAATTGGAATATCCTCTCACTCTCTTTATCTTCCTGCTCTCTCGCCTCCATGTGCTCTCTTTTTTTCTCTTCTACATTTCATTTATCCCATCTATATTTCCTGTGCTCGCACTTTTTACCCTCACTAGTGTTTCCACTTTTGTTTTTCTGCCTCTCTTTTTCACTTCTTTGTCCGTCCCCTCCTCGCTCCGCCATTCGCAACTCTACTCCCACATCCTTTTTTCTCTTTCTTCCTTTCTCTAATTTTTTCCTCCCACTTTGCACTCTATTCTAAGCTACTCTCACTTTCTTTTACTGTTTGTGCTTGGTTCTGCTCTTTTGCTTGTTTGTTTATCCCGCATTCCAAGTTCAGCGTACCGCGGGGTCCTCACTGCTCTTGTCTCCCACTGTTTCTGCTGCTCGAAAAGACAATTCGTTTGGTTTTTTTTTTTTTTTTTCGAAATGTATGAATGACTCAATGACTCACATACTGATTGGCGGTTGCGAAATGGGCACTGGCCAGTATAATAACGAGCGTATTCATCGTGGTAAGTATCTATTTATGAAACAAAATTCAAGAGAAAAATATTAATAGATCAACGTCACTTGTTTTCTTAAAACATTTATAAAAATAATAAAATTTTTAATTTTTTACGATTAATTCATTTTTTTCACAATAAATCACATATATAACATTTTGGATTATGGAATTTCCAAAGTATTCTTACAGAGGCTTGCTCTGTTGGACCTTTCGAACGTTCAGCATATAAATGAATTAAATAAATTTCTTGACCGACAGCAGTGGATGCGTGGTCGGTTCGCGGCTTCGGCGATAAAGACGGCTTTAATTTTTTCAGAGTTTCAGTTGTGTTTACCATCAGAAAATCAGAACTCTGCATTCCGCTCAGTAGTCACCGTGCAAGCCAGTGCACGGCTAAGCGGTCACCCATCCCAGTACTGAGGCGTGACCAAGCCTGCTTAAAGACTGACATACCCCTGCGCGCTGAACACCGAGTAAATTTGAAAAATGATCATAAAGGTTATATTGTGAAAAATAAATAAAATTGTTGATTTCAGATTTTTTTTAAACTTTTCAATTATAAAAAAAATAATTTTTTTATTTAAAAAAAATATTAACATAATTTTTTACGTGTATAAATGGACTACTGATGAAAACCACGGCGACTCCTTGTCGACATCACAACTTCACAAAAAATTATCCAATCTCCAAAAATACAGATGAATCTATTAAAGTGATGTAATAGTAATAGTTTAACGGAGCTTTTTTCTTAAAAAATGAAGAAATTACAACATTTCAAACTTTAGTATACAATTTTAAAAAAAAATGGTGTTCAATAATTTAAAAAAAATTGTCCAACCAAAAAATTAAAAAAACCTCTCGTCAGACTTTAGAGAAAATAATTATGAAGATTAAAAAAAAAGAAGTTAAACATATTAAAAATTGCGTGAGTTATCGTGCTGATACTGTCTAAAAACATAGTTTCGAAGAAAATGCGTTTAAATAATATTAATATTAAAAAAAAAAATTAAAAATTCTTTTTCTCGTAGTTGAAAAGTTAATAAATAGTGTGAAATCAACAATTGGATTTTTTTTCACCATAAAACCTTTATAATAATTTTTCAAATGAACTCGGTTTTCAGCGAGCGCAGAGGTATGTGAGCCCTTAACATAGGAGATCGCCGAAGACGCGCATCGACCACACATTCACTACTGTCGGTTGGGTGATCTATATATCTGTCTCCATTATATGAATATATCACTGTCACCGCCGCCGCCGTGTACAAGAGTTGGCGAGAGCGGGCGGGATCAAGCGGCGGCGTGGACCAGCTGAGGGGACTTTGAGGGAACGGCGCGCGAGCCCAAACTGCCCTTTCTGAATCCCATCTTTCGGAAAATTACTCGGAATAGGCCTTTTGAAATGCCGATGTTTCAAGGTTTCAGAGCATTTGTTGAAATTGAGACAAACGTTTCGATGATCATTGATTTTCCCCGAAATTGTAAAAAAAAATACTCGCTCGGTACGAGTTATTCATTAAAATCGAACGAAATATTAATTGTGGATCATCGACAAACGGAGTTGTAAAATAAATAAGAACTACTTACTTTATATTTGAAGAGACAGGATCTGATGAGATTCACCGTTAGCGATGACTGAGAACCGAAAACATGTGAATATTCAAAGTTTTATTTTCGTCAAAAATGATATGCTTATAAACGGAAATGTATCAACTCGTGCCTTAGAGATTACAAAAGAAAATTTAAATTGCCTTATTATTGATAAAATGGAAGTAATTGAAAAAATTTAATTCAACAAAAATAGAATACGCGCATTGACTTTAAAGTACCCGGATACCTCGAAACAATATTTCAACCTCTATTTCTGCTCTTCTCTGCAAAATTTCAGAATCGAATGTCGAAAAGGCCGAATTATTCGAAGAGTCGGCAAGAACGAAGGCACGGACGAAAAATATTACAAGTTCCAACACATAGAAAAAATTAACGAAGAGTTGCGTTCCGTAGGTATAACTTAGTCGTAGAAAATTCCGGAGAAAAAAACTGTGGGATCCCCTTTGAGGAGGTTTTTATAGTAAACTTCCGACCGTTCTGTGTCAAATGAGTGGGGCTTCGTAGATGCTGATTGGGCAGGTTATCTCCGCGTCATTAAAATTCTGGCTGATTCATGTCATATTAGTGGAAAATCGCGACGTTTTATTGGTTCCGTGGTAAATCAGTGGGGCTACGTAGATGCCGATTGATCAGTTTATCTGTTCCTCTGAAAAGTTGTGACTGATCCATATCATTTTAGTGGGAATTCGCGGAGTTCGATTAGTTTACTCGACATTATATTATTGTAAGATCTATTATCGTCGAGAATGATTTCCCTCGATTCGGAAAATATTCGCATATGGATATCTTTAATTGCTTACAACTATTTCGCGGTCAAAAAGGGTGTGTTCGTGACTTTTTTGTGGAAAAATGGTTGTAGGTTTCCAACTTTTTTTCACAGTAAAAAGTATGATTTGAGGTATGTTTTTTTATTGAAAAATATTCGTAAATGTAAGAAATACAATATATTTTTGGCATACTGTGCCTCGAACAGTGACCATCGCTGCTCGGAAACAAATCATCTGAAGTCAAAAAACCAAATAGAATTGGTTTTGCTACCGTTTTATCAAGTCTTTAATCGAAGGATTCAATAAAATAATGATTTTTCAAAAAATGGTCACCGATCGAAAGTGATCGTCAAAATTTCGGTGAAAAAAACACTACATTTTCCTTGATATAAAAAAAGTATGCATAAAAAAAATCCCTCGATTAAGGACTGCCTTTTGATATAGAAAAAATGTATGGAAAATTTCAAGTAGATCGGTCTTGTCGTTTTTGAGATAGTGTGGTGACCGATTCTGAAAAAGTCATTCCGAGAAAAACGCGTTTAAAGTTTCAGGTCGAATCGAGCGGCTCGCGGAACCTAACTGTAAAAACGTCTGTAACTCCCTCAATTTTGAACGGATGGAACTGAAATTTTCAGAGAATATTCTTGATCGGTTATATTATAAGAATCCGCCGAAAACGAAAAATCGTTTTGCTCAAAAATTTCAACTAAAATTCGTTGGACGGAGGGATAATGCATGATTTCTTTCATATAATTGTTTATGTCTTCAAACAATGCAGTGTGTTTTGAATGCTTGGTCTTTTTACGGATGTCGATATCTCCACTTCGGCGGTAGAGCATACTATTGGCATCGTGGGAGTTTCTTGTATCTTTTTTGGAATTGTCTATACGATTTTTTTTATCCAAATAAAAACAAAACGTATATTTACTACTCTCAAACATGAGCGTCTTCCCTTAAAGACTGGTTAGTATTGAATTTGGCAAGAATCGGTCGACCAGTTTATATTGGATGCCGTAGAAACTTTTGAATGGCATATGATATGAACTGTTCGACCGATTCTCGTCAAATTAATCTAGTGTCTTTCATACATACGTGTTTGTTTGTTCAGTAAAGACAATGGGCATTCGGACATGTTTAAGGTATCATTGTTCAGAATTTTTTTCAATAAAAGAAACCATATAGAAAATTGTATTGTTTCTAGATTATTAACAAGAGGAATCCTTACTAATTATCCTTTATTTCGCCTGAAAATGTATCGTTTATATTGAAAATAACTAATAATTATAGATTCATATATACGAAATTGTCGTTTGGTTTTTTCCGTCAGCTTAGATACTTGATAATAGTGACCTAGAATTTTTACGTAACATTTTATGCATTTCCGCAAAACCATAAATGAATATACGACGTGCTTAAAAATGACCTCGGTTTGTCCGTACGGAAAGTCGTGATATCCCGGAACCGTGTGGGTCGCAAAGCAAATGACTTACCACGTGTATTTTTCGCAAAATGTTAAATGAATTAAAATATTCTTCACATAGTAAACTTGGAGACTCAAATTAAACTTCAATAATTTGTTGGCCCTGCATTTATGGCTATAACATACTTGATTTAAGGACTGACATACCCCTGAAATAAATGAAAAATCGATTTTTTTTACAGATTTTTATTCTTTAAACTTTTGAGAATTAAAAAAAAAACTTTTAAGGAAATTCCACTCCGTTACAAACTCATAGCAATAAATCGGAGACTAGCGGTAAGTTTTCGTTGTACCCACTAGAAACTTAAAATACGTTTTTCTCTAAACTATGTTTTTAGACATTGTCAGCACGATAACTCAGTCAATTTTTAACATTTTTTCACTTTTTCTTTAACTCTTGATAATTATTTTTTCTATAGTCTGACGAGTGGTTTTTCTAATTTTTCGGTTGGATAATTTTTTATAAATTAGCAAACACTATTTTTTTTAAATTCCATACTAAAGTTTAAAATACTTTAATGAAGAACACCACTGTGACCCCCTGTTTTTTTTAACATTTTTCAAGAATTTTTTTTTGTAGGAAAAAATAGAGATTTTCGGAAATTTTTTTTGGGTTTTGTTCCTTGTTTATTAATGTATCAAAAAACATTTTTTTCACATTTTTCACGCCGCATGGTGGCGCTGGGGAAGTTCTCGCGTCAGGTGCTGTCATCTCCGCGGCACGCAGCAGAACTCTGTTCAACGTCGATCTGAAAAAAAATACCGAGTGTTTTCGTTAATAATATGATATTTTGAAGGGAAGTACATAGGGATTTAGAAAAATATTGGTTTAAAAAAAAATAGGCACGCCTTTGAAATTAACTTTAATTTCAAAGGCGTGCCTATTTTTTTTAAAACAATATTTTTCTAAATCCCTATGTACTTCTCTTCAAAATATCATATTATAATACATAGGGATTTAAAACAATATTTTTCCAAATCCCTATGTACTTCTCTTCAAAATATCATATTATTAACGAAAACACTCGGTATTTTTTTTCAGATCGACGTTGAAGAGAGTTCTGCTGTGTGCCGCGGAGATGACAGCACCTGACGCGAGAGCTTCCCCAGCGCCACCATGCGGCGTGAAAAATGTGAAAAAAATGTTTTTTGATACATTAATAAACAAGGAACAAAACCCAAAAATATTTTTCGAATATCTCTTTTTTTCCTACAAAAAAAAATTCTTGAAAAATGTGAAAAAAAACAGGGGGTCACAGTGGTGTTCTCCCTTAATTTCTTTATTTAAAAAAAAAAGAAATTTCCCCGGTAGACTATTTATACTACAAAATTTTACTCGATCTTTTTTTATTTTTGGAGATTGGATAACTTTTAGTGAAGTTATGATAATTTTTCAAATTTACTCGGTTTTCAGCGCGTACAGCGGTATGGGAGCCCTTAAGGCGATATATCACGCGGTTCAACCGACTCGAAAACGGGAAAGGTTCTTTTTTCGACACGGTACGACCGATCGCGATGAAATTTTCGGTATGAAGTCTGAACGGTGGCAAAAAGTGGGTAAGCTTCTGGCGTTTCAAAATTTTGAAAAAAATTTTACAGTTCCAATTACCAAAATGCAGAAATGGCTAAATTTTTCACTGTTACACTCAGCGGATTGTTACGTCCGAAGCTTACACACTCGGCATAGGCCTGTTCCGTATCACCTGCAGCGCCGCCCTATCGGTAAGATCTGGCAACACAAGGGTGACCCAGCTGATGAAACGTTCATTATGGCTTCGAATAGCAGCGAAATTATTCGCTCAAATGGAAATTGCAGCTTTGTCGATTGCTTCAATACTGAAGCGAAAAATCCGGAGTTAAAGTTCTATTGTGTTCCATCAAAAAGTAATGAAATAGCAAGAAAGAAACGATGGATTCAAGCCGTTAAGAGAAGGTAAGTTAATGTATGATTATTTAATATATAAATAAGGTACAGAATTATTTCAATCAAATTATTATTATGTGGCTATATAATTGCTATAATATTTTTATACAAGTTCTGAAGCTTCTCGGGACATTCAATTCTTTTTAGAATTATCTTCAATCCTTTATCTTGTGAAAGACATTCATAACTGTGATATGTAGCACCAGTTTGGAATTTTAATAATTCCTCAAACACAAAACGCAATTCTTCCAGATGCTTCTCTTTTTCTTGCCTGTGAAAACCTCTTTCCGATTTAGTTAATTTCCCAGTTTGTACGTATTTCGCAAATGAACAGTCTAGCAGCATAAGTTCTTCTTGTACGTGTTCAATTTCATCTACCGAGGAGCATTTTTCCGAAACAGCTATTCTTTGTGAAACTAAACTGTCTATAGTGTATCCTTTTTTGTATCTTGCAAATTGGAAGTTACTAGGCTTATTCCACATTAGCGGCTGTTCGGTTTTCGATGTAGTACATTCTTCATTGACATAAATGCACACAGGTGCGACGTTTTTACACCCTCGTTTATTAAAATTTCAATTTGATTTTGTATTTTTTATTTGTCCTTCGACAAAAGATTAGATAGATCGAGAATACTCGCCGCGAGCTTTTACGTGCATTTTTATACATTTCCGCAAAGGCCAGGCATGATGTGCTTAAAAATAAACTCAATTTTTCCTTCCGTGTAAAGTCGTAAAATCCCGGAAACGTGCGCGTCGCAAAACAAATATAAAACAAAATATAAAATTTCAATTTTATTTTGTATGTTTTATTTGTCTTTCGACAAAAGATTAGATAGAGAATACTCGCCTCCAGCTTTTACGTGCAATTTTATACATTTCCGCAAAAGCATAAATACCAGGCATGATGTGTTTAAAAATAAACTCAATTTTTCCTTCCGTGTAAAGTCGAGAAATCTCGGAAATGTGTGCGTCGCAAAACAAATATAAAACAAAATATAAAATTTTAATTTTATTTTGCATTTTTTATTTGTCTTTCGACAAAAGATTAGATAGAGAATACTCGCCTCCAGCTTTTACGTGCATTTTTATACATTTCCGCAAAGGCCAGGCATGATGTGCTTAAAAATAAACTCAATTTTTCCTTCCGTGTACAGTGGTGAAATCCCGGAAACGTGTGCGTCGCAAAACAAATATAAAACAAAATATAAAATTTCAATTTTATTTTGCATTTTGTTTTGGTCTTTCGACAAAAGACTAGATAGATCGAGAATACTCGCCTCGAGCTTTTACGTGCATTTTTAAACATTTCCGCATGATGTGCTTAAAAATAAACTCAATTTTTCGTTCCGTGTAAAGTCGTGAAATACCGGAAACGTGTTCGTCGCAAAACAAGTATAAAACAAAATATAAAATTTCAATTTTATTTCGCATTTTTTATTTGTCCTTCGACAAAAGATTAGATAGAGAATACTCGCCTCCAGCTTTTACGTGTAATTTTATACATTTCCGCAAAAGCATAGTTACCAGGCATGATGTGTTTAAAAATAAACTCAATTTTTCCTTCCGTGTAAAGTCGTGAAATCCCGGAAACGTGTGCGTCGCAAAACAAATATAAAACAAAATATAAAGTTTCAATACTATTTTGCATTTTTTATTTGTCCTTCGACAAAAGATTAGATAGATGGAGAATACTCGCCGCAAACTTTTACGTGCATTTTTATACATTTCCGCAAAGGCCAGGCATGATGTGCTTAAAAATAAACTCAATTTTTCCTTCCGTGTAAAGTCGTGAAATCCCGGAAACGTGTGCGTCGCAAAACAAATATAAAACAAAATATTAAATTTCAATATTATTTTGCATTTTTTATTTGTCCTTCGACAAAAGATTAGATAGATCGAGAATACTCGCCGCGAGCTTTTACGTGCATTTTTATAAATTTCCGCAAAGGCCAGGCATGATGTGCTTAAAAATAAACTCGATTTTTCCTTCCGTGTAAAGTCGTGGAATCCCGGAAACGTGCGCCTCGCAAAAGAAATATAAAACTAAATATAAAATTTCAATTTTATTTTGTATTTTTTATTTGTATTTCGACAAAAGATTAGATAGAGAATACTCGCCTCCAGCTTTTACGTGCATTTTTATACATTTCCACAAAGGCCAGGCATGATGTGCTTAAAAATAAACTCAATTTTTCCTTCCGTGTACAGTGGTGAAATCCCGGAAACGTGTGCGTCGCAAAACAAATATAAAACAAAATATAAAATTTCAATTTTATTTTGCATTTTGTTTTGGTCTTTCGACAAAAGATTAGATAGATCGAGAATACTCGCCTCGAGCTTTTACGTGCATTTTTAAACATTTCCGCATGATGTGCTTAAAAATAAACTGAATTTTTCGTTCCGTGTAAAGTCGTGAAATACCGGAAACGTGTTCGTCGCAAAACAAGTATAAAACAAAATATAAAATTTCAATTTTATTTCGCATTTTTTATTTGTCCTTCGACAAAAGATTAGATAGAGAATACTCGCCTCCAGCTTTTACGTGTAATTTTATACATTTCCGCAAAAGCATAAATACCAGGCATGATGTGTTTAAAAATAAACTCAATTTTTCCTTCCGTGAAAAGTCGTGAAATCTCGGAAACGTGTGGGTCGCAAAACAAATATAAAACAAAATGTAAAATTTCAATTTTATTTTGTATTTTTTATTTGTCCTTCGACAAAAGATTAGATAGATCGAGAATACTCGCCGCAAGCTTTTACGTGCATTTTTATACATTTCCGCAAAGGCCAGGCATGATGTGCTTAAAAATAAACTCAATTTTTCCTTCCGTGTAAAGTCGTGAAATCCCGGAAACGTGTGCGTCGCAAAACAAATATAAAACAAAACATAAAATTTCAATATTATTTTGCATTTTTTATTTGTCCTTCGACAAAAGATTAGATAGATCGAGAATACTCGCCGCAAACTTTTACGTGCATTTTTATACATTTCCGCAAAGGCCAGGCATGATGTGGTTAAAAATAAACTCAATTTTTCCTTCCGTGTAAAGTCGTGAAATCCCGGAAACGTGTGCGTCGCAAAATAAATATAAAACAAAATATTAAATTTCAATATTATTTTGCATTTTTTATTTGTCCTTCGACAAAAGATTAGATAGATCGAGAATACTCGCAGCGAGCTTTTACGTGCATTTTTATACATTTCCGCAAAAGCCAGGCATGATGTGTTTAAAAATAAACTCAATTTTTCTTTCCGTGTAAAGTCGTGAAATCCCGGAAACGTGTGCGTCGCAAAACAAATATAAAACAAAATATAAAATTTCAATTTTATTTTATTTGGCATTTCGTTTTTGTCTTTCGACAAAAGATTAGATAGATCGAGAATACTCGCCTCGAGCTTTTACGTGCATTTTTAAACATTTCCGCATGATGTGCTTAAAAATAAACTCAATTTTTCGTTCCGTGTAAAGTCATGAAATACCGGCAACGTGTTCGTCGCAAAACAAGTATAAAACAAAATATAAAATTTCAATTTTATTTCGCATTTTTTATTTGTCCTTCGACAAAAGATTAGATAGAGAATACTCGCCTCCAGCTTTTACGTGTAATTTTATACATTTCCGCAAAAGCATAAATACCAGGCATGATGTGTTTAAAAATAAACTCAATTTTTCCTTCCGTGTAAAGTCGTGAAATCTCGGAAACGTGTGCGTCGCAAAACAAATATAAAACAAAATGTAAAATTTCAATTTTATTTTGTATTTTTTATTTGTCCTTCGACAAAAGATTAGATAGATCGAGAATATTCGCCGCAAGGTTTTACGTGCATTTTTATACATTTCCGCAAAGGCCAGGCATGATGTGCTTAAAAATAAACTCAATTTTTCCTTCCGTGTAAAGTCGTGAAATCCCGGAAACGTGTGCGTCGCAAAACAAATATAAAACAAAATATTAAATTTCAATATTATTTTGCATTTTTTATTTGTCCTTCGACAAAAGATTAGATAGATCGACAATACTCGCTGCGAGCTTTTACGTTCATTTTTATAAATTTCCGCAAAGGCCAGGCATGATGTGCTTAAAAATAAACTCAATTTTTCCTTCCGTGTAAAGTCGTGGAATCCCGGAAACGTGCGCGTCGCAAAACAAATATAAAACGAAATATAAAATTTCAATTTTATTTTGTATTTTTTATTTGTCTTTCGACAAAAGATTAGATAGAGAATACTTGCCTCCAGCTTTTACGTGCATTTTTATACATTTCCGCAAAGGCCAGGCATGATGTGCTTAAAAATAAACTCAATTTTTCTTTCCGGGTAAAGTCGTGAGATATCGGAAACGTGTGCGTCGCAAAACAAATATAAAACAAAATATAAAATTTCAATTTTATTTTGCATTTTGTTTTTGTCTTTCGACAAAAGATTAGATAGATCGAGAATACTCGCCTCGAGCTTTTACGTGCATTTTTAAACATTTCCGCATGATGTGCTTAAAAATAAACTCAATTTTTCGTTCCGTGTAAAGTCATGAAATACCAGAAACGTGTTCGTCGCAAAACAAGTATAAAACAAAATATAAAATTTCTGTTTTATTTCGCATTTTTTATTTATCCTTCGACAAAAGATTAGATAGAGAATACTCGCCTCCAGCTTTTACGTGTAATTTTATACATTTCCGCAAAAGCATAAATACCAGGCATGATGTGTTTAAAAATAAACTCAATTTTTCCTTCCGTGTAAAGTCGTGAAATCCCGGAAACGTGTGCGTCGCAAAACAAATATAAAACAAAATATAAAATTGCAATTTTATTTTGCATTTTTTATTTGTCTTTCGATAAAATATTAGATAGATCGAGAATACTCGCCTCGACCTTTTACGTGAATTTTTATACATTTCCGTAAAGGCCAGGCATGATTTGCTAAAAAATAAACTCAATTATTCCTTCCGTGTAAAGTCGTGAAATACCGGAAACGTGTGCGTCGCAAAACAAATATAAAACAAAATATAAAATTTCAATTTTATTTTGTATTTTTTATTTGTCTTTCGACAAAAGATTAGATAGATCGAGAATACTCACCGCGAGCTTTTACGTGCAATTTTATACATTTCCGCAAAGACATAAATGCCAGACATGATGTGCTTAAAAATAAACTCAATTTTTCCTTCCGTGTAAAGTCGTAAAATCCCGGAAACGTGTGCGTCGGAAAACAAATATAAAACAAAATATAAAATTTCAATTTTATTTTGCATTTTTTATTTGTTTTTCGACAAAAGATTAGATAGATCGAGAATACTCACCGCGAGCTTTTACGTGCAATTTTATACATTTCCGCAAAGACATAAATGCCAGACATGATGTGCTTAAAAATAAACTCAATTTTTTCTTCCGTGTAAAGTCATGATATCCCGGAAACGTGTGCGTCGCAAAACAATTATAAAACAAAATATAAAATTTTAATTTTATTTTGCATTTTTTATTTGTCTTCCGACAAAAGATTAGATAGATCGAGAATACTCGCCTCGAGCTTTTACGTGCATTTTTATACATTTCCGCAAAGGCCAGGAATGATGTCCTTAAAAATAAACTCAATTTTTCCTTCCGTGTAACGTCGTGAAATATCGGAAACGTGTGCGTCGCAAAAGAAATATAAAATAAAATATAAAATTTCAATTTTATTTTGTATTTTTTATTTGTCTTTCGACAAAAGATTAGATAGAGAATACTCGCCTCCAGCTTTTACGTGCAATATTATACATTTCCGCAAAAGCATAAATGCCAGGCATGATGTGTTTAAAAATAAACTCAATTTTTCCTTCCGTGTAAAGTCGTGAAATCCCGGAAACGTGTGCGTCGCAAAACAAATATAAAACAAAATATAAAATATAAATTTTATTTTGCATTTTTTATTTGTCCTTGGATAAAAGATGATGTTGAAGTTTGCATCGTTGGAACGCAACGAAAATAGCTCTTTCAAATTTTTATTTTCAGTACTGCTCTCGCTTTCTTTGCCCATTTAGGCCCAACTGCTTAAAGAACACCCCAAAGAAAAGGTTTTAACGTTTTTGTCTTCGAAAATGTAGTCCCTAGGGGGAGGAATGTTATAAAAAAATCTATTTTCGTTGCATTCCAACGATGCAAACTTCAACGTCATGACAAAAGATTAGATAAATCGAGAATATTCGCCTCCAGCTTTTACGTACAATTTTATACATTTCCGCAAAGGGATAAATGCCAGGCATGATATGCTTAAAAATAAACTCAATTTTTCCTTCCGTGTAAAGTCGTGAAATACCGGAAACGTGTGCGTCGCAAAACAAATATAAAACAAAATATAAAATTTCAATTTTACTTTGCATTTTTTATTTGTCCTTCGACAAAAGATTAGATAGATCGAGAATACTCGCCTCGAGCTTTTACGTGCAATTTTATATATTTCCGCAAAGGCATAAATGCCAGGCATGATGTGCTTAAAAATAAACTCAATTTTTCCTTCCTGCGTCGCAAAACAAATATAAAACAAAATATTGTGGCAAATTATTCGAGTAGTCGTTGCATTATAAAAGAAAAGAAATATAAGCGAGCGTAACTAAGAGGTTCGAAAAATAACAAACATTGAAAAAGCAAAGAAAGAAAAGAAGAGTTAGTCAAAAACTACACCTCGAAAAGAAACCACGTATTCTGTATTTGTAATGAAATAATATATTCGATCATTCACAAATGATTGACTTGTTTTCTTAACGCGAGACATCTTGACAACCGTGTCGCTGGAGATTGCGACAATATAAAATTTCAATTTCATTGAAATACTGTAATTTATTTATTTTTGAACAAAAAAAAGAAATTCCCTCCGTCAGACTATTTCTACTACAAAATTTTACTAGATTCTTTTTTATTTCTGGAGATTGGATCATTTTTGGTGAAGTTATGATAATTTCTCAAATTTACTCGGTTTTCAGCGCTGTATGTGATCCCTTAAGAAAAAAAATCAGGAGAGTTTAATTATCCGGTGTTTGGTTTTTCACAAATTTATTACAAAACTGCTCGAAAATGCATTGTAATTTTTTTTTTTTTTTTTTTTTTTCATGGATTATGGAGAATAATTGTTCGGCTCATTGTTTCATGATTTCACTAAAAAAAGACAGTAAATAACGTTCAACATTAAAACAAAATATCAGTTAAAAATCAACTTGATACAGGAGTCGATTGAATTTCTGCTTTAATTTATCACCAATCATTGTTATTTGACATATGCGTCAGCGGAATCATGGAGAATTTTTCAGCAAAGACAATGAGCTTTCGGAAATTTTTAGCCCATGATTGTTCAGGATTGCTTTCAATAAAAGAAACCATATGGAAAATTGTGTTGTTTCTCGATTATTAACAAGAAGAATCCTTACTAATTATCTTTTATTTCGCCTGAAAATGTATTGTTTATATAGAAAATAACTAATAATTATAGAATCATATATGTATACGAAATTATCGTTTGCTTTTTTCCGTCGGCTTAAATAGTTGACAATAGTGCCCGAAAACGTTGACGTAACATTTTATACATTTCCGCAAAACCATAAATGAATATACGACGTGATTAAAAATGGCCTCGGTTTGTCCGTACGGAAAGCCGTGATATCCCGGAACCGTGTCGTCGCAAAGCAAATGACTTTCCACATGTATTTTTCGCAAAATGTTAAATGAATTGAAATATTCTTCACATAGCAAACTTGGAGGCTCAAATTAAACTTTAATAATTTGTCGGCCTTGCATTTATGGCTATAACATACTTGATTTAAGGGTTGACATACTGCTGAAATTTTCAAAAAATCGATTTTTTGTACAGATTTTTATTCTTTATACTTTTGAGAATTAAAAAAAAAAACTTCTAAGAAAACTCCACTCCGTTACAAAGTTATAGCAATAAATGGGAGACTAGCCGTAAGTTCTCGTCGTACCCACCAGAAACTTTAAACGCGTTTTTCTCTAAACTATGTTTTTAGACAGTGTCAACACGATAACTCAGTCAATTTTTAATATTTTTTCACTTTTTTTTAACTCTTGATAATTATTTTCTCTATAGTCTGACGAGTGGTTTTTTTTATTTTTCGGTTGGACAATTTTTAATAAATTGTTAAACACTATTTTTTTTTAAATTGCCTACTAAAGTTTAAGATACTGGAATTTCTTTATTTTTGAAAAAAAAAAGAAATTCCCTCCTTGAGACTATTTCTACTACAAAATTTCACTAGATTGTTTTTTATTTTTGGAGATTGGATCATTTTTGGTGAAGTTATGATAATTTCTCAAATTTACTCGGTTGTCAGCGCTGTATGTGGTCCCTTAAGTAAAAAAATATTCTGCTGTATCGTTTCAAAATCAAAATCAAGAGAGTTTAATTATCCGGTGTTCGGTTTTTTACAAATTTATTACAAAACTGCTCGAAAATCCATTGTAATTATTATTTTTTTTTTCGTGGAATATGGAGAATAATTGTTCGGCTCAATGTTTCATGATTTCACTAAAAAAAGACACGAAATAACGTTCAACGTTAAAACGAAATATCAGTTAACAATCAACTTGATACAAGGGTCGATTGAATTTTGGCTTCAATTTATCACCAATCATTGTTATTTAACATCTGCGTCAGCGGAATCATGGAGAATTTTTCAACAGACTTTCGGAAATTTTTAGCCTATCATTATTCAGGATTTTTTTCAGTAAAAGAAACCATATGGAAAATTGTATTGTTTCTAGATTATTAACAAGAAGAATTCTCACTAATTATCCTTTATTCCGGCTGAAACTTTATAGTTTATATAGAAAAAAACTAATAATTGTAGATTCATATATACAAAATTATCGTTTACTTTTTTCCGTCGACTTAGATACTTGACAATAGTGTCCGATAACTTTTACGTAACATTTTATAAATTTCCGCAAAACCATAAATGAATATACGACGTGCTTAGAAATGGCCTCGGTTTGTCCGTACGGAAAGTCGTGATATCCCGGAACCGTGTGGGTTACAAAGCAAATGACTTTCCACATGTATTTTTCGCAAAATGTTAAATGAATTGAAATATTCTTTACATAGAAAACTTGGAGGCTCAAATTAAACTTTAATAATTTGTTGGCCCTGCAATTATTGTTATAACATACTCGATTACAGAATAAGTATTCTGCTGTATTATTATATACTATAATAAAGCTCGAGAGTTTGTTTGTTCGTCTGTGTTCGTTATTCGAATGCGCTAATCTTAGGAAATACAAATCCGAATGAAAAATTCGTGTTGCATTAGATAATCCGTTTATTCAGGACGGCTCTAGGCCATATAACTTGATGCTATAACCCTAAGGAGCGACGGCGGCGCGTTGAATCGGGAGACGGAAATTTAATGCGGGTGAAACCGCAGGGCACAGCCAGTTACTATATATAGTTCCCATTATAAGAACACACAAATAGATCACCAAATTTATTGCAAAACTGGCTCAAAATACATTGTAATTTGTTGTATTTTTTTCATGTAAAATGCAGAATAATTTTTCGTTCTTAATGAACGATTCTACTAAAGATACACGCGAACGAGAATTTGTTTTGCACCGTATCCGTAATTGGGATTTTCGACTTTGCAGAAAGACAAACAGAAGTCATTTTTAAGCACGTCATATATACATTTATGTCTCTGCGAGCGTACATAAAGTATTCCATAAAAATTCGATGGTAGTGTTGTCAGCATGACTATGATGGAGAAACTAAATAAACATCTTTGAGATCTGAATTTATAATTATTAATTCTGTTCAATACCAACTAGCCATTATTAAACCGAATATGATGAAATTTCTATTGATTTTTATAATAAAATTTAAAAAAAAACCTCAATAATGATCATCTCTGAGGCAGATATAAAATAACGTCCATCGTTTAAGAATTAGTCCCATTTGTTTATGATATGTTAATTTTTACGTTAAAAAAACCTGTAAATGGCGGATATTATTTCACATCTTTCTGCGTTAAATCATCGGTGAGTCAGCTAATTTCAGCCAATAACCAATGCTGAATATGTGTCTGCGTGGTCTACTTATTTTGGTGTGTTCCATCATATACCCTTGCGGGTGTTTACGTATGACCCTTCCCAATTATTCCCTCCTATCACTTCCTACCTGCACTATGCTAAGCTACCCTAACATCTGTAGCACCCGCAGCTGTTTTTCATGTACAGTGTATCGCATTAGCCGTGGACACAGGGATACTGTGGAAGCTCCGTTGTGAAAGCCAGTGGAAGGCTAATCGGTCACCGATCACACTACCGACCGTGGCCAATCTGCTTAACATGGGGGATCGCCAAAGCAGGGCACCAACCACGCGTTCACTGCTGTCGGCCTGTAAACTCTACTTCTAAATTTGATTAATAATCTATCGATTGATGTATCATATGACAACTTTGTCATATAATCTCAAATCCCATCTGTTCTGCCGGTTCCAACCTAGGTCAGAGTTGATCTTTTCCATTCTGGGTGTGATTCAAAACAAAGTGTCGAATGGATTGTCTTCTACGACGTCTCGTTTTCGTTGTAACATCATTATAGACCATGTGAACGTCGTCCATTATTGTTTTTGTCCCTAAATCGTAACTGCTGACCCCTTTAGCAAATGTCAACATGTATATTTCGTTTTAACGGACAGAGCTCTTCAAATCTTATTGTTAATATTTAAAAAATGTCCCATGTTTGCATGGTGCAGAACTTTGTTGAAAAGAAAATGAGACATCTCGGAGCACAATCCTTCCAATGGTCCGTTCTGGATGACGCACAGAATCTTGAGAAATTTGAAAAAATCAACTGTCAAGGAATGGCTCACAAAGAATCTGACTGATGGAAATTTTTAGTCGCTGCTCATTATCTTCCCCTGTATAACAAACACTATTTTGACAATTTAGTTACATAAAAGTAACCATTCCCAAGGATGCTTTTCACGATTTTATTTATTGCCAATTTTTTTCATACATATATAAAATATATTCATACCTAAATATTGGTAATTCAACGAATTTTTAGCACCACTGTTGCTCTCTCAGTTTTCGGTCATAACCCTAAAATAACAAAGTCACACGTACTGGAATTCCCCGTGAATAACCTAAAATAAATTTTGTTCGGAAAAAATATACAAAAATAAAGTGAAAATGAACACTGTCGTAAAATTATTGTATAAATTAGTTAATTTCGTTAATTTATAACAATACAAATTGACGAAATAACAAAATACATGTTATAGATGTCAAGTGCATAACTGATTATTCATTTGGTCAGAATTTTTGTTTTTTCCAAGGTTGGCTAGTCCCGTAGCGGAGATCTGTGCCACTGTTTGATTGGTCGGCACCGTGGTTGGAACGTAAGTAGGCCAATAACTCCAAGAACACTAATGCTGAAATGCCAATGCACTTGTCAACGATTCCGAACGAACGACTATAATGAAAACCTTATAGACCCGCGATGACTACACATTCTATTAATAAGCGATTTCGAACAAACGACGGCAGCATGTCAAAATCCCGGCAGTGAAACTCCCGACACGGCGCCTATCGCGCGTTTACCGGCTTTTATAGTACGTGTACATCCGCGACATGCAAATGGCGGTTAAAGCGCAAAAACATGGAGCCTAGAGTAAAGGAGTGCAATCTCTAATGGGGAAAGGCCGAAAAAAGCGACCTCAAAAATTCAGCAACAAAGGTGCCGTTGCGGTCGCAAGTTGATCCGAGTGAAGTGAGCAAGAAATAAACTATACGTGGAACCTTGCTGAAGCAAGGCACCTACGGTCACTATACACATGACCCTTCGGTGTAATTGAGTGTAATCACGCGTCATCGTTAATATAACAGTTTTATGCAACTTTTAATTACTGCCAATCTGTAAAAGTAAGGACATAGAATAGCATGATATCGACTTTATAATATACTAACATAAAGAAATGAAATAATTTCGTGAAGGTTACAAAAAAAACCAATGTGATTTATATTTAACGAAATTTAAAGTACAATACGTGAGGAGATTGTGCATTGATTATTCCAGGAACAATAATCAACTATAAAGACATCCCAGTTAAAAAATACAGCGATGAGCGTGTAATAAATAATGAGGTAAACATCGGGTTTAGGCGACCCCCCTCCGATTCCTTTCGTAATAGGCTCGACCGACGCGCTTTCGCACGCGAAACAACTTTTTCCTTTGACAAAATTGGGGGACGTTATTTATTAAAAAGTTATTAACAAATAAAGTTAATAATTCATACAGCTATTTTCCTTATATCAGCCAGTCCCAATCATCTTGACCTTCACATGTGTTGTTAAGAATACCCCCTCAGTACATACAAAAAGTTTTATCCGTCCCTCATTGTTTGTTAAAAAGTTATTAACAAAAGAAGTTTCATAAATCAAAAATGAAATACTTATACTAGTGTATGGTGAACAGTACTTGTATAAGCGGGTACGCTGCACCCCCTACACACCAGCCCAAAAACAACCCAAAAACAAACAAAAAACAAACCAAAAACAACCAAACCAAACCAAAAACAACCCAAAAACGAACCAAAAACAAACCACAAACAAACCAAAGGAAACCCAAACATAACAAACAACAAATTAAACAACCCCCCACCCCATACGCGACCCGCCGACACCTCACCTTTCCACCTTCATTTACTCATGTATATTTGTATTCGTATGATGAGCAACATACGTATAAGCAAGGGATATATGTGCTATTTACTATACTTACCGGTTGTGTCGATTGGTTTTGGGTTATTTTTGGTTTGTTTGGTTTGTTTTTGGTTTGTTTTTGGACTGGTGTGTGGGGGGTGCACGGGGGGCGCAGCGAACCCGCTCATACGTGTACTGTTCAGCATTCACTAGTATAAGTATTTCATGTTTGATTTATGAAACTTCTTTTGTTAATAAGTTTTTAACAAACAATGAGCGACAGAAATAACGTCCCCCAATTTTGTCAGAGGAAAAAGTTGTTTCGCGTGCGAAAGCGCGTCGGATGAGCCTATGTTTACCCGATGTTTACCTCATTATTTATTACACGCTCATCGTCTGTATTTTTCAACCGGTATGTCTTTATAGTTATTTATTGATCCTGGAATAATCAATGCACAATCTCCTCACCTATTGTACTTTAAATTTCGTTAAATATAAATCACATTGGTTTTTTTTGTAACCGTCAAGAGACTATTTCATTTCTTTTTGTTAGTATATTATAAAATCGATATAATGCTATTCTATGCCCTTACTTTTACAGATTGGCACTAATTAAAAGTTTCATAAAATTGTTATAATAATGATGACGCGTGATTACACTCAGTTACACCGAAGGGTCATGTGTATATTTGTATATTGACCGTAGGTGCCTAGCTTCAGCAAGGTTCCACCTACAGTTTATTTCTGGCTCACTTCACTCGGATCAACTTGTGACCGCAGCTACACCTTTTTTGCTGAATTTTTGATGCCGCCTCAGAGTACGGAGATTGCACTCCTTTACTCTAGGCTCCATGCGCAAAAACAACATCGCGGTTAGACTGGGTCACGGTCACGGTCTTATATACAGGTCTGGAAACTCCTCCACTGAAAGTGACCTCCTTAACGAAGTCAAGTTTAATTGCTGTAGCAACCACTAGAGGCGTTCCGATCTTAGTTGCGACCTTACAATGCCAGCAGGCATAACCTGAAAACCCCTCGATAATGATATCCTTGCATATTACGTTCATTTCGTTTATATCACGACTATTAGTGATAATTATATTTAAAATGAGATATCAGCGTGTGGTCCCAAATTGCAAAACCGGCAGCAAAAGAAAGAAGAAATGTTCTTCATTTCACGTGCCAAAAGACATTGATATGCGGAAAAAGTGGGAAGAGGTTATTCCAGGCATTGTAAAATTCAAAAGACGAATCGTGTATGTGAACAGCATTTTGACCATAAAGATATAGTTCGCGAATGGGTCAAGCTCGACGCAAATGGCCAAGTAATTACACGGGTAAGTTTAATGAAAAGATTTTACACAGAGTTTGAGAAGTTACACATAGTTACTCATGTCAATCATTTTTCAATATGTAAGGTCACGTACAAAAGAATGCGACTCAACAAGTTTGCTGTGCTAACAAGGTTCAATGACGTGTCAATAGAAAAGGAAAATTGTGTGCCAGAGCATGGTTATGCGAAACAAGTTTCGAATTTTGAAATGAATTATCCAAACACTGTTCCGTCCTGTAGAGTCACGAAACCATCAATTCGAGGAATCAGTACTTGTATCGGTGAGTTTCCTTAATAGAAAGTACCTATTGCATTGTTAGTATTGTGACGCTAGATTTTTGGCCAACGTCACAAAGTATACCAAATTCCTGTATACGATGTCAGGACATGCGACAGCATCGTCTCTTCACGCCCGGAGTCCTTCCCGAGTAAAAAACCAACAGGGCATAGCGTTAACATACCGAATATTATTTCTAATTTCTTTTGTATTGTATTTGCTAAAGAGATGAAATATAAGTAATTTAAACATACATACATTTCTTCTATTGATATTTCAGATATTCCTGATGTTCCATCATCTGTTTCTGTTGGCACAGACCTTAGGTTGTTACTTTCTTCCATGAAGATATTAAGTTGGGAGTCTATAGTAGCAGATTTGTCTGTTCTTGAAAAGCCTGCAGAAGTATCCTCATATATGGAAATCAGCAAACTTGAGTAACGCAATATCTTGCCTAAGTGTTGCAACGTAATGACTATAAGCGCCATTTAACATTAATATCAAATGACTATTGTTAATAAAAATTGTAATTTACTATGTAAGATTAAGAATGAGGCAATATTGCCATCAGGAAAATTTTAAACTGAAAAAGAAATTTGTTCTTAAAAAAAAAATTGTCTAAATTAACTAGTGAATAAATCTTATGTTGAGTTTTTGTAAGTGTTCCAGCTGTCAACATCAAGGAAGTATGAATAAAAATAAATTCTTTAAGTTTTCTCTTTATTTGAGTTTTGTCAATATTCCGAAATAGATTAATTAGCAGCATGCCAAAAAATAGTAGATTAAGGTAAGTCAAAATTCAGCTCTTTCCATTTTTATACACTTCATTTTTTAAGTTTTTGCAAGTGTTCCAGTTTTCAAAATCAAATAAGTGCGAATAAAAATAAATACTTTAATTTTTCTCTTTATTCGAGTACCTGTAATTTTCACAAAAATATAATGAAAAAGGATCAAATTAAATATATGAAACGGTTCGATATATTTCTTTTTTTGAAAATGAAAACTTTTGTTTATTTTATAGGATTTAATAAAAAAAATCTAACGGATATCGATCCATCAAGAGGTAGACAACTATTTCGCCTAATATATGTTCATATGAGATAGATATTTACAAATAGTTTATATTTATCATGCTCGATTAACAGTTAGAATCTTTAAAACCCGATTCAAATTAAGAGCATATTTATTCAGTATATTCATTGAAGTTGACGGGATTAACAACGCTTTCATAATTACATATAATAAATATGTTTAACGCGGCAGAAGTCGCTAATGGGACAGAGTCAGACAAACGTGACAACTATCGTGGGCTTTTCAGGTTATGTCTGTTGGCATTATAAGTGATTATAAGATCGGAACGCCTCTAGTGGTTGCTACAGAAAGTAAAACGAACTTCGTTGAGACGGTCACCCTTCACCGCCGAAATTTGAGGGAGTTTTCAGACCTGTATACAAGACCGTGGACTGGGTAGGCTAGCATAATCCCGAAAATTGTTTTCCCGAAACTCGTTATCCCGGAAATTTTGAACCTAGCTAAACTAGGTTCAGCTAGGTTCCACGTGAAGATAACTTGGGTGCTGAATTCACATCAGAACATAGCGACGACATAGACGCTTTTGGCGAAATCTGAAACCGTTATCGGATGAATTTTTGATGATGCTTTTATCGTACGACTCCCCGCTAGAGATCGGCCTCCTTTACTCTCTTGCATGGTCCCAACAGTAAAACTTCACTACGGGAGAGCACCTTCAGAGACAAGCACCCCGCAACTTCCTGTTTCGACAGAAGGTACGCAAATTTACTTTCGCACAACGAACAAACGTTTGCTCTATACACTGTGGAGCCAATTGGAAGAATTTACTTGAGCCTTTGGACGCATTTATTTTATTTATTACGGAATATGAATTCGACTTGACATGGATACTTTTGAAAGTATTTTGCATGCTAAGGAATTGTTGGACAAACCAAAAACGTGGCACACGTGCGAGCCAAATGCTTCATTGTTAAAGCGCAATCCTAAATACGATTACACCACTTCGAACTCGAACGCGTCATAAATACCTACGGATTCTAGTCGAACTGAAGATTTATTTTCAATTATTTTTCTTCAAATCTTCGAATACGTTTGACTTATTATCGTATAATTGGTATTGTTTAAGTGGTTCTTCCGCGCTGCTATTATATTCTTTGCCTCGTGAAGTAGCGCGACATCTAGACTCGAGCCGTGGTGTATTTCAATATAAATGTAACATGTTAATAATGATGAAATAATAACAACAAAAGTAGTATTAGCAATGAACGTTTTATTAGATTTTTAAATTTATTATGACAAACTTCAATAAAACGTTGCACAATTGTAACTTTACATTGTGGATGCATAGATTTAATTATTTAATATACCCCACACCCGCCTATTCAAATAATTCCCCATTCGTATTAGGGTTCCACGTGTATAAATAAAAAATGTCCTATATCGCTTTGGCAATAAAGGATTCTACAATTCTAAGAAAACTCCAAAGTACACTGTACAATGTCGCATATATTAAATGTAATGGTATATTATACCTGGAATGGTTTTCTTACGGCGAAACCTCAGAATTATCGGTAACTAACATTTTTAATTAATTAATCAATCATAATTTGATTGCCCGTCCCAAATTTTGGATTAAAGTACTTTGTATGACGCTATCTGGTACGGCGAAGCGTTTCATGCAAATATGTACTTAATAATTTAATGAAACGCCAGAGCCATGCAGTTTATGAATTTCTGCGTTGCCTGTAAGACATGTGCGGCTGTGATGGTGGAGGTTATTCTGTTTACCGGTTCCCTGCGAGAAAACGAATCAGAAATTAAACGGTAAACGTACCACCGAGGAAAACTTTGCATTCGTTAAACTTGTAAATTTATGGGGATAAACACTCCATGTTTTGGTTCTTTTAAGATTTACATGCCTGAGTACTTAAAAATTTGTATATTCATTATTTGTGCGAATGGTTCAAATATAAAAAATTTATAGAAATTATCGACTAGCTTTTTATTTTTCCGCGATTAAAGGTCTTGTAAAATCTGTTGATTTGTTATTTCACCGTATACTTGCAAATTTCACAAAGTTAGAAAAATTATTCTTTTTTTTTTTCCAAAAATTCAAAGTCCCATCAAATCAGAACCCCTTAGCTTTGTTTTTTACGATAAGTGACGAAATTTGCTCTAAATATGATATTTCGATACTTTCTAAAGATTTTAATTACGTTGGCATAAATATCTCACAAAAAAAATATATTTCGACGGGGAAAGAAGCTTTTACGAGGAATCAAAAAATTCGAAATCGTATTTCGAAAAACTTACACAACGGTGCATGCCGCAACGATTCCGGTCACGGCATCGACAATTCCGATTGGATGATTATAGATGAGGTTTGGATTTATGTCTAACGTGCTAGTAATCCCGGATTCGAACTTGTCGTGGTAGAAGTGATATGCAAGAGTATTCGGTAACTGACTGTAAATCTGTAGTTGACATCAAATTATGAATTTGATTATGCAGGTATCTATGAAAATAACGTTTTTATATAGAATTTTCGAGACAAATTGCAAGTAATTTGTAATGAACGGAAAATTTAAGTTCCTCCGAGAACGTACTAAGAGAAGGAAGAGAAATAAAATATTGCATTTATTCCTCGTCCTTTGGCTAATTGGTCTAGATGTTCATTTTTAAGCATATGTCAGTAACTTTTTAATGTGACAACTGGCAAATATGAACCAAAGCTTTCACTTTGATACGTGACATTTTGTAATAGTGAAGTATGATATTTTTCAAACAATTTCCGTGCGTCTAATATTAATTCATGATTTGCCGAAACCGAAAACTTTTGTTTACAATGTCAAAAAAGAAAGGTACGATATATGTGGTTATTTTTATTCCGTTCGCCATTCAATGGATGTGATATTTTGATACTTTGACGGATTTTTGCAAAATTTCGACAAAGTTGTTGGATAAACGGCAAACTTGAAGTTTAGTGACGAAAATGCGAATGCACAAAGGATTGTTGAGTCTCCAATAATTCGAAACATATTAATAATGATTTACCAGTATATTCGTACAATCTACTGGATGAAAATAGTAGGGACGATATTACATACTTTCATTAAAATGTTCTGATTTGCTAAGTACTCAATTTTTTTAAAAGGGTATAAGCAAATTGGAAGTACACTCGTGGACAAACACAATCAAAGTGCCATTTCAATGCTTGAACAACGACCAAGATAAATGAGAAGCAAGGGTATACCAGGGGTGTTAGTTGAAGTTTGCCGGTTTTACCAGTAGATGTCGCTAGCAATATGTATACATTTCTATGATTTGGCATGTATGTCATTTTTTTCTATCGACATTAACCTACAAAAATACGCAAGTCACATTCCGCCAAAATAATAGCGTCATATTTGTTTACCTCGGTGAATATGTCGAGTTTCGTTCCAAGTAAATCGCATTTGCGGCATTTGTTCCTTTTCTTATTTCATTAAAAGAAAAAAGCAGCTGAAGCTCACCGGTTGCTGGTAGAAACTTATGGCGAACATGCTCCAGTGATTAGAACATGTGAGACATGGTTTCGTCAATTTAAAAGTGGAGATTTCGATTTGACAGACAATGAACATCCTGGTGCAGCGAAAAAGTTCGAAGACGAGGAATTGCAGGCGTTATTGGATGTTGATCCAACCCAATCGCAACAAAAATTGGCAGAAACACTAAATGTGACTCGAGGAGCAATTTGCCAACGTTTAAGAGCCATGGGAAAGATCCAAAAGTATGGAAAATGAGTGCCACACCAGCTGAACGATAGACAAATGGAAAATCGAAAAACCGTTTGTGAAATGCTGCTTCAACGATTCGAAAGGAAATCTTTTCTGCATCGAATTGTCACGGGGGACGAAAAGTGGATTTATTTTGAGAACCCGAAGCGAAAAAAATTATGGCTTTCACCTGGTGAAGCCGGCCCATCGACTGCAAGGCCAAATCGCTTTGGCCGTAAGACAATGCTCCGTGTTTGGTGGGACCAGTGTGGTGTGGTGTACTACGAGTTGTTAAAACTTGGGGAAACGGTGAACAAGGATCGCTACCGACAAGAAATGATCAATTTGAATTATGCGTTGATCGAAAAACTGCCGGATTGGGCCCGAAGACATGGCAAAGTTATCTTGCAACATGACAACGCGCCGTCTCATACCGCTAAACTGGTGAAAGACACATCAAAAACACTTAATTGGGAAATATTATCACACCCGTCGTACTCTCCAGACCTCGCCCCGTCCGACTATCACCTTTTTGCATCGATGGGACACTCCCTTGCGGAGCAGCGCTTCGCTAATTTTGAAGAAGTCGAAAAATGGCTCGTCGAATGGTTTACCTCGAAAGAGAAAAAGTTTTTTTGGGATGGTATCCATAATTTGCCTGAGAGATGGGCGAAATGTGTAGAAACCAATGGTCAATACTTTGAATAAAAAAATGTTGAGATTCCTCTGAAAATTAAGTGTTTTCTTTATCGAAAAAACCGGCAAATTTCAACTAACACCCCTGGTATAGAGAACCTTCGTAAAACCACTTATCTTTTGCCAAGATGAAAATCAAAGAGTTATTTCTTTTTTTAAATAGAATACTGCCGTATGTCATCACGAACTTGCAATTTTTACCGAAAACTACATATTTTTAAATATGAAAAATATTAAATACTCACTCTGGACAGATTAAATGGAAGTTGATCAGCGTTCAGAACGTCATTACTACAAGTAGTTCCCTTCTCGTATACAACCAACTGATAAAATCCATTCCAGTTCCGGGAGAAATGAACGCGGATTTGGTAATTATTATCACTTTGATTGCCGACCCGAATAATCGTTAGATTTCCCACGTTTGTTTGCGCAGCCATTAACTCCCCACTGGCTAGGGTTTCCTAGTGCAAAATAATTGAACGCTTAAAATATATTCACTATGGGTACTGATTTGTATTATATATATATTAAGGCGATTTTTTTTTTCGATTTTTTTTATTTCTCAGTCCCCACTCGTAATTTTGTTGGATATGTCGAAAAAGAAATTCCCTGAAAGTTACAGCCCTTAATATTATTTCTAAGTACTTTCCCAAAGCGTGAGAAGATTTTCCATCTAAAATACACGTAAATCGAATTTTTTTTTTTCAAATTTTTATAACTCAGCCGCATTTTATGCTATCATATTGTTCTTGGTTTCGATTTACTCAGAATAAAACAATCTAAAAAAGTGCCTTTTGCGGTGAAAGTGTAAATTGTACTGGTGAGTTGGTACGGGTCACTGAAGTTGATTTTTCCCCAAAATTCTCGTTTTTTTGCTGTTATCTCCGAAACAATTAACTTTACGAAAAAAATGTAAATGAAAAATTTGTTGGAAATTAGATTTCCTACAAAAAAGGTCCTATCGATCGAATTGCTTAGATTAATATTTTTTAAGATATTGAACTAACTTATGAGTAGTATAAAATTTATAAAATATGAAGTATTAAATAATTAAAAAAATCAAAAATAAAAAAAGTTCAATATCTCAAGAAATATTGATCTAAGCAATTGGGTCGATAGGACCTTTTATATAGGAAATTAAATTTCCAATAAATTTTTCATTTACATTTTTTTCGTAAAGTTAAATGTTTCGGAGATAACAGCAAAAAAACGAGAATTTTGGGTAAAAATCAACTTCAGTGACCCGAACCAACTCACCAGTACAATTTACACTTTCGCCGCAAAAGGCACTTTTTTAGATTGTTTAATTCTGAGTAAATCGAAACCAAGAACAATATGATAGCATCAAATGCGGCTGAGTTATAGAAATTTGAAAAAAAAAAAATTCGATTTACGTGTATTTTAGATGGAAAATCTTCTCACGCTTTGGGAAAGTACTTAGAATTAATATTAAGAGCTGTAACTTTCAGGGAATTTCTTTTTCGACATATCCAACAAAATTTCGGGTGGGGACTAAAAAAAAATAGGCGGAAAAAAAATCGCCCTAATATATATATACTATGGGGCTTTGCTGCCGTGCGCGCTTCAAGCGCCAACTACTCTCAGAGCTGACATATACGAGTATATGGGGCGTGCCAGGTCAACTCGGTCTCGCTGTGATCCTCAGTCTCGGGGGTTTGTTCAACAATTTTTCACAATATTGTTACAGCCTTTAAGGGCATGTTAATTTTGTATACATTTTTTTCGCCAATTCCTATTTACTAATGATTTAGAAAAGTTTATTTACTTTGAATATAGCGTTAGCCATAATGTATAAATCTGAAAAAATTATTACAAATCCGCTATTTAACACCAACATTTTTAAGCTATGTATCCCAAAGTGCGGCGGTAAATTGAAGAAAATAGAACCGAACGCCGGTTTAATTCGATGTGGGATTAACATTTTTCATTCCACAAAGAAGATTTTTCAGATTTTTAAATTAAGTCTGTCCACTTGTTATTATTAAACTTGAATTTTTCAAAATAAATAAAGTCCGAATTGACCGAAATAATAGAAGTTTATCGATTAAAAATCTCATCATTTATGATCCGTTAATCCGGTCTGATGTTTTTTTGTTTCCTCAACTTTAATGCACGATTTTCAAATTTGTAAAACAATTTTTATGATACTTTTAGGCATTTGGAGGTTACATTATTACCCTTAATACTCATCAACAGCATGTACGTGATTATTGAATGACTGTCGATATTTTTTTGGTTCAATTTAAATTATGGCTTTATTTTGTGTAAACGAGAAATTTTTTATTTTATTTTTTCTTTAGAAGTAATTATCAACCCACAACTGGATCTGCGGCTCTGGTTCCGGTATAGAGAAAACCGCCGTCATGCCCCTTTTTGTTGTAGATATTCCTGCAAGCAAAACGAATGGGAAAGTTGATCGATGGCCAAGATAATAATGCACTAATTACTAATTGTCCAATGATAATTTCTCACTGTACAAATGATAGTGATGAATGACAGGAGAGAAAAGGATACGGCCATCACTTATCGAGCAGTAAGCCCCTCCGTCGTTTGATATTTATTCGAGTGATGTGGAAAGACGTCTGCATATTGATTGTCGCGAAGAGCCCTAAACGTTAACTGAACCAAAATCACAGGGCAGGGGTGGGCATATGTGGTGGAATACTAATACTGCACAAGACTGGAACTGGCTCAGTACACCGTTCTTCAACGCGCAATTCGGGACGAACATTAAGATTGTTTCTACCATTCTCAAATCTGATTGCATATATAGCGAGAGGAGTTGCCGTGCAAAAATCCAGCCCCGATGGTCTACCGGTATTACGGGAAAAAGAATATACAGAAATGCTTGTCGATGTAAAAGAGGTCGACATTGTTGGAAAAAAACGGTTAATTTTTGTACGAGCGTTGTTTTTACTAATGATGAGACGGTGATAATGGCAGATAAACCCAAATTGTTGGTCCCGGATTGCCGAGCGAAGAACGGTGAACCGAGCTATCGAACGGATAATATATATCGATAAGAGAATATGAAAACTCTACTTCACAACATAATGGAGAGGAGTGGCTCAGAGGATGTCTCCCATCCACGGATTATACTGTCTTTTTGTTTTCTTAAAAAAATTGAAAATCCCATAAAACCTGAATCCCTTAAGCTCTATTTTTTTTAACGAACATTGCCGAAATCGAGGATGGTGTAGTGGCCGAAATCGTTCATGAGATGTAACATTTAAAACCTGTCATATGCTTACAATACACACCCATTGATGTTTACTCTAAATACGATTTTTCAATTATGTTTCAAGCATTTTATTTACCGTGGCATGAATATCTCGCGAATAAAATATTTTCACAATAGAACAAAACTTCTATGAGGATCCTAACAATTCGAATTTGTAGTTGGTAATACTTACACTTTGGCGCAACCCAAAATGTCAGTAGAGTTGCCAGTAATACGTGCCATTTGTATCCATGCCTTTTCGAAAACGGACCATTGCTGAAATACGTTCGTATAAGTGATATTTGTTTCACCAACAAATAGAACTGTAACGACAGCAGGTGAGGACACACGGGCGTTCGTCTGTAGTGGGCATAAAGATTTGCCTTTTAACATGTAGTTTTATATACAATAATAATTACGTTTTTATATAAAATTATCGAGAAATACTTCAAGATATTCAAAATGAGCAGAAAATTTACGACATCGACGATCCTATTATCGTGCTGATGGAATAAAGAAAAAAAATCTATTGTTCTCGGTGTCTTTCGGGCACATGTTCCGAACGTTCATTTTTAAACGTATCTCACTTTTAAACAAATTTTTAATTTCAAATCGTGACACGTCGTAGTAGCGACGTATTATAATTTTCAAACGAACCCTGCTCGCCGATCTACAAAATATTTCAAATATATCAAGGATGTGAATAGATTGAACTCAAACAAGTTGCGTTCCAAAGATTAAACGGCGACCAAGAGAATGGGCGCGAAGTGTTGAGTCGCAAGTTTATCGATAAACACGGTTATATATAGAGATCCCTCGTTAAGCCACTTATCCTTTTGCCGAGATGGAAAATAGACATTTTTTGTAAATTAAAATACTCATTAAAATATTCTTTGAGTTTTCTCATGAACGGGCAAGTTTTATCAAAAACTAAAAAAATACCAAGTATCGAGAATACTCGTATTAATGCTCACTCTGAACGAAATGTCGGATCTATACGTCTGACAATCCGTGGAGTTGATGAATGTTCGGAACGTATAAACCCCAGGCTGGACACCAGAGAAATTCGCGACCATGACGTCGATGATATCTCTCCCACTTACTTGAAAAAACATCAAATTCGCCCCGTTTTTCGACCCGATGAATTGTATGGCAGCATCGTGTGTTTTCGTCTGGTACAAAATAATTGAACGTATTCATAAAAACATTTACCACAGGGAATGATTTGTATTTTATATATATATATCCATATATATGTTATTTATATATATATATATATGTATATACGAGGGGGGACCCAAAAAAACGGGAATTGCGCTGCGGCGGGGAGGTAGAGTGAAGGAACCCATTGCTCGACCAGGTGTCCGTTGGGGACACGTCTCCTGAGTTAGTGTGCGAAGTTCTGTCGCCGTGAGTGCATCGGTTCACCCATGGGGATTTTTGTAGTGAAACAACTTTTTCCATTTCGGCGAAAACGTGATGGCCGATTGTCGAGAGCAACGCGCGGCTGTGAAATTTTGTTTCCTGTTAGGGAAATCGGCTGCGGAAACTACTGTAATGCTCAAGACTGCTTATGGAGATGCTGCCCTAAGTAAAACCAGAGTCTACGAGTGCTTTTCACGTTTTAAAAATGGAGAAATGTCAATCGAAGACCAACCCCGTTCAGGACGCCCCTCAACGTCAAGAAGTGACGAAAACGTCACAAAATCAATGCTCTCATTCATGAAGGACGTCGCCGAACCATTGATCAAGTCTGTGAGATGTCTGGGATATCATGGAGTTCAATTCAGAGGATTTTAGCCAAAGATTTGCACATGAGCAGAGTTGCAGCCAAATTTGTCCCTCGCCTTCTCACAGACGAGAAAAGGGAGCGTCGACTTCAGGCATATTTTGAACTTTAAAATCAGCTCGAAGAGGGCCTTGAACTTTTTTCCAAGGTGATTACTGGTGATGAATCGTGGTGCTATGGATACGACCCCGAAACGAAGCAGCCATCAAGCGTTTTGCCACTGTGGAGGAGGTAAAACAAAAATCGCTGGAAGGCCTAAAGAACATCCCGATAAGTGAATTTAAAAAATGTTTTGAACATTGGAAGGATCGTTTGCAGAGGTGCGTTGTGGTCAAAGGAGAATACTTTGAAGGTGATCAAAATTTGGTGTAAAAATATTACAAAATAAAGAAATTATGACGAAATTCCCGTTTTTTTTGGGTCCCCCCTCGTACTCGTATTGTTACGTCCCGGTGTCGTTTCTCAGTTCGATTTCATTTTTATTTATAATTTCTTTCCTTCCGATGGACTTACCGTGGATGATAACGCTGGATGATGTTTGTTTGCTCGTTTATTTTTAATGGGAGTGCTCCCGTCAACGACCCGAGCGATACGAGTGTGGATGATTGTTTGAGGATGGAGGAATAAGATGTTTCAAATCATTTTCCGAGCTCGACCATCGTCGCTGAGCTCTGGATGATGTCTGAATAATTATCGTTTGGTCAATCTTAAGGCCTTACATACGTCGAGAATTTTCAAAAAATCGATTCTTTTTTGTTTGCAGATTATTATTCCTTATAGTCTTAGGCGTATTTCTGTGTAAGCTGATTGTAAAAATTCCCCATAGTTCAAAAGTTATTGTAGATAATGTGACTGCCCGACGAAAGGACAAAGGTCTGACGCGCGCGTACCTGAGTTGAGAGGCCAGAACAATTCGTCGATTAGAAAAAAATAAACAACAATAATTTTTTACTGCCAAGGAAGGCGTACAATATGAAGCTGTAATGGGAGATTAGACGTAAGTTAACTAAATAAATTAAAAAAATTCATAAAGTTCTTGCTCCAGCCGCGCGCGACTTCGAGCGAAACGCGCTTGAAACTTTAAACGCGTTTTTCTCAAAACTACTTTTTCTGACACGGTCGGCATGATAACTCGTACGGTTTTTAATATTTTTTGATGATTTTTTTTTTTTAAATATTCGGAATTGTTTTTTCTATAGTCTGTCGAGCCGGATTTTTTAAATTATAATTAGAAAATTTTATAAAAACAATTAAAGTGTGACTTTTTTGACACAAACTTAACATTTTTTTTTAAATTACCGTAAATTGTTCAATTTTTCGAATTTCAAAAATCCGGCTCGACAGACTATAACTACTACCTTATTTCACAAGAATTTCTTTACATTTTGCAGATCCGTCAACATTTGAGGAAGAAATACTGCCGACCGTGGAGCAACTTTTTTTTTACAGTGCTTCAAAAAATGTGATTTTTCATGTTGTAATTTTTGAAAAAAAAAATTGAAATAAATTTTTTTACAAACTTAACACAGTAATAAACAATGTGTAAGAATTTTTTTTTCAATTTATATTTCTATCCCTCCTAAAAACAGTTTTTCTTTTGGTACGTTTTCGGTACCGCTGGACGTATGTAAGGCCTTAAGCAATCTCGAGATTACTGTGCGCTATTGTCAGCAGACGCCTGTGAGGCGTCTGCCGGCTACCGTGAGATCTACGCTGTCAGCAAAACGCTGAACGGTGTGACACCGGGTGCACGATTAGCAAAAATCCACCATGAGAGTCCTGCCGTCTTTCCGCTCGCACGCTGATAAGGTGGTTCGAGGAATTTGTTATAAAACACCCCGAAGGTGTCTCTTTATTTTTCGTTGGTTGGAATTTCAAATAGTAAGAGAAATGGTGTTTCTTATCTCACAATTTACTAAGTAATTTATAAAAATGGTTTTCGAACAAAATCTGATAGCCCAATGGCCGTTCCCGCGTGCGTGGGAATTCCGAACGTATATATATATACATATTGTTACGTCCGGGGTTTCAAACCATTGGGAAACCCTACTGGTTAGCTAATTTTTTTATTCTTTTTGCAAAATGTCAAATTTTTTAAATCAAAATTTTCTAAATTAAATTTTTCAAAATAACTCTGATTTCCAGAATCCTCGCGAAAAAAAACAGAATTCCACTAAAGCCAGGGAGAGGAAAAAACCTCGAAAAATAAAATCTTAAAATCCGAATTTCCGAACTGAGGGATACATTGTTGTATGCACGCAAATAAGCCCCGATGGTACCCAGGATGTAGCCTAGACGCTGACTCGAAAGTCAGCGTTCTCGGTATTGTACGCGTTCTCACGACAAAGGCTTGTGTCCGAGGCCGGGTTCTGCTGACAGCTTAGCTAATCCAAAATTATCCTAGGCGTGTGGGAAGAAATCTTCCCGCACGCGCCGGCATCTCCCGCTTCATAGGCAAATTAATACGCGTTACTCATTAGGACAAATTAGTAGAGTGTTTAGTCTTTCTCTGGAGCTGGCCACGATGGTCAAGCTCGAAATGTAATCGCGAGTCTTACTCCGTGTACTTGTTATACGAAATAAATATTGTTATACGAAATAAATATTGTTATACGAAATAACAATTCTAAGTGAACGCCTTTTCAATGATATTACGTTCTATATAAACCTACTTATTTTGAAAAATTTCTTACACAAATTATTTTTTCGAAGCAATAACAATTGAAAAATTTGGTTTAAAATTTAAATAATTTTTGTAAAGTGTTTCAATCCGCAAATTGTTTTTATTTTTTATTTTTAGGTTCATCTACAAAATATAACATTAATAAACACTCAGAAATTGTTTTTTTTTCATTTCAGATCAATACAACAGAGGCTAGAATTTACGCCAATCAACAACTCTCGCTGCGACCTTTCCGGAAGACTGGACTGTAAATTGGCCATTTTGAATTAAAAAAAAAAAAAAAATATTTTGCAATTGTTCAAAATATAAATAAACTATACGCTAAGCTTGAAAAACATCGAATGAATTATCCTTTAAATAAAAAATTAAGCAAAATCGACTAAAATTCACGGGTCTATATGTATCTCCCCCCTAAGACTGCTCCGAGCGACAGACCAGAGCCAAGTTTTCCGAAGGGCTCCCTTTCAGAAACACTGCTCCGAGCGACAGTGGTCAGCGATGTTAAATAACCGAAGAATCAGTCAGTGCCGCGAACTTATAGTCGCGACTAACGCCAAACATACGCCAATGCTTATCTCGAAAATCAGAACGTCGCCTACGCGACGAACCATTAAACCGAAAATTTTGTAATTTATTGTGAACTCTTCTAGGACATTCTTCTTTCGATACGAGTAATCAAAATTACCTTCGCACTATTTGGCAAGTGCGAAGTCGGAACTATAAAATCTGCGGAACTACGAAATTGTAGTGTAAACTCGGAATTATTGTAGAAGTGCGGAATTGTAATTGTCAAAACGCTAGTCAAAAAAACGAAGACTGTTCGATTAAAATTGTGACACCGAATCAAAATTGCGAAGTTGTGAAATTTAAATCTCCGAACTAATCAAAAGTGTTTGACTAAATGTTTTGTTATTTGTTAAGAATAAAAAAATGTTTCGACGAGTTTATTCCAAATAACCCGCTACGACCATACCGCGGTTACGCCTATTAAAATCATCAAATCAGAATTTAGAAGCAATCATAACTATGTCAAATAAATAAATAAATAATCAATCAGCATCATCTTCACAAATCACCGATCCACACTCGCACGCTACAATCCCTGATGGGCATATTCCCGTCTAAACCCGGGCGACCAATATATACCTACCTACGATCAGTGCGATAAGTTCGTTAAATAAATAAAAATAATACAAAGAAAAATGATGAAATCGAACGCGCACAGGACGTAACAATATATTGTTTTTTAAGGAACTTATTGTATGAATATCAATTTGATGCAAATCAAATATATTGGTAGTAATATTATGTTCCTTTTTCACTCCCTCTCCCCCGCCGCCAGCTTCCTCTCCATGTCTTTTATTCGCCTATCGATCTCCCCAACTGCCCTTCTGCCTACTGGGTTCCTTCCTCTGTCTAATTTTTTTATCTCTCTCTCTCTCTCTCTCTCTCTCCTTTTTCCCCTCCCTTTCTTTCTTCTATGCTGTGTATTTCTCTCTCCATCTATTCCTGTTCCCTCCAACACCTCTCTTATCCTTTCTTCATTTCCTCCTTGAGCTTCGCCAAATCCTATTTTACTTCCCCTCCTTGCCCCCTCGCTAACCACTTGTATCTTTCTCATTTAACCTCTTCCTCCATCTCTCTTGCCAGTTTTTTTTTATGTTCCACACCTTTCTGCCCCCTTCTATGACGACCTCGTCACTATCTTGCTCAATTGGAATATCCTCTCACTCTCTTTATCTTCCTGCTCTCTCTCCTCCATGAGCTCTCTTTTTTTCTCTTCTGCATTTCATTTATCCCATCTATATTTCCTGTGCTCGCACTTTTTACCCTCACTAGTGTTTCCACGTTTATTTTTCTGCCTCTCATTTTCACTTCTTTCTCCGTCCCCTCCTTGTTCCCCCTTTCTCAACTCTTTTCCCACATCCTTTTTTCTCTTTCCTCCTTTCTTTAATTTTTTCCTCCCACTTTGCACTCTATTCCAAGCTACTCTCACTTTCTTTTGCTGTTTGTACTTGGTTCTGCTCTTTTGCTTGTTTGTTTATCCCACATTACGAGTTCAGCGTACCGCTCGGGTCCTCACTGCTCTTGTCTACCACTGTCTCTGCTGCTCGCTTTTTTTCTTGCCGCTGTCCTTCTACGTCCCTAACCCTTTTTTCTCCCGGTTTCCCTGTCATTTCACACACCTACCTTGCGCTGTTTCACACCGGAAACCAAATTCTTTTTTTTTCTGTAATCCCTTATTTTCAATCTGAATTTTGGCATTGAAAAAAACGATTTTTTTACTTATTTAAATGGATTATTAAAGGTAAATTGATGGTCTTAATAATCATCATTGGATTATACATTATTATTGAACGACTATCGATTTTAGACCTAAATTAAAATTATGACTGTTTCGATGAATAATCGAAAAGACAATTCGTTTGGTTTTTATTTTTCGAAATCCATGAATGACTCAATTACTCACATAAATCTCGGCGGTTGCCAAATGGGCAATGGCCAGTATAATAACGAGCGTATTCATTGTGGTATTTATTTCTGAAACAAAATTTAAGAGAAAAATATTAATAGATCAACGTCACTTGTTTTCTTAAAGCATTTACAAAAATAATAAAATTTTTAATTTTTTACGATTAATTCATATTTTTCACAATAAATCACGTATATAACATTTTGGATTATGGAATTTCCAAAGTATTCTTACAGAGGCTTGCTCTGTTGGACCTTTCGAACGTTCAGCATATAAATGAATTGAATAAATTTCTTGACCGACAGCAGTGGATGCGCGGTTAGACAATGAACGTCGTTCCAAGTGCTGGGGTTCTCAATAAAACTAAGGCGACATGACTGACAAGCAAATATTTGAACGAATAATACACGTGGGTTTCTTGTAGCTATATCGGAGCGAGAAAACGTCGAATGACATACATAACTGTTGTCCGTGATGTTCTGATAAACAATTTATGAAGAAAACCAGGAATAAATAGTATCATGAGTATTGTGCCGATATACCGGTGCGACGCAACACCGTCGTGGCAACGTTTGCCGACGACACAGCAATCATGGTCACGCACAGGAACGAGGTTAAAGCATCGAGGAAACTCCAAAAAGGGCTCAATGAAGTACAGTCATGGCTAGAGAAATGGAGACTCCAAGCCAGTGCGACAAAATCGGTGCATATTACTTTCACGAGGAGTTGTCGTTCAGCTATCGTGGCAATCGGACGTGTTTATCATAATAGTCGTCACCTCCCGTGAAGCCATAATACTGTCGATAAATAGCTTTCAGCATATACGCGAATACGTTTACTTTTCCTAGTGAGTAAAGTGAAAGTGCTAAAAGGTGCAACAAAACCGCACAGTCGCATGCCCAAAATGGCAGCGACTGATGACAGTTCCCAAAAAAAATGCAACCTGCCCATACAAGGCAACAACCCGGAAAATTCCGCAATGCAATGGTGCGATGAAGCTCCACAAATATCCACAGCGACACCAACACGCAGGGCACCGGTATATCAACCACTACTCGTCACGCTCAACCGAACATGCGAAGTATCGCCCAACACATGGCAAGTGGTCAACCACCCAAACAAAAACATCAGCAAACGTCGCAAGCGCGTAAACATCGAGAGCGTTGACTCGCTCCAGCTGTCAACAAACACGTCAAACCGTTTCTCCCCACTACGGGAAACTACGAACGAGATCACGACTGATGGAACAGCTGATCAAAACACCGGTGAGCCAAACAGAGACATAGCAAATGCGGAGAACGCTAAACCACCAAGACCGCCGCCAATCTTTGTACCAGGCGTACAAATTATCCAAAAACTATCCCACGAATTGCAAAATTCCATAGACACGGACGAGTACACATATAAAACCACGAACAACGAAGGACAAATAAAAATAATGCCGAAGAGCGCCTTAGCGTACAGAAAAATTATACAGGTGCTGAAAAAAGAGCAGGCCGAATACCACACATACCAGCTGAAGGATGAGCGCGCCTACAGAGTCGTGATCAGATCACTTCACCCCTCTGTACCCTTAGAAGAGATAAAAAACGCATTGACCGAGCTAGGTCACAAAGTTCGAAATGTAGCCAATATATTCCGCAAAGGCACCAAAGTTCCGTTACCGCTTTTTTTCGTGGATTTAGAGCCAACCGCTAAAAACAAAGAAATTTATAAACTCGATGTTCTCTTGAACGCCAAAATTCAAGTGGAACCACCTCGAAAACGGAACAATCCGGTGCAATGCACACGATGCCAACGACACGGACACACAAAAGCGTACTGCAACAGAGCACCGCGATGTGTCAAATGTGGCGCCAATCACGACACAACAGTGTGTCAAAAAACCGCAGACACACCAGCGACCTGCGCTCTCTGTAATGGCAATCACCCAGCAAACTATAAAGGCTGTCTTGTTTACCAAGAAATTATTAAAAAAAGACGAACAAATTATTACAAGAACAACCCCGACGTGGAACTAGACTTCAGCCCGAACTCACCTCAAGCGAACCACAACTCCAACCTGAAATCATGGCTCATACATCACCAGCACGGTCATACGCGCATGCAACCTGCGCCGAACAACGCGCTAAAAACACCGAGACACCAGACAACTCAGGATTAGCCGCAGTCATCGAAAAGACATTCAGCGAGTTCAAAACAATACTGGAACGCCAAACACAACCAATGAACAGTATGCTCACCCTACTAAATACGGTAATTACAAAGTTTGCACAACAACAATGAACCATTCTTATCTAATAGCACTATGGAACGCCAACGGGCTTGCAAATCACCGCCAGGAATTGCAAGCTTTTCTTAGTATCAACAAAATAGATATCATGCTTATCTCCGAAACACACTTTACAAACAAAAATTACTTCAAAATTGCTGGTTACAACACCTATGAGACTAACCACCCGGACGGAACAGCACACGGTGGGACCGCAATACTAATACGAAGCACTATAAAACATCACGAACACACTAAATATTCAACAGAAAAAATCCAGGCAACAAATGTCGCAGTCACTGACTGGAACGGCCCCCTCATAATTTCTGCAATATACTGTCCACCGAGACATAACATAAAAAAAGAAGACTACGAAGAATTCTTTCAGACACTAGGCCCAAGGTTCCTTGCTGGAGGGGACTATAATGCGAAACACCAACGATGGGGCTCGAGGCTCGCTACCCCAAGAGGCAGAGAATTGCAAAAAAGCATGACAACAAAAAACTATGACCACCTCTCTACGGGACAACCCACGTACTGGCCTACGGATCAACAAAAAATCCCCGATGTACTTGACTTTTTCGTCACAAATGGAATCGCGAGAACGTACCTCAACATCGAACCAAACGCCGACTTGTCCTCTGACCACTCACCGGTCATTGCAACGATCAGTACCTGCCTGATAAGACGAGCCAAGAGCTCCCTTCCTTACAGCAAAAAAACGGACTGGTCGACATACAGAGAAAGCATAGAAAACAATATCAACCTCAAACTAACCCTGAAAACCGAAGAAGACATAGACGCTGCGACAGAATACTTCACGCAGCTCCTGATCGAAAAAGCCTGGCAAGCGACTCCACTACGTGCCACAAACGAGGTAAGAGATAAAAAACTCGACTACCCTAGGTACATAAAAGAAAAAATAACGGAAAAAAGGCGACTACGACGAACTTGGCAACTCAGTCACAACCGAGGAGACAAAACCAACCTAAACAGAATCACCCGACAACTAAAACAGCTTTTATGCGAATTCAGGAATGATTCAATTCAGCAATATCTCAGAGGCTTAACAAACACCAAAGATACGGAATACTCATTGTGGAAGGCAACCAAGACATTAAAACGGCCTCAGAAACCGATCCTCCCGATCTGGGCTCGTGGTGGGAATTGGGCTCCTCCTCTACCACCAGCAGGAAACACCAACAACGAAGAATATATTCAACAATTTCTGGAGAGCCCCTTACCCATGAACCCTCCGATACAACACTTCACACCATCCGAGGTCAAAAAAACAATCGCAACCGATCTCAACCCAAATAAAGCACCTGGTTACGACCAAATAACAGGACAGTTGCTGAAAAAACTACCACAAAAAGCCTTTGTATTCATCACCACACTCTTCAATTGCATTGTACGAACAGGACACTACCCGAACCAATGGAAACATGCGGAAATAATCATGATTCCGAAGCCAGGAAAACCACCCAACGAGGTCTCCTCGTATAGGCCGATTAGCCTGCTTCCGATTTTATCAAAACTATTCGAAAAATTACTCCTGAAGAGAATAAAGCCACTCTTAGACACAAACAATGCAATACCAGAACACCAATTCGGATTCAGAAGTCAGCACTCAACTATCGAACAAATACATAGAGTGACATCAAAGATATCGGAATCACTCGAAAAAAAACAATATTGCTCCGCAGCATTCTTAGATATACAACAAGCCTTCGACAAAGTCTGGCACCAGGGATTATTATTTAAAATAAAAGAAATGCTGCCACAATAATTTCTTCTTCTATCATCCTATCTTCGCAACCGTCAATTCCAAGTACGTCAAGGACAGGATTCATCGAACACATACACGATAAAATCAGGGGTACCACAAGGTAGTGTCCTAGGTCCGGTCTTGTACACCCTACACACAGCCGACTTGCCAGTTCGTCAAGGGATCACCGTAGCAACATTCGCAGACGACACCGCTCTACTATCCTCAAACAGCAACCCGACGGAGGCCTCTAACACCCTTCAAGAGGAATTAGACAGCGTCCAAGAATGGTTGGACAAATGGAGAATAAAGGCAAGCGAAAATAAATCAGTACACATCACCTTCACATTGCGCACAAGGAACTGCCCTCCAGTCAGCCTGAACGGTCAACTGTTGCCGCAACAGAACAGCGTGAAATACCTGGGGATGCACCTCGAACGAAGAATGACGTGGGCCAAACACGTGAAAACCAAAAAAAACGGAACTCAATATCAAACTCCGCAGCATGTACTGGCTACTCGGCAAAAAGTCACAATTATCACTCAACAACAAAATACTGTTATACAAAGCAATAATAATGCCAATCTGGACATACGGAATACAATTGTGGGGCTCAGCAAGTGAGAGCCATATCAACACCATTCAACGCGTCCAATCCAAGACGCTTCGAATGATTGTCAACGCCCCATGGTATGTTTCGAACGAAACAATCCATAGGGACACCCGTATGGATACAGTCCAGCAAGTGATAAAAAAGGATAGCACAAACTACCTGGGCAGGATTCAAAACCACCCGAACCACCTAGCCACTCAACTACTCGACCAACACGCTGACACAAGGCGACTAAAGCGACATAAGCCTCTAGACCTCCCACACCGTTACCAATAAACAATCGAAACTGAAAAAATAAATGAATAATAATGATAATAATAATAATAAAATAAAATAAAAATCACAACACGCAGGCACGTCACTGGACGCTACTACGTTTCACCCATTGTAAATAAACAGAACATCCCAATTACTCATTGTCAAGCATCAAAATTGACAGATCGTAATTTAAACGGGAAATAAAAAAAAAATAAAAAAAAATATTACTTTCACCATGAGGAAAAAGGAGTGCCCGATGGTTACGCTGAATGGTCATCCCCTCCCAAGAGTCAGTGAAGTAAAGTACCTTGGACTGCATTATGACAAAAGGCTCACGTGGGCTAGCCACATTCGAAAAAAAAGGAGGGAACTGGACATGCGATTAAGGAAAATGTACTGGCTCCTGGGCAGGAGGTCCAAGCTGTCCCTCTGGAACAAAATTGCGGTGTACAAAGCAGTTTTGAGGCCTATCTGGGCATATGGCATACAGCTGTGGGGAACCGCAAGTAATTCAAACATCGAGATTCTACAAAGATTTTAATCGAAAGCCCTCAGGACGATCGCTAATGCGCCATGGTATATCTCAAATGCCAACCTCCATAAAGATCTAGGAATCGACACAGTGAAGGCCGCAGCTCTGAAGCTATGCACGAGCTACGAGCAGAGGCTCACGAGCCACCCCAATGAGCTAGCACACAATCTTATTAACAGAGGAGATGTCGCCAGAAGGCTCAAAAAGTGTAAACCAATGGACCTACGACAGAGATTTCACGCTGTGTAACTGCGCGATGAAGTAGTAAACTTTAAGTGCGAGAATAGTGTGTGAGAATGTAAGAATGAGTGTACGGATGCATGAAACATGTATGTATGTATGGTATGGTTATGAAACCTAAGGTGAAAAATAGAGCGGAGCAAATCGTTGGATGTGCCCTCTAAACCGAAACAAACCACACGTCAAACAAGCTATTTAATGCCATATTAATGGCAGCTTATAGTTAGAGGCTGGAAAAGTTTTAAAAAAAAAATGAGTATTGTTGTTAAATGTTTAATGAACAAATGGTGAATGAATAAATCAATTGTCCATATAAATCGAACTGATTGTTATTATTGTCGTTGTTATTATTATTAATACATTTCGTGACGATCATCCGTGTGATTATTTCGTAACAGGTAGTACAGGTTCAGGTTTCGTAACAGGTTCAATAATATTACATTATAATTCATAAATCTTTTTTACGAAGATACCTATTTTTTCGTCAAAGTCTAATCGGAGTGCGACGTAGTAGCGCTTCCGTGACAGTAGTACAAAATACGCTCCGTCAAACATGCGCCAGAGGTATTGATGTTTATACGTATAATAAAAATACTCAACGAGCAACGCGTGTTTTTCTTATATGACACAAGTCATATAAGAAAAACACGTGTACCAAAGACACTCAATTAATTTGACGAGAATCGGTCGAACAGTTCATATTACATGCCATTCACAATTTTGTATGACATATAATATGAACTAGTCGACCGATTCTTGTCAAATTCAATACTAACCAGTCTCTAAGGGGAGAGGCTCATGTACGACAATAGTACATATACGTTTTATTTTATTTTGATTCAAAAAAATCGTATAAACAATTCCAAAAGAGAATTTGTTCAAAAGGCTTTTCTCATCATGGAGAATATATTCAGCTCGGTGTATAACAAATTGAATGGGGAATTCAATTAAGCACTGGGCATTAAAATATCATAGCATTTGAATTCAAACACAAAATAAGTTCGTAGACGAGTACACGAAAGTTCTTGAGCGTTAGTACGACGCGGTTCGATATCAAATGAGCAAATAAAACCAAATCACGAAAAATATCAAACGAAGAAAAAAATATTCCAGTGTTACACAAGCGGCAACTGTACAAACATCGTTATACGTATTTTTCTACAGCGTCGTATAGGACGGTCCACGTCATATAAGGAAAACACGTGTATGAACGACACTGGATCAATTGTACAAGCGCAAATACAGCTTGAGTTAAACGACGTATCGTTATACATATATGTACTTGTTACGATGAAACCACTGGAATAAACGAAATGAGAGGGCCGGATGTCGAAAGCATATCATACATTCGTGGATATATATTTTTCTGCGTCGTTTTTTTGCTCTTATCGAATTGAATCAGTATCGTTCATATAAGTGTTTACCTTATGTAAAGTAGACCGTCCTATACGACGCTGTATGAAAAGACGTATGATGTTTGTACAGTTGTCGCTTTTGTAAAACGGTTATATTTTTTTCCTCGTTTGATATTTTTCGTTGTTTGCGTTTTTTTTTGCTCATTTGATATCGAATTCCGAGTCCAAAACCTATCGAAATTCTACGTTATCCAATCCGGAGTACCACGAGGTAGCGTTCTAGGGCCAGTTTTATATACGCTCTACACCGCGGACCTACCCACAAGGAGGGATATCGTGGTGGCAACGTTCGCGGACGTCACAGCCTTACTCGCTGTCCACGAAAAGGAACTCCGCGAAGTAGAAACATGGCTGGACGAATGACGCATAAAAGCAAGCGACACAAAATCAGTCCAGATCACCTTCGCAACTAAAAAAGGAAACTGCCCCAGGGTCAAACTATACGGCCACTCGCTACCAACTACCAATGAAGTGAAGTACCTGGTGTTGTATTGGGAAATTGGATAATTAACCAATACGGGAATATATTTCGGGATTTTTGCCAATAAAGAATGAGAATTCAAGTTAGGAGTTACAAATTATATAACAATTTATTTAATTCAGGTATTTAAGTTTTGTTACACTTTCCGAGAATGAGAAATGATTACAATCGTCAGGTTCAATTAGTGACCAACCGCTCCACCCGACGAATCAATTAAGACTAAAGAATATTCGGCTGCAAGTTGCAGTTCTGCGAGTGAGCCGGGTCATTGTCCTGTGCTTGCTCAGCGATTTCGGATACTTGCGACAGTGAACTAGTTTCGACGTATTTCTCAATACGTTCGTTCATTCTTTCGAAATATCTCCTTCGGTTCAATGTCCGAAGTTCGTTGTACCTTATGCTTATTCAGCGTACAACACTGGGAATACATCTAGACAGGAGACTGACATGGTTAAAACTAAAAGAAAGGAACTAGACCTCAAATTGCGCAAAATGTACTGGCTACTTGGCAGAAAATCAAAGCTATCCCTATACAATAAACTGAACATCTACAAAATTATCCTAAAGCCCGTATGGACATACGGAATACAGTTGTGGGGAATCTCCAGCAACTCGATTTTGGAAATCCTCCAAAGATTCCAGTCCAAAACACTGAGAACCATTCTCAATGCCCCATGGTCCGTCAAGAACGCCATCATCCATAGAGATCTCGGAATAAGCACAGTAAGGAAGGAAATCCAACGATACACCGAAAGCTACGAAGAAAGATTACGGACCCACCACAACGAACTGGCCAGAACCATTTTAGACAGAAATTTAATAACTAGGAAACTGAAGAAATTCAAGCCCCTACACCTGCGGGAAAGATTCTATTAAACACATATTGTGAAACCCAGAGATAACAAGCATCAATGGATACTTACTCTGATTTTATTTTTGTTCCTGCTGTCCACAAAATTATTTATTGTTGTGTATATAACAGATTATAATTAAGCTATTAAAAAAAACAAATAAAAAAAAATTGATATCGAATTGCGTTGTACTAACGCTCAAAGACTCTCGTACTCGTCTATACGAACTTACTTTGTGTTTGAATTAAAATGCTACAATACACTTTAATGTTCTTCCAGCGTTGAATTGAAGTTCTCATTCAATTCGTTATACACCGAGCTGAATATTTTCTGACGTGATCAGAAAAGCCTTTTAAACAAGTTCTCTTTTGGAATTGTCTATACGATTTTTTTCTTATCAAAATAAAAACAATCATTTTAATTTATATGGACAATTTATTTATTCATTCACCATTTGGTCATTAAGCAGTCAACAACAATAATCATAATACTATTTATTCCTGGTTTTCTTCATAAATTGTTTATCAGAACATCAACGAACAACAGTTAGTTATGTTATTCAACGTTTTCTCGTTTTCTCGCTCCGATATAGCTACAAGAAACCCACGTGTATTATTCGTTCAAATATTTGCTTGTCAGTCACGTCGACTCAGTTTTATTGAGAACCCCAGCACTTGGAACTACGTTCATTTTCTAACAGCGATGTTTTTGCGCTTTACCCGTCATTGCCATCCCGCGGTTCTACACGTACTATAAAACAGTCTGTACATGCGCGATAGGCCGTGTCGGGAGTTTGACCGGCGGGATTTTGACTGTCAGAATTTTGACATGCTCCCAGCTTTTTTTTATTTTTTCTGTTTCAGTTGTGTTTACCATCAGAAACTCAGAAATCTGCATTCCGCCCAGTAGTCACCGTGCAAGCCAGTGCACGGCTAAGCGGTCACCCAACCCAGTACTGAGCGTGACCAAGATTGCTTAAGGGCTCATATACCCCTGCGCGCTGAACACCGAGTAAATTTGAAAAATGATTATAAAGGTTATATTGTGAAAAATAAATAAAATTGTTGATTTCACATTTTTTATTAACTTTTCAATTATAAGAAAAATAATTTTTTTATTTAAAAAAAAAAATTAACATCATTTTTTACGGGTATAAATGGATTACTGATGAAAACCACGCCTCCTTGTCGACATCACAACTTGACGGAAAATTACCCAATCTCCAAAAATACAGATGAATCTAGTAAAGTTTTATAGTAGTAATAGTTTGACGGGGGTTTTATTTTTTCAAAAATAAAGAAATTACAACATTTCAAACTTTAGTATACAATTTTTTTTAAATAGCGTTCAATAATTTATAAAAAGTTGTCCAACCAAAAAATTGAAACAACCTCTCGTCAGATTATAGAGAAAATAATTATCAAGTTTAAAAACAAAAGTTAAACATATTAAAAATCGCCTGAGTTATCATGCTGATACTGTCTTAAAACATAGTTTCGAGAAAAATGCGTTTAGATAATATTAATATTAAAAAAAAAAATAAAAAAATTCTGTTTTCTCATAGTTGAAAAGATAATAAACAGTGTAAAATCAACAATTGGATTTTTTTTCACCATGTAACCTTTATAATAATTTTTCAAATTTACTCGGTATGTGAGCGTTTAATATACGAGTAGGAGATCGCCGAAGCCGCGCATCGACCACACATCCACTTCTGTCGGTTGAGTGATCTATATATCTGTCTCTATTATATAAATACACCACTGCCACCGCCGCCGCCGTGTACAAGAGTTGACGAGAGCGGGGGCGGGATCAAGCGGCGGCGTGGACCAGATAAGGGGACTTTGGGGGAACGATGCGCGAGCCCGAACTGCCCTTTCTGAATCCCATATTTCGGAAAATTACTTGGAATAGGCCTTTTGGAATGCCGATGTTTCAAGGTTTCAAACGTTTCGATGATCATTGATTTTCCCCGAAATTATAAAAAAAATACTCGTTAGATACGAATTATTCATTAAAATCGAACGAAATATTAATTGTGGATCATCGACAAACGGAGTTGTAAAATAAATAAGAATTACTTACTTTATATTTGAAGAAGAGACAGGAACTGATGCGGTTGACCGATAGTGATGACTGAGATTTCAAAATTCGTTGAGCGACGACGTTATTGAGTGGAAAACATGTGAATATTCAAAGTTTTATTTTCGCCAAAAATGATATGCTTATAAACGGAAATGTACCAACTCGTACCTTAGAGATGACAGAAGAAAATTAAAATTGCCTTATCATTGATACAATGAAACAAATTGAAGAAATTGAATTTAACAAAAATAGGATACGCGCATTGACTTTAAAGAACCCGGATACCTCGAAACAATATTTCAACCTCTATTTCTACTCTTCTCTGAAAAATTTCAGAATCGAATGTCGAAAGAGGCCGAATTATTCGAAGAGAGGGCAAGAGTGGCCAAGAACGAAGAACGGACGAAAAATATTACAAGTTCCAACGCATAGAAAAAAATAATGAACAGTCGCGTTTCGTAGCTATTACTTAGTCGTAGAAGATTCCGGAGAAAAAAACTCTGGGATCCCCTTTGAGGAGATTTTTATAGTAAACTTCCGACCGTTCTGTGTTAAATGAGTGGGGCTTCGTAGATGCCGATTGGTCAGTTTATCTGTTCCTCTTAAAAGTTCTGAAGTTTTTTTCATCTATTGTGAACCGACGACAAATATTAATCAGCTGTACACGTTTACTCTTTTCACGGAGCATGAGCCCCGTTTTTGTTTTGTAAAATACATTCGTTAAAAAATAAATAAATTAGGAGAACCAATCGGATGGTTTTACAACCACTTGCATCAATAGACATGCGCCGTATCTCTATACTCCCACCCGTTTCAAAGTCACAACTTTGTTTCTCGCTTCTTCTTTAATAGGTGTTTTTCAAACGCCACACGTTATCAGTTTTATCGTGTTTGTCTCATATTCAAATGAAAACCGATCCCTCATATTTGACGAGTTAAAAATTAATTTATGACTAAGCCATATCCCGATACCCCCGCCCGTTTCTAAGTCGCAACTCTGCTCTTTCCTTATTGCTTAGTGGGTGTGTTTCAAATGAACGACACGTGTGATCAGTGTGATCTGGGTTTTTATATTCGAATCAAGGCAACCCGTTGTCAACGATATCAATTTTACCTCGCACTGAGATGAGGAAAAAAAAATTATTCAAGCGCAAAGTTATGTATATGTATTAAGCGACGTGGCAGCGTTTTGACGCCAAGTATAAAAAGGAAGTTTTTAAACTGTGCCGATGTCTCTATACAGTTAGGTGGCCTGAAAACCGTTGTATTCAAACTCTAAATCGACTTCACGCGCAAACGCGTCGAGCGATCTGACGACTACTGAAGTTAAATTTCATGGATAAATACCAAAACGGCGGACTTTGGAAAAAAACTTTTTTTTCCAAAGTCCGCCATTTTGTTATTTATCCATGAAATTTAACTTCAGTAGTTCCGACCAGAATGACATGTCTATAGATTAAGAATTATCGAGAATTTTTTATTTCAGATAACATCAAGAGCCAAAATCACCGGGGCCATCCACGCGCTTTTTTTTCGAGGTGCCAACTTCGATCAATAATAATAATAATAATAAACTATTAAATTAAAAAAAATTTTTTTTTTTTGTATCTTTAATATGTAAATAAAAACATCCTAAATATCCAAAACGATTCATTTTTATTTTCCTACAAAAAAATGCCCTCCAAAAAAGACATGAAAATCGGCTTAAGTTACCAGACTACTACCTTAAAGTTTCAGGTCGAATCGAGCGTCTCGCGGAACCTAACTGTAAAAACGTCTGTAACTCCCTCAATTTTGAACGGATGGAACTGAAATCTTCAGAGAATATTCTTGATCGGTTATATTATAAGAATCCGTCGAAAACGAAAAATCGTTTTGTTCAAAATTTTCAACTAGATGTAAGCCGTTAAATGCTGTTGCTTAAAGCCTAAAACTCGTTGGACGGAGGGACAATGCATGATTTCAATCATATGTCTTTAAACAATGCAGTGTGTTTTGAAAACTTGGTCTTTTTACGGATGTCGATTTATGAATTGTCAATGTCGTTTATTGAATTTGGCAAGAATCGGTCGACCAGTTTATATTGGATGCCAAATTTATATTGGAATTCAATACTAACCAGTCTCTAAGGGGAGAGGCTCATGTTTGACAATAATATATTTCAATAAACAAATAATACATTTTTTTTTCAATAAAAGAAACTATATAGAAAATTGAATTGTTTCAAGATTATTAACAAAAGGAATCCTTACTAATTATCCTTTATTTCGCCTGAAAATGTATCGTTTATATTGAAAATAACTAATAATTATAGATTCATATATACGAAATTGTCGTTTGGTTTTTTCCGTCAGCTTAGATACTTGATAATAGTGACCTAGAATTTTTAGGTGACATTTTATGCATTTCCGCAAAACCATAAATGAATATACGACGTGCTTAAAAATTACCTCGGTTTGTCCGTACGGAAAGTCGTGATATCCCGGAACCGGGTGGGTCGCAAAGCAAATGACTTTCCACGTGTATTTTTCGCAAAATGTTAAATGAATTGAAATATTCTTCACATAGTAAACTTGGAGACTCAAATTAAACTTCAATAATGTGTTGGCCCTGCATTTATGGCTATACCATACTTGATTTAAGGGCTGACATACCCCTGATATAAATAAAAAATCGATTTTTTTACAGATTTTTATTCTTTATACTTTTAAGAATAAAAAAAAAACATCTAAGAAAATTCCACTCCGTTACAAACTTATAGCAATAAATCGGAGACTAGCGGTAAGTTTTCGTTGTACCCACTAGAAACTTTAAACACGTTTTTCTCTAAACTATGTTTTTGGACAGTGTCGGCACGATAACTCAGCCAATTTTTAACATTTCCTCACTTTTTTTTTAACTCTTGATAACTATTTTCTCTATAGTCTGACGCGTGGTTTTTCTAATTTTTTGGTTGGATAATTTTTTATAAATTAGTAACTACTATTTTTTTTAAATTCCGTACTAAAGTTTGAAATACTGTAATTTCTTTATTAAAAAAAAAAAAGAAATTTTCCCGGTAGACTATTTCTACTACAAAATTTTACTCGATCTTTTTTTATTTTTGGAGATTGGATAATTTTTAGTGAAGTTATGATAATTTATCAAATTTACTCGGTTTTCAGCGCGCACAGCGGTATGGGAGCCCTTAAGGCGATATATCACACAGTTCAGCCGACTCGAAAACGGAAAAGGTCCTTTTTTCGACACGGTACGACCGATCGCGATGAAATTTTGATTATGAAGTCTGAACGGTGGCAAAAAGTGGGTAAGCTTCTGGCGTGTCGAAATTTTGAAAAAAATTTTCCAGTTCCAATTACCATAGCAGAAATGGCTAAATTTTTCACTGTTACACTCAGCGGATTGTTACGTTCGAAGCTTACACACTCGGCAATATAAAAACACACATTTTGCGCTTAGTTTCATCTCATTTCATGCAAAATTGAGCAAAAAAGTAGGTTTTTCCCCTAAAAAATACCGACTTTTCCGCTGTAATACCCGAATTTCAGTGCGCCAGTATTACGAGTGGCGGCGCTAACGCGAGTTTCTTACATGCATGAGTTGAGTAGTCAACGAGTGTGCGTGAGCTGTCAGATCTTAAATTGTGCAATAATTTAATAAAAACCACATTTTGAAGTGTCAATGTGTACAATAATTGTTTATGATTGTCAGAGACTTTTTTCAGCGGACTAAGTAGTAAAAATATGTTTATCATCGAAGAGGTTACACTGGCTCATGTCCGTGTAACACTTGATTTAGCGCAATCTTTTTATGGAATAATATAAATTCAACTGGTAACTCCGCCAGTACGGAGTGAATATGTCAGTAGTTAGACATATTCACCTTGAAAACATATAACATGTAGATAAAATAACTTGACGCTGCAAATCTTTTCGATAATAAAAGTATCATTCTTAACCCATGCAATGGAAAATATCTGCCGGACAAAAAAATCTGAATCTCTACCACTTCTAGACTAATCCCTATTGTAAATTCCAGCGCAAACTACATTGGAAGGGAAAGTAAGAGCGGTCTATGTTATTTTTTCTGTCAATATTTTTTCTGACATATTCACTCCGTACTGGCAGAGTTACCGGTTGAATTTGTATTGTTCCATAAAAAGATTGCGCTGAATCAAGTCTTTTTATGCCGAAAGAGTTTCACAGTACTTTGACATATTCGCCTTGAAAAAATATAACAGGTGGATAAAATAATTTGATACTGTAAGCCCTTTCGATAATGGAAGTATTATTCTTAACGAACACAATGGAAAATATCTGCCTGACAAAAAAATCTGAACCGCTGTAACTTTTAGACCATTATCTATTATAATGTCCATCGCAAACTACATGGGAAGTGAAAGTAAAAGCAGTCTATGTTTTTTTTCTGTCAAAGATCTTATTTTACAGGAGTGACCTGTGAAACTCTGTCTATTTACAGCAGATCAATCGACAAAGATGTCAGAGCATCTTTTTTCTGTGAAACAAGTAGTGAAAATCCTAAATAAAAATTGACCACCGATGTCACTGAATGGGATCGCAGTAGTTACTTTAACATTTTGTATATCAATGTTATTTGTACTGGCATGAAAACACTTGGTTCAACATAATAATTTTATGGAATAATACGATTTCAACCGCCAGTACGAAGATTTCCGCAAAGGCGTAAATGCCAGGCATGATGTGCTTAAAAATAAACTCAATTGTTCCTTCCGTGTAAAGTCGTGAAATACCGGAAACGTGTGCGTCGCAAAACAAATATAAAACAAAATATAAAATTTCAATTTTATTTTGCATTTTTTATTTGTCTTTCGACAAAATATTAGATAGATCGAGAATACTCGCCTCGACCTTTTACGTGAATTTTTATACATTTCCGTAAAGGCCAGGCATGATGTGCTAAAAAATAAACTCAATTATTCCTTCCGTGTAAAGTCGTGAAATACCGGAAACGTGTGCGTCGCAAAACAAATATAAAACAAAATATAAAATTTGAATTTTATTTTGTATTTTTTATTTGTCTTTCGACAAAAGATTAGATAGTGAATACTCGCCTCCAGCTTTTACGTGCAATTTTATACATTTCCGCGAAAGCATAAATACCAGGCATGATGTGTTTAAAAATAAACTCAATTTTTCCTTCCGTGTAAAGTCGTGAAATCTCGGAAACGTGTGCATGTCATAAAACAAAAATATAAAAATACAAAATATAAAATTTCAATTTTTTTTGCATTCTTTATTTGTCCTTCGACAAAAGATTAGATAGATCGAGAACGCTCGCCTCGAGCTTTTACGTGCAATTTTATATATTTCCGCAAAGGCATAAATGCCAGGCATGATGTGCTTAAAAATAAACTCATTTTTTCCTTCCTGCGTCGCAAAACAAATATAAAACAAAATATCGTGGCAAATTATTCGATTAGTCGTTGCATTATAAAAGAAAAGAAATATAAGCGAGCGTAACTAAGAGGTTCGAAAAATAACAAACATTAAAAAAGCAAAGAAAGAAAATAAGAGTTAGTCAAAAACTACACCTCGAAAAGAAACCACGTATTCTGTATTTGTAATAAAATAATATATTCGATCATTCATAAACGATTGACTTGTTTTCTTAACGCGAGACATCTTGACAACCGTGTCGCTGGAGATTGCGACACTATAAAATTTCAATTTCATTGAAATACTGTAATTTATTTTTCTGAAAAAAAAAAGAAATTCCCTCCGTCAGACTATTTCTACTACAGAATTTTACTAGATTCTTTTTTATTTTTGGAAATTGGATCATTTTTGGTAAAGTTATGATAATTTCTCAAATTTACTCGGTTTTCAGCGCTGTATGTGATCCCTTAAGAAAAAAAATCACGAGAGTTTAATCATCCGGTGTTCGGTTTATTACAAATTTATTACAAAACTGCTCGAAAATGCATTGTAATTTTTTTTTTTTTCCATGGAATATGGAGAATAATTGTTCGGCTCAATGTTTCATGATTTCACTAAAAAAAAGACACTAAATAACGTTCAACGTTAAAACAAAATATCAGTTAACAATCAACTTGATACAGGAGTCGATTGAATTTTGGCTTCAATTTATCACCAATCATTGTTATTTGACATATGCGTCAGCGGAATCATGGAGAATTTTTCAGCAAAGACAATAAGCTTTCGAAAATGTTTAGCCTATCATTATTCAGGATTTTTTTCAATAAAAGAAACCATATGGAAAATTGTGTTGTTTCTAGATTATTGACAAGAAGAATCCTTACTAATTATCCTTTACTAATTATCCTTTATTTCGCCTGAAAATGTATCGTTTATATTGAAAATAACTAATAATTATTGAATCATATATGTATACGAAATTATCGTTTGCTTTTTTCCGTCGGCTTAGATACTTGACAATAGTGCCCGATAACTTTTACGTAACATTTTATACATTTCCGCAAAACCATAAATGAATATACGACGTGCTTAAAAATGACCTCGGATTGTCCGTCCGGAAAGTAGTGATATCCCGGAACCGTATGGGTCGCAAAGCAAATGACCTTCCACGCGTATTTTTCGCAAAATGTTAAATGAATTGAAATATTCTTCACATAGCAAATTTGGAGGTTCAAATTAAACTTTAATAATTTGTTGACCCTGCAATTATTGTTATAGCATACTTGATTAGAGAATAAGTATTCTGCTGTATTATTATATACTATAATAAAGCTCGAGAGTTTGTTCGTCTGTGTACATTATTCGAACGCGCTAATTTTAGGAAATACTAATCCGATTTGAAAACTTCTTGTTGCATTAGATAACCCGTTTATTCAGGAAGGCTCTAGGCCATATAACTTAATGCTATAACCCTAAGGAGCGGCGGCGGCGCGTTGAATCGGAGGACGGAAATTTAACGCGGGTGAAACTGCGGGGCTCAGCCAGTTACTATATATAGTTACCATTATAAGAATACACAAATAGATCACCAAATTTATTGCAAAACTGGCTCAAAATACATTGTAATTTGTTGTTTTTTTTTTCATGTAAAATGCAGAATAATTTTTCGTTCTTAATGAACGATTCTACTAAAAATAGACGCGAACGAGAATCTGTTTTGCACCGTATCCGTAATTGGGATTTACGACTTTGCAGAAAGACAAACAGAGGTCATTTTTAAGCACGTCATATATACATTTGTCTCGACGAGCGTATATAATGTATTCCATAAAAATTCGATGGTAGTGTTGTCAGCATGTCTATGATTGATATCTGAATTTATAATTATTAACTTTGTTCAATACCAACTAGCCATCATTAAACCGAAAATTATGAAATTTTTATTTGATTTTAATGACAAAATTTAAAAAAAAACCTCAATAATGATCATCTCAAGCTTTTCAAGTCTCATTCACTTTGTATAAATATTCTCTATTAATTCACTGAGCCAGATATAAAATAAAGTCCATTGTTTAAGAATTAGTCCCATTTCTTCATGATATGTTAATTTTTACGTTAAAAAAACCTGTAAATGGCGGATATTATTTTACATCTTTCTGCATTAAATCATCGGTCAGTCAGCTAATTTCAGCCAATAACCAATGTTGAATATGTGTCTGCGTAGTCTACTTATTTTTGTGCGTTCCATCATATACCCTTGCGGGTGTTTACTTATGACCCTTCCCAATTATTCCATCCTATCACTTCCTACCCGCATTATGTTAAGCTACCCTAACATCCGTAGCAGTGGCAGCTGTTTTTCATGTACACTGTATCGCATTAGCCGTGGACACAGGGACACTGTGGAAGCTCCGATGTGAAAGCCAGTGGAAGGCTAATCGGTCACCGATCACACTACCGACCGTGGCCAATCCGCTTAACATGGGAGTTCGGCAAAGCAGGGCACCAACCACGCGTTCACTGCTGTCGGCCTGTGAACTCTACTTGTAAATTTGATTAATAATCTATCGATTGATGTATCATATGACAACTTTGTCATATAATCTCAAATCCCATCTGTTCTGCCGGTTCCAACCTAGGTCAGAGTTGATCTTTTCCATTCTAGGCGTGATTCAAAACAAAGTGTCAAATGGATTGTCTTCTATGACGTCTCGTTTTCTTTGTAACATCATTATAGACCATGTGAACGTGGCCCATTATTGTTTTTGTCCCTAAATCATAACTGCCGACCCGTTTAGCGAATGTCAACATGTATATTTCGTTTTAACGGACAGATCTCTTCAAATCTTATTGTTAATATTTAAAAAATGTCCCATGTTTGCATGATGCAGAACTTTGTTGAAAAGAAAATGAGACATCTCGGAGCACAATCCTTCCAATGGTCCGTTCTGGATGACGCACAGAATCTTGAGAAATTTGAAAAAATCAACTGTCAAGGAATGGCTCACAAAGAATCTGACTGATGGAAATTTTTAGTCGCTGCTCATTATCTTCCCCTGTATAACAAACATTATTTTGACAATTTAGTTACATAAAAGTAACCATTCCCAAGGATGCTTTTCACGATTTTATTTATTGCCAATTTTTTTCATACATATATAAGATATATTCATACCTAAATATTGCTAATTCAACGAATTTTTAGCACCACTGTTGCTCTCTCAGTTTTCGGTCATAACCCTAAAATAACAAATTCACACGTACTGGAATTCCCCGTGAATAACCTAAAATGATTGTTGTTCGGAAAAAATATACAAAAATAAAGTGAAAGTGAACACTGTCGTAAAATTATTGTATAAATTCGTTAATTTCGTTAATTTATAACAATACAAATTAATGAAACATCAAAATACGTGTTATAGATGTCAAGTGCATGACTGATTATTCATTTGGTCAGAATTTTTGTTTTTTCCAAGGTTGGCTAGTCCCCTAGCGGAGATCTGTGTCACTGTTTGATTGGTCGGCACCGTGGTCGAAACGTAAGTAGGCCAATAACTCCAAGAACACTAGTTCTTATCGACATTACAGTTTTTCTAAACAATGCTGAAATGCCAATACACTTATCAACGATTCCGAACGGACGAATATAATGAAAACCTTATAGACCCGCGATCACTACACATTCTATCAATAAGCGATTTCAAACAAACAACGGGAGCACGTCAAACTCTTAACACGGCGACTATCGCGCGTGTACCGTCTCTTTTATAGGACGTGTACAGCCGCGACATGCCAATGTTGATTACAGCGCAAAAACATCGCGATTAGACTGGGTAGGCTAGCGTAATCCCGACAATTATTTTCCCGAAACTCGTTAGCCCGGAAATTTTGAACCTAGCTAAACGAGGTTCAGCTAGGTTCGACGTACATTTTACTTCGTGGCTGACTTCACATCAGAACATAGCGACGGCAGAGACGCTTTTGGCGAAATCTGAAACCGTTATCGGATGAATTTTTGAGGATGCTTTTTTCGTACAACGCCCCGCTAGAGTCGGCCTCCGTTACTCTAACCCACGGTCTTGTGTACAGGTCTGAAAACTCCTCCGCTGAAAGTCACCTCCTTAACGAAGTCAAGTTTAATTGCTGTAGCAACCACTAAAGGCGTTCCGATCTTAGTTGCGAACTTATAATGCCAACAGGCATAACCTGAAAACCCCTCGATATTGCTAACCTTGCGTATTACGTTTATTTCGTTTATATCACTACTATTATTGATAATTATATTGAAAATGAGATATCATAGTGTGCTCCCAAATTGGAAAACCGGCAGCAAAAGAAAGAAGAAATGTTCTACATTTCACGTTCGAAAAAACATTGATATGCGGAAAAAGTGGAGTCTATTCCAGGCATTGAAAAATTACAATAGACGGATCGTGTATGTGAACAGCATTTTAATCATGACGACATAGTTCGCGAATGGGTCAAGCTCGCAAGCTCGACGCAAATGGCCAAGTAATTGCACGGGTAAGTTTAATGAAAAGATTTTACACACGGTTTGAGAAGATAGTTACTCATATCAAACATTTTTCAATATGTAAGGTCACGTACAAAAGAATGCGACTCAACGAGTTTGCTGTGCCAACAAGGTTCAATAACGTCTCAATAGAAAAGGAAAATTGTGTGCCAGAGCATGGATGTGCGAAACAAGTTTCGTATTCTGAAAGAATTTCTCCAAGCACTGTTCCGTCCTTCAGAGTCACTAAATCGTCAATTCAAGGAATCAGTACTCGCCTTGGTAAGTTTCCTTAACAGAATGTATCTATTGCATTGTTAGTATATAAAAGAGATGAAATAAAAGTAATTTAAACATACATAAATTTCTTCTATTGATATTTCAGATATCCCTGAAGTTCCGTCAAAAATATGAATCCTGTCCAGTGTATCGAGAAGCTGTGAGTTTGAAAACCAGCTGCGGACCTCCAGAGTTGCAACTGGTGCAAATGAAATCACACGGTGGCCTGACTCACGCAAATCCTCACTTCTTTCATCTGATCCGTCATATCGAAGCATCATTTACAAAATATTCCTCTCGAATTGATGTCTTCGATATGACTCTAGATGAAGTACTTGATTCCTACACCTTCACTTATTCCTGTATAGAGCATGGATCTGAAATCCTTTCATATGCGATAATTTACTATGTAAGATTAAGAATGAGGCAATATTGCCATCAGGAAAATTCAAAACTGAAAAAGAAATTTGTTGTTAAACAAAAATTGGCTAAATTAACTAATGAATAAATCTTATGTTAAGTTTTTGTAAGTGTTCCAGCTGTCAACATCAGGGAAGTATGAATAAAAATAAATTCTATAATTTTTCTCTTCATTTGAGTTTTGTCAATATTCCGAAATAGACTATTTAGCAGCATGCCAAAAAGTAGTAGATTAAGGTAAGTAAAAATCAGCTCTTTCCATTTTTTTACACTTCATTTTTTAAGTTTTTGCAAGTGTTCCAGTTTTCAAAATCAAGTAAGTACGAATAAAAATAAATCCTTTCATTTTTCTCTTTATTCGAGTACCGGTAATTTTCGCGAAAGTATAATGAAAAAGGATCAAATTAAATATATGAAACGGTTCGATATATTTCTATTTTTGAAAATGAAAACTTTTGTTTATTTCATAGGATTTAATAAAAAATCTAACGGAGGTCGAACCATCAAGAGGTAGACAACTATTTCGCCTAAGGTTTGTTCATATAAGATAGATATTTACAAATAGTTTATATTTATCATCCTCGATTAACAGTTAGAATCTTTAAAACACGATTCAAATTAAGAGCATATTTATTCAGTATATTCATTGAAGTTGACGGGATTAATAACGCTTTCATAATTACATATAACAAATATGTGTAATGCGGCAGAACTTGTTAGTGGGACAGAGACGGACAACCGCGAGATGGAGCTATTGTGGGCTTTTCAGGTTATGTCTGTTGGCATTATAAGTTCGCAACTAAGATCGGAACGCCTCTAGTGGTTGCTACAGAAAGTAAAACGAACTTCGTTAAGACGGTCAACCCCACCGCCGAAGTTTGAGCGAGTTTCCCGGCCTGTATTCAAGCATAGACTTATAAGTCTATGTATACAAGACCGTGCTTCTAGCCCACGGTCTTGCATACAGGCTGGAAACTCCTCCGCCGAGAATGGTCCTCTTAACGAAGCTGTTTTTAATTTCTGTAGCAGTCACTAGAGACGTTGCGATCAGATAATGCTGATAGACATCACCTGAAAACCCCTCGATACTGCTGTGCCAAAATATTATGTTTATGCGGCGTAGATCACAGCACGGTCTTGTCATCACAGTCTTTTAGTGATTATTATATTAAGAATGACGAATCGGTGTGTGGTGCCACATTGTAAAACCGGTAGCAAAATAGACAAAAAATGTTGTACATTCCGAGTGCCCAAGAACATTGATATGTGGTAAAAGTGGGAACAATCTATTCCAGGCATTATAAAATTACAACACACGAATCGTCTATGTGACATTTTAACAATGAAGACATAGTTCGCGAATGGGTCAAGCTCGACGCAAATGGCCGAGTAATTGCACGGGTAAGTTTAATGAAAAGATTTTAAACATAGTTTGAGAAGATAGTTACTCATATCGTGTATTTTTAATATGTAAGGTCCCGTACAAAACAATGCGACACAAAGAGTTTGCTGTGCGAACAAGATTCGATGACATCTCAGTAGAAAAGGAAAATTGTGTGCCAGAGCATGGATAGGCGAAACAAGTTTCGAATTCTGACAGAAATTCTCCAAGCACTGTTCCGTCCTTCAGAGTCACGAAATCGCCAATTCAAGGAATCAGTACCCGCCTTGGTAAGTTTCCTTAACAGACTGTATCTATTGCATTGTTAGTATATAAAAGACATGAAATAAAAGTTATTTAAACTTACATAAATTTTTTCTATTGATATTTCAGATATCCCTGAAGTTCCGTCAAAAATATGAATTCTGTCCAGTGTGTCAAGAAGCTGTGAGTTTGAAAACCAGCTGCGGATCTTCAGAGTCGCAACAGGTGCAAATGAAATCACGCGGTGGCCTGATTCACGCAAATCCTCATTTCTTTCATCCGATCCGTCATATCGAAGCATCATTTACAAAATATTTCTCTCGTATCGATGTCTTCGATATAATTCTAGATGAAGTATTTAATTCATACACCTTCGCTTATCCCTGTAAAGAGCATGGATCTGAAATCTTATCAGACGCCATAATTTACTATGTAAGATTAAAAATGAGGCAATATGCGCACCAGAAAAATTTAAAGCTCAAAAAGATATTTGTTGCTAAGAAAAAAAATTATCGAAATTAACTACCGAATAAATCTTATGTTAAGTTTTTGCAAGTGTTCGATTTTTCGAAATCAAGGAAGTATGAATAAAAATAGATACTTCAATTTTTATCTTTATTTAAATTTTGTCAATATTCCGAAATGGACAGTATTTAGTAGCGTGCCAAAAAATAGTGAATTAAGGTAAGTGAAAATCAGCTCTTTACATTTTCTTACACTTTATTTTTTAGGTTTTCGAAAACTCTTCCAGTTTTCAAAATCAAGTAAGTATGAATGAAAATAAATTCTTCAACTGTAATCTTTATTTGAGTACCTGCAATTTTCACAAAAATATAATGAAAAAGGATCAAATTAAGTATATGAAACGGTTCGATGTATTTCTATTTTTGTAAATGAAGACTTTAATTTATTTTATAGGATTTAAAAGAAAATCTAACGGAGATCGATCCATCAAGAGGTAGACAACTATTTCGCCTAATATATATTCATATGACATAGATATTTGCAAACAGTTTATATTTATCATGCTCGGTCGACAGTTAGAATGTTTAAAACCCGATTCAAATTGAGAGCATATTTATTCAGTATATTCATTAAAGATGACGGGATTAATAACTAATAATTACATATAAAAAATATGTATAACGCGGTGTCCGTTAGTGGGACAGAGACAAACAACCGCGAGAGATATCGTGGGTTTTCAGGTTATGTCTATGGGCATTATTCAATCGCAACGCCATTAGTGGCTGCTACTGAAATTAAAAACAGCTTCGTTAACAGGCCGCCCCCAACACTGAAATTTGAGGGAGTTTCCAGACCCGTATACAAGACCGTGCTCTAGCCTCCGCGTTTTAACATATGTGGGATGCAGGGGCGACACGAGCAGACACGAGGGACAAATCACAAGTTTTTTGCTATACACCTCCTCCCCTAACACTTGGCTGGCTTCTCCCATCCTAGTCGCAATTGGTCGCAATAATAAAGCTCCCTCGTTGTACGATTTATATTGCATTATTATAATAGTTTATATATATAGCATACATAAACATTTTTTTTTTACTCGCGTAGCGCACGATTCAGCTAGGCCAATTATTTTTATTTATTTATTTTCTCACTCCGACGAAACATTTTGTGCGCGACTGTGTATGGTAAATGGTAAACATGGCATCGCGGTACAATCACGGAATTCGAAGGGTTTTAGAGAAATTAAAAGCGTCCCTTAATTCTGGTAATTATTATGAGGCTCATCAGATGTATAGAACTTTGTACTTCAGGTGAGAGACTATTTGAATAAAAATAATAGAAATAAATTTACCGACAACGTTAACTGCGTACGCGATCGTGAATTCACGAACGTGTCTAACCTCTGGAAGGGTTTATAAAAAAATGTTATTCTTCCTCTTCGTCGTCTTTCAGATATCTCGGACAGAAAGATTACGCAAATTTGATGGATCTACTTTACAACGGCTCCAGACTATTGCTCGAGCACGATCAGGTAATCAAATTTTTTTTTTGTTCAATTTGAAATTTCCTTCGTTAAATCCAAATTTGTGACAGCAGCTTTGAGTTCTCTTCTTTTTTTCTCACTCGAACACATGAAATTGACAACATAAACATATGCATTTTTTCAGCACGCCAGCGGCGCAGATTTGGGAATATTGTTTGTTGACGTTTTGAACAAATCGGGCACAACGCAAAATTCGAGTATATTCGAACAAATCGCCGTTCTGTTCAGTATTATGAGATCCGGAACGCCGGAGAGAGAGACATTCCTTCACGACGCCCTTAGATGGAGCATAAAAGGAGGAAATTTTAAGTGGGGACATCCGGATCTACATCAGAAGATAGCGCAAGTCTTTTGGAGAGGTAGAAAGATCTTTTGCCAAATTTTAGTTCGTACAACGTACAAACTTGTTATTATTAGTGTTTCCTTCGTATGTCTTTTCAAGTTTTTTTTATGTCGCTCCCTTTTTGTTCACATTTTCATTCTGTTCTTTGAGACCCGCACGGAGTGTTGTCCGCAGCCGTTCTATCTTAACGCGCTACTGCCGATGCAGGCGGCTACATTTTACTTAGTTTTGGTTGTAGTGCAATGAGAAATTCATAAAAATTGTCTTATGATAACGGTGTGGAAGACAGTGCATCACTGAGCGATCACCGATCCCAGTATTTGCCGTGGCTAATACGGTTTAACGTGGGAAATTACCGACGTTGCACACTGTCAGTCATTTTTAAAAAAAGATTTATAAAGATAATTGTTCGATGATCCTCTTGTATTATTGTTCTTGGTGCTCAAACTCTGCTTTGTGACCTTTGTTAATCGCAAGTATTCCTACGTAATGCCAATTGAATGTCTTCTATTCGCTATTAAATTGATCATTGTGCGTCGACCATCACGACTATTTTATAGTCTACATTGAATTTCAAAATGATCGATAAATTTTGTCTGTATTTCAGAAAAAAATTATGCCTCAGCGAGACAACACTTTGTATATAGCAAAGACGGAACGGGCTGTGCAACTATGCTTGTAGAACTTCATCAGCAACGAGGCTATTCCAACGAAGTAGATCTTTTCATAGCTCAAGCTGTTTTACAGTGAGTTTTTTTTTTTTTTTCTTCGCCTCTACCTCCCTTCTTCGCCCATCTATCAAAATTAACGATCGAGCAACAACCAACTTATTTGAATTTAATCTCTTTCAGATATCTATGTTTGCAGAATAAAGTATCGGCTCAAGAGGCCTTCGACTCTTACACATCTAGGCATCCAAAAATAAATACCGGTCCACCGTATTTACTGCCGCTATTGAATTTTCTATTCTTTCTACTGAAAACTGTCGAGACGTGAGTAAAAAAATCGATTTATTGTTCGAATCATTAAGATTCGATTATTTCGTCATTCTACTGTAAATTTATATATATGTATATATATTTTTTTCAATTCTTCGTTTTTAGCGGTAAACTCGCTGTATTCACGGTACTTTGCGAGCAGTATCAATTGAGTCTAAACAGAGACCCGACGTATCGCACTTACCTCGACAAAATAGGTCAGTTATTTTTCAACGTGCCACCGCCGCGTCCACGCAATCAGGGACTATTCGGCTCGTTATTGCAGTCCTTCTTTAACGGTCTTGACGAGGACGATTCGGACGACGAGACGAGACAGCATAATGTTGCATCGACGTCCCAAGCGATGCAAGATCTCGATTGATCGCGGGATCGACGTTTACGCACACAGAAAACGGAATGAGACAAAAAAAATTTATAAAATTAAAACGAGCGGGTTAAATTTTGAAAAAAAATGATAAAGTACACATATGTATATATATATACCCACAGGAATATTTATGTCGATTTGTTCCGGATACTTTCGTCGGCAGGAACACTAAAATAATGAGAGATGAAAGTGTTCGGGGGGACGAACGAGAATTATGTAAAACATTTGAACGAATTTTCGTATGAATATACATTCATGTATATGTATTTATATTTATAACAATAATCGTGCTCCCTGATTGATAATATTTCGTAAATATTCAAATTCTTAAACACATCACCCGTTCCGAGCGACAAAATTCACCCGGAGATTTTCGTGAGTTTTTCGATAATTCAATTACTAAATCTGTGTAGCTTAGACTTGTTAACAATTCCCTTTTATTTCACTCTTTCAATTCGTAAATACGAGTTTGACGAGCCGGATTATATGTGGTCATTGGAGTGTAAACATTACGCTTCAATAATCTCGATCCATCGTAGATTATAAAAAGAAGAAAACAAAAGAAAATTGAAGCTCGTATACCGTGAGTTTTACGATATATATAATTAGAAAATGTGTATAATGCGAGTAACACAATTGAGAATGCCTCCCTTTATTTTATACAAGCTGAATATTAAAGAGGGAAGGGATAAAGAGAGTGTAATATTAACCGTGCGTTTTCGTCTCGTAATAACGTTTGAAAAACACACGAAGACACGAAAAATAATCGATTCTTGTCTGGGTTTAAATCGACGAGACGGTAACAGGGGATCCGAGGGATTTATTTATTGATTATAACGAAGCTGAGAGAAAAATTTAAGTGGTCGATATGTGCCGCGAAAGCGTGAACGAGGAGGGATACGGAGTCGTGTGACTGTGAGAGGAGAATAACATAATAATGTACAAAAATACAACTGATTCTAGTAACGTGAAAATGAATTATTCAAAGATGATACGTTTCAGACTAAGTGGTATAATCTGTAACATAATTACTCGCTAAGAGGGAGATGAGCGAAATTCGCACAGCGCATACGTCTCTACACAACAAAAATATATATATCTATATTTAAAATCCAGATAATAATAATTTCGTCCTGTTGGTCGAATTGAGTTCTTTTCTCCGGAAACTTGGCGCCGTCCTGTATAATTCGGACGATTTTTTTCGTCTTTCGATTTAATAATACTCAGTACTCCCCGAGACCGGGTAATTTAAATTGTCTCGCAAATTTATCGACTTCGCTGCGAATAGACGCAACTTTTTCGGCAATCTGCGCGTTATTATCGAGACAGGCCTTGAAGTCAACGAGTTTTGGTCCCGATATAGCGGTCACTTCCTTCGATAATTCCAATCCGCGATGTATAAAATCGACAACGCGATCCATGTCCTCCTCTTTAAGTCCGCGAGTCGTTAATGCCGGTGTTCCCAAACGAATGCCGCTTGGATTAAAAGCGCTTTTATCACCGGGTACCGTATTTTTGTTACAAGCAATTGAGATATTCTCGAGAATACGTTCGGCCTTTGAGCCCGTTATTCCGGTATCACGGAGATCAACGAGAAGCATATGTACGTCAGTGCCTCCTGTACTTATTTTATAACCTCGAGACTGCAAACCGTCGCATAATCTTTGCGCATTTGCGACAATTTGTTTCTGATAATCGACAAATTCCGGAGCTTTCGTTTGTTTCATTGCCGTCGCTATACCGGCTATCGCGTGATTATGCGGTCCGCCTTGTAAACCCGGAAATACCGATTGATTGATCCTCGTCTCGATATCGTACATTATTTTCTCGCCATTTTTACCAACGCTACGCACGCCTTTCCGAAAGAATATAACACCGGCGCGTGGTCCGCGAAGTGTTTTGTGAGTCGTCGTCGAGACAACGTCGCTGTGATCAAACGGACTTGGTATGATACCAGCGGCAACGAGACCCGCCACGTGCGCCATGTCGCTGAACAAATAAGCATTATTCTCATTCGCTATTTCGCGAAAACGCTTGTAATCCAAACATCTGCTGTAACACGAAACACCGGCGATAATGATTTTTGGCTTGAACAATCTCGCTTGCTCGGCCAGTTTTTCGTAATTTATCAGACCGCTCGTCGGATCAACTTTGTATGGCATCGACTCGAAAAATATCGATGTTGCTGATATCTTCTTTGCCGCTGTGAAGAAACCTGAAAATCAAGAAACTTTTCCCGTCAGCTATGATTTTTATTGAGTGGTGGATACATTTTAAAAACTATTTAATCGGTATTATTTCATTTTTTTTCATCGAGATGATTAAAGAATAAAAATTTTTTAAGTAATTTATTTTTTTTATTCTTTGACGGACAATAATGACGTAATTTGGTTGCAATCTACTCTGATTTTGCTTTCTCATGGAGCTTTGTTTCAATAATTGAAAAAACACAAATCGTGGTTTCAATGCCATTGCGTTTAAAATGTTACGAATCATCGGAAAATCTAGAAGCAATGTCCGAATGAATAAATGTGTGTGTGAGTGTTTGTATGATAAGGATGAAAAATTGAAACCGCTGTAACTTCGAATTAATTTGAACTTTCAGACTGTAATTTGGCACGGAATTAAATCAGTAACCGCCCTCTGTTTACTACAATTTTTCTGTTGATCGACCATTTTTTTGGGTTTTTATATTTTGAACATTTTCAAAAATATGCGTTAAGGACGGGGTAAGGGTTTTCACTTTCGAAAAATCGAATTTTTTTTGTCTTATCTTATTGTTTAACATTTCAAGAATATGTCCTTAAAATTTTTAACCGATCTAAGCAATATTATTGAAGTTATTGTCTCATTAATCTCCTGGCCGTTAACGCTATACCTCTAACAGCTGCGGGCGGTCGGGCTAGCAGTGCAGCTGTCCAACAGGTATACAGTTTATTTATTGCTATCGTATATATTGTATATAGTGTATACTATACACTACAATATTTTAAAAGAAGAAACGAGCTGGAATCGATGATTCTGTGTAAGTTGGAAAAAAAAAAAAATTTTCTTCACTTTTTTACTTCATAAACTTTAGACGCGTTTTTTCCTCAAAACTACTTTTTCAAAGTCCGTGTTCACTACCATTTAAAAACTACTTGACCGATTCATTTCAAACTTTGTACACATTTTATACATATAAAATACCCCCCCCCCCCCCCCCCAACGTTTAGTTACATTTTTTTTTTTACATTAAGGGTGTTTTCCACCCACAAAAGGGCGGAATTTTTCGTGTAAAATAACAGTTCACACTTTAGATGGCCGCCAAAAATTTTTAAATGAACAAAAAAATTATCGGAGAACGTTGGGGGGAAGATTTCATTATAATTTGACTAAATTTTCATGGTTTTTCATTTTCAGATAATTTCCGGCCGAGTTATAGTGAACACCGCAAATTGTTTTTTTTTCCAAGACGTTCCGGGGGAAGCTCCGTTACGGGCTTATGCTTCAATATTTCTGCATGAAAAAATTACACAACATTGTCAAAAGTATGCTCGATAATGTACAAAAGGTTCGAATAAAATTGCTCAATCCATATTTGAGAAAAAAAAATCGCAAAAAAAGGGTTTTTTTACGCTGGAACCCTTACCCCTCCCTTAATATCTCGTGTAATTTTCGAGGTATTGGGTTTAAACTTTGTACGCAAATAAACGAGCATCATAGAACGTTCGCTATTAAATTTGAAAGAACAACTAGGAATTTCCTTATCAAAGGAAATTCCTAGAATTATGAATTTTTCAAAAAATCGTTATAGGTGGTTTGACGGCTTCGTGCCATGCAATTTTGAAAGGGTGCAATGAAACGGTTGGGACTTTACAAATTTTGAAATTATACGAAAAATTGGCGATTTACAATGCCTTTGGGGAAAAAAAGGAGTAATTTACTTCCTTGAAATTTCATACAACGCTCAAAGCTTTCGTCACAATGAAGACAAAATTAAAAAAGATATATTTCCTCGTAGAAGGGGGCTTCGTGTATTGTACGAAAATTCGAGGAAGCAACTTGCTGCGCTTATTCGCTGTAATGAGACTCAAAAATGTAAGGTAGTAGTCTGGTAACTTAAGCCGATTTTCATGTCTTTTTTGGAGGGCGTTTTTTTGTAGGAAAATAAAAATGAATCGTTTTGGATATTTAGGATGTTTTTTATTTACATATTAGAGATACAAAAAAAAAAATTTTTGAAAAGATATAATAGTTTATTATTATTATTATTGATCGAAGTTGGCACCTCGAAGAAAAAGCGCGTGGATGGCCCCGGTGATTTTGACTCTTGATGTTATCTGAAATCAAAAATTCTTGATAATTCTTAATCTATAGACATGTCATTCTGGTCGGAACTACTGAAGTTAAATTTCATGGATAAATAACAAAATGGCGGACTTTGGAAAAAAACGTTCTTTTCCATTTTATTATTTATCCATGAAATTTAACTTCAGTAGTTCCGACCAGAATGACATGTCTATAGATTAATTATCAAGAATTTTTGATTTCCGATAACATCAAGAGCCAAAATCACCGGGGCAACCCACGCGCTTTGTTTTCGAGGTGCCAACTTCGATCAATAATAATAATAATAATAAACTATTAAATTTTTTCAAATAATTTTTTTTCGTATCTTTAATATGTAAATAAAAACATTCTAAATATCCAAAACGATTCATTTTTATTTTCCTGCAAAAAAACGACCTCCGAAAAAGACATGAAAATCGGCTTAAGTTACCAGACTATTACCTTAACTCACCGTGAGTAAGATGACCGCCGTCAGGAAGATCGAGTCCCATTATTCTGCCATGAGGCTCTATGAGACCCGTGTATACGGCAAAGTTTGCTGGACTACCGGAATAAGGCTGAACATTACAGCCCCATTCTTCGGGATTTAGATTAAAAGCTTCCAGAGCACGTTTCTGAGCTAGTATCTCGATTTCATCGATATATTCATTTCCGCCATAATACCTTTGGATAATGAAAAAATAATTGTGAAATCCATGGCGTTTATGAAAAATATTCATAAACGAGGAAAGCTTTCATGGAAAATCTATTATAATTTGTTTTCGTACCTCTGACCAGGCAATCCCTCGCTGTATTTGTTGTGAAGACAAGAGCCGAGACACTGTAGTACACTGAGCGAGGTGAAATTTTCGCTGGCAATCATCTCAAGACCGCATTCCTGACGACTCTTCTCTTTCTTCATAAACTCAAAGAGCTCCGGATCGCTCTCCCACACATTTTGATAAATCATACCAGCCATGTTCTAGTTTTTTTTATTTCCACAACAAAGTAAAACAACATTATTTTTATCAATTCGTTCACTCGGCGGAAGAATAAACGAGAGGAAAATCAATTTGATCGTAGGCAAAAGAATTGTTAATTCGTCTTCTTACATTTGACGTTAGGAATATAATGTAGTTTGTTTTTAAATTCCGATAATTGATGTTTATCCGATACTCTTATCGTCAAATTTTCGCAATTCATTGTTCGTCACGGAATTACCCTACGTTAACACAAAAATCAATGAACAATAAGAATCAAATATTCGTATCACCTTAGACGAATAGAAACTTCGATAAAATCCATTTCTCGTCACTGATATAAAAGTTTTTTCATATCACAAAATTTTCACGTACAACAATAATGTACGTCTGAATAAATCTATGAACGATAAATATCAGTTTTAAAAATAAATAGTGCGATTTTGTATTTCGAAAAGCGCATTAATTGAAAAAATTTACTTACTGTAGAAGAGGACCAACGAAACGTTCGAGTTTTAAATATCAAATGATCGGGATAATCACGAAATGAGACTTATTTATGGAATAAAATGTATTTAACAAGTGGCCGCGTAATGATATAGAGTTCGTTCGTGAGGAAGGGTCGAAAGGCCGGCTGATAACCCCACATGGTGCAACGACATAATTTGCGTAATATATAAACGACGCGATAAGTGTTATCGATGCTTTTGATACGTAATTTTCAACGCGTAAATATTTTTCCTATTTCATGAAAACTTTGATCTTACAATTAATATTTATCATCGTGAAATGATTCGCGAAAAAAACGTGGGAAAATCGAGACTGACGCACACGCGCTCGCCGCGTACTTTTACGGAAAACACATTTTTCCAAGAAAAATCTCTCCAATCCTCCAATTACGCTTCGATAGTTTTACGATAAAATAATGAAAATCGTTTCTAACGGATCTAAAGATAGGGAAACGATAATACGTTTTGTTTTACTTACTTTTGTCGCTGCGCAACAAGTCGTTGACGTACGAAAGTCTCGCGTTAATTGGGAGACGCCATTTCGGATGGAAACTCGGGTATCAAAGAGATTTGTAGGCTCGAACCGGCCGACAAACAAACTTTCGAACAATCGAACGTTACGTGAATTCAAACTCGCCAAACGACGCGCCATTTTGTTTCCTCTATCACTAACAAAGACAAAATAACATCTATTTAGTGTTTGTTAAATCATTGAAACAGCAGAGTTCTCGAGTGAACGAGATATATGCCGGCAAAGTTTTTTGTCGGAACAGCTGTTTTACCGCGTGCATAAAGCCTGTATAAAGGGATACTCTTTTTTCTTTTGGCCTAAAGGTTCATTCTTCATTATTTTCTGGGAATCCCCAGTCTGAAGATATTTCCGACAAAATTATCTTCCAAATAGAAGTACGATGGATGCGAGGATAAGCGTTTTTTTTTTTATTATTAAGGTAGTTCTAGCACAAATGAAGAGTAGATAGAATTTAATGAAATTTTGGGAAAAACTAAAAAAAAGTACTGAAGAATACTTATGCGAAATTTGAGACTGTTTCACCGTACCGTTTTCGAGATATCGTTTATCAAAAATTCCAAAATTTGCATACGAACGTATACCTAATCGAACGAAATGAGCACTTTCCGGATATTTAGTCACCAAAATTTACGAAGGAGTGGATAAAAATTCTTGAAATTTGGCACGAAAGTAGTTTAGTAGATGAAGAATAACATATATTTTACAGTAAATTTTCGATCGTACAGTAAAAAAGTATGGACTTATTAAAAAAATATTGTTTTGGGGCTAGAAGAACTCGTTAGTGAGCACGACAACGTCGCTTTATTACGGCTGGCGAGACATTCGTCTGTTGTGTGTATGATACAAATCGATGCAGCGCGGCAATACAAATGTTTTCAAAAGGAAAATGCTTCGGAGTTGAATGTACAGGAAGATTTTAACGGTTTTCCATTGAGGTTCGAATAGAAAAACGAAATATCAGCAATAAATAATACATTTGTCATAGAAATTGTATTTATTCAAATCATTATTGTTTTGAAATTTCATAAATCTTACATACCGATACTTTGGTGTTTTTTTATGATACTTTGATCATCTAAAATGTTCAACGATATTTTTGCGAACAGTCTTATCTTTGGTTACTTTTTGTGACAAAAATGTCACCAATGAGTCTTCTCCGCTTTGGTATAATTGTATCAATTGCTCGTACGTAATTCCCAGCCGTGAAACTTTTGTGATCATATATTTGGATAGAACGTCTTTCGAAAGCTGATAATTGTTTTTTGTTTGATCCACAAAAATCCACTTTCAATTTACGCATAAAATCTTTCAATGACTCAACGAATATTATAGTATTTTCAAATATATCATCGAAAGTGAAATATTGCTTGATCAAATCTTGCAGAACGACAACATCATACGTAGCTTGATGAAAGTTTCCCGCGTATGAATTTGTGTCGAGAGAATCTTCCGCTAACTTGGACAAAGTAACATTCCTTTGCCTCGACGGCCAGGAAATGTTCGCCTCAATAATTTCAGTGAATCTGTGAATCCATAAATGATTTGGTAAATATGAAGGAAAGGGGACCCACTTCCGATTGACTTGCCTTTAATATATGTTGTCTAGGGACCTTTTCTGAACAACTTTTTCCTCTAACACAATTGGGGGTCGTTATTTATTAAAAAGTTATCAACAAATAAAGTTAATAATTCATATAGCTATTATCCTTATAGCAGCCATTCCTAATCATCTTGTCCGTCACATGTGTTGTTAAGAATACCCCTCTGAGTAACATACTAAAAGTTTTATCCGTCCTCATTGTTTGTTAAAAAGTTATTAACAAAAGAAAAATCATAAATAGAATATGAAATACTTGCATGGTGGCCAGTACACGTATGACCGGAGAAACAAACAGATAAACCCAACAAACAAACAAACAAACAAACCCAAAACCCAAACGATCAAACCCAACAAACAAATCCAAAACAAACCCAAACCCAATAAACAAAAAAATCCAAACCCAACAAACCAAACCAAAAACCCAAACCCAATAAACAAACAAATCCAAAACAAACAAAAAAACCCAAATAACCTAAACTAACCAAAAACAACCGAAATAATCCAAACAAACAACCCAACTAAACAACCTAACCTAACAACCTAAACAAACAAACCCAACAAATCCAAAATAAACCCAAACCCAATAAACAAACAAATCCAAAACAAACAAAAAACCCAAATAACCTAAACGAACCAAAAACAACCGAAATAATCCAAACAAACAACCCAACTAAACAACGTAACCTAACAACCTAAACGAACAAACCCAAACCAAAAACCCAAACTCAATAAACAAACAAATCAAAAACAAAAAACCCAAACAACCTAAACAACCAAACTAAACAACCCAAACCAAAAAATACGATTTCGACCAGCGTATCGACAGTTTCTTCGACATTATGAGTACCATGTATCCGCTTCATAATATAAATAATGAATAAAACAAATAATTGTTTGTTTATAGGTTTGTTTGCGTTGTTTTTGGGTTGTTTTTAGTTTGTCTTTGGGATGGTGAGTGGAGGATTGCAGGGGGGCGCAGCTACCCCTCTCATGCGTGTGCTGTTCACCGTACACTAGAACAAGTAGTTCATGTTTGATTTATGAAACTTTTTTTGTTAATAACTTTTTAACAAACAATGAGCGACGGATAAAACTTTTTGTATGCTACTCAGGGGTGTATTCGTAACAACAAATGTGAAGGACAAGATGATTAGGACTGGCTGGTATAAGGAAAATAGCTATATGAATTATTAACTTTATTTGTTAATAACTTTTTAATAAATAACGACCCCCAATTGTGTCAGAGGAAAAAGTTGTTCAGGAAGGGTCCCTACACAACATATATTAAAGGCAAGTCAATCGGAAGTGGGTCCCCTTTGCTCCATATTTACCAATGATTTTGCTGAATTCATTTTCTAGAGAATGATTCACAATCTCTCTTTTCCTTTCAATCTTTTATTAGACATCTTTTTGATGCTGTCTTTACTCGCGTCACTGACATCCATAACCTCACTTTCGGCACGCATACACGCAGATAGATGAATCACACGGATATACGAGTAGAGCAACGTGTTAGAACTACGTTTAGTGAGCATGACAACGTCGCCTCTCCTTCTATCCACTCCCATTTCTTGTGTTAGAACTACCTTAAATGCCGGCAAAGTTTTCGCCGGAACAGCTGTTTTACCGCGTGCATAAAGCCTGTATAAAGGGGATACTCCTTTTTTTTGGCCTAAATGTTCATTCTTCATTATTTTCTGTGAATCCCCAGTTTGAAGATATTTGCGACAAAATTAAATCAAATTAAATTTTTTTTAAAATTATTAATCGAAGAATTTTCAAATTTGCTCTGCAAATTATATATGCAACAGGGGCGCCGCGGGTGGCGTAAATTGCAACCGGGGGAAATGCAGTTTGCGCCACCTTTCTCTTTTGCAATCAACTCTCGATTTGTAATTGAGAAACGAAGTAGAAGAAAAAAATGCTTCCAGGAAATTCGGGAGCAACAATAATTCAACAATGTTTAATGTACTCATTTCCGAAAGGTAACGTACATATTATTATTGTTTGACAGAACTTTTTACTCACCCTCGTTTTCCGACGATTTTTTGTGTATATTACCAAAAATCCTTAGCGTTATCCTAGGTCGTTCGCAGCTGCGCACTCTATCCTCGATACGTAGATTTATTGTTTCGATTATCTGAAAAAATATATATGTGTATACGTATTTTTTTGTTGGTATTGCTGCTGAACGAGACGTCTCGTAATTCGTAATCTTACGCTTAATATCTCGAAGAAAGGTTTTCGACCGTCCCGATGGTTTGAAAATAAACCGAATGATATCGCTGCGTCTCGAAAACTCGAGCAAAAGTCCGGAGCTGGGCCACTCGACGTCATCGATTACTTTCTCAAGTTACCAGCTTATATACATAGATATATATGTTATATCATGTACCAATATGTATATACAGGGTTTATGCGACAGAAACTCGTTCTGCAACACATTAAAGTTTTTAACTTTCAATTTTTTTTACGCTGCGGCCCCTCGATAATTGCCATTTTTGTGCAATCAGAAGGAAAATTCGTAACTTTCTATTTTCGTAAACGCATAGAAAAATAGCATCAATCTTACCCGCGGAGAGCAAAGTATACTATGTTTTTCGATAATTCTCCGCAGGAGGTCGCAAGAGGTCGAAGAACGTTCGTTATCAAAGTATTACGACATTTATTGATAACAAACAAGCGTGCGTAACTCGCACACGATGTTAAAATTACGAATTACGCCCTTTTGTTTGTTAGCAGCCTATGTACCGGGCATTCCAGTTCAAATTGGCAGGGAACTTTTCCATTCAATTTTTTTTAGTCACGACGTCGTAGATCGAAAATAAAGCTCGCCGAGACTATAATTACTTTGAATATAAATACACAGTTTTTATCGATATACTTTTTGTCGAGTTTTTTTTTTTTTTTTACTCAAATGACGCAAACCATCGACAACCAACAACCGACAATCAACAATATTCGGTCATTAAATAAGACTTCAAACGTAAAACAATCATTTAAGGTAGTAGTCTGGTAACTTAAGCCGATTTTCATGTCTTTTTTGGAGGGCGTTTTTTTGTAGGAAAATAAAAATGAATCGTTTTGGATATTTAGGATGTTTTTATTTACATATTAAAGATACGAAAAAAAAAAAATTTTGAAAAAATTGAATAGTTTATTATTATTATTATTATTGATCGAAGTTGGCACCTCGAAGTTGGCAGCCCGGGTCCTAACTTTTTTTCTACCGAACCGATTGCTTTCAAATTTTAACAGGCTACTCGACACACTTATAGTTCTCGTCGGAACTACCGAGAAATTTTTTCACCCCTAACTTCTCATTTTACAACCCCGTCTTTGCTAAAATAAAAGGACTTTTTTTCCAAAGTCCGCCATTTTGTTATTTATCCATGAAATTTAACTTCAGTAGTTCCGACCAGAATGACATGTCTATAGATTAAGAATTATCAAGAATTTTTTATTTCAGATAACATCAAGAGTCAAAATCACCGGGGCCACCCACGCCCTTTTTTTTCGAGGTGCCAACTTCGGTCAATAATAATAATAATAATAAACTATTAAATTTTTTCAAACAAATTTTTTCCTGTATCTTTAATATGTAAATAAAAACATCCTAAATATCCAAAACGATTCATTTTTATTTTCCTACAAAAAAAGCCCTCCCAAAAAGTCATGAAAATCGGCTTAAGTTACCAGACTACTACCCCCGCTACCTCTCGTTCTAGACCAGACTACGGCCTTAAGTCCGTAGTCTGGACTTAAGGCGGTATTTATTGATCCTTAGAGAATACTTGTACATTAAAAAAAAAAATGATTTTAAATATTTTCATGTAGTTTTTTGCCTTGTTGCAACATGGTGCGCCGAAATCGGCGCCCACTCTGGACGATGTTGTATGCATCTGAAAAAAAAATATATATATATATTCTCAATCTGTATGAGTATTCTGAGCACTGGTAGCAGAATTGGTACTTTAAAAAATTTGTTATCAAGTCGAATAATAATTTTGCCGACATTTTATAACTCGTCGAATAATGAAATATCATTAATAAAAGTTCAACAGGCTGCCATTTAGTCAAAAAATTTTTTTAAGTACCAATTCTGCTACCAGTGCTCAGAATACTCATACAGATTGAGAATATATATATATTTTTTTTTTCAGATGCATACAACATCGTCCAGAGTGGGCGCCGATTTCGGCGCACCATGTTGCAACAAGGCAAAAAACTACATGAAAATATTTAAAATAATTTTTTTTTTCTACGTACAAGTATTCTCTAAGGATCAATAAATGCACGTGTAAATTTTCATCAAGACAGCTTCAACGGTTTAAACGTTATTGCACATTAGATATGACGGCAAAAATCTCGCTCTAGACCAGACTACTGCCTTAAGGTAGTAGTCTGGTAACTTGAGCCGATTTTCATGTCTTTTTTGGAGGGCGTTTTTTTGTAGGAAAATAAAAATGAATCGTTTTGGATATTTAGGATGTTTCTATTTACATATTAAAGATACGAAAAAAAAATTTTTGAAAAAATTCAATAGTTTATTATTATTATTATTATTGATCAAAGTTGGCAACTCGAAGTTGGCGGCCCGGGTCCTAACTTTTTTTCTACCGAACCGATTGCTTTCAAATTTTAACAGGCTACTCTACACACTTATAGTTCTCGTCGGAACTACCGAGACATTTTTTCACACCTAACTTTTCATTTTACAACCCCTTCTTTGCTAAAATAAAAGGACTTTAGCAAAGAAGGGATTGTAAAATAAAAAGTTAGGGGTGAAAAAATTTCTCGGTAGTTCCGACGAGAACTATAAGTGTGCAGAGTAGCCTGTTAAAATTTGAAAGCAATCGATTCGGTAGAAAAAAAGTTAGGACCCGGGCTGCCAACTTCGATCATTAATAATAATAATAATAAACTATTAAATTTTTTCAAACATTTTTTTTTTTGTGTCGTTAATATGTAAATAAAAACATCCTAAATATCCAAAACGATTTATTTTTATTTTGCTACAAAAAAAACGCCCTCCAAAAAAGACATGAAAATCGGCTTAAATTACCAGACTACTACCTTAAATACGTAATAACATAACATCATAATTATTATCACAAAAAATGGCGGAAAATTGAAAATGATGAGAATCAGAGACCTGTCGATTTTTTTCTCGAATGCCCGATATTACATGCGTCACGCGAAATTAACGGAAAAACAGCTGCAGTTAGGGCAGAAAAGAGTGATCTTGAATCTCAAATATTACGCATTCTGAAGGAAATATTTGTGTAGCTTCAAAAGCGTTGGAACGGATTTTTTTCTTCTTTTCTTTTTCAAAATAAATATTTATTACTAGCACAATCGATGCGTTCATTGAAGAACACAATCATCAACAAAAAAATTTCTCTAACGTGCCTAGCCATATTAACGGTTAGCGAATATTGCATTTCCATTTTTTTTTCTTCTTCCTTTCTGTTTCTAATCTTCGACAAACACGGCTCGAGATATTTGTGGAAAAAAAAAAAACGTGATAAAGCGAATAATCGAGAATTTTGAAGTTATTTCTCTTGTTCGTTAATATCTTACGGACGGAGCATATATAATTGCATAACATTAGTTCAAGACCGCGAAACGTTAGAAAAAAAAGAGATTCTCCAAATGCTTAACCGCGAAGATCCATAAGACGTTAATTCGTGAGTTACAAAAAAATTGTCATCTCGAGATTCCTGACAATCGAGAATAATTCGGAATTCTTTTCGTTGCTTTTCTTTTCATCGGTGAATGTTCTTTTCATTCATTAAAACGCAGAATCTTTTTTTCTTTCTCTTCATTTCATTTGATTTTTCGTATAATACAGCGTTCGTCGCCGAGTTTTGTTTTGTTTTGTTTTTTTAATCTTCGTGTTACTCGTTGAATTTACAAGTGGAAATTAAGCGAAAGCGTATCGAGGGCGAACGATAATACTCGTCTGAGAGATACAAAATGTCCGTTACAATATTAATGTAATAATCGTATATTAGACACGCGGCCAGTGTATAAATTAACGACGCTCGGCACCCGTTGCCCATCGCAAATCGCCGTGCGCCGAACTTGAAACGTTCACTGCGTATCGCTGAATGTTATCTATTTTTATTGTTAATATCATACAATATAACTTAAACAATTTCTGTATTTTTTGTTTTTTTTTTATCTTTTTTTTCTTTTCTTAAGAGTTCGAGCGATTTTTTTTTTTTGCAAAAAAAGAAAAAAACATTATCGCGAATAATCGTATCGTTCTCGCTGTCGATAGCAGTTGCGCGCTCCCGTGAATCTCGGAAAACGGACTCGCCTGCTAAACCGACCGCGTAAATGGGGATAGTGGTTTTTTTTTTATTCGGGCAGTGGGGCAAGGAGTGGCACAGGCTCTACCAGACGTGTACCAGTGTCAAGGTCGGTTGGGGGCTTTCGGGATTTTTTTTTTTTTTTTGCTGCCTCACTCGCGACTCCTTTCCCTTCGTCTGTATTCGAAAAAAAATAAGGAAGAAAAAAAAAAGAAGATTAAAGTTTTAGTTGTATATCTTAATGGCCTTTTCGAGGTAGTTGATTCGTGGACGCTTCGGCGCTTTGTTGACGTGATCCAAACCTAGCCAAGGCCTTGGCAATGCTGTATCTGAAGAAAAGCACGAAAATATTGAGGGATTGAAAATGGTTTTTTTTTGTTCAATTTCTTACGTAAAAAAAAAATATGACTCACTTTGGGTGGGACTGGTTCGGAATTCGGCGAGATTTATGAAGTAGTCCGCTTCGTCATTGATGAACTGTGGCTTTCCCATTGTCACCACCGCGAACTTAAACTTAAAATTTTTTATGATATCTCGTGACAAACCGTTTCACATTAAACAAACCTCGTCGTCAATTATTTTCGTGCCTACCTTTTCGAATTCTTTTTCCTGTACACCTAGTTTCTTTAGTAATCGGTCCTTGACCTTCGTGAAAGGTTCATTCTGAAATAATGTTTATTTTTTATTTTTTATTTATTTTTTTCTTTAGATATGGAAACGAAAATTTTAATCGTTTCAACGATTTTTCGATTAATCGCAATATTTATTTAATATAGAAGAATGTCGTGAGAAAAATAATGAAATTATTCGAAAAGAAATTCCCTTCGCGGAGGGGCGAGGGAAGCGATATCCACGATAAACGTAAATAATTATGAGAAATTGTCGAATTTGAATAATACTCACGTGTTTGATCTTGAAGAGAAAGGGAATACCAAAAGTCGAGAATATTTCTTTGTGAAAGTGCGCAACCGGTACGAGCATTTCATCATCGGCAAGATTAAGCTCGTCCTTCGGTATCTCCTCTATCCTGTACGATCTCGTGCCCAACGGATTGAGATTATCAAGCGCAGTGTCCTCCTTCGGTCCGGGTGACAGTTTACTACAATTCACCTCCAATATCCTCAATTTACCGGAACCATTTTCCGAAAATTCAACCTGTTTCTTTGCCTCGTCGAGCAACGTCGCGACCGTTCCGTTCTTATTCGGATAAAGTATTATCTCTTTTTCCTCCTTTAGCGATGGACCGACCCAAATACACTTGAATTGCTTCTTATTCTCGAGCTCGTTGACGCGAATACTGAGTTGTTGGTAAAAGATTTTCTTCGTTTTTGGCTTGCAATACGCTACCAGATCCTTGAGTGTTCCCTCGTACGTGCACTTTAACGGATGACCCGGCAAATCTTTGTAACTTGAGAGAGACAAATTATTAATGGAATTTATTTTATTTCGGTGACATTTCAGAATGTATCGCTCATTATACACGATATAAAGAAGAAAGAAAAACTTCGTTTCGATTTCAACGATAAAACAACAATGAAAATCGCTTACTTTTGACACTTGAAAAATTGAATGAGGTAAGGATCTGTGCCGACCCTCTGAGCGACCGCTTTTGCCATTTGGTCGTACGTCATTCTCAGCGAAAGCTCCATTGTGAAGCCTGGATCGTTAGCAATCGTCTTGTCGCAAAACGTCACTTCAACTCTGTAGAATAGGTCCCTGGAGAAAATAAAATACGTTAGAAAACAGTAGTAGATATATTTGTTATAGAGAGCGGCAAAATATAGGAGAAGTTTTTTTTTAATGAAAGACAGAAGATGGCCCAAAAAATGCTTAAGGGCGGGGTAAGGGTTTTCACTTTCGAAAAATCGATTTTTTTTTGTCTTATCTTATTGTTTAACATTTCAAGAATATGTCCTTAAAATTTTTAACCGATCTAAGCAATATTCTTGAAGTTATTTTCTTATTAATCTCCTGGCCTTTAACGCTATACCTCTAACAGCTGCGGGCGGTCGGGCTAGCAGTACAGCTGTCGAACAGGTATACAGTTTATTCATTGCTATTGTGTATATAGTATATAGTGTATACTATACACTACAATATTTTACAAGAAGAAGCTGGAGCTGGAATCGATGATTCTGTGTAAGTTGGAGAAAAAAAATTTTTTCTTCACTTTTTCACTTCATAAACTTTAGACGCGTTTTTCTCAAAACTACTTTTTCAAAGTCCATGTTCACTGCCATTTAAAAACTACTTGACCGATTCATTTCAAACTTTATACACATTTTCTACATATAAAATACCTCCCACCAACGTTTAGTAAAATTTTTTTTTTTTACATTAAGGGTGTTTCCTACCCACAAAATGGCGGAATTTTTCGTGGAAAATAACAGTTCACACTTTTGATGGCCGCCAAAAATTTTTAAATGAAAAAAAAAAATTATCAGCGAACGTTGGGGGGAAGATTTGATTATAATTTGACTAAATTTTCATGGTTTTTCATTTTCAGATAATTTCCGGCCGAGTTATAGTGAACACCGCAAATTGTTTTTTTTCCAAGACGTTCCGGGGGAAGCTCTGTTACGGGCCTATGCTTCAATATTTCTGCATGAAAAAATTGCACAACATTGTCAAAAGTATGCTCAATAATGTACAAAAGGTTCGAATAAAATTGCTCTATCCATATTTGAGAAAAAAAATCGCAAAAAAAGTGTTTTTTTTTACGCTGAAACCCTTACCCCTCCTTTAAGCCGATTTTCATGTCTTTTTTGGAAGGGCGTTTTTTGTAGGAAAATAAAAATGAATCGTTTTGGATATTTAGGATGTTTTTATTTACATATTAAAAATACAAAAAAAAAATTTTTTGAAAAAATTTAATAGTTTCTTATTATTATTATTATTGATCGAAGTTGGCACCTCGAAAAAAAAGCGCGTGGGTGGCCCCGGTGATTTTGACTCTTGATGTTATCTGAAATAAAAAATTCTTGATAATTCTTAATCTATAGACATGTCATTCTGGTTGGAACTACTAAAGTTAAATTTCATGGATAAATAACAAAATGGCGGACTTTGGAAAAAAACGTCCTTTTTCCATTTTGTTATTTATCCATGAAATTTAACTTCAGTAGTTCCGACCAGAATGACATTTCTATAGATTAAGAATTATCAAGAATTTTTTATTTCAGATAACATCAAGAGTCAAAATCACCGGGGCCACCCACGCGCTTTTTTTTCGAGGTGCCAACTTCGATCAATAATAATAATAATAATAATAAACTATTAAATTTTTTCAACACATTTTTTTTTTGTATCTTTAATATGTAAATAAAAACATCCTGAATATCCAAAACGATTCATTTTTATTTTCCTACAAAAAAACGCCCTCCAAAAAAGACATGAAAATCGGTCTAAGTTACCAGACTACTACCTTAATGGAAGTGAATAGCATGCGAGAGTGTAAATGGATATGTATGAAATATGTACAGGGAAGGACACTATAAAAACCCGACAGAGTGTACATCGAATAATAACTAAGTTGTTGTCAATATTTTGTTTGTTACATTGTCAGTTATATTTTATAATTTAGTTTAACGTACTTGAAATAATCTCGGCACGTCGGTAGCTCGTACATGTCGTTATCGCGTTCTTCCTTCTGAAAAACTATTATGTCGCCGTCCATCAATTCCTCGAGTACTTTCTCAAGTGGCTCGGTCAAATTTTCAATCTTTTCCACCATATTTGGCTTTATTTCTTCGTATAGAGCGAGTTCCGTGTCCGGCGGAAAACCCGCTCGCTCGTTCAATATCGGTATAAGCTCCTCTGCAATGAACAGAAACAAAATGTTTATCCAAATGTCCATAATCATTCGTAGATTTCCGTCAGTGCCTTCCCTTCCTTTTTTTGAAAATATTGGAAATGAATTGAAGGAATAAGCGAATTATACTTTCTCTAATGAAACAACGGCATTTTGTTACATAAAGTTCAAGTTTTCCTCTATTCGAAACACGACTTAGGTTTGTCTTTAGATTTTTTTTACCTTAAAGATTTCTCGGAAAAAATTGATTTATCATACTTTATCATACTTTATCAAACACTTTAGTTCACATTTGTGGATTTTAGGGTGGTTCTTAATTTGGTGATGTTGGGAATTCTTTGGTATTGTTTCTCAAAAGTAATCAACATATCTAGAAAAAAAAATTGGGCGCAAGCGGAACTTTGTCCAATAATTCTAACCCACCCCACCGAGCTGTCGAATTTTTATATGAAAAAATGCATGCATTCAAAATTTTGTTAAGAAAATTGTTTATTATTTCAAAACTATTTATGATAAAAGAATTTTATATAACATTTTTGTGGGAAATATAATGCTCTACAAAAAAGGTATCTTGTGAAATTCTCGTGAATCTAATATTTATCACGTAATTAGCAAAAAACTGTCATCATTTATTCCAAAAATCGATCATTATGGTCAAAACAGGAGTTTGACGTCGAATAACCGCAATTTATTTTTCGTATGTATATAAGATTATGAAGAAATACGTAGCGCACTCAACAATGAAACTTAAACAATATTCAAATTTTCAATTTTATCAATTTTATTGTGAATTGTAATGAATGATGTCATATATTTTAAAAATCAACTTACAATAATGAATTACATCGGTTGGAGCAAAGTTGCTTTGTTAATATCAGGATATTTTTTTTCATATTCTTCAATTATTTGTACAATTAATTGTTTCTGATCTTCGTCATAAGTGAGACGATCATTGTACTCTGTAATAAGTTTAACTCCACTTTCTGCAACATCGTTAACCACTTTAATTTCTTTAACTATTTTTAAGCCTTGTAAATAATTTTCATTAGAAGACCACTCGCTGACATCGATGTCAAAAAATGAGGAGTTGATTTCAAATCTTTCGAAAAAAGCCATCGATTTGGAACTGATAAAGAAATCAATGTCCTTATCGATCAAAGAAGAAAAATTTAACAGAAGTTTGACGTCGAATAATCGCAATTTATTTTTCGTATGTATATAAGATTATGAAGAAATACGTAGCGCACTCAACAATGATATGTAAACAATATTCAAATTTTCAATTTTATCAATTTTATTGTGAATTATAATGAATGATGTCATATATTTTTAAAATCAACTTACAATAATGAATTACATCGGTTGGAGCAAAGTTGCTTTGTTAATATCAGGATATTTTTTTTTATATTCTTCAATTATTTATACAATTAATTGTTTCTGATCTTCGTCATAAGTGAGACGATCATTGTACTCTGTAATAAGTTTAACTCCACTTTCTGCAACATCGTTAACCACTTTAATTCCTTTAACTATTTTTAAGCCTTGTAAATTACTTTCATTAGAAATCCACTCGCTCACATCGATGTCAAAAAATGAGGAGTTGATTTCAAATCTTTCGAAAAAAGCCATCGATATGGAACTGATAAAGAAATCAATGTCCTTATCGATCAAAGAAGAAAAATTTATCATGAATGATAATAAAATTGATAAAATTGAAAATTTAAATATCGTTCACACACTGTTATTGAGTGCACGACGTATCTCTTCATATTTCGAATTGCATATGAAGAATACATTGCAGTTTTTCGACGTCAAACTCCTGTTTTGACCATAATGATGGACTTTTGGAATAAATGATGACAGTTTTTTGCTAATAACGTGATAAATATTGGATTCACAAGAATTTTCCAAGATACCTTTTTTGTAGAGCATTAAATTTCCTATAAAAACACAATATAACATTTTTTTTATCATGAATAGTTTTGAAATAATAAACAATTTTCTTAACAAAATTTTGAATGCACGCATTTTTTCATATAAAATTTCGACAGCTCGGTGGGGTGGGTTAGAATTATTGGACAAGGTTCCGCTTGCGCCCAATTTTTTCTCTGGATATGTTGATTACTTTCAAGGAACAATACCAAAGAATTTCCAACATCACCAAATTAAAAACCACCCTAGTGGATATAGCTTTTTTAGTTATCGAAATTTTTTTATTCTCTCAAGATTAATGCTCTTTACATTCTGTCATTTTATTTGAAGAAAAAAAAAATATATATATATATGTAAACTGACAATAGTGGAAGCGCGGCCGGTGCGCGGCTCTGGCAATCACCCAAGTTAAGCAGCTTTGATGGCAATCACTACGTGGATGGGTGACCGCTTAGCCGTGCACTGGTTGGCGCACCGACTGTCGAGCGGGCGTCAGTTTCGTGGAGTTTCTGATTTAGTTAATACAAATGAAACTCATGGAAAATGGAATTGAGAGGGTCATACGTAAAAACCCGAAAGGGTATACGTTGGAACAAAGAAAAAGTAATATAACTTCAAAGTTGAAGCGAGGATCAATTTGTTCGATGGTGACGGGTAACGGTTGAGATTTGCGAAAGTTAAGGTAAAGCCAAAGGCGCGATGGTTGACTCGGATCCAGGAACATAGTTGACAGTCAATAAAAACGTTTTAACGATATTAAAAAATTTTTCATAAATATTATATCATTTTCATTGTACTCACGGACTTTAGCTGTCACAGGCATATAATGATGTCCCGAATAGTGAATCTTTTTGTTTTTCGGATCGTAGAGCTTGAAGAAGAGCAAAACGTCGGTATCCTTGTCGAACGATGGCAATGCCGTTAGTCCCGCGTCGGGTGAGACAAGCTCGACGAAAACATTCCAGGGATTGACATTGTCGGCGCATACGCTCATTGATTTTTGAAGATCAGCGTCCGGCTCGATTAGAGCCGGTCTGCATGTTTGATTGGCCCGAACGCTAAACGGCCATACTCGTATTTGTTCTATCGGATATTTCTGTGGGGGGGGGGCCAAGTAAAGTTTTAGTGTGCCTCATTGATCCTGACGACGAAATTCCGGATGCTGTCCAGACGCAGAAAATTCTTCAGAGATCGTATTTTTTTTATATTTTTATACTTTTTAAGCCTTTAGTAACCGACAACAGTGAACGCGCGGTCGGTGCGCGGCTCTTACGATCACCCAAGTTAAGGCCTTACATACGTCGAGAATTTTCAAAAAATCGATTTTTTTTTGTTTACAGTTATTATTCCTTATAGTCTTAGGCGTATTTCTGTGTAAGCTGATTGTACAAATTCCCCATAGTTCAAAAGTTATTGTAGATAATGTGAAACACGCTCGAATCAACGCTACCAAAGCAACAAAAGAGGCCAGAACAATTCGTCGATTAGAAAAAAATAAACAACAACAATTTTTTACTGACAAGGAAGGCGTACAATATGAAGCTGGAATGGGAGATTAGACGTAAGTTGACTAAATAAATTTAAAAAAATTCATAAAGTTCTTGCTCCAGCCGCGCGCGACTTCGAGCGAAACGCGCTTGAAACTTTAAACGCGTTTTTCTCAAAACTACTTTTTCTCACACGGTCGGCACGATAACTCGTACGGTTTTTAATATTTTTTGATGATTTTTTTTTTTTAATATTCGGAATTGTTTCTTGCTATAGTCTGTCGAGCCGGATTTTTAAAATTATAATTAGAAAATTTTATAAAAACAATTAAAGTGTGACTTTTTTTACACAAACTTAACGTTTTTTTTTAAATTACCGTAAATTGTTTAGTTTTTCGAATTTCAAAAATCCGGCTCGACAGACTATAACTACTACCTTATTTTACAAGAATTTCTTTACATTTTGCAGATCCGTCAACATTTGAGGAAGAAATACTGCCGACCGTGGAGCAACTTTTTTTTTTACAGTGCTTCAAAAAATGTGATTTTTCATGTTGTAATTTTTGAAAAAAAAAATTGAAATAATTTTTTTTACAAACTTAACACAGTAATAAACAATGTGTAAGAATTTTTTTTATCAATTTCTATTTCTATCCCTCCTAAAAACTGTTTTTCTTTTGGTACGTTTTCGGTACCGCTGGACGTATGTAAGGCCTTAAGCAGTTTTGATCGCGGTCAGTTGGACGGGTGACCGCTTAGCCGTGCATGACTCGCGCGCCGACTGTTCACCGGGAAGCAGTTTTATCGTCTTTCTGATGTTATGAATACAACTGAAACTCAATGAAAAACAAAGCCGTCTGTATCGACACAGGTTTTCCGCAGATTTCCCGTGTGCGTGGCGTGATCAGGGGAAAAATGAAAAAAAATGGATTCGGGAAGGGTCATACGTAAAAACCCGAAAGGCTATACGTTTGAACACAGAAAAAAAAAATAATTAAAGGGCTCACATACCGCTGAAATTTTCAAAAAAATCGGTTTTTTTTTCACAGTTTTTTATTCTTTGTACTTTTAAGAATTTAAAAAAAAAAAAAACTTTCAAGAAAATTCCACTCCGTTGCAAAGTTATAGCAATAAATGTGACCGGACATCGGGTTGGGACGTTGCACCTACCGGAAACTTTAAACGCGTTTTTTCACGAAACTATGTTTTTAGAGTCAACACGATAGCTCAGTCAATTTTTTATATTTCTTAACTTTTTTTTTTCACTTTAAATCTTCATAATTACTTTCTCTATAGTCCGAAGAGAGGTTTTTTTAATTTTTAGGTTGGACAATCTTTTATAAATTTTTAACGTGGGGGTAAGGTTTTTCACTTTCGAAAAATCGATTTTTTTTTGTCTTATCTTATTGTTTAACATTTCGAGAATATGTCCTTAAAATTTTAAACCGATCTAAGCAATATTCTTGAGGTTATTCGGTGTGAGGTAAGCCGATAAAATTCGCTTCCGAACGTTTCATACCAGATTTTTTAGTGTTCAAAACTTTAAAGCGTTTTCCTCACAATTCACGTTTTCAAAGTCGGTGTCCCTCGTAACTTGAAAACTACAGCACCGATCCCTTTGAAATGTTGTACACTAATTCTGTACATAATTTACGAGGTAACGCTGGAGAGTTTTTTTTTTCCAAATTTGTTAATAATTTTTATTTTACAATAACGAATTAACTGATTTTTTTTCGTAAAAATAGCGTTTTTTCCTTCGAAATGTTCAAAAAAAATTGAAAAATTGAAATTTCGAAAAACCGTCCCAGCGTTACCCGGGGAAAACTATTATCTAACAAATGAACTTTCATTTTTTTCATTTCAGATGATCCGGCACCAAGTTATGAGGGACACCGCAATTCTACTCTTTTCCGAGACACGTCCGAATAATTGCTGCCATTGCCGTATTTTTTAATATTTCTTCGTGAAAATTTTATATAATATTCTTCGAATGTCATATTTTACTGTACCATTAGTTTTAATAAAGAGATTTTAACTGCGTCGTCACAAAAAAATCACAAAAACGCCTTTTTTGTACGAATTAACCTTACACCCTCCCTTAAACACTCATTTTTTTTAAATTGCATAGTACAGTTTGAAATAATACTGTAATTTCTTTATTTTTGAAAAAAAAAAAAATCCCCTCCGCCAGACTATTACTATATTATTTTACTAGATTCTTTTTTTTTTTGCAGGTTGGATAATTTTTGGTGAAGTTATGATGTCGACAAGGGGGCGTCATGGTTTTCATCAGTAGTCCATTTATACCCGTAAAAAATAATGTTAATATTAAAAAAACAAATTTTTTAATTTTTTTTTGTATAGTTGGAAAGTTAATAAAAAATGTGAAATCAACAATTTTATTTATTTTTCACCCTATAGCCTTTGTAATAATTTTTCAAAGTTACTCGGTATTCACCGCGCGCAGCGGTATGTGAATCCTTAATACAATCGAAAAATGTTTGTTTGCAAAAAAAAAAAAAACGTTCTTTGTTTAAATTGTACGACGAGCGTTAAGGTAGCAGTCTGGTAACTTAAGCCGATTTTCATGTCTTTTTTGGAGGACGTTTTTTTTGTAGGAAAATAAAAATGAATCGTTTTGGATATTTAGGATGTTTTTATTTACATATTAAAGATACAAAAAAAATTTTTTTTGATAAAATTTTATAGTTTATTATTATTATTATTATTGATCGAAGTTGGCACCTCGAAAAAAAAGCGCGTGGCCGGCCCCGGTGATTTTGACTCTTGATGTTATCTGAAATAAAAAATTCTTGATAATTCTTAATCTATAGACATGTCATTCTGGTTGGAACTACCGAAGTTAAATTTCATGGATAAATAACAAAATGGAAAAGGACGTTTTTTTCCAAAGTCCGCCATTTTGTTATTTATCCATGAAATTTAACTTCAGTAGTTCCGACCAGAATGACATGTCCATAGATTGAGAATTATCAAGAATTTTTGATTTCAGATAACATCAAGAGCCAAAATCACCGGGGCCACCGACGCGCTTTTTTTCGAGGTGCCAACTTCGATCAATAATAATAATAATAATAAACTATTAAATATTTTCAAAAAATTTTTTTTTTGTATCTTTAATATGTAAATAAAAACATCCTAAATATCCAAAACGATTCATTTTTATTTTCCTACAAAAAAACGCCCTCCCAAAAAAGACATGAAAATCGGCTCAAGGGATAACACCACTGTGACCCCCTGTTTTTTTTTCACATTTTTCAAGAATTTTTTTTCGTGGAAAAAAAAGAGACATTCGAAATATTTCTATGGATTTTGTTCCTTGTTTATTAATGTATCAAAAAACATTTTTTTCACATTTTTCACGCCGCATGGTGGCGCTGGGGAAACTCTCGCGTCAGGTGCTGTCATCTCCGCGGCACGCAGCAGAACTCTCTTCAACGTCGATCTGAAAAAAAATACCGAGTGTTTTCGTTAATAATATGATATTTTGAAGAGAAGTACATAGGGATTTGGAAAAATATTGTTTAAAAAAAAATAGGCACGCTTTTGAAATTAAAGTTAACTTCAAAGGCGTGCCTATTTTTTTTAAACAATATTTTTCCAAATCCCTATGTACTTCTCTTCAAAATATCATATTATTAACGAAAACACTCGGTATTTTTTTTCAGATCGACGTTGAAGAGAGTTCTGCTGCGTGCCGCGGAGATATCAGCACCTGACGCGAGAGCTTCCCCAGCGCCACCATGCGGCGTGAAAAATGTGAAAAAAATGTTATTTGATACATTAATAAACAAGGAACAAAACCCAAAAAAATTTTTCGAATAACTCTTTTTTTTCCCACAAAAAAAAATTCTTGAAAAATGTGAAAAAAAAACAGGGGGTCACAGTGGTGTTATCCCTTAAGTTACCAGACTACTACCTTAAATTGACGTGTAAATATTGGTAAAAAGAGAATGAACTTACCAGACTGTCGCGCAGCAATTCGAGAAATTCGTGTAGCGTAGCCTGTTTACGAACGCGAAATACACGATAGAGGGCTCGTTCCGGATCGTAGAGATCGTTGCCCTGGTGACCGTCAAAGCTATCCTCGAGAAGAACGTTGACGGTCATATACAAGTATGCCTCGGTTCTCTCCTTTCTCCGTATCTGTTCCAGCCTCTTCTCCTCTTGCAGCCTCTCCACCAGCTAGACCAACAAAATTAAAATTATCCTCACGTTTATACAGAATGAAATTCTTCAAAAATTTTCTCATCGAGAACTCGATCTCGGTAATCGACAATGTTTGTTTTTTTATTTCTCTTTTTCTTTCTCCGTTGTTTTTACTCGATATTAAGCATCGTTCATCGAATTTAATATTCTTTGATTTTATTGATTTTTTTTCTTCACATCAAATGTAAAATTTGGACGAAAAGAAAAATAGCCGTCGTTTCACCGTTATTGCGTTCGAATAATTTTAATTTTGTTCATCCGCCGCAACGCCGACCAACGTATTAATCGTGATTACAAAATAAAAATTATTCAGCAGTACTCAACAAACTTCGCCACTCGCTGGGACATTCAAACGTCCGTTCACTATTTTTTTTGTTTTTTTTTTGTTCTCTGTCGAGCTTCGTCAGGAACACCTTTGAAACAGTCCAAAATTGCTAGCGTTGTTAAGCATTATAAAAAATAAAAAACAAAGAAATGCAAACGAACAAAAAAAATTGATTCTGTATTTGTCAGAGTCGATTACGAGCGTCGTTAAAATAGGAAATTTCATGGTTTGTCAGTGATCCCTTATGGTGTCGCGCGTATATAACGCTGAATAATAATTATTTCGTGATATGACTATACAATGTGGCTCGGAGAGACGTGCAATGAGAGTCTAACTTTTCGCACGGAATTCACTCGTTATTTTGCTGATTTGTTATTTTTTTTAAATAATAAATATAAAGTAGTAACGGGTCTATTACGATTATTAACTTGATTCTTTTTTTTTTTCTTCTATTCTCGAATACCCAACGTTTTTATTATCCATCATTTATCTTCGTTTTGTTTTTATATATAAAATAGTGGTATAGCATTCAAAGGGATCTCACGATATTACAGCCATTATAAATTATTTTATTCTACTCGACGATATCTCGTAAATCTTCTGCTTCACTTTTGTTTCATCTCTCCTCTCTCCTTTTCTCACACACTTTTCTCCTTCTCTCTATTTATTAATATGTAACAACAAATAAATAGATAAGCATCTGTCAATACTCGTAATTACTATGAACACTGAAGAAATTTTCATGATTAAATTGTCTCTCTCGTTGTGTCACCGATCTACCAACGATGTTCGGAGACGAATTTTCATTTAAGTTCAAGGAAAAATAAAAAAAAAAGCGAGGAATTCGAAAAAATATATATATAGTAATCAGCGATAAAAAAAAAAAACAATTGCTTCGCGATAATTCGCGGACTCTTCGTTAATTGATCACGTCACTACGCGGGTCTTTCTCAAAACAGTCATAATAAATAAGATATTACGTTATAGAAGACACGATGGGGAAGCTTGCGGGTCGCGCGATAAAACGTCATCGATCACCTTTCGCGTCTCACTCTTTTGTCAAAAAATGCCCCCCCCCCTCCCCCAATTTCTCCAAAATTTCTCAAACTCGAGATCTCTCGGTATTTTACGAAATAACAAACGCGAAAAACAAAAATTATTCGCGATAACGAGAATTGTACAAAAACTTTTAAACCCTCTTCTCACTCTCTCGGTCGTGCAGAAATTGATTTATCCAACGTGTCGATATGCCTCGGATCACGATCCGATTAATCAGCGGGAAGAAGCAATTACTATTTTACAATTATTTAAATTTCGAATTTTCGTTATAATCTCATTGTTATTCATTTTTTGTCGGTGTTCTAAACCGCATACAACGAAAAAAAAATAAAACGTTCTTGACGCAATCACGTCCGGCAAAAATTTGTTTACTACGATATTAGAGAAAAAAATTTTCGCGACATTTTGCTTGCTCACGCTCTCCATTCCGTAAGAGATTAATTTTTTTGTTCCGTCTTTTCTTTTTTACAAATACAACAGGGGCGGCCATAAATTTTTTAATATGGATGACCGAGGATTTTCGTAGGATTCTAATTTTTTTTGAAATCTTTTCGGCTCGTGCCGAATACTATCGAGTATATAACTCAGCAATTTTTTTTTAATCGCGATTGAACTCGAACGCGCGGGAGGAGGTCAAACGTTTTTTTTTTTGTTCGAAACGCGATAATCCGAATGACGTTAATTTTTTTTTCTTTCCCCCTCTCGTTTTTCTCATTGTACCATTCTGCGATTGTTACTTTTTTCGTTTTTTTTTTTGCTTTTTTCTGTCGCGCGCGCGTGTGTGTATATATATATATATATGTATATATATATATATACACAGGCACATTTATACGTTCGGTTAAAAGTCATGAATATAGAGATTTGGATTTCGTGGATTTTGCGTGCACGGACGTAGACTCGCTATATCGGTATCGCGATTGTCCCTGTAAGCGTCAGTCGCGTCTTTGTCACGTTCGAGATCGCACAATTCCTGGGATAGTTCTCTTTGTAGGACGTTTCTGACCTCTTGAGGTATGTCCTCTTCTTTGACCTCTTGGAGAACGTTCTCGAGCTCGGAATTTCTTATGTAGACGAGCATGTAAGCGTTCGTGCAGTGTTTCACCGCCATTGACATATCCTCGTCCTGACCACCGTAATTGTGCTCAATGGCTTCCTGCTTCGTGCATCGTGACACAACGTCGTCGTCAAATTTACACCACTGTTCGGTCGACAAACGGGAATCATCAGAATTAGAAACGAAAAAACGAAAGAGAAAAGCAAAAAAGCCCGTTCGTAATTTGCATTTTGTAATGGAAATTTGTACCTTTCCGTCGCCAGCGGGATTAATGAAAACGACGTAGTGGCCACCGTGATTGTCACCGCTGTGCACGAGAACAGCATGCAAAGTGTAATCGGCGTTTGTAGCCTCCTCGGCTTGCAAGTATGGTCCTAGACTTATCTTTTCGTAAAACTCAAATCTGCAATTATGAAAATTCATTTAATAAATTAATATCATAATAGTTGCTGCTCAATGTCATTAAATTCAATTGGCCTACATTGTTTTAAAAACAAAAATAAAAATCTTCAGAGGGTACCGGCACCTCAAACTAAAGGTTTGCCGTGCGTACTAACTGTTTTCATGAAATAAATTTTTTTTTCTTAAACCTTTCGTATCCCCTCGTAAGTCGGAATTACTTGAGAATTTTCGGCGTAGACATTTTGAAATTAAGGTTCTCTCGGCGAGGCGCAGTAAAAACAAATATATTTTTGAATATTGGTGGAAACAATAATAAAAAAAAATAATTGAAATATACGAAAACATATCTGCGGTCCCTGGAAAACGAGTCCTTTCAAACTACAGACCGCTTACCAGAATAGATTTTTTTAGTTGTTAGTCTCTTCGTAAGGGTCCCGTAACGAATAATGGAAACCGTACAAAGAGTCGTATAACAATAAATAAAATCATTAGATGACTGAATTAGGTACAAATCTCTTAAGGGGGGGGGGGGGGGGGGGGTAAGGTTAATTCGTACAAAAAAAGGCATGTTTTTGTGATTTTTTTGTGACGACGCAGTTAAAATCTCTTTATTAAAACTAATGGTACAGTAAAATATGACATTCGAAGCATATTATATAAAATTTTCACGAAGAAATATAAAAAATTCGAAATTTCAATTTTTCAATTTTTCGGAACATTTTGAAGGGAAAAACGCGATTATTACGAAAAAAAAAAAAATCGCGTTTTTCCCTTCAAAATGTTCCAAAAAATTGAAAAATTGGAATTTCGAAAAACCCTCCCAGCGTTACCTGGGGAAAACTATTATCTAGCAAATGAACTTTCATTTTTTCATTTCAGATGATCCGGCACCAAGTTATGAGGGACACCGCAATACTACTTTTTTTCCGAGACACGTCCGAATAATTGCTGCCATTGCCGTATTTTTTAATATTTCTTCGTGAAAATTTTATATAATATTCTTCGAATGTCATATTTTGCTGTACCATTAGTTTTAATAAAGAGATTTTAACTGCGTCGTCACAAAAAAATCACAAAAACATGCCTTTTTTTGTACGAATTAACCTCCCCCCCCCCCAAATCAATCTGTAGTATATTTCGAATACGTCTAATCAAAAAAATTAGTTAAATTATAATAACTCAAAAATGTTATTCCAAAATTATTACAAAATAATACTTTTTAGTCTCTTCGTACGGATCCCCGTAATAAAAAACGGAAACCGGACGAAGAGACTCGAGCGTTCGACTTCTCATTTCGTCACAGGCGTCTATTATTATTATTGAAATGTTTCATAAACGAGAACGCCATCCGAAATAATATTTCTTCTATTTGAATAATGAGCGAAAGAAAAAGCTGACCTGTCGTTGAACTTGACCGAACAATCCGTGACGGGGTCGTACTGAAATCGCATTAGATGAAGATGCAAGACCGGTGGAAAGGCCTGAAAGATTACGCCCTTCTCGGCCTCCTGCAAACCATGTTCGCCGGCATCGTACTTGTTGTCACCGTCCAGTATCTCCGTGCTCACGTAATCCCGGAAAGATTCATAGACTGTGAAAAAAAAATTGAAAAAAAAAAAAAACAAACAAACAAAGCAGTAAAACTCTTGGATTAAAAAAGAGAACGAATTTCAAGGTTTTTACAAATCTTTTCTCGCACGTTAGAAAAAAAATACTCACTGCTCTTTTTTCCTTTGATGTTCAGTTGTATATCGTAAAAGGTCTCGACTCTGTTAGACGTGTAATCGATATTCTTGCACTTTATGAAAGAAGCCATTTTACCCTCGAACAACTTTGGCACCGTACCCTCGACGCAAGTACCCTTCATTTTGCTCTCGAGCTTGTCGAGGAGCACGCGCAAAAATTCTTGTACGTCGTGTTGCATGAAAGAATCGAGTGTCTCCCAGCCGAAGCTCTTCGTGAGTTTCTTCGTACCAACGGGCTTGTCGCAAAATTGTAACTCGTGAAAAACCCTCTGAAGCGCGAGGGCAACGCTCTTGCTCGAGTCGTCGCTCTCCGTTGGCATCTTGTAAACGGCTTTGCGCAACTGATAAAAAAAAAAATAACAAATGATTCAATGATAATCGTTATTAGAGAAATTAGAAGGAAAAAGGCCGTTGAAAGAAAGTTTCCAGAAAGAAAATTTAAAGATAAAAATCAAGACTCTTCAATGTCGTTAAGTTTATTTCTGGATTTTTTTTCCTAAAGCGAACCAATTAAGGGCCACTTGAGAATTTTGGAAAAATCGAAATTTTTCTTTACTCAATCGGCGTTTAAGGGGTTTTAAAATAATATACGAAAATACTATGGGCCGTCAAAAACTTTCAACGCGTTTTTCTCGAAACCACGTTCTTTTAACTGGGCGGAAACGTAACTTGGATAAATTTTCACCGATCGGCTTGAAAATTTAACTGTACATTCGAAACTAGATTCTTTACAGAAGTACGTAGGATTATTGTGTTATACTGCATAGTTTTTTTGTTAGAAACAATTATCTGATGATTTCCTACAACAAGGTTTAACCATTTTTTTTAAATGCGCCATTTTGGCAAAAATCAATATATTAAAAAAATCCTACGTACTTTCTGTAGCTGTTCTTATACATAATCGAGGAAATTTTGGTTTTTTGTTCGCGGTCAAAAATTGCTTAAGGTAGTAGTCTGGTAACTTAAGCCGATTTTCATGTCTTTTTTGGAGGTCGTTTTTATGTAGGAAAATGAAAATGAATCGTTTTGGATATTTAGGATGTTTTTATTTACATATTAAAGATAGAAAAAAAAATTTGTTTGAAAAAATTTAATAGTTTATTATTATTATCATTGAACGAAGTTGGCACCTCGAAGTTGGCAGCCCGGGTCCTAACTTTTTTTCTACCGAACCGATTGCTTTCAAATTTTAACAGGATACTCTACACACTTATAGTTCTCGTCGGAACTAACGAGAAATTTTTTCACCGCTAACTTTTTATTTTACAACCCCTTCTTTGCTGAAGTCCTTTTATTTTAGCAAAGAAGGGGTTGTAAAATAAAAAGTTAGGAGCGAAAAAATTTCTCGGTGGTTCCGACGAGAACTATAAGTGTGTAGAGTAGCCTGTTAAAATTTGAAAGCAATCGGTTCGGTAGAAAAAAAGTTAGGACCCGGGCTGCCAACTTCGAGGGGCCAACTTCGATCAATAATAATAATAATAATAATAATAATAATAATAATAATAATAATAATAAACTATTACATTTTTTCAAAAATTTATTTTTTTGTATCTTTAATATGTAACTAAAAACATCCTAAATATCCAAAACGATTCATTTTTATTTTCCTACAAAAAAAACGCCCGCCAAAAAAAAACATGAAAATCGGCTTAAGTTACCAGACTACTACCTTAAGCTACGCTTCCGCCCGTGGACCCTTCTGAAAAAAAGTATGAACGGAGAAATACTGTGCAGCCGCCATTTTGTTATTAAGCACTGCAAACAAATATTTTTTATAACTCATTAGTAGTATAATAAAGAACTGTGCACAGAATTTCGATTTATTTTATTATTGCGCTAAAAAAAAAGCCCAAAATATGCGTACTTTTTTCTTGCTCTAAAATGGCCTAACCCCTTCAAATCTATTTTCTAATCGTATAATGTAAATTATTTATTTACCTGATTCGTGAAGTAAAGAGTCTGCAGGAGCGAGTTCATGTAACACGTGGCACCCTGATTCTTCAGGCCAACGTAACCCGTGTGTTTTTTGCTGTCCCAGCTGACACCGTGAGGAGCGTCAGCCACCACGTGTACCTTAAAAAAAGAACAAACGAAAAATCTCATCGTATGAGCAATAGTTCATCTAGATGATAGTCCGTAACGATAATCCTTAAGCAAGCGGGATATACTCGGGTGAGTATTGATTTAGAAGCCCTACACTAACGCGATACACGAAATCGTGTCTTCAGGGATAACCAGAGAATTATTCGCCGCAAATTCCTCAAGTGTTATTTGTTCAAGTTTTTTTTTTTTTTTTTTTTTTTTTTTTTTTTTTTTTTTTTTTTCAATTATTCTCATCTCACCTCGAGGGTTATCGAGTCGTCTTTAATGTAGCCCTTGTCCGGATCCAAAACATCCTGCCAGAGCATGAAGTGACTGAAACCCCAATCGTTCTCTTTGTTGTAGAAGAGATGCTGTATTTCTACAAACGAGAAACAAAGCTTGTTGTTATTTCGTTCAACTTTTTATATTAGATAATATTAAGAGGTGATCATTGGGCGAATAAAAATTCATAGTATAAGAATTATAAATAAAGTAAAAATAATTCTGAATATATCGGAATTTGTTTAGAAACGTAAGAAACGTTCGGTTTTTTTTTCTCGTGAATATTAATCGTTTTTTTTTTTTACAAAAAATCATGAAATGTATAAACGAATTAAAAAACTCTTTTTCAATTACTTGTCGTTAGGGCTGTTACTTTTATCCGGGTTAGCCGGATACCCGAAAGTATCCCGGGTATCCGGGAAATCGGATCCAACACTTCAGATTCGAATACCTGAATATCCGGGTATCCGGGTATTCGAGTATCCGGGTATCCGGATATCCGAATAATCGCGGATCCGGGTACCCGGGTAATAACGAATAATGTCGGGTAATTACCCGATTTTTCGCGTACAGGCTCAAATGGGACCGCCGGCGTAAAAAAATAATAATGATATTGTATTAGTCTGGTCAATCAAATAAGCCGAAATATAGGGCGTTAATAGTAATTTACCATTGAAAAAAAATTGGAAAATAACTTGTATCAAATTTGCTCTGTTCAAAGAAATTGTGCAAAACTACGGTAAAAATGAAAACTTAGTGTTGACGAATCGGACGTCACGGTTTTCCAATTTATAATAATTGTGTATTTACTCGGGAAAACATTTTACATGTGACTCCCACCAATTTTTTAGAATCTGCTGTTACGATCATAATTTCTTGCCTGCGCATATTAAGGGGGGGGAGTAGGGTTTTAAAATTATTTTTTTTTAATTTTTTTTGAATTTAAAAAAAAATTTTTTTTTCTGAATGAACAATATGTCGAGAATATTGTGTATAAATTTTAAGTCAATCGGAGTAAAACTAATGGAGCTACAGCGTTTCAAACGACCGGCCGTGATACGTGATACGTGATACGTGAAAACTTTAAATCGATTTTCCCGAAAACGTCATTTTTGAAGTTTGTGAACATTAGAACTCAAAATCTACTGAACCGATCCTTTTGAAAATTTAAACATTACTTCTTCACATAAATCAACAGGTAATTAGGAGTTTTTTTTTTCAATTTTTTAATAACAAATTAAGCGCGATTTTTTGAGCTAAAATTGCGTTTTTCATTTCCAAGTGCAGCAAAAAATAGAAAAAAAAAAAAAAAAAACTTTTCCTGATTACCTCGAGAAATACATCAGCTTTAAATGCATATCAATTTTTTTTGTTTTGGATGATCCGGTAACGAGTTATAATGTTCACCGCAAAACCACTTTTTTTCAAGGCGCCTCTGGAGATTCAACGTCACCGGCTTATTTATCAATATTTTTCATTGAACATTTTTTCTGCGATACTTCAATAGTTGTACAATAATATGTAATTCTATTTAATAAAATTATATTACTCATGTCGCCGCAAAAAAATCATAAAAATATGCTTTTTTTTCGCCTTTAAAACCCTACCCTACCCCCCCCCCCCCCCCCCCCCCCCACCAAGAATAGCCGAGATCCGCTTCTTCACATTCTATATTTTCTCTCCAACTCTAAAGTTCATAAAAAATGCACACACGCCCATAAAGCAAATATACATTTCAGAAACTAAGGATATTTATTGAATAATAATAAATTGTGACGAAAAAATAATATTCAAGATGCAAATAGTGCAGGTCAACGATGATTAAGGGCGGGGTAAGGGTTTTCACTTTCGAAAAATCGAATTTTTTTTTTTTGTCTTATCTTATTGTTTAACATTTCAAGAATATGTCCTTAAAATTTCAAACCGATCTAAGCAATATTCTTGAAGTTATTGTCTTATTAATCTCCTGGCCTTTAAGGCTACACCTCTAACAGCTGCGGGCGGTCGGGCTAAAGTGCACTTTAGACGCGTTTTTCTCAAAACTACTTTTTCAAAGTCCGTGTTCACTGCCATTTAAAAACTACTTGACCGATTCATTTCAAAATTTGTACACATTTTCTACATATAAAATACCTCCCCCCAACGTTCAGTAAATTTTTTTTTTTTTTACATTAAGGGTGTTTCCCACCCACAAAATGGCGGAATTTTTCGTGAAAAATAACAGTTCACACTTTAGATGGCCGCGAAAAATGTTTAAATGAAAAAAAAAAATTATCAGAGAACGTTGGGGGGAAGATTTGATTATAATTTGACTAAATTTTCATGGTTTTTCATTTTCAGATAATTTCCGGCCGAGTTATAGTGAACACCGCAAATTGTTTTTTTTCCCAAGACGTTTTGGGGGAAGCTCTGTTACGGGCTTATGCTTCAATATTTCTGCATGAAAAAATTACAAAACATTGTCAAATGTATGCTCAATAATGTACAAAAGGTTCGAATAAAATTGCTCAATCCATATTTGAGAAAAAAAATCGCAAAAAAAGTGTTTTTTTTAACGCTGACACCCTTACCCCTCCCTTAAGTTCTTATGAAATGATCATGTGTTTCCCAAACATTGTATAGAAGATCGTGTCATTGCTTTTTTAATCTACGCAAGAATGTTTTATTGAAATTGTAGTTTTTGTCGGATGTGAATTACAGTAAAGAAATAGTTTGGTAATAATAGTAAATACGCCTGCAAGATTCTTTCCAAGAATCTTCGTTATAATGATAATCCAATTTGTTTAATATTGATATCAGTCGGTAAAAATAAAAAATTGTCAACTAAATGATCGGACATAAACACCGATATAATCCCGGTTTCTCAATCTTCCGGTAATGATTTATTATTCGTCTTATAAATGTACTTCGCAAACATTGTTCTTGGCAACATCTACGCCTCACAAATTGTGTAAATTGAACAATTTTTTTTCAGCATTTTCGGCATCAATTATCGGCGGTAATTGCCCGATATTATCCGTTATTATCCGAGTACCCGATTACCCGGATACCCCGAAACTATCCGCATACCCGAATCCGTTATTACCCGGATATTATCGAGTTAACGAGTTATACGGATTTGAAGCGTCGGATCCGTGAAACCCGAATTACTCGGGTATCCGGATACCCGGAAAAGTTCAAGCTCTACTTGTCGTCAAGACGCTGCCGCGTCTCTTGACAACTCATAAAGCGTTTAGAAAAGCAATACGCGTAATATAAGATGGACAATAGTTATATGAAGGCGTAGGTCATTCAAATTACTAATTATGCTCCAAATTACAGTGACAAAATAAAGGTATTTCCTGCTATCACATGTATATCATAATAGTATTCTGGAAACGTGATTATTTCGACGAGAAAATTTTCTCGATTAACTCACTTCTGTTGAACGGATCCTGTCCCTCTTTGCAAGACAAAAGTCGTAACTCGGCAACGGCGTAACAGCTCCATGACGTCGATTCGCTCTCGCCGTTGCACTGTAAAAAGAATCCCAATGATCGTTGAGGCTGTCTCTCCTGGCTCTGGCTCGAACGTGGCATGACCATAATCTTCCATGGCAAATTTCGCACGTAACACGGTGGCGATAGCTGTGAATCTTTTAATTTCGATAGATTCTCCACCGTGTAGCGAAACGTCGCCTCGGATCTCGCCTCGTCTGGAATATCCAAAAAAAAAAACGACACAAGGGAACGATGTACATTTTGTTCGTTATCTTCATTTTTCGAAAACCGCAAGGAGAAAAAGAATATTCGATGGAAAATCACAGAGTCGGAGGAGGGGGGGAAAAAAAATAAATAAAAACGAGTCAAAACCACAAAAAGCTTATTTATATGCTTGACGAGTCATCGTGGCGCGTTTGGTACTTTGATATTTTTAGAAAATCAACGTTATAGATATAGAGAGGTTTGGAAATTTACGGATATCGGGAGTTTATGTTGCAACGGGTCAGTGTCTTTGTACGAGGAAATAGATCAGTGAGATGTGTGAAAAATGATATTTTACAAAATTTTTCAATATGATAGTACAAAAAAAAACAGCGATCGGAAGATATTATGACATTCCATAGAATATTTTTACCAATTAGAAAAGATTAAGGAGATAAACATAAAAATTTCAGTTCTCAAATACATATTGCGAATTTCTGAAATCCGATTGAATTATGACGTTCCCTAAAGTCTACATTCAACAAGAATTGTGAAATTTTTTTGACAAACGAAAAAAAACAAGTTTCATACCTTCCTCCATGTCTTGATCCTGACCAAGGCAACCGACTTCCGCTAGTTCAAATTCCGGTTCGCCGTTTATAGGACGTGGTTCGGTACCGTCGCCACCGCCGTCGTTTGGAGTTTCTGCAAGAATGACAGAAAAATACTAATGGCATTTTTTTGTTATTTCGTAAAAGTTAATTTGATAAATGAACGAATAAATGAACGTTCTATCGGTATACAGGGTTAAATCTCAAATCTGCTCATTTCTGCGGTGGAACCAAGCTTTTTGTGAAATTTTTATCAACGATTTCGGTATCAGGCTCTTTGGCCGGACGACAGTAAAATTATAAAGAATAAACTAAGCAACGTTCGTCGTCATGAATTTTCAGTCATTCTGACAAATGGTAAAACAGTCCTGACGAGGACTCTTTGTGGGTCACAAATTTGACTGTTTATCTAGCGATATGTCGAAAAGAAAAGTTGAAGATCGAGCGAAAAATTTCACGTACAGGGCGATTTTGTAAATATAAAAAAAAATAACATGAAACATGAAGTCGGGCACACTTCCGCTCCCTTCAATCGTCTCCCGCTCAAAGTCAAATTTCATATGACGTTGAAGTTTGCATCGTTGGAACGCAACGAAAATAGGTTTTCAAATCATTTTCAGTATTGCTCTTGCTTCTCGTGTCCATTTGGGCCCAGGTCCTTGAGGGCGACCTCAATAAAGCGTTTTAACGATTTTTGGCATCGATAATCCGATCTTAAGGGGATATAATCGTGTAAGAAAATCTATATTTGTTGCGTTCCAACGATGCAAATTTCAACATCATAATTTCATGGTTCGTTTTCATTATACTTCGATAATAATCATTACAAATACTATTTTAACTTCTTAAATCATAATTTTTCACTTTTTAGACGCGAATTCGTCGAGCCAAGAATAACATAAACTATGGACGTAGCATCGAGTGGGAAAAATGTATTCCCTCAACAATTTATCAGATGATACATAACAATTTCGATGCATTTCCATCGTTATCATTCAAAAATCAATATCAACGCAGTCTCTAATGTTCTCTTTGTATCCGAGCTAAAAAAAAATTATTAGCCAATATTTCCGCCGACCAATAATTTTCATGACGTCGAAGTGTGCATCGTTGGAACGCAAAGAAAATAGATTTTTCTATAACGTTCCTCCCTCCCCGAGGGATAAATTTTCAAAGACAAAAACGTTAAAAACTTTTCTTTGAGGCGTTAAAGGAGCCCGGGCCTGAATGGGCAAAAGAAACGAGAGCTGTACTTAATAATCAAAATTTGAAAAAGCTACTTTCGTATGACGTCGAAGTTTGCATCGTTGGAATTCAACGAAAATAAATTTTTTCGTAACCCTCCTCCCGCTCAGGGATAAATTTTCAAAGAGAAAAACGTTAAAACCTTTTCTTTGGCGCGTTCTTTCAGAAGCGAGGCCTAAATGATCAAAAGAAACGAGAGCGGTACCGACTAGAAAAATTTGAAAAAGCTATTTTCGTTGCGTTCCAACTATGCAAACTTCATCATATTTTCGTTGGCGTTCCAACGATGCAAACTTCAACATAAATTTTCCTACTAAACAATTTATTTACTAATCCGCATTGATATTTAAGAAAGAAAAAAAAACATAATATTCTTGAAATCTTCTCTCCGACCAATATCCAAAAATTCATTACTACAATATTTTTATCCCTCTCCTGCACACGCCAGCGGCAAAACCCCGTTTTTTTTATTCTCCCGTATACCTTCTTGAGTATCCATGTCCTCAAATCCATCGACATGTACCAGCGTCAGATTGAGATGCTTTAGGTTATCGTGATCGTTGACGTGGTTCATCGCGACACCGATGTTAATGGTCGTCCCGTCGTATCTCTGTACCTCGCGGACGTCGCGCGCCGTCGAGGTAACCTCGTTTACGACTTCCTTATTAACCGGCCCGATATCGTCGATATCGTTCCTTTCGCAATTGACAATTTTCTTGGACGAAACTTCGCGCTCCTTATCCAATTGTTTCTGTTGCCGTATTACCTGTTGTTTTTCCTGTTCGTTTTTGAAAAAATAGACAACGTTGACACCGTCGACTGCCTCGGTCGAATAATAATCAAACAATTGTATTTTCCTTTGCGAATCCTTCGACATCGATGTAACAACGTTAATATCGTGATAAGCGTTCACAGTTGTGCTGCTATTGGTGGTACTATTAACCGACGTCGCTTTACCGCAAGACGACGACGACGTTTGATACTTACTTGCTATTCGCCCAATTTCTGCGGCCGTCTAATGTCCCGCCGACTCCGGGGACGCCCACTTCATATATTCTACCACCCGATTTTTTTTCACGTTATTTCAAACAATATTCTTTCCGACTTCGCGCGTCAGTGCGTCATTAAACTTTCGTTTTATCTTCGCCCCACCCGCCGTTAACCATTCGTCGAACGGCGTCGTTTTACCAACTCGAATTCCGAATATATAAACACGCATATATGTATAAAATAACTAATAATTCGGGATACGGAATTACGGTGAATCCGCGTAGTTGTGGGTGTAGTTTACGCGCGTCTCTGTGTTTTTTTTTTCTTCCTTTTCCTGCTGCACTCCGGGGACCACGAATGCCAACGTGAAAACGGCAAAAGAGTTTAAAAATGCCCCCGTTCGTCGATGGGATACCGACGTTACGATCGTGCGGCTATCCGGGGATGTCACGGGAGGGCGCGCAGACCGGAAGCAACGGGGATAAGGTCGCGAGGATGATGAGGACGGGGGAAAAGGGTGAGATTTTTTATTATTACCGTAGGTTCTTTATGAGATATATAATGTTTCGGATTTGGGTTCAGAGGTTTGCCGAGGATAGTTTGTTTTGTTTATTTTTCTCTTTCTCTACCGTACCCTCGTTATATTCGCGGACAGGGTGTAACGCAAATTGGCTTAGATTATGCGGTTGATCACACCGATAGACAACTATCACCCATCCCTTTTTTTTTTTTTTTTTTTACTCTAGTGTTTGTTCTCAATCTATTAATGTATATATGTCCTCTCTCTCTCCCTCTGTCGCTCTCGTGCCGTTTCGCCTCGCACTCTTCTTCTACGCGTGAACGCTTTTTTTTCCCGCAAACGTTCGTTTTCTTTGTTTTTCCTTTTTTGCACACGACTCGGTATGCTACTTTGTTTTTTTTCTTCAATTATATTCGCCCCTCCGAAGTACAGTGTACGCGTTTCTTTCTCACCTCCGGCTGATGCACAAAACGCGCACAGAACACAAAAACACGCGTTTCTTACGGGTGACTGCGGGAGACACGATTAATTAATGAGCGAGCACGAAAATGACGATTTTTTTAACACTGGCCTATGTTAGTACCTGGTGGTTCCGCGACGATCTCCTCTCCCTCTCTCTCTCACTCTTGCTCGTCTGTCTCACTCACTTTCGTGACGTTTCGCGTCTTCGACGTTCCGTATCGTAAAAACGCTCCGCGACGATTCCCAACGATGCCGTCCCCGGCGAGGCCCCCACGATCAGGAGGCTCCTCGACCGGCTCTTCCAGGATATTATTTTAATAGGCGAATCGACAAACCCCACAGGATAACCCGCCCCGTTTACGTTTCCTCTTCCCGTTTTTTTCGCCTCTTTTGCTTTATCTTTCCTTCTGAAAGCCTACTAACGATGAAAATTGGGGCTGACCTTACACGATTTGGCAGGGTTTCTCTGTCTCTCTCTCTCTCTTTCTTTTTTTTTTTTCTATATAAAAACCGCTTTTACGCGAAAATAAACAAAATGGCGACGAGCTGCAATGGCCCTCGCTGCGCTATCTTACTATACGGTCCCATGGACACTTCTGAGACTAGAGAACGGACCAACGAACTATGACTTTTCAATGGGCAATCGTACAACGCGCACGCAATCCCAGAAATCTTCCGTGCTGCTGTACTATATATAGGTAACAGTAGAATTAGTACGGTGAATTACCGCCAGGGTGTGGAAACTCCCATGTTAAAAAGCGCAGACAAAGTTTGTAGCGCTATCTATGTACTCTGAGATTGTCGGAACTAAAAAGATATGAATCCAGCCGCGGCGCGCTATTTGAATGAATAGTGGGCATGAAAATAAAAAGTCGGTCGGTATAGTAGAACAAAGACAGATATTTCAAGAAATGAAGAAAAAGTTATTCCAATACTTTATTTGCAAATCATTTATATATGTATATATACAGATATATATTTACATTCATTTATATTAAGTGGATCAAATGTCATTTGTATTATAAAATTTGATGTACATTGTCGAAGCTACCGTCTCTTCCTCGGGTCGCAACAAAATCGGACCGAAACATACCGCCGCTTAAAGGAATTTATTCGTTAATTATTCATTTTTTCTGCCGAAGGAATTTCGTTATAAACGGAATTTTCATTTGTTTATTTCATTTACCTTTGCAGATGTTTGATCAATAGCATTAAAATATCAAAACGTGGCTTTGACAAACGATAGACAAGGGTATGCGCATCGCTGATGAGTGATTCTCGTGATTCCTGATCTATAACACGAAAAAAACAACACAAAAATTACTTCTATCGGGCGTTGAATGAGAATTTTTCGAGAGACAATATTAATTTTTGTACGTACCGGTAGAAATTACGAAGCTGCTGTAGTATTGAAAAGTCATTATAGGCTCCGACAACATTCTCAAGTATATTTTCAAAGCGCTCGTTATAGTTTTGTTCTTCCCATTCGAATCTATCGTCGAGATTGATTTTGTCAAATTTCCTCCTGTCCAGTCCCGTTGCCAAAAGTTTGTTGATCTTCGATGCCGCACCGACGACTTAATAAGAACTTGTTCCTCGAGACGTGGAAGATTAAAGATATTGCTTTTGCTTTATTAGTGTTCATTATTTTCATTAAATAAGTTTTGTTCGTTGAAACATTGTATAATGCTTAAACGTTAGAAAAATTACATCATAATTCAAAATTAATTGTCAGTGAACAGACCTACCCTTGTCTTCGAGAGCGGTGATACATTTAGTATCACCGCTCTAATCCCTTCCTGCAAAGTTATGAGAAATGTTGAAATTCGAATTCTTTGAAGATAATAACAAATTTAAAAAATATTAATAAATAAAATACATTATGCATTATTTAAATATATTTGTGGTGCGAGTGACGTAAAATTTAAAAAGAAGATTAGAAAAAAAACAAAAGTCTGCACATGGGGAAACGAACCCACGACCCTCAACTATGAATTCGAGCTCTCGCCGCTGCGCCAACCGGTGATTAAAAGTTGTTCTACAAAAACTTCTTATGTATTAATAAATTTGCAAAATTTTTCTTTTTTTTAAATATTGCCCATCTGGCTCTCCCACTTGGGTTACTTTCTCTCCTCGTCAACCCCAACCTAGTCTATAAATTTGAGCGAAATCGGTGATGACAATTCGGGAAGGTCCCTTTGTGAGTAGGTCGGTAACGGGTAAAAAGCTTGCCAAGATCTAGTTCTACTTTTCGCTCCTGCTATGTAGGTCGCGCTAGCTGTGCGTCGATAGTGGCGCACTCTCTGTACTCTGAATTCACGGGAACTAATAATAGAGCCGTGGTTTTCGTATGGGAGTGAACACAACCTAATTACCGCCGAATGAGGCTACTGCGGCACGAGTGGCGGAAAAATCTCATCACCGAGTTTGTATAACGACATTTATTACGTACTGTGTCGATACTCGATTAATAAATTACCGATTAGATATTATTAATTGAATTTCACTTCATATTTGACTGTTTAATTCGTATGTAAAAGTCTTTTTGTAAAGCTTCTTTCGTGATTTGACTTGTGACGCCTCGTGAAGCGGTTTTGAGCGTCAAGTTACCGCGCTTTCAGCTAAAAGCAGCACACTGCAGGCGAGTCAGTTTTTTTTTCCTAGTGTAAAACTATTCATTGAATTTTCACTTCAAGCCAGCGTGTGGAAACTCCCATACGAAAACCACGGCTCTATTATTAGTTCCCGCGAGGTGGACACTACAAAGAGTACGCCACTATCGACGCACAGCTAGCGCGATCTACATAGTACAAGCGATAAGTATAACTAGATCTTGGCAAGCTTTTTACCCCCCATCCTCTAGTTCCGAACTGCAATGTGGCTATGTGGCAGTGACGGCCACGATTCACCGAATGTTTTTTTGGCCGTTGTTCAGTGACACTTAACGCAAAAACTCGGCGGTGAATAACGTAGCGAAATAATTCGTTAATCGTGTCGTCGACCGATACAGCGAAATAAGTTTTGTCAATATGGTTTGACAAGAAAAAAGAATAATTGATCGACGTTAAAAATGGCGAAATCCGAAAATGTCTCGGTTAACCTAATAAAATGGGATTCCACGGAGGATCCGCTGGCACCATTGACCGGTTGTCAGAGAGATTTGCTGCAGAATTTGAAGGAAGAAATATCTTGTCTTGATTTTGTTAGTCAGAAGGATGATGAAAAATTGAGAATCAATGAGACCGACGTTGAAACGTCGAATTACGTCGAGCGCATCGAAACGTATCAGGAACTTTTGCAACATTATACGTCGCTCGAAGGCAAATACACAACTTCAACGGACACCAAGTACGTCATGTATCTGGAGCAATTGAAGTCACGAAGGGAAGAGTGTCACGAACTCTGTTTGCACATAGAAAAAGCTCTAGAAGATTTTTCCGCGCTATCCAAACAGTACGCCATTGTATCGTCAAAGACAATGTCGTTACACGACGCCACCGAACAACTGATATCCGATCAGGGAAATCTCAATTCCTTCGTTGACGACATTACAAAGTACGTCAGGTACTTCAAGGACGTAGACTTTGTGATGGAAAAATTGGAAGCTCCGACGATGTCGCCGAACAGCGATATGTTCAACGTTTTGCTTAATAAAATTGACACCAACATCGACTTCATGCAAAATAATCCGACATTCAAAGAGACCGCCGTTTATCTGGTTAAATACAAGCATTGCAGATCAAGAGCGATAAGCCTCGTGCAGAATTACATATTCAATCTGTTCAACAAGGCAACGGATAGTATCTTAAATCCAAAAGAAGGTACGAGCTTGCAGGAGGGTTCGGACGCTACCTTAGCCCTATTTTATGGAAGATTTCAGACGATGCTTCCAAAAGCCAGACCCGTAATAGAGCAAATAGAGACAAGATCTTACAAGCGGCAAGAGTACGACGCTCTGTTGAGCGAATGTCATCAGCACTATTTGAATCGTAGAGGAACGGTACTCGGGCCAAGCGTGGAAAAAGCTCTTCAGGCCGTCAAGGACAGATACAACGGTGATCATTGTACTCTCGTTAGGCACGCCTGCGCCTTGTTGCTTCACGCTTCCGTCGACGAGCATCGTCTTTTTTATCAATTCTTTGCGAAACCATCGATTTTCCTTGCCTCCTATCTCGAAGCACTTTGCACATCGCTCTACGACGTTTTACGGCCGTTCATCGTCAATATAAATCATCTCGAGACTCTCGCGGAAGTTTGTTGCATTCTTAGGATCGAGATGCTCGAGGAACATGTCCAAAATAATTTAGAACCGCTGCAGGGTTTCGGTAATGTTTGTATGCAATTGCTTCACGATGTTCGCGAGAGACTCGTATTTCGCGCACATATTTACCTTCAAACTGACGTACTTAATTACAATCCGTCACCGGGCGATCTTGCTTATCCCGACAAATTAAAAATGATGGAAGACATCGCCGAATCAATTAGAGAGGAGAATAGACAATTGAGGATAAAAAAAATTTCCGTGTCATCGAACGATTATCGATCGTCGGAGAGCAATGTCGTGGCTAGAAATCATCTTGGATTGGAGCCGCTTTATCAAAAATCAAGCATCGGAAATTCACCGGCCGATCTTCACGGTATGTGGTATCCAACGGTCAGACGAACTCTCGTTTGTCTCTCGAGACTCTACAGATGCGTCGATAGACCCGTTTTTCAATCGCTCAGTCGCGAAGCTATTGATCATTGTGTCGCGAGTATAGAAACGGCGAAGGAAAAAATTGAAGCGCGATCATCGTTACTCGATGCCGAACTGTTTCAGGTGAAACATTTGCTTATACTCCGAGAACAAATAGCACCGTTTCAGGTGGATTTTACCGTGAAGGAGTATTCTCTTGATTTTTCAAAAGTCAAAACGGCCGCTTTCGGCTTGTTGGAAAAACGCTCGAGGCTCTTTGCGCTCTCGAACAATGCTCTATTGGAATTTCTACTCGAGAGCGCGCCACAGATGAAGGAACAATTGATTGATTCGCGAAAGCACGTCGATGCCAAATTAAAATCGTCGTGTCAGCGTTTGATACAGCACGCCTCGTTTATTCTCATCGAGCCTATCGTTAGTCTGTTGGACAAGGCGAAAATGAGCGTCACGATTGACAACAAGAATACAATGAGACAGCAGGCGTTCGGTGATGCACAAGAAATTGCCGCTGTCGTTGCCGACTCGTTGCGGCTTATTAAATTCAAATTACCAAATATTCAACAGTCGTTGCAGCTTTATTTGGCCAACAGAGAGACCGAGTGCATATTGTTCAGGCCTATTAAGAATAATGTTGTAGCGGCTTTCACGCATTTGTCGCAATTATTGAGTAACAATTACAGCGAGGATGAATTATTGCTGATCGCTTGTCCGTTACCCGAACAAGTCTCCATTATGCTGAGCTCGTCGAGCTTGGCTCAGACTAAGATCGCGCAAAACGATCAAAAAACAACGAACGAGAGAGAACGAAAGGAAAGCGGAGCTAGTACATCTTCGTTGTTCAACGAAATCCCGAAATCACGTGAACAACGAGAAAATATTCAACAACAACAAACGCTAAGCGACGACGAAGTTTTTCATCCTCAAGAATCGATCGGAAGCATCAATGAAACGGCCCTGAAATTATAATCGGGACCGTCGTTTTCATCAATACCGAATATAATGAGCAATAGTAATTATTGTTAATTTCGTGACGTACGCGAGTGAAAAAAAGAATGCTTCGAATCATTTTCCAATTGAACTTAGACCACTTTACTGCGGAGAATTAAAAAAATATATACATGCCAAACTTAGATTCTTGGAGTATGTCGATCGAAGTGAAAAATTATTCAAAGCTTAACGTTCGGTGAAATAGAATTCGTCTACTAATTCTAGTATTTTTGTATATTTCAGTATGTATGTGTATATGATGTATATATTTTTAAAGGTGTAATTAATTTTAAAAAACGCATGTACAAATAATGAAGAGAATAAAAAGTTTATCTATTACGTGTCGCAATTTCTCATAAATTAAAAAAAAAAGCGAATATGACGTAGTACACGCGGTAAATCTGAAACTTCTAGTGCGTGTACTATGTTCGATTGAATCGACGTTCAGTCTTCTCGTAATTCATATAAAGACTTCAAGCACGAAAGTTGGATCGCGAGTAATAGTCGTAACGTTCGCTCTTTCCTTTTGGCCTTGAAAATTTCCTCACAGCCCGTCTAACAAACCTTTGCTTCAAAAGTGTAACTTCAAAAAACAGGCACTAACGGTATATCGGTATCACTGTAATGGATTTTACTCCAATGTTCTTTTCGTGTACAATTCGTAGACCGTTTTGCTTATAGCTGGACCTAGTTGCCTTTTCACAGCACCGACTTTTATCGCAGCCAATAATTTTTCGCCATCCTTTCCGGCATCCCGAAATGCCTGTGTTAGAATCACCGGAGTTGGATAAAGCTCGACGATCGCTAATACTTTCTCGAGCGAGAGCCCTTTTAATTGGAGCAATTGCCGAACAAACATCTCTTTGACCTTGAACGTCTGAAGAAAACAAGAAATATCTTAGTATAACAAAAAAATAATTATTATTTAAAAAATAAATGCTATTAAATATTTACACGGTAGCACGTCTAAACATCACGTTGCAATTAACTTTACTGATAATAACATCGCAGGCGAAAACTACACAGCACATATTTACCCATCCGTTTTAGTGGGTTTGTTAGGTTTATTGGATTTTTTTGGGTTTTGTTGGTGTTTGTTGGGTTTTTTTGGAGTTTGTTGGGTTTTGTTGGGTTTTGGGGTTTGGGTTGCGTTGCTGCGTTCAAAACCCAATAAAACCCAACAAAACCCATTAAACCGCATGTGTAAATATGTGCTGTGTAGTTTTCGTCTGCGATGTTTTTTTGGGTTTTGTTGGTGTTTGTTGGGTTTTTTTGGGTTTGTTGAGTTTTGTTGGATTTTGTTGAGTTTTGTTGGGTTTTGGTTTGGGGTTTGGGTTGCGTTGCTGCGTTCAAAACTCAATAAAACCCAACAACACCCATTAAACCGCATGTGTAAATATGGGCTGTGTAGTTTTCGTCTGCGATGTTATTATCTGTAAAGTAATTGCAACGTGATGTTTAGACATGGAACCATTTACACAACATGTATAGAAATTCATTTTTTTACGTACTTTTAGTTTTGAGGCTGCATCGTTAAATTGTTTGAATTCCATCAGCGATACTCCAGTGCTCGAAGCACATGCGCTTTCGAGATTCTCTTTTGTACTACTGACCAAATGCTTGTCCTAAAAAATAGAGATTACCAGAGGAGCTTGATCCGGAAGATGAAATTGATATTAAAAAAATATCTATTAAATGGTTTCAAACGAATTACTTTGTAAATACTATAAATGAGGGTAGTGAGGATCGATAGATATTGCATAGAATCACGATGACTATTGGTAAATTTCACTGTAAAACCATCTTGAACTGAAGAGTTTGTCGAAGCTTGAAGCAAAGTTTGTAACGGTATACTGATGTGTTGATTGTTTCCGTAGCTCTCGACCATATAAATGAGATTTGGTATACCGGATTGTTTGAGCCTGAACTGTAGTTAGAAATAGTTGATTGACAATTAATAATTATGAAAGTTCAGATAGAAATTGTTGAACAAACAAAATACCTTTTGCTCGTGAAATCTGCCGTCTCTGATACTCGAAGCTAGATCATCCATACGTTTTCTTTCTACTATATAAGGAAGAATTAATTCCCTATTGGTGTCTCTGCATCGAGCTACCCATGTAAAATCTCCTACTTTCAAATGTCGAATCTCGTACGGTGTTGACAAACGATCTAACTCCAATTTCGTTGCGTCGTCTTTAGACTTTGTCTTGCCACTAGAAAAAAACCGTTATTAATTATGCCTAGAAGTTATTAATTATTTTTTCAGATAATTGATTATTAAAGGGTCTGCATTTTTTTGCACGAAAAGAATGATGTTACGAAAAAAAAATCATACCTGCCCGTTTCATGATTGTCCACCAGCAGCAATACATCAAAATTATTAGGTGCTATGTGAAATTGATCTCTCACCGAAGATCCCGCACATTCTGCTTCATTACCTGGTGATTTGATATCCGCAGATTTTGCCACTTGAATGGACAATTTGGTTTTTAATTCTCTCGACATTTTTGGTCTTTCCTTCGATTTTTTCCTACATGCTCTATCTGAACATTCGTCATTGGTATTTGATATTTCAATCATGGGCGAATGACGATCGTCGGAATCGCTCGATGATATCGAATGTGCTCTTCTTCTTGGAATCGGCGATATTGCCTTTTTCTTTATTACTGCGCGAGATTTAATCTGCGTCTCGAGTTCGGTGCTCGTTGAATTTCCTTCAAGACTTTTTGATTTTTTTGGTAATATATCATTTTCCACATCGTTGCACGTATCCACTCGTTCCGTGTCAGAATAATGCGCTTCTCTCCTGCTCTCGTTATGACTCTTTAACTTTTTATCCAGCATGGCGCAGAGTTTGGCGCCAAAATGCTGCAGCAGTATACAGTCTCTTCCTGACTCGAGACGAAGAGGATACTTTTGTAGCGACGTTATGGCTTTTGTGAAATGATTCTCGACGTTTGACCCTTTTGCCTTTGCCTCGTATCTCCATTCCGTTAGCCATTTTTCGAAAAGAGGATTGGCACATTGTCTCTGTGCTTTGTTTCTCTTCATTAATAACTCTTTAATTCTTCTATCTTCTGAAGGTCTGTATAAACGAAAGATCATTCGTAATCAAATACCAAATATCAATGGCAGGTTTCATACCCTATAATAAAAATTCTGGACTTTAGTAAACATTTTTAAAAATTTCGCTGAAGTAAAATTCCTGATATCTCTCCAAAGATTAATAAAAACATGATTAATAGACACAATGTATCGGAATTGACAATGAGATTTGTACAAACGAGTTCGACCCAAGTCCTTTGGTAGTTTCAGCCAGATTGTCTCGCGACGTAACAAAAATTATTAAAAATTACCTCCTTCGTAGATATTTCAGCTAGTAAATGTGATAAGCAATGGCTCCGATAGCTAAAAAAAATTAAATTTTATCCAAAAACATTTGAATATCAATGGAATTCAGTTTACCGATACAAAATCAACAATTTAACTCTAACCTGCGTTAAACTACAGAGCTTCTTGAAGAATACAAACCTTGCATTAAAAAAACAATCCGTCAGTCACTAACCTAGGTTAATTTTTCTTCGAGCATTCATCACTCCTCAACAACAATTTGCTCTATCGAGCAAAACGAATAAATACAGTTTTTTAGTTCGAAACTAACGTCTCACGATTTGGACAATTTGTGTTTCCATATATCTTGCCGCTCTGAGACAAATTTAATAGATTGTTTACATCGAGAATAAACAACAAAAGCACAACAATGCAAAGAACAGGGTGTGGAAACTCCCATGTTAAGAAGCGCAGCCACTGTTTGTAGCGCTATCTATGTAGTGTCCCACTAGTCGGAACTAAAAAGATATAAATCCAGCTGCGGCGCGCTATTTGAATGAAGAGTGGGCATGAAAATAAAAAGTCGGTCGGTATAGTAGATCAAAGACAGATATTTCAAGAAATGAAGAAAAGTTATTCCAATAATTTGTTTGCAAATCATTTATATATGTATATATAGAGATATATATTTACATTCATTATCATTAAGTGGATCATATGTCATTTGTAATATAAAATTTGATGTACATTGTCGAAGCTACCGACTCTTCCTCGGGTCGCAACAAAATCGGACCGAAACATACCGCCGCTGAAAGGAGTTTATTCGTTGATTATTAATTTTTTCTGCCGAAGGAATTTCGTTATAAACGAAATTTGTATTTGTTCATTTCAATTACCTTTGCAGATGTTTGATCAATAGCATTAAAATATCAAAACGTGGTTTTGACAAACGATAGACAAGGGTATGCGCATCGCTGATGAGTGATTCTTGTGATTCCTCATCTATAACACGAAAAAACAACACAAAAATTACTTCTATCGGGCATTGAATGAGAATTTTTCGAGAGACAATATAAGTTTTTGTACGTACCGGTAGAAATTGCGAAGCTGTTGTAGTATTGAAAAGTCATTATTGACTCCGACAACATTCTCAAGTATGTTTTCAAAGCGCTCGTTATAGTTTTGTTCTTCCCATTCGAATCTATCGTCGAGATTGATTTTGTCAAATTTCCTCCTGTCCAGTCCCATTGCCAGAAGTTTGTTGATCTTCGATGCCGCACCGACGACTCAATAAGACCTTGTTCCTCAAGACGTGGGAGATTAAAGATGATGCTTTTGCTTTATTAGGGTTCATTATTTTTATTAAATAAGTTTTGTTCGTTGGAACATTGTATAATGCTTAAACGTTAGAAAAATTACTTACTGTACGACTGACAGACCGTATTGAAATACATTCTATCGTACATATAACGTATGCACGGTGCCGAAACAATTACTGCTTCCCCGGTTTTTACAATGAATATCACTCCGGCACATGCGTTTCATCGACTGTATAATAATAAAAGTATCTCATTTTATATAGAAATCCCTCATGTCCGCTTCAATTACAATCCTAATCTTCCAATCTGCCCCAATCCTCTTGCCAAGTTATGAGAAACGCCAAAATTCGAATGCTTTGAAAATAATAACATTTTTTTTTTTAATATATATAAATAAAATACATTATGCATTACTGGAAATCTGGAATTTCGACACTGAAAATCTGGGATTTGGACACCGGGGAATTTGAAAACGGGAAACCTGAAAAACTGGAAAGTGGAAAATCAGAACATTGGGAAATCTGGAGAATGGAAATTTGGAATCTCGTAAACTGGAGGTGCGGAAATCTGGAAATTGGAAGGAATCTGAGATGGCGAAATCAGGGAATCTGGAAATGTGGAAGCTTGGAGTGTGGCAAGCGGAAGAAATTGGGAAATCTGGAAACTGAAACTGGGAAAGGGATAATGTGGAAAGTGAACACCTGGAAATTGGAAATGGGGAAGTTGGAAATTGGGGAACGGGAAACTAGGAATCTGGAATCTGAAAACTGGAAATGTGAAATTTGAAAACTGGAAAAAGTGAAAATTGGCAAATCTGGAGGGTGCAAATGTGGAGACTCAAAAACTAGAGGTGCGGAAATCTGGAAATTGAAAAATTGGAAATCTGGAAATTGAAAAATTGGAAATCTGGAAATCTGGAAAAGAGTAATTAGGGGGAAGTGTTGGAACTTCGAAACAGGAAATAAATTCGGAAATCCGAAACCTGGAATCAGGAACTTGGAAATGAGGAAGCCGGAAATTTGGAATTTGGACACGGGAAACCTGGAAAACTCGAAGGAATCTCGTAATCCGAAGGTGCGGAAACCTGGAAATTGGAAGAGTGTAAATAGATATGTAAGAGAGTGATATGTACAGGGAGGGGTACTGTAAAAACCCGAAAGGGTGTACATGGAAATAAATTACTACTACTACTACATTATGCATTATTTAAATATATTTGTGGTGCAAGTAACGTAAAATTTAAACGGAAGATTAGAAAAAAAAAAGTCTTCATATGGGGAAAGACGAACCTACGACCCTCGCACTATGAACTCTAGCGTCTGCTTTATTTTTATTTTTTGTTGAACATGTTTATTACGGAACGTTTTATAATCTGTTTAACAAAGTTTTTGGTAGAAATAAACATACGTAAAAAGAACACACGCTAACGGGGATAAATGGCTCTAGTCCTCGCGTATGAGGAGCTTGTCGCCAAGCGGTATGGAAGTTTAGTGGTTTGTGAACGATGAGAATAATGCAGACTGTAAGTGCTGCTTCGTTAATGGCACTCCGGCATGTGCACTTTAACGGTTTGGGGGAAAAAGGCGTGAACCAAAGAAAAATCCCTAAGCGGTCAGAAAAGCCGGTACTTAAACCTAAATTAAAAGCTAGGGGGGTATTTGCAAATGTACAGGGGTGGCAGATGATGCCAAACTCTAACTCCTGCCGCTGCGCCAACCGGTGATTAAAAATTGTGCTACGAAAACTTCTTGTGTATTGTTGAATTTGCAAAATTTTTATTTTCTTAAATGTTGCCCATCTGGCCGTCCCACTTGGGTCACTTTCACTCCTCGTCAACTCCAACATACCCTGTAGGCCTTTCGCGTATCTCCCGTGGTCGATCGACGCGCCGTCTATCGGTCCACAGAAGGCATAACTAAGGTAGTCAGCTGGCGCAACAATACGATATGTAAACACAAGTATATGAAACGTTTATTATTCCTATCAACAAAATGACCTCCCTTATAATTTATTGCGGCTTTCAAAATTTTAAGACCAATTTGTTTCGTCACAAATCTATCTCCAAAGGTATTGTATTTGTAAGAATATATGCGTTGAGTGAGAACGAGGTTATTGATAAATAAATTGTGCTCACTTATAAAACGCAATATATTTCATACGGAAAATGCTAAATAAAATTTTAATGTTATATCAACAGTTATTTATGAAAAAAGATCACGTTTTCTATGTCTATTTTCCTTAATATATTAGGAACAAAATTATTTAGAAGTAATCACGTTAGTGAGGTCAGAGAGATTGTAGACGACAACGGTGCTTCGTGGATCATAAAAGGAAAAGTTTTACCTGAAACTAATGTAAATAATCCTCCATATGAAATCACAATTGAAGTAAGTTTATTAAATTTGTAAATTAATAGACATTTTCTGTAGGTAATTTTGTTAAAAATATTGGAAACAAACGGGTATGAAAGAATTTATGAATATTTTTCAGTTGCAAAACGATCGTGCGATTTCATACAGTAATTGCGCTTGTAAGGCTGGTCTATCTAAACGAGGGTGTAAAAACGTCGCAGCTGTGTGCATTTATGTGAATGAAGAATGTACTACATCCAAAACCGACCAGCCGCTAATGTGGAATAAGCCCAGTAACTTACAATCTGCAAAATACAAAAAAAGGATGCACTAGATACAGTTTAGTTTCACAAAGAATAGCTGTTTCGTAAAAATGCTCCTCGGTAGATGAAATTGAACACGTACAAGAAGAACTTACGCTGCTAGACTGTTCATTTGCGAAATACGTACAAACTGGGAAATTAACTAAATCAGAAAGAGCTCTTCACAGGCAAGAAAAAGGTAAACACCTGGAAGAATTGCGTATTGTGTGTGAGGAATTATTAATATTCCAAACTGGTGCTACATATCACAGTTATGAATGTCTTTCACAAGATAAAGGATTGAAGATAATTCTAAAAAGAATTGAATGTCCCGAGAAGCTTCAGACCATGTATAAAAATATTCAAATAACGAAAGAGGAATGGGTTCGAATTTGTATAGAGTCGGAAAGTCAATCGGGGTGCTTTCAATGGTTCAGCGAAAGATTTAAGCGAATAACGTGCTCGAAGAAAGCACATCGAATCAAAACGAGAGAACAAAATATTGAAGAACTTGCCGTTCAATTTATAAATGACAAGTTTCACGGTAAAATGACCGCAGATATGGCTTATGGCCGGCAAACTGAGCGTATCGCGAGAAACTGTTTTTGCAATTCTACCGGATTGAAAGTACATACAAATCGGACTCGTTATCAAAATGGCTCAGCCATTTTTAGCAGCAAGTCCTGATGGCATTATTCTGGAAGACAAATTCTCTTTTGGAAATTAAGTGTCCCGCTACGTGCAAAAACAGTAAAATTATTAATCGAGAAAATAATACGTCGAACGTTCCTTATCTCTTTTTTAATTCCAAGGGGAATATAGAACTTAAAAAGGTCTCATATTTATTATACGCAGATACAAGTTCGCCAGCTACTCCACCCGTGTATTGTCAGATCTTACCGAAAGGGCGGCGCTGCCGGAGATACGCAACAGGCCTATAAATTCGAGCGAAATCGGTGATGACAAGTCGGGAAGGTTCCCTTGTGAGTGCTTGTGAGTAAGTCGGTAACGGGTAAAAAGCTTGCCAAGATCTAGTTCTACTTTTCGCTCCTACTATGTAGGTCGCGCTAGCTGTGCGTCGATAGTGGCGCACCCTCTGTATTGTCGCCCTCACGGGAACTAATAATAGAGCCGTGGTTTTAGTATGGGAGTTTCCACACCCTGGTTAAGAACGATTGCGGGCGTTATGGAGGGGATTACATATAGGTATATATATATATATAATATCTAGCGCTGTGGGGCGCCGGGCTTCAAATAAATTTTGCGCTCTGATATTTTATTTACGAAAATGGCGGATCAAGTGCTGAGAGAACTTGAGGCTGCTGCACAAATTATTTTAGTAAGATCAACCAATTACAATACTTCTTTAACGTTAACGCTTGTCTCCTCTTATAACTCTAATTCATTCGTTGAAACGAGAGAAAAAAAAACGACGTTTTTCTAACCATTTTCATCATGGGTATATTGGATGTTTCGTTGTGGGGAGGGGTTATGCGTACTTTGCAATGTTTGTATTATACATGGTAACAACAAAGTCAAAATAATCTGTACTGTTCCAATGTTGTTGTTTATTTAATTTTCGTGTTTTTTCTTCAGTTGTTCCAACACTTGGACGTACGTTGACGTATACTTTTCAAAAAATGTTTCATCCAATCTCGTCTTCTTTACTTCGTTACCGAAGTCGCACTTATCTGTAGGTAGGTGCGTGTTTTTTTTTAAATTACGAACGTGAGTGTATTCTCTGTTAACAGGCACCGCCGAATCTCGTTACTCCGGAGCAAAGACAATCGGCCGAGACAATTTTTCTAAGCTTTCGAAAGACAAAATCACCCTATCAGCTATGCCGCGGTATACTCGAAACAAGCACCGTCGACTATGTCCTCTTTGAAGCCGCCGGTCTCATAAAAGCGGCGCTCATCAGGGAATGGACGTTGTTGCCGGAGGAGGATATAACTTCAATGAGACAGTACTTGCTTCATTACATCATAAATAAACCTACTCTTGCTCTCTTCGTCAGAGACAAAATACTCCAAGTAATTGCTATAATAGTTAAGCGAGGAAGCGTACACGACGCCGGAATAGAGAGAAACTTGATACTTAACGAAGTTGAGGGACTCATAACAAGCGGAGACAGACCGAGAGTAAGAAATTTGAAGAATTAACATATGGCATGTAACATTAGGGCGATTTTTTTTTTCAGACCCCCACCCGAAAGTTTGTTGGATATGTCCTTTCCCAAAGCGTGAGACGATTTTCCAGCTAAAATACAAGTAAATCGAATTTTTTTTTTTCAAATTTCTGTAACTCAGCCGCATTTTATGCTATCATATTGTTCTTGGTTTCGATTTACTCGGAATAAAACAATCTATAAAAGTGCGTTTTGTGGCGAAAGTGTAAATTGTACTGGTGAGTTGGTACGGCTCACTGAAGTTGATTTTTACCCAAAATTCTCGTTTTTTTGCTGTTATCTCCGAAACAATTAACTTTACGAAAAAAATGTAAACGAAAAATTCGTTGGAAGTTTAATTTCCTATAAAAAAGGTCCTATCGACCCAATTGCTTAGATTAATATTTCTCAAGATATTGTACTTTTTTTATTTTTTATGTTTTATTTATTATTTAATATTCCATATTTTATAAATTTTATACTGCTCATAAGTTAGAGTTCAATATCTCAAGAAATATTAATCTAAGCAATTGGGTCGATAGGACCATTTTTGTAGGAAATTAAATTTCCAACAAATTTTTCGTTTACATTTTTTTCGTAAAGTTAATTGTTTCCGAGACAACAGCAAAAAAACGAGAATTTTGGGTAAAAATCAACTCAAATTTTTATTTTATTTTTTCAAGAATAAACCATAAAAATTTTATACTACTCATAAGTTAAAGTTCAATATCTCAAGAAATATTAATCTAAGCAATTGGGTCGATAGGACCTATTTCGTAGGAAATTAAATTTCCAACAAATTTTTCGTTTACATTTTTTTCGTAAAGTTAATTGTTTCCGAGACAACAGCAAAAAAACGAGAATTTTGGGTAAAAATCAACTAAAATTTTTATTTTATTTTTTCAAGAATAAACCATAAAAATTTTATACTACTCATAAGTTAAAGTTCGATATCTCAAGAAATATTAATCTAAGCAATTGGGTCGATTGGACCTATTTCGTAGGAAATTAAATTTCCAACAAATTTTTCATTTACATTTTTTTCGTAAAGTTAATTGTTTCGGAGATAACAGCAAAAAAATGAGAATTTTGGGTGAAAATCAACTTCAGTGACCCGTACCAACTCGCCAGTACAATTTACACTTTCATCGCAAAAGGCACTTTTATAGATTGTTTTATTCTGAGTAAATCGAAACCAAGAACAATATGAGAGCATAATGAGAGAACAATATGAGAGAAATGTGGAAAAAAAAAATTCGATTTACGTGTTTTTTAGATGGAAAATCTTCTCACGCTTTGGGAAAGTACTTAGAATTAATATTAAGGGCCGTAACTTTCAGGGAATTTCTTATTCGACATATCCAACAAAATTTCGGGTGGGGACTGAAAAAAAAAAATCGCCCTAATGTAACATATTACTATCTCTACTAACGGTGCCTTTCAGGATGTTAATTGAATGAAAAATTTTCAATGATAAGTGATTTATTTTGATGCCTAGATTGACCGCAAGCCCGCTTGCTCCCCGCCCTCAAAATTATAAACAAAAATTCCAATATATTTTCTTCTTACTCTCGAATTTCAGCAACTTCTCGGCTGCAGTATAATAACCACGCTGATGCAAGAATACGCAACGACGGTAAAATCGTCCGACGTTGGACTCACCTGGGAGGTACACCTAAGAGCCAAAAAACAGTTTCAAGCTCTCGATCTCAAGAGAATATTGAAATTTTCCGTTGGGGCACTGGCCGAATTCACAAAGGACGGAATAACCGAGGAAAATTTTTCTCTGATAAAACACTTGCTATGTATTGCAGAGGGGGTACTGTCCTGGGGCTTCATCCACGCGGGCTATATCCTTTTTTTTTTTGTCATCGCTATTATTTCCATTAATAAGGACTGAGTTTACAGGAGACTCGAGTATTCAGTTAGTGAGTTATAAAAATTGTTTGCAGAAGCTGTCAACACAAAAGTGTTGTTAATGACGGTGAATCTATGCTGGCCTGCGTCAGTTTCCATATGAAAATAAATACAACAAGCTTTTTCACGGTTTCTTACTCGATTTTACGTACTATTGAAAGTTTCTGAATGATATATAAAACGCAATGGCTAGTCTATTTTCAAGTGTTCCACATTTATTTTCTATAAAGAAAAAAAAAACAAACAAACAAATGAAAAATGATCCTTAACTCCGTTGTACTTCGTCCTCGAAGATTGATCGGTGTTTTCGAGGCTGCCTCCGAAGTGGACAGCAGTCCGTCTCTACGTTTGAATCCACCGTGGCGCGACGTCATTCTAGATCCCGCGGTGCTCGAATTATTCTTCACGCTTTATTGGAAAGTTCGTACGAATCCTCAGCTCGCGCATCACGCGAGAAATTGTTTGGTACAATTGGGAAGTTTGAACGGCGGTGTTGTCGCTAATTACGAGTATCAATTGCTCTATTTGACGAATTACTTGGAAGGATTTCTCAAGCTCGTTTGCAACATCGATATAATCGATCAGGAGGCTCTTGGTTTTGCCAATATAATACGTAAAATTATCATGTTCTTTCGTTCAACCGTTCTTAACGGTTTGCCGCCGGATCTCTTTCGATCTTTCATGGAACAAATGACAAGGCTAACTTGCTTATTCGCCGAGGGTGCGGCACAGGAAGAATCGGTTAGAATTTTCTATTCTTATTTCATCAAAATCACTGATTACGGATTTTCGATAAAATTCTTTTAATTTAAGACACTTTTATGTTTTACAGATGTGCGCCGACGATTGTATGTACATGGAGGCTTTTGAGCGTATGCTCGAGACATGGATACCCTTTTTGTTCGAGACACACATGTTTCCGAATGAATTTTGCAAGCAGAGCTCGGCACAGATATTTAATACCTATTTGAAGTGTCATCTGTCACCACCGGATGGCACGAGAGGCGTAGGCGGCAAAGACATTGACGAGGAAATCGACGTTATCGAGGAAGACGACAGATCAAAGTTTAAGGAACAATTGCAAACTATCGGTGATCACCACTGTTTTCACATAATATTATTCATTTTCTTTGCTCCAACGTATACCCTTTCCGGGTTTTGCTGCGGAAACCTGTGTCGATACACGCGACTTTGTTTTATTGACCGAATTTTAGTTGTCTTTACTGCATCGGAAACTAAAAACCTGCCTAAACCCTAAAAACCTAAGCGGTCACCCATCCAAATAGAGTCCACGGTCAAAGCTGCTTAAGGGAGAGGTAAGGGTTTCAGCGTAAAAAAAAACACTTTTTTTGCGATTTTTTTTTCTCAAATATGGACCGAGCAATTTTATTCGAACCTTTTGTACATTATTGAGCATACTTTTGACAATGTTGTGTAATTTTTTCATGCAGAAATATTGAAGCATAAGCCCGTAACAGAGCTTCCCCCGGAACGTCTTGGAAAAAAAAACAATTTGCGGTGTTCACTATAACTCGGCCGGAAATTATCTGAAAATGAAAAACCATGAAAATTTCGTCAAATTATAATCAAATCTTCCCCCCAACGTTCTCTGATAATTTTTTTTTTCATTTAAAAATTTTTGGCGGCCATCTAAAGTGTGAACTGTTATTTTCCACGAAAAATTCCGCCATTTTTTGGGTGGGAAACAACCTTAATGTAAAAAAAAAAAAAAATTTAACTAAACGTTGGGGGGAGGTATTTTATATGTAGAAAATGTGTACAAAGTTTGAAATGAAGCGGTCAGGTAGTTTTTAAATGGCAGTGAACACGGACTTTGAAAAAGTAGTTTTGAGAAAAACGCGTCTAAAGTTTATGAAGTAAAAAAGTGAAGAAAAAAATGTTTTCCAAGACGTTCTGGGGGAAGCTCTGTTACGGGCTTACGCTTCAATATTTCCGCATGAAAAAATTACACAACATTGTCAAAAGTATGCTCAATAATGTACAAAAGGTTCGAATAAAATTGCTCGATCCATATTTGAGAAAAAAAATCGCAAAAAAAGTGTTTTTTTTAACGCTGAAACCCTTACCCCTCCCTTAACAAGACAATAACTTCAAGAATATTGCTTAAATCGGTTTAAAATTTTAAGGACATATTCTTGAAATGTTAAACAATAAGATAAGACAAAAAAAAAATTCGATTTTTCGAAAGTGAAAACCCTTACCCCGCCCTTAAAGGCCAGGAGATTAATAAGACAATAACTTCAAGAATATTGCTTAGATCGGTTTAAAATTTTAAGGACATATTCTTGAAATGTTAAACAATAAGATAAGACAAAAAAAAATTCGATTTTTCGAAAACCCTTACCCCTTAATTTGGATGAACGCCAGAGCCGCGTATCGACCGTGCGTTCGCTGTTGTCAGTGTTTTCGCACGTTGTTTATTTCTTTTTCCGCATATTTTCGAGAACTGCTGTGCATTCGTTAAAAAAAAAAGACTAATCTTTTATTTTGAATTATCCATAATCTTGTCATCCACATCTTGAACGTGAATATTTTTTATTATCTCCAGGAAGTTTCGGTAGAGAAATAGCTGGACATTCGTTGACGGTATTAGCAAGATTGCTCGAGGATAGAACGACAAAATTGCATGAACAATTGAATCGTTTGGCTGGACAACCGGAATCAATGAATATCGCTAGCTCGACCGTTGTAAAAGGACTTTACGAGGATTTACATTGGCTCGTACTAATGTCCGGACACGTACTATGCATGGAGTGCGATGGCGAAACGGCTCTCGTACCCTCGGAAATTATGACTTACAGTATGGAACAGGTGAATTGCGAATTTTTCACGTACACACTACCAACGAAAAGTCCCTTTTTCGTTCCGGAATTTGAACACTTTGTGATACGATTAACATCTAAAGAGAGAAAAAAAAAATGTTTAAATACGTCCAGAACATTCAATTTGCATTCAACTGGATAAAAAGTTTTTATATTTCCAATAAAATATCTTGGAGCACCGTTATTTTTATTCTTTTGTTTTTTTTTTAGGCTCGCCAAGGTCGCGTGCACGTTAACGTAACGCTACAACTTTTGGCATCGCCTCACAGCAACGTCGCTGATATAAACGGTGCCGAGGAATCGGCCGATCACGTTATACGTCTCATTGCCGCGGTTTTTCGTCTCTGTGAATTTGAAAAAAATGCCATTGCCGCAAATTTAACGAGCGTACTAAGTCCCGAATTGAGCTGCACGATCGTATGGTTTTTGCACAGATGGTCCTTGAATTATCTACTACCGGTCGAAAATAATTATTCGGAAATAAGCACAACCATGCTCGAAGCTTTTGGCGAGGACAGTCCGGCTGCTCTATGGACCATGAATTATTTGCTTGAGAAAATCGCGAGCAACATCAATGCCTATAAATCGGAGCCCAATCTTATCAAGGATACTATAAAACTTTTAGTTGTGTTGGTCGAATCTCAATCAAAGTACGTTACCAAATGAGTTTCATTGAAAATCTTACGTTTTTAATGATTTTTTTTTTCACGATTTTAAAGCTTACCGAAAACCTATGTTAGTACCAACAAAATTTAATTGATCGAACTCGTTTTCGAAAAAATGCATTAGAAATCGTGCAAATCTCACATTATCAAATTAAGAGCGTGAAAAATGTTACAAAATTAGAACTCGAATATTGCGTCCACATCATATTTCTGCATGCACAAAGTTTGCTGTATGCGGAAGCCAAAATTGAAAAAAGCCGTTGCTCATGAATCGGAATTTGTGATTGCACAAAAAATGATGAGTAAACAATATGAAAGTTTCAATGTCCGCCATTTTTTCCTTTTTTTTTTTGTCATTTGTCGTCTATAATTGAGAAGTTACAATTTTACAGAGCTGCTTGCGTCCTCAAATCCGAATGTCTCGGTCGTCTTATCGAACTGGCGACAAAGAGCCGATACGATTTGCCGCAAACGGCCAAGAGAGGTTTGATGCGGGCCGTTGTACAAGTTGGCGCGGCTCTTCGTGATCGCCGTTACGAGGAACAATACTGGTCGCAAACGCTTCAGCCACTTCTCGATCGTTTCAAGCAAATAATATCGAACGAGAATTTTCCACGTACTTATCATCAGGAGGAAGTCAGAGTTCAATTAATCGACGTTTTGGAATCGTTTATTGGTAAAATATATAATATATATATAAAATATAATATAATATATAATATAATATATATATAAAATATAATATAATATATAATATAATATATATATAAAATATAATATAATATATATATAAATATTTCCCTTTTTTTAACGCAAAATCTGAAATTGGAACGTTCTTACGTCCATTCGCATTTGCAGGAGTCGCTCAAGGTGTTCGAAACGCGACGGTCCGATCTGTATTTCAATATACGTATCCCGTACTCAACGAATTGTCGAATTTGCTTTCTCTCTACCACAATTATCAACAATTGGTTCAATTGATATTCGAAATTTTTTGCGAGTGTACACGGGGGATGTTGTGTTTTCTCGCTCAGGTAAAAAGAGAAAAATGATAATCCTTGCAAAAGGTTTCAATGACTCGATCACAAATTTGTAATTGACGAAAGGCAGACGTAATTATTTATGTTTTTATTTTTTAGGACAACAGTGTACGAATATACGACACTTGTTTACAGGCGATACAGACTTATGCGCGTTTTAACACTAATCGTTTATCGATCGACATCACAGCCGAAGAAGACAATTTCCAGGATATTTTGTTGCTAATGCAATTACTCACGAATTTATTGAGCAAAGATATTTACGACATGAGCCATTTAGAGACCGGTGTAACAACCGCCGAACAATCGCCAACGCCCACCGACGTTTTTTTGTACGGCTTGAACATTGTCATGCCTCTTATGACGATGGATTTGTTGAAATTTCCATCATTGTGCCGGTCGTAAGTAATATTGTTACAATGAAATTAATAGATATTTATTATTCCACGCACACTCTTTCGAGTTTTTACATTGCGCTTTCATGTACGAGGTCTGTTAAAAAAGTATCGTGAATTTTGAATTTTCGCGGGCTACGTATATTCGATTTTCGATTTTTTTGTGGCGTTAAGTTGGTACTCGTGTCCTTCACTTATTCTGAAAAAATCGGCTATTTCGTATGTTTAGTTAATTGTTGACAGCTGTTTTGGTTAGACGCGTTTTGGCTTGTCTTCGATTTTTGCCTATTCCAAAAAATGGATCGAAGAATCTGTATGAAATTTTGTGTAAAAAACAAAATTAAGTGCGCGGACGCATTCCGATTGTTGTCTGTGGCATATGGCGAAGCTACTTTGGACCAGAGCAACGTTTATCGGTGGTACAAAATGTTCTCAGAGGGCCGAGAAGATGCGAACAACGAAATGCGTTCCGGACGCCCGAGCACATCAACAACGGACGAAAACATTGATGAAGCGAAGAAAATAATATTGGCCAATCGTCGAAACACCGTTAGAGAAGTTGCTGAGGAACTAAACATATCGATTGCCTGGTGCTATTCGATTTTTACCAATGATTTGGGCATAAGACGGGTCGCCGCGAAATTCGTGCCGAAATTGCTCAATTTCGAAGAAAAACAGTGTCGCGTTAACATTGCTAAGGAGCTGTTGGACTCGGTCCGCGACGACCCAAATTTGCTCCAGAGGGTCAATAACTGGTGACGAATTATGGGTTTATGGTTATGACGTGGAAAGCAAAGCTCAATCTTCGCAATGGAAGCTGCTTTTTTGGAATAGGCAAAAATCGAAGACAAGCCAAAACGCGTCTAACCAAAACAGCTGTCAACAATTAACTAAACATTCAAAATGGCCGATTTTTTCAACATAAGTGAGGGACACGAGTACCAACCTAACGCCACAAAAAAAATCGAAAATCGAATATACGTAGCCCGCGGAAATTCAAAATTCGCGATACTTTTTTAACAGACCTCGTAGATATCCCTCTTTTATACTCTCGCATGCTATTTACATTCCCCGTTTCCCTCTTCCTTACATCCTTTCATTCAGTGACCTTATATCCACTTCTATTTACTCTTTACTCTTTATATTCCTTACATTCTATGCCCTTATCCACTTTGTTTCCTCCTCCCCAACCTCTCCAATTCCGCCACGTAATCGCAGAGAGCAACTACCGGTCTCTCTCTCCCCTTAGCGCAGTCTCTATTTTCCGCGTAAGGCTTATTCCTGACCGTAGCCAGCTCTCGAGTCCTTCTACCACCTCCCTTTTCGCTAGCACTTTTCCTTCTATACATTCGCAAATATGCACCACCATTTCCTCTCTGTCACCGCATAGTGAACATTTTGTGTTCTTAAGGGAGAACACCACTGTGACCCCCTGTTTTTTTCACATTTTTCAAGAATTTTTTTTTGTGGGAAAAAAAAGAGATATTCGAAAAAATGTTGTGGGTTTTGTTATTTGTTTATTAATGTATCAAAAAACATTTTTTTCACATTTTTCATGCCGCATGGTGGCGCTGGGGAAGCTCTCGCGTCAGGTGCTGTCATTTCTGCGGCACGCACCAGAACTCTCTCCAACGTCGATCTGAAAAAAAATACCGAGTGTTTTCGTTAATAATATGATATTTTGAAGAGAAGTACACAGGGATTTGGAAAAATATTGTTTTAAAAAAAATAGGCACGCCTTTGAAATTAAAGTTAATTTCAAAGGCGTGCCTATTTTTTTTAAAACAATATTTTGTTTTAAAAAACTGCTGCGTGCCGCGGAAATGACAGCACCTGACGCGAGAGCTTCCCCAGCGCCACCATACGGCGTGAAAGATGTGAAAAAAATATTTTTTGATACATTAATAAACAAGGAACAAAACCCAAAAAATTTTTCCGAATATCTCGTTTTTTTCCCACAAAAAAAAATTCTTGAAAAATGTGAAAAAAAAACAGGGGGTCACAGTGGTGTTCTCCGTTGAAATCCTCTTGCTTCTCCTTCCCTATCTTCTTTCATTTTTTCCCGGATATTCTTGTCTTTCCAGTATTTTTCCATATCCACATCCCTCCTACAAGGGACTTTCTTGGTTCGTCATCATCTTAAGGGAGGGGTAAGGGTTTCAGCGTAAAAAAAACACTTTTTTTGCGATTTTTTTTCTCAAATATGGATTGAGCAATTTTATTCGAACCTTTTGTACATTATTGAGCATACTTTTGACAATGTTGTGTAATTTTTTCATGCAGAAATATTGAAGCATAAGCCCGTAACAGAGCTTCCCCCCGGAACGTCTTGGAAAAAAAACAATTTGCGGCGTTCACGATAACTCGGCCGAAAATTATCTGAAAATGAAAAACCATGAAAATTTAGTCAAATTATAATCAAATCTTCCCCCCAACGTTCTCAGATAATTTTTTTTTTTCATTTAAAAATTTTTGCCGGCCATCTAAAGTGTGAACTGTTATTTTCCACGAAAAATTCCGCCATTTTATGGGTGGGAAACACCCTCAATGTAAAAAAAAAAAATTTAACTTAACGTTGGGGGGGAGGTATTTTATATGTAGAAAATGTGTACAAAGTTTGAAATGAATCGGTCAAGTAGTTTTTAAATGACAGTGAACACGGACTTTGAAAAAGTAGTTTTGAGAAAAACGCGTCTAAAGTTTATGAAGTAAAAAAGTGAAGAATAAAATGTTTTTTTCCAACTTACACAGAATCATCGATTCCAGCTCGTTTCTTCTTTTAAAATATTGTAGTGTATAGTATACACTATATACTATATACACAATAGCAATGAATAAACTGTATACCTGTTCGACAGCTGCACTGCTAGCCCGACCGCCCGCAGCTGTTAGAGGTATAGCCTTAAAGACCAGAAGATTAATAAGACAATAACTTCAAGAATATTGCTTAGATTGGTTTAAAATTTTAAGGACATATTCTTGAAATGTTAAACAATAAGATAAGACAAAAAAAAATCGATTTTCCGAAAGTGAAAACCCTTACCCCGCCCTTAATCCCGCTCTCTGTTTGTTTTTCCAATTCTCTGCCATTTCCGGTTCTTATTCGTTCCCCATGTGCGTCCTTATCCTACCTCCTCCATTGCTGTTCACGGCTCCTTCCCCCATTCGTCGGATCTGTATTTGTTATTCCTCGCACTTCCTCTTCGAAGCATATTTTGGCCTACTTCCGTCTTCCATTTTTGAAACTCAATGTAATATATAAATAATTGTTAGAAAATCTTCTAAATATTTTCTAAAAAACAACGAATTTTTTAAATATCGTTCATCAATTAATTCAGGTACTTCAAAATGATAATTCTCATATGTGAAATTCATCCCGAAAAAGTTTGCGAATTGCCGACTGAATTGTTGCAAAAATTATTGGCATCGGTCGAGCTCGGACTCTTCTCGTTCGGTCACGATATCACTGTATTTTGTTGCGACATAATTCGGATAATGATGCGACATATTGGGAGAGAATCGAGAAACGGAGTACCGACGAATCAATTAATGGCTCCCTTTCTTAGCGTGAGTATATATTTAATAACAATTGATTTTTTCTTTATACTATATTTTTGGTTTGCGTCAATTTCACCCTACGATTTTGGTAAATTTTATTTATTTTTTTTAAATCCAGCTCCTGATGAATCTCGTATTATCCCATCAAATAAATTCCGACGTAATGTCGAATACGAGCTTATGCCTTTACAATCTAATATGCTGTTATCAAGAGCAATATCAGCAAATTGTCCAAAATATGTTGTCGGCACAAACCGATCCTGAAATTGCGCAGAGGCTAGCAGCGGCGTTCACAGAATTGAATCAGAACATGGAATTCAATATGGAGGACGACGAAAAGACTAAATTTCGTACGAATTTCGACAAATTCGTTCTCAACGTGCAAGGCTTCATGATGATCAAATAAATTCGGGCACAATGAGACAGCGAGAGAGTGAGAGAGAGAGAGATAGAAATTTCTTTTACGATAGAACGTGAAAAAAATACAAAACAAAATGTTAACGCTATTTTCCACATTCACGTATACGAAAAAAGCTCGTAATACGTGATGAAAAAAAAAAAAAAAAATCGCCACACCGACGATGATCCGTACGCTAACTGGCATCAAATTTACATCTAATAGAGTACAATTAATCTAAATTCATGTTTTTTACCAAGCTCAATGGAGTTTAGAATTCTGAAATTGTCAAACCAATCTTTCGACAAACAGTCTCCATTTTCTACCGTTCTTTCGTAATCCATTCGCGAATGTAAAAATGTAATTTTTTGCCAGTTCTTACTAGAGAAAACAAAAAAACGACGATCGGTTTATTGTACTGAAAAAAAAAACACACACACAAACGAGGCCAGGGTATAGTCGTATCTTGCTAATTTACATTTAAACGATAAGGATTGCATTCGGATTTATCGGCTAGTCAGAACTGTGATCGAGAGGGCGAGGGAAACAAAATTAGAGAAGAACGGATATTAAACGTCGAACAATCGTTAACGAACTGATAAATCAGACCGACCGATATAGTATAATAATTTTTGACGCTGATAAGATTGTTTTAACACCGAATCACGAAGACTTTCGAGTACCTATACGTTTGAGGCCTTGCGTTGGGAAATTTCCAATGCGTGATAAATGTAACTTTACACACGCTTTGCGTCCCCGATTGAGTACCATTTTTTTACGATTTCAATTCAATTTTTATTTCCGTCATCTCGAAAACATCGATAATCGTTTGTACAATTAGCTCGAAGCTCTCGTCCGTTCACTATTGAAAGTAACATATTAATTCGTTCGATCGCTATTATTCACACTATACGGTAAAATAACTGAGTCATAAGTGCACAACATCGATTCAGCCAACGATTCGCGCATTTTTCTTTCATGTTTTCGTTTGATTTGTCACTTCATTTTTTTAAATCATCGCGTATGACGTTCGCTGTTTTTCCATTTTTGCCGTTCCGCTCGATTGCCGTATAGGAGAGAAACGTCTATTTTCATAAGTATATTTATAAATTCACGCGTAATCAATATTGTATCAACAGGGGCATATAATATATATTCGTCGAATGAATAACAAATACTATATCGATAATCGGAATACGATTTTTAAAGGTTAAAAAAAAAAATATAAGATATACGAATTTATCGAAGTTCGGTACAAAAGTCATCGCATTCTCGATTTTGATTGTGCTTACGGGAAATTTTACTATGAGACTTTAGATTTTACGTGTTACGGCCGGGAAAAATAAAGTGGAAACACGTTGTTTTTCACGTTGCGTAAAATTACGCATACTTAACCGTGCCGGAGAGGATTATGAATTTTTTTTTATTTCAAGATATGTACGAGTGATTATAATTATTATCATAAATTTAAGTGAATATGAGTGAAAAATTATGAATAGTGGGTGCTTCGTTGAAAGTACGTGTTATAGTGTTTTGAGATACGACATTGTACAGCTTGCAATAACATATATACATATATATATATATTAGGGCGATTTTTTTTTTTCGACAATTTTTTTTTCTCTCTCCCCACCTGAAATTTTGTTGGATACGTCGAAAAACAAATTCCCTGAAAGTTACAAACCTTAATATTAATTCTAAGTACATTCCCTTAGCGTGAAAAGATTTTCCATCTAAAATACACGTAAATCGAATTTTTTTTTCTTTCAAAATTCTATAACTCAGTCGCATTTTATGCTATCATATTGTTCTTGGTTTCGATTTACTCGGAATAAAACAATCTAGAAAAGTACCGATTGCGGCGAAAGTGTAAATTGTACTGGTGAGTTGGTACGACTCACTGAAGTTGATTTTTACTCAAAATTCTCGTTTTTTTTTGCTATTATCTCCGAAACAATTAACTTTACGAAAAAAATGTTAACGACAAATTTGTTGGAAATTGAATTTCCTACAAAAAAGGTCCTATCGACCCAATTGCTTAGATTAATATTTCTTGAGATATTGAACTTTAACTTATGAGGAGTATAAAATTTATAAAATATGAAATATTAAATAATAAAAAAATAATAAAAAAAACAAAAAGTTCAATATCTCAAGAAATATTAATCTAAGCAATTGGGTCGATAGGACCTTTTTTGTAGGAAATTAAATTTCCAAAAAAATTTTCGTTTACATTTTTTTCGTAAAGTTAATTGTTTCGGAGATAACAGCAAAAAAAACGACAATTTTGAGTAAAAATCAACTTCAGTGACCCGTACCAATTCACCAGTTAAATTTACACTTTCGCCGCAATAGGCACTTTTCTAGATTTTTTTTATTCTGAGTAAATCGAAACCAGGAACAATATGATAGCATAAAATACGGCTGAGCTATAGAATTTTGAAAAAAAAAAAAAAATTCGATTTACGTGTATTTTAGATGGAAAATCTTTTCACGCTAAGAGAAAGTACTTAGAATTAATATTAAGGGCTGTAACTTTCAGGGAATTTCTTTTTCGACATATCCAACAAAATTTCAAGTGGGGACTGAAAAAAAAAAAATAGTCGAACAAACAAATCGCCTTAATATATACATATAAATATACATATATATATAATTATAATATACCCAATTGGGTAATTATTTACAGGGAAGATCTGTACGTTATCCTACTCCAATTTTTCACATTCACTACAGGTGTGATCCTTTTGATCTGGATGTGTTATTTTATTTCAATTCACACATCGATCAATTGGGTGTTTCGTTTTCTCCCCTTTTTTTAATTTTCCTAACGAACAACTCGCTCTGTAATATACCAGATGCAGTATTCCCAGTCCTTGGTCCGCCGTTTTATATTTTTTATTTGAAACGAAAGTTCAATAGTATCACTTGTATATGTATACTTGAAATAATTTCGAGGCTTTGTATTCGCAGTTTTTCGAAGCAATTTGAAAAAGAAAAAAAAAAAACAGCGATGTAGTTCGTAAATGTTTGTTTTGTGTTGTATGAAATATATATTTGCCGTGTTCAGGGATGTGTGAATACGTATTATAAAACGGTTTATAATTAATATTTGATCTGAAATCGGAGCTGAAATTGCATTGTATTACTCCAAATAAATTTATTTCAGTTAAATTTAGTTTTTTTTTTTCCAAAACAATTGTATTTCTACGACTTAAAAAAGAAAGTGGCAATTTGAAACGTTGAAATATATAGGTACAGTGCCAATGATACTTTTGTTTTTTTTTTTCTCTTCAAAGTCACGAAATTTCGTCGCAACTTTGACTCTGTCCACAAAGCCAAAAGACACTGAGAAAACTTGTTAGGATTACAAAACAAATCAAAACAACGCATAAGTCGTAATTAATGTATTTTATTTATCCATGAAGCATTTTCTTACTTCTCGATACAACGATATTAATCCTTCGTGTACTGGATAGTTCATTTTTTTTTTCCTTTCACGAAATTGTTTATTCGCGTTTATGTGGTTATTAATAATAGAAGATATGTGGAATAGTTGAAACACGGGTTACATTTATATCTCAAATCGTTTATATGGAAATCAACGAACTCCGCGCTCGAAGATGCGTTTTCATTTTTTTCTTTCCCTCGCATCTTCGATTCAAAGAGAATTCTCGGAATATTCAGCCTCATATCATTTATTCTCGTAACGTGATTAGAGTATAGTACACATGCAAGATACATATGGGAAAATATACGACGAATAAACATTGGTAAAGATATGTCGGAACAATTTGACGGTCGAACTTTTTTTTTTTTCTTCGCAATGCTCGTTGCAAAGTTGATATTTTTTTTTCCTTCTCATCGTCTACGATATGTACGTGAGTCATAGTTTTTATGCGATAATGTTTTTTTTTACTTAAAGGACTATTGTATTATTATTGTTAAAATCTAAAAGGACTTAACGAGAGGAAGGGTACCCTGTAAAAGAAGGGACAGGGATATGGTTATTGTCTATATAATACGTACACATTTTTAATCGTGTGTATTTTATGCGATTAAGAGGGATAGAGGGATGGGTGAAAAAAATAAGAGTAAAACAGAAACGAGCAAATTTGTGTTCGTCTTTGATTCAGAGAATTTTTGGTTTTTTTTATAGAGAAAACCCTGTTTTTAGAAAATTCTCAAAGTACTTATTCGCAAAGATTTAGAACACATCGAGATAACTTGAATCTCAAAATGGAAATAGCACTAGGCAATAAGAGTATTAAATAAGAAATTTCTTAATACTTCTTTGAGTACGTAGTGATGTTGCTATTACATCTTAATAGAGTTATTTCGCCTCGTAAAGCGCGATATCGGATTTGAATACGTTTGTTTTTCAAATTCGATTTTCGTCCAAGTAAATATCACAGAAATATATTTTAAAGTAAAACTCGTATTCTCTCGTGAAAAAATTCGAGATAAGAAGAAGAAGAAGAATAACTAAGTTTTTACGACAATTGTTTATCGTGAGAGAGAGAGAGAGAGAGAATGCTATGCGCGTAACGTGTATAAACAATCTATGTTACCTACGATAATTATCACTTTATGTTTCGTCTTATCTTTTTCCCTATTTAAAAGAAAAAACAAACGAATTAATGAAAAAAAATTAATTAATCGTCATAAAACTCTACATAACTTTAACCGTTTATCGTTATTGTTTCAAATTTGGTCGACAATTTTGCGAACTTATCATCATATACTGAATTCGTACTTCGTTCAGTTATCCGAGAATGTATGAATTAATAAACAATAATGAAGAAATAAATAAATACGTTAATCTGCACGATGTCAATTAGGCTAAATTTTTAACACCGTAAGAAGAAAAAAAAACATTAAACATCGTAAAAATCTGACGATAATTAAACAGTCTGGAAAAACGAATAAATAAATGAAATAAACAATCTTCTAGTCCGGAACAATATTGGAAACATTATCTTGTTCTTCGTTTAATTTCTCTCTACTCATACTCGGCAAATTCTCGATTAATCTCTACCGTCTAAGCTTTCTGGACTCTCCGAGATTTAAAATACGATATTTCCAATAAAACATGGAAGTAAAAAAAAAAAGAAATTAGTCATTAAAATTCAACAACTTTTTCGTTTATCGTTTGATTGTGTCAGTCCCGGATCGTAGCTTGATTTTTTTTTTTGCAAATCGGTAAAGGATCCTTCTAAATTATCCTTCGCGCAATTATTTATCACCCGCGTTGTTCAGTAAACTCGGTAATAATATTGTTTTCCTTTCCCGTTCAATTCCTCTTATCGTCATATTTCTCCGTAAATTGGTGAACCCACCATTTCGTCAGATTTAGATAAAAATTTGCACCTTCGGGTTCGTAATCGAGATACGTAAATTCCTTGTTACTAGCTGGTTTTGCTGGCTCGATCTGTGTTCCCTCGTGCCACTCGTTGAAAGACGTTATCGAGACGATTTTTGATCCGCTGTTCAGAGCGCTTCTCCATGCTACCTCGTAATATTTACCGTGTTTTCTGTGTCTACGATTTTCAGCGTTCCACGGTCGTACCTGAAGAGAAATATAATCTTCTTCTTACTCCTCCATGGTTTTAAGGGTAGTAGTCTGGTAACTTAAGGCCTTACATACGTCGAGAATTTTCAAAAAATCGATTTTTTTTTGTTTACAGATTATTATTCCTTATAGACTTAGGCGTATTTCTGTGTAAGCTGATTGTAAAAATTCCCCATAGTTCAAAAGTTATTGTAGATAATGTGACTGCCCGACGAAAGGACAAAGGTCTGACGCGCGCCTACCTGAGTTGAGTTGTTTGAGGCAAAATAAACAAAGAGGAAAAAATAAACAACAACAATTTTTTACTGACAAGGAAGGCGTACAATATGAAGCTGGAATGGGAGATTAGACGTAAGTTAACTAAATAAATTAAAAAAATTCATAAAGTTCTTGCTCCAGCCGCGCGCGACTTCGAGGGAAACGCGCTTGAAACTTTAAACGCGTTTTTCTCAAAACTACTTTTTCTGACACGGTCGGCATGATAACTCGTACGGTTTTTAATGTTTTTTGATGATTTTTTTTTAAATATTCGGAATTGTTTTTTCTATAGTCTGTCGAGCCGGATTTTTAAAATTATAATTAGAAAATTTTATAAAAACAATTAAAGTGTGACTTTTTTGACACAAACTTGACATTTTTTTTTAAATTACCGTAAATTGTTTAATTTCTCGAATTTAAAAAATCCGGCTCGACAGACTATAACTACTACCTCATTTTACAAGAATTTCTTTACATTTTGCAGATCCATCAACATTTGAGGAAGAAATACTGCCGACCGTGGAGCAACTTTTTTTTTACAGTCCTTCAAAAAATGTGATTTTTCATGTTGTAATTTTTGAAAAAAAAAATTGAAATAAATTTTTTTACAAACTTAACACAGTAATAAACAATGTGTAAGAATTTTTTTATCAATTTCTATTTCTATCCCTCCTAAAAACAGTTTTTCTTTTGGTACGTTTTCGGTACCGCTGGACGTATGTAAGTCCTTAAGTCGATTTTCATGTCTTTTTTGGAGGGCATTTTTTTGTAGGAAAATAAAAATGAATCGTTTTGGATATTTAAGATGTTTTTATTTACATATTAAAGATACAAAAAAAAACTTTTTTGAAAAAATTTAATAGTTTATTATTATTATTATTATTATTATTGATCGAAGTTGGCACCTCGAAAAAAGCGCGTGGGTGGCTCCGGTGATTTTGGCTCTTGATGTTATCTGAAATGAAAAATTCTTGATAATTCTTAATCTATAGACATGTCATTTTGGTCGGAACTACTGAAGACTTTGGAAAAAAAAGTTTTTTTTCTCCAAAGTCCGCCTGTTTGTTATTTATCGATGAAATTCAACTTCAGTAGTTCCAACCAGAATGACATGTCTATAGATTAAGAATTATCAAGAATTTTTTATTTCAGATAACATCAAGAGCCAAAATCACCGGGGCCACCCACGCCCTTTTTTTCGAGGTGCCGACTTCGATCAGTAATAATAATAATAATAAACTATCAAATTTTTTCAAACAAGTTTTTTTTGTATCTTTAATATGTAAATAAAAACATCCTAAATATCCAAAACGATTCATTTTTATTTTCCTACAAAAAAACGCCCTCCAAAAAATACGTGAAAATCGGCTTAAGTTACAAGACTACTACCTTAAGCTGAGCGCCGAGTATCATGAAAATATAATAATACATTTTAGTGCCAATTTGCGAGGTCAAATTGCTAAATGGTAATTCCCAATCCAGATATAAAGACACAAAGTCTTTCAACAGGAACGAAGGAAACAAAACTTGTGGCCAGTTGCGCCGTTTACGTTTAGATAAATAATCGAAATGAATGATGGTTCTTGTTTTGTTATTGTTTTTGTTTTACCTGAGTATCAATGTATCCAGGTCCCAAACTCGGTATGAACAATAGACCATTCTGCGTTGCAAATTTCTGCAGATCTTTCCAATTCTTCCACGAGCTACCGTAACTAAAACCGTTTACGGCGAAATACGTGTAAAAACCATCGAAATGTGATTTTTTAATGTGATTACGATGTTGAGAATCGACCAAAAGGCCAATATAAATGGCATCGAGTTCGGTTCCACGAAGAGTTAAATTTCCACGCTCCGAGAGTAATTCCCACCAGGCATTGGCAGGAAATACGTAAGAATCGTAAATGTACATTACTGGCAATACAGCGCCGCTGTAAAAAAATTGCAAAAATATACAAAATAAAATCTCCAGTAGATATTAATACTAGAAGGAAAAATAATTTATAATACTCGTGATTTCTTTTCATTCTGTGGAGAGCCGGATGTGTGCCATACTGATTGAACAAGTATCGTATGTTCTCGATTAAATTTATTGGATTTCTTCCATCGTACGGCTCAATGTGTATGGCTATTTTTAAATTGTGCGCGTAAGCCGCGCTCAGCAAATCGGGCATAACGGCATCCGTATTTTCAGCTGAATTTGGTGGAGTCCATGATACAACAACCACCCCGACACCCGCATCCTTTAATTGCATCATGTGAAGATCAATCACCTAGATTGCAAATTGAAAAAAAAATTTAAAGCATTACATGAAATTTATCGACAATGAGGAATACAATATTTTCATTATTCGAACAGTAATGTTAATAAATAAAATAAAACCTGCGGATCCATAGAGCTATAGCATCCCAAACTAGGATAATAATTAGCTCCTATGTCGGAAGGCGGTTCGTGACTTCCATTCGGAAAGACTCTCTTGTCATTTTTCTTCCAATTTTGCAAATAATCGTGATTCCAGTGTTTCCAAAAACCATCGAAACTCCGAGATCTGTACCAGGCGTAGTAAAATATATGAACGTCGTAATTTGGCTCCAAAATTGTACCGTTACCCAACAGCGGCAAAACTTTGTTCCTCATTTTTTGCGACATAAGTGCAACTTTGCTCTGTATTATTTTTTCTCTCATCTCCTGATACTTTTTGTCGTTAATCTCCATCCGATTGGGATTAGTTCGTGGCGTTACAAAATCCGCACGCTGATTAGCCGCCGTGCTCCATTCGACGGGGAGCGTAACGGCGTGCGGCTGACACTTGATGGATTCCAGAGGAGAGAGCTTGACGATTATGACAACCGCCATGAGAGTTGAGAGAACGAGCACCAGAGTCGACAAGTAAAAGCATCTTCTCAACGACACAGTCGTCATTATGCTGCCAAACATATTGGCGGAATCCTTGTAAACCATAGCGATCGACGGAATGGTTTATTACTCTTTTTATTTTATTATGCTTCTTTTACCAAAGTGCCGTGATGATTTTTTAGAGCCCATGTAATACGAAGGAATTGCAATTATTATCAATGGCAAAAGTTATAAACGTATTTTTTGAAGATTATAAAACATTTCTTCGCGTTGCAACTTCTGTCGAAAAATACAAATTATATGAATAACAAAATTTGTATAATTTACATTAACTATGATAAAATTGTAGCATGCAAAACGAAACGAAAATATAACAAAATATGTCTATGCGATAGGATTGATGCGTGTAAAGTGGAAATTATTGAAACAATGGAAAATCAATATAGCACACTGTATATACACGGTGATAAAAAAAAAAACGAGAGATTCAAACGTGTAATATCACGACCATAGGTTTATTGATAAATTTCTTCGCGATATAATGTGCGTTTATAATAAATTATAAAAATGAGATGGGTTGCGTTAAACGAAGATTATGAATAATATCGATGATTTGACAAGACGTGACGGCGATTTTTAAAATTCGTTCAATTTAATCACTGGATTTGATGGACGTATGTGGATCTCACTTAGTCTCACTATATTGTATTTGGATGACTGCAGGTATAATGCATAATTGTCGATGTTACACCACGATCGATCGTCGTACACGTCGGAGGATGAGAATATTTTCTGAAGCTCGGGATAAGTATATCTAAAATAAACGATAAGGATTAATTCTTCATTGTTTCGATAAAGAAAAGAAGAATTTTCTTTGATAAATGCTGACGTACAGACAGTACACGACTCCCTTATCGGCGCTATCGCGAGTTGTCACCCATTGTCAGCTTTATTGATGCCAAACATTTTTTTTCATTGAGTAGATACATTACCAGCTAAATGACCGTCAGTTACCGGTAATGTGACGTCATATTTCCATCCTTTGCTACGGAGACGGAGCAGAAAACAAAGAATAGTTTTACATATTTTTCAATTATTTCATTATTAACAAAAAAATTGTGCATTGTTCTTTATAGATAATTTTCATAAACGTGATATATTAGGGCGATTTTTTTTTTATTTTTATTTTTTTCTCAGTCCCCACCTGAAATTTTGTTGGATATGTCGAAGAACAAACTCCCTGAAAGTTACAGCCATTCATATTAATTCTAAGTACTTTCCCTTGGCGTGAAAAGATTTTCCATCTAAAATACACGTAAATCGAATTTTTTTTCTTTCAAAATTCTATAACTCAGCCGCATTTTATGCTATCATATTGTTCTTGGTTTCGATTTACTCGGAATAAAACAATCCAGAAAAGTGCCTATTGCGGCGAAAGTGGAAATTGTACTGGTGAGTTGGTACGGGTCACTGAAGTTGTTTTTTTTACCCAAAATTCTCGTTTTTTTGCTGTTATCTCAGGAACAATTAACTTTACGAAAAAAATGTAAGCGAAAAATTTGTTGGAAATTTAATTTCCTACGAAATAGGTCCTATCGACCCAATTGCTTAGATTAATATTTCTTGAGATATTGAACTTTAACTTATGAGTAGTATAAAATTTTTACGGTTTATTCTTGAAAAAATAAAATAAATATTTGAGTTGATTTTCACCCAAAATTCTCGTTTTTTTGCTGTTATCTCGGAAACAATTAACTTTACGAAAAAAATGTGAACTAAAAATTTGTTGGAAATTTAATTTCCTACAAAAAAGGTTCTATCGACCCGATTGCTTAGATTAATATTTCTTGAGATATTGAACTTCAACTTGTGAGTAGTATAAAATTTTTGAGGTTTTTTCTTGAAAAAATGAAATAAAAATTTTATTCTACGCATAAGTTAAAGTTCAATATCTCAAGAAATATTAATCTAAGCAATTGGTTCGATTGGTCCTTTTTTGTAGGAAATTAAATTTCCAACAAATTTATCATTTACATTTTTTTTGTAAAGTTAATTGTTTCGGAGATAACAGCAAAAAAACGAGAATTTTGGATAAAAATCAACTTCAGTGACCCGTACCAACTCCCCAGTACAATTTACGCTTTCGCCGCAATAGGCACTTTTCTCGATTGTTTTATTCTGAGTAAATCGAAACCAAGAACAATATGATAGCATAAAATGCGGCTGAGTTATAGAATTTTGAAAAAAAAAAAATTCGATTTACTTGTATTTTAGATGGAAAATCTTTTCACGCTAAGGAAAAGTACTTAGAATTAATATTAAGGGCTGTAACTTTCAGAGAATTTGTTTTTCGGCATATCCAACAAAATTTCAGGTGGGGACTGAGAGGAAAAAAATAGTCGAAAAAAAAAATCGCCCTAGTGATATATATATCTAGATATTAGGGTTTGATTACCTCCGAGTCTTCCTGCGTGAAACAGGGCAACATTCGCGCCAAAAACGATGCTTCGCTTGTGACGCATAATTTTGTATCAATTGTCATCCAATCATTTTTCCCAAATCATTGATTAATAGAACCGGTTAATTTAATGCGATTATTAAAAAGTATAGTGACAATCTCGAGTGATCTCGAGTACGCAAAACAAAACAGCGTATTTAAGGTAGTTCTAGCACAAGAAATGAGAGGGGATAGAAGGAGAGTTGCGCGAGGCGGGCAGCCACGTCGCGCTGCGACGTTGTCATGCTCACTAAACGTCGTTCTAACACGTTGCTCTACTCGTATATCCGTGTGATTAATCTATCCGCGTGTATGCGTGCCGAAAGTGAGGTTATGGATGTCAGTGACGCGAATAAAGACAGCATCAAAAAGATGTCTAATAAAAGATTGAAAGGAAAAGAGAGATTGTGAATCATTCTCTAGAAAATGAATTCAGCAAAATCATTTATGGATTCACAGATTCCCTGAAATTATTGAGGCAAAAATTTCCTGGCCGTCGAGGCAAAGGAATGTTTACTTTGTCCAAGTTAGCGGAAGATTCTCTCGACACAAATTCATACGCAGGCAACTTTCATGAAGCTACGTATGATGTTGTCGTTCTGCAAGATTTGATCAAGCAATATTTCACTTTCGATGATATATTTGAAAATACTATAATATTCGTTGAGTCCCTGAAAGATTTTATGCGTAAATTCAAAGTTGGATCAAAGAAAAAACAATTATCAGCTTTGAAAGACGTTCTATCGAAATATATGAAATTTCAAACCAATAATGATTTGAATAAATACAATTTATGGATGTCAGTGACGCGAATAAAGACAGCATAAAAAAGATGTCTAATAAAAGATTGAAAGGAAAAGAGATATTGTGAATCATTCTCTAGAAAATGAATTCAGCAAAATCATTTATAGATTCACTGAAATTATTGAGGCAAAAATTTCCTGGCCGTCGAGGCAAAGGAATGTTTACTTTGTCCAAGTTAGCGGAAGATTCTCTCGACACAAATTCATACGCAGGAAACTTTCATGAAGCTACGTATGATGTTGTCGTTCTGCAAGATTTGATCAAGCAATATTTCACTTTCGATGATATATTTGAAAATACTATAATATTCGTTGAATCATTGAAAGATTTTATGCGTAAATTCAAAGTTGGATCAAAGAAAAAACAATTATCAGCTTTGAAAGACGTTCTATCGAAATATATGAAATTTCAAACCAATAATGATTTGAATAAATACAATTTATGGATGTCAGTGACGCGAATAAAGACAGCATCAAAAAGATGTCTAATAAAAGATTGAAAGGAAAAGAGATATTGTGAATCATTCTCTAGAAAATGAATTCAGCAAAATCATTTATAGATTCACTGAAATTATTGAGGCAAAAATTTCCTGGCCGTCGAGGCAAAGGAATGTTTACTTTGTCCAAGTTAGCGGAAGATTCTCTCGACACAAATTCATACGCAGGAAACTTTCATGAAGCTACGTATGATGTTGTCGTTCTGCAAGATTTGATCAAGCAATATTTCACTTTCGATGATATACTTGAAAATACTATAATATTCGTTGAATCATTGAAAGATTTTATGCGTAAATTCAAAGTTGGATCAAAGAAAAAACAATTATCAGCTTTGAAAGACGTTCTATCGAAATATATGAAATTTCAAACCAATAATGATTTGAATAAATACAATTTATGGATGTCAGTGACGCGAATAAAGACAGCATCAAAAAGATGTCTAATAAAAGATTGAAAGGAAAAGAGATATTGTGAATCATTCTCTAGAAAATGAATTCAGCAAAATCATTTATAGATTCACTGAAATTATTGAGGCAAAAATTTCCTGGCCGTCGAGGCAAAGGAATGTTTACTTTGTCCAAGTTAGCGGAAGATTCTCTCGACACAAATTCATACGCAGGAAACTTTCATGAAGCTACGTATGATGTTGTCGTTCTGCAAGATTTGATCAAGCAATATTTCACTTTCGATGATATATTTGAAAATACTATAATATTCGTTGAATCATTGAAAGATTTTATGCGTAAATTCAAAGTTGGATCAAAGAAAAAACAATTATCAGCTTTGAAAGACGTTCTATCGAAATATATGAAATTTCAAACCAATAATGATTTGAATAAATACAATTTATGGATGTCAGTGACGCGAATAAAGACAGCATCAAAAAGATGTCTAATAAAAGATTGAAAGGAAAAGAGATATTGTGAATCATTCTCTAGAAAATGAATTCAGCAAAATCATTTATAGATTCACTGAAATTATTGAGGCAAAAATTTCCTGGCCGTCGAGGCAAAGGAATGTTTACTTTGTCCAAGTTAGCGGAAGATTCTCTCGACACAAATTCATACGCAGGAAACTTTCATGAAGCTACGTATGATGTTGTCGTTCTGCAAGATTTGATCAAGCAATATTTCACTTTCGATGATATATTTGAAAATACTATAATATTCGTTGAATCATTGAAAGATTTTATGCGTAAATTCAAAGTTGGATCAAAGAAAAAACAATTATCAGCTTTGAAAGACGTTCTATCGAAATATATGAAATTTCAAACCAATAATGATTTGAATAAATACAATTTATGGATGTCAGTGACGCGAATAAAGACAGCATCAAAAAGATGTCTAATAAAAGATTGAAAGGAAAAGAGATATTGTGAATCATTCTCTAGAAAATGAATTCAGCAAAATCATTTATAGATTCACTGAAATTATTGAGGCAAAAATTTCCTGGCCGTCGAGGCAAAGGAATGTTTACTTTGTCCAAGTTAGCGGAAGATTCTCTCGACACAAATTCATACGCAGGAAACTTTCATGAAGCTACGTATGATGTTGTCGTTCTGCAAGATTTGATCAAGCAATATTTCACTTTCGATGATATATTTGAAAATACTATAATATTCGTTGAATCATTGAAAGATTTTATGCGTAAATTCAAAGTTGGATCAAAGAAAAAACAATTATCAGCTTTGAAAGACGTTCTATCGAAATATATGAAATTTCAAACCAATAATGATTTGAATAAATACAATTTATGGATGTCAGTGACGCGAATAAAGACAGCATCAAAAAGATGTCTAATAAAAGATTGAAAGGAAAAGAGATATTGTGAATCATTCTCTAGAAAATGAATTCAGCAAAATCATTTATAGATTCACTGAAATTATTGAGGCAAAAATTTCCTGGCCGTCGAGGCAAAGGAATGTTTACTTTGTCCAAGTTAGCGGAAGATTCTCTCGACACAAATTCATACGCAGGAAACTTTCATGAAGCTACGTATGATGTTGTCGTTCTGCAAGATTTGATCAAGCAATATTTCACTTTCGATGATATATTTGAAAATACTATAATATTCGTTGAGTCATTGAAAGATTTTATGCGCATATTGAAAGTTAGATCAAACAAAAAACAATTATCAGCTTTGAAAGCCGTTCTATCCAAATATATGATCACAAAACTTGCACGGCTGGGAATCACGTACGAGCAATTGATACAATTATACCAAAGCGGAGAAGACTCATTGGCAACATTTTTGTCACAAAAAGTAACAAAAGATAAGACTGTTCTCAAAAATATCGTTGAACATTTTAGATGATCAAAGTATCATAAAAAATCACCAAAGCATCGGTATGTAAGATTTATGAAATTTCAAAACATCAATGATTTGAATAAATACAATTTCTATGACAAATGTATTATTTATTGCTGATATTTTTATTTCTATTCGAATCTCAATGAAAAACCGTTAAAATCTTCCTGTACATTCAACTCCGAAGCATTTTCCTTTTAAAAAATTTGTATTGCCGCGCTGCGTCGATTTGTATCATACACACACACGCGAATGTCGCGCCAGCCGTAATAAAGCGACGTTGTCATGCTACTAACGAGTTCTAGTCCCAAAACAATATTTTTTTAATAATTCCATACTTTTTTACTGTATGATTGAAAATTTACTGTAAAATATATGTTATTCCTCATCTACTAAACTACTTTCGTGCCAAATTTCAAGAATTTTTATCCACTCCTTCGTACATTTTGGTGACTAAATATCCGGAAAGTGGTCACTTCGTTCGATATAGGTATACGTTCGTATGCAAATTTTGGAATTTTTGATAAACGATATCTCGAAAACGGTACGGTGAAACAGTCTCAAATTTCGCATAAGTATTCTTCGGTACTTTTTTTACTTTTTCCCAAAAATTCATTAAATTTGCTCTACTCTTCATTTGCGCTAGAACTTCCTTAAATTGCTTGAAGAAAAATAACTAACACTCAGTAGGAGGAACTCCACTATACATACGCTAGTACAAGTTGTTCTCGGTACGGGGCGCTACGCGCGTGACGTCACGAACGCCGTGTATCCCATTGCACACTGGGTAATGATAGCTGCCATCTTGAATGGCATGCTCCTTTTTGCTGCCTTTTGCTAAGAAGTGCGCGACGACGATAAAATGCGTTTATCCGTAAAGAGAACGTTGTTAAAGCTCTCGTGAAGATATTAATTTGTTTATCAATCGTTTATCGTCCTCGTGAAGGAAAAACGTCGTACAATGGATGCGGTAAAAGCTTTTAACGCGGAGGTGAGCGATGTATAACATTGTTTTTGCGGAACTTTGGAGGTCATCGTCGATTCTTTACCCGTGAATGAATATAGAAAAACCCTCCCACTTCTCTCTATGCTTTGATACGAACCAAAAACAATTATATTCCGTTTATAAACGCGAAACGATACATTAATTGCATTCGGAAAAAAATGAGCCATGTTTGTTTCTCGTCTGTATCAATGAAATACTCGATGCCACGAGATTTTCGTAAATAGATGAAATTTTACAACGAACACGTACTCACGAAAACGATCCCCCCTCTTTTTATATCGCTTCTATATCCCGCCGCACGCGTTTTTCAATTGTATCATTTGATCGTACGTTTTAATACGTTATTTCTATTATTTTACGTACTGTTTAATGGAAATAATATTTGTTTCTTTCTTTTCTCTCAGCTATCGGCTCTGTACGACGTTAAACCACCCATATCCAAGGCCAAGATGAATTCGCTGACGAGGGGCGCCATAAAAGCCATCAAGTTTTACAAGCACGTCGTACAAAGCGTCGAGAAATTTATACAAAAAGTGAGTATAAGATTTTTAGAGAAAAAAAACTTTTTATCTAACGCCGGTTACGAATTTAGTGTAATATTAATTTTTGTTTCTTCTTTTCTTCTCCAACAGTGCAAGCCGGAGTACAAAGTTCCGGGCCTCTATGTGATAGACTCCATTGTCAGGCAATCCAGGCATCAATTTAGCGTAGAGAAGGATGTGTTCGCTCCTCGTTTCGCCAAAAACATGCAAACTACGTTTCTCAATCTTTTGAAATGCCCACCCGAGGACAAGAGCAAAGTCATTAGAGTTCTCAATCTCTGGCAGAAGAACGCCGTTTTTCAACCTGACGTTATTCAGCCGCTGTTCGATCTCGCCGATCCTAATCATCCGATTCACAAGGAACAAACTTTGAATACCAACGGTGAGAATCCTTTGTATTCAAAAAATTGACTACAAAATTTCTATTCGAGATATATATTATTTTGCGTTATTATATAATAATAATGTAATATAATCATTACAAATTGTTCTTAGTATCATTTCATTCGTTCGGGCTAATTTTATGGGTACTCTAATTTTCGTTGTTTTTCTTTTGTTTCAGGCGCGCTCAATGCCTCTTCCAGCAACAATCTCAGTCTGAATTCCGTCACAAAGACCCCGCCGGGTGTAAAAAGTACGCCGAACAAGGATCAGAAGCAATTTTCATCCTCTAAACAGATAGATCCAGCATGGTTAGCGCAGACAAAGCTCGAAGCCGCTAACATCAATGCCAACAAATTATTGGTAAGAACGCATTAATCACTTGTTCCCTATCTCACAAACGTCGTCACATATGATGAGAATTTGACGATATGTCCGTTTAAAAAAAGTCTCTGTCGCTGTCTTTGCAGGGACAAACGGCGACGAATCAGGTGGACGTTGCTCTGCTCGATCAGTTGCAACATCTCCATCAGCTCTTGTTGAAGAAACAAGAGGCCGCGAATGAGTCACAGAGCTCGGTGAAATTTGACAAAAAATTGTTGGATTTCGATTATGGCGAGGAGGAGGACGACGATGTTATGCTGGCGAGTTCACCGGCCGCAGCTACGACTGCCGTTAATCAGCACAATCCCGGGAGCGGAAGTCTCGAGAGTCTTGGACTTTTACTGACGAATCCTGAAGTACGGGTCTTTGTCAAGAATACAGTAAATTTTCTTAATTTGCCCTTTCGCAAATTGCTTTTGCTCCTGACGATTTTACTGATTTCATTGTTGCACGTTTAGGTTCTGAGACAATTACAAACTCTGCAGCAAACAATGCAGAGCGGAACATCGACGACTCAGCACGAGATGGAGGAAAAAATGCGCAAATTGCAACAGATGAAGCAACAGGAGGAAGAATTCGATAAACATCTGGCGCAGACAGTTCCTGTGAGCGTTTGAACTTTTTATTTTGATTTTTTATTTTCAACAATGCCAACACGTTATCAACAACGTACCATTGTTTGAAACAAAGAAAAGTCATTAAATTGTCACGATAAATTACAGAATTTGCCATTCGCCTCCGAGTGCGATCTCAAGCCGTTAGAAGTTGTAAAACCAAATCCGCAAAATTCATACGCCGTTAACAACGCGCCGGGAATGATGCAACAGGACATGAGTCAACCACCACCGGGTTATCCGCCGGCGTTACCTTACGCCACTCAACCACCCGTTATTCTACGTCCCGCAGGTCCAACGCTTCCGCAGAGTCAAAAGAGTCCGCTGATCGACGAGATAAACGACGAACCCAGCGGACGCGACAGTAGTAGCGTTGAAATCGTTAATCTCGATCCCGCGCGATCACAGAGCCGATCGCCCGATCGTTTCAGGCGTCATAGTCGTTCGAGATCACCGCGTCACAGAGACCGAGATCGTGATAGGGATCGTGACAGGGAGAGAAAATCACGCTCGCGAAGTAGATCGAGACGTCGAAGGTAAACAAAAACACAATTTACGCCCAATTTATCAGTTATTTCTATTCAATTTTCCGTATAAATCGTGATTTTGTTTTCTCGTTAGATCGCGGTCGAGAGAACGCGAACGCGAGAGAAAACGCGACGACAGTCGTGAAAAAGTGACCGAGGAAGAACGTGAGAAACAGAGAGAACGTAGGAAAAGAGGATTGCCGCCAGTAGTTCGGGAAAAATTGAGCGGTGCGTATAACGAAGAGACAAATCTTCGAGCGAGCAATGTTTCCACTCGAGATAATAGAAACACAATTTAACAACGTTTGGCGAACGAAAATAAATGATTTGTTGTCAATTTTCAGTTTGCAGTACTACCCTTTGGGTCGGACATTTGTCGAAACTCGTTCATCAAGAAGAATTATCAGATACATTCGGGGAGCTCGGTGATATCGTCAGTATCGATTTGATATCGCCACGCGGTTGTGCCTTTATATGCATGAACAGGAGGCAGGACGCTTATCGTGCATTGACAAAACTAAAAAATCACAAGATGCAAGGAAAAGCGATAACCGTAAGAATGAACAAAAGCAGACTAACAAAATTACCAATTTAACAAACGACGGATAACAAATAAACAAAGAAAAAATGAAAATTCGTTCGCAGTTGGCGTGGGCACCCGGAAAAGGCGTTAAGGGCAAAGAATGGAAGGATTACTGGGAGGTTGAGCTTGGCGTAAGTTATATACCGTGGAATAAATTGATCAACGTTCACGAGCACGATCTCGAGTTGCTCGAGGAAGGGGGTATGATCGATGAGGAAACGTTACCTCCGCGATTAATAGGTAAAACAATATATATATTTTTTAAATCCTCACTGCCTGAACATGATTTACGCGCAAGTTCAATCTAGTCGCGTGATACTTGTTGAATCGCGTGTGACTCGAGCGGTATTGGAAAATAAGGAAAAATGTAGACTCGCCGGAGAATTGCAGGCGGAAATTAAGGGAGGGGTAAGGGTTTCAGCATAAAAAAAGCACTTTTTTTGCGATTTTTTTTCTCAAATATGGATTGAGCAATTTTATTCGAACCTTTTGTACATTATTGAGCATACTTTTGACAATGTTGTGTAATTTTTTCATGCAGAAATATTGAAGCATAAGCCCGTAACAGAGCTTCCCCCTGAACGTCTTGGAAAAAAAAACAATTTGCGGTGTTCACTATAACTCGGCCGGAAATTATCTGAAAATGAAAAACCATGAAAATTTCGTCAAATTATAATCAAATCTTCCCCCCAACGTTCTCTGATAATTTTTTTTTTTCATTTAAAAATTTTTGGCGGCCATCCAAAGTGTGAACTGTTATTTTCCACGAAAAATTCGGCCATTTTGTGGGTGGGAAACACCCTTAATGTAAAAAAAATAAATTTAACTAAACGTTGGGGGGAGGTATTTTATATGTAGAAAATGTGTAGAAAGTTTGAAATGAATCGGTCAAGTAGTTTTTAAATGGCAGTGAACACGGACTTTGAAAAAGTAGTTTTGAGAAAAACGCGTCTAAAGTTTGTGAAGTAAAAAAATGAAGAAAAAAATGTTTTTTTCCAACTTACACAGGATCATCGATTCTAGCTCGTTTCTTCTTTCAAAATATTGTAGTGTATAGTATACACTATATACTATATACACAATAGCAATGAATAAACTGTATACCTGTTCGACAGCTGCACTGCTAGCCCGACCGTCCGCAGCTGTTAGAGGTATAGCGTTAAAGGCCAGGAGATTAATAAGACAATAACTTCAAGAATATTGCTTAGATCGGTTTAAAATTTTAAGGACGTATTCTTGAAATGTTAAACAATAAGATAAGACAAAAAAAAATCGATTTTTCGAAAGTGAAAACCCTTACCCCGCCCTTAAGGCGCTTGTTACGACTTTGCGAGTCTCAGATAAAATGAACATTATTTTTCACAATCAATTCACTTAATTTTTTTCATACATTTTTCTCGTTTTTGCTCGGATCATTGTTTGAACTTATCTTTATACTCCAGAATTGTTCGCAGGAAAATTAAAGCACAACGTTGACGACGACGGTGGACATCAACCAATGTCGATGCAGCATTCGATATCCGGCAGCGGTGCACCGATTCCGACACTCACGGATGGAATCGTTAACGTTTTACAATCGGCCGCGGGTCCTCAACAACTGCAGCAACAACAGATGGTGGACACGAGTCAACCCCCACCGATTCGTCCGAATAATTCAGGTGGTTTGTTGCCACCACCGCCGAATGCTCAACTTCCTCCGATGATGCCGCCCGGTTTTCCGATGCCTCGTGAGTGATATTCTCGTAAATTGTTTTTTTTTTTCTTTTCTTTCTTTTTAAACACACACAATGGTAAATTTACCCAACGTTGTTTCTTTAAACAATGACAAGGATTTTTGGGTCAATTTTAATTAGTAATCATTAGTAACATGAACGGATTATTCTTTGATTTGACAAATGTCAGCTTCAATCGTTCGCCAATTATGAAGCATTTTCTTTTTTTAGTCATTTTTCTGGACATTATTTTCTAAATGCAATTTTCCGACCGATACATTTTCAATATTGGGATGGATATTCGCGGGAAACGAAGATTAACTAAAATAAGGATATATAATTGAATGTATTTCAACGAAATAGGTATGCTCGGTCCTATGGGTTTGCAAATGCCTCATGGATTAATGCCGAATGTCCCGATCTTTTTCTTTTTTTAGTCATTTTTCTGGACATTATTTTCTAAATGCAATTTTCCGACCGATACATTTTCAATATTGGGATGGATATTCGCGGGAAACGAAGATTAACTAAAATAAGGATATATAATTGAATGTATTTCAACGAAATAGGTATGCTCGGTCCTATGGGTTTGCAAATGCCTCATGGATTAATGCCGAATGTCCCGATCGGCGTACCACCGCCTAACATGCAGGGTCTTCTCGGTCCACCTGGTATGATGCAACAGATGATGACACCACCTGTTAATTCGCCATTCGGCGCTGGTGTCGGACTTTTAACGCAGATACCGTTACCCGCACCTGCCGCACCGTCCGACAAATCCAATTCTACCGGTCAGTACTCGATCTTAAATAATGAGGAATAAAAAAAACCAAACCAATTCTATTTGTCCTCAATGAAATCAGAGATTTTTTTATCAGTTCGTATTATTTAAAAAGTATTGAAAACAAAAGAAAAAAAAATTATGCAAATTGAAACTTGCATATTGCGTCCTCGTAATTTTTGTCCATTCACAAATGTTTCTTTATGGGCAAGGGGTTTTTTCATCTTTGTCTTCTTTATGGAGGAAACTCTGTGTAAGTCCAAAAATGATGTAATATTATATTACATGCAAGTTTCAAAATGCTCCCTTTCTTTTCTGTCCTTTAATCCGATAGTTTGAACTTTGCTTGTTTTTGAATGGCATTTTCACAAAATTCAATGTCAAATATCGTTGTGTGGCATCGTATTCATGTTGGAAACTTTTTACTTGAATTTTTTTCATAATTCCAGAAGTTTTGAACGCGTCGATCGATTTTTTTTTCGAGTTCTATACCGAATAGTATTCGACGATAGTCCATTTGTGTCGAGAGTTCAGCCTGATAGGTCAAAAATTCCGCGAGTATGTTCTTAAGGTAGTAGTCTGGTAACTTAAGCCGATTTTCATTTCTTTTTTGGAGGGCGTTTTTTTTTGTAGGAAAATAAAAATGAATCGTTTTGGATATTTAGGATGTTTTTATTTACATATTAAAGATACAAAAAAAAATTTTTTTGAAAAAATTTAATAGTTTATTGTTATTATTATTATTGATCGAAGTTTGCACCTCGGGAAAAAAGCGCGTGGGCGGCCCCGGTGATTTTGGCTCTTGATGTTATCCGAAATCAAAAATTCTTGATAATTCTTAATCTATAGACATGTCATTCTGGTCGGAACTACTGAAGTTAAATTTCATGGATAAATAACAAAATGGCGGACTTTGGAAAAAAAAAGTCCTTTTATTTTAGCAAAGAAGGGGTTGTAAAATAAAAAGTTAGGGGTGAAAAAATTTCTCGGTAGTTCCGACGAGAACTGTAAGTGTGTAGAGTAGCCTGTTAAAATTTGAGAGCAATCGGCTCGGTAGAAAAAACGTTAGGACCCGGGCTGACCAGAAAAACACTGTTCTGAGAAAAACTTCGAGGCGCTCTCGAAAATTCATTATAACTCCGGAAGTATTTCGAATTTCGGTCTGAAATTTTCATAGTATATTCTCAAGACATTGTACTTTCGAATTAAGCAAAAAAGAATTTTTCGATTTTTTGAACGCAAGTTACCAGACTACTACCTTAATAGGCAGTTTCGAATGAAATTCAAAATCGTGTGAATCGTGAATGAGTCGTTCGATTTTCATAAAAATTGTAGCGGACATAGGAGGCTGGCGCATCCACTTGTGTGTAAAATATCAGCCCGATCGGTGGATTTATGATTTAGCGAACTTTGATTTTTTCCATCCTCATTACACACACACACACTTTCACCCGAAAATTTTTTAAAATGTGTTTCTTTGACGTTTTGACATTTTGAACACATTGCCAATGAAAACTGGAGAAAGTATTTTTTTTTGTCACGAAAATAAAGCTTTCTCGAGGCACTACCTTGGGGGCGGGGGGGGGGGGGGTTTAAAGCCGAAAAAAAGCATATTTTTATGATTTTTTTGCGGCGACATGAGTAATAAAATTTTATTAAATAGAATTACATATTATTGTACAACTATTGAAGTATCTCAGAAAAAATTTTCAATGAAAAATATTGATAAATAAGCCGGTGACGTTGAATCTCCAGAGGCGCCTTGAAAAAAAGTGGTTTTGCGGTGAACATTATAACTCGTTACCGGATCACCCGAATCAAAAAAATTGATATGCATTTTAAAGGTGATTTATTTCTCGAGGTAATCAGGAAGTTTTTTTTTTTTTTTTTTTTTCTATTTTTTGCAGCACTTGGAAGTGAAAAACGCAATTTTAGCTCAAAAAATCGCGCTTAATTTGTTATTAAAAAATTGAAAAAAAAAACTCCTGATTACCTGTTGATTTATGTGAAGAAGTAATGTTTAAATTTTCAAAAGGATCGGTTCAGTAGATTTTGAGTTCTAATGTTCACAAACTTCAAAAATTACGTTTTCGGGAAAATCGATTTAAAGTTTTTTATACGTGAAAATTCGGTATCACGGCCGGTCGTTTGAAACGCTGTAACTCCGTTAGTTTAAATCCGATTGACTTAAAATTTATACACAATATTCTCGACATATTGTTCATTCAGAAAAAAAATTTTAAAAAATGTAAAAAAAATAATTTAAAAAACCCCCCCCCCCTTAATAGGCAGTTTCGAATGAAATTCAAAATCGTGTGAATCGTGAATGAGTCGTTCGATTTTCATAAAAATTATAGCGGACATAGGATTATAGTGGCCAATGAAAACTGGAGAAAGAATTTTTTTGTCACGAAAATAAAGCTTCCTCGAGGCACTACCTTAATAGGCAGTTTCGAATGAAATTCAAAATCGTGTGAATCGTGAATGAGTCGTTCGACTTTCATAAAAATTATAATGGACATAGGAGGCTGGCGCATCCACTTGTGTGTAAAATTTCAGTCCGATCGGTGGATTTATGATTTACCGAACTTTGATTTTTTCCATCCTCATTACACATACACATACACTTCCACCCGAAAATTTGTTTAAATGTTTCTTTGACGTTTTGACATTTTGAACACATTGCCAATGAAAATTGGAGAAAGTATTTTTTTTTTTTTCACGAAAATAAAGCTTCCTCGTGGAAGCAAAGCGAATTTATTGTATTGACGTGTTGAAAAACAAGTCAATTTTCCAAAGAGCTTACTGGAATTTCATCGTTTCCTTGTTTTTTTTTCGCCACAATTTCAGGAATGCCTCATAACGTGCCGCCAATGGGAGTACCACCGCCCACGAGTGACACGAATCTTGCAAATTTACCGATGCTCCGACAGCCACCGTTTGGTGTTGGACCGCCTCCGCCACCGATGCAAATGCAAGTACCACCGCAGCAACAGCAGCCGCCACCGCCGCAGCATCATCATCAACATCACTCGGACGACATGGACATGGACATGGAAATGGAGGATGCGATGCCGCAGAGCGTGATAAACGGTCCGAAGGACAAGCCAAATTTGAGCGATCAGCTGTTAGCGGCTATGGGAAAAGGAGCGATGAACGAAAATAGACTGGACAATGATCGTGATTTTCGTGATCGCGATCGTGATCGCGATAGTCGAGAGAGACGAGATCGCGAGCGTAATGATCGTACGGAACAGAATGACGCGAGAAACAACGATCGCGGCCGTGATCGTGGACGCGGAAGAGATCGGGGTCGTGACGTAAGACGACGGGACGGGCGTGATCGTGAGCGCGACGAGAGACGCGATCGCGATCGTAACAGTCGCGAGCCGATAATGCGACATCCCGAGGGATCAACGACAAATTCGTGCGGTCCGTCGATGGGTCAAGAGACGGAAACGAAGAAAGAGCCGAAACAGAGTTTGGCCGATCGTTTGCGTCAATTGGCCGACGGTACATTACCGATCGACGATCGCATGGAGAGAAATATTCGTGGCAATCGTAACGAACGTAGTATGGAACGTAACGACAGATCGTCTCAGGGTTTCGACGATATTTCAATAACGCGACGACCCGGCGATCAGCCACCTTCGTTAATGGATTTACCGAAATTTCCCGTCGCACCGCCGCAGGATCGATCGGATTTCGGACCGCGAGGTCCGGATTTTCGTGTTGGACCGCAGGATCCAAGAGACTTTCAATCGCGCGGGCCTGGCGATCGCGAGCGATCGAATTTCGGTCAACGGGGCGGTCCCGGTACATCGAGAGGACCCATGGATGATTTTCCCGATCCACGAATGGCGCTCGGAGGCAGATTTCCCGATGACTTTGACGCGAGACACGGTCCCAATGGTCCACGACCCGATGACTTTGATCCTCGCTTAGGTTTGCCCCGCGATGAATTCGATCGGTCGGACATTCGCGGTCGACATCCCGTTGATGATTACGGACCCGACAGATTCGACTTTGAGATGCGACAACGGGGCGGCGAGGTTCCCGGCTTTGATCCGAGAATACAGGACAATTTTGATCCTCGCTCGCATCCGGATCATCCGGAATTCGAGCCACGACGAAGAGAATTCTTCGGTGGTCCCATTGAACCTCCCGGTTTTGGTCCTCCGCCGATGATGGGAGGACGAGGACAGAGAGGCGTCGGTGGACCAATGGGTCCTGACAATTTCGGTCCTAGAGGCGGACCTATGGGCGTTGGCGGACCTATGGGACCTCGGGGTCACGGTAAGAATTTATAAAATATATCGTGTGATTTATAGAATTTGCAAAAAAAAACAAAAAACAATTCTACTATGGACATTTACACTTGTTTTCTTTCGCAAATTTCCAATTTGCAGACGTCTTTTTTTCTTCTTTCCTTCAGCTCGGTAGCACGTCTAAGCATCACGTTGCAATAACTTTACTGATAATAACATCGCTGGCGAAAACTATACAGCACATATTTACATATCCGTTTTAGTGGGTTTTGTTGTGTTTTGTTGAGTTTGTTGGGGTTTCGTTGGGATGTTGGGTTTTGTTGGGTTTGTTGGGTTTTGGTTTGGGGTTTGGATTGCGTTGCTGCGTTCAAAGCCCAATAAACCCCAACAAAACCCATTAAGGGAGGGATAAGGGTTTCAGCGTTAAAAAAAACACTTTTTTTGCGATTTTTTTTCTCAATTATGGATTGAGCAATTTTATTCGAACCTTTTGTACATTATTGAGCATACTTTTGACAATGCTGTGTAATTTTTTCATGCAGAAATATTGAAGCATAAGCCCCTAACAGAGCTTCCCCCAGAACGTCTTGGAAAAAAAACAATTTGCGGTGTTCACTATAACTCGGCCGGAAATTATCTGAAAATGAAAAACCATGAAAATTTAGTCAAATTATAATCAAATCTTCCCCCCAACGTTCTCTGATAATTTTTTTTTTTCATTAAAAAATTTTTGGCGGCCATCTAAAGTGTTAACTGTTATTTTCCACGAAAAATTCCGCCATTTTGTGGATGGGAAACACCCTTAATGTAAAAAAAAAAATTTAACTGAACGTTGGGGGGAAGTATTTTATATGTAGAAAATGTGTACAAAGTTTGAAATGAATCGGTCAAGTAGTTTTTAAATGGCAGTGAACACGGACTTTGAAAAAGTAGTTTTGAGAAAAACGCGTCTAAAGTTTATGAAGTAAAAAAGTGAAGAAAAAAATTTTTTTTTCCAACTTACACAGAATCATCGATTCCAGCTCGTTTTTTCTTTTAAAATATTGTCGTGTATAGTATACACTATATACTATATACACAATAGCAATGAATAAACTGTATACCTGTTCGACAGCTGCACTGCTAGCCCGACCGCTCGCAGGTATTAGAGGTATAGCGTTAAAGGCCAGGAGATTAATAAGACAATAACTTCAAGAATATTGCTTAGATCGGTTTAAAACTTTAAGAACATATTCTTGAAATGTTAAACAATAAGACAAGACAAAAAAAAATTCGATTTTTCGAAAGTGGAAACCCTTACCCCGCCTTTAAGGGAGAACACCACTGTGATCCCCTGTTTTTTCACATTTTTCAAGAATTTTTTTTTTTGGGAAAAAAAAGAGATATTTGAAAAAATTTTTTGGGTTTTGTTCCTTGTTTATTAATGTATCAAAAAACATTTTTTTCACATTTTTCACGCCGCATGGTGGCGCTGGGGAAGCTCTCGCATCAGGTGCTGTCATCTCCGCAGTGGTTCGCGGCACGCAGCAGAACTCTCTTCAACGTCGATCTGAAAAAAAATACCGAGTGTTTTCGTTAACAATATGATATTTTGAAGAGAAGTACATAGGTATTTGGAAAAATATTGTTTTAAAAAAAATAAGCACGCCTTTGAAATTAACTTTAAATTCAAAGGCGTGCCTATTTTTTTTAAAACAATATTTTCCTAAATCCCTATGTACTTCTCTTCAAAATATCATATTATTAACGAAAACACTCGGTATTTTTTTTCAGATCGACGTTGAAGAGAGTTCTGCTGCGTGCCGCGGAGATGACAGCACCTGACGCGAGAGCTTCCCCAGCGCCACCACGCGGCGTGAAAAATGTGAAAAAAATGTTTTTTGATACATTAATCAACAAGGAACAAAACCCATAAAATTTTTTCAAATATCTCTTTTATTTCCACAAAAAAAAGTTCTTGAAAAATCTGAAAAAAAACAGGGGGTCACAGTGGTGTTCTCCCTTAAACCGCATGTGTAATTATGTGCTGTGTATTTTTCGCCTGCGATGTTATTATCCGTAAAGTAATTGCAACGTAATGTTTAGACATTGAACCCTTCAGCTCGGATTAAAAGTCTCATTATTTCCGTCTAACATTTTACGACTGACAATATCGTGACAAAATCATTTCAATCATTGACAAAATTCATTAAACATTGAAAATTTTAAGTTAATTTGTTTTATATATTTTGTATACATTTATTCTGTATTTACTCACTCAATACTGAGTATCGTGAAATTTCTTTTTCCCCGATAATTTCTCCATAATGAAAAAAAAAAAAAAAAAAAAAGAAACGCCCGCGCACTCAGTGTTTTTTTGCCTCGTATAACATTAATAATTTCCATGTTTTTCCCCAAGGTCCTCCGCCGATGTTCCATCCCCGTGGAATGGGTCCGAGAGGCATGAGGCCCGGAATGCGACCGCCGTTCGGTCCGCGCGGACCTCCTCCGTTCGATCCACGAGAGGGCGAAGCATTTTTCCGTCTTCCGTTCGACGATGGTCGCGGTGGTCCACCTGGTGTACCATTAATGAGGCCACCGTTCGCTCCGCCGCCGGGTCCACCGTTAGCCGGTAGCGAGCCACCGTGGAGAAATCAGGAGAACGGACCGCCACCGGGTTCTTGGTCATCGATGGATTCGGGCAACGGTCACGATTCGGACGAGCACAGTCAGCGTGACGGTAATCACGTTACGCGAGATAATCAAAAGAATTCGCACAAGTCGCAGGATTCGAAAGGCAGCAATGCCGATAGACTCGAGCGTGATAATCGTAATCGTAATAGAAAATCACGGTGGGGCAACGTTAGTCCACCGCCGGCCGATCACGCTGACATTACGATGTCGGAGAATGACATTGAGGACGATGGTAAAATGCAAATGGACAATTCCTTCGAGACGAACGATAATAACGACGCATTCACGGACAATCCCGTGACGCTCGAGACTAGCGATAGAATCGACGATTGTCCGACCAACAACGACGACAATACAAACGTCAAGACCGACGCGTACGAGGAAAAATTATCGCCCACGGAGGTAACAAATCATCACAGTGAGAACGAAGAAACGACGAACAATGATAATCAAGATTCGGAGGATAAACGAACTTTCGAGGAACCAACGGAAGACGTTAATGTTGTGCGCGATCAGGAAACCGTTGAAAACTACGTTTCACCAACGTCGTACGTCGACGAGAGCCGTTTTATCGACGACAAAACGAGGGAAGTTTGTGAAAATATTGATAATACAGCGAGCGAGAGTTGTGCCCGGGATGAACCGAGCGAGTCGAACGCTGATCATCAGTGTGATAATGATAAATTAGAGAGTGAAATTTCGGAGAAACGTGAGGATATTGGCGATGAGGTAGATAAGATGGAAACGATGGAAACGACGGCAATGACGGATTCAACGTCGACGTTGTAACCCATCTGACGTTGGACATTTGAGAGTGACCAAAGTAAGAGACTAAGAGATATCTCTTTAATGAGATTCATTGTAATATACGAATTCTCCCTCGAGAACCCCCTCGCGGGGCCCTGCTCCTCAAAATCGACCATCCCTTCTCTATAATAACGGTGTACATAGAGTTCGACGTAACGGAAGGCGGATAGGTTGAACGAAGAATTTCATAACGAATGGAATTCTGAAATGCTCGGAGGCGCGGAGATAATGGTATCTGGAGTGGTGAGGGAAGTTTGGGTCCAGTGAGTCTCTCTTAAACAAAGAAATTCCTTTTTTTTTTTTTTTTGTTCTAAATAACGATTATTCGAAATATAATTCGTTCGAGTCGCGTTTCGAGCTTCAGAGAGTCTTTTTTACCTGACGTATCTCGTAGCTGAGAATTGCTGCTTAAACTTTGCTGTGATAGTGAACACAGGACCTAATATTTTACCTATAGAGAGAATTCGGGAATTTTCGAGAATTTTCTTTTCTCATATCGAGAAATCGCTCTTTCTCGAATACAAATCTCTACCCGACCCACCCTCGACACACGTAAACACACACACACACATGCAAAGATAGAGAAATGATTCTTTTTTTAATTATTACAATAATTCAATGAAAAGGACGAGCCTTCGTTGATTTGCCAGTCGAACGTTGGAGATAAGAAAAAAAAAAAAAAAAAATGGCTTAATTGAAAGAATGAGAAAAAGAAAAAATTATTCGACAACGTTAAAAAATTGCAATCAAACATTGTGGGTACTATACGGCGTCAGTATTGTACCTGGTAAACTAATAATTAATAATTTATTGAATTGTACATAATTTTATATTTTTCTAACCGAAAAAGAAGAAAGAAAAAAAAGAAAAAAAAACGAAACAAAAAAAAACAGAGATGAACCGAATATATTGTGCAGATATAGTTGCTCAATCGAAGAATGAAAAACGAAAAAGGGAAAATAAAATATTTTATACATATTGTTTTTGACAAAAGATATCATGGCGTTGTCATTCAAAAGTTTTCTCGTCAATAGCTCCCAGAGGCAAGAAAAAAAAACAAAATAATAAACGAAACAAAGAGAAAAAAAATCGTTAATCAGCATGATAGTTGATTGACGTTCGTAAATGTCTCGTCACCTGTTGGATGAGAAAAAAAAAAAAACGTCGTACAATTCGACGGAATTAGATTCGTCCTCGAGTTTCGTGCTAAACATAAATTATCCAATCCGATCGAAATTCCTTCGTTATTAAATTCGAAGGAAAACGAAAAAAATGACGATGGATCGTTAGGTGGATAAGCACTTTAAATTCACGCGGAATGAAGAAAGACAAACATTTCTTACAAACCGCTCTCGGGCGACCCAGTTCGAAACGACAAAAGCATATGTATTATTTTTCTCTCCAAGAATTTTTTCAAATAACTTTCGGCAATAAACATCAATTTCGCGAGATCGAAGATAAACTAAAGGAGGAAAAAAAAGAAGTAATAATAATAAAATAATGAAAAAAAAAAAAAAAAAAGAGCAAAGAGTGGTGGGTTTTTTTTTTTCATTCGTACATCTCGGTTCCTGTGTTCACGCACGCACGTTCTTGCACGCCGCAGCGTTGGAGGACTCGCGCTTGCGCTCAAACTGAGTGACAAGTGCAAGGTACTGTTTCACTTATTAACATTTATAAATTAGAAAAAAAAAAAAATTCGAGGGAAAGAAAAAACAACAGCAACGGAAAAGGCGAAATCGAACTTGTTAAAATTTTGTTTGCCACGCGTGTAATATATCTTATACATATATATTTTTAAAAAAAAGGAAGAAAAAACTGAAAACCACTCCACAGCCCGCACCACTCCAAGGAACACGAAGAACTCCGATAGACTTAGGATATAATTACAAAGAAAAGGCGGTATAAAAGAGAATGTGAGGAAGAACGGTTTAATTGAAATTTATAATTTCACGCATGTAGGACCGGTATTGTGTAAGAAAGGGGGAAAAACAAGGAAAAAAAAAAAACAAAACGAAGTTGAACTTTGAACGAAGAGCGAGTGTTTTTTTTCCGTACAATTGGCCATTTGATATCGTTGCAACAACAACAGCAATACCTTGATTTGTGTAACGACCATTGTTTCTAAAATCATTCGGAAAAGTTGTCGATGGCAATTGGGAATAAAAAAGGGTAAATATGGAGCAAAGGGGAACCCATTTCCGATGACCTTTTAGTACAATCAATAGGGAACCCGTTACTCTTGTCAATTCCACAAAAACTTATAACAGTTATTTTATTTTTTTTTTTTTAATTAGGTTCAGTATCACGTACTGAATGTAAATAAACGAAATCCTTACAAATTAAGTGATCGGAAGTGCCGCCATTTTGAGGAAAACCGTATCGGCCAATATCTTCGTTACCGTGAACTTTAGGCCAAAAATGCTAATAACCTTTCTTGTAGACAATTGAATTTCCTATCTTTTTTTCAAAATAATTTTTTTTGTATCACTCACCGTTTACGACTTATACGACTGTTAAAATTTGTTTATTCACTTTTTGACCTGTATCTCTCCTAATAATTGTTTAAACAATAAAACGCTAATAACTTATCTTTCAAATCCACAAATTTACCACACCTTTTTATTTAACCTTTTTTTGTCTAAAGTTAATATTCTCAAAGTTATAACGCGTTTTTATTAGCCTTCCACCCGGTAGCGCAACATTGAACGCGTTATAACTTTGGGAATATTATTTTTAGACAAAAAAGTTTTAAATAAAAGTTGTGGAAAATTTATGAATTTGAAAGATAAGTTATTAGCATTTTATTGTTTAAACTATTATTAAGAGAGATACAGGTCGAAGAACGAATAAATAAATTTTAACAGCCGTATAAGTCGTAAACGGTAAGTGATACAAAAAAAATTATTCCAAAAAAAAGATAGGAAATTCAATTGTCTACGAGAAAGGTTATTAGCATTTTTGGCCTAACGTGCACGGTAACGGAGATATTGGCCGATACCGTTTTCCTCAAAATGGCAGCACTTCCGCTCACTTAATTTGTAAAGATTTTGTTTATTTACATTCAGTACGTGATACTGAACCTAGTTTAAAGAAAAATAATAAATCTTGTACATTTTTGTCGCACAATATTCTCTATTGATTGTATTATTTGGAATAGGCCCATTCGACGCATTTTTCCACGAGAAACAACTCTTTCCACTTGACAAAATTGGCGGTCGTTATTTATTTAAAAGTTATTAACGAATAAAGTTAATAATTCATATAGCTATTTCCCTTATACCAGTCAGTCCTAATCATCTTGCCCTTCACATTTGTTGTTAAGAATACCCCCATGAGTAACATACAAAAAGTTTTATCCGTCGCTCATTGTTAAAAAATTATTACGAAAAATTATTGTTAAAAATGTACTGTTCGCCATACACTAGTAAAAGTATTTCATCCTCGATTTATGAAACTTCTTTTGTTAATAATTTTTTAACAAACAATGAGCGACGGTTAAAACTTTTTGTATGTTACTTAGGCGGTCATTCTTAACGACTTATGTGAAGGACAAGATACTTGGTACTGACATATAAGGGAAATAGCTATATGAATTATGAACTTTATTTGTTAATAATTTTTGAATAAATAACGGCCTCCAATTTGGTCAGAGGAAAAAGTTCTTCAGGAAGAATCCCTTGATATCATATATGAAGGACAAGGTCATCGGAAGTGGGTTTTCTCCATATTTACCAAAAAAAGAAAAGAAGAAGAAGAAGAAGAAGAACCATGAAAAGTTGTATATGGGAAACTGAACAAAGATCGAATTGTTCATGTACATTAATTATCGATGATGATTCAAGTTTATGAAGTGTCATAATTAGTCGTACATTTGTTTTTTTTTTTTTTTTTTTTTATCGACCGGAAGTCCCTTTGCCACTTTCACTAAGGGTCGATGAAATTTCTTCGTTGAACTGAAGTAAGTTTTTTTTTTTTTTTTTTTTTACAAACATAATCCGAGATTTTTGACCGTGTTCGAGTTTGTCGACTTATCATTAATTATAATAAAATCAAAAAACTAAACTCTTTCGTTTCGGCAGTGAAATTCTTCGTGGCGGCAATTATAAATGTGATTTTAGAATTTATTTTGAAGATTGCCGACTAGGAAGACTAATGAAAAATAAAACATTAGAGGAGTGGTGCCCGGGACTAATCATTGCGTTATTTGGCACGTTTATTATTCGTCAGCGAGTGTTCTTTGTTGTAATTGAAGCGTGCGAAATTATTGTAAAAAGAAAAGAAGAAAACAAAGAAGAACAACACCAAAAACTGTACAGACCGTTGACCAAGAAGTGCGGATAGAAAAAAAGAATAATGGATAATCAGGGAAGAATCAATGAGACGAGAGGGATGAAAAAAATGTGAAAAAACGTAGAAAAGAAAAAAAACTCTGTTCACCGATTGTTGAAAATTACCAGTGACGAAGAATAATTTTTTCTCTCTCTCTTCAATTTAACAATAAATTGAATTGATACCGAGCTCTCGATTACGTTGATTAATTGAAATACCGAGTACGTATCAGTGTTGTAAAAAAAAAAAAAAATCACGTGTCTTACCATTATCGAGATATCGGTTATTTAAGGTAGTAGTCTGGTATCTTAAGCCGATTTTCATGTCTTTTTTGGAGGGCATTTTTCGGTAGGAAAATAAAAATGAATCGTTTTGGATATTTAGGATATTTTTATTTACATATTAAAGATACAAAAAAAAAAATTTTTGAAAAAATTTACTAGTTTATTATTGTTATTATTATTGATCGAAGTTGGCACCTCGAAAAAAAAAAGCGCGCGGGTGGCCCCGGTGATTTTGGCTCTTGATGTTGTCTGAAATAAAAAATTCTTGATAATTCTTAATCTATAGACATGTCATTCTGGTCGGAACTACCGAAGTTAAATTTCATGGATAAATAACAAAATGGAAAAGGACGTTTTTTTTCCAAAGTCTCCCATTTTGTTGTTTATCCATGAAATTTAACTTCGGTAGTTCCGACCAGAATGACATGTCTATAGATCAAGAATTATCAAGAATTTTTGATTTCGGACAACATCAAGAGCCAAAATCACCGGGGCCACCCACGCGCTCTTTTTTCGAAGTGCCAACTTCAATCAATAATAATAATAATAATAATAAACTATAATATTTTTTCAACAAATTTTTTTTTTGCATCTTTAATATGTACATAAAAACATGCTAAATATCCGAAACGATTCACTTTTATTTTCCTACAAAAAAATGCCCTTAAAAAAAAACATGAAAATCGGCTCAAGACCGTAGTCTGGTCTAGAGCGAGATTTTTGACGTCATTTCTAACGTGCAATAACGTTTAAACCGTTGAAGTTGCCTTGATGAAAATTTACACGTGCATTTATTGATCCTTAGAGAATACTTGTACTTAAAAAAAAAAAATTATTTTAAATATTTTCATGTAGTTTTTTGCCTTGTTGCAACATGGTGCGCCGAAATCGACGCCCACTCTCGACGATGTTGTATGCGTCTGACAAAAAAAAAATATATTCATTCTCAATCTGTATGAGTATTCTGAGCACTGGTAGCAGAATTGGTACTTAAAAAAAATTTTTATTCAGTCGAACGATAATTTTGTCGAGATTTTATAACTCGTCGAATAATGAAATATCATTAATGAAAGTTCAACAGGCCGTCATTTGTCAAAAAAATTTTTTTAAGTACCTATTCTGCTACCAGTGCTCGGAATACTCATACAGATTGAGAATATGTTTATTTTTATTTTTTTTCAGATGCATACAACATCGTCCAGAGTGGGCGCCGATTTCGGCGCACCATGTTGCAACAAGGCAAAAAACAACATGAAAATATTTAAAATATTTTTTTTTTTTAATGTACAAGTATTCTCAAAGGATCAATAAATACACGTGTAAATTTACATCAAGACAACTTCAACGGTTTAAACGTTATTGCACATTAGAAATGACATGAAAAATCTCGCTCTAGACCAGATGACTGCGTTAAGTTACCAGACTATTACCTCAATTGTGGAGATACCTGAAAGACAAAAAGAAAAAACTCAATAAGATACAAGGTTGAGAGTTAAAAGGAAAATACAAAATGTTATTATCGATAAACCAGAGAGATTTTGCACGTTAATTATGCCAATTCATAGATACTTGAATTTCCAACTGATGATACAAAGAACAAGAAATTTCACAATGCTAACAACCCCATTTTTAAAGAGTGTTAATGAAAAATCAAATCTTCGCACTTAAATATAAAACGTTGTGCGAGCGAAATATACACCGGACAACGATATCGTTGATCGAATGAAATTTGTAATTATAATTCGTAAAAGTTGTGAAAACAGTCGAGAGTCGATTGAATACCGCGCGAAAGATATTTTTTTCTCTATCCAACGTTGTACCGGAAGCGCGTTGCTTTCTTGATTGAAGAAACCAAACGGCCGCTAGAACTAACCGGATGTGAAGTCATGGGCGTTGAAAGAAAAAAAAGAAAGAAGGTTGAGCGTTTGAAATAATTGTAACTCTCGTACCGTTTTGTAACCGTCATTCGTTACAAATGGAGTTGACGAAGAAAAAAAAAAAAAACCTATCTCATTTAACGAATATTTTACAAATTTGTATTTTTAACGTAAACGATCATCGCCGTATTGGAGCAAAAACTTTGGACATTCGAGTCGAGAATTATGATGCACGATGGCGTCATGTTGTTCTCAACGATGAGAAAGATTTTAGGCGGTGAAAAAAATAGAAACGACGAATGGTCAAATGTTTCGCGCGCTTTGAGGGTTCAGAGAATTCGCGACACCATTGTGTTTCTCTTTTTCTTTTTTTTTTTTTTGAATTTGAATTTATTCAGTTGACATTATTCCAATATTCTGATTAAATCACTAAAGTATTCGATTCGTTGAATATTTAATAATAACATATTAGTATAATTGTAATAGCATTATTATTATACATAAATGAAAAAGAAAATGTAATCCTTTAAAAACGAGAATAAACATAAAAAGTAATTACGCAAGGGGATTGATTGATGGACCACGCCATTTCGAGACAAAATTGACGTTACCGAGGGAGATTCTTTTTTACCGACGCTGAGCGAACCATCAGAGGAAACAAAGAAACCAAACGGAAAAAAGATGAAAACTCATTAGAGCTAGGAATTGTACGTATCTTCGTGTTCATTAAGATTCCCGTTCGACAACTGTCTTTCAAAAAATGTTTCAAACACGCCACGGAAAGATCGTTATCCTTCGACCGAAGGATATCGGGATTAACGGAAAAACGTAAGAATCGCTGCTAACGGACATCGCGGAATAGCCGTTGGGACAATCATCATGGCGACCACAACGACTTTTATGAAAAGTTAGTTCAACGATTTGTCGAATCGTTCCGAGAACGTGGAAGGTTACTACGAATTATGACATTTGATTCAAGGCGTGAAATAGGGTTAGGACAGCGTTTTCTCAATGATTTTCATCAATTTTTTTATAGTATAAAAAATGAATATAATTTATTGAAACTTTGAGAATATTTTTTACATATATTTAAGTATATACTATAAAATTTTTGTAGAATTTTCTTGAAAAACACCGGGGATATTAGCGACCCCATATTGCAAGTCAGAATCAGACTCAGCATTTTGCGTACATTCTGGAAGCCGCAATTTTCATCTGAAATCAAACGAGGCTGGAATTTACTTTTATTATATGTCTCTCTTCTATATGAACCTAAATGCTATCAAAAAAATAGAAAATTGAATTTTTTACAGGGGTCAAAACAAAAAAGCATGATTTTTGGCCATTTTTTACAACTTTATTTGCAAAAAAAAAATTATTTTAAATAATGATAATATTCCGATTTTAGGTTCATATAGAGCACAATACTATGAAGAAATTAACTGCCAATTTTCAAAACGATTGGTTGAAAACTTTTCAAACTAGCGTGGACCCAAGTTCAAGAAAAGTCGTTTTCAGAAAAACGTGTTTGAAAAAATGGCAAAATGCTGAGTCTGATTGTGACCTGCAATATGGGATCGCTAATATCGACGGTGTTTTTCAAGGAAATTCTTCAAAATTTTATAGTATATACTTAAATATATGTATAAAATATTCTCAAATACATATATTTAAGTATATACTATAAAATTTTTGAAGAATTTTTTATAGTATAAAAAATGAATATAATTTATTGAAAGTTTGAGACTATTTTATACATGTATTTAAGTATATACTATAAAATTTTTGAAGAATTTCCTTGAAAAACACCGGGGATATTAGCGACCCCATATTACTGGTCACAATCAGACTCAGCATTTTGCGTACATTCTGGAAGCCGCAATTTTCATCTGAAATCAAACGAGGTTGGAATTTACTTTTATTATATGTCGCTCTTCTATATGAACCTAAATGCTATAAAAAAAAATAGAAAATTGAATTTTTTACAGGGGTCAAAACAAAAAAACATGATTTTTTGCCATTTTTTACAACTTTATTTGCAAAAAAAAATGATTTTAAATAATGATAATATTCCGATTTTAGGTTCATATAGAGCGCGATACGATGAAGAAAGTAACTGACAATTTTCAAGACGATTGGTTGAAAACTTTTCAAACTAGCGTGTACGCAAGTTAAAAAAAAGTCGTTTTCAGAAAAAGGCGTTTGAAAAAATAGCAAAATGCTGAGTCTAAATGTGACCTGCAATATGGGATCGCTAATATCGTCGGTGTTTTTCAAGGAAATTCTTCAAAAATTTTATAGAATATACTTAAATATATTTATAAAATATTCTCAAAGTTTCAATAAATTATATTCATTTTTCATAGTATAAAATATTCTCAAAGTTTCAATAAATTATATTCGTTTTTTATACTATAAAAAATAAATATAATTTATTGAAACTTTTTTTCCAAATAATAATGTAATGTATAAAATATTCTCAAAGTTTCAATAAATTATATTCATTTTTGATAGTATAAAAAATGAATATAATTTATTGAAACTTTGAGAATATTTTTTACATATATTTGAGTATATACTATAAAATTTTTGTAGAATTTTCTTGAAAAACACCGGGGATATTAGCGACCCCATATTGCAGGTCAGAATCAGACTCAGCATTTTGCGTAAATTCTGGAAGCCGCAATTTTCATCTGAAATCAAACGAGGCTGGAATTTACTTTTATTATATGTCTCTCTTCTATATGAACTTAAATGCTATCGAAAAAATAGAAAATTGAATTTTTTACAGGGGTCAAAACAAAAAAGCATGACTTTGTGCCATTTTTTACAACTTTATTTGCAAAAAAAAATTGTTTTAAATAATGATAATATTCCGATTTTAGGTTCATATAGAGCGCAATACTATGAAGAAATTAACTGCCAATTTTCAAAACGATTGGTTGAAAACTTTTCAAACTAGCGTGGACCCAAGTTCAAGAAAAGTCGTTTTCAGAAAAACGCGTTTGAAAAAATGGCAAAATGCTGAGTCTGATTGTGACCTGCAATATGGGATCGCTAATATTGACGGTGTTTTTCAAGGAAATTCTTCAAAATTTTATAGTATATACTTAAATATATGTATAAAATATTCTCAAATACATATATTTAAGTATATACTATAAAATTTTTGAAGAATTTTTTATAGTATAAAAAATGAATATAATTTATTGAAAGTTTGAGACTATTTTAAACATGTATTTAAGTATATACTATAAAATTTTTGAAGAATTTCCTTGAAAAACACCGGGGATATTAGCGACCCCATATTACTGGTCACAATCAGACTCAAATATATATATAAAATATTCTCAAAGTTTCAATAAATTTTGTTCATTTTTTATACTATAAAAAAATTCATGAAAATCATTGAGAAAACGCTGTCCTACTCTATTTCCCCTCTTAATGGCTTATAACAATAGAACGAGTCGGAATTTTCATTTAAATGTTTGGGAACATATTTTTCAATAGTTTTACTAACAATTTATCCCTAACCTTACCCCCCCCCCCCCCCCCAATGTTTTTTTTCTTCTTCTATTGACACTAATTAATATTGGTCAACGTTGATTTGTTGTTAGAAAATCGAAAATTCCAATAATAACGGTTTTTTTCTGTCTTTTCAAACTTTCAGAATACAAAGTGCTGCAAAAAATTGGCGAGGGCTCGTTCTCCGAGGTGTTGAAATGTCAGGATCGACAGAACGGTGCTCACTACGCTGCAAAACGTCTCAAGAAGATTTATCAAAAGTATCGTGGGAGAAAAAAATAAAAAGAAAACTGATGAAATTAATTTATTGGAATATTCAAGTTTTCTTTTTACAGTCCATTAATTACGTTACAATTTTCAGCGTGAGCGAAATGTTGGAAAGTCCGGAAGTAATAGCGATGAGAAAAATAAGCCGTCATCCAAATATTCTGTACATGATCGAGTCGCACTAGTGAGTAAAAAATGTAAAAGACGCTTCAGTCCGTCATTCTTTCTAGTGAAAGAATGACGGACTGTAGGCATCCTCGCATCTTGTTTTCACGTAATTTGAGCGAAATGCTGTGTAAAATTGCAGCCACGAAAGTTCACTGGCTTTCGAGAAATAAATTATTTCGTATTTTCATGATTTACGTGATTTCCTTTTTTTTTTTTACAGTACGAGGTCTCCGATGACTTGAAATTAAAACAATATATATACAAAAATGCTCATCCATGTAAAAAGTCTCGAATTTTACGAAGAAAGTTTAGTTTCCGTATGGCATCCCTTGTGATATCGTTTAAGAGGGAAAATAGGGCTAGGACAGCGTTTTCTCAATGATTTTCATGAATTTTTTTATAGTATAAAAAATCAATATAATTTATTGAAACTTTGAGAATATTTTATACGTATATTTAAGTATATACTATAAAATTTTTGAAGAATTTCCTTGAAAAGCACAGAAAATATTAGCGACCCCATATTGCAGGTCACAATCAGACTCAGCATTTTGCGTACGTTCCGGAAGCCGCAATTTTCATCTGAAATCAAACGAGCTTGGAATTAACTTTTATTATATGTCTCTCGTCTATATGAACCTAAATGCTATCAAAAAAATAGAAAATTGAATTTTTTACAGGGGTCAAAACAAAGAAGCATGATTTTTTGCCATTTTTTACAACTTTAATTGCAAAAAAAAAATTATTTCAAATAATGATAATATTCCGGTTTTAGGTTCATATAGAGCGCAATACTATGAAGAAAGTATCTGCCAATTTTCAAAACGATTGGTTGAAAACTTTTCGAACTAGCGTGTACGCGAGTTCAAATAAAGTCGTTTTCAGAAAAACGCGTTTGAAAAAATAGCAAAATGCTGAGTCTGATTGTGACCTGTAATCTGGGGTCGCCAATATCTGCGATGTTTTTCAAGGAAATTCTTCAAAAATTTTATAGTATATAAAAAAACGTAAAAACGCTTAAATATACGTATAAAATATTCTCAAAGTTTCAATAAATTATATTCATTTTTTATACTATAAAAAAAATTCATGAAAATCATTGAAAAAACGCTGTCCTAACCATATTTCCCCCCTTAATGGCTTATAACAATAGAATGAGTCGGAATTTTCATTTAAAATTTTGGGAACATATTTTTCAATAGTTTTACTAACAATTTATGAAATTTAAAAAAATCGATTTTTTTAACCGTCTAGCCCTATTTTCCTCCTTAATAAAAAAAAAAAGAAAAAAAGTTGTGCACTTCAATCTTCCCCGGAATGAAAATGAAATTTCATTATTTATATTGCTTTCTTTAGAATGGGCATGATTATCAAATCGGCATCGTCATAAAATGGATTTTTCTTTGTTTACCATTTTTTTTCCGCAACTTCAGTCGTGACGAAGTAAAAAATGCAATTTTGATGTACTTTTTGTTTTCATTGAACGAGATTTCAAGAGATTAAGGGAGGGGTAAGGGTTTCAGTGTAAAAAAAAACACTTTTTTTGCGATTTTTTTTCTCAAATATGGATTGAGCAATTTTATTCGAACCTTTTGTACATTATTGAGCATACTTTTGACAATGTTGTGTAATTTTTTCATGCAGAAATATTGAAGCATAAGCCCGTAACAGAGATTCCCCCAGAACGTCTTGGAAAAAAAACAATTTGCGGTGTTCACTATAACTCGGCCGGAAATTATCTGAAAATGAAAAACCATGAAAATTTAGTCAAATTATAATCGAATCTTCCCCCCAACGTTCTCCGATAATTTTTTTTTTTCATTTAAAAATTTTTGGCGGCCATCTAAAGTGTGAACTGTTATTTTCCACGAAAAATTCCGCCATTTTGTGGGTGGGAAACACCCTTAATGTAAAAAAAAAAAATTTAACTAAACGTTGGGGGCAGGTATTTTACATGTAGAAAATGTGTACAAAGTTTGAAATTAATCGCTCAAGTAGTTTTTAAATGGCAGTGAACACGGACTTTGAAAAAGTAGTTTTGAGAAAAACGCTTCTAGACATTCTGGGGGAAGCTCTGTTACGGGCTTATGCTTCGATATTTCTGCATGAAAAAATTACACAACATTGTCAAAAGTATGCTCAATAATGTACAAAAGGTTCGAATAAAATTGCTCAATCCATATTTGAGAAAAAAAATCGCAAAAAAAGTGTTTTTTTTTCGCTGAAACCCTTAACCCTCCCTTAATAAGACAATAACTTCAAGAATATTGCTTAGATCGGTTTAACATTTTAAGGACATATTCTTGAAATGTTAAACAATAAGATAAGACAAAAAAAAAATTCGATTTTTCGATAGTGAAAAACCTTACCCCCCCGTTAAAGCCGCCTCTATACGGGAACTAACATTATTTTTTCTCAGATAATTGGACCTTTACGCATCAACGAGCATTTTTGTAGTTTTTTTCCAACAGTCGACAAGTCTCAGAAATACTGTAAAAAAAGGAAATCTTGTAAATCATTGGAAGTGTAAAATAATTTATTACTCGAAAGCCAGTGGATATTTGAGAAGAAAATTTTACACAGTATTTACTCGGACCACATGTGAATGATATGTGACAATTAAGTACAAAACTATATTTCAAGAATGATGAACTGTGAGCCATGTATCGACGCTGCTTACGAAAACTAGCATGTTTCAGATTTCTTACGAAAACAAGCACGCTTGATATCCGCGCGAAAACTAGCATGTTTCGGCTTTTGCCACGAAAACCAGCACATTTCGATATTCGCCGCGAAAACTAGCATGTTTTAGCTTTTACCACGAAAACTCGCAGGTTTCGAATTTCACCGCGAAAATTAGGACGTTTCAGTATCACTGGAAGTGTTTCTCATTTTTTACTCCACGTTTTTTGAACATCCTTTTTTACTCCAAATTGACGAAATATTTATGCTCGTCATTTTATACTGTTTAATTTTTTTGTTTGAATTTATTTCATACATATTTTACTGTTTGACTTTTGGTCTGCTAGGCTTATCATAAGATGGCAAACGGCAAATGCCTCGTCATTTTGGAGTAAAAAAACCATGATGAAAGAAATTAGAGAAAAGAAAATCGAAAACAATTGCGGTGTATGCAAAGTTAACAATGTCAGTTTTTTTTCCCTCTTGCTACTTCGTCCAAGACCCGAACATTTCTCGAGATATCTCAATCGATTGTTTCGAAGATTTTGTCAACTGTACTTTATACTTATACTTCACTTTATACTTTAGTCGTTGATCACTCCAAGATTGGGCTTTTTTTTTATGAAATAAAAACACAATGAACGATTCTTCAGACTGTAAGTAGAATATACTTTTTATAAACAATCATTTTGTTCAATTGCATCGCCGACTCCGAAACTTGAAGTCATGAAAAATATCATTGATGAACAATTTTAGTTTTTGAGTGGTGGAATATTGCGTATCGTATTTCCGAATCGTATTTTCAATAATGTTATTATTTTTTAAATAGAAAACGAATATAAATGTTTTAGGGTGTACGGGCGATAAACCCTTAATGTTTTTCATTTATTCCTTGTAGTGCTCCCGAAAAAATTATCAAAACATTTGTGAAAGTTCTGAATCTTGTTCGATTTAGTTCGGCAAATATACTACTTTTTCCAGTGCAAATGGAAATATGCTAGTTTTCGCGACGAAAGCCGAAATTTGAATTGTGCTACTTTTCGTAAGCAGCGTCGGTATATTCTTCAAAGAGAAAAAAAAATTGTTAAATGTGTAACACTTTGTAAAAATTTTAGTGATCCACTGCCGGGCAAAGTAACGCTAATCTTCGAGCTCATGGACATGAGTCTGTACGATCTCGTGAAAACGAGAAAAGGGTACTTATGAAGCAAGTTGAGTTTACAGACAAACGGATGTTTGAAGGAACGAAAAAAAATGTACGTAACATGAAAATTTTTTGTACAGGCGCACTCTTACGGAGCAGAGAGTAAAGGCACTTTTGTATCAATTACTCAAGGGCCTCGAGCATCTTCATAAGCATGGAATATTTCATCGCGATATAAAACCCGAAAATATTTTGCTAAAGGTACCGAGTTTCGTTATCTAAGAAGAAAAACATTTACGAATGAATTTCTCGAACAAAAAAATACAAATTATTCGAATAATTCACTAATGTACTTTTTAACTCATTTTTTTCTAGAATCATAGTGGGCTTTGATAGTTAATTTTTTTTTTTGTTGAATACTTAGTCCACTCCGGAGTCTAGTTTCACCGGCATTAGTGTCAGTATCCGTTGGAAAACTTGTGCAAACAATTTTTCAACGTTTGAGCGAAATTTCCATTAAAAGCCTAATTTTTTACGTTTTTTGCGAAAATAATTCGAAACAATAATCAAGGTACACATAAAACAATATTGCGTCCCGATGATCTCGTTATTTTTATATATTTTTTTTAAAGGGCGAAATCGTTAAATTGGCTGATCTCGGATCGATTCGTGGAATTTACAGCAGACCACCGTACACCGAGTACATATCGACTCGCTGGTATCGTTCACCGGAATGTTTGTTAACAACAGGTTTTTATGGTCCCAAAATGGACGTTTGGGCGATCGGTTGTGTCTACTACGAGTTATTAACGTTAGTGTCGTTCATGAAAATTCATTTAATTCATTAAAACTCGATTTAATGTTCGGTAAAGAGGAAAAAAATAGAGAGAGAGAAAAGAAACTCCGAAACAATTTTAGATTGAAGCCATTGTTTCCGGGTTCGAACGAGGTCGATCAATTGTCGAAAATTCACACGATTTTGGGAACGCCGCACGCGAGACTCGTCGCAAAGTTTCGCAGACAGTAAGAGTTAACATTTTTACTCATTCGTTTTGAAAGATAATACAAAGTTCATAATCTACAAACGACGAAGTAGCGTTAACCGTTGAGTTTGAAATTAATTGCAATTAATGTTTCGTCTTAATTAATAAAATAATGTTCGTTTGTATTGTTCGAAATTTTCAAGCAGTAAGTCGAGAAACTGCGAGTATTTCTTTCCCAACAAAGGAGGCACCGGTGTCGGAAATTTATTGCCGCACGTGACGGAGAATGGTCGTGATATATTGAAGCTAATGTTGGTTTACGATCCGGAAAATCGTAGCAACGTTAGAAGACTCTTGGATCATCGTTGTTTCAATGATTTACGTGAAAAAGACTCGTCGCCGAGACCATCGAGCAGTTTGATCGTGCCGAATGCATCACGAGACGCGAATCAATGGAGAAATCCAGTTTTACTGAGTTACATGACGTCGGAGAGACGACGAAAATCCAAAGTGACTTTGTTCATTTGTAACGATAATTTTGACGGATCTAGGAAAAAAAAAATGGCCGTGGACAAAATAACTGAGAAAAAAAGGGCCGAGGGGAAAAAATGGCCAAGAGAAAAAAGTTTATGTTGAAATAACTGAAACAAATACTAACGACACGACACATCATTAACACACGACTAACAAATTAATGAAACAAGAACAAAGGAAACTCCATTTCTTCGATCGATTCCTCGGTTATATCTTCCTCGGCCATTTTTTTTCACGGTCATTTTTACCTGTTGCGAATTTTGACAATTGAAACGAATCGGTGAATTTTAATATATCCGTATTATCCGTTAATAACGAACGCGCACAGGCTTTGCGAACTCGTCGTTCGAGCAAGCTTCACAACGACGATACGCTCTCGAAGATACCGCGAGTCGTGGCATCGTCGCCGAACGCAAGACCGAGTTTGTCGAATCGTTCGAGCGTCTCGAGATTTGAGAAGACCAGTAACGTGAACGCCGTCGATGTTGCTCGTGAAAAGCTCGATAGAACGTGGCGCGGTAACAACGTTTACACGACAAGACCGGAAAACGATGCGGCGGCGAGAATCCAATCGATGAATAAATTGCCACCGATCGACAAGCACAGCGACAAAACAATTTTGTCGCGTGAGAGCTCGAAAAGTTTGAATTCCAGTACGAAAATTCGGCCGCGACAAGTCGCGTCGATAACTTCTCAAAGATCCTGCGCTCCAACGATAAACACCGATTCGAATTCGCATTTTGGCCAAAAACGCGAAGCCCCATCCTGCAACAGGTCAATATTTGTTAATTATTATTTGAAATCATTCGTTTCCTTTTAATTAATATCTTTTTATCATTTTAACGCGTGTGTTAAAAGGAAAAATATTTTGTTTTATTTCCAGTTTTCTGCCGCAAATAGCTCTGAGATCGACGGGCAGAAATTTTCATCGATTTCCGGTAGCCCCGACCGGTTCAGCTCCGAATCAAAATTTCAACGTTACGTCCTTTCCCTCCAACGTCATTCTTCGTCAGACTAAACTCGCAACGATAAGCGAACAGCAGCAGCAGCAGCGGTCATCGGATTATCGCGGTAGACTCGATCCTCGTAAATCACCAAAAACGAAGAGTCCGGTGAAGAAAATGGCCAAGCACGAAATATCCCAACATTCGATGTTGGCTCCTACGAAAAAGCTCAAAACGAACATGAGCAAAGCGAGCGTGAAACGTGGATAGGTAAACGAAAATCGTTATCGTGTTTTTTTTTTCTCTTCGTTTCTAATAAAATTAATTAAAAATGAAAAGTACGTTTTTCATCCGACTCGATATGTAGTTTTGTCTTTTTTTTTTTTGTTTGTTTATTATACAATTATATTACGAATAACACGAACATGTGGAGCTTAAAACATGATCGAATGGGAGATTAAAAATGACGCGGCAAGCACACAAGCGCTGTATTTGTTTATTGCACGGTAAATTCGAAAAAAAAAACAACAAAAAACAGAACGCACCCTCTCAGCCCATGGCACTCGAGCGCTCTCTCATATACAAAATCCATAACTCAACAATAGTAAAATCAATAGGGAGCCCGTTACTCTTGTCAATTCCACACTAAATTACAAGAGTTATTATTTTTTTAAATTCGGTTCAGTATCACGTACTGAATGTAAATAAACAAAATCCTTACAAATTAATGCCCATATCTCCGTTACCGTGCACTTTAGGCCAAAAATGCTTATGACCTTTCTTGTAGATAATTTAATTTCCTATCTTTTTTTATAAATAATTTTTTTTGTATCACTTACCGTTTACGACTTATACGACTGTTAAAATGTATTTATTCACTTTTTGTCCTGTATCTCTCCTAATAATTGTTCAAACAATAAAATGCTAATGACTTATCTTTCAAATCCATACATTTTCCACAACTTTTATTTAAAACTTTTTTGTCTAAAATTAATATTCACAAAGTTATAACGCGTTTTTATTAGCCTTGCACCCAGTAGCGCAACATTGAACGCGTTATAACTTTGAGAATATTAATTTTAGACAAAAAAGTTTTAAATAAAAGTTGTGGAAAATGTATGGATTTAAAAGACAAGTTATTAGCATTTTATTGTTTAAACAATTATTAGGACAGATACAGGTCAAAAAGTGAATAAATAAACTTTAACATTCATATAAATCGTAAACGGTAAGTGATACAAAAAAAATTATTTAGAAAAAAAGATGGGAAATTCATTTGTCTACAAAAAAGGTTATTAGCATTTTTGGCCTAAAGTGCACGGTAACGGAGATATTGGCCGGTACGGTTTTCCTCGAAATGGCGACACTTGCGGTCACTTAATTTGTAAGGATTTTGTTCATTTACATTTTACATCCAGTACGTTATACTGAACCTAATTTAAAAAAAAACAAATACTCTTGTAATTTAGTGTGGCACAATATTCCCTATTGATTGTACTATAACGTAAATAAAGAAATCTAAAGTTGGATATCTGATATATGTATAAACAAAATATCGGACGTATCGCATAAAATCACGAATATTATTTCACGCGACATCAAACGTCAAACATAGACGTTATATAGGCTACAGTAATGGTACGCGTAAAAAAAAAAATTTATACAAAGTTAGAAAAAATAAAGTATAGTTCTTTTCACGCTCTACGCAATCGAACTTTCCGATGGATAATAATATTTCGTTCGGGACTTGTAGAAGAAAGACAGAGTCATCTGTCGAACGAGAAATCGTGCAAAATGATTTTGTGCAAAAACGTTTCTAATAATTATTAAAAGTACTAACGGAAGTATTTTCTTTCTCGAATAGTTACGAAACGTTTGTGAGTAATTGTCTCAGAATGAATAATGATATATTTTCGAAAAATTAACGATAATTGTTGTAAAAAAAGTATCCGAAATAATTTTATAATTCGAACTGTCACTGTCTCAGCTTAAATTTTTTTTTTCTCCCCGCTATCGACGACATTTACGTAAGTTCTTTTCTTTGTAAAAAATTAGAGCACGCGTCATTTGTTGAGTAATCGTTATCACATTGCAGTCGTGCTTACGCGTTTAAAAGATAAATTTGTTGTTTTTTTTTGTCTTCAAGTCAATACAAATTACGCTTAAATTGCTTTACCATTTTCACGCTCGCCGACTATCAATCTAACATGCCGTTTCTCCTACTGAGAGTAACCTTCAGACATCCTGGATTAGTTTCCGTGAATCTGCAGTGGATGAAAAAAAAACAAATCGATTTTTATTAATATTTCGTTCAACGAGATTCTTCGTTTTTTATGGTGGTACGATTGTCATAATAACGGCAGGATTTTTGTTGATATTATTTAAAAATAGAAAACAATTAACGAATCCGTTAAGAACGTATAAACATTTTTAATCTAAACGTTGTATTTATCCTGACAATCGTACCCTTCGTTAATTTTCATTTAATCCGATGAGATAAATAAAAATTTACGAAAATTAGATATAAATAATAGAGTATTAAAAAATTAAAATTTACAAAAATCAACTCTTTTATTTTTAACTTTCTCTTATCAACGATAAGAAATGAAAATAGCAGAGAATTGGATAAACAAATGGCAAGAGGGATTAAGAATGAGACGGACCAAGAAATTCAAAACGATTGAGCAAGATCAACGCGTCTAATTGTAAGGAATGCCAAAGCAGGAAGAGGGTTGTAGAAATAGAAAAATACTGGGAAGACAAGAATAACCGGGGAGAAACGAAAAAAAACGTGGGCTAGGATGAGATGCGGGAATATAGGGAAGCAGAAGGAAAAGGGTTTTAAGGGCACAAAATGATCACTATGGGAGGAGATAGAGGAAACACTAATGCATATTTACAAATGTGTGGAAGGAAAAACGCTAGTGAGAATGGAGGTGGTAAAAGAACTCAAGAGCTGGCTAGGATCAGGAAAAAGTCCTGAGCGGAAAATAGAGACTGCGCTAAGGGGAGAGACACCGGTAGTTGTTCGATAACATTTTCTTTAATGGAGTTAAATTTTTTTTTACGTATTAAACCTCGTAAATATCCACGCCCCCCCAATAAAATGGACATGTCGCGAAACATTTCGCAGTGAGATTTATTGCTGAAAGCCGACTAACTCGTTATTACGATTGGCTATCGATGTCGTGCTCGGCGTTCGTTGCAAACTTCAGATCGCACGATCGTAAACGACGAACCTAACTCACAAAGCAGCGCGCAAAACGCTGAAATCGTTTCTAGTCTACGAGGGGGGACCCAAAAAAAAGAAACGGGATTTGCGCTGGGACGGGGAGGGAGAGTGGGCGAACCCATTGCTCGACCAGGTGTCCGTTGGGGACACGTCTCCCGAGTTAGTGTGCGAAGTTCTGTCGCCGTGAGTGCATCGGTTCGCCCGTGGGAATTTTTGTAGTGAAACAACTTTTTTCCATTTCGGCGAAAACGTTATGGCCGATTGTCGAGAGCAACGCGCGGCTGTGAAATTTCGTTTCCTGTTGGGGAAGCCGGCCGCGGAAACTACTGTAACGCTTAAGACTGCTTATGGAGATGCTGCCCCAAGTAAAACCAGAGTCTACGAGTGGTTTTCACATTTTTAAAATGGAGAAATGTCAATCGAAGACCAACCTCGTTCAGGACGCCCCTCAACGTCAAGAGGTGACGAAAACGTCGACAAAATCAATGCTCTCATTCGTGAAGACCGTCGCCGAACCATTGATCAACTCTGTGACATGTCTGGGATATCATGAAGTTCAATTCAGAGGATTTTATCCAGAGATTTGCACATGAGCAGAGTTGCAGCCAAATTTGTCCCTCGCCTTCTCACGGACGAGCAAAAGGAGCGTCGACTTCAGGCATTGTTTTGAACTTCAAAATCAGCTCGAAGATGACCCTGAACTTTTTTCCAAGGTGATTACTGGTGATGAATCGTGGTGCTATGAATACGACCCCGAAACAAAGCAGCAATCAAGCCAGTGGAAGAGACCTCGCTCTCCTCGTCCGAAAAAAGCTCGCCAAGTGAAGTCAAACATTAAGACATCGCTCATTTGTTTCTTCGATTGCAGAGGTGTTGTGCACGCGGAGTTCGTTCCTCCGGGTCAAACTGTCAACCAGAAGTTCTACTTGGAGATTTTGAAAAGATTGAGGGAGAGTATCCGGAAGATAAGGGCAGATCTTTGGCGCACAAGTGACTGGTTCCTCCATCATGACAACGCGCCGGCCCACGCCGCTCTCTCCGTAAACCAGTTTTTGACCAAAAACTGCATGACACCAATTGTCCACCGGATCTAGCCGCCTGTGATTTTTTTTGTTCTCCAGACTCAAAAGAGACATGAAAGGAAAGCGCTTTGCCACTGTGGAGGAGGTGAACCAATAATCGCTGAAAGGCCTAAAGAACATTCCGATAAGTGAATTTAAAAAATGTTTTGAACATTGGAAGGATCGTTTGCAGAGGTGCGTTGTGGTCAAGGGAGAATACTTTGAAGGTGATCAAAATTTGGTGTAAAAATATTTTAAAAATAAAGAAATTATGACGAAATTCCCGTTTTTTTTTGGTCCCCCCTCGTATATACATGTAAAATGGATATTGGTACATCTGATCTTAACAGACTCGGACATCGTTTGACCGATCCCATGAAAGTTGGCACATACAGGATGAGGCACTAACTGTCGCCACGTAGAATAACTCCGAAAGTACGATAGTAGTAGAAAATTTTTTGAAACAAAAGTTGCATGGGACAACGGGGGCTATCATATGGCGTTAGTTTTTTTGTTGCTAGGTGGAGTCGCATCGGAGATTTCAAGGTCAACTTTATTTTTTTAGATAGAATGGTATGTTTTGGTACTTATTTTTTTATATGGGCTATCGAGACGAATCCAATGATATTAAAAAAAATATATATATATTTTTTTTATTTAAATAATTTTTTTTTATTAAAATTTTTTTTTAATTATTTATTTATTTTTTTGAGGCAAAAAAGTGGAATGAACTTTATTTACAGAAGGTGTTCAAAGTGATTGCCATTGGAATCAATGCAGTACTGCAATCTCCTTATCACGTGTATTTACTAAAAATACGGCGTTTTCATCAAACCTACAATGTACCGTGTAAATACTTTGGTCACCCGGTCAAACTTTGCACGATATGCGAGGGAAAAAAATTTTTTTAAACAAAAAAAAAATTGAAAAAAAATACAAAAAAAACATCATTGGATTCGTCTCGATAACCGCTACCAGAAAATAAGTACCAAAACATAGCATTCTATCTAAAAAAAACAATGTTGACCTTGGAATCTCCGATGCGACTCCACCTAGCAACAAAAAACTAACACCATACGATAGCCCCCGTTGTCCCATGCAATTTTTGTTTCGAAAAATGTTCTACTACTATCGTACTTTCGGAGTTATTCTACGTGGCAACAGTTAGTGCCTCACCCTTGTATATGTATTTTTTCATGGAGAAGGTTTTTGTGCTATCCACTTTGTTGTAACTCGCCACTAGATGGCGCTGCAGCGCATCACCTTCAATACCGTTCAACCGATCACGATAAAAATTAGCGATCGCGCCGTCCACTTTGTTGTAACTCGCCATCACATCAACGACAAAACAGGATAATTTGTGATTTTTAGTTTCTTCAATCCTCAATAACAAAAAAAAAACCAGGCAGGACAACGTCTGCCGTGTTTTGCTAGCAATTTATAAAATGAGAACGGACAGGAGAAAATATCTGAACAAAACCACAGATGGTCTCTTCGGTATTAAAAGAGATACAAAAAAATTAATCGGAGGAAAATATAAAAATAGGTCGGTCCCAAAATTATGCGAGTTGTCATGCCCCATATCCATTTTTCCGGAATACGCATTTGTGAGATATGTATTTTGGGGAATATCCATTTTGAGAATTATACATTTGGAGGATATGCTTTGGGGAATATGCATGTTACGTCGTGACATTTTTTGTATGGGATTTTCATTGTAATTATTTTAATCTTTTTCTAGTTTAACATTATATTGTCTCGGAACATCCGCAACGTAAAATCACCTTATGATCGTGAGAGCGGAAATCGCCGCTCGAATTTCTGCTCATTCAACTTGGCTAAAAGTATATTCATTATTCAAACTCTACGATCTTCCATTCGTAGTGGTAATGCAAAATACCAAACTGTGGGAACGGAAACTACCACTTCGAATTTCTGCTAACTCCATTCTCAACAAATTCCGAAATAAATCAGACTCTCGAACGCGCGATCGTAGCCCGGGCGCTTAATATCGAGTTTCGGCTGACAAATTTCCGGCGCGGCGAGGCTCGAGGCCTCGCGCGATATTCCTGACTTTTGGACTTGCAGAAATCAGCACTTTTCGGTTGCCGCTTCACGACAACCGAATACACCTCCTATTAGTCAGTCTACACTCAACACTCTCAGCGAGAAGTCCGCTCTTAACATCTAAGCGACTTAAGTCTTAAGGCCTTACATACGTCGAGAATTTTCAAAAAATCGATTTTTTTTTGTTTACAGATTATTATTCCCTATAGTCTTAGGCGTATTTCTGTGTAAGCTGATTGTAAAAATTCCTATTGTCTTGGAGAAAATGCGCACCGGCTGAAACACGCTCGAATCAACGCTACCAAAGCAACAAAAGAGGCCAGAACAATTCGTCGATTAGAAAAAAATAAACAACAACAATTTTTTACTGACAAGGAAGGCGTACAATATGAAGCTGGAATGGGAGATTAGACGTAAGTTAACTAAATAAATTTAAAAAATTCATAAAGTTCTTGCTCCAGCCGCGCGCGACTTCGAGCGAAACGCGCTTGAAACTTTAAACGCGTTTTTCTCAAAACTACTTTTTCTGACACGGTCGGCACGATAACTCGTACGGTTTTTAATATTTTTTGATGATTTTTTTTTTTTAATATTCGGAATTGTTTTTTCTATAGTCTGTCGAGCCGGATATTTAAAATTACAATTAGAAAAATTTATAAAAACAATTAAAGTGTGACTTTTTTGACACAAACTTAACATCTTTTTTTAAATTACCGTAAATTGTTTAATTTTTCGAATTTCAAAAATCCGGCTCGACAGACTATAACTACTACCTTATTTTACAAGAATTTCTTTACATTTTGCAGATCCGTCAACATTTGAGGAAGAAATACAGCCGACCGTGGAGCAACTTTTTTTTTACAGTGCTTCAAAAAATGTGATTTTTCATGTTGTAATTTTTGAAAAAAAAAATTGAAATAAATTTTTTTACAAACTTAACACAGTAATAAACAATGTGTAAGAATTTTTTTATCAATTTCTATTTCTATCCCTCCTAAAAACAGTTTTTCTTTTGGTACGTTTTCGGTACCGCTGGATGTATGCAAGTCCTTAAACGCGTTTTTCTCAAAACTACTTTTTCTGACACGGTCGGCATGATAACTCGTACGGTTTTTAATATTTTTTGATTTTTTTTTTTTTATATTCGGAATTGTTTTTTCTATAGTCTGTCGAGCCGGATATTTAAAATTACAATTAGAAAATTTTATAAAAACAATTAAAGTGTGACTTTTTTGACACAAACTTAACATCTTTTTTTAAATTACCGTAAATTGTTTAATTTTTCGAATTTCAAAAATCCGGCTCGACAGACTATAACTACTACCTTATTTTACAAGAATTTCTTTACATTTTGCAGATCCGTCAACATTTGAGGAAGAAATACAGCCGACCGTGGAGCAACTTTTTTTTTACAGTGCTTCAAAAAATGTGATTTTTCATGTTGTAATTTTTGAAAAAAAAAATTGAAATAAATTTTTTTACAAACTTAACACAGTAATAAACAATGTGTAAGAATTTTTTTATCAATTTCTATTTCTATCCCTCCTAAAAACAGTTTTTCTTTTGGTACGTTTTCGGTACCGCTGGATGTATGCAAGTCCTTAAACGCGTTTTTCTCAAAACTACTTTTTCTGACACGGTCGGCATGATAACTCGTACGGTTTTTAATATTTTTTGATGATTTTTTTTTTTTTATATTCGGAATTGTTTTTTCTATAGTCTGTCGAGCCGGATATTTAAAATTATAATTAGAAAATTTTATAAAAACAATTAAAGTGTGACTTTTTTGACACAAACTTAACATTTTTTTTTTAATTACCGTAAATTGTATAATTTTTCGAATTTCAAAAATCCGGCTCGACTATAACTACTACCTTATTTTACAAGAATTTCTTTACATTTTGCAGATCCGTCAACATTTGAGGAAGAAATACTGCCGACCGTGGAGCAACTTTTTTTTACAGTGCTTCAAAAAATGTGATTTTTCATGTTGTAATTTTTGAAAAAAAAAATTGAAAAAAATTTTTTTACAAACTTAACACAGTAATAAACAATGTGTAAGAATTTTTTTATCAATTTCTATTTCTATCCCTCCTAAAAACAGTTTTTCTTTTGGTACGTTTTCGGTACCGCTGGACGTATGTAAGGCCATAATTCGACATTCGCGAGAGCAACACCTCTAGTAAAATCATTCCTGTTATACCCGGTACCTTATAATAATCTAATAATATCTGCGAAGTATATTATACATTTGAATACGTACTGTCACGATATCTCATTGTATCAACTGTTTTGCATCAACTGGAAAACAATATTTATATTCACAACTTGTCCGAATAAAAGGTGATCAATTATACTCGACATCTCGATATCAATCGTTAATCGGGAAACGAACCACGTGTCTTTACTCATTCATTCACAAATCGTACCCTATGCGTTTCCCCCATGACCTCTGAGGCGCCGCGTCCACGTTATTCGCCTTTTTACCTCTTAGTCGCCGCGCACACGTCTCCCTTGTGAAACCCCCTGGAACGTAACAATGCATTTTGGGGAATATGCATTTGGGAAATGGGACTTTGGGGGTATATGTGTTCGTTGAAGATGGAAGCTTACCACTTATGGAAGTGGATAAAGGTAAAGAAAAATGAGAAAAAAGTGAATGGAAATGGTCACGGGAATGGACATAAGGTCACGGTATGGTAGGATGTAAGAAAGAGGGAAACGAGAAATGTAAATAGCATGCGATAGTGTAAATAGATATGTACAGGCAACAGCAATATAAAAATTCAAAAGGGTCTACATGAAACAATAAATATCGAAAAAAAACTAGTATTTTCCCTTACCTTATATTTCTGCTAATCAATTTCTTCAAAACAGCAGGTTTTATTCTTCCAAGTCCGTTATTGCTTCGCGCACCGTAACCAGTTATAATGGACAAGCACGTCGATCGTTTATTGCTTTTGTTCAGTTTTTTCAACTGAAAATCCAAAAATATGTCGACAGCCTGTAAAGCCTCGCGAACAAAAAGATTGTGCAGATCCAGCGTCACTTCGCCGTCTTTTGTGTACATTTGAGCCGATAAAAATTTACTAGCGGCTTCCGCGTGAGCGGCTTTTATATTCTCCGTATGTAGTTTTACCTTTGAAAACAAAATGAAATAAAATAAATTGTCATTCCCCATAAAGTTCGTGCCTTCTTCGATTATTTATTTTCGTTACTTCTGATTTTTTACTTTCTCCTCTTTACCATTTGTGAGTAATACGCCGCGACTTCCGGATTTCCTTTTCTATAGGCCTCCGCAGCTTTATTGTAATTTTCTATACGCAACGAAAATTGTTTCTGCGCCTCCATTCTAGCATTTATACCCCTCGCAACAGCATCTTGACAATGTAATTTTTCTGATTTTCCAATCGCATGGACATCCGGATTAACAGCTATTACGGGGATACTGGTGTTTTCTAAATTCTGTGTTCAAGAGATAATGTTATTTGAGATAACCGTTTGTGTTCGTTTTTTTTTTAAAGGTAGTAGTCTGGTAACTTAAGCCGATTTTCATGTCTTTTTTGGAGGGCGTTTTTTTTTTTGTAGGAAAATAAAAATGAATCGTTTTGGATATTTAGGATGTTTTTATTTACATACTAGCTGACCCGACAGACGTTGTCCTGTCTGAGCTATGAATATTCAATTCGAACTGGAATAAATAATTCAAAACAAAATTATTTCAAAAACAGTGTTTATTGTAACTGAAAATAAAAAAATTGACTCCCTTAGTGTTTCTGTATAAGCATGTATACTGGGTAGTTAGTCTATGAAAACTTACCAAAAATCGATATTAAATTAAACTTTTAATATAAGCCGCGATTGCGGTGAACTAATTGCGATGAACAAACACTTCTCAAAAAACTCACTCAACAAACTCAAAACTGGATAAACGTTCGGGTCGAATGGACTGTGCACTAAGAAATGAATAAATGAATTTTTTTATCGATAGATGCCGACCGATGCATCTATTAAATCACATTTGCTTCGCGGGAACTGTCAAACGCGTGAAGGTTAAATAGTCGTTAAGTTCTCGGAAATTTTCCAATTTTCTGCGCAATTTTCTTAATTTTTCTTCCCGTAAGAACCTTCTGCACGGCATTAGAAAACTTGAAAAAAAAAAGATTAATGAAATCGGTAAAGTCGTTCTCAAGTTATGGCGTGACCAAGGGAAATAGGGATTCATTTATATATATATAGATTAGGGCGATTTTTTTATCGACTATTTTTTTTTTTTTTTTCAGTTCCCACCCGAATTTTTGTTCGATATGTCGAAAAAGAAATTCCCTGAAGGTTACAGCCCTTAATATTAATTCTAAGTACTTTTCCAAAGCGTGAGAAGATTTTCCATCTAAAATACACGTAAGTCCATTTGTTTTTTTTTTTTTTTCAAATGTCTATAACTCAGCCGCATTTTATGCTATCATATTGTTCTTGGTTTCGATTTACTCAGAATGAAACAATCTAAAAAAGTGCCTTCTGCGACGAAAGTGTAAATTGTACTGATGAGTTGGTACGTGTCACTGAAGTTGATTTTTACCCAAAATCCTCGTTTTTTTGCTGTTATCTCCGAAACAATTGACTTTACGAAGAAATTGTAAACGAAAAATTTGTTGGAAATTTAATTTTCTATAAAAAAGGTCCTATCGACCCAATTGCTTAGATTAATATTTCTCGAGATATTGAACTTTTTTTATTTTTTATTTTTTTTATTATTTAATATTTCATCTATATAAATAAAAATCAATTGCCGCGTGTATGACGGATCATCACTTCCGCATTGGACGTCCGACTGGTGGCATTTTTTTCAAAGAAATAAACCACGAAATGACATATCGCTTTCAATTAAATTCTTTTTCGCAAAATATCAACATTCAATGCGGAATTTGTTGTTGTTATGAAAACAGAACTTTCAAACTGAAAGAAGATTTTCCAAAAATCTTCTTTCATACAAACCTCGTTCTGAATATTACGAACACAACAAAAAAAAATCAGCCAAATCGGTCGAGCCGTTCTCAAGTGATGAGCCGTCATACATGCGGCAATTGATTTTTATTTATATAGATTAAAGATCCAAAAAAAAATTAGTTTGAAAAAATTTAATAGTTTATTATTATTATTATTATTATTGATCGAAGTTGGCACGTCGAAAAAAAAGCGCGTGGGCCCCGGTGATTTTGGCTCTTGATGTTATCTGAAATAAAAAATTCTTGATAATTCTTAATCTATAGACATGTCATTCTGGTCGGAACTACTTAGTACAATCAATAGAAAATATTGTGCCACAAAAAATTACAAGAGATATTTTCTTTTTTTAATTAGGTTCAGTATCACGTACTGAATGTAAATGAACAAAATCCTTACAAATTGAGTGACCGCAAGTGCCGCCATTTTGAGGAAAACCGTATCGGCCAATATCTCCGTTACCGTGTACTTTAGTCCAAAAATGCTAATAACCTTTCTTGTAGACACTTGAATTTCCTATCTTTTTTTCCAAATAATTTTTTTTGTATCACTTACCGTTTAAGACTTATACGACTGTTAAAATTTATTTATTCACTTTTTGACCTGTATTTCTCTTAATCATAGTTTAAACAATAAAATGCTAATAACTTATCTTTTAAATCCACACATTTTCCACAACTTTTATTTGAAACTTTTTTGTCTAAACTTAATATTCTCAAAGTTATAACGCGTTCAATGTTGCGCTACCGGGTGCAAGGCTAATAAAAACGCGTTATAACTTTGAGAATATTAACTTTAGACAAAAAAGTTTAAAAAAAAAGGTGTGGGAAATTTATGGATTTAAAAGATAAGTTATTAGCATTTTATTGTTTAAACAATTATTAGGAGAGATACAGGTCAAAAAGTGAATAAATAAATTTTAACAGTCGTATAAGTCGTAAACGGTAAGTGATACAAAAAAAATTATTTAGAAAAAAAGATGGGTAATTCAATCATCTACAAGAAAGGTTATTACCATTTTTGGCCTAAAGTGCACGGTAACGGAGATATTGGCCGATACGGTTTTCCTCAAAATGGCGACACTTGCGGTCACTTAATTCGTAAGGATTTTGTTTATTTACATTCAGTACGTGATACTGAACCTAATTTAAAAAAAAATGAACTCTTGTAATTTTTTGTGGAATTGACAAGAGTCACGGGTTCTCTATTGATTGTACCAACTGAAGTTAAATTTCTTTTTATTTTACAACCCCTTTTTTTGCTAAAATAAAAGTACTTTTTTCTTCCAAAGTCCGCCATTTTGTTATTTATCCATGAAATTTAACTTCAGTAGTTCCGACCAGAATGACACGTCTATAGATTAAGAATTATCAAGAATTTTTTATTTCAGACAACATCAAGAGCCAAAATCACCGGGGCCATCCACGCGCTTTTTTTTCGAGGTGCCAACTTCGATCAATAATAATAATAATAATAAACTTAAAAATTTTTTTAACAAATTTTTTTTTTGTATCTTCAATATGTAAATAAAAACATCCTAAATATCCAAAACGATTCATTTTTATTTTCCTACAAAAAAACGCCCTCCAAAAAAGACATGAAAATCGGCTTAAGTTACCAGACTCAAGTATTTTTCTTATTTCAATTCTTTCGATTCTTCAAAACAAAACTTGCCTGTTGAATATCACGATTTTTCCTCTCCTCGTTCGCTCTCTCCAACAAACTTTGCTGCTTTCTCAATGTATCATATTTGCTGATTGTACGTCCAATATTAGCTTCGATGATTTCGCAAGTTTCTTTGAAATTACCATCGTGAGCTTTGAGAATATCACTGAGAGTTTGTTGATCAATGTCGGGTACTAATTCGTAAAGCATTTGTCTCGTTAATCGGGATGCCATGTCGTCCGGTGTTTCCTTCGTGACAGTTTTTTTCTGAAGAATTCAAACGACGACGATAATTTTCTTCACTAAGTTGACACCGGTTTGATATTAAAATTTTTTGAATATAAATCGTTAACGACATAACTACCAATTCGTTTTGATATCTGGCCATTGCCATTTCCATGTTTATTATTTCCTCCAAATTAGGGACGACCGGCTCTCTGGCGATCTTCACCATTTCTTCGCGATCCACAGCTCTCGCCATTGCCTCGTCTATAATTTTTTTTGCGCATTTTTTCGTTTTTTTTTAAATACATTATTAATTTTATTTTTATTCGTTTTGTTTATTAGGATGAAAATTTTGTCGCACCTTTTGCCATTCTGTCGTCGAGCTGAGCGTGCAAAGCGCTCATCTGTCGATCCATACTCTGAATCCAAAGACCGTAAAGTTCGTCCAACATGGATTTTTTCATTCTTATAACAGGTTCAAACTCGTCGGGCAGAACAAAATCCGCATTGCCGCACGCGCTCTCCATTTGATTTATAAATTCACGTCCAAAGTTCAATTCCATGAGTTCCTCGCTATCGTCCTCGTTGTCGATTATTTCGTTGTTAGGCGCGAACGCCGCTGACGAGACATCGGGCATATCGTTCCGGACAACGGGCAAATTATTGTCGGACAAAGCTTTGGCGTACAACAATTTGAGAATTTTATCGTCGTAATCGTCATTGCCATTCTTACAGACATTTCGTTCGTCAGCGTTGAATGACGTTTCGGTACTCGTTGAATCACGATCATCCGCGTATTCCAGCGAGAAACTACGAAATTTTTTCGCTCTATTGCGACGATTGTTCGGGCTCGAACTGTGCGAGCGTTCTTTCAACTTTTCACTGTCGACTTTCGATAATTTCATCGCGTCAAAGGCGCGATCGTCGTCGACGACTCTCGTACGTTTTTTCTCGTAATTCTCGATCGTTACGTTTGGCACATCAGCGAGTAACAAAACATCAACGACCCAATCAAAATTACGATTGCACTGTTGCTCGTACAACGTTTTGAGATACTCGTCGGGATAGTGGGGAAACATTTCGATTAAATCGTCGAGACGATCGGTGGTATCTTTTTCCTTTTCGTCATTGAGATTTGTCTCGTTCGCGAGTATATTCGATTCGCCGGTCATCGAACTCTTGTCGAACATTATTTTCAATGGCTGACGTTCGACATTTGAAAAATTCGTCGATCCCTCGTTGATGCATCTGTTAACGCCCCATAATTCATGATATTCCGGCTCCGATGTACCGCCGACGTACGCAACGTTGAAATCATAATTCGTCGTCATTGTTTGTGCGTCGCTCATCGGTACAATTTTTTTATCATCGAACGACGAGAGAATCGGAATTATCGTATCGTCCAACGGAAACGGTGATTCTTTCCACGATATACTGTTTATATTGTCGGTCAACGGATTTATGACGTTACCGATTTTATTATCGCTACACGATCTTATCATTTCTTCTTTGAATGGATTCGTCAAGAGATCTTCTCGAGAGTCAGTTTTCTCATGAATTTCGTCGTTGTCAGTGGCCGATGAGGTTTTTTCAGTTGTCTCGTCGAGCTCGTACATTTGTGACAAATCCACGGTATCGAGATTTATCAAAACTTCTTCATTTTCGTTTATCAAATCCTCAGCTTTGCAATCTCGATTCTCGCGAGCCTCAAATTTATCCGGTCCTTCCGTATTTTCAATTTTTTCGTTAATCGTCGTTGTTGTTTCCTCGTTGCCACCGAGAATCGAAGTTTTTATCAGATTCAATATCGAACCAAACGTCGTTGTTTTTGTAGTCCCTTCCTCGTCATTATCGTTGCTCCCCTTAGCAATTTCCTCTTTAATTTCGGTATCGAATTTCGACGTTTTTTCCGTTATTTTATCGATAAAATACCGAGGACTCGATTCGTAACGAGTGATTTTCCGTTTTATATCTTCGATAACGATATTTTCTTCTTCGAGTAGTGTTCGATCGATTTCCAGTTTATCGTCGGAATCGAGAATCTTCTTAACGAGATTTTCTTTTTCCGTAACGTCAATGGCGATTATATCATCGATAACACTATCAGCCGGAACTTCACGCATCAATTTTTCCATGTTAATTAATTGCGATTGAAAAATTACCGATTTTCCAGTGTTTTCACAATCCTCGCCTTCTTCCGATACGAATTTCTCGACAGTAACATTTTCATCATTCATCTTCGTACTGTCTTTCGTGGAAATTTGAAAAGGGCTCACGTATTCACCGTGTCTACTGTGCAGCGTGTAAGTTCCGCGTATCATCGTAAAGTCCCAGCACTGTGACAGTACGTTGTCATTATTATCGGAAGATTTTATCTCCGAATCATGATTAGCAACATTGTTGACAACAGCGAGGCTGCCTTTTCTCTCGGAACCAATAGCTCCGAGCGTTTGTTGCGAGCCATTTGGGCTCGAGTCATTGTTACAAAGATCCTCCCGCGATTCGTCATTATCATTTCTTCCTTTTCTCTCGGAACCAATAACGCCGAGCGTCTGTTGCGAGTCATTCGGGCTCGAGTCTTTGTTACAAAAATCCTCGTGCGATTCGTCAATATCATTTCTGCCTTTTCTCTCGGAACCAATAGCTCCGAGCGGCTGTTGCGAGCTATTCGGGCTCGAGTCATCGTTACAAAGATCCTCCAGCGATTCGTCATTATCGTTTTTCGTAATATCAACGCTACGCTGAGAATCCGTGGATCCATCGAAATCGAGAGATTTTCCAAGATCGGAGGGATGCTCGCTACCCGATCCTTCGAGCATTTCGAAACTCTCGTCGTCGGAATCTTGCAATTCTTGAAGATAATCGTTGAATAATCCGTCGGTGTAATTCGACAAATTATCCGGATTATTCGTGATCGATGAATTGCTGGAATCGTCATTGACAATTTGATACTCGTTGTTCGGTATTGAATTGTGAGATTCATCGATATTTTGCATACTCTCGATATCGTGAGTCGTGAGTACGTAATTATTTTTCTGATCGTTGTCCCAATTTGATTTAATATCGGCCATACAAGGAACGAATCTTTCGATCAGCATAAACGGTGGTACAAGTCGGATCTGCGGGGGTTTATTTGCCGACGAATATTTCAGGCCGTACATATCGAGCAATCTTTTGCCGCTCATCGGACCCTCGTATCTCGACGCTCTTTCGCGAATTTTCGACTTTGGCACGTTGTGAGTGTTCTTCTCGGCGAGTTCTTTCGGATTACGGGCCCAGGGCGTATTGGGCTCAATGATCTCGAGTATGTAACCATTTTGAACGGCCATAGATGCGTAAGGGCGCATTTCCCGCGCCTCGATATTAGTATTATCGACGATAATGGGACTACGTCCGTCCTTCATTGCGTTCTTTACTCTCTGATGATTCGTACTGTGCGCATCTTGAAGTCTCGTTGGATCGAATTGATAAACGCCGCGTCCGAGTGTTATGAAAAAATCGTCGGTACTGAAAATATGTAAAGACGAATTACCGCCGGTAGTCGTATCGACGATGCTCTTTGCCAGCGTTGTTTTTCCACTGCCCGGTAAGCCTCTCAGTAAAATCAGTATTTTATTCCCGTTCATTATCGAACCTTTTATTCTGGTAAGTGTCGCGTCGTGAACGCTATGTCGAGGCGTTTGAGGTGGTGACGGTGTGTTTATCATGTGAATTTCCGGTTGTGTCCGACGAGGAGGGGTCTCGGTCGGCGATGACAAAAATTGCGAAACATTGGCGGCCGCCGCGAACGAGTGACTGATCGTGTAGTCGCTCGACTCGTCCTCGATAACAACATCGGCATCGTCGTCCGAGCTACTCTCCATTCCGCTCAGACGATACTGCACTTTCAGACCGCACAAAGACTCCGATTCGTTTTTTCTTATGTTCATTTTACTGTCGAACGAGACAACTTTTTGATTTTTATCCCGATAATCCGTAATCTCCTCGGGTGTCATTGTTGGGTCACGATTATCACGTTTTTCCTTCGCGGACTTGTTCCCACGCTTTTTCGGCGAATTTTTTATCTTTCTCTCCTCGCCCGGTGAATTCGTAACTTTGTTACGACAGGAACTACTACGGGAACGTGGACTATCGGGAAAATTTCCATAACCAAGATCAATTGGATTTACCACGGTGGAAATATTACTGCTACCCGTTGCACCGTAGAGACACAAATGCTCGAAGCACGAATCAGCCTCGGTAACGTTCGAAACATCATGCTTATGTTCAATTTTAACGGATAATCGGTCTTTGTCGCGAGACAGGTTACTTGTCTTTTCTCCGGAAGACTTTAATTTCGCTATGTTGCCGCAAAACGATCCCATACGATTTTTCGCTCCGCCCTTCTTGGGCTTGTCCGTTTTAAACGGTAATACAGGATCATTACTAACGTGAACATTCGGCGAATTTTCTGGTGTATACGGAACATACTCTTTTTCCATGATATTCCCTGTACTGATTTTCCGAATTTCATCGCTATCTTCGGATGCGATCGAAGCGATATTCTCGCTCGTTGAGTCAGAATTGTACCAAGTCAATGGATCTTCCACAGTTTCGCTCAGCGTGATGAGACCCTCGATGGATGGTTGTACTGAAATGATTATGTTCGAACGAACGAATATCAAAATTATAATATCGCTATATTCTTAAGGGCGGGGTAAGGGTTTTCACTTTCGAAAAATCGAATTTTTTTTTTTTGTCTTATCTTATTGTTTAACATTTCAAGAATATGTCCTTAAAATTTTAAACCGATCTAAGCAATATTCTTAAAGTTATTGTCGTATTAAGGGAGGGGTAAGGGTTTCAGCGTAAAAAAAAACACTTTTTTTGCGATTTTTTTTCTCAAATATGGATTGAGCAATTTCATTCGAACCTTTTGTACATTATTGAGCATACTTTTGACAATGTTGTGTAATTTTTTCACGCAGAAATATTGAAGCATAAGCCCGTAACAGAGCTTCCCCCAGAACGTCTTGGAAAACATTTTTTTCTTCACTTTTTTACTTCGTAAACTTTAGACGCGTTTTTCTCAAAACTACTTTTTCAAAGTCCGTGTTCACTGCCGTTTAAAAACTACTTGACCGATTCATTTCAAACTTTGTACACATTTTCTACATATCAAATACCTCCCCCCAACGTTTAGTTAAATTTTTTATTTTTACATTAAGGGTGTTTCCCACCCACAAAATGGCGGAATTTTTCGTGGAAAATAACAGTTCACACTTTAGATGGCCGTCAAAATTTTTTAAATGAACAAAAAAATTATCGGAGAACGTTGGGGGGAAGATTTGTTTATAATTTGACTAAATTTTCATGGTTTTTCATTTCCAGATAATTTCCGGCCGAGTTATAGTGAACACCGCAAATTGTTTTTTTTCCAAGACGTTCCGGGGGAAGGTCCGTTACGGGCTTATGCTTCAATATTTCTGCATGAAAAAATTACACAACATTGTCAAAAGTATGCACAATAATGTACAAAAGGTTCGAATAAAATTGCTCAATCCATATTTGAGACAAAAAAATCGCAAAAAAAGTGTTTTTTTTTACGCTGAAACCCTTACCCCTCCCTTAAATATTTTCTACAAAGAAGAGAGAGTAATGAATTTCAGCTTACATTCCCAGTTACAATTCTGAACTATGGACAGTATAACAGCCGGTTCAAGAGTCGAACCAAACATCTCATTGAGCGTGGCGAGGGTCTCTTGCTGGGACTCTTTTATGTTTCTCTTGTTAACGTTGATCTTGGTCGAACCTTTGCCAGTGGAAGCTGATGCGACCGGTGGCCACTGATCGTTCGATGCCATTTTTATTTATTTTATAATACTAAACCGACGTCGAGTCGGCTTTCCCTGAAGACAAAACAAAAAATGTATGTTAGCTCAATTACAACTGATATTCATTAACACGATATTCATTCATTGTTTAAGATTAAAAACCTTTTTTCCGCTCCAAACGCTTTTAGTACAATCACGTAAAAAGAATGAAAAGCAAATAAAAATCTGTTTGATACAGAGCATAAAAGATCTAAGAAAAATGCTGTGTTTTAACGAAAAACAACAAATCAAAGGAATATCGATTGACGATAAACAAAAGGGTACAATCGAACAAATTCGACACTTTAATTTAGTGGGCTATCATATTCCCCAAAACTATATTCCCCAAACCGGCATTTGTTTCCCAAAAGTTAGGGTGATTAACTTTGCACACATATATTGTGTCGTGAGCAAGGAAATCGTATTATCCATTACGTGATACCGGGTGAGCAAAACTACTGCGGAATACCTCGTACAACCATGAAATATCATTGCGCACTTAGAATATGTAAACAATGTGCGTACTTCCGGTGAGTGCTCCATGGGTTTTTCGTACTGGATTGCAAAATAAATACATTGAGGAACGTCATATAGCCAAACTGATATTCGCGAGATCCGGCTCTCCGAAGTTTTTGAAGTAAATTTTTTCTATGTTTTACTTCATAAACTTGAATTAACCTGAAGAACTTCGGAGACCCGGACCTCGTGAGTAACAGTTCGGCTGTATGACGTTCCTCAATGTATTTATTTGACGATTTAGTACGAAAAACGCGTGGAGCTTTCGCCGGAAGTACACACATTGTTTACAGAGTTTAAGTGGACAATGATATATATTCTTGATTGCACAAGCTACTCCGCACTAGTTTTGCTCGCTTGGTCTTCGTGAATAACGTGGATAACACGATTTTCCTTGCTCGCGACACAATATAAGTGCAAAGTTAATCATCGTAACTTTTGGGAAACAAATGCCAGCTGCGGGAATATGAATTTGGAGATTACGAATTTGGGCAATCTGATTTTGGGGAATATGATAACCAACCATTAATTTACGTCGTTTTGTTTGTTAGTCATCTCATATATCATATACGAAATAAATTGTCTATGAAAAAGTACGCAAAATTCTAATACGTATAATCACGAAAAACAATACAAATAGAATAATGAACATGGCGTAGAATCCTGAATCCTAAAACACGTCATAAATAGATTGGTTTTTCTCAATGTCGACAAATTCCCCCGCCCCGATCCGCGAGCCCGAGCATCAGAGATATTTGAAATGAACTAAAGAACGGAGAAACAAAAAACAGCGCGAATTTTTTTTCGTCGCTCCGCTCCGAGAACAGAATGGAGTCTGTAAAAAATAAAAAAAGATCATGATACTTTCGATTATTGGTTTTTGTTGGTATAAATACTAGAAATCGAAAGAATACTAGTGACAATACGTGAGCGATGCACGGACATTTTTCTTTTTTGTGCCACTTTGATCGTTTGTAAAGCTGCAGTGTCAAATTGTACGATGAAGAAAAATAAATAAAACAAAGCAGATATTTCAAAGTGTCTTACCGAACAAAACGACGTGTTGTCTTATAACGTTTCGAAACTGTATTATTCAAAACAGCATTACGAATTCCAAGAGGTACAGAGAGAGAGATAGAGATAATACGAACTTTACGTGCGTACGTGTATCCTTGTGAGTGAAATGTTGAGAGAAAAAAAAAGATAAAAAGGAAGCTTTAGTGATAACAAACACGACGGATGCGATAGTGTGTTCGTTTGCTATATACGAAATACGGGGTGCATACGTATGCGTGAACGGAATGTAAAAAAGATTGGTGATAAAAAAAGAGGGGATCTGACTGCTCTGAACGTAGCCCCCGCACAATTCAAATCAGCGCGTCAACGTTAAGAATAATTTTCGTCAAGTTCGCGAGCAGCAGTAAGCATTGGTGAGAAATTGTAGTACCGTAACATTGACCATAGGATCGGGAATCTTGTTACAGTAGAAAAATTGAATTTCTTTTCAGACTTACAAGGTACATCGGACTATTCTTGATGAAAATGGCTCTTCATTCGCTTCTAGATGTGTCACTGCTCTCGAAGATAAGGGTACGTCTGTTATCTGACAATTAATTTTTCATTATCAAGTTATTTTTCCAAAGCTTAAGCATTAGACAATGTTCCAACGAACAAAACTCATTTAATTGAAAATTAATAATTAACGAATAAATTCCTTTCAGCGTCGCGAACAAGCGCAACAAGAATCTGATGACTGTGGGGAATTTGGTGGTATGTTTTTGGTCCGATTTGTTGCGACCCGAGGAGGAGACGGTAGCTTCGATAATCGACATCAAATTTTATAATACAAATCACATTTTATCCACTTAATATAAATGAATGTAAATAAATACATATATATATTTGTATATATTAATATATATTTGTATATATAATTTTCGTCAAGTTCGCGAGCAGCAGTAAGCATTAGTGAGAAATTGTAGTACCGTAACATTGACCATAGGATTGGGAATCTTGTTACAGTAGAAAAATTGAATTTCTTTTCAGACTTACAAGGTACATCGGACTATTCTTGATGAAAATGGCTCTTCATTCGTTTCTAGATGTGTCACTGCTCTCGAAGATAAGGGTACGTCTGTTATCTGACAATTAATTTTTCATTATCAAGTTATTTTTCCAAAGCTTAAGCATTAGACAATGTTCCAACGAACAAAACTCATTTAATTGAAAATTAATAATTAACGAATAAATTCCTTTCAGCGTCGCGAACAAGCGCAACAAGAATCTGATGACTGTGGGGAATTTGGTGGTATGTTTTTGGTCCGATTTGTTGCGACCCGAGGAGGAGACTGTAGCTTCGATAATCGACATCAAATTTTATAATACAAATCACATTTTATCCACTTAATATAAATGAATGTAAATAAATACATATATATATTTGTATATATTAATATATATTTGTATATATAATTTTCGTCAAGTTCGCGAGCAGCAGTAAGCATTAGTGAGAAATTGTAGTACCGTAACATTGACCATAGGATTGGGAATCTTGTTACAGTAGAAAAATTGAATTTCTTTTCAGACTTACAAGGTACATCGGACTATTCTTGATGAAAATGGCTCTTCATTCGTTTCTAGATGTGTCACTGCTCTCGAAGATAAGGGTACGTCTGTTATCTGACAATTAATTTTTCATTATCAAGTTATTTTTCCAAAGCTTAAGCATTAGACAATGTTCCAACGAACAAAACTCATTTAATTGAAAATTAATAATTAACGAATAAATTCCTTTCAGCGTCGCGAACAAGCGCAACAAGAATCTGATGACTGTGGGGAATTTGGTGGTATGTTTTTGGTCCGATTTGTTGCGACCCGAGGAGGAGACGGTAGCTTCGATAATCGACATCAAATTTTATAATACAAATCACATTTTATCCACTTAATATAAATGAATGTAAATAAATACATATATATATTTGTATATATTAATATATATTTGTATATATAATTTTCGTCAAGTTCGCGAGCAGCAGTAAGCATTAGTGAGAAATTGTAGTACCGTAACATTGACCATAGGATTGGGAATCTTGTTACAGTAGAAAAATTGAATTTCTTTTCAGACTTACAAGGTACATCGGACTATTCTTGATGAAAATGGCTCTTCATTCGTTTCTAGATGTGTCACTGCTCTCGAAGATAAGGGTACGTCTGTTATCTGACAATTAATTTTTCATTATCAAGTTATTTTTCCAAAGCTTAAGCATTAGACAATGTTCCAACGAACAAAACTCATTTAATTGAAAATTAATAATTAACGAATAAATTCCTTTCAGCGTCGCGAACAAGCGCAACAAGAATCTGATGACTGTGGGGAATTTGGTGGTATGTTTTTGGTCCGATTTGTTGCGACCCGAGGAGGAGACGGTAGCTTCGATAATCGACATCAAATTTTATAATACAAATCACATTTTATCCACTTAATATAAATGAATGTAAATAAATACATATATATATTTGTATATATTAATATATATTTGTATATATAATTTTCGTCAAGTTCGCGAGCAGCAGTAAGCATTAGTGAGAAATTGTAGTACCGTAACATTGACCATAGGATTGGGAATCTTGTTACAGTAGAAAAATTGAATTTCTTTTCAGACTTACAAGGTACATCGGACTATTCTTGATGAAAATGGCTCTTCATTCGTTTCTAGATGTGTCACTGCTCTCGAAGATAAGGGTACGTCTGTTATCTGACAATTAATTTTTCATTATCAAGTTATTTTTCCAAAGCTTAAGCATTAGACAATGTTCCAACGAACAAAACTCATTTAATTGAAAATTAATAATTAACGAATAAATTCCTTTCAGCGTCGCGAACAAGCGCAACAAGAATCTGATGACTGTGGGGAATTTGGTGGTATGTTTTTGGTCCGATTTGTTGCGACCCGAGGAGGAGACTGTAGCTTCGATAATCGACATCAAATTTTATAATACAAATCACATTTTATCCACTTAATATAAATGAATGTAAATTAATACATATATATTTGTATATATACATTAGGGCGATTTTTTGTTTTCGACTATTTTTTTCCCTTTTAGTCCCCACCCGAAATTTTGTTGGATATGTCGAAAAAAAAATTCCCTGAAAGTTACAGCCCTTAATATTAATTCTAAGTATTCTTCCGAAGCGTGAGAAGATTTTCCATCTAAAAACACGTAAATCGAACTTTTTTTTTTCAAATTTCTATAACTCAGCCGCAATTTATGCTATTATATTGTTCTTGGTTTCGATTTACTCAGAATGAAACAATCTAGAAAAGTGCCTATTGCGGCGAGAGTGTAAATTGTACTGATGAGTCGGTACGGGTCACTGAAGTTGATTTTTACCAAAAATTCTCGTTTTTTTCGCTGTTATCTCCGAAACAATGAACTTTAGGAAAAAAATGTAAACGAAAAATTTGTTGAAAATTTAATTTCCTACAAAAAAGGACCTATCGACCCATTTGCTTAGATTAATATTTCTTGAGATATTGAACTTTTTGTATTTTTCATTTTTTTATTATTATTCAATATTTCATATTTTATAAATTTTATGCTACTGATAAGTTAAAGTTCAATATCTCAAGAAATATTAATCTAAGCAATTGAGTCGATAGGACCTTTTTTGTAGGAAATTAAATTTCCAACAAATTTTTCGTTGACATTTTTTTCGTAAAGTTAATTGTTTCGCAGATAACAGCAAAAAAACGAGAATTTTGGGTAAAAATCAACTTCAGTGACCCGTACCAACTCACCAGTAGAGTTTACACTTTCACCGCAAAAGGCACTTTTTTAGATTGTTTTATTCTGAGTAAATCGAAACCAAGAACAATATGATAGCATAAAATGCGGCTGAGTTATAGAAATTTGAAAGAAAAAAAAATTCGATTTACGTGTATTTCAGATGGAAAATCTTTTCACGCTAAGGGTAAGTACTTAGAATTAATATTAAGGGCTGTAACTTTTAGGGAATTTCTTTTTCGACATATCCAACAAAATTTCGGGTGGGGACTGAAAAAAAAAAATAGTCGAAAAAAAAAAATCGCCCTAATATACATATATAAATAATTTGAAAATAAATTATTGGAATAACTTTTTTTCGTTTCTTGAAATATCTGCCTTTGATCTACTATACCGACCGACTTTTTATTTTCATGCCCACTCTTCATTCAAATAGCGCGCCGCGGCTGGATGCATATCTTTTTAGTTCCGACAGTCCAATAGTACATAGATAGCGCTACAAACAGTGGCTGTGCTTTTTAACATGGGAGTTTCAGGCCCTGCGGTAAGGATACTCGCGTGAAGAAGTTGGCAACGTTGAACAACATCGCATAGGAAATTTACGTCATTTTCCGTTTTGTAATCATAGTAAACAGTGTTTTTTTGTTGTTGATATTTATTGTATTGTACAATGTCCGAATACGATAAAGTGAGAACAGGAAAATTGACGCTAAAGGGCGAAAAACCCAAGTACGAAAGTTATATCCTTTGACGGAATGTTTTTCAATATCGTTATTTAGTATTTTTGAGGTTAGAAACGTTTGTTTTGTTTTAGATCGAAGAAACGAAAGCACAAGAAGCAAGGACGCGATGAAAAAACGACGAGTATTAAGGAAGACGATTCCGCGATTCATGGTATTCGTTAATCATTAGTTATTTTTTATTTTTAATATTTATGTCGTAATATTAAGTGAAAACGTCAATCCGGAGTTTAAATGCGTTATTAAATTTCAGGCGGTTGGTGGAAGGTTAACAATGTTTCTGAGATAATGGGCACAGTGGCTATACAGTATGGAAAACAAACTTACATCAAAGCGTTGGACAACGGTTTGTTCACTCTGGGAGCTCCACACGACGAGGGCGAAGGTCCGTCGCCGGAAGAAATTCTAACTGCATTTCCCGTTAACGACACTAAAGTTGCGTTGAAGTCTGGATACGGAAAGTATCTTGGGGCAGATCAAAAGGGAGTAGTTATCGGAAGGAGCGACGCCGTCGGTGCCATGGAACAGTGGGAACCAATTTTTCAAGTACGGAACTAACGGTGCTCAAGTTTGTGAGCAAACATTTTATCGATCGTAATTCAGTTTTTTTTTGAGATTCGTACCAAGAACGTTAGACTTGTAACAAAAGCAATATTTTCTATCGATTGGAACTTAAGGGGGTAAATAGAGTTACGACAGCGTTTTCTCAATGATTTTCATGAATTTTTTTATAATACAAAAAATGAATATAATTTATTGAAACTTTAAGAATATTATATACATATATTTAAGTATATACCATAAAATTTTTATACATATATTTAAGTATATACTATAATATATCACCGACCCCATATTGCAGGTCACAATCAGACTCAGCATTTTGCGTACATTCTGGAAGCCGCAATTTTCATCTAAAATCAAACGAGGTTGGAATTTACTTTTATCATATGTCTCTCTTCTATATGAACCTAAATGCTATCAAAAAAATAGAAAATAGAATTTTTTACAGGGGTCAAAACAAAGAAGCATGATTTTTTGCCATTTTTTACAACTTTATTTGCAAAAAAAAAATTATTTTAAATAATGATAATATTCCGATTTTAGGTTTATATAGAGCGCAATACTATGAAGAAAGTAACTGCCAATTTTCAAAACGATTGTTTGGAAACTTTTCAAACTAGCGTGTACGGGAGTTAAAAAAAAAGTCCTTTTCAGAAAAACGCGTTTGAAAAAATAGTACCAAGAAAAACAAGCAATATGGGGTCGCTAATATTTTTTAGTATATACTTGAATATAAGTATAAAAATTTCATAGTATATACGTAAATATATGTACAAAATATTCTCAAAGTTTCAATAAATTATATTCATTTTTTATACTGTAAAAAAATTCATGAAAATCATTGAGAAAACGCTGTCCTAACCCTATTTCCCCACTTAATGGCTTATAACAATAGAACGAGTCGGAATTTTCATTAAAAATTTTGGGAACATATTTTTCAATAGTTTTACTAACAATTTATGAAATAAAAAAAAAATCGATTTTTTGAACCGTCTAACCTTATTTCCCCCCTTAAGAACTTAACAAAGTTTTTGAGCTTTATTCAATCGGAAATCTGTCTATTACGAATGGAATGTTAAGTTTATATCGTTTATCCTTTTTTTTTTTATCAGGATGATAAATTGGCGATACTGAGCAATACGAATTGCTTCATTTCCATCACCGACGAGGACGACGTTGTATGCAGAAATAAAGTTGCCGGTCCATCGGAATATTTGTGCGTAAGAAGTATGATACAGAGAGTCGACGATCCGAACAAAGACGTTCCTATGGACGAGCGAGGATCCTTAGCCGACATAGAAGTTAATTACGTGTACGTAAACGCGAATAAAATACTTTTCGCGCAAAATCGAATATAGAAAAATGTCATTCACATCTCTGCGAACAAACTGATATCTTTCAATTACTTTTGTTCGCAGACGCAAGTTTCAAAAGTTTCAGGACAAAAAATTGCGCGTCAACAAGGATGATCGTGGGGAATTGGAAAAGGCAAAGGTCGACGGAAGTCTTCACGAGGCTTTGCTCGACAGACGAAGTAAAATGAAAGCCGATCGTTACTGTAAATAAACTTATTGACTAACGGCAAGTACGTCAGGTCAATAATTTTTCTCTTTTATAAATAAAATGAATATGAAATATCACCGATGATTAGATTATTCGCACGTCGGAGGAGAGCTTTATAATGGACCGCTTGGGACAAATCAATGTTCATCGTAGTTTAACCGTCGCAATATTATTCGCAAAAGTATATTGAAGAAATTGTTGTTCACGCGAAAAAATCGACGACGTAAACGATAGCTGACACTGTTTCGCCATCGAAATATTTTCAGAACAAGTTTCATCTTCCAAATCTACAATTACTTGGCTTTAATTTTTTTTTGTTTTATTTTATTCATAAAAAAAACATCTTCATTGATTACGCGCTGTCCTTTTGACTATTTTTCTTCCAGTATTTCACTGTCACGTTTTTCTCCGTTTATTGCGATTGAAAAGTTACCAGCAGGCTATTACATCTCATAGGTCGCGCTTGTGCGAATTATAATTATAAATTATCTTTTTTTTTTTTCTCTTTCGTAAAAGCCCCCCGTCTCCCTCGCGCAGAACACTAATCCAACGTCGTTCTACGATAAAAGAAAAAAATTTACCGATTCATATCTACAGTTTCGATGCGTTATTTCTTTTTTTTCATCGTACCAACTAGTGTTACACAAGCGTTACATCGTCATTATAATCGTAATTTTATAATGTTTATTAAAATATTGCCTGATACTATCTCTTCAAAAATGTACAAATCGATTGAAAAACGAAAGCTATTCACGATCGCCCGTTTCGATTTTATCCTCGCGTTTTCCTCATTGATTCGTATATATCGGTACTTTCATAGAAAGAAATCGAAGATCCATAATGAAGAATCGGAAAGTAATATTTGAAAATCGTCAAATTTAAATTAAAAATCGAAGGAGTACAAGATAGTCGTTTTGTTTGTTCTGTCGACAGTAAAAATTCGTAGACGCGTGAAAGAGAAAAAAGAATCGTAATAACTCGAAACGAAAATACTTTAATTTATTTAATTTAACTAGTGAGAAATTCACATAATTGTGATTGGATTCCCCTCTCGAATTGTGAATCTCGTGGCGGAGCTCTCTTGAGGTTTACTTTTTTTTTTTCGAGCGAGCTTCGATCTGTTATATTCTCATTAACGAAGTCAATATTCAATTAAATTGACTATTTTTTTTAGCACGTTTGAAAAACGTCTCGATTTGGACTCTTCGGCAATTTTCGTAGGAAAGATCTCGCTTATACGAAGATTCGTTTCAGTCGGATGCCCTCTCCACCCCACTCATCCAAAATTCTATTAATATAATATCAATGGTCCGACAAAACTGATCTCTCTCTGTGTGTGTGTGTGAGTATTTACAGTCACGGTCGGGAGGTAGTGGGTCGTGTTTCCTGTATACCAGACGCTGAAAATATAATCGCGTATCTTGTCGCGGAGGAGACCCCCACGTTGTCGTCACACCAGGTTGAAATTTCTCGAGTACGGAAACCATTGCGCTCTTTTTTTCTTTTTTCTATTCTAAATACGCGACGAAATTAAACTCGGATGAATTATTATTATTATTATTATTATAGCCCGAGTCCGGCATCGGAAGAGAGATTCTTGTCAAGATCGCTCGATCATTATTAATAAAAACGATATGAAAAATTGTGTGAGCTTGCGGATCGACGATTACGATCGGTCCAACCAGAACGGACGAAAAAAATAATAAACGTTCTTTTTTCTCCTTCCCCGTACACGGTTTTACAATGAGCCTAACCGGTTATTCTCTCACCCAACTCGTATCTTCCGATGTCAACGTTGGACTTTTGATATCGCGATATTAAACTACGGCTTTAAAAAATGGAAAGAAAAACGTAAAATTGAAACGATATGTACTAACTAAATTGGAACCTCGAGAGCACGGACAGTTCAATTTCTTAATTTGTTTTTTTTTTCTTCTCTTTTTCGTTATTTTTTTTCGAATCAGGACAAATTTAATCGTTAACAAATCGTGGTGCATCGGGAGGGAGAATTTTTTTTTTCTTTCGAATGTTTTTTTTTTTTTTTTTCAGACGTTGGAAACTTTTGATAAAGCAGGATTTAGTTTCGATCAGATATTTCAGCTGCCTCGGACCTCCGTCGACGACGTTCCTTCGCCTCGTTGTAATTTCAACCATTCGACAAATTCATCGAGCATTACTGGCCCTGAAATGGAATGCAAAGTTAGAATGACTCAAAATTGGTTCTCACGCGGTTGCGTGGAGTTGTAAACAACGACAAAAAAAAACGAAGATCATCGTGGAAAACTTACACGCTCCGTCCAAATCGTAATTCGATAAATCGTGATTGATTGTTCGCGAAAATTCCAATATGTTGCACCACTGATCTTTGTTTATTACTTTATACTTGGACTGATCTAAGAATTGTGCAAATTGGGAAAATAATGGCCAATGCTTTCCTAACAGTAACTGTAACATTACTCGTGCAGTCTCCATGTCCATACTGCGCTGATCTTTGTCCTGAGATAAGAGAAAAAAAAGCATTATTTAGTACTTAAGGGTTAGTACTCACATACCCCTGAAATTTTCAAAAAATCGATTTTTTTTACAGATTTTTATTCTCTATAGTTTTAAGAATTGAAGAGAAAACTTTTAAGAAAATTCAACTCGTTTACAAAGTTATAGCAATAAATGTGACCGGACATTGGTTGGGAAGGCTACCTGGCTAACTTTAACCGCGTTTTTCTCGAAACTATGTTTTTCGACAGTGTCACCATGATAACTCAGTCAATTTTTAATGTTTTTCAAGGTTTTTTTTTAAATCATGATAATTATTTTCTGAATAGTCTGACGAGAGGTTTTTTTAATTTCTTGGCTGGACAATTTTTTATAAATTATCGGACTAATTTTTTTTTTTAATTTCATACTAAAGTTTCAAATACTGTAATTTTTTTAATTAAAAAAAAATAAATCCCTCCGTTAGACTATTACTACTACATTATTTTTTATGTTTGCAGATTGGATAATTTTTGGTGAATTTATGATGTCGACACGGAGGCACCATGGTTTTCATCTGTAGTTTATTTATACCCGTAAAAAATAATGTTAATATTAAAAATAAAAGGTAAAAAAATTTTTTTCTTATAGTTGAAAAGTTAATAAAAAATGTGAAATCAACAATTTGATTTTTTTTTTCACCATATAACTGTTATAATAATTTTTCAAATTTACTCGGTTTTCAGCGCGCGCAGCAATATGTGAGCCCTTATTAGACGTTATCATAATCAAACTGGTCTTGAATTATTATATTCATTAAGGTGGGTAAAAAAAAATTACTAATTTTTTTTTTCATCGATATAATGAAAAATGTATTGTTTGGCATCTCGAAAAACCATCTGCAAGTATGAGCGGCCTCTACCTTTCATATTTAAATTAAGAGGTCCCTCATCGCGAATTTTCATTTCCCATTTAAATAACATGGAAACATTTTTTTTTTTAACTTTGGAATTTTATTAGACTTCAATCGTTGATGTTACGAGAGTGTTTTAGCACATTTTTGTAGAACATTTGATGCTCCACAAAAAAGCTCTCTTGTGTCTAATCGATAAAAGTAACCGTACGAAAAATAATTATTGTAAAAATAATAATAATTAATATTTGTTTGAAAACAATTAGAAATATATTAGTAGTATATTAGTATATTAGTAATATATTAGTAGTATATTTATTCATATTGATAACGAAAATTTTTAAAAATTAAAGATTTATGTACTACTAAACGAGATAAGTAGAATCCAGAGCTAATTATCACCGATTATTATTTGTACGGTTACTTTTATCGATTAAACACAATTGAGCTTTTTTGTAGAGCATCAAATGTTCTACAAAAATGTGCTAAAAGACTCTCCTAACATCAACGGTTTAAGTCTAATAAAATTCCAAAGTTAAAAAAAAAATGTTTCCATGTTATTTAAATGGGAAATGAAAATTCGCGATGAGAGATCTCTTAATTTAAATATGAAGGGCTCATACTTGCAGAGGGTTTTTTTGAGATGCCAAACAATACATTTTTCATTATATCGAGAAAAAAAAAATTAGTCATTTTATTAAATAATAGTAATTAAATATATAAAATGACTAATTTTTTTTTTTCTCGATATAATGAAAAATGCATTGTTTGGCATCTCAAAAAAAAACCCTCTGCAAGTATGAGCCCTTCATATTTAAATATGAATATTAATTCATCTTTACAAAGTTTTATTGATTTATTGACAATTGATACTCGATCACTTTTACTACAGCGTGAGTTTTTTTTACATGACAAACCAATTACAGCGATTTATTATCAGAGGCAATATTAATTTACACCAATATCTGAATCAGTGTATTTTCATTGGGTTTTGAAATAAACAATTCAAAGTCCGTTTTGTTTGTTGAAAGATTATCCGCTGATTTCTAGTGCCAATTAACCGATCGATAACTCAAATAATATATTGTGGAAAACTTACTCTAGCGAAATCGTAAGCGTATCGATAGATGCCCTTGAACGTGTGTGGATCGTTCAAAAGGTTTCTTAGGTATTCGAGCTTTTGTTGTACTTTATTTATGGAATCACACTGTAACTCTGAGAGGCCCTTCAACCATTCGGCAAGTGTGAAAAAGCCCATTTGTCGGGCGTTCATTCTGTACGCGAGTACGAGCATCACAACGTTCTCGGGCTCAACACCGATATCCTCGCAAAATTTTTCCATTCCCTCAGGTCCAAGAGTGTCCGGATCGTCCGGTGTTGTGTATTCTCGAAACCAAGTGACGCAACGTTTTTGCGAAAACGACGTTGCGCTCGAGACATCGTCTGTTTTTGTATATCGCCTTGCACTTCAATGAAACGAGAAGAAAAAAAAGGAGCACGTTTAAATATGAGAAAATCGATATTTTTTTAAGGATTAAAATAAGGAAAATAAACCTTTTGAAGATATCGTTTAGTCAATACAAGTTCGTGTATTCAAAAGATTGTGTTATTAAAATAAACAACTGAGATTGAATAGAACGACGAACGAGAATTTAATTAATTTTATAATTCGCAATTTTGTATATGTTTTTCATTCGATTAATTCAAAGCGAAAGAAAATACGCTTTGCATACGGTACATATTTAATTTGCCAATGAAATCAGCAATAAAAGGTCAAATCAAAAAAACGTTAGACTTCCGATTAGCGGTTAATCTGCGCTCTGAGAATTATGCGTTGTTGATAATTTTTTGTAGACTTAAGATGCGTTTAGTTGAATTTTTGTTTTATGATGAGAGGAATTCTAAAAATTTCGGAGTAAATCTCGTTAACGTTGAAAGCATCTTTGTCGATTATCAACGAACCTCTTGTCATCCATGCACCGTTTTCGAGGCTGATTATTCGTGCGCCTAACCGTCGACAGAGACAATTTCCACTCGCGACTTCAATGAATTTACAATTGTGAAATGTAATTCATGAATTTCTAGCCACCGTCAGATCTTCGATTATTTAATCATTTGTACGATCGCGCTTAAGCTTATGGAAGATTTTATATAAATCGTCGTAGGCGATGTTTTCTTTTTCAAGTAAGTTTGATACAAAAGGGAAATAAATAAAAAATAAAAATCAACACTTGTTTGGGATGCCAGTAAGTTGGACCGTCCCAAGTGGCAGGGAAGGGCAGACTAAATCTGTGGACAGTCTATTTTAGTGTTCTGCTGTCTCTCTCTTTTTCTTTCTCTCTCTCTCTCTCTCTACACGTATAATGTATCTTGGTAGATGCATCCGAAGAAGAATAATCAAAATGCCTCGAAATTTTCCCAAGTTCATTTTCCCGACGTCAAGCACGTTCGGAGTGGCTCGAGCAATTTTAATCCTCGAATTATTTGTCTTAAGGTAGTAGTCTGGTAACTTAAGCCGATTTTCATGTCTTTTTTTGGAGGGCGTTTTTTTGTAGGAAAATAAAAATGAATCGTTTTGGATATTTAGTATGTTTTTATTTACATATTAAAGAACCAAAAAAAATTTGTTTCAAAAAATTTAATAGTTTTCTATTATTATTATTATTGATCGAAGTTGGCACTTCGAGAAAAAAGCGCGTGGGTGGCCCCGGTGATTTTGGCTCTTGATGTTATCTGAAATCGAAAATTCTTGATAATTCTTAATCTATAGACATGTCATTCTGGTCGGAACTACTGAAGTTAAGTTTCATGGATAAATAACAAAATGGCGGACTTTGGAAAAAAACGTCTTTTTCCATTTTGTTATTTATCCATGAAATTGAACTTCAGTAGTTCCGACCATAATGACATGTCTATAGATTAAGAATTATCAAGAATTTTTGATTTCAGATAACATCAAGAGCCAAAATCACCGGGGTCACCCACGCGCTTTTTTTTCGAGGTGCCAACTTCGATCAATAATAATAATAATAATAATAAACTATTAAATTTTTTCAACAAAATTTTCTTTCGTATCTTTAATATGTAAATAAAAATATCCTAAATATCCAAAACGATTCATTTCTATTTTCCTACAAAAAAACGCCCTCCAAAAAAGACATGAAAATCGGCTTAAGTTACCAGACTACTACCTTAATCTCGGTAAACAATATTTCGGAGTGTTCATTTGTTTTCAAGAAAATAAACAATAACACTCATGGACTCGATGTCGGAAACTCGTGTGAGAATCAAGCGGTGGAAATGAACCGACAAGAAAGAGAGAGAGAGAGAGAACTTCTTCATTCACTGGCTGAGAACTCTTTCGCAAGATTTTCCACATAAAAATCAGAAAAGGCGCAATATCGACTAAAAACAAAAAAAAGAATCATTTTAAAAGAAGAAATATCATTTTCACGTGGTTGAAACTAATTTTTGTATTTCTTCCATCTATCACCGTCTCCCATAGATTTGATTGTACATTTTTCTAACTAAATATTATAACAGAGCTTATTATATAAATAAGCTTATATAAATTATAAATTACAAAGCTGTGTTGTACAACATAACGGACTTTAGGTTCTTGTATCCGTGTACACAGTTGAACGATAAAAAAAAATTTGTAAAAAAAACATTTGTTTTCACGAATCATAAAATTGCAAACTGAGGAAACGAAAATTATAATTACGATGATATTATAAACAATTTTTGTCGTACACACCTGGAAGTGTGTCTGAGCCTTTTCGACGGATGTCGTGGCGCGTTATCCTCGTTAGCGCTAGGCGGCATATCCGTAGAGGCGTGATGATGATGATGGTTATTTGTACTGGAGGGCGCTCTCCGCTTACTGCGAGGCATCCCTCCACCTCCTACACCCAAAACACCCGCTTCGCCTCGCTCTTCTCTAGCTTCGCTAAGGCGTCTGAATCTGTTGATTGTTGTTTCGCAAGGTCCTTGCACCTGACGATTATTCTCCCTCCAGGGAGTCTGTAAACGAAAATAAAACGGAAACATTTTTATGTTTATCAATATACGACCGCTATTAATCTGTTTTTTTTTTTAATTCCTTGCTCGAAAACAGTTTTCATGCATAAAATCATAGAGGGTAGCGTCTTTGAGTCTACAATTTTTTTTTCTCCTTTCTCCAGGCACGTTCCGTTAACGTCCTCTCTCTTTTCGTCTCGCCACATTTCTCTTTGAACTTATAGCAAATATGTTGAGCCTCAAAAAATCTGCTCTCATCTCGAACGACTGATCGACAAACAAAATAGCGCCAAATAACCAAACGAATGAAAACGTAGTAAAATTCTCGCGACTAACCCCGCGGTGAGTTAAAAAATTTGCGCAAACTTCCCCTTCCCAAAGACTTTCCGCTCGTCGCAACGAGCCAGTCTCCGTTATCGGAAGGTTGCACGTTAAGACGAATGACGCGTAAATTGTTCATTGACTACTGAAATTTCGTGAGTTTATCGAACTGTAATTTTGTGTCAAACGAATTTGTGACCGATAGGAATAACGACGATCGACAAAAGAAGATCTCAAGATAAACGGAAGAGAGATGGGAGAGGACACGTCGTACACCATGGAATTGAGAACTTGTCCCTCGAACTAAAGCCTAAAAAAAAATGAAAGATTGGAGTTAACAAAAAAAAAAGAAGAAAATCCAACACAATCAAGTGTTAAACGAAAACACTTTCGAACAAATTGTAAAGGACAAAACGTAAAAAATCGTCAAAGAGCGAGAAAAAAAGAAGAAAAAAAAACTATTACTACATCCAATTTGGTCATGCTCACCGTATAATTGTAACGTACGTTTCCCGACAAATTGAAAGAGCTTAGCTGATCGGTGATGTATCTCGTTTCACGACGACTCGACTGTTCCTTCTCGGCCGTCTCGACACTCGACAATAACGAGGTTAGGTTCATCAATACATCACAGATATTTCGACACTATTCTCTTTCTTCCTTTTCGTCCGTACGCTTTTGTTTTTTTTTCTTTCCTCTGTCCTTCAATATTTTGATTTTTCTTTCCTTCTCCCTGTCCTCCTTTTTATCCTGTCGAATCTCAAGAGTCTCGTTAACACCGTTTTTCTTCTTTTCGTTGTTTTTAATATTACAGAGAGCGCGACTTACAAGCCGTACGAAGAGAAGCGCTTTACAAACCGTGTAACATATAATTTACAGTTGAGCAAACGAAAGAGGAAGCGAAGCGGTGTGACCGAGAAATTAAGAGGAAGAAAAAGAGCAAAAGAATTTTGTTAGTTTGTGGCCCGAACGAATGGTAGTGCGAGATCTCGAAGATGAAGAGATGGTGGAAAACAAAAGTGATATATATCCTTGAATTCTTGGGATTTGGATTTGTTTTATCTCTCTCTCTCAGTCACTTTTTCATTCTCGACAATTTACAATTGCTAGGCGTTAAACGGAAGAAATAAAAATTTCTCTCTCGAAACTCGGAATTCGCCGTTTAACGATTGTAACGCGTTGGGAAAATAAGAGGGAGAAATGTTTGTCGTTGATCGATTATGAGAAATTTTGCATTTTAGATGAGAAATGCTCGATGGAAAGTGTACATCATTAACGTGTTTCAATATTGGACGGATCGTGTGGCACGCGAATTGCCAGTGGATACACCCTCTCGCCCCCTACCTTCTCGCGCTTTTTTCTTTTTTTTTTTGTTTCTGTAGTAACCTCTCGCTCTTGGGAATTGCTAATTCGTCGCCCTTCCCGAATTATCAACAATTTTTCTTTTTTGCTTTATACTAATAAAGCTATTTTGTCGTGGTAGAACCGTACGTTCAATCGGACTATTTCGCGATTACTGTTAGAGCGCCATTTAACGCTTTCGAGAGGAAAAATTATCTGTATATATGTATATTTGTTTTGTGTGCAATCGGTAAATACGGCTCGTCCGCGGTCCTCTTTATTCTAATGCCTGTCACACTACCTAAAAAATCCTTTACGTCGGCCAAAACCTGCGTGTAAACGGCGAGATGCCGTAGTTTTGAGAATTTACGCTAGGAGGCGTTCTTCTGTGAGAAGGTGGCGCCACCGTCGCGGGACAACATTTGCGCGGGAAAATTGCGAACATTTGAAAATTCATCTTGTAATTATTTTTTAAGGTAGTTCTAACACAAGAAATTGGAGGGGATCGAAGGAGAGGTGCGCGAGGCGGGCAGCCACGTCGCGTTGCGACGTTGTCATGCTCACTAAACGTTCTTCTACGCGTTGCTCTACTCGTATATCCGTGTGATTCTGCGTTATGCGTGCCGAAAGTGAGGTGTGGATGTCAGTGACGCGAATAAAGACAGCATCAAAAAGATGTCTAATAAAAGATTGGAAGGAAAAGAGAGATTGAGAATCATTCTCTAGAAAATCAATTCAGCAAAGTCATTTATGGATTTCACAGATTCACTGAAATTATTGAGGTGAAAATTTCCTGGGCGTAAAGGCAAAGGAATGTTTACTTTGTCCAAGTTAGCGGAAGATTCTCTCGACACAAATTCATACGCAGGAAACTTTCGTGAAGCTACGTATGATGTCGTTCTGCAAGATTTGATCAAGCAATATTTCACTTTCAATGATATATTTGAAAATACTATAATATTCGTTGAGTCATTGAAAGATTTTATACGTAAATTCAAAGTTGGATCAAAGAAAAAACAATTATCAGCTTTGAAAGACGTTCTATCCAAATATATGAAATTTCAAAACAATAATGATTTGAATAAATACAATTTATGGATGTCAGTGACGTGAATAAAGACAGCACCAAAAAGATGTCTAACAAAAGATTGAAAGGAAAAGAGAGATTGTGAATCATTCTCTAGAAAATGAATTCAGCAAAATCATTTATGGATTTCACAGATTCACTGAAATTATTGAGGCGAAAATTTCCTGGCCGTCGAGGCAAAGGATTGTTTACTTTGTCCAAGTTAGCGGAAGATTCTCTTGACAGAAATTCATACGCAGGAAAGTTTCATGAAGCTACGTATGATGTTGTCGTTCTGCAAGATTTGATCAAGCAATATTTCACTTTAGATGATATATTTGAAAATACTATAATATTCGTTGAGTCATTGAAAGATTTTATGCGTACAATTGAAAGTTGGATCAAACAAAAAACAATTATCAGCTTTGAAAGACGTTCTATCCAAATATATGAAATTTCAAAACAATTATCAGCTTTGAAAGACGTTCTATCCAAATATATGAAATTTCAAAACAATAATGATTTGAATAAATACAATTTATGGATGTCAGCGACGCGAATAAACACAGCATCAAAAAGATGTCTGATAAAAGATTGAAAGGAAAAGATAGATTGTGAATCATTCTCTAGAAAATCAATTCAGCAAAGTCATTTATGGATTTCACAGGTTCACTGAAATTATTGAGGTGAAAATTTCTTGGGCGTAAAGGCAAAGGAATGTTTACTTTGTCCAAGTTAGCGGAAGATTCTCTCGACAGAAATTCATACGCAGGAAAGTTTCATGAAGCTACGTATGATGTTGTCGTTCTGCAAAATTTGATCAAGCAATATTTCACTTTCGATGATATATTCGAAAATACTATAATATTCGTTGAGTCATTGAAAGATTTTATGCGTACAATTGAAAGTTGGATCAAACAAAAAACAATTATCAGCTTTGAAAGACGTTCTATCCAAATATATGATCATCACAAAACTTGCACGGCTGGGAATCACGTATAGTCTAAGATCCGAATTAGGATCGACCTTCACCCATCGCGTTACCGGATGAAAGTATTTTATATCAAATTTAGTATGTTAGAAAAATATATCGCGAGAGGGTTGCCTAACAAAATCCTGGCAAGACTATGTTTAACAATTCAAATCTGAGTTTTTATTCATCCATGAGTCTAACGAATAAATTTAATACCAACCGAAAGTATGAAGCCTATAGAATATGCAAACGTTGGGTTGTCTATTTTTTTCCTGGCGTAACTACTGGGTTGCCAGGTATAAACAGGTAAGTCGATACTAACTGTTTTTAACCATTTATTTACTAAATAAATCTTATATCAAATTAAGCGCTGTTTCATTGCAAACGAGATGATATATGGTTGTCTGCAAAAAAATCTGGTTTGAATGACGGTTGTCGAGTTTTAAAAAGTGAAATTTGGATACGTATACCTGACAACCCAATAATTACGTCAGGAAAAAATAGACAACCCAACGTTTGCATATTCTATAAGCTTCATACTTTCGGTTGGTATTAAATTTATTCGGTAGACTCCAACTGCAATGTTGAATAAAAACTCATATAGAATTGTTAATTAATCATAGTTTTGACAGGATTTTGTAGGCAACGAACTCTGCGATATATTTTCTAACATACTAAATTTGATATAAAAAACTTTCATCCGGTAACGCGATGGGTAAAGTCGATTTTAATGCGGATCCTCTACTAGTACGAGCAATTGATACAATTTTACCAAAGCGGCGAAGATTCATTGATCACATTTTTGTCACAAAAAGTAACCAAAGATAAGACTGTTCTCAAAAATATCGTTGAACATTTTAGATGATCAAAGTATCATAAAAAATCACCAAAACATCAGTATGTAAGATTTATGAAATTTCAAAATAATAATGATTTGAATAAATACAATTTCTATGACAATTGTTTTATTTATTGCTGATATTTTTATTTCTATTCGAATCTCAATGAAAAACCATTAAAATCTTCCTGTACATTCAACTCCGAAGCATTTTCCTTTTGAAAAATTTGTATTGACGCGCTGCGTCGATTTGTATCATACACACAACAGACGAATGTCTCGCCAGCCGTAATAAAGCGACGTTGTCGTGCTCACTAACGAGTTCTTCTAGCGCCAAAACAATATTTTTTTAATAAGTTCATACTTTTTCACTGTACGGTCGAAAATTTTCTGTAAAATATATGTTATTCTTTATCTACTAAACTACTTTCGTGCCAAATTTCAAGAATTTTTATCCACTCCTTCGTACATTTTAGTGACTAAATATCCGGAAAGTGCTCATTTCCTACGGTATAGGTATACGTTCGTATGCAAATTTTGGAATTTTTGATAAACGATATCTTGAAAACGGTACGGTGAAACAGTCGCAAATTTCGCATAAGTATTCTTTAGTACTTTTTTAAGTTTTTCCCAAAAATTCATTAAATTTTATCTACTCTTCATTTGTGTTAGAACTACCTTAAGCTGCTGTTTGTGTTATCCTGTGCGAAAATTTCCCTTTTTTTGTTTTAATTCACAGACGTGAAGAAGAGTGCGTTTCCCTGGATGCATGGATCTATTTCTTATTTTTCGAGCGAAGTTGAGCCTATCGAATTGGAGAATTCCTAAATACCATTTGTTTTAAGGGCGGGGTAAGGGTTTTCACTTTCGAAAAATCGAATTTTTTTTGTCTTATCTTATTGTTTAACATTTCAAGAATATGTCTTAAAAATTTTAAACCGGTCTAAGCAATATTCTTGAAGTTATTGTCTTATTAATCTCCTGGCCTTTAAGGGGGGGGGGGGGGGGGGGGGTTTAAAATTATTTTTTTTGCATTTAAAAAATTTTTTTTTCTGAAAACAATATGTCGAGAATATTGTGTATAAATTTTAAGTCAATCGGAGTAAAACTAACGGAGTTACAGCGTTTCAAACGACCGGCCGTGATACGTGATACGTGAAAACTTTAAATCAATTTTCCCGAAAAAGTCATTTTTGAAGTTTGTGACCATTAGAACTGAAATCTACTGAACCGATTCTTCTGAAAATTTAAACATTACTTCTTCACATAAATCAACAGGTAATCAGGAGTTTTTTTTTTTCAATTTTTTAATGACAAATTAAGCGCGATTTTTTGAGCTAAAGTTGCGTTTTTCACTTCCAAGTGCTGCAAAAAATAGAAAAAAAAAAAAAAAAAATCTTCCTGATTACCTTGAGAAATACATCACCTTTAAAATGCATATCAATTTTTTTGTTTTGGATGATCCGGTAAAGAGTTATAATGTTCACCGCAAAACCACTTTTTTCAAGGCGCTCCTGGAGATTCAACGTCACCGGCTTATTTATCAATATTTTTCATTGAACATTTTTTCTGAGATACTTCAATAGTTGTACAATAATATGTAATTCTATTTAATAAAATTATATTACTCATGTCGCCGCAAAAAAATCATAAAAATATGCTTTTTTTTCGCCTTTAAAACCCTACTTCCCCCTTAACGCTATACCTCTAACAGCTGCGGGCGGTCGGGCTAGCAGTGCAGCTGTCGAACAGGTATACAGTTTAATCATTGCTATTGTGTATATAGTATATAGTGTATACTATACACAAAAATATTTTGAAAGAAGAAACGAGCTGGAATCGATGATTCTGTGTAAGTTGGAAAAAAAAAAAAATTTCTTCACTTTTTTACTTCATAAACTTTAGACGCGTTTGTCTCAAAACTACTTTTTCAAAGTCCGTGTTCACTGCCATTTAAAAATTACTTGACCGATTCATTTCAAACTTTGTACACATTTTCTACATATAAAATACCTCCCCCCAACGTTTAGTTAAATTTTTTTTTTTTACATTAAGGGTGTTTCCCACCCACTAAATGGCGGAATTTTTCGTGGAAAATAACAGTTCACACTTTGGATGGCCGGCAAAAATTTTTAAATGAAAAAAAAAATTATCAGAGTACGTTGGGGGGAAGATTTGATTATAATTTGACTAAATTTTCATGGTTTTTCATTTTCAGATAATTTCCGGCCGAGTTATCGTGAACACCCGCAAATTGTTTTTATTTTCCAAGACGTTCCGGGGGAAGCTCCGTTACGGGCTTATGCTTCAATATTTCTGCATGAAAAAATTACACAACATTGTCAAAAGTATGCTCAATAATGTACAAAAGGTTCGAATAAAATTGCTCAATCCATGTTTGAGAAAAAAAATCGCAAAAAAAGTGTTTTTTTTTACGCTGAAACCCTTACCTCCTCCCTTAATTATGTTTTGTCGGTACGTTTTTTTTTTATTAAACAAACGATAAAACTCGAGCAATGAAATGATTTGACTAATTATGATAAACATTGCAATATTTATATATGATTTAAAAAATCAATTTTGATTTTCCTTTTTCGCTCAATCGTGATAAGTCGTCACTGTAGGTTCAAGATGGGTATTGGCATCGCGATAAAACTTACTGTTTCATTTTTGCCATTTTATTTTCGTAATCTTTGTATAAATTATGATGTACATCTTTTCGTGTGGTTTATTTTTTTTCTTTAAATTATTTCTACTACAGCTTGAAGCACATCAATATTACCCGAAAAGAACAATGATTTCTATTAAAAGTAAATCCTATAAGAGCCTTAAATTTTCTCAACTAGTGAGGTAAACGAGAAAAAAAAACCAGGATCCGCGTGTTGACAATGAAAATTCTACGAGTTCTGTCGTTTTTTTTTTTTTTTACTTCAAAGACTGAAACTATGTTTCTGACGATTCGTTTCCTTTTTTTTCATACATTGATTCCGTGGTGTACGAAAAAATTTCACTCGCAGCGGTGTATCAATGCATTCCTATTTGAAAATTCGAGAGAAATAAAACGGAAAGAAAAAAATTTAACTAAAACAAACGTAAAAGCCGTAAAATATATAATTCGTTCCTACGGATTTAACGAATGCCAACCTCTTAGAATGACTTTGGGCCAACATCCTCTCATTCTTTTTGTACATGTTTCGAACTCGAAACAATATTAATTGTCGTTTATTATTTTTAATTTCACTTTATTATTATTCTCTTCACTATTAGCGAACCATTTATTTTCATTATTCACAGACGAATAGCGAAGCGAGACGTATGTTATTAATAACTCACAGTTGACTATCGGAAGTAAATTGTAAAACGATGACGGTAGAATCTACAATTAATCGTGTGAAAAAATTCTGATACAGGCCATTCTCTCGTTATATAATTACAGGTAAACCGTTTTTTTCTTTCTTTTCTTCTCTTTGTGGATTTTTTTTGTTTTTTTTTGTTTTTTTTTTACGAAATTAAATAATACATCCGGGCATTAGTGGGCTTTGCTGAACAACGGCGAAAAATATCAACGTTTTCGTTCTACTTTGATGTTGGAAAAAAAAAAAAAGAGATTGAGTATTCCTTACGATTGTGCACGTTTCAATGAGAATTTACGCGCACAACGCACATCCAGCAAAACACGACTGTTGGCCCACCATAGCAGTGAAGTACGATCGTCACGATATTTCGGTTTTATATATATATATATATATATCTTAATCTTACAATTGAACGATCTTAATTATCATATATGTCTATGTAATAAAATTAACAATAAATTTCACTTATATATGAACCTCGAACGTTCGCGTGAAAGCTATTGCTAAGATAAATACAAATATTGCGCTTAAATTCAATCGGTTTAGGTATATACACACAATACACATTGTTCGGTCGGTGAAACGGAGAGATACTTAACTATGACCGTTCACTTACCCAACATCGCTGACGAGATCTTCCTATCTTTTTCCCATGTTCTTTTTTTTTTTTCTCTCTCGAATTCTTCATTCGCGCTTCTTTCCTATCGACGAAGAAATACTTGTGCCTCTAGAATTTTCATCGTACGATCAACTCCATAAATTTTTCCTGTCGAAAAACATTTTTTTATTTAACGACAATCATTGTACGGAGGAAGGAAATGAAAAATTGGAATTTTTTTCTCAAAACTCACGTGGGTTTGATAGTTTTTCCTGAAATCATCGGCAGCCCCGATACTTTCTTCTTTTTTCCCGAACGACATTTCTTCACGTAAGCCTCGATGAGGTGGGCAATCTTTTTCGGATTTATCTCACCCGTTTTGTTGTGACATATCTGGAGAGAAAAAATACGTTTTTTTTTTTCAAGCGAACACTTTCACCGTTTGTCCTTAAATATTTTCTTTTTTCTCGTTTTATTTGCGAAGAAATGCCGATAATAAAATGCTGACCTTCGGCACGGCTTTGCGCATAATATCCTTGTATTCGTCCTTTGTAACGTGCTTCTTCGTGTAATGAGGCTTCAGAACTAATTTAACTTCCTCCACGACTCTCTCTTGGCGATTGAGCTTCTTGAGGAACTGCGAAACACACGAGGTAAGAGGACAAAAGAATAAGAGGGAAAAAAAAAACAATATTAACAACAAGTCTCAAATGTTTCGTATTGAAAAAAAAACCTTCTTATTCCGATACGGACCTTGTCCTTTACCTGCATTTCCACAGCGGAACTTGGAAGATCGTCGAGAATCTGCAATTGATTTTCATCCATGCGTACTCCCACTTTTGGATTCGTAGCTGCATGATCAATAAAAAAGTAACGTTAGTCTCTCTCCTCCTTTTTACTGAAATAAGTTCAATGGCGCTTTGCACCAGGCAAATGAGTGCCCTAGCAGAGCCGGTTGAAAAAAAAAAAATGACTTTATTGAATATTGTCCCGGTCATCGAGGTGCTTGTGTCCAATCACGAGAGAATAGACATCTGTAATTTGCGCTTAAAGAACAAACTCGCCGCGAAACACGTGAACGGTGAGAAGAAAGTTAGTACTGTCTCAACGATATTCTTCGAATTTCAAAATAATTTTTATCATTCAGGCACGACTGACCTTCTTCTCGGAACTCACTGGTTTCCGGTGATAAGTTTTTGAATTCGTTAAAAACGTTAAAAATGCCCGATGATCAGAGATACATACGATTTTTTTCGAATCGTCACAATTTAACGACGTTTTTTTTTAAATCATCAATACGGCAGTCATATTTACGACCAGCAGCTTTCGCGTCAGTAATTTTTTTGTGATAAGGAACGAAGCATTTCCATGAGCGAGATAATTTGACGAAAAAAAGGCCTCGTCCTCTTCTAACCGCCCTTAGTGTCTCGGTGATTTGACTTGTGCGCAACGCTCTGTTTCGCTTTAAATTCTAAGTGAAAAACAAAAATCACAAACCATTGTTATACGCACATTTTTTCCCTCTCTTCTCTTTCTCGACGGTTTTCTTGCCGCGTCCCTTGTTAACCGGTTTAACAGCGGGTGAACTACCAAAAAGTATATCAAAAGCGTCCTTCTTCTCGTTCGGTTTGTTGATCTTCGAGGTGCCAACTTTGTTCGCGCTCGTGACGTTAATCGGCGATCCATTGTGATTACCGGGACTCGGAGGATCGAAGATACCATCGCTCAGACTCGAACCCGGTGAATACGGCGACGACATATCGAGAATACTGTCGTTCGTCATCTCGAGATTGGCATCGCTGCCGTTCTGTCCTACCGTCGATATATTCTTATTCTGAAGCGTCTTTTGCATACGTATTGGCGTTGGTTTAGGCGCATTGGCGAATAAATTTGGCAATTGTGGCCTGTCTATTGAACGTTGCTTTATCTGCGTATTCGGTGAAATACGATTTGTCTGAAATCAGAGTTTTCGTATTAAACGTATTCGGAACGAAAAACAAAATGGTAAATATGGATCAGAGGGGAACCACTTCCGATGACCTTGTCCTTCATATATGATATCAAGGGAGTCCCTGAGTTCCTAAACAACTTTTTCCTCTGACAAAATTGGGGGCCGCTATTTATTTAAAAGTTATTAACAAATAAAGTTCATAATTCATTTAGCTATTTTCCTTATGTCAGTCCCAAGTATCTTGTCCTTCACATACGTTGTTAAGAATAACCGCCTAAGTAACATACAAAAAGTTTTATCCGTCGTTCATTGTTTGTTAAAAAATTATTAACAAAAGAAGTTTTATAAACCGAACATGAAATACTTTTACTAGTGTATGGCGAACAGTACATTATTAACAATAATTTTTAGTAATAATTTTTTAACAAACAATGAGCGACGGATAAAACTTTTTGTGTGTTACTCATTTGGGGTATTCTTAAGGGCGGGGTAAGGGTTTTCACTTTCGAAAAATCGAATTTTTTTTTTTCGTTTTATCTTATTGTTTAACATTTCAAGAATATGTCCTTAAAGTTTTAAACCGATCTAAGCAATATTCTCGAAGTTATTGTCTTATTAATCTCCTGGACTTTAACGCTATACCTCTAACAGCTGCGGGCGGTCGGGCTAGCAGTGCACTTTAGACGCGTTTTTCTCAAAACTACTTTTTCAAAGTCCGTGCTCACTGCCATTTAAAAACTGCTTGACCGATTCATTTCAAACTTTGTACACATTTTCTACATATAAAATACCTCCCCCCAACGTTTAGTTACATTTTTTTTTTTTTTTACATTAAGGGTGTTTCCCACCCACAAAATGGCGGAATTTTTCGTGGAAAATAACATTTCACACTTTAGATAGCCGGCAAAAATTTTTAAATGAAAAAAAAAATTATCAGAGAACGTTGGGGGTAAGATTTGATTATAATTTGACTAAATTTTCATGGTTTTTCATTTTCAGATAATTTCCGGCCGAGTTATAGTGAACACCGCAAATTGTTTTTTTTTCCAAGACGTTCCGGGGGAAGCTCTGTTACGGGCTTGTGCTTCAATATTTCTCCATGAAAAAATTACACAACATTGTCAAAAGTATGCTCAATAATGTACAAAAGGTTCGAATAAAATTGCTCAATCCATATTTGAGAAAAAAAATCGCAAAAAAAGTGTTTTTTTTTACGCTGAAACCCTTACCCCTCCCTTAAGACTGACTGGTATAAGGAAAATAGCTATATGAATTATTAACTTTATTTGTTAATAACTTTTAAATAAATAACGACCCCCAAGTGGGTCCCCTTTGCTCGATATTTACCAACAAAAATACCTTAAATAAATTGAAAACCAACGCACAGAGTTTCGCAATTTTTACTCAATATCTTTTTTAGTCCGTTTCAGAGAATCTTGTTTAATTCGTAACGAGGAATTAAAAAGCATTCGCAAAAAAAATGCTAATGAGGATTTGAAAAGACGACGATTATAAATTTATAATATACAAGTAAATTCGATGAATTTCAATTAAATAAAAACTATAACATTTAACATTTTATTCCTTGATTTATCTTTACTAAAATTTAATTTCATCGTAAGTTAAACGTCTTTTTTAATTTTTCATTCGACAAACGAAATTTATAAATAAGTTAGATAAAAATCATGAAATTCGAAGTAAAATCTCGTTTTTTTTTTCCCCCAAAAATTGAAAACCAACGCACAGAGTTTCACAATTTTTACTCAATATCTTTTTTAGTCCGTTTCAGAGAATCTTGTTTAATTCGTAAAGAGGAATTGAAAAGCATTCGCAAAAAAATGCGAATGAGGATTTGAAAAGACGACGATTATAAATTTTTAATATACAAGTAAATTCGATGAATTTCAATTAAATAAAAACTATAACATTTAACATTTGATTCCTTGATTTATCTTTACTAAAATTTAATTTCATCGTAAGTTAAACGTTTTTTTCAAATTTTTCATTCGACAAACGAAATTTATAAATAAATTAGATAAAAATCATGAAACTCGAAGTAAAATCTGGTTTTTTTTTCCCCAAAAATTGAAAACCAACGCACAGAGTTTCGCAATTTTTACTCAATATCTTTTTTAGTCCGTTTCAGAGAATCTTGTTTAATTCGTAACGAGGAATTGAAAAGCATTCGCAAAAAAATGCGAATGAGGATTTGAAAAGACGACGATTATAAATTTATAATATACAAGTAAATTCGATGAATTTCAATTAAATAAAAACTATAACATTTAACATTTGATTCCTTGATTTATCTTTACTAAAATTTAATTTCATCGTAAGTTAAACGTCTTTTTTAATTTTTCATTCGACAAACGAAATTTATAAATAAATTAGATAAAAATCATGAAACTCGAAGTAAAATCTCGTTTTTTTTTTCCCCAAAAATTGAAAAACCAACGCACAGAGTTTTACAATTTTTACTCAATATCTTTTTTAGTCCGTTTCAGAGAATCTTGTTTAATTCGTAACGAGGAATTAAAAAGCAAATGAAGATTTGAAAAGACGACGATTATAAATTTTTTATATACAAGTAAATTCGATGAATTTCAATTAAATAAAAACTATAACATTCAACATTTTATTCCTTGATTTATCTTTACTAAAATTTAATTTCATCGTAAGTTAAACGTCTTTTTTAATTTTTTATTCGTCAAACGAAATTTATAAATAAATTAGATAAAAATCATGAAATTCGAAGTAAAATCTCGTTTTTTTTTTCCCCAAAAGTACCATAATGGCGAATTTTGAGAAAAGAAAAATGTTCAACTCTGTGAATTAATTACATCAACGAACCTGCTGAAGATTTCTCTGTCCGGCGATTGGCGTGCTCGCATTGAAAATAGCGCTTCTTTGTACGGCCGCGGCAACGGTCGCGAGTACCGGATTAATAGTCGCAAACGGATTAACCGTAGATTGTACAATCTGCTGACTCTGTTGTATCTTCGTTGGACTCTCCGTCACCTGAATAGTTTCCGTCTGATTGTCAACAACCGGCGACAGGTCTCTCATCGGTGAGGCGCGTTTCAACGTCACCATCGATATGATTTTCGGTTTTTCCATTTGTTGTTTATCCAAATTCGTAACATCCTGCGTTTGTGCGGTCTCGTTGATCGACAAATTTTCATTGTCAACGGCGTGCTGTCTCGGCGAATTGTTACGTTGACCTCTGTCTCTATCGTCGTTCGGTGTCGCATCCTGACTGACGGTCGGCGTCGGCGATCGTGATTTCGTTGGATCAAAGGGATCATAAGCGTCGGGTGACGTTGGCGGTGATGAGGGTGGCTCGGGTGGTGTATTCGGTCCAATTTTCAATCTAAGCTCCAATTCCTCCTGCGCTCTCAATTCAAGCTCCTCCTCGACCCTCTGATCAATCTCCTCCTCCTCCTCTTCTTCCTCCTCCTCCTCCTCTTCCTCCTCCTCCTCGAGCAACGGATTCATCATCGACGGTCTGAGATTATTCGCCTGTTTGCTCAAGGAAAATTTGATCTGCGGCTCGGGAGGTGTTTTCGGTCCTTGCGAAACGAACTGATCGTGTTGGGGCGATGACGGACGTGGATGTTGTTCGGGTGTCGCCAATTCCTGCGGCTGTTTATCGTCGTCGTCGCTCAGTACTATAACATCGCGGGGCGATGGCGTTTGTTCGCGAAAAGGCGATTGATCGAGATCGATAACGGCGACGGGCTTCTTCGTAGCGGCAATTTCCGCGGCTTTCGATTTTTTCTTCTTCTCCTTCTTGCCCTTCGGCGATTTCGGACGTTTTTCCTTGATCTTGTCTCTCTTTTGTTTTTTAATCGGCTCCGCTTGTGTCGTTTCTCTTCGGCGTCGTTTGGTCGTCGCTAATAACGGTATGGTTTCCGGTAATTCGGGCAATCCCGTTGTCGCTAGTGTCTCGTTCTCCTTGTTGAAACAAACGCTCACGAGTATATTGTCGCCGCTTGCAAAAACTTCCTTCGACGGCGGTGGCGTTCTCGTTCTCTTGCCCTTTCTGCGTCTCTCAGTTTCGCCTCTCGTCTTCTTGCTCTCTTTTCTCTTCTCTTTCTTCTTCTTCTTGATTGCCTCCTTGTTCGTGAGTATAACGGTGAGATTTTTCGGCGGTACGGTAACGCCGTCGAGTACAGCGGGCGGTGACCAACTGTGAGTCGGCAATTCGTCGTGTTGATCGACGATCGGTGAATTTGATCTTGACCAAGATGGCGTCCATTGAGCGCTCCATGATTCACGATTAACGTCCTTTTCCCGCGAAAAATTACGTTCACGTTCGAGGGCCGGTTTGTCAGTGATCGCGTTCCAATTTCTATTTCTATCGCGCTCCCGCGACAACGAGCGTTCCTTCGAACGCGAGCGACTCGTTATTTTTCTCTTCGCGTGTTTCTTCTCGCGCGACTTCGAGGACAATCTCTTGAGACTCTTCGAGCGTGTGCGCTTACGATTTCTCGAGCGGCTTCGCGATTTATTGTGCTTCTTCGTTTTGTCCTTTCGCTTGTCGCGCGAGCGCGATCTGTGCTTCCTCGACGACGATCTACGGCGTCGTCTCGTCGACAGCGAGCGTCTCCTACGTTGCGGCGATTTCGACACTCGTCTTCGTGATATCGAGCGTTTTTTCGACAACGAACGTCGCGGCGTTATCGAACGTTTGGCGCGTCTCGTTCTCGACAACGAGCGTCTTCGCGACATTGATCCTCGTGACTTTGTGATCGATCGACGATCGCGCGACCAGGAACGACGCGGGCGCGATCTTGTCCGCGATCTCGTTCGCACCCTCGAGTACGAGCGCGAACGACGATCTCGCGATATCGTTCGCTGACGCGTTAAACTACGACTGCGCGATTTACTTCGCGAATAATCTCTTACGTCACGACCGTACTCGTCCTTGCGCGGTCTCGGCTTTTCCGCGACGATCTTCCTCACGTCGTAACGCGCCAATTCCTTTCTCTTCTCCTTCTTCTTCGTTGTCTCCTTCAATTTCTTCTTTGGCTTACTCTTGTCGCGCTCGCGCGATCTCGAACGTTTGTCCTTGTCGCGATACTGTCGATCCTTCGTTATCTTCGATATTTTCTTCCAAGCAACCTGATTCTCCGCCGACGATATATTCTCCTTGTTCTTCTCCGCGTCCTTGTTCTTCTCCTTCTTATCCTTTTTCCTCTTTCTCTTAGGATCCTCGAGTTCCACGGATTTGTCGCTGTGCTTCTTCGACAATTTACCATCGTCCATTATCTCACCGTCCTCCATTTCCTTCTCCTTTCGCAAACTAAGAAGCGTGAGCTCGTCCTCGAAATTCATGGCCTCGTCGGTTTCGGATATCGCCTCGGTGCCGAGACCCGCGTAACCTATCGGCGTACGGCAACCATCGAGATCATCGTTCGCGCGATCTTTCGGCGGCGTTATAGGCTCAAGACCGCTGACAAACGGCGACAGGGAATTTTCATTTTCCTTCTCTTTCACCGGTCTCTCGTCCTTGCACGGTGTATAAGCGCCCTCGGATTCCCAACCGTCGCGATCGACATCAACGTTCATTTTCTCACCGTGATCCGCTATCGTCTCTTTCTCGAGGGGAAAATTTTCCGTCTCGTCGTCGACGTCGAACGACGAGCTTGCACCGGCCCGAGCTTGATCCAAACTGCTCGCGTACGAAGTTTTAGCGTTGTCCTTCGTTTCGCCGTCGTTCTCGCTACTACGCTCCTCGGTATCGCTCTGACAATCCGACGAACGCTCGACTCGACTCGAACGTTTACGCAATTTTCGCGCTTTAATATTACGCTGATTATCCTCATTGTCGCTATGTTCGTCCGTTAATTTTTCATCCCCGCTCGTACGTTCGCGCGTCAATGATCTCCATTGTCTCGTTGGCGTTGCGCTTTTATTCGATTTTTCAACGTGACACTTATCACGATTTTCCGGCTCAATTTTCGTCGACGACGATTGTACACTCTCGGCTATTGATATTATCGTGTCCGAGCTCTTTTCGGTGAGATCGATCGTCGACATTGCCAACGTTTCTTTCTCCTTCGAACGCTCGATGAAAGATTCTTTCTTCTCATTGTCATCGTTCTCGTCGTCGTCGTCTTCGTCATTGGAAATTTTCGATTTATCAAGCTTTTCCGACTTATCCGTCACCTCATCGTCATCCGAGTCCTTGTCGTCGTTCGAATCTCTCCTTAAATCGGTATTATCAACGTCCTTTCCTCTCTCACTACCGCTCGACTTCTCTTCGGGCATTTTCATATCCTCCCCGTCTTTGATATTTTCCGAATTATCATTGATCCTCGACTTCTCCCTGTTATCCGTCTTTATCACATCATCAATGGCGAATATTTCATCGTTTTTCTCGCTCTCGCGATCCCTCTTAGCATTGTCAAATACCAAAGCGTTATTTCTCTTATCCTCAATCTCCTTCTCCTGCTCGATCGAGACTTCGATATTTTCATCGAGCTCGTCGTACAAGTTGCTCAGTTTGTTGTTCAATTTGAATTTATTGCCGATCTTAAACGTTATTTTGCCTCGCGAATCGTTGGATATTTTTTTCGGTGGTATACGACTGAGAGTCTGTCGTTCTTTTCTGAGTGCCTCGACGTACGGATCCGACGGTTCGGGTATGTCAGCAAGATCGCAGGATTGTACATCGCCGACGATAACGTCATCGTCGTCGGGCATGTCAGGCGGTAATGGCGGTGGTTCGAGGGGTCCTATCTGTTGCGAGAGTTCTTGTTCGGTGTGTCGTGCAACGTCCATCGTTTCGGATGAGTAGATCGAAAAATTCGGACAGTCATCCTGCGAATCATCGTCGTCGTCGTCGTCATAGGCGGTCAAACGTAACAACGGATTCATTGACGTTGTTTCGCGCAATGTTTCATCGACAGTCGGAAATTCCGGCGGCATTGGCGGTGGATCCAACGGGGCTTGTTCGTCATTAGTATTTCGCGATTTCTCGATCTTTTCAGCGGGATTCTTCTCGCGATCGCTGTCATTGCTGTCGCTATCAGCCGCAAACGGATCGTACTTGTCCTCGTACTGTACGCGTGACGAATTTTCGTCCTTCGGCGTGTCGTCAATGACGAGATCTTGATCGCTGTCGTTGTCCTTCTCGCTTTTCGAATTGTCTTCCTCGAAATCGAGCAAACCGGACGGTGGCTCGGGCGGTGGCAATAGCGCAATGGAACTCTCGCCGTTCGCGCGTTCATCCTGAGCCTCGTTGTCGGATTTATTGCCGGTCTCGATGTCGCAATAAATATCGCACTCCTCGTCGTCGGCGGCCTCCCGATTCGTATTAATCGCCGGCGAGACACGCGACCGAATTTCACGAATGTCCGATTGTGAATTTTCTGGAGGGTCATCATGAAAATTCGACGATATCTCGTCCCGTTGAACGACCGGTTGCGCCGCCGAGGTTGCTTGTGACGGCGGCGGGAGTGGCGGCGGTGGCGGTGGTCTCGTTATCATCGAACCCGGCATATTCGGATGCAAACCCGGTGGTAAACCGGGCGGCGGTCCTGGCGGTGGTCCGAGCGTTATTCTCGGTCCGGCGAAATGATTGTGATGGGGAAACTGCGGCCTCTCGTGATTGGAATCCATGGCGAGTGGGAATAGCGGTCTTTCGGGCATTGGCACGCGTAGTCTCTCCGGTCGAAAGTGTTGAGGATTACGATTTCTGAATGGCGGTGTACCGCCGAACGGCGGTGGACCGCGATGCTCGAAATTTTGATTATAATTCACCGGCGGTCCGAATTCACGATTGCCAAAATTATCACGTGACCCGGTACCGCCGTAACTGTGTCTACCGCCTCCGGTGTATGAGTCACGTCCACCGTAACCGCCCTGATTGCCCTGACTGTGACGCGAGCCGTCGCGATAACCACCGCGAAAATTGCCTCTGTTACCACCGCCGCCACCGCCGCCCCTTGGATTATTGTACATCGGTGCTTGTGTCATATCGCTCGGATTTATGCTCGTAAGATCGAGCGGTTTTTCACCGCTCAACGGTCCTTTAATTTCCTCGTTCCTCGTTTCGTCCCTCTTCTTCACCGGACTCTCGTTGTTGTTTACACTGTGAGCATTTTCTCGCTTATCGTTCTCGATCAACAGTGTACCGTCGGCCTTGAGTGTGACACCGGTTCTCTTTCGGGAATGCCACAATTCTTGACTGTCGATAATCGAACCGATAAGATCGACCACCGATCCCGATGTCTCGTCGTTGTTACGCGCTATTGGATTTCCGATTCCCTTTAGTGCAACGCGACGTCTCGTCGATGATACTGCTGTACGACGGTGCGCACTAACTAACGGACCATCCCCGGTTACGCTATCAATATCATCGTCCGACCTATACGTTGAGAGATAACAAAAGGAGAGAAAATATTTCATGACGTTCTTCTGCGTAAGGAAATTTCATATTAAAACCTGTTTAAAGAACGAAAGAACGTCTCTCTCTCTCTCTCTCTCTTTCTCTTTATTCCTGAGAAATTATAACGATGTTACGAACAATGTGTATTGTGTGTATATATATATATAGACCGAACTGATATTTAATCTACTTCTAATCTATTTAGAACGCAGATTTGTTTTCGTTTGCTTTTTTGAGGTTTTTTCTTTTCCATTATTTCACGTCTGAGATTACTCGAAACCACGCAATAATTACACGATGTGTAACGCAGTTTATCGTGGAATATCTCTTGGATATTCTGGTTTTTCTTTTCTCGAGAATATTTCTGAGTAAATGATACATCAACGAGGGATCGACGAAATCAAAGCTTTTTTTTCATTTCTATTTTCTCATTTTATACGTGGTACGTTCGGGAATCGTTAATACCTAGCCAAATCAGCATCCAATTTAAAAAAAATAACACTTTTGCACCGTTTAAAAGTTTGATTAATGATGTTCACGCTGTACTTTATTTGAATAGGGCGTCAATCAATATTTAGACACGAGAATTTTTTTCAAGGATTAACATATCACACTGACTGTTTAGTGATTTTCAAAAATCACTAAATTGGGTTTGGGTTTGGGTTTTTGGTTTGGGTTTTTGGTTTCGGTTTTTGTTTTGGGTTTTTGGTTTGGGTTTTTGGTTTGGGTTTTTGGTTTGGGTTTTTGGTTTGGGTTTTTGGTTTGGGTTTTTGGTTTGGGTTTATTTTCGATTTGTTGGGTTTGTTCGTTTAGGTTGTTAGGTTAGGTTGTTTAGTTGGGTTGTTTGTTTGGATTATTTCGGTTGTTTAGGTTATTTGGGTTTTTTGTTTGTTTTGGATGTTTGTTTATTGGGTTTGGGTTTTTTGGTTTGGGTTTGTTTTGGATTTGTTTGTTGGGTTTGTTCGTTTGGGTTTTGGGTTTGTTTTGGGTATGTTTGTTGGGTTTGTCTGTTTGTTTCTTTAGGTTACTGGGGTTGTTTTCGGTTGTTTTTGGTTTGCCTATGGGCTAGTATGCGGTGGGGGTACGGGAGCCGCAGCCCCTCCGGTCATACGTGTACTGGCCACCATGCAAGTATTTCATATTCTATTTATGAATTTTCTTTTTACTGACTGTTCAGTGATTTTCAAAAAATCAAATCTAATGCATTCCCCGAAGTTTATGAGCAAGTGACTAAAAATTTAATCAATGAAGTCTTTTAGGTAGTAGTCTGGTAACTTAAGCCGATTTTCATGTCTTTTTTGGAGGGCGTTTTTTTTTAGGAAAATAAAAATGAATCGTTTTGGATATTTAGGATGTTTTTATTTAAATATTAAAGATACCAAAAAAAAATTTTTTCAAAAAATTTTATAGTTTATTATTATTATTATTATTGATCGAAGTTGGCACCTCGAAGTTGGCAGCCCGGGTCCTAACTTTTTTTCTACCGAACCGAATGCTTTCAAATTTTAACAGGTTACTCTACACACTTATAGTCCTCGTCGGAACTACCGAGAAATTTTTTCACCCCTAACTTTTCATTTTACAACCCCTTCTTTGCTAAAATAAAAGGACTTTTTATTCCAAAGTCCGCCATTTTGTTATTTATCCATGAAATTTAACATCAGTAGTTCCGACCAGAATGACATGTCTATAGATTAAGAATTATCAAGAATTTTTGATTTCAGATAACATGAAGAGCCAAAATCACCGGGGCCACCCGCGCGCTTTTTTTTTTCGAGGTGCCAACTTCGATCAATAATAATAATAACAATAAACTATTACATTTTTTCAAACAAATTTTTTTTTGTATCTTTAATATGTAAATAAAAAAATCCTAAATATCCGAAACGATTCATTTTTATTTTCCTACAAAAAAAACGCCCTCCAAAAAAAGACATGAAAATCGGCTTAAGTTACCAGACTACTACCTTAACGCTTCTAATTGCTGCAAATATTTTCTTCATTTTACTGACACACATGGCAGTGCCATCCATATTTCATCGCTGCCAATTGCACGGACAATTTGTAAAAGTATTTTTACAAATTTAGCACTGATTTGAGACAATTTTGATCGCGTTAGTTAACTCAAGAACGTGTTATTAAAACCTACTTATGAAAACGTGCAAAAGTATATATATTTTTTTTTTATATTTCGATGCTGATTCGACTAAAAAATAATATTAACTTCGTTAAATTAAAAAATAAATAAATAAACAAACAAAAACGGCAGGACTATCGATTGGATAATAAGTGCAATCGAAATTTAATAAATTTTCATAAATTAACACGTCGATCTCTGTTAATGTAACAAGACAGCTCCTAATCCACGAACTCTGAAATGCTCCTCGGCTTATATCGACGAAAATGATAGTTACAATGCTAATAAAAGAAAAAAATGAAGGAAAAAAAAAACAAACAAAACAAAACAAAACACTCACCCAGGCGGGCTGTAGTTGAGGCCGAGATTGTTGCCGAAGAGACTGACTTGAGCGATTCCAGCGCGAAATCTCGAATCATTCAGCATTCCACGTTCACTCTGCGGTCTTCGTGTTTTCACGCTCGGTCCCGACAGATTAACTCCGCCGTTCGGTTTCATCATACCGAGGGTATTCGCCAAACGTTTTTTCACTGAGTTCATCGCCGCTGCCATCGACGATACCGTACGAGCACGTTTGTTTTTTCGTTTCTGAATAGAATATGAAAGAAAAAAGAAAAGAAAAAAACGTTCAAGTAAAATAAACGTGAAATCGAGAATCGTAAATGACGTGGGAAAAAGAAAGTCAAAAGCGTGGAAAAAAAAAGTTTCAAAATAACAAATTCGCAAGTTTGAACGTCGCGAATGAGCTTTTGCTTTTTTTTGCTTCGTAAGTCAAAACTTTGAGATTGGGCAATTGTCAAAAATCTTCTGAAATCTTCAACGACCACGACACACACCGATCGGCAGAATTTTCGAGGTGAGAGGTTAACAAAAGTGGGGAAAAAAAAAAAAAAAAAACCCCCCAACAACACGATAGGAGTTTCGATATTGCGATCGTAGACACGGATCATAAGTACCATGCGAAAGAAGCAAGAAAAAATGCATCTACTGAAGAATATTTTTATTCGTACAAATAGGAGAACAATCAGGTTGTTACATAGGCGAAAAAAAAAAAGGTAAATAAATACGAATTAAGTGTAAATTGCTAAATAGCATATAAAAACGTAAGAAATGGAAGAAAAATAATGAGTGCTCTGCCGGAAGTGTGTTATAAAATTTGTGACGAGGCATTTTGCGAGGTGGTAGTAAAAAAGCTCCTGAACCTTTTAAGATTTGTTAGTAATTGATTTTTTGTTGTTTGTTTTTTTTTTTTCATCTCATTTTTGATATACCCTTCAAAGTAGAATTTCGATTATTTTTTTTCCCAATGAAAGTTAATGAACGATTGAAATATCATGAAATCGTCCTAATTGTTTTGATTTTTTTTTTATTTTAATTTTAATTTTTTTTATGAATGTCTATACCTTGCGCGATCGCTTAGCTCGTTTCTTCCGTCTCTTCGTTGATGATGGCGCTACATTGACGTAAGTTACGATTTCATGTTCCTCACCGTCGTCATTGTACTCGCGTATACGCACTTCCCGAACCATTCTCTCGCCCGGTACCGTTACTTTGTGCTTTTTTTTCTTACTCTTACGAGTCGTTTTGGCCCGACGATTACGCGACGTCGTAGGTACGACAGCGACACCGACGTTCGTCGCATTAACGAACGTTCCCGCGCGATTTTCCGAACGACTGTTCTCCGATATCGAATCCATGCCCGACGACGATGTGGACGGTTGATCGGGATCGAACGTACGCGCGTTGTTACGAACTTCGCGGGAGCCTGTACGATTACGATCGGCCCGTATGTTCGCTCGTACACGCTCGGTCGCGCGCGTACGCGGTATCATACGATGAGGACCGAAGGCGTTATTGCGCGGTATACCGGTACGCGTACGACCGTAAGAGAGACCTAGACCGCGAGCCTCTGCCATTAGATCGGATATCTCGTCGAGATCGATGTCAACCTGAAACAAATGTGTGGAAAGAAACATTTTTTTTTTTCGTTTCGCATTAATTTTGTAATGTCGTTGAAGTTGCGAACGTGATGGCGAAAAAAAAATTGAATATGCTTAAACCAGAGAAAACTTATTTTTCAATTGTACGGGATGATATATTCGCATTAAAACCACGTAATTTAGCCCGTTAATAAACTTGAGAGGCGATAAAATTAAGCTCCGCGGTTCGGTATTGTTGAAAAAAAATTATTTCTCGCATTCCAACGTCGTGTGCCCTTATTTAATTAATCGAGGAGACTGATAGAATTCTTTGGTATGTAAAAAAAAAATATAAACGAAAATATTTAGGCAAGGAACCTTGATTAACGCCGGTCGGAACGAGCATATTTCGTTCGGGCCGTTCTTCGAGGTTCATTTTCGAAATATTTTGGTTTATATATTTTTTTTACTTGCTAGAGAGGGTAAATATGGAGCAAAGGGGACCCACTCCCGATTGACTTGCCTTTAATATATGTTGTGTAGGGATCTTTTCTGAACAACTTTTTCCTCTGACACAATTGGCGGTCGTTATTTATTAAAAAGTTATTAACAAATAAAGTTAATAATTCATATAGCTATTTTCCTTATACCAGTCAGTCCTAATAATCGTCGGGGCTGCGCCCCCCTGCAATCCTCCACTCACCAGCCCGAAGACAAACCAAAGACAAACCAAAAACAACCCAACAACAGCCCAAAAACAACGCAAACAAACATATAAACAAACAATTATTTGTTTTAATCATTATTTATAGTATGAAGCGGATACATGGTACTCATAATGTCGAAGAAACTGTCGATACGCTGGGTTTGGGTTTTTGGTTTGGGTTTTGGGTTCGGGTTTTTGGTTTGGGTTTTGGGTTCGGGTTTTTGGTTTGGGTTTTTGGTTTGGGTTTTCGGTGTGGGTTTTTGGTTTGGGTTTTCGGTTTGGGTTTTTGGTTTGGGTTTTTGGTTTGGGTTTTTGGTTTAGGTTTTTGGTTTGGGTTTTTGGTTTGGGTTTATTTTCGATTTGTTGGGTTTGTTCGTTTAGGTTGTTAGGTTAGGTTGTTTAGTTGGGTTGTTTGTTTGGATTATTTCGGTTGTTTAGGTTATTTGGGTTTGTTGTTTGTTTGGATGTTTGTTTAATGGGTTTGGATTTTTTGGTTTGGGTTTGTTTTGGATTTGTTTGTTGGGTTTGTTCGTTTGGGTTTGTTTGTTTGTTTGTTTGTTGGGTTTGTCTGTTTGTTTCTTTAGGTTACTGGGGTTCTTTTAGGTTGTTTTTGGTTTGTCTATGGGCTGGTATGCGGTGGGGGCAGGGGGGCCGCAGCCCCTCCGGTCATACGTGTACTGGCCACCATGCAAGTATTTCATATTCTATTTATGAATTTTCTTTTGTTAATAACTTTTTAACAAACAATAAGGACGGATAAAACTTTTGGTATGTTACTCAGGGGGGTATTTATAACAACACATGTGAAGGACAAGATGATTGGGACTGGCTGCTATAAGGAAAATAACTATATGAATTATTAACTTTCTTTGTTAATAACTTTTTAATAAATACCGACCCCCAATTGTGTCAGATGAAAAAGTTGTTCAGAAAGGGTCCCTAGACAACATATATCAAAGGCAAGTCAATCGGAAGTGGGTCCCCTTTGCTCCATATTTACCTAATTTTTTTCCAACAAAATTCAACCAGAACTTTATTTTATCGCCTCTCAAGCCTATCAACAGACTAAATCGTGAGATTTTTCGTACGAATTATATACTCCCGTTCATTTAAGCAATAAGTTTTCTCTAATTAACCACATTCAATTTTAGTTTGCCAGAACGTTCGCAACTTCACCCACATATTTTGTATCGAACTAATTTTGCATAGTTTGATTAGATCTGTGTTATAAGTTTATCGTTCGACCTGTTAATTTCTGTCGTCAATTTCACGAACAGCGAGAAAATCTACAAAATTCATAGAGACTTCTCAAAAATGTCCTTCGTGTTCGGACAATTCATTGGCATAAGCATCGACGAATTCATTTTGTAAGAAAAAAAAAGGATGTTTACTGACGATTTGTCGAACAATTTTTAACTATTTTATTAATAACCTTTTGACATGATTATTATTAGCTGAAATGGTCTCTGAATCTTCGATATCTTTGATTACTTTTTAATTTTTTATTGGATCCGAATGTAATGAAATGCTGAGTGAATAAAACTTTAGGTTAAAATTGTATACGTAGAAAGCATCTTTAAAAGAGTATTCATCACTAAGGAATATATTGACTAAATATCCTTGAAGATTTTTTTACCACTTCGGCGTCGTCCTGACTGTTGCGCGAACACTCGGGACAGTACCACTCGTCCATCGGTACTTCGTTCATCGGTGGATCGAGACACTCGAGATGATAACCGAGATCACAGCCATCGCAGAGGAGCATACGATCTTCCCGATCGCACTCGTGACAAACTTCGCAATAAGTCGGATCTTCCTGTATTTGTTCCTGAGCGTTAGCTTTAACCTCGACCGGTACATGCCTTGTGACCTGAAGGAAATATATTATTAGCCAAAAGTTTATATTGTATGACCGCTTTTACTATATCTTTTTTTTTTTGTTTGAAAAAGACGAAAAACTTACTTTTCCGCCGATTTTATCGCGAACGTGAAGGGACGCGAATGCTTGACGATCGACCGGACATGTATTTATATTTTTGCTCCATTCCATGAGACACAAAAGACAGAAGCAATGATCACAGGACGATGGTGTAGCGACTTCTTGTTCTTTGAATGACAAAAGACATATAGGACATTTTTCCGTTTGTCCATCGCTAGCGTCGGAATCAACAGCGGCATTAGATCCGGTAGCCTCCACAATTTCTTTGTCTTTCAATTTTTTCGGTGATTTCGGTGATTTCGACGATTTCGTAGCTTTCGAGCGTCGTTTGTAGACGATCGACTCGGTCTCGGAATCGTCCGACACACTTTCCCAATCCGATTGCCACTCCGAGCTCGTACTTCCATCGACTGTAATGCAGATTTCAAAAATAAAAATAAATTGAAAAGCTCGAAACTTTTGTCAGGTTCGTTCTTATGAGAAAACGATATTTACGGTTTTGTGAAGAAGTGGCCGATTCTGAACCGCTGCTGTAATTAACTTCGTCGTCGCTCACGACTCTCTGCGAAAAAACGAGAGATCAATGACGAGTTATTCGAGAAAATTTTAAGATATGTCATAAGTTAAGGACGGGGTAAGGGTTTTCACTTTCGAAAAATCGAATTTTATTTTTTGTCTTATCTTATTGTTTAACGTTTCAAGAATATGTCCCGAAAATTTTAAACCGATCTAAGCAATATTCTTGAAATTATTGTCTTATCAATCTCCTGGCCTTTAACGCTATACCTCTAACAGCTGCGGGCGGTCGGGCTAGCAGTGCACTTTAGACGCGTTTTTCTCAAAACTACTTTTTCAAAGTCCGTGTTCGCTGCCATTTAAAAACTACTCGACCGATTCATTTCAAACTTTGCACACATTTTCTACATATAAAATACCTCCCGACAACGTTTAGATAAATTTTTTTTTTTACATTAAGGGTGTTTCCCACCCACAAAATGGCGGAATTCTTCGTGGAAAATAACAGTTCACACTTTAGATGGCCGGCAAAAATTTTTAAATGAAAAAAAAAAATTATCAGAGAACGTTGGGGGGAAGATTTGGTTATAATTTGACTAAATTTTCATGGTTTTTCATTTTCAGATAATTTCCGGCCGAGTTATAGTGAACACCGCAAATTGTTTTTTTTTTCCAAGACGTTCTGGGGGAAGCTCTGTTACGGGCTTATGCTTCAATATTTCTGCATGAAAAAATTACACAACATTGTCAAAAGTATGCTCAATAATGTACAAAAGGTTCGAATAAAATTGCTCAATCCATATTTGAGAAAAAAAATCGCAAAAAAAGTGTTTTTTTTTACGTTGAAACCCTTACCCTTCCCTTAATAATTTTATTTGAGCGGATTGACTCACGTAATTTTTCCGACGCGTCAGTGGCTTCGGCACGTCTCCATCGTCGTCCGTGCTGTCGGCGTCGCTGACGACTCTCTGAAATTCACAGATACAATGAAAACGATAAAATATGAATATTTCCAATTTCCAATGGAGAAAACTCGATATTTAGGCTTGTTTTAAGCATTTTTAGTATATAAACAAATTATTTGTTTTTTCATACATAGACTCGTCGTTTTCTGTGCGTTCTGACTACGATGGATCCTTCGCTGCTATCGCTGTCCGATATAACAAGACGTCGCCGTTTTGACGGCTGCGGCAGTAATTCGCTGTCGCTGGACATTTTCGTATCGTTTCTCGATTTAGGAAAGGATACGTTGCATTTCTAAAACGTATCTGCGAAAGAATATAAGCAACAAATAGAATTAAGTTCTTTTCTAACAAAAAAATTTGATATACCAGAAATTTCGACATCATTGCCGGCGTTACCTCTTGGAGTCTATGTAAACTGGTACAATTCTCATTACTAAGAGCACTCAATCGGCCGTTAAAATGGAACCATTAACGGATGCCGTTAGAATCACCGAAGAGTTGAACAATCAATCCTTTGACGTTTCTGCAACAAATTACATACAAATTAAATATAAATTAAATAAAAATGGTTCGATTAGATAAAAAAAAAACATTTTTGAAACTATTGTTTTTGTGCATTTGACGCGTATATAAAAATTTCATATTCAGGCAAACAGCGCGTACAGAGAAATTGAAGGATGTTTTCATCGGCAAAAATTATCCACCTCGAGGCTCAAGTTTTTCATCTCAACGCGCTTCATTACGAAATTTCGTTGTCTCGATGCTCTCGTGATTTTTAATTTCCATAAATTCACGAATCTTCGTACGACCTTGTTACTCCAAATTGGAAAATGCCAACGTTCAACGTTTCGCAAATCGGCGGTAAAATTTTGTTCGTAAAAGCTCAATGAACGGCGGAAAAACAACTTGAAAAGTGTGTTTTCATTGCGAGAACTCTGCGGGAATGATAGAATGATTAGCGAAAGTACACACAGGCTTGGTGGCGAGAACTTTTGATCGGGATCTCACGGCGGCCCGTGTACCACAATTTCACCAACACAGACACGGCGTGCGCGCACACTCAAAGAATCGACGATAATTTCCCTAAAAAATAAAAAATTAAACGATAAAGAACGACGAACAACCGATGTTATATACGTCAGTTTACCTTAATGTCGTATATTGATTGACCCGTTGTCGTTTAGACCGGAAAATTGATGAAATAAAAAATAAATATTGACAGCCGAGATTTTAGGGGTAACGCTTCCTATCGCAAATCTGCGGACATCTTGGCCTTCTCTCGCCGACGCCGTTGCGACGTTGCGCTATTTCTCCATTCGCCCTCTCTTTCTTTCTCTTTTTCTCCTCCTTCTACTCCATGCACCGAGGGTTTTCCAAGATGGGACCCGAAAGGAATTTCTCTCTCTCTCGTTGCTTTAATCTTTTATGCCATTAGGAAAACTTATTCGTTCTTCCTTTTTGTCCTTTCAATCGTAAAAACGTCGTTGTTACGAAAAAATTTCTGATATTCCGTTTGCTTATTGAAACTTAGGTTTGGAGTATATATGAAATTTGACGTTAGTGTGGAAAAAAGGAACAGGAAACGGAAGTACTCAAACGCATTTACAGTCGTCAGCTTGAACTACACCCGCGAACGAGTGGGGATGGATTTTTTTCTTTGAAGCTAGTTCTAACACACAAATGAAGAGTAGATAGAATTTAATGAATTTTTGGGAAAAACTAAAAAAAGGACTGAGGAATACTTATGCGAAATATGAGACTGTTTCACCGTACCGTTTTCAAGATATCGTTTATCAAAAATTGCTAAATTTGCATACGAACGTATACCTATACCGTAGGAAATGAGCACTTTCCGGATATTTAGTCACCAAAATGTACGAAGGAGTGGATAAAAATTCTTAAAATTTGGCACGAAAGTAGTTTAGTAGATGAAGAATAACATATATTTTACAGAAAGTTTTCAACCGTACAGTAAAAAAGTATGGACTCATTAAAGAAATATTGTTTTGGGGCTAGAAGAACTCGTTAGTGAGCATGACAACGTCGCTTTATTACGACTGGGGCGACATTCGCGTGCGTGTGTGTACGATACAAATCGACGCAGCGCGGCAATACAAATTTTCCAAAAGGAAAATGCTTTGGAGTTGAATGTACAGGAAGATTTTAACGGTTTTTCATTGAGATACAAATAGAAATAAAAATATCAGCAATAAATAATACAATTGTGATAGAAATTGTATTTATTCAAATCATTATTGTTTTGAAATTTCATAAATCTTACACACTGATGCTTTGGTGATTTTTTTATGATACTTTGATCATCTGAAATGTTCAACGATATTTTTGAGAACAGTCTTATCTTTCGTTACTTTTTGTGACAAAAATGTCACCAATGAGTCTTCTCCGCTTTGGTATAATTGTATCAATTGCTCGTACGTGATTCCCAGCCGTGCAAGTTTTGTGATCATATATTTGCATAGAACGTCTTTTCAAAGCTGATAATTGTTTTTTGTTTCATCCAACTTTCAATTGTACGCATAAAATCTTTCAATGACTCAACGAATATTATAGTATTTTCAAATGTATCATCGAAAGTTAAATATTGCTTGCTCAAATCTTGCAGAACGACAACATCATACGTAGCTTCATGAAAGTTTCCTGCGTATCAATTTGTGTCGAGAGAATCTTCCGCTAACTTGGACAAAGTAAACATTCCTTTGCCTCAACGGCCAGGAAATTTTTGCCTCAATAATTTCAGTGAATCTGTGAAATCCATAAATGATTTTGCTGAATTCATTTTCTAGAGAATGATTCACAATCTCTCTTTTCCTTTCAATCTTTTATTAGACATCTTTTTGATGCTGTCTTTATTCGCGTCACTGACATTCATAAATTGTATTTATGCAATCATTATTGGTTTGAAATTTCATATATTTGGATAGAACGTCTTTCAAAGCTGATAATTGTTTTATGTTTGATCCAACTTTCAATTTAGGCATAAAATCTTTCATTGACTCAACGAATATTATAGTATTTTCAAATGTATCATCGAAAGTCAAATATTGCTTGATCAAATCTTGCAGAACGACAATATCATACGAAGCTTCATGAAAGTTTCCTGCGTATGAATTTGTGTCGAGAGAATCTTCCGCTAACTTGGACAAAGTAAACATTCCTCTGCCTCGACGGCCAGGAAATTTTTGCCTCAATAATTTCAGTGAATCTGTGAAATCCATAAATGATTTTGCTGAATTCATTTTCTAGATAATGATTCACAATCTCTCTTTTCCTTTCAATCTTTTATTAGACATCTTTTTGATGCTGTCTTTATTCGCGTCACTGACATTCATAAATTGTATTTATTCAATCATTATTGTTTTGAAATTTCATATATTTGGATAGAACGTCTTTCAAAGCTGATAATTGTTTTTTCTTTGATCCAACTTTCAATTGTACGCATAAAATCTTTCAATGACTCAACGAATATTATAGTATTTGCAAATATATCATCGTAAGTGAAATATTGCTTGATCAAATCTTGCAGAACGACAACATCATACGTAGCTTCATGGAAGTTTCCTGCGTATGAATTTGTGTCGAGAGAATCTTCCGCTAACTTGGACAAAGTAAACATTCTTTTGCCTCGACGGCCAGGAAATTTTCGCCTCAATAATTTCAGTGAATCTGTGAAATCCATAAATGATTTTGCTGAATTCATTTTCTAGATAATGATTCACAATCTCTCTTTTCCTTTCAATCTTTTATTAGACATCTTTTTGATGCTGTCTTTATTCGCGTCACTGACATCCATAACCTCACTTTCGGCACGCATACACGCAGTAGAATCACACGGATATACGAGTAGAGCAACGTTTAGAACTACGTTTAGTGAGCATGACAACGTCGCGGCGCGACGTGGCCGCCCGCCTCGCGCACCTCTCCTTCTATCCCCTCCCATTTCTTGTGTTAGAACTACCTGAAGGGGGGAAATAGAGTTATGACAGTGTTTTCTCAATGATTTTCATGAATTTTTTTATAGTATAAAAAATGATTATAATTTATTGAAACTTTGAGAATATTTTATACATATATTTAAGTATATACTATAAAATTTTTGAAGGATTTTCTTGAAAAACACCGGGGATATCAGCGACCCCATATTGCAGGTCACAATCGGACTCAGCATTTTGCGTACATTCTGGAAGCCGCAATTTTCATCTGAAATCAAACGAGGTTGGAATTTACTTTTATCATATGTCTCTCTTCTATATGAACCTAAATGCTATGAAAAAAATAGAAAATTGAATTTTTTACAGGGGTCAAAACAAAAAAGCATGATTTTTTGCCATTTTTTACAACTTTATTTGCAAAAAAAAAATTATTTTAAATAATGATAATATTCCGATTTTAGGTTCATATAGAGCGCAATACTATGAAGAAAGTAACTGCCAATTTTCAAAACGATTGGTTGAAAACTTTTCAAACTAGCGTGTACGCGAGTTAAAAAAAAAGTCGTTTTCAGAAAAACGCGGTTTGAAAAAATAGTACCAAGAAAAACAAGCAATATGGGATCGCTAATATTTTATAGTATATACTTAAATATATGTATAACAATTTTATAGAATGTACTTAAATATATGTATAAAATATTCTCAAAGTTTCAATAAATTATATTCATTTTTTATACTATAAAAAAATTCATGAAAATCATTGAGAAAACGCTGTCCTAACCCTATTTCCTCCCTTGATTGCTTATAACAATAGAACGAGTCGGAATTTTCATTTAAAATTTTGGGAACATATTTTTCAATAGTTTTACTAACAATTTGTGAAATAAAAAAAATCGATTTTTTGAACCGTCTAACCCTACTCACCCCTTAATTTTATATTCTGACAGAAAGCATCGTTCGAACGGTAATAAATGTTGACAACTTTTCGCAATGAAATGTAATTGCGAATGAAGGTTAAAAAGAATGATAATACTCGTAAAAGATAATTATTTTCGAAGATTAATCGAGCGATGATTTACAGTTCTCGTTTTATAATTATTTATAATTACAACGACTTTCAATGCATTTCCATTCGAATGGCGGTTTCGTTCTACTGGCCTATTTTTTTTTGTACACAAAGTAAAAAAAAAATGTTACATATATATTAGCTCACTCTCGTATAACAAAATATTCATTTATTTTTATTATCATATAATAGTACAAAAGTATTGTCTCGGACGTAACGTGAGGTTTTTTTTTTCTCATTTTTGTCAAGAGTTTCATGAATTAATGTACCATTAAAAAAAATATATATATAATCACGAGACCTTGAAAATACCTTATACATTGTTTGCAATAATTAACGACTAGGCCCAACAGGTTAGAGTTGAAAAAGAAGTTATATTTTGAAATCCGGCTCGTTATAACGACAGTCGTTTAATTCGCCGAATATATCGTATAACTTATGATACGCGATCGCGGGTATTATCATCGCAATCAAATTTTATCGAGCCAAATTCCTCGATATTCGTTGCCAGTATTCTAGTTATCAATTAACTTTTCACTTTTGTTTTTCCTTAAATTTATCGCGAACGTAATACTTGATATTTTTCGATTGTACTTAAAAATCTATGCTACTAAAAAAAATGAAAATTAAATCGAAACTCTCGGAGTTCCCGAAAAACGGTAAACGATCCGTCGATATTAATGAGGGAAAAAAGATCCGACTCGAATCGCAACTTGTCAAATCGCTAATAATGTGAACCGTCAGAAATTCATGAAGAATAGGAACAAGACGACTGAGAACCGGGCGAATTTGAAGAACCGGAAGCATCAGACGGTGTTGGTGACATTTGTGATCCCGATGTCGAACCGGAAGTGCCGCCCGTGGGCGATGAATATGTCGAACGATACGGAGAACTGTAAGAATGATTTGACGAATGACCAAACGATGATGAAGATTGTTCCTCGGTGTTTTGTGCGTTTGAGGGTGAATCGTTGTCGTCGGAAGTTGGCCAATAAGCGGTTGGCGAGTTCGTTTCATCGTAACGCGATGATTCTTCATTCTCGTGACCCGAAGAATAATTTATTTCTTCCTCGTTTCCGTAGTCATGCGTAGAAAAAGAATGTCCGTCTTCCTCTTCGTCGTCGTTACCCGTTGGCCAATGTCTATCGTCCTCCTCGAAATCGTGCGGAGAGTAAGAATTCATCGCTTCCTCATCGTCGTAGTCGTCATCGTCGTCGTCGTCATCGTAATCGTCGTCTTGCCTGGAAGAAGAATTTCTCTCTTCGAGTTGAGCCTCGGGCGTTGAAAAACAAAAATCATCTTCATCTCCGTCGTCCTCGGTGGTGAAGACGTAAATGTCCGCGTCCTCCGACGAGGAAATCATGAGCGTGCCCAATGGTGAGAATAATATGTTTTCCATTTCCAAATCATGATCATTTCTCATATTGAAAGATTCCGAGTCCGAACTCCAAGTTAGACGAACGTCATCGTCTCGATCAACGTTATTTTGTCTCGTCTCGATGGGTACGTATCTCGTGGCCTGTTGTGAAAAATTCAAAAATTTTACAATCTCCATCGAATTCAACTTTTCATCGCGATAGTCTGATTTACGTTGTTTTATTTTGCTTCCTCATCGAGAAAGCTTTCTTTTCGTGAAATTTTTTTTTACTTTCAATCTTTAACACTAATGCGATAAACACACGCGAAAACCTCGAAAACTCAACATTTTTTGTAAACCGTTCGTACGTGTTTGTCACACGGTCGCAAAAATTGCTATATCTCGAGAACGACTTCACCAACTTTGCCGCGCATCTCACACGGATTTCGGGCATATAGGGGTCAAGAATATTGAATTTTGCGAGAATTGTTCGTGATGTACAGATTTTATAAAATTTTGATTTTTCCGAAAAATATCCGAGATCGCTTTAACAGCAAATTTCGGAAAATTTTGAAATAATGGTCTAATTTCTTTTCGATAGTTAGAGTATCATCGAATCGGTGAAAGAGTTAAGGTTTTGTTGAATATTCATTTTTTTTCGAGGTTTTCAGCTTTTTATGGAAATTTGTATGTTTGCTTAAACTTTCGTAAATTTACAGTTGTCGAGACGACATTGGTTATAAAAACAGGTTCGGGAAAAACCATGCTGGACATTGAGTCTAAAAATAATTCGCAGAGCTTACGGATTGTATATAAAATTTCGACTGCTTGAAATTTTTCTATTTTTTTTGCAAAATTAGTGTGCTTGCACTAGCTTTAGTAAATTTTTCAGAACGATTATGAAGAATTATTAAACTCTGCAAACTGTGGTATTTTGAAATTGTTCAGATCGAATTCAGGAAATAAAATGTGCAAGTGAGAAAGTTGCACAGTTTTTTTTTTGTTTTTATACGGTTAATCGACGCTGCTTACGAAAAGTAGCACGATTGAAATTTCTTACGAAAACTAACACGTTTCGAATTCCACCACGAAAATCAACACGTTTCGATATTCGACGCGAAAACTAGCATGTTTAGGCTTCCGTCGCGAAAACTAGGATATTTCGATTTGCACTGGAAAAAGTATTATATTTGCCGAACTAAATCGAATAAGATTCAGAATTTTCACAAATGTTTTAATAATTTTTTCGGGAGCACAATAAGGAAAAAATGAAAAACATTAAGGGAGTATCGCCCGTATACCCTTAAACATCTATATTCTTTTTCTATTAAAAAAATAATAACATTATTGAAAATACGATTCGGAAATACGATACGCAATATTCCACCACTCAAAAACTAAAATTGTTCATCAATGATATTTTTCATGACTTTAAGTTTCGGAGTCAGCGATGGAATTGAACAAAATGATTGTTTATAAAAAGTATATTCTACTTATAGTCTGAAGAATCGTTAATTGTGTTTTTATTTCATAAAAAAAAGCACAATCTTGGAGTGATCAACGGATAAAGTATAAAGTACAGTATAAGTATAAAGTACAGTTGACAAAATCTTCAAAACAATCGATTGAGATATCTCGAGAATTGTCAAGTCTTGGACGAAGTAGACAGAGGGACAAAAACTGACATTCTTAACTTTGCATACACCGCAATTGTTTTCGATTTTTTTTCTCTTTTCGATTTTCTTTGGATTATTTTTTTGACCATGATTTTTTTACTCCAAATCGACGAGGCATTTGCTGTTTGCCATCTTATGATAAGCCTAGCGGACCAAAATTCAAACAGTAAAATATGTGTGAAATAAATTCAAACAAAAAATAAAACAGTATAAAATGACGAGCATAAATATTTCGTCAATTTGGAGTGAAGAAGGATGTTGAAAAAATGTGGAGTAAAAAATGAGAAACACTTCCAATGATACTGAAACGTGCTAATTTTCGCGATGAAAGTCGAAACCTGCTAATTTTCGTGGTAAAAGCCGAAACATGCTAGTTTTCGCGGTGAATATCGAAATGCGCTAGTTTTCGTGGCAGAAGTCGAAACATGCTAGTTTTCGCGCGGATATCAAGCGTGCTTGTTTTCGTAAGAAATCTGAAACATGCTAGTTTTCGTAAGCAGCGTCGTAATGAATTATTAGCTCACTTTTCCACCAAGATTTGGCCGAACTTCGATTTTGTTAAAACTCAGACGATCAACCGGACAGGTATTTGTGTTTTTGCTCCATTCGAGAAGACACTGAAGACAAAAACAATGGTCGCAACACGCCGGTATAGCGATTTCCTGACTGACGAACGGTACCCAACAGATCGGACATTTGTCGCCTGATTCGCTATCATTTTTTCCCTCCTCGCTCTTCGAACTCGTAGCTGCTACATCCTTGTCGTCCGAGATTGTATTCGGCGATTTTATTGACGTTTTCGAAGGTTTTGAGATGAGCTTGGAGTGGCTTAACTCGGTATCGGTGTCGTCCGACGAATTTTTACCGTTCGTCCGTAGTTCGATCTTCTTATCGCATTCGACTGTTGTGACGTACACATGAGAAACTTAAATTTTGAGATTTAGGCAAAGTTTGTTTACTTTTTGATTGATGTTTTTGTTTCACTTAATTTTTTTTCCGTTTTGAGGAACGAGTTTTTAAAAATATTTACCGTTCTGAGACGAACCTGCTGCCTCCAATTCGCCATTCTTCTCCTTTGTTATGTTTTTTATGTCATTCTTCAGTTTCTGAAAAGTAATTTATTATTCTTACACTGATCACACTTTAATATTAATAATCATGTGATTTAATGCTTATACTAAATAGTAAACGATATTTCATGGATAATCAATGAAAAAAATTAGACTCAACGACAATCGCAGTACTTTGCCATTAAATATAAAATGAGGAAATATTCAATCATATTTTAGATAATACCAACCAACCACCAACCGTAACAACCATAATAATAAAACAGTAAAAAAAAAAATTTTGTGTACCAAATTTTCATACTAAAAAAAAATTAAAGGAGACGACTCAATTTTTTGAATACACAGTTTTTAAAATAATTCCGTATCAATTTTAAATGGCATGAATTCTGGAATCTTTAAGATTCTATGCTTATGAAATTAATCAGTCAATGACCTCGAAGTTTTGTACTATGCAGAAAAAAAAAATTGGATTTAACGACAGTCGCAGTACTTTGCCATTAAATATAAAATGAGGAAATATTCAATCATATTTTAGATAATACCAACCAACCACCAACCGTAACAACCATAATAATAAAACAGGAAAAAAAAAAATTAGTTTACCAAATTTTCATACAAAAAAAAAAATTTTTTTTTAGTATGTAAATTCGACGACTCAATTCTTTGAATACACAGTTTTTTAAATAGTTCCGTATCAATTTTAAATGGCATGAATTCTGGAATCTTTAAGATCCTGTGCTTATGAAATTAATCAGTCGATGACCTCGAAGTTTTGTACCATTTAGTCTCGATGGGACCATTTAAAAAATTGCTAACATTTTTAATACTTTCTTGAGTCTAACTTTTGGATTAGACCCTATATCTTACAAAAACTCTCAATTACTGGTCGTTTCACTGGAATATGATAACTTTCAATAAAAAAAATGTTTGTTTTAACGTTCCTACATTGATTCGTTGTTTTCTTCGTGTTTTTACTGTCGGACTGTCACATTCGTCACTGCTGTCTGTTTCCGATACAACGATACGCCTGCGCTTTTTTGATTTTGTTTTTGGCTGTCTCTCAACGTCACTGGGCATATTGTACTATTTGACGGGTGATCTTGAGATCTAAATATAACATTTTGTGACATTAGACAAATTATAGATGTAGATTGTTAAAATTCATTATGAGAATTGTATAAGTTTTTGTATTCACGCTACCTTTAAGTTTTACATTGAAAAATTGTCTTCCCTCTGCTTCATGATCAACATTAGGCTGGAATAATCTATAACTGAGCTGTGAGAAATTAATCAACATTGTTTGTATTATTTATTACTGGCTATGAATATCAAATATTTATAACGCAGGAACGTTCTTTGTTTTTTTTTCCATCTCCAATTTTACACCAAAGGATAATTAGTATAACACACAGCCATCAGACTTAAAACAATCACAACGAAATATGTATTTTTATTATAATGTCAGGATGAGAAAAAAAATAAATATTGAGATTGAGTAGCAGAGGGTTAAGAAATTGGTTGAGCATTTATTAGGCAAATACCTGAATGATTTATTTATAACAAGCATCCAGAAGCTTTGTCAACGTTTCAAAGAGAGGAAAGTGCGTTTTCCATTAGAAAATTCGCCGATACTAAATGATTAGATGACGTTAGCATAATGACGAATGACAACATGTGATGATCATAACATTATTTTTTTTTCTTTTCCATTATTCTCATTCGATAATCGACTATCGAGATTCAATCGTTTTATGTTGGTGCGGTGGTGTTGAGTGGTGTGGTGCACGGTCTTGACACAAGCTGGAAACTCCTCCGCTGAAAGTGACCTCATTAACGAAGTCAAGATTAATTGCTGTAGCAACCACTAGAGGCGTTCCGATGTTAGCTGCGAACTTATAATGCCAACAGGCATAACCTGAAAACCCCTCGATATTGCTATCCTTGCATATTACGTTTATTTCGTTTATATCACGATTATTAGTCACAGTTATAGTAAAAATGAGATATCAGTGTGTAGTTCCAAATTGCAAGACCGGCAGCAAAAGAAGGAAGAAACGTTCTACATTTCACGTGCCAAAAGACATTGATATGTGGAAAATGTGGAAAAAGTGGAAAGAGTCTATTTCAGGCATTGTAAAATGTTGTAAAATTACAAAAGACGGATCGTGTATATGAACGGCATTTTAATCATGACGACAGAGTTCGCGAATTGGTCATGCTCGCAAGCTCGACGCGAATGGCCAAGTAATTGCACGGGTAAGTTTAATGAAAAGATTTTACACAGTTAGCGAAGATAGTTACTCGTATCAAGTATTTTTCAATACGCAAGGTCGCGTACAAAATAATGCAACTCAACGAGTTTGTTGTGCCAACAAGGTTTAATGACGTCTCAATAGAAAAGGAAACTTGTGTGCCAGAGCATGGTTATGCGAAACAAGTTTCGAACTTTGAAATAAATTATCCGAGCACTGTTCCGTCCTTCAGTCACGAAACCGTTAATTCAAGGAATCAGTACTTGTATCGGTGAGTTTCCTTAACAGAAAGTACATATTGCATTGTTAGTATATAAATGCGATGAAATAAAAGTAATTTAAACATACATAAATTTCTTCTATTCATATTTCAGATATCCCTGAAGTTCCATCAAAAATATGAATCCTGTCCAGTGTGTCAAGAAGCTGTGAGATTGAAAACCAGCTGCGCGTCTTCAGAGTCGCAACTAGTGCAAATGAAATTATGCGGTGGCCCGATTCACGCAAATCCTCATTTCTTTCATCCGGTCCCTCATATCGAAGCATCATTTATAAAATATTCCTCTCGAATTGATGTCTTCGATATGACTCTAGATGAAGTACTTGATTCTTACACCTGCACTTATCCCTGCAAAGAGCATGGATCTGAAATCCTTTCATATGCGATAATTCACTATGTAAGATTAAAAATGAGGCAATATTGCCATCAGGAAAATTCAAAACTGAAAAAGAAATTAGTTGTTAAAAAAAAATTGTCTAAATTAACTAATGAATAAATCTTATGTTGAGTTTTTGTAAGTGTTCCAGCTGTCAACATCAAGGAAGTATGAATGAAAATAAATTCTTCAATTTTTCTCTTTATTTGAGTTTTGTCAATATTCCGAAATAGACTATTTAGCAGCGTGCCAAAAAATAGTAGATTAAGTAAAAATCAGCTCTTTCCATTTTTTTACACTTCATTTTTTCAAGTTTTTGTAAGTGTTCCAGTTTTCAAAGTCAACTAAGTGTGAACAAAAATAAATACTTTAATTTTTCTCTTTATTCGAGTACCTGTTATTTTCACGAAAATATAATGAAACAGGATCAAATTAAATATATGAAACGGTTCGATATATTTCTATTTTTGAAAATGAAAACTTTTGTTTATTTTATAGGATTTATTAATAAAAAATCTAACGGAGATCCATCAATAAGTAGACAACTATTTCGCCTAATATATGTTCATAGGAGATAGATACTTACAAATAGTTTATATTTATCATGCTCGGTTAACAGTTAGAATCTTTAAAACCCGATTCAAATTAAGAGCATATTTATTCAGTATATTCATTAAAGTTGACGGGATTAATAACGCTTTCATAATTACATATAATAAATATGTGTAATGCTTCAGAAGTCGTTAGTGGAAAAGAGACAGACAACCGCGAGAGCTATCGTTAGCTTTTTAGGTTATGTCTGTTGGCATTATAAGTTCGCAACTAAGATCGGAACGCCTCTAGTGGTTGCTACAGAAAGTAAAACGAATTTCGTCAAAACGGTCACCCCGCAACGCCGAAAAATATACGATCCGGGAAAAAGAAAGCGGAAGTGGTATATAGAACAGAACAGGCGTCAGTATGACTAGCAACGATTTGCCCTTATTCAAAACTCGTAATCGTAATTTTCCAAACTTTACCCAGTTTTCCCGACTCACATGTAACATTCGTGTGATCGATAAATATCGATAATTGAATAAAAATATTCGTCCAAAAGCATTTTCATTATTTGTGAATATAAAGTTCCTTATTAAAACGTTTATCGTAGGTTTTCCCGCTACAACGGCGCCCCCACGAATCACACAAGGCCGGCCATTTTGTTCTTGATTCCTGTCTCGGCTACCACCACGCTAGTGTCTTTTGGAAGAGATTAATTCGCCGCCATGGGTCGCATGCACGCTCCAGGGTAACAAATTATTAATTTATCATCTTACGACAATAATATATCTTACAAAAATTAAGTTCGACCAATTAATGATTTTTTCTTAATTTAGTTTTACAATGGTTTCGCGTCACATGCAGCGCTGTATAATATTTGTCGGCAAAGTTAACAACGTGGCTTTTTCACTCGCCATGCGTTTAGGTTGTTCCTCGAGTGTCAAGCGTTAATTGTCGATTGTTAATCACACGAAGTGTAACGTTTTTACCGTAAAACTTTTATGTGACAATGAATCTCTTTTCGGTCTAAGCTCGTAGTTTGAAAATTGCAATCAACATTCGTTACTAACCTCACTTTTATGCGACATTTTGAATATATATATATATATATACATACTATACTGTTTTGAATTAAATAATTCAATTTATCTTTATACCAAATTTATCTTTGTATTTCAGAAAGGGTATATCCCAGTCCGCACTGCCGTACAGACGGAGTGTGCCAACCTGGCTGAAACTCACACCGGACGATTGCAAAGATCTAATTTACAAATTGGCAAAGAAGGGTCACACTCCTTCTCAAATTGGTAAAAAAAATTCATTCCTCAAAGATTAACATTGCTCCACTTTCTTCGACACTCCAATTTTCGTTTTTTCCTCTTAACTCGAACAATGAAATATTGATCGCAATATCTGTAATTTTCAGGTGTTGTTCTTCGTGATTCCCATGGAGTCGCTCAAGTGAGGTTTCGCACCGGAAACAAAATTTTGAGAATCGTCAAGAGCATGGGTCTTGCTCCCGATCTACCGGAGGATCTGTACTATTTGATTAAAAAAGCAGTAAAAATACGCAAGCATTTGGAGCGTAATCGCAAGGACACGGACAGCAAGTTTCGTCTAATTTTGGTGGAATCAAGAATCCACAGGCTCGGACGTTACTACAAGTCCAAGGGTTCTCTCGCTCCCAATTGGAAGTACGAAAGTTCGACGGCGAGCGCTCTTGTTGCTTAATTCCATCATGCTTTATAATTACTGTCTATCAATAATAAATCACGAATATTGATTCAACGTGTATTCATTTAATTGAAGACCCTGAAAAATTTTAATATTTCAGTATTAAATCAATTTTTGTAATAAAAGAAGTTTTGTAGGAAAGCTTTGTTCTTTCGTGAATAACCAACATTTACGCAATAAATCACTATTCAATTAATAAACAAAAAAAAATAAATATGTCCACTAGGGCGATTTTTTTTTCGACTATTTTTTTTTTTCAGTCCTCGCGAAGTTTTGTTGGATATGTCGAAAAAAAAATTCCCTGAAAGTTACAGCCCTTAATATTAATTCTAAGTACTTTCCCAAAGCGTGAGAAGATTTTCCATCTAAAATACACGTAAATCGAATTTTTTTTTTTTCAAATTTCTATAACAGCCGCATTTTGTGCTATCATATTGTTCTTGGTTTCGATTAACTCGGAATAAAACAATCTAAAGAAGTACCTTTTGCGGCGAAAGTCTAAATTGTACTGGTGAGTTGGTACAGGTCACTGGAGTTGATTTTTACCAAAAATTATCGTTTTTTTTGCTGTTATCTCCGAAACAATTAACTTTACGAAAAATTTGTTGGAAATTCAATTTCCTACAAAAAAGGTCCTATCGATCCAATTCCTTAGATTAATATTTCTTAAGATATTGAACTTTTTTTATTTTTTAATATTTCATATTTTATAAATTTTATACTACTCATAAGTTAAAGTTCAATATCTCAAGAAATATTAATCTAAGCAATTGGGTCGATAGGACCTTTTTTGTAGGAAATTAAATTTCCAATAAATTTTTCATTTACATTTTTTTCGTAAAGTTAATTGTTTCGGAGATAACAGCAAAAAAATGAGAATTTTGAGTAAAAATCAACTTCAGTGAGTCGTACCAACTCACCAGTACAATTTACACTATCGCCGCAAAAGGCACTTTTTTAGATTGTTTTTATTCTGAGTAAATCGAAACCAAGAAAAATATGATAGCATAATGTGCGGTTGAGTTATAGAAATTTGAAAAAAAAAAAAAATTCGATTTACGTGTATTTTAGATGGAAAATCTTCTCACGCTTTGGGAAAGTACTTAGAATTAATATTAAGGGCTGTAACTTTCAGGGAATTTCTTTTTCGACATATCCAACAAAATTTCGGGTGAGGACTGAAAAAAAATCGCCCTAATGTCCACGTTGGTTTCTTCAAATTAAGATTTCTTGAGATATTGAACTTTTATTATTTTTTTTTATTATTTAATATTTCATTTTTTATAAATTTTATACTACTCATAAGTTAAAGTTCAATATCTCAAGAAATATTAATCTAAGCAATTGGGTCGATAGGACCTTTTTTGTAGGAAATTAAATTTCCAATAAATTTTTCGTTTACATTTTTTTCGTAAAGTTAATTGTTTCGGAGATAACAGCAAAAAAACGAGAATTTTGAGTAAAAATCAACTTCAGTGACCCGTACCAACTCACCAGTACAATTTACACTTTCACCGCAAAAGGCACTTTTTTAGATTGTTTTATTCCGAGTAAATCGAAACCAAGAAAAATATAATAGCATAATGTGCGGCTGAGTTATAGAAATTTGAAAAAAAATAAAATTCGATTTACGTGTATTTTAGATGGAAAATCTTCTCACGCTTTGAGAAAGTACTTAGAATTAATATTAAGGGCTGTAACTTTCAGGCAATTTCTTTTTCGACATATCCAACAAAATTTCGGGTGAGGACTGAAAAAAAAATCGCCCTAATGTCCACGTTGGTTTCTTCAAATTAAGATTTCTTGAGATATTGAACTTTTATTATTTTTTCTTATTATTTAATATTTCATTTTTTATAAATTTTATACTACTCATAAGTTAAAGTTCAATATCTCAAGAAATATTAATCTAAGCAATTGGGTCGATAGGACCTTTTTTGTAGGAAATTAAATGTCCAACAAATTTTTCATTAACATTTTTTTCGTAAAGTTAATTGTTTCGGAGATAACAGCAAAAAAAACGAGAATTTTGGGTAAAAATCAACTTCAGTGACCCGTACCAACTCACCAGTACAATTTACACGTTCACCGTAAAAGGCACTTTTTAAATTGTTTTATTCCGAGTAAATCGAAACCAAGAAAAATATGATAGCATAATGTGCGGCTGAGTTATAGAAATTTGAAAAAAAAAAAAAAATCGATTTACGTGTATTTTAGATGGAAAATCTTCTCACGCTTTGGGAAAGTACTTAGAATTAATATTAAGGGCTGTAACTTTCAGGGAATTTCTTTTTCGACATATCCAACAAAATTTCGGGTGGGGACCGAAAAAAAAAAAATCGCCCTAATGTCCACGTTGGTTTCTTCAAAGTTCTCCCTGGTTCGCGGTGAATGGGAAAATGATCATTATTTCTTCTCGTTTTACTATCAACAATTTTTAATTCACTTACACGACGTTAAACAATAGTATGATACAGTACGAATAGATCGAATAACACGTGCACGGAAGATACGTTATTGGATTTATCGTCCGAGATTCTCGGTGTTGGGAAGATATTGTTAATTCGAAGTAAAAGAATATAGTAATTGCAACTTCTAATTATATCGCTCCCGAGTAGTGTGTATCGATTCAATCGTTATCCTGGTAGTGTTGAGCCTTTTGCCACTTTGCTACCATGCTCGAGACTTCCTTCTGTTTCTTACTTATTCCAAGTTTCGTCTAAAAAAAGAGAGTTGAACATTTTTTTAATTACAATCTTCAAGATCCAAGAAACCGATTTATCACATAAAATTCGTCTCATACCTTCTTCTTTTTTCGTTCCTTCAGCACCGAATCTGTGAGAATCGGTGGTTGTTCGATTTCCAATGGTACCTGCGGTATCGACAGCGACATTGTCTCAATCGGCAACGGTTGTTCGGGCTCGTGATCGTTTCTGATTTTCTCGATAGACGCTATGTCACTGTAGAACGAATCGATCGCCGAACCCAGCGATTCTTTGTGACTTTTAATCGGTGGCTTCGCGATAACCTGCGTATTTGCGTACACCTGACTGTAGTCGACCATAAATTGTACGGCTTCTTGACCGGTTAATCTGTTTGCTGCGGCTATTAAGGCTTGCTATAAGAAACAGAGTTAAAGAAAAAAAAAAACAATTTTGTCACTGATGAATTTGGCACATTTCACTAAATACGAGGGTTGGAACATTTTTTTTGTTTTTTTGTCTTATTCAACATATGTGAATACTGATTAACCATTAACTACATCCTCGGATCGGAGGAACCGTGAGAAAAGTTCAATATGTCACGATTTTTGTTTGATTCTTGTGTAAGACCCTTCCAAATTCTAATCTAATTTCCATTGCGCCCGCAGACGTCTTAGATTGTGTCGCATTTGCCATGGACACAGGGAAACTGCAGAAAATCTGTGTCGATACAGACTGCTTTGTTTTCACTGAGTTTCAGTTGTATTTAAGGTAGTAGTCTGGTAACTTGCGTTCAAAAAAATCGAAAATTTTTTTTTTGCTTGCTTTGAAAGTACAATGTCTTGAGAATATACTGTGAAAATTTCAGACCGAAATTCGAAATATTCCCGGAGTTATAACGAGTTTTCGAAAGCGCCTCGAAGTTATTCTCAAAACAGTGTTTTTTTCTGGTCAGCCCGGGTCCTAACTTTTTTTCTACCGAACCGATTGCTTTCAAATTTTAACAGGCTACTCTACACACTTATAGTTCTCGTCGGAACTACCGAGAAATTTTTTCACCCCTTACTTTTTATTTTACAACCCCTTCTTTGCTAAAATAAAGGGGCTTTTTTTTCCAAAGTCCGCCATTTTGTTATTTATCCATGAAATTTAACTTCAGTAGTTCCGACCAGAATGACATGTCTATAGTTTAAGAATTATCAAGAATTTTTGATTTCAGATAACATCAAGAGCCAAAATCACCGGGGCGACCCACGCACTTTTTTTTCGAGGTGCCAATTTCGATCAATAATAATAACAATAGTGAACTATTAAATTTAAAAAAAATTTTTTTTTTTAGTATCTTTAATATGTAAATAAAAACATCCTAAATATCCAAAATGACTCATTTTTATTTTCCTACAAAAAAACGCCCTCCAAAAAAGACGTGAAAATCGGCTTAAGTTACCAGACTACTACCTTAATCCATCAAAAACTCAATAAAACTGCCTCCCGTTCAACAATCTATGCCCCAGTCAGTGCAAAACTAAGCGGTTACCTAACCAAGTAACGATCGTGGCCAAAGCTGCGTAAGGGCGGGGTAAGGGTTTTCACTTTCGAAAAATCGAATTTTTTTTTTTTCGTCTTATCTTATTGTTTAACATTTCAAGAATATGTCCTTAAAATTTTAAACCGATCTAAGCAATATTCTTGAAGTTATTGTCTTATTAATCTCCTGGCCTTTAAGGCCTCACATACGTCGGGAATTTTCAAAAAATCGATTTTTTTTTGTTTACAGATTATTATTCCTTATAGTCTTAGGCGTATTTCTGTGTAAGCTGATTGTAAAAATTCCCCATAGTTCAAAAGTTATTGTAGATAATGTGACTGCCCGACGAAAGGACAAAGGTCTGACGCGCGCCTACCTGAGTTGAACAATTCGTTGATTAGAAAAAAATAAACAACAACAATTATTTACTGACAAGGAAGGCGTACAATATGAAGCTGGAATGGGAGATTAGACGTAAGTTAACTAAATAAATTTAAAAAATTCATAAAGTTCTTGCTCCAGCCGCGCGCGACTTCGAGCGAAACGCGCTTGAAACTTTAAACGCGTTTTTCTCAAAACTACTTTTTCCGACACGGTCGGCATGATAACTCGTACGGTTTTTAATATTTTTTGATGATTTTTTTTTTTAAATATTCGGAATTGTTTTTTCTATAGTCTGTCGAGCCGGATTTTTTAAATTATAATTAGAAAATTTCATAAAAACAATTAAAGTGTGACTTTTTTGACACAAACTTAACATTTTTTTTTAAATTACCGTAAATTGTTTAATTTTTCGAATTTCAAAAATCCGGCTCGACAGACTATAACTACTACCTTATTTTACAAGAATTTCTTTACATTTTGCAGATCCGTCAACATTTGAGGAAGAAATACTGCCGACCGTGGAGCAACTGTTTTTTTACAGTGCTTCAAAAAATGTGATTTTTCATGTTGTAATTTTTGAAAAAAAAAATTGAAAAAAATTTTTTTACAAACTTAACACGGTAATAAACAATGTGTAAGAATTTTTTTATCAATTTCTATTTCTATCCCTCCTAAAAACAGTTTTTCTTTTGGTACGTTTTCGGTACCGCTGGACGTATGTAAGGCCTTAACGCTATACCTCTAACAGCTGCGGGCGGTCGGGCTAGCAGTGCAGCTGTCGAACAGGTATACAGTTTATTCATTGCTATTGTGTATACAGTATATAGTGTATACTATACACTACAATATTTTAAAAGAAGAAACGAGCTGGAATCGATGATTCTGTGTAAGTTGGAAAAAAAAAAAATTTTCTTCACTTTTTTACTTCATACACTTTAGACGCGTTTTTCTCAAAACTACTTTTTCAAAGTCCGTGTTCACTGCCATTTAAAAACTACTTGACCGATTCATTTCAAACTTTGTACACATTTTCTAAATATAAAATACCTCCCCCCAACGTTCAGTTAAATTTTTTTTTTTTACATTAAGGGTGTTTCCCACTCACAAAATGGCGGAATTTTTCGTGGAAAATAACAGTTCACAGTTTAGATGGCCGGCAAAAATTTTGAAATGAACAAAAAAATTATCAGAGAACGTTGGGGGGAAGATTTGATTATAATTTGACAAAATTTTCATGGTTTTTCATTTTCAGATAATTTCCGGCCGAGTTATAGTGAACACCGCAAATTGTTTTTTTTTTCCAAGACGTTCTGGGGGAAGCCCTGTTACGGACTTATGCTTCAATATTTCTGCATGAAAAAATTACACAACATTGTCAAAAGTATGCTCAATAATGTAAAAAACGTTCGAATAAAATTGCTCAATTCATATTTGAGAAAAAAAATCTCAAAAAAAGTGTTTTTTTTACGCTGAAACCCTTACCCCTCCCTTAACTTGGGCGATCGCCAGAGCCGCGCACCGATCGCGCGTTCAATATTGTCGCTTTGTTCGTTTGTCATTCGTTACAGAGTAATTTGTACTAACGTTGTGCAAATGCTGATGATACGTCGGATAGTGCATGAGCTGTCCCTGCATAAGTGCCGTATGATGACTGAGAATCGTCGGATCACCGATCGTAGCTGCATAAATTGGATTTGTCTGAGGACCCGTAGCCGTATAGAGCATCGTTGTTTCGAGCGTAGGTGCGTTTAACGTAAATGGCATATCCGGTGGATCGACACCGGGCGGTAGAGGCTCGCTGTTCGGAGGATTTGGTACTATCGGTGGATGCGGTGGTAACGGTGGCTGAGCAGATTTCGTAGGTGACGGTGGAAGTGGTGGATTGACGGTTTCCTTCGATTTTAACGTATCGTCACCGTTTGTCTCTGTTCAATCGAACGAAAATGACATTTTTCAATAAACTTTTAACGCGTAGTTAATTTACAAAGAGTTTTTTTAAATTTTGCCCTCCCCCTTTCGCCCTATTTTTTTGTTTGACATTTTCACCTGTGGTGTATTTGTCCCTTTTCGTTTCACCAATTGTTCCCTGGACGCTGCCCCTTCTCTTCTTTCCCTTCTTCAAATCCTCGGCGTATATTCTCGGCGGCGGAGGAGGACTCGGACTGGCTATTTGCGGTGGTGGCGGTGCCGCCACGTTGCTTCTCTCGTTGTTTAATTTTTTCATGTCCGACGTTTCGTCGTTCGAACGTTCTTTTTCCATTAATGCCGATGGAATTTCTTGAAATTTCTCCGTTTGCGATTCTAAAATGAAAATTATTCACGTGAGTAAGAATGATAAATACGGGATTTTAGACTGTGGTCCAGCGGATAAGCCTGTCATGCTGTCTTAAGGTAGTAATCTGGTAACTTAAGCCGATTTTCATGTCTTTTTTGGAGGGCGTTTTTTTGTAGAAAAATAAAAATGAATCGTTTTGGATATATAGGATGTTTTTATTTACATATTAAAGATACAAAAAAAAAATTTTTTGTAAAAATTTCATGGTTTATTATTATTATTATTATTGATCGAAGTTGGCACTTCGAAGTTGGCAGCCCGGGTCCTAACTTTTTTTCTACCGGAACGATTGCTTTCAAATTTTAACAGGCTACTCTACACACTTATAGTTCTCGTCGGAACTACCGAGAAATTTGTTCACCCCTAACTTTTTATTTTACAACCCCTTCTTTGCTAAAATAAAAGGACTTTTATTTTCCAAAGTCCGCCATTTTGTTATTTATCCATGAAATTTAACTTCAGTAGTTCCGACCATAATGACATGTCTATAGATTAAGAATTATCAAGAATTTTTTATTTCAGATAACATCAAGAGCCAAAATCACCGGGGCCACCCACGCGCTTTTTTTTCGAGGTGCCAACTTCGATCAATAATAATAATAATAATAAACTATTAAATTTTGTCAAAAAAAATTTTTTTTGTATCTTTAATATGTGAATAAAAACATCCTAAATATCCAAAACGATTCATTTTTATTTTCCTACAAAAAAAACGACCTCCAAAAAAGACATGAAAATCGGCTTAAGTTACCGGACTACTACCTTAAGGGAGACTTCGCGATCCTTTCCCACTTGGCGAAAAAAACCAAAATTATATCGAAAATTCCGAATGAGCAATTATCGAGAACCCGTTTCTTATATTTTTGTCAAGGTCCGTAAACAAAAAATAAAAGGAGAAAAGAAATTGAAGAAATATGTATATTTAGGAGACTGATTATTCGATGAGCTTTAACAAACTCCTATAGTGATTTTTCGAAAAATTGGTAATCCTATAATTTTAGAAGTTTTCGATCGATTTTCGCCAAATTCAATAGCGAACTGTATTTTATCAATATCTATTTGTGTAGAAAGTTTTCCGATTGCTTCAAAATTGCCCGAGTTACGCTCTTAACACACTTTCTTTCAAATTTTCTCGCTTTGATAAGAAAGCGAAACCCAACGTTCTCTAAAATTTTGAGCAAACTGATACAAATCCTTAATTAACCGAATGGATAAGTAAAAAAATTGTAATTAGATAATTTAAATTACGTATTACAATTGTATATTTATTTATTTATTTTTTGAAATTTTGTTCCAACGTATACTCGTTCGGGTTTTAGCACAATTTAAGGTAGTAGTCTGGTAACTTAAGCCGATTTTCATGTTTTTTTTGGAGGGCGTTTTTTTGTAGGAAAATAAAAATGAATCGTTCTGGATATTTAGGATGTTTTTATTTACATATTAAAGATATAAAAAAAAAAATTTTGAAAAAATTTAATAGTTTATTATTATTATTATTATTATTGATCGAAGTTGGCACCTCGAAAAAAAAGCGCGTGGGTGGCCCCGGTGATTTTGGCTCTTGATGTTATCTGAAATCAAAAATTCTTGATAATTCTTAATTTATAGACATGTCATTCTGGTCGGAACTACTGAAGTTAAATTTCATGGATAAATAACAAAATGGCGGACTTTGGAAAAAAGTTTTTTTTCTCCAAAGTCCGCCATTTTGTTATTTATCCATGAAATTTAACTTCAGTAGTTAAATTTTTATTGAAGTTAAATTTCATGGATAAATAACAAAATGGCGGACTTTGGAAAAAAGTTTTTTTTTTCCACAGTTCGCCATTTTGTTATTTATCCATGAAATTTAACTTCAGTAGCTAGGACCAGAATGACATGTCTATAGATTAAGAATTATCAAGAATTTTTTATTTCAGATAACATCAAGAGCCAAAATCACCGGGGCCACCCACGCGCTTTTTTTTTCGAGTTGCCAACTTCGATCAATAATAATAATAATAATGAACTATTAAATTTTTTCAAAAAAATTTTCTTTTGTATCTTTAATATGTAAATAAAAACATCCTAAATATCCAAAACGATTCATTTTTATTTACCTACAAAAAAACGCCCTCCAAAAAAGACATGAAAATCGGCTTAAGTTACCAGACTACTACCTTAAATCGAACAACTCTACGGAAACTTTGTAATGAAAATTGAAAAAACTAAAATTTCCCATTAGAAAATAGTTTTACCTATTATGCAAGGCTCCTCCTGTCCCTGAGGTGGTGGCGTAGTGCACAATTCCATTTCCTCGGTACCGCCAATAACGTCAGCCTCCGGATAGGTCCATTGTGCATCACCGGTCGTCGAGTTCCGATAAAAGTAGCGTTTATGAGACCTAGAATCATCCCCCCCGAGAAACATAACACATGAGAATATAAAGCATTGGCCGATTTTTTCAATGTCACACTTTGACATCGCTTCTTTTTGTTTTTCCTCGTCAACGTCTCGTTAATTGTTCGGAAAAATGTCTGTTTGTTTTTTTTTTTTTTATTATTTCTCTTTAAGACTATTTAGTTAACGTAATCGATTTTTTACCCCTACCTGCGTTGCGGTTCATCATTTCTCTTTTTTTTTTCTTTTCAATTTTCGTAGATTCATATAGTAAAATTTATGTACGAAAAAAAATGAAGCAACAGATGAGGCAAGGTGATGGATCTTGTTCAATGCCAGATATCATCGATCGACAATAGGAATCACATTATTCGGACGTTTCATGTTTTTATATCATGTTTTCATTCTTTTATTAAATGAAAATTTCATTTTTCATTCCCAAGCTCTGATTCCGATTGTCCATTATATGTAAAATTCGTACGGTCTTAACGATGATCCAATCGTACTTTTAAACGTCTTGCGGAATAAATTTAAGGACATGCGGATATTTGGGGATGTGGAGAACGCGATAATAATCCATTTATATATAATTTTGTTTTTATTCCAGGATCCGCATTCGACTGAAATCATTTTCGCTTCTCGTGACACCTATAACAGCAAGATAAAGCATAAATCATTGAAATTTACGAGAGTCAACGTGGATATCTAAATTCTACATACAAACCGTTTTTGTCTCCGTTTTGTTTTTTTTTTTTCACATTTTACATGGACACGAAGGGTCGTTCGTTAACAAAACGATTATTCCTGCGAAGAATGTATTTTGCAAGCCCGAGAAATATTTAATCGCATATGTTGGTGATGGAAAATCGTAAACGAAGAATGTCCGATGGAATTTTTGCTCTTTTAGTTTTTTTTTTTTCTTTCGTTATGGTTCGAAGATGAAAATTCTTCCGAATTAACGAGCATTGTGACGAGTTGTGTATACCCAAAAACAATAACAAATTGCAACTTGAGAAACGTCAACCATTATGCACTAACAATCGTCGAGCCAAAGTTCAAAGTTCCGATAGTAGTGAAAGAAAAAAAAATGTTTCTCGTAAATAATAATAAGTATCCCATTATTCGCCGATGTAAGTAATTTTCTCCCTGCGCGAATCGTTTTTTTTTTTTTTTTCGAATTTTATGAAGTCGCGGTCGTTCGTAGCGTTTTTATGATACAGATGAGTGTAATAAAACGCGGTAAAGACCGTAATGGAGCGTTCGTAATTGTTTTTTGTTGACGGGATACTGTACCTATCCCACTGACAGTCCCAGCCTGGTGGTGCAGCTGCTTCCTCCAAACGTCCCAATTCACGTCCCGTACCGGTCAACCAGTTTTCCAGATAATTATCCTTGAGCTCACGAGCCTCCCAAGCCGCAAGTAAAGTCTGCCGAAATATAAGATTTAAGTAAACACGATTTATCAGTAGTATTGATTGAATTAACGGCGGAATTAATATAGTTAGTTATTTATTATTCTATGTACACCCTTACGACTTTTTACAGTGCCCTACCGTGCACACTAGGGCGATTTTTTTTTTCCAATATTTTTTTTTTCAGTCCTTACCCGAAATTTGGTTGGATATGTCGAAAAAGAAATTCCCTGAAAGTTACAGCCCTTAATATTAATTCTAAGTACTTTCCCAAAGCGCGAGAAGATTTTCCATCTAAAATACACGTAAATCGAATTTTTTTTTTTCTTTTCATATTTCTATAACTCGGCCGCATTTTATGCTATCATATTGTTCTTGGGTTCGATTTACTCGGAATAAAAGAATCTAAAAAAAGCCTTTTGCGGCGAAAGTGTAAATTGTACTGGTGAGTTGGTACGGGTCACTGAAGTTGATTTTTACCCAAAATTCTCGTTTTTTTTTGCTGTTATCTCCGAAACAATTAACTTTACATAAAAAATGTAAACGAAAAAATTGTTGAAAATTTAATTTCCTATAAAAAAGGTCCTATCGACCCAATTGCTTAGATTAATATTTTTTGAGATATTGAACTTTATTTATTTTTTATGTTTTTCATTATTTCATATTTCATATTTGATAAATTTTATACTGCTCATAAGTTAAAGTTCAATATCTCAAGAAATATTAATCTAAGCAATTGGGTCGATAGGACTTTTTTTGTAGGAAATTAAATTTCCAACAAATTTTTCATTTACATTTTTTTCATAAAGTTAATTGTTTCGGAAATAACATAAATAAAACGAGAATTTTGGGTAAAAATCAACTTCAGTGACCCGTACCAACTCACCAGTACAATTTACACTTTCGCTGCAAAAGGCACTTTTTAAGATTGTTTTATTCTGAGTAAATCGAAACCAAGAACAATATGCTAGCATAAAATGCGGCTGAGTTAGAGAATTTTGAAAAAAAAATAAAAATTCGATTTACGTGTATTTTAGATGGAAAATCTTTTCACGCTAAGGGAAAGTACTTTTTTTATTTTTTATTTTTTTATTATTTAATATTTCATATTTTATAAATTTTATACTACTCATAAGTTAAAGTTCAATATCTCAAGAAATATTAATCTAAGCAATTGGTTCGATAGGACCTTTTTTGTAGGAAATTAAATTTCCAACAAATTTTTCATTTACATTTTTTTCATAAACTTAATTGTTTCGGAGATAACATAAAAAAAAACGAGAATTTTGGATAAAAATCAACTTCAGTGACCCGTACCAACTCACCAGTACAATTTACACTTTCGCCGCAAAAGGCACTTTTTTAGATTGTTTTATTCCGAGTAAATCGAAACTAAGAACAATATGATAGCATATTTTGAAAAATTTTGAAAAAAAAAAAAAAAATTCGATTTACGTGTATTTTAGATAGAAAATCTTTTCACGCTAAGGGAAAGTACTTAGAATTAATATTAAGGGCTGTAACTTTCAGAGAATTTGTTTTTCGACATATCCAACAAAATTTCAAGTGGGGAGTGAGAAAAAAAAATAGTCGAAAAAAAAAATTGCCCTAGTGTACACATTACCTCTTACATATCTATTAACACTCTCGCATGCTATTTACGTTACTCGTTTCCCTCTTCTCTACATCTGTCCATTCCGTGATCTTATATCCACTTCTCTTAACTCTTCACTCTTTACATTTCTTACATTCTATGGTCTTATCCACTTTGTTTCCTTCTCCCCGACCTCTCGAATTCCGCCACGTAATCACAGAGAGCAACCTCCCGTCTCTCTCCCCTTAACGCAGTTTCTATTTTCCGCTTAAGGCTTATTCCTGAGCCTAGCCAGCTCTCGGGTTCTTCTACCACCTCCCATCTCGCTAGCGCTTTTCCTTCTACACATTCGCAAATATGCACCAGCGTTTCCTTTCTCTCCCCGCATAGTGAACATTTCGTGTCCTTAAAACCCTTTTCCTTCCCTATAATCTCGCATCTCATCCTTGCCCACGTTACTTTCGTTTTTCCCTGGATATTTTCGTCTTTCAAGTATTTTTCCATTCCTAAACCCCTCTACCTGCTTTGTTATTCTTTACGAAAGTTAGACGCGTTGATCTTTCTCCAATCGTTCTGAATTTCTTGGTCCGTCTTGATCCTGATCCCTCTCTCTGTTTTACCAATTCTCTGCTATTTTCGGTTCTTATCGTTTCCCATGTCCGTCCTTCTTCTCCTTCATCCATTGCCGTTTCCTCCCCCCATTTCATCGGATCTCTATTTGCGATTCCTCTCACTTCTCCTTTTAACAATTTTTTGTTAAAAGGAGAAGTGACGCACAGAATAACAGAAATTTGCTCAGTTCCGTCTATATATATAGCGATTGAAATAAGTTTTTTTTTTTGTTAAACAAACGATTAACAACCGTGTGAGAGAAAATTTGAAGATTATTGATTATTTTTGCAATTTACAGTCAAGTCGGGAAAAAATGTAAGAGTTCGGCGAAAATTTCATTTTTTTATGGGTTTTCCGAGAGCCCAGATTGAAAAAAAAAATTAAGTATGAAAAAATGAAATAAATATGTTAAAGTTTTACTTACTTGAAGCTGAATCGCCATAACTTGTACCGCGGATGCAGGTTGACCGCCCTCGGACAAGAATCTCAATTTTTCCATTATCGTCTCGGTGACTCTCTTGAGCTCGTTAATCTCTTCTTCCGTTTTTTCCTTCGCGATCTCCTCCGTTTTAACGACCATAGTCTCACCCTTCACGAAACTTATAGTCGCCTTCCTGGCAGCGATTGGTTTTTCCGAGATCGTTGGATTTGCGTCGGATTGATCGGCCGTATCGTCGTTTTCGACGTTACGCGATTCCTTTTGAAATCCAAAACCATGACGATCAGTCTCGTTTCCAAGCAACATTGCCGGTGGCGATGGCACGGGTTCCAGTTTATTAACCATTTCCTTTTCGGACGATCTGTTCTTGTTCGGTATTACTGAAAATAATCGATCAATGAGTTTCCAAAGATTGTACAATTTTATTTTACTTCCTCGAGTCTCGGTAGAAGTTTCTTGAATTAGAAAGAGATAATTTGTCGAATAATTGATAGTTGTTTTTTGAAGAATTCAATAATCCATAGATTTTGTGATTCAAAGTATGTATTTCAAATTAATTTCAACGGTTCCGGTTTATTAACGATTTCCTTTTCGGACGATCTGTTCTTGTTCGGTATTACTGAAAATAATCGATCAATGAGTTTCCAAAGATTGGACAATTTTATTTTACTTCCTCGAGTCTCGGTAGAAGTTTCGTGAATTAGAAAGAGATAATTTGTCGAATAATTGATAGTTGTTTTTTGAAAAATTCAATATTCCATAGATTTTGTGATTCAAAGTATGTATTTCAAATTAATTTCAACGGTTCCGGTTTATTAACGATTTCCTTTTCGGACGATCTGTTTTTGTTCGGTATTACTGAAAATAATCGATCAAGGAGTTTCCAAAGATTGTACAATTTTATTTTACTCCCTCGAGTCTCGGTAGAAGTTTCTTGAATTAGAAAGAGATAATTTGTCGAATAATTGATAGTTGTTTTTTCAAAAATTCAATATTCCATAGATTTTGTGATTCAAAGTATGTATTTCAAATTAATTTCAACGGTTCCGGTTTATTAACGATTTCCTTTTCGGACGATCTGTTCTTGTTCGGTATTACTGAAAATAATCGATCAATGAGTTTCCAAAGATTGTACAATTTTATTTTACTTCCTCGAGTCTCGGTAGAAGTTTCTTGAATTAGAAAGAGATAATTTGTCGAATAATTGATAGTTGTTTTTTGAAAAATTCAATATTCCATAGATCTTGTGATCCAAAGGATATATTTCAAATTAATTTCAACGGCTTACCGTCAAACGCTATTCGCCTCTTTCTCTGAAAGGCCTTGGACGGTGTTTCCAAATTTTCCAAAAATATATTTGGCTTCGGTGGTTCATCCTCGATACGGACGACTCGGGTCTCTTCGATGCCCGTAGTTTCCTGCACATCGGACTCGAGGTCGTCGTTCATTTGTTTAATTTCATCGTCGGTATTCTCCGGTTTATCGCTGCTCGTACTGTGATATTTAAATATTCTCACGCTACCGGAATCCGTATATTTCGTTTCGACTTTTTTCACCGTTCCATCGTGCGTGACTATCGTCGACGTGGAATTCGTCGAGAAATCAGCGATCGGAAAGATAGGCTCGGAATTAATTTTTTTTGGCGTCGAATCATCCTCGACGTCGGAATCATCAGCGTAACCAGGTACCAAAGAAAATTGTAATTCCTTTCCGGAATTAACAGCATCGGACTCTTCTTCAATTTTCCCTTTCGTTTGCGTCGTTGATTTTTTGTTCGAGTAAGAAGCTGAAGTTTCCGTAGACGTTTTCGACGATGATTCCGATTTTTGCGTATGTTTCGGTGATTGCCGATCTCTCGACATTCTCTCGTCGTCCTTGCTTCCCCATTTTTCACATCCAATCTCGTTTTTACACGAATTCTCAGGACCGTGAATCAATGGCACTATGCCAGCCGGAAGGGAAGGTCCTATCTTGGCGACTTTTTCACTGATATCCGTCTTTTTAACCGTTGAAATTGAACTTTTCGATGGTTGATTCGTTGTTTTCAGTTTCAATGGAATTTTCGGTAATTGTGATGTTTTGGATGACTTTTTTGTTGGCGAATCGGTGTCGCTCGTTTCCGATTCACTGCCGTCACTTCCGAAAGACGTTATCATCTCGATTTTCCTGCAAAGATATCGCAATGACGAATAAACTCATTTTTAAGGGAAGAAAAAAAAATGGAGAATTTGGTATTATTGATTTTGGAGCTTTACCCGTCGTCGGACTCGTCGTCCTTCGTCACCGAATTTTTCGAAGTATTCAGCTCCGTCTCGGCTCCTTGTTGAGAATTTTGCTGCGAACTAACTTGCCTGTTTCTGTTTCTAGCTACTACCTCTTTTGGTATCATACCCTCAGGTATATTTATTTGTGGTTGAGGATCTGATAGAAAAAAATAAAAGGATTAAACACGAAATTTTGTTTTTACAAATACTTCGAGTTAGCTACAAGGTTCATGCACTATTACCCCGAGTTGTGGCAATTTGCGTAAAGTTTGGTATATTTTTTTTTCTTCAAAAATTAAATTCTATCGCCCGCAAAGAACGACGCTGCTTACGAAAACTAGCATGTTTGATATTAGCGCGAAAACTGGCATGTTTCGGATTTTGCCGCGAAAACTAGCGCATTTCGATATTCGCCGCGAAACCTAGCAAGTTTCGGCTTTTACCACGAAAACTAGCAGGTTTCGACTTTCACCGTGAAAATTAGCACGTTTCAGTATCACTGGAATTGTTTCTCATTTTTCGAGAATATTAGACGATAGCGATCTCTAAGATTCCGGTAAATTTGTTGAATCGTATTTCAAATAATGTTATTATTTTAAAAAATAGAAAACGAATATAAATGTTTAAGAGTGTACGGGCGATACTCCCTTAATGTTTTTCATTTATTCCTTATAGTGTTCCCGAAAAAATTATTAAAACATTTGTGAAAGATCTGAATCTTATTCGATTTAGTTCGGCAAATATACTACTTTTTTCAGTGCAAATCGAAATATGCAAGTTTTCGCGACGGAAGCCGAAACATGCTAGTTTTCGCGGTGAAAGCCGAAACATGTTAGTTTTCGCGTCGAATATCGAAACGTGTTGATTTTCGTGGTGGAATTCGAAACGTGTTAGTTCTCGTAAGAAATCTGAAACATGCTAAGTTTTCGTGAGCAGCGTCGAGAAAATACCCAAGCTAGATAAAAAATATAACGAAGAGACGAATCGAGTGTCTCACATGTGTTTGATGAAAAATTGACCCATTGAGTGCTGTAGGAAGGCCTATTGAGAGAATCCAGCTGATTCCTTTCTCTCAACAATCTTATTTCCTCCGGCACGTCCCAGGTAACTTCGTTGGTGCGAACGTGCCAGTAGTAAGGATAGCCGGTCGAATCGTCGAAGCACTCTTGCCATACTGTACAATAGAAAAATTAAATAACCATTCTCGAATAGTCGATATTTTACGTATCGCTCAGCAAAATTCTTTTTTCGGCAGCTCACAAGTAGATGATTCGCTCGAAGACGCGCGATTCGTTGGTTCTTGTGACTCTTTGCCATTGGAATTTGTTTTAGGCTGCAAACTCTCCACGGCCGGAAGTTCCGGAGCAATCAATTGAATTTCCTGAAGAAAAAAAAAATCGAATACAAACCGTGTTGCAATGAAACTGAATAATAAATGAATGAAGTCCGATTAAAAGCACCTTGAGAAAATCATTGACTTTGTCATCTAGCTGCTTCCCTTCGGGTTTTGGTTCTTCCGTCTCGCTGTCCGAATTATATTGCTCCAAAATATTGGTAAGAGGATTGCTGGGTCCTCCGTTATGATCGGGCTGATCCTCAGCGATTTGTTCATATTTGTCTGTGCAGAAAAAAAAAACAAATAAACATAAGTCGTTCTAACGAAAAGAAATCAATGAATCGAAATGTTTTCTTTTTGTTTAAATTGAAAAGTATTTACTCTGCCAACGTCTTCTTGGAGAATCGGACTGTTCGCTGTTTATATCTAAAACTTGTCTTCTCTGGCGTCGCTTCATTTTGTAAACAACGCGAGATCAGAAAAACGGCATATTCCCCGTTATCAAGGAATATCAATATTAAAATGTTTCTCGTCAAACTTACGTACTATACATTACATAAATACGTAAATGATCGACGTTTGTTCAATTTTACGGCTTAGCGTTTTGCAATCTCTAGAATATTTACAGTGATATTTCGTTCAGGCAATTTATAACCTTAAATTCTATTCGTAAACAGAATAGACATAACCGTAAAAGCAAGAATATTCGAGTATTTTTTGGAAAAAGTACAAATTATATTGGGAGTAGAGTTTGTTGGTAGGATAAGTAGTGATATATTTGTGAGAAACACAGAATTATCGGTGCGTAAAACTTAAGTAAATTTCGATCCTTGCAACAGTATTTTCAGTATTTTTATTACAGCTGTTTTCTGGATTGATGTGGCTTTCGCGCGCGTACTGCCAAAAAACTGAGACGAGTTGTTGCGCGTTGACCACGGTCTTGTATACAGGCCTGGAAACTCCCTCAAATTTCGGCGGTGGGGGTTGACCGTCTTAACGAAGTTCGTTTTACTTTCTGTAGCAACCACTAGAGGCGTTCCGATCTTGGTTGCGAACTTATAATGCCAACAAACATAACCTGTTGGCATCACTTACCGTTTACGACTTGTACGGCTGTTAAAATTTATTTATTCACTTTTTGACCTGTATCTCTCCTAATAATTGTTTAAACAATAAAATGCTAATAACTTATCATTTAAATCCATAAATTTCTCACACTTTTCTTTTTTAACTTTTTTGTCTAAAGTTAATATTCTCAAAGTTATAACGCGTTTTTATTAGCCTTGCACCCAGTAGCGCAACACTGAACGCGTTATAACTATGAGAATATCAATTTTAGGCAAAAAAGTTTTTAATAAAAGTTGTGGAAAATGTATGGATTTAAGAGATAAGTTATTAGCATTTTATTGTTTAAACAATTATTAGGAGAGATACAGGTCAAAAAGTGAATAAATAAATGTTAACAGTCGTATAAGTCGTAAACGGTAAGTGATAGAAAAAAAATTATTTAGAAAAAAAGATAGGAAATTTAATTATCTACAAGAAAGGTTATTACCATTTTTGGCCTAAAGTGCACGGTAACGGAGATATTGGCCGATACGGTTTTCCTCAAAATGGCGGCACTTGCGCTCCCTTAATTTGTAAGGATTTTGTTTATTTACACTCGGTACGTGATACTGAACCTAATTTAAAAAAAAACTCCTGCAATTTAATGCATTATGGACAAGAGTAACGGGCTCCCTATTGATTGTACTATTATTTTCAAACTCGAATACGTTCAGTTAGAAAACATTCTCTTAACATTGATCGATTTCTTTGTGACTCATTGTCTTCTGAATATTCCGCAGCTAGCGTCATCTATGCGCAAAAAAATGGTCTTTCCATACAGCTCATGTAAAATAGCTTAATTTCAACGGTAAATATATTTATAATTTCATCATGACAAAGCTTCCTCTATGAGAAAGCAAAAGAATGATTTTTTTTTCTTACATTAAAAAAAATTATACAACTTGAGTCAATTTTTGAAATAACATTACAGATATAGGAATTATGGGAATATTTTGAATAATGGCGGGAAGTATAAAGCATAGAGACTCGTTTGAAATATAGGAAACTTCATAACTGAAGAGGTATTATCTGGAAATAAATTATTTTAGGACTCTAAATTTGCTTTATTTCAATAGAAAGGCTCGCCCGATCTAACATCAGATGTTTTATATACGTAATACCGCTATATATCTTCTTTTTTTAATGCCTGTAACATGGTACATATATTTCTTTCAGTACACACTTAACGTTTCAGATTTATCAGACGGATTATGATGATTAATTGGATTTCCGCACTTTTACAAGTCTATACATACACCGATCCTCTCGTACCTCGGTCATTAATATTCAGAGACAAAGAATATCAGCATACGTGAAGTTACATTTTTTTCCCATTTTTGAGGTTATTAGCGTGTTGTCAGTATGTTGTGCATAATACAACTAGTTTTTCTGATTGTTTTTTTTTAATTATATTAATAGTGTCTTGTGCGTCTTTATACGATAAATATAATATTTCATTGTAAGGATTACGATGGAATATTGATTTTGGCATATATCCGAGAGATTTGCGTCAAACGTTTTTGGTAGTACCATACAATTGGAAAAACAGATTGAGAATCGTGTCTGGGGCGGTGATTTTTGAGACAAACTACAAGATCACTACAATTTGAAATACCGATTGAGCTGCTGGTCGTTTGGTAAACGAAAAATTGATGAAAAACACCGAAATAGTTACTCGGAACAAAAATAAAAACGTTCTATTGTCGTAAAAGTCTGAAAACTTTTTAACGGCCACGTGGTATCAACAATTACAGAGCCCTCGGTCATCTGTTTCTCCAACATTTATACGAAATAGTATATGTATATTTTTTTATTCTTGTTGTTGTTTCTCTTTAGTTTAACGATTAACGTATCACAGCGTAGTATTAAGTGTTCAAGATCTAATACAAATTGGCTGCAGTCTTGTGACAATATTCGTGCGTTCAAACACTCTTGCGCACTCTTTTTCTTGTAACATCGAGTCTTTTGTTTTTGTCTTTTCTATTGTTATTTTTTCTTCTGCGGTGCAGCGTAGTACCCCGTATAGGCAAATCAACGCATAAAACGATATTCGAGATCGTGGTTTTGCATGTTCCAAAGACAAAAAAATAAATAGAACAAAGTAAAAACATTCGTGATGAATTTCACGAAGTTTCTACTTTTCGTAATTGAGAAGCAAAACAAAAAAAATTGATACATTCCTGACACGAGAGAGCAACCACAGTGAGAGTATAAAACACCGTGTGTATCGCACAACTAGAGTATGAATAAGGCATATGCTAAATAAGGCAGCCTGAACCCTCTTGGCAAACCTCGAGGGATCTCTTATTCCCTTTTATTTCTTAATACGATCTCGATACACTGCCCGACAATTCTCGAATTCATCATAACGTCGAAAAAATCAATTTCTCGTGCCAGTAATGTGTTTTTTTTTTTAATTCTCGTGATTCGCAAAAACATTGTGCATCTAAGTAGAAATTTGCATAAAAGCGCTTTTTAAATAATTGTTAATAGGTATATTATAGTATACGCATCGCATATATTCGGTTTCAAAATCATCGTCGCGTGTATAAAAGTCATGGAACATCATTAATCGACTATGGAACATTGTCTTTTTTTTTTCATCTCTTCTCTCAACGAGATCTTCTCGCTGCGAGTATCTGTTTTTTTTTCCTTCGAATAGTAACGCAAAAAGGCTCTAGGAGCTCGTTTTTGTCGTATGTACACACGAACGGAATATTTTTCTATTACATCTAAACAATAAATAGTATCGACGTACTGTTTTTTTTTCGCCTCTCTTCCAGGGCCACGCGTACTAATTAAATGAGTGTTAAATGTTGAAAAACGTTTTTTTTTTCTCTGTATACCAAGTTTTATAGATAAATCGACGGTAATTAGATATGTCCTGTATTATAGTGTTCTTGAGGGGTCAGGCCACTCTGGAGGCAAGAAAAAATAGGCATATTTTGAGAATTTTTTTTTAGCGAAATTACAAAATAAATTGAAAATTTGTGCACGGTTCTTCGTTATACTACTAATGAACTGTTAAAAAATATTTTTGTTTGCTGTGATGAATAACAATATGGCGGATGCACCACATTTCTCCATTGACATCTTTTTTTCGGAGGGTTCCACAGGCGGAAACGTGGCTCATACAATTTTTCACCGGAAATTTAAAAGCAAAATTTCTTCGATTACATATAAGAACGGCTACGGAGGTACGTAGGATTTTTTCGATGTATGAATCTTTGCCGAAAATGGCGGATTTTTGTTAAAAAAGGTTTAAAATTTTCGGAAAAATCGTCAGATAATTGTTGATAACAAAAAAAAGTATGCAATATGAGACAAAAATCCTTCCGTACTTCCGTAGAGAATCTAGTTTCGAATGTACAGTTAAATTTTCACATCGATCAGTGAAAAAAGTTTTCAGTCGAGTTCTCAACGGGCCGAGTGGGGCTCAAATGGCAGAATTCGAAATTGGGGGTACTTAGAGATTTTGCGCCGCCCATAGTATTTCGCCATATAATTTTTAAGGGATAACACCACTGTGACCACCTGTTTTGTTTCACATTTTTCAAGAATTTTTTTTTGTGGGAAAAAGAAGAGATATTCGAAAAATTTTTTTGGGTTTTGTTCCTTGTTTATTAATGTATCAAAAAACATTTTTTTCACATTTTTCGCGCTGGGGAAGCTCTCGTGTCAGCTCCGCAGTGGTTCGCGGCACGCAGCAGAACTCTCTTCAACGTCGATCTGAAAAAAAATACCGAGTGTTTTCGTTAATAATATGATATTTTGAAGAGAAGTACATAGGGATTTGGAAAATTATTGTTTAAAAAAAAATAGGCACGCCTTTGAAATTAAAGAATGATTTTTGAGCAAAATTTCTCGTCGAAAATAGGCTATAACTTTTATAATTATTGAGATATCGAAAAAATCCTATGTACTTCTCTTCAAAATATCATATTATTAACGAAAACACTCGGCATTTTTTTTCAGATCGACGTTGAAGAGAGTTCTGCTGCGTGCCGCGAACCACTGCGGAGCTGACCGCGAGAGCTTCCCCAGCGCCACCATGCGGCGTGAAAATTGTGAAAAAAAATGTTTTTTGATACATTAATAAACAAGGAACAAAACCCAACAAAATTTTTCGAATATCTCTTTTTTTTCCTAAGAAAAAATTCTTGAAAAATGTGAAAAAAACAGGGGGTCACAGTGGTGTTATCCCTTAAGACCCTTAGGCACGTTTTGAGTGGAAAAAAAACATAAAAAATGTCGATTTTGTGAAAATTCTAGAGTAGCCTAACTCCTTAAAACGGATAACGATTTACAATGAGTAATCTCTAAATTCCATGGAATATGACAATTTTCGAGGAACAATGATTAACGTTTAGTTTCTTCAAAGAACAATCTCGATACTGCTGGTCGAATTTTTTTTTTGTGTAGCACCATGTAAGTTCACATCGATCGACGAACAAAAGTTCGTAAAAACCTTTTTTCTTCTTCAATTTAACACTATATTCAATTAGTACGGGCTGATTTAGCTATCTCCAGTACAGCTATAGCTTCCTGCAAGCTAATAACCGTACTTTCTTGAATTGTCTTTTTTTTTAAATTATTTTATAGCCCACTGTACGAGCATAACTTGTTATTGTTTTTTTTTTAAATATATTAATTCACTCTACATCATCGGAGAATTCGTAAAGTCTCTGATCGCCTATTGAAGCGAGATTCTCGGTTCCTCAAAGGACATTTGATTTATTTTCTAACTGAAAGAATATTATCGACCGCTATTAAACTCTATCGGACGCTATAATTCGAATCGTTTTACAATTACATACGCGATTACGTTATAATAGGCAATGGTCCCAGCTAATTAATTAATGAACCTGCGGAGCCGGATTGACGACTCTCGAACAAGATAATATTGTGCTTCGAAACAACAAACATATATATATATATAATATTATATATTAATATATGTATTTTAACTATATCGCTAGAATTTTTTCTTTAGTCCTAAAACATATCAAACCGCGTGCGAAAAATACTGCTGGACGTGTGTTGGCGAATACGAAAAGAAAAAAAAAAAAAAACAAAGGAAAACACACTCGTACGTGTTTGCGAAAAGTTTTTCTATCTCATAATCGTGAAACGGGGTTTTCTATCTTGTTTCTTTTTTTATATCTCATTTTCACATTATCTTTGATAGCTATTATTGTCGGGATTAGAGATAAGTGAACTCTTACGACCGAAAACGCGCACGACACGCGAAAATTTATATATAATGTATAGATTTAAAAATCGTGCCCCTCCCTCTTTATCGCTTTTTAAAAAAAGACTCTTGCGGAGAGAGCGAACGATGAGAAAAATCTACGATAACGAATGAGGCTCGATATCTCGATTTTTCGTCGGTCTGTTTTCTTTTTCTTTCTTTCTGAGATTTCGAAGTATAAAATATGAACGAAGGTATCTGTGACTAGATTTTTTTTTTCTCTTTTTCATCGAGCAAATTCTATCTTTGGTGCAATTTTCGCTCGACCCAATGTGGCCGTGAGGCCGAAAAAAAATTAAATAAATAAATAACGAATATCTTGACTGATCGGTGGCCGAAAATATAAGCTGGAATGCCTGAAGCACCGTGATCACTGTATTGAACATACTCGCGTACTATTTTGCGAGTCGTCCATAGCCGCTGCTCGTCTTCTTATGCCCTCGAGATATACCTCACGATTGAACAGACCAGCCGCCAAAGGAATGCTGAAAAATGGTAAAGAGCCATTGTTAAATGTACTATATACGATTATACGCGACAGACTCCATTTTGAGGTTCACGATAGAAGATTTTTTTTTCATCAAATACGTTTCGATTTTCCTACTATTCATAAAAAAACTTCGTGTATGTGTGGAAACTTTGCAGAAAAATTATCGGCACGTGTCGGTTTGCGGGTTCGGAATAAAAAATTTATTTCGTTCCAAACCGTACAAAAATCGATTCTCGCTGAGTATTTTTTTTTTTCTCATTGGAAATAATATTTTGATTTTGCTACTAATTTTACCAGATCTTCGTTTGTGTACGGAGTCTCAATTCGAAAATCCTCCGGAAACCCTCGATCGCAGTTCCGGAATAAAAGAAAATCATTACACTCACTACCGTACAAAAATCGACTATTACGCGGCTGAGTTTTTCTTTTCCCGCCACGAAATAACGTTGTGATGTTGTTCCTTATTTAACAAAATCATCGTATATGCGTGAAAGCGCTGTAGAAAGATTCCCAGCATTTCCTCGATTGTAATATCGGAGTTAAAAAAATCATGGTATATATGAAGCAAAGGGGACCCACTCCCGATTGACTTGCCTTTAATATACAATGTTGTGTAGGGACCCTTCCTGAACAACTTCTTCCTCTGACACAATTGGGGGTCGTTATTTATTAAAAACTTATTAACAAATAAAGTTAATAATTCATATAGCTATTTTCCTAATACCAGCCAGTCCTAATCATCTTGTCCTTCACATTTGTTGTTACGAATACACCCCTGAGTAGCATACAAAAAGTTTTATCTGTCGCTCATTGTTTGTTAAAAAGTTATTAACAAAAAAAGTTTCATAAATCAAACATGAACTACTTGTTCCAGTGTATGGTGAACAGCACACGCATGAGAGGGGTTGGGTTGGGTTGGGTTGTTTAGTTGGGTTGTTTGGGTTTTTTGTTTTTGATTTGTTTGTTTACTGAGTTTGGGTTTTTGGTTTGGGTTTTTAGTTTGGGTTTTTGGTTTGGGTTTTCGGTTTGGGTTTTTGGTTTGGGTTTTTGGTTTGGGTTTTTGGCTTGTTGGGTTTGTTGGGTTTGTTCGGTAAGGTTGTTAGGTTAGGTTATTTAGTTGGGTTGTTTGTTTGGATTATTTCGGTTGTTTTTGGTTTGTTTAGGTTATTTGGGTTTTTTGTTTGTTTTGGATTTGTTTGTTTATTGGGTTTGGGTTTTTTAATTTGGATTTGTTTTGGATTTGTTTGTTTATTGGGTTTGGGTTTTTGGTTTGGGTTTGTTTTGGATTTGTTTGTTGGGTTTGTTCGTTTGGGTTTTGGGTTTGTTTGTTTGTTGGGTTTGTCCGTTTGTTTCTTTAGGTTACTGGGGTTTTTTTGGTTGTTTTTGGTTTGGGTTTATTTTCGATTTGTTGGATTTGATGGGTTTGTTCGTTTAGGTTGTTAGGTTAGGTTGTTTAGTTGGGTTGTTTGTTTGGATTATTTCGGTTGTTTAGGTTATTTGGGTTTTTTGTTTGTTTTGGATTTGTTTGTTTATTGGGTTTGTTTGTTGGGATTTATTTGTTGGGTTTGTCTGTTTGTTTCTTAAGGTTACTGGGGTTGTTTTGGGTTGTTTTTGGTTTGTCTATGGGCTGGTATGCGGTGGGGGCAGGGGGGCCGCAGCCCCTCCGGTCATACGTGTACTGGCCACCATGCAAGTATTTCATACTCTATTTATGAATTTTCTTTTGTTAATAACTTTTTAACAAACAATGAGAACGTATAAAACTTTTGGTATGTTACTCAGGGGGGTATTCTTAACAACACATGTGAAGGACAAGATGATTGGGACTGGCTGCTATAAGGAAAATAGCTATATGAATTATTAAGGTCATTTGTTAATAACTTTTTAATAAATAACGACCCCCAATTGTGTCAGAGGAAAAAGTTGTTCAGGAAGGGTCCCTAGACACCATATATTCAACGCAAGTCAATCGGAAGTGGGTCCCTTTTGCTCCATATTTACCAAAAACGGTTTAATAAAATTTTGGTAAAATACTCACGTATCGATACCCGGTCGTACGGTAGTCTTGAAAACGCCCCAAACGGGTTTGTGATCAGAGGTACATATGCTCGGCACCGAATCGTATATCAAACACTCGATATTACCATCCTTGTGCGAATTTGTACTCTCGTGACTAACGCGCCTAATGTAGCCTCGCGATTGTGCCTTTCCCTTGAACAATATACGATCGGTATAAGCGGGTGTCCTCTGTTTGCTACTCGTGTCGAAACTCTGAGTGCCAGGATCGTATTTGTACGTCGGCGGAAAGGTAATTGGCGCTTCCTCGAAACCTCGCAAAACAGCTCCCTCGTTCAATATCGTACGTAATTGATCCTTGCTGAGGCTTATCGGTGATTCGCGAGGAAAACTTGTGTCCGATATCCACTGTATCACTTCCTCGCGCGGTTGAGCAAGACGAAAATTAAGATCGCCGCACCAGAAGACGCAATCAAAATTTTGCGTAACGTCTTTGCTCTTGTGGCGGGTCGGTAAATCCTTTGGCAATTCGAGATTTCTCACGATTCTTTTGATATCGTTAACCCGCTCTTTCACCTTGTCCTGGTGCGCGGTTAGATGGGCCGTCACGAAGAGAAAGCTCGTGCCAAAAAGCATGAGAGCGAGTGCAACGGCACCTTTCGTCCGAAAAGCCGTTCCCGGTCGGGTAGAAAAATTATCATCCTCCGGCACCGAACAAAACCATACGAGATCGCGCCTTATGAATAAAGCGAGATGTAACGTACCGAGACCCGTGCTCGTTAATAGCACGTGCGAAGGTCCGAGCGTTTCTTGCAACGCCGCTTCCCATTCGCCTCGCTCCGAGCATGATTCTTGCGTGCCAATAGCGAGCATATCCGGCACGGTCTGAATGTCCGACGGTAACATAAAATCATTGAGCTCCTTCGGCGGTGTTTGACCGTTCATATTCCACGTACCGACGAATATACGTATTTCACGATTTGGCAAAACTTTCTCAAGCTCAACGGGACCCAGAAGTGAATTGGCCGCGACGCGTCCGTGAAGAAAATTTCTGGAACAAACAAGAAGGCCGGAAGTTGATGTTTAACGAACTAGAAAAATTTTGAAGGAAAATCAGAAAGAAAGGTACAAATTAAGACTCGCACGTCGATTTTTCCTCGTTTTTCGTAGATTTATAAATGTCCATCTACGAACCTACGAAAACAAGGAGGAGGCGATGTGTGTTTGTCAATTTGCAATTTTTTCCCCGCTCTCTTTGGTGTGTTGGGTAATGAGTTTTGCTTCGGTTTGAAAGTCGTAGTTATTTTTGGTACAATTTCAAGTTTTTTAGAACTCTAATCTTTTTGTAATATCTCATCAAAATTGTTATTAAACATTTCGAAAAAATGACAGATCGTTGGCTCGAGTTAATTCGTTAACGGACTTAAAAAAAAAAAAAATGTATATATATCTATTTCCTAAATTTTGAACCTCTTTAAGGTAGTAGTCTGGTAACTTAAGCCGATTTTCATTTTTTTTTTGGAGGGCGTTTTTTTGTAGGAAAATGAAAATGAATCGTTTTGGATATTTAGGATGTTTTTAATTACATAGTAGCTGACCCGACAGACGTTGTCCTGTCTGAGCTATGAATATTCAATTCGAACTGGAATAAATAATTTAAAACAAAATTATTTCAAAAACATAGTGTTTGTTGTAACTGAAAATAAAAAATTGACTCCCTTAGTGTTTCTGTATAAGCATGTACACCACGTGTTAGTCTATCAAAACTTACCAAAAATCGATATTAAATTAAACTTTTAATATAAGCCGCGATTGGGGTGAATTAATTGCGATGAACAAACACTCCTCAAAAAACTCACTCAACAAACTCAAAACTGGATAAACGTTAAGATCGAATGGACTGTGCACTAAGAAATGAATAAATGAATTTTTTTATCGATAGATGCCGACCGATGCATCTATTAACGGAGAACACCACTGTGAGCCCATGTTTTTTTTCACATTTTTCAAGATTTTTTTTTGTGGGAAAAAAAAAGAGATATTCGAAATATTTTTTTTGGGTTTTGTTCCTTGCTTATTAATGTATCAAAAAACATTTTTTTCACCTTTTTGACGCCGCATGGTGGCGCTGAGGAAGCTCTCGCGTCAGGTGCTGTCATTTCCGCGGCACGCAGTAGAACTCTCTTCAACGTCGATCTGAAAAAAAATACCGAGTGTTTTCGTTAATAATATGATATTTTGAAGAGAAGTACACAGGGATTTGGAAAAATATTGTTTTAAAAAAAATAGTCACGCCTTTGAAATTAAAGTTAATTTCAAAGGCGTGCCTATTTTTTTTAAAACAATATTTTTCCAAATCCCTGTGTACTTCTCTTCAAAATATCATATTATTAACGAAAACACTCGGTATTTTTTTTCAGATCGACGTTGAAGAGAGTTCTACTGCGTGCCGCGGAAATGACAGCACCTGACGCGAGAACTTCCCCAGCGCCACCATGCGGCGTGAAAAATGTGAAAAAAATGTTTTTTGATACATTAATAAACAAGGAACAAAACGAAAAAAATTTTTTCGAATATCTCTTTTTTCCCCACAAAAAAAAATTCTTGAAGAATGTGAAAAAAACAGGGGGTCACAGTGGTGTTCTCCCTTAAATCACATTTGCTTCGCGGGAACTGTCAAACGCGCGAAGGTTAAATAGTCGTTGAGTTTTCTGAAATTTTCCAATTATCTGCGCAATTTTCTTAATTTTTCTTCCCGTAAGAATCTTCTACACGGTATTAGAAAAGTTGAAAAAAAAAGATGAATGAAATCGGTAAAGTCGTTCTCAAGTTATGGCGTGACCAAGGGAAATAGGGATTCATTTTTATCTATATAGATTCGGGCGATTTTTTTTTTCGACTATTTTTTTTTTTTCAGTCCCCACCCGAAATTTTGTTGGATATGTCGAAAAAGAAATTCCCTGAAGGTTACAGCCCTTAATATTAATTTTAAGTACTTTCCCAAAGCGTGAGAAGATTTTCCATCTAAAATACACGTAAATCGATTTTTTTTTTTTTTTTTTCAAATTTCTATAACTCAGCCGCATTGTATGCTATCATATTGTTCTTGGTTTCGATTTACTCGGAATAAAACAATCTAAAAAAGTGCCTTTTGCGACGAAAGTGTAAATTGTACTGATGAGTTGGTACGGGTCACTGAAGTTGATTTTTACCCAAAATCCTCGTTTTTTTTGCTGTTATCTCCGAAACAATTAACTTTACGAAAAAATTGTGAACAAAAAATTTGTTGGAAATTTAATTTCCTATAAAAAAGGTCCTATCGACCCAATTGCTTAGATTAATTTTTCTCGAGATATTGAACTTTTTTAATTTTTTATTTTTTTTATTATTTAATATTTCATCTGTATAAATAAAAATCAATTGCCGCATGTATGATGGATCATCACTTCCGCATTGGACATCCGACTGGTGGCATTATTTTCAAAGAAATAAACGACGAAATGACATATCGCTTTCAATTAAATTCTTTTTCGCAAAGTATCAACATTCAATGCGGAATTTGTTGTTGTTATGAAAGCGGAACTTTCAAACTGAACGTCACATTTTTTTTCGTTATGAAACATGTGACAGCAGAACTTTCAAACTGAACCTCACATTTTTTTTATTGAGATTTTCATATATTATGTCCATATTTTTCATATTTTCATATTTTTCAAATTTCCGACTTTTCAGGTGGATTTTCCAAAAAATTTCTTTCATACAACGATTCTCGTGAAATTCAATACCAAACATCCTTGACCCCTAGCCTACTTTCGTAAATTTTAGATTTTCGGGCGAGAACTTTCTACACAAGTAGTGTTCGCAATCGCTATAACTGTCGTAAATTTTAGAATGTCGAGTGTAAACTTTTAACACTAATGCTGTAGAATTCTTCGAGAATAAAGGAAGTTTGGTTTCACATGCTGAAATTTTCAATGAAATTATCCGAGACTTTCTGCACTAATTAGTGTCGAAAGTGTTTGATCAATGGCCTAAAATTTACGTAATGTATAACGATCGAAGAAATTTGTTTTGAAACATTAAAAAACCTGTACAATCTGAAACCCTCAAGTAATTTCACTGAAAATTGCTGCGAACGAGAGCCAACGTCCTTTATTCTCGAGATATGGCTGTTTGAATTTTAGAAGCCTGCCATATGCATAAACACCCACGTAGAAATATTTTTTTCTAAATTACAACGTTTGAGCACACTTTCAACGTATTGGCATTAAGTATTGAAAAATTTTTTTCACGAAAAGAAAGCTTCCCTCACGAGGAAGTACAATGACGATTCGTGAATGCGAGAAATTAATAAAATGACTAGGAAATATTTACGACAATTGGTAACACCGGTATAAATATAAAATGAAAAATTATCTAGCAAGAAGATGCCTCTATGTCGAAGGAAAATCGTTTTAGCTCGGGAAATTTGGAATATTTCAAAACGTAACATTTTTTTTTTTTCACCTCTCTCGTGCTTTCTGGGTTGGTATTAAATTGAGAACTTGAGCGGCTAGCAGAGCCTGTTTCGCCAGACTGTCCATCGACGCACCGTCCGATTGTCCGGTCGCCTGGGCCTTATTTTTCTTCGACAGTGCATCGTGCGAGGTTGAACGTGGCTTGAGAGGAATCGGTGCGCTTCTTATCGATTCGGGACTCGAGTGCCTCATCGAATTGGTCGGTGAATTTGCTATTAAATTGTCAGCCGATCGACGATGCAAAAGTCTTCGTCTTAACGAAGACGGGATGTTCGGGGACGTTGATCCCGATGATGAATTTTCTCCTGTAAAAAAATAAATGACAAATTACAAGAAAAATTAGTGAATTTTCAGTAAAAATATTTTTAAACAAATATGGTCGCCACTTATAAATTATTGTTGAATTAAGATGCCGAATGAGTTTGCTCAAATCCACGTACGCAAAAGCTTACTTTCCTTAGTGTAAAAAAAAAAAAAATTCCCTTTCGGAGACCTGCATTGAATTTTACAAATTTAATCGTACTCATAATTTTTATTCTCTAATCCAGGACTATCATAATAGCCCTCGATTAAATAAGTGGTTAAAAAAGACACGACTGCGGTACACTTAAATTCATTTAGATTAATTCTTGCTAAATAAAAATAATTATTCTAAATTTATTTATCGAAAACTTAAGGTAGTAGTCCGGTAACTTAAGCCGATTTTCATGTCATTTTTGGAGGGCGTTTTTTCGTAGGAAAATAAAAATGAATCGTTTTGGATATTTAGGATGTTTTTATTTACATATTAAAGATACAAAAAAAAAATTTTTTGAAAAACTTTAATAGTTCATTATTATTATTATTATTGATCGAAGTTGGCACCGCGAAAAAAAAGCGCGTGGGTGGTCCCGGTGATTTTGGCTCTTGATGTTATCTGAAATCAAAAATTCTTGATAATTCTTAATCTATAGACATGTCATTTTGGTCGGAACTACTGAAGTTAAATTTCATGGATAAATAACAAAATGGCGGACTTTGGAAAAAAAGTCCTTTTATTTTGCCGCCATTTTGTTATTTATCCATGAAATTTAACTTCAGTAGTTCCGACCAGAATGACACGTCTATAGATTAAGAATTATCAAGAATTTTTGATTTCAGATAACATCAAGAGCCAAAATCACCGGGGCCACCCACGCGCTTTTTATTCGAGGTGCCAACTTCGATCAATAATAATAATAATAATAACCTATTAAATTTTGTCAAAATAATTTTTTTTTGTATCTTTAATATGTAAATAAAAACATCCTAAATATCCAAAACGATTCATTTTTATTTTCCTACAAAAAAACGCCCTCCAAAAAAGACATGAAAATCGGCTTAAGTTACCAGACTACTACCTTAATCCTCGTAACATTCATAAATTTTCAATTATACATTATATCAATTCTTGTAGTTGTAATTTTTTTTTTACCATCCACAAAAGTCAACGGTAAGTTTTTCGGAGGATATTCTTTTTTTTGATTCCTTACAAAAGAAGCTTTCTTTCCGTGAAGAAAAAAAAACATAAAATCGTGTTTTCAATATTGTTGTGTTCACGATGTTTCGAAACGTGGAAAAATCACAAAAACGTCGAAATGCACGGTTTTTGTGTGATAGGGGTGTAAAATTGAAATGGCTGCGATTTCCAATTGGTTCGATCGTTCGGATAGAAATTTGTCACATAAGTAAATCAATAACGGATTATTTTTGTTCATTAAAATTATTAACGATTAACAAATTTTTTTTTTTTAATTCATAAGATTTTAAACATTTTCAAAAATTTGTTAATCACGCAATTTTCGAGCTATCGGACTGAAACTTTTTACACAAGTAAACTATCATTAAGTAGTCTGGTAACTCAAGCCGATTTTCATGTCTTTTTTGGAGGGCGTTTTTTTGTAAGAAAATAAAAATGAATCGTTTTGGATATTTAGGATGTTTTTATTCACATATTAAAGATACAAAAAAAAAATTTTTTTGAAATAATTTAATAGTTTATTATTATTATTATTATTATTATTATTGATCGAAGTTGGCACCTCGAAAAAAAAGCGCGTGGGTGGCCCCGGTGATTTTGGCTCTTGATGTTATCTGAAATCAAAAATTCTTGATAATTCTTAATCCATAGACATGTCATTCTGGTCGGAACTACTGAAGTTAAATTTCATGGATAAATAACAGAATGGCGGACTTTTGAAAAAGAAACTTTTTTCCAAAGTCCGCCATTTTGTTATTCATCCATGAAATTTAACTACTGGAAAAAAAAACTTTTTTCCAAAGTCCGCCATTTTGTTATTTATCCATGAAATTTAACTTCAGTAGTTCCGACCAGAATGACATGTCTATAGATTAAGAATTATTAAGAATTTTTTATTTCAGATAACATCAAGAGTCAAAATCACCGGGGCCACCCACGCGCTTTTTTTTCGAGGTGCCAACTTCGATCAATAATAATAATAATAATAAACTATTAAATTTTTTCAAAATTTTTTTTTTTTTCGTATCTTTAATGTGTAAATAAAAACATCCTAAATATCCAAAACGATTCATTTTTATTTTCCTACAAAAAAACGCCCTCCAAAAAAGACATGAAAATCGGCTTAAGTTACCAAACTACTACCTTAAATACTGTTCGCTATTGAGTTTGAAGAAAATCGATGGTGGTGTTCCAAATTAATGGAATTTCGAATTTTTCGAAAAATTTCTACGGCTGTTAGCTCGTTCGATTTTTAGACTATCGGGTGAAAACTTTCTGTATAAATTGAGTACCATGAAACGATATTTCGTGTTGAATTTGAGCAAAATCGATCGAGTCGTTTTGGATTTATGAAATATTGAATTTTTCAAAAAATCGATATAGATATTTGTTAACAGGTCGGTTCGTATAATTTTTTTGTTATCGAGCCAAAAACATTGTAAATCTATTGGGTACGATCGAAGAACGTTCGCTATTGAATACCGAGAAAATTAAATCGTAGCGGTGTTGAGTTTACGGAGTTTTGAATATTAAAAAAAAAACACAAAAATAATGTACGTGTTTGTTAAAACTCCTGCAATTTGTGCCGAAATTTTGAGATTTCAGGACCAAATTTCGTATGCAGATAAAATGACATTGAAGAATTATTGGAATTTTACAAAAATTGGGAAAAAAAAAAAATCGGGAATTACAATACACGTAGGGGAAAAAATTGTAATTTGCAATTTGCTCCCTCGACATTTCACACAATCCTCGAGGCTTCGTCTTACGAGGCAAAAATTGATGAAAATATTCCTTGGGGTTCCTTATAGGCTAAGCTACGAGCATTGTGTGATATTTCGAGGAGCCATTTGCAAAGTTTCAATTTGGAGCCTTTTTAGATCTCGCGAACAGAAGAATTCTGATCACGATATAGAACCTAATTGGCCCAATGAAGATCAATTTAGTTCTCGTCAATTCTGAATTACTCCAAGCACACAAGGAATTTCCGTACTCTGTTTCAATCTATATATTCGTCTGTGAAATTGATTTTTACAGATTTCCGCGCAATTTACGACGGAACATCGTCGCAACGTCGCAATAATTCTATACGCTCGTAAAGTTTTTTTTTCTTTCTATCAAGAAGTGCAGAATTCCCGATCATTATCATGTTAAATTGCAGTGAGGTCATAACTGACGCCTTGACTGAGATATTTTAAGGCATGTCTCATATTCAGAGAGACGACAGGTTTATGATCGACAAAAGAGAAAGGCAATATTGCAAGTAAACGCTGTAAATGCAAGAAATATTTGCATGCTTCTCTGAAGAAGATTTAATTAACAAAATATGATTGAAATAATGATAAATGGAAATTGAAATAAACAAATCGACAAATGATATTAAGGGCTCACGTACCCCTGAAATTTACAAAAAATCGACTTTTGTTTTTACAGATTTTTATTTTTTATACTTTTAAGAATTTTTCAAGGAAAATCTTTCAAAAAAATTCCACTCCCATAGAAAGTTATAGCAATAAATGTGACCGGACATTGGGTTGGGACGGCTACCTACTGGAAACTCTGAACGCATTTTTCTCGAAACTCTGTTTTTACACAATGTCACCACGATAACTCAGTCAATTTTTGATATTTTTTTACTTTTTTTTTAAATCTTGATAATTTTTTTTTCTATAGTCTGACAAGAGATATTTTTAATTTTTTGGACAATTTTTTATAAATTAATAAACACTAATTTTTTTTTAAATTGCATACTAAAGTTTAAAATACTGTAATTCCTTTATTTTGAATAAAAAAAAATTCCTCCGTCATACTACACTATTTTACTAGATTCTTTTTTAATTTTGCAGATTGGATACTGATAATTATTTTTTCTATAGTCTGACAAGAGGTTTTTTTTAATTTTTTGGACAATTTTTTATAAATTAATAAACACATTATTTTTTTTTCAAATTGCATACTAAAGTTTAAAATACTGTAATTCCTTTATTTTGAAAAAAAAAAAAAAAAAATCCTCCGGCAGACTACACTATTTTACTAGATTCTTTTTTAATTTTGCAGATTGGATAATGATAATTATTTTTTCTATAGTCTGACAAGAGGTTTTTTTTAATTTTTTGGACAATTTTTTATAAATTAATAAACACTAATTTTTTTTTAAATTGCATACTAAAGTTCGAAATACTGTAATACCTTTATTTTGAAAAAAAAAAAAAAAATCCTCCGTCAGACCTTTCTATAGGTTTTTTTAATTTTTTGGACAATTTTTTATAAATTAATAAACACTAATTTTTTTTAAATTGCATACTGAATTTTAAAATACTGTAATTCCTTTATTTTTAATAAAAAAGAATTCCTCCGTCATACTACACTATTTTACTAGATTCTTTTTGAATTTTGCAGATTGGATAATGATAATTACTTTTTCTATAGTCTGACAAGAGGTTTTTTTTAATTTTTTGGACAATTTTTTATAAATTAATAAACACAAATTTTTTTTTTAAATTGCATACTGAAGTTTAAAATACTGTAGTTCCTTTATTTTTAATAAAAAAAAATTCCTCTGTCATATTACACTATTTTACTAGATTCTTTTTTAATTTTGCAGATTGGATAATGATAATTATTTTTTCTATAGTCTGACAAGAGATTTTTTTTAATTTTTTGGACAATTTTTTATAAATTAATAAACACTAATTTTTTTCTTAAATTGCATACTAAAGTTTAAAATACTGTAATTCCTTTATTTTGAATAAAAAAAAATTCCTCCGTCATACTACACTATTTTACTAGATTCTTTTTGAATTTTGCGGATTGGATAATTTTTGGTGAATTTATGATGGTGACAAGGAGGCGCCATGGTTTTCATCAGTAGTCCATTTATACCCATAAAAAATAATCTTAATATTTAAAAAAAAAATTTTTCAATTTTATTCCTATAGTTGAAAAGTCAATAAAAAATGTGAAATCAACAATTGAATTTTTTTTTCACCATATAAACTTTATAATAATTTTTCAAATTTACACGGTTTTCAGCGCACGCAGCGGTATGTGAGCCCATAGAGCTAGTTTGAAAATAAACGATTAATCAGTTTGTTTAACGTAAATGTCGTAGAAATGAAATAAGTATCAATTTCATTGTGAAATGCATATTCGAATATGTCTTAGAGACATAATTGCAATATCATCAAAAAAAAAAAATGCAAATTGGCCAATAAACGACATCAAATACGTTTTATGTGTCTAGTTTTTTTTGTCGCTGACATAGCCATTCGCGACGCTATCCTCGGGATAATTGCGTAAAAACTTTACAGACAAATCAATAAATGTCCACGCGACACGTAGTTCAAAGTGGTGAAATAAAATTTTCCAACGAAGAAATGTATACTTGTAAAAATAAAATTTAAGTAGAAAGCGAAATCAAATTCATCGAAGAACGTAAATTTACCAAAAAATGTAGCCTCTTAAGGTAGTAGTCTGGTAACTTAAGCCGATTTTCATGTCATTTTTGGAGGGCGTTTTTTTGTAGGAAAATAAAAATGAATCGTTTTGGATATTTAGGATGTTTTTATTAACATATTAAAGATACAAAAAAAAAAATTTTTGAAAAAATTTAATAGTTTATTATTATTATTATTATTGATCGAAGTTGGCACCGCGAAAAAAAAGCGCGAGGGTGGCCCCGGTGATTTTGGCTCTCGATGTTATCTGAAATAAAAAATTCTTGACAATTCTTAATCTATAGACATGTCATTCTGGTCGGAACTACTGAAGTTAAATTTCATGGATAAATAACAAAATGGCGGGCTTTGGAAAAAAAAAAAATATATTTTCCCAACAAAACGGCGAACTTCGGAAAAAAAAGTTTTTTTTTCCAAAGTCCGCCATTTTGTTATTTATCCATGAAATTTAACTTTAGTAGTTCCGACCAGAATGACATGTCTATAGATTAAGAATTATCAAGAATTTTTGATATCAGATAACATCAAGAGCCAAAATCACCGGGGCCACCCACGCGCTTTTTTTTCGAGGTGCCAACTTCGATCAATAATAATAATAATAATAAAGTATTAAATTTTTTCAAAAAATTTTTTTTTTGTATCTTTAATATGTAAATAAAAACATCCTAAATATCCAAAACGATTCATTATTTTTTTCCTACAAAAAAAAACCCTCCAAAAAAGACATGAAAATCGGCTCAAGTTACAAGACTACTACCTTAAGGAAGTTCGAGCGAAACTAATGAGTCAAAGCAGTGTTTGAATTTTTTTGTTTATTTAATTCTTCAAATATTAATAAAAATTCATTATTTCAGTTTAGAATAATATAACAAGTTAATAAATTGATAATTGTTACTTATTTAATGAAGAAAGTAATATAATGAATTCGTTATTTTGGACTCATATGGTTCGATAAAAAGATGTGGCAACAGCGCGCTGTTGTATTTTTATATAACGGCGTATGTGTATATGCATGTGACATTTGGTAAACATGAACTGCTGCAGTATAAAGGTAAATTGTGTAAAAAAAATATAGTGAAATGGAAAAATAACGTTATAAAAAGCAATAAAGCTCGAAAAGAAGATAAAGAAAGCTCCAACTTCATAGGTAATTACTAATTTGTTATTTTTTAATTTGAGGTTATATCCATGCTACTATATTGATGTAGATCAATATATTTTATACTTTCCGTTTTTTATTTTTTACTTTTCAGATTCTTAGGATAGTTATTTCATATTCATATCACGACGTTATTTAGTTACATTTTCTAATAATAAAAAAATTTGTTAAACCGAATGAATGGATTTTTATCTTCAAATATTCCTTACCACCCATAGTAATTTTTAATAATTAATATTATAATATTATTAAAAACTTATGATTTTCAATGAGCAATGACCGATTAGTATATATTTATTATTTTATATATAAATTTCATAGAATCAATAAATATTTTAATACACTGAACAAGTTTTATTAATGAACGATTTCAAATATATTATTTATTTATTCGAGAACTAAAATTTTTTCTAACTTCCGAAACATCAATTTCAAAATTTAAAGGGAGAAAAATTAATTTCTCATCTCGTCTCTCTTTTTCATTATATTTCTATCTTTTTTCTTTTCTCTCAGCTGCTTCCGCGACGTTGCCAAACTTTCAGTAATATGTATCACCGTCGATAAACGAGATGAATAAGTAAAGTTTAACTTCAATTATTTAAATAATTACAACGGTGATAGTATATTGTCAAAATGTTATAATATTTTTAAAGTATTCAACTTTTTGCATGTGATTTTTTAATCTTCAACCTTAGAAAGATAAAAAATGAAAATGATAGAAAAAGTCACGACGGTAGCTTGTCAGCCATAAGAGTCTGTGTATGAGAACTTTAAAAAAGTCATATTTAAAACTATTTTTCTAAACAAACTGAACGGTAGATCGTTTTGAAATTTTGAGAATACATCAATAGAAATATTCCTTTATATGTATCCTAAGTTTCAAATCCTAAACTTGGAAAATTTGATTTACACAAGATTCGCTCGAACCTCCTTAAGATAGTAGTCTGGTAACTTAAGCCGATTTTCCTGTCTTTTTTGGAGGGCGTTTTTTTGTAGGAAAATAAAAATTAATCGTTTTGGATATTTAGGATGTTTTTATTTACATATTAAAGATACAAAAAAAAAATTGTTTGAAAAAATTTAATAGTTTATTATTATTATTATTATTGATCGAAGTTGGTAGCCCGGGTCCTAACTTTTTTTCTACCGAACCGATTGCCTTCAAATTTTAACAGGCTACTCTACCCACTTATAATTCTCGTCGGAACTACCGAGAAATTTGTTCACCCCTAATTTTTCATTTTACAACCCCTTCTTTGCTAAAATAAAAGGACTTTTTTTTCCAAAGTCCGCCATTTTGTTATTTATTCATGAAATTTAACTTCAGTAGTTCCGACCAGAATGACATGTCTGTAGATTAAGGGCGGGGTAAGGGTTTTCACTTTCGAAAAATCGATTTTTTTTTGTCTTATCTTATTGTTTAACATTTCAAGAATATGTCCTTAAAATTTTTAACCTATCTAATCAATATTCTTGAAGTTATTGTCTTATTAATCTCCTGGCCTTTAACGCTATACCTCTAACAGCTCGGGCTAGCAGTGCAGCTGTCGAACAGATATACAGTTTATTCATTGCTATTGTGTATATAGTATATAGTGTATACTATACACTACAATATTTTAAAAGAAGAAACGAGCGAAGAAAGGAGCTGGAATCGATGATTCTGTGTAAGTTTGAAAAAAACATTTTTTTCTTCACTTTTTTACTTCATAAACTTCAGACGCGTTTTTCTCAAAACTACTTTTTCAAAGTCCGTGTTCACTGCCATTTAAAAACTACTTGACCGATTCATTTCAAACTTTGTACACATTTTCTACATATAAAATACCTCTCCCCAACGTTTAGTAAAATTTTTTTTTTTTTTTTACATTAAGGGTGTTTCACACCCACAAAAGGGCGGAATTTTTCGTGGAAAATAACAGTTCACACTTTAGATGGCTGCCAAAAATGTTTAAATGAAAAAAAAAAATGAATAGAGAACGTTGGGGGGAATATTTGATTATAATTTGACTAAATTTTCATGGTTTTTCATTTTCAGATAATTTCCGGCCGAGTTATAGTGAACACCGCAAATTGTTTTTTTTTTCCAAGACGTTCTGGGGGAAGCTCCGTTACGGGCTTATGCTTCAATATTTCTGCATGAAAAAATTACACAACATTGTCAAAAGTATGCTCAATAATGTACAAAAGGTTCGAATAAAATTCCTCAATCCATATTTGAGAAAAAAAATCGCAAAAAAAGTGTTTTTTTTAACGCTGAAACCCTTACCCCTCCCTTAAGAATTATCAAGAATTTTTGATTTCAGATAACATCAAGAGCCAAAATCACCGGGGCCATCCACGCGCTTTTTTTTCGAGGTGCCAACTTCGATCAATAATAATAACAATAATAAACTATTAAATTTTTTCAAACTAATTTTTTTTAGTATCTTTAATATGTATATAAAAACATCCTAAATATCCAAAACGACTCATTTTTATTTTCCTACAAAAAAACGCCCTCGAAAAAAGACATGAAAATCGGCTTAAGTTACCAGACTACTACTTTAATGGAAAATTAAAAAAAAAAACAAGTTTTTTTCCTCTACCTCTTTTGTTTTTGGAATTGGATTTCGCGCCTTTCTCATCTTTGCGATAGCGTATAATCGTATAAACGTCGTGAGGATCATAAGACTGTCGTTCCATTTGTAAAAAAAAGTACGACATATATTTCCCCTTGGTAAAATATAATTCTCCGTAATCGAGCTCGTCCTTTTCGGCATCAATGAAATCGGTATTCTCATTATCGGACATATCGGATTCGCTATCAGTCCAATCCTCGCTGTCGCTGTCACTGGCATCGCGAGTCTCGGTTCTTTTTAATTTTTTCATAAATTCCCTCGTAGTATTGATCTCGGGTAAAATTGAATGATTAATTGTATCGATGATCGGATCCACTACCGCGAGCGTTATCGCTTGAAAATCCATTCCATCGACCGTCTTTTTATCGTTAATTTTTTCGACAACAACGTCAGAAGTTGTCGAGGATTTTTTAACGATATCCTCATCGTTCCTCGTTTCTCGCATAAATATTTTTTTCGCCTCGTAATTTTTGTCCGATCCAATGAGAGTTACTCCGAAATTGCTCGCCTCACTCATTGAACATTCGGGCTTTTTCCGAGGCTCTAAACTCTCGATTGAAAGTTTCGAAATGCTCGGATCGATTGAAATCGTTGAAATTTCATTTTTCGGTTCGATCGATATTTCGGTATCGATATTTTGGTTTTGACGCGAGGATATCGAAACATCTGCTCGCTCCTCGGTCTCATCTCGCTCCGACGCTCTCGACGTTGTAACATCTGTCGCGTTTTTTGTCGGCGATGCCATCGGCGTTTGACAATGGCTTTTCGATGTGCCCGAACTTTTGCTCCTTTCATCCCCGAGGCTCGTCTCGTCCGACGATGATTCATCCCCGGAATCGCTTCTCTTCTTTCTCTTCGCGAATGCACGTGAGAATTTTTCCAAAAACGACTTTTTCTTCTTCTTCGGGGATTTCGAAGGCATTTTTTATTCCTTTAGAATAAAAAAAATAAATAAACAATGAACAAGTATAAACTTGTGTTAAAACAAAATGAAAATAAACAATTACGACAAATTTTAAACACAGACGTTAATCGTACGACGAACGGGATGAAACTGAAGAGAAAACAATTTTCCTCTGGTGCCGTATCTCCCACCCTGTCTCGCGGTCTTCAGCCCCACCACGTCGATGCGATACACTCGCAGTCACAATTTTGCCTCCGTGCAACTGCGTCATTCGGTCGTACATTCGTGTCCTCGTGTATGCTCAATAATGCAACTCCGGAACCGATAAACCACCGGCGTTAGCGCGTGTTTTTTTTTTCTTGCTTGCGGATACGAGAGATAGAGATTGCGCCGAGAGATAGAAAGGGGAGAAAATGTAAATGGGAGTGGCCAAGGTTGTGTCGTTGAACTTCAGACTGCAGAATTGTTTCTTGATTAATTCAGAAATTATTAACTTTTTGGTATAAAAAGTGACGATTTTTTTTTTTCTCGTGACAAATGGTTATTTTGTTTGTCATCGGTTTGATTTAATTTTCTGCGATAATTCTTTTTTAATCTACGACTAAGTCGAGTGATTAATGGAAAAAAATGTTTCATAAAGCTGATGTAAGTGGAATAATAAAAAAGATTAATGTATATAGATAAGATAGCGTATGGTAGTATTTTTAAACCAGCTATTTTCTGGTATTCACAATTGTACTCGCCCTGTATACGATAAGATATCATATATTGGCATGATAGTAAATATCGATACTGGGAAGAGCGAACATTTGAGAAATGCTGTTTTTTAGTTCATCTCCCTCTTCTTTCATCTGGCAGCGCGTTAACAATTTTCAAATTGTGATACATAACTAAAAAATTGTTACTTAATTATTGTTTATTATGTTGTTGAATGTATAGAAGCGGGAGAAGAAAAGTGGGAGATTGTAATGATTACGTAGAAGCCAACGCAGAAGTGGAAGATTATAAGTTATTGTAAAAAGCGAAGGCCACTGTACTAATGGAAATAAAATATGATGTTGAAGTTTGCATCGTTGGAACGCAACGAAAATAGCCTTTTCAAATTTTTATTTTCCGTACTGCTCTCGCTTCTTTTGCCCATTTAGGCCCAACTCCTTAAAGAACACCCCAAAGAGAAGGTTTCAACGTTTTTGTCTTCGAAAATTTAGTCCTAAGGGGGAGGAATGTTATAAAAAAATCTATTTTCGTTGCATTCCAACGATGCAAACTTCAACGTCATAATAAAATTGAATTGAATAGTAATTAGCTGTTCAATATTTATTATTATAAAAAAAAATAAACTAGTATTTATCTATTGGCATGATAGTAAATATCGATGCTGGGAAGAGTGAACATTTGAGAAATGCTGTTTTTTAATTGATCTCTCTCTTCTTTCATCTGGCAGCGCGTTAACAATTTTCAAATTGTGATACATAACTAAAAAATTGTTACTTAATTACTGTTTATTATTTTGTTGAATGTATAGAAGCGGGAGAATAAAAGTGGGAGATTGTAATGATTACGTAGAAGCTAACGGAGAAGTGGAAGATTATAAGTTATTGTAAAAAGCAAAGGCCACTGTACTAATGGAAATAAAATTGAATTGAATAGTAATTAGCTATTCAATATTTATTATTATCAAAAAAAAAAAAAATAGTATTCATCTATTGGCATGATAGTAAATATTGATACTGGGAAGAGTGAATATTTGAGAAATGCTGTTTTTTAATTGATCTCCCTCTTCTTTCATCTTGCAGTGCCTTAACCATTTTCAAATTGTAATACATAACTAAAAAATTGTTACTTAATTATTGTTTATTATTCTGTTGAATGTATAGAAGCGGGAGAATAAAAGTAGGAGATTGTAATGATTACGTAGAAGCTAACAGAGAAGTGGAAGATTATAAGTTACTGTAAAAAGCGAAGACCACTGTACTAATGGAAATAAAATTGAATTGAATAGTAATTAGCTATTCAATATTTATTATTATAAAAAAAAATAAACTAGTATTCATCTATTGGCATGATAGTAAATATCGATACTGGGAAGAGTGAACATTTGAGAAATGCTGTTTTTTAATTGATCTTCCTCTTCTTTCATCTGGCAGCGCGTTAACAATTTTCAAATTGTCATGAATAACTAAAAAATTGTTACTTATTTATTGTTTATTATTTCGTTGAATGTATAGAAGCGGGAGAATAAAAGTGGGAGATTATAATGATTAGGTAGAAGCTAACGGAGAAGTGGAAGATTATAAGTTATTGTAAAAAGCGAAGGCCACTGTACTAATGGAAATAAAATTGAATTGAATAGTAATTAGCTATTCAATATTTATTATTATAAAAAAAAAAAAACTAGTATTCATCTATTGGCATGATAGTAAATATTGATACTGGGAAGAGTGAAAATTTTAGAAATGCTGTTTTTTAATTGATCTTCCTCTTCTTTCATCTGGCAGCGCGTTAACAATTTTCAAATTGTCATGAATAACTAAAAAATTGTTACTTATTTATTGTTTATTATTTCGTTGAATGTATAGAAGCGGGAGAATAAAAGTGGGAGATTATAATGATTAGGTAGAAGCTAACGGAGAAGTGGAAGATTATAAGTTATTGTAAAAAGCGAAGACTAATGGAAACTAATGGTACTAATGGAAATAAAATTGAATTGAATAGTAATTAGCTATTCAATATTTATTGTTATCAAAAAAAAAAACTAGTATTCATCTATTGGCAGTATAGTAAACATCGATACTGGGAAGAGTGAACATTTGAGAAATGCTGTTTTTTAATTCATCTCCCTTTTCTTTCATCTGGCAGCGCGTTAACAATTTTCAAATTGTGATACACAACTAAAAAATTGTTTCTTAATTATTGTTTATTATTTTGTTGAATGTATAGAAGCGGGAGATTGTAATGATTACATAGAAGTCAACGGAGAAGTGGAAGATTATAAGTTATTGTAAAAAGCGAAGGCCACTGTACTAATGGAAATAAAATTGAATTGAATAGTAATTAGCTATTCAATATTTATTATTGTAAAAAAATTTAAAAAACTAGTATTCATCTATTGGCATGATAGTAAATATCGATACTGGGAAGAGTGAACATTTGAGAAATGCTGTTTTAATTGATGTCCCTCTTCTTTCATCTGGCAGCGCGTTAACAATTTTCAAATTGTGATACATAACTAAAAAATTGTTACTTAATTATTGTTTATTATTTTGTTGAATGTATAGAAGCGGGAGATTGTAATGATTACATAGAAGTCAACGGAGAAGTGGAAGATTATAAGTTATTGTAAAAAGCGAAGGCCACTGTACTAATGGAAATAAAATTGAATTGAATAGTAATTAGCTATTCAATATTTATTATTGTAAAAAAATTTAAAAAACTAGTATTCATCTATTGGCATGATAGTAAATATCGATACTGGGAAGAGTGAACATTTGAGAAATGCTGTTTTAATTGATGTCCCTCTTCTTTCATCTGGCAGCGCGTTAACAATTTTCAAATTGTGATACATAACTAAAAAATTGTTACTTAATTATTGTTTATTATTTTGTTGAATGTATAGAAGCGGGAGATTGTAATGATTACATAGAAGTCAACGGAGAAGTGGAAGATTATAAGTTATTGTAAAAAGCGAAGGCCACTGTACTAATGGAAATAAAATTGAATTGAATAGTAATTAGCTATTCAATATTTATTATTATCAAAAAAAATAAACTAGTATTCATTTATTGGCATGATAGTAAATATCGATACTGGGATGCGTGAAAATTTAAGAAATGCTGTTTATTAATTGATCTCTCTCTTCTTTCATCTGCTATCGCGTTAACATTTTTCAAATTGTGATACATAACTAAAAAATTGTTACTTAATTATTGTTTATTATTTTTGGTGAATGTATAGAAGCGGGAGAATAAAAGTGGGAGATTCTAATGATTATGTAGAAGCTATAACGGAGAAGTGGAAGATTATAAGTTATTGTAAAAAGCAAAGGCCACTGTACTAACGAAAATAAAATTGAATTGAATAGTAAATTTCTATTCAATATTTATTATCATCAATAAAAATAAACATTGAAGTGAATATTTGAAAAATGACAAAATATTTAATGACAAATTTTACCCTTATTATAACTAATTAAAAATTCCTCGACCCCTAATTCAAAGAATGTCTACCGATTATTAATTCATTCGTTGGATATGAATAATTCATTCCAACGATAACAAATTAATACTTATCAATAAAATAATCATTGACAGAATTGAAATTGAAAAAAATGTCTAAAAGATAATAAATTTCTCACCTTCCGTACAAACGGTGCTCCTAGTCCGTTCCCTCGGTCCGTTACCATTTTTCTTCTCGCAACAATCCGAGCAAAATTGTCTTCTGAGCAAAGGGGACATTCCTCTCTCCTTCTCTATCGTAACGTCGTGTTTGCAGTGTCCGTTGTTCGCGCCGATATCCGATTTTCCGGATGTACAACTTGCGGTCGCGGGCGACAATCTACTGACCGTCAAACTCTGAGGAGGAGTTCTGCTTCTCTCCGTCATGGCGCAACAGAGAGACAATTTAGTGCTCGTGTGAGAGCCGTGTTGAGAATTTTCTATCTTCGAATTTTTGTTACCATCTCCGTCTCTGTAAGGAACTTCCAGACAACCCACTCGAGTCTTTTTGCTCATTAGTATACGACAGAGAGATTTTTTCTTCTGTTTCGTCTTTGGTGATATATCCGCCTGCGCAGTGTCTTTAGGATCGCCTCGCTCCATAATAATTTAGGTACCGTTTGTCATAGTCGCTTTTTTTTATTCGAATAGTTTAATACAACTTCCTTTTTATCATCTCAAAAATCTTGATTCTCTCGTTACAGATAAAGATCTCTAACAATATAGTATTTCCGAGTTTAAAGCACCTTCTACGCACCATTTAATTGTAGTTAATTGATGTTACACTAACGATCTTTCATTTTTATCCAGATCAATGGATAAAGCATTCATTCAAATTGATTTCACGTTTATAAACATTGACTAGTAGAGCGTAACTGTTTGCCCTCCGTGGAACGTGATTTTCGTTTATTGCACGATCGCTGAAACAACGAAACTTCAGGAAAATATTTTATTGAACTTCGTCGTGCGTGACCCTCCCGTTTAGATTAATTAGAAAATAATTAAGGTACTATTGTAAGACTAGATTTTACGTCTTATTGACGTGATTTTTTTTCGGTGGTCCTAGGGTTCTAGTTTGTAGTATAGAGCGAGAGGAAAAATCGTTTTACGTTAACAGAGCCATTTCAAAGCCGAATAACCGAGAAAACAGTCGAGTTATTTCGAAATACTCGATGAAAAGTTGTTCGAGAGACAACCGTTGTAAAAAAATCATTGTCATCGTCGTGTTTGACTTTGATTCTCACATTGGACGATGAAAAATTGACACACACAGCGAGCTTTATGACGCAAACACTCGACGCATGTAAAGAAGGGAAAAAACCTTGACGTTACGGCCAGGGGATTGACTCGACGACGAGTTGCGGTGCGAAGAAACGTGAATAAGAAATGTCAACTCTTACACCAGCTTCCATGGTTTTTTTGTTTCGTTTCCTCTTCTCTTTGTTCAATTACACGATGTAATCCGATTACGCACTGTCTCGTAAATTTTCTCCTTTCAACGTTATTTGTTCTCGCTGAATTCTCGGTCATTATCACCCGCATAACACACTATCGACATCTAGGACATTCAACCACATTCAACCGTCCGCCATAACTGCTCAACCCCAGGGTGTGGAAACTCCCATGCTAAGAAGCGCAGCCACTGTTTGTAGCGCTATCTATGTAGTGTCCCACTAATCGGAACTAAAAAGATATACATCCAGCTGCGGCGCGCTATTTGAATGAAGAGTAGGCATGAAAATAAAAAGTCAGTCGGTATAGTAGATCAAAGACAGATATTTCAAGAAATGATAAAAAGTTATTCCAATAATTACTTTCCAAATCATTTATATATGTACAGATTAGGGCGATTTTTTTTTTTCGACTATTTTTTTGTTCTCAGTCCCCACTTGAAATTTTGTTGGATATGTCGAAAAAGAAATTCCCTGAAAGTTACAGCCCTTAATATTAATTCTAAGGACTTTCCCAAAGCGTGAGAAGATTTTCCATCTAAAATACATGTAAATCGAATTTTTTTTTTTTTATTCCAAATTTCTATAACTCTGCCGCATTTTATGCTATCATATTGTTCTTGGTTTCGATTTTCTCGGAATAAAACAATTTGAAAAAGTGCCTTTTGCGGTGAAAGTGTAAATTGTACTGGTGAGTTGGTACGGGTCACTGAAGTTGATTTTTACCCAAAATTCTCGTTTTTTTGCTGTTATCTCCGAAACAATTAACTTTACGAAAAAAATGTAAATGAAAAATTTGTTGGAAATTTAATTTCCTACAAAAAAGGTTCTATCGACCCAATTGCTTAGATTAATATTTCTTGAGATATTGAACTTAAACTTATGAGTAGTATAAAATTTATCAAATATGAAATATTAAATAATAAAAAAAATGAAAAATAAAAAAAATTCAATATCTCAAGAAATATTAATCTAAGCAATTGGGTCGATAGAACGTTTTTTGTAAGAAATTAAATTTCCAACAAATTTTTCGTTCACATTTTTTTCGTAAAGTTAATTGTTTCGGAGATAACAGCAAAAATACAAGAATTTTGGGTAAAAATCAACTTCAGTGACCCGTACCAATTCACCAGTACAATTTACACTTTCGTTGCAAAGAGCATTTTTTTAGATAGTTTTATTCTGAGTAAATCGAAACCACGAACAGTATGATAGCATAAAATGCGGCTGAGTTATAGAAATTTGGAAAAATAAATAAAATTCGATTTACGTGTATTTTAGATGGAAAATCTTCTCACGCTTTGGGAAAGTACTTAGAATCACTATTAAGGGCTGTGACTTTCAGGGAATTTCTTTTTCGACATATCCAACAAAATTTCGGGTGGGGACTGAAAAAAAAAAAAATAGTCGACAAAAAAAATCGCCCCAATACAGATATATATTTACATTCATTTACATTAAGTGGATCATATGTCATTTGTATTATAAAATTTGATGTACATTATCGAAGCTACCGTCTCTTCCTCGGGTCGCAACAAAATTGGACCGAAACATACCGCCGCTGAAAGGAGTTCATTCGTTAATTATAAATTTTTTCTGGCGAAGAAATTTCGTTATAAACGGAATTTTATTTGTTTATTTCAATTACCTTTGTAGATGTTCGATCAATAGCATTAAAATATCAAAACGTGATTTTGACAAACGATAGACAAGAGTATGCACATCGCTGATGAGTGATTCCCGTGATTCCTGATCTATAACACGAAAAAACAACACAAAAATTACTTCTATCGGGCATTGAATGAGAATTTTTCGAGAGACAATATAAATTTTTGTACGTACCGGTAGAAATTGTGAAGCCGTTGTAGTATTGAAAAGTAATTATAGGCTCCGACAACATTCTCAACTATGTTTTCAAAGCGCTCGTTATAGTTTTGTTCTTCCCATTTGAATCTATCGTCGAGATTGATTTTATCAAACTTCCTCCTGTCCAGTCCCATTGCCAGAAGTTTGTTGACCTTCGATGCCGCACCGACGACTCAATAAGACCTTGTTCCTCAAGACGTCGGAGATTAATGACAATGCTTTTGCTTTATTAGCGTTCATTATTTTTATTAAATAAGTTTTGTTCGTTGGAACATTGTATAATGCTTGAACGTTAGAAAAATTATTTACTGTACGACCGACAGACTGTATTAAAATACATTCTATCGTACATATAACGTGTGCACGGTGCTAAAACAATTACTGCTTCCCCTGTTTTTACAATGAATATCACTCCGGCACATGCGTTTCATCGGCTTCTATAACAATAAAAGTATCTCATTTTATATAGAAATTCCTCCTGTCCGCTTCAATTACAATCCTAATCTCCCAATCTTTCCAATCCTCTTGCCAAGTTATGAGAACTGCCAAAATTCGAATTCCTTGAAAATAATAACATTTTTTTTAAATATAAATAAATAAAATACATTATGCATTATTTAAATATATTTGTGGCGCAAGTAATGTAAAATTTAAACAGAAGATTAGAAGAAAAAAAAGTCTTTATATGGGGAAACGAACCTCTGCGACCCTCACACTATGAACTCGAGCTCCTGCCGCTGCGCCAACCGGTGATTGAAAATTGTGCTACCAAAACTTCTTGGGTATTGTTAAATTTGCAAAATTTTTACTTTCTTAAATATTGCCCATCTGGCCCTCCCACTTGGGTCACTTTTACTCCTCGTCAACCCCAACATAACCTATAAATTCGAGCGAAATCGGTGATGACAAGTCGGGAAGGTTCCCTCGTGAGTCAGTCGGTAACGGGTAAAAAGCTTGCCAAGATCTAGTTCTACTTTTCGCTACTACTATGTAAGTCGCGCTAGCTGTGCGTCGATAGTGGCGCACTCTCTGTAGTGTCCCGCTCACGGGAACTAATAACAGAGCCGTGGTTTTTGTATGGGAGTTTCCACACCCTGCTCAACCCCCGGCTGCCCCCGGCGATATCCGCTAACGCCGCGCTGCAGCGATTCTGTGCACTAACCAAGCAGACGATATCTATGCGCGTAGTCGCAGAAGAAAAATATGATAACTTTTATTAGCACAAAGTTTGTACATTATAGTAAAGATTTTCTTCGTAAAAAGATCGATTACAACGATAGATTTGTGGTTTTTAAGAGGTTAATTCTAAAGATACGGTGTCGTTGCTAAATACAGCATAGGAGAGCTGGAATACAAATGTAAAATTACTACGGCTGCTGTCAAAATATAGCAGACGACGGACGAGAACTTGTGGCGCCATCTCGGTAAACGCGAGGGAAGCGACACGTGATGCACAAACGCAACCCTGGCGCTATTATCGCTCTAACGTAGAACGACACTCAATTTATAAGTATACGTGCATGCACGTATAAAAGAGCAATCGTATTGTCGGAATCGCGCGTGTTACATCGTTTCGCGATTCGCGAGAATTGCGTCACGAGCGAGCATTTGTTTGTTTACATCGCGAGAATATAAGCGTCGCGATAATTCGCCCAAATATATCGTTGTTAAAACAATAACTACTCAAAGAATTCGAGGACCCAAAGTTCACGATGAAGAGCATACGTGGACGTTGTCGGCGTGTTATGTACACCGGCGTTCATATATATAAAATCGTGTAATAAATGGCAAATATTTCTTAACTAAAAATATCCTGTGTCACGTTGAAACTGACGATTCGAAATCGACCGTAAGAAGTATTTGTTTTTTCACTACCTGACTTTTCACGATTAACTCAAACTTACGGCTACATATTCTTCGTTTTTTATTCCAGAAGTCTCTTTATATCAACGTCGTAATAGAGCTCAAAACATCAGGCGAGAGAAAAAAAAGGCGCGCGCATGAAAAATACGTTTTCGGAGAAACGAAGAAGAATGTGTTTGCACAAGTGTGCGGAATACATACGCTAGATGATACTGACAAACATATGTTGTAATAACGACGACCAATAATAATAATGAAAAGTGTGAAACTTATTGACTTTGAAACGGTGTCAACGAACGCGTATCGCGCACACGTGCTTGGAATAGGTACGTGGTAAAAGAAAAATAAAATAAACCATAGAGAATAACAAAAACCGAAGTTAAAGGATTTAACATCGTGAGTTGAGGCGATAAAAATCGTTGTTAGAGTCGAAAAAATGCGCGACAATAATGACGTTTAACGGAAAACATGAATCTGAACAAAAATACTACGGTGAGTATTGTTATTGTTTTTTTTTAAACTACGATTACTTTTTGTAATGGTAGTTTCGTATGCAAAATGTAAATTGATTTTAAGGCGAAATATATAGGGTAGAGATATTGTTACTAGAAGATTATTGTCACTAGACAATTGTGATACTCATAGAAAACTTGAATTATCGTTAATGACGATGATAGTAATAAATCCTAGTTTGGTACTCGAATACCGTGGCGGTTGGTACTCGTTGACGAGCACGAAAAAATTGTGATTTCCCTAGGTATGCCGCGCGTAACTATAATTACAAAATCAAAAGGATAAAACACAAGCTCACATAAATTTCCAAAAGATTTGCCAAAATGGTAATAAATAAGTAAAAAACGCACCGCTATCCTTCGCAACAAATCTATAAGGAAGATATATTGTTACTAGAAGATTATTGTCACTAGACAATTGTGATACTCATAGAAAATTTGAATTATCGCTGATGACGATGATAGTAATAAATCCTAGTTTGGTACTCGAATACCGTGGCGGTTGGTACTCGTTGACGAGCACGTAAAACTTGCGATTTCCCTAGGTGTATGGCGTTGGGAAATTTGCGCCGCGTGCCACCTCCGTATGTCGCACGTAACTATAATTACAAAATCAAAAGGATAAAACACAAGTTCATATAAATTTCCAAAAGATTTGCCAAAATGTTGACAAATATTTAAATAAACGCACCGCTATCCTTCGCAACAAATCTACAAAGGTGCAATTCCGTTTCTTGCGTTTGGAAGAATAATAAAAAAAAAAAAGTCGAGGGCCAGCGCCCGTGTGTTCTCGCGGGAATCGTTCGATCAGCAGATTGACCACGAGTTGCTCGCTCGAGCATCGTACATTCGTTACTTTTCTCCCAAAAACAACGAAAAGTATCGTTAAATTATCATGTTTTCAATCCTAAAATCAAAATACAAATATATCGAAGCTCTTGCCGTGAAATAGAAGTGAAAAAAGAAAGAGAAAACGATGGAAACTCAGAGATTCGCGGGCAACGCGCTGAGGGACGCGCGCGAGAAGGCATACGATAGTTTCGCGCGGCCGCCACGAGGCGTCAGCACGTGCGTGTTCGGCACGGCTCGAGTATAGCGGCCACCATTGTCGAATATCCTAGCTTTTGGTTTTGATGCACCTCGAGAGGGACGATTTTTTCATCGTTGAAAAAAAAAAACAAAAACAAAATCGCACAATTACGGAAAGGAAGAAAGCTACGTGGGGTTATCGGGCGCGTCAAGGTGCGTAATAATTCGTCGTTTTGAAAGGATAAAACGACAGGGGCCGATTGGTATAAACGCTTAAAATGTTTCGACGCTTGAGATATCGATAACTAGCGTTAGCGGGGCAGCGGGGCGTCAGGAGTGGGGGGGACAAGGAGGCTCTTGTTGGGCGGGCGGTGGGGAAAATTGGACGATTGAGAAGGGCGAGGGAGGGTTGGAGAATTGCCGAAGCGAGAGCGGTACGCGAAGGAAGCTCTATCGCTCTATCTTTCTCTCTCGCTCTCTGGTGAGAATCGAGTGTGCACATCGATTTACGGGCGAAATAAAGAGGCAAACCCCGTGCAACATACCCCGTTAAAGAGTCACCGGCGCGGGGGGCGGTGGTTGGTGCGTCCGAATTGGATTTTAAGGGACCACACTCGTGCGTGTCCCCCGCGTGTCCGTAAGTTTTGGTTGCGTACCGGCAAACGCGTCTCAAAATCCTCGCTCGTTACGTCTCAATTTATTATGTTTTTTTTCTTTCTTTCCAGTGCGATAGAACGAAGAGGCGAGAGAGGAGAAGAGAAAAATACGCGTTACACGACTTTTCTGTAAATTTATTCTGTCGGGGAAACAATCGACGCGCCAAGTTACACTCTTTGTAAGCATCACACACACGAGATAGACGGGGATATCCCTCGACGAGATATATTCGTGTTTCGTTACTCCATATTAATCGAGAGGTTGATCGTAATTGATCATTTGCTGAGAACGTGATTTCCGTGAATCGGCGAACGAAAAGCTTACGTTTTTTTCTTTTCTTCTTTTTCTTTTGATTATTGCGAGAACATTGCATATTCGTGAAATTTCATTTATACCAGAGTGAAGGGTTTTTAGGCTTTTTTTTCTCCACTTTTGTTTTCTTCCTTTTATTTTTCGCACGTGTCATAGGTAATTGAGGAACGATCGTTCCCAAAGGCGTTAGTAACGAGAGATTCGTAACGCAAACTACAAACTTGAGAATGTCGAGAATGGATTGACAAGAAAAAGAAGAAAAGCTGTTTGTGAACACAAACCTCTAACGAACGAATGCGTTGCGGGAAAAAGAGTAATTTCCGCATTATCTCACATGCGGAAACGACAAGTTTTCACTTCTTCCATTTCTTCTTTTATTTTCAATTTTTTGCTTCATTTATCGAGTTTATTGCCGCCGTTTGGTAATACAAAATGGATGTTTCAACTGTGTTTTCAAAGTATGCTTGTCTTATTGCAGAAGCGACGACAAAGAGTATACGAGATTCGGATAAGAAAATTGAAGAGACAAGAAATTTGGATTCCTCGAAAGTTTATAACGAGTATTGTCGCGGCTTACTGAACTCCGGGGAAAAGATCGAGAACAATCTGGAACCTCAGCATGGTGTGACACCTTGGAGGCTCGATTCTGCCCTTCAAAATGGTAACGACAATGCTTTATCGTTATCGCTTATTTGTCTTTTTTTTTTTTTTTAGGGACATTCGTCGTTACGCTCGGTTGATCGAGTAGGGAACTTAAATAATTGCCTCGGGAATTTTTTGTTGTTGAGGGACACGCGCGAATGGAGATTAGTCCGAATTGAAGAGTTTTTATGGTATATAGGAAAAACTATATAACGTCACATATGTGGAGGAAATTCTACATTTTTGCTAATGATCCACGAGCGTCGGTTTTCAAAAAGTTTCCTTCGCAGAAATGATAAAATTTTCATGAACGACGACTCATTTTGTTTGGTTAAAGATACTCTACGTTTTCACATCAAAACATTTAGCACAATTTTATTATTCAAAAGTTATATCCCATTGTTTGTAAAGCAATATTTCAATCGTCGAAATTAACTAAATTTATCACTGATTCAGTATATTCGTTCAATTTCGAAAGAATATTGCAGAGTTTACTTGAAAAACAAAAGTCCACAAATTGAATGCCTGCGAATAATTACCAAAAATTTGGTTATTCTTGTGCGCAAATATTAATTTTTTTCCTACGTTAAGCAGAGATTCCTCTGTCTAGATTTATCATAACTAAAATCACTTGTCCATTGTAGACTTACGTGAAAAAAAAATTTCAATCCTCGATTAACTTGACCGTACCGCTGAAACATGTTTTTATTAGTACAAAATAATCTAAAAAAATGTTGTTAAAAACATTGAAAACTTTCTAATCCCATCGATCTTTCGTTTGTAAAATATTTCAGGGCTATCGGCTTTGAGATATTGCTTATGAAGCAATATCTCAATCGTCGAAATTAACTAAATTTATTACTAATTTAGTATATTCGTTCAATTTCGAAAGAATATTACAAAGTTTACTTGAAAAACAAAAGTCCACAAATTGAATGCCTATGAATAATTACCAAAAATTTGGTTATCCTTGTGCGCAAATATTAACTTTTTTCCTACGTTAAGCAGAGATTCCTCTGTCTAGATTTATCATAACTAAAATCACTTGTCCATTGTAGACTTACGTGAAAAAAAAAATTCAATCCTCGATTAACTTGACCGTACCGCTGAAATATGTTTTTATTAGTACAAAATAATCTAAAAAAATGTTGTTAAAAACATTGAAAACTTTCTAATCCCATCGATCTTTCGTTTGTAAAATATTTCAGGGCTATCGGCTTTGGGATATGCGCCACAGTGGGCGCTTCCAACCGACTGCGTCCATTGGGGCTATCCGCAGGAGTCGTTGATAGTATGTAACGAAACACCAAGCGAGGATTATAATTTGTACTGCAAGGAATCGTCGAACGTTAACAAGGACAACGAAGCAAATTTGCTAAGTGGCGTGAGTGATTTTTACAAAAATCTACAAACGGCTTGTCAGACGGTATTGACGAGCACAAATTTGTCGTCGCGTTGTCAGTCGGACCGAGGCGGACTTTTACAAACGGATTACGTACTCGGCGGACAGAATATATCGTCGGATCTGACGAAAAATCCGATAGATTGGTCGTACTGGGATAAAAATTATCCGGGTTTGATAGCATTGCCAAATTGCGATGAAACAAAGAAATCCGCGGATTCGGTAGTACGTACAATCTGTCCGATCGCTTATCCCGCGAATCACGAAGATTGGAATTCGTCAAAGTCAAAAGTATCGTTGATCGATAACAAGGAGCGGCCGTGCGACTTTACGATTTCGAAAAATTCGAAAATTCACAATAACCCGAGGAAAGTACGCGATAATAAGAAAACGAAAAAACGCACGAGCGTAAAGTTGCCGGGTTCGATTGTTCCGTGTTCGGAGACAAATAATCACGGTAGAAGCGTTGTACCGCGAAAATTGGATGTCGAGGAGAGGTACGTGAAAAACGAGACGCGCACGAGTGGAAATTTAACGTCAAGTAATTGGGAAGATTTGGTCGAGATGTCTGGACAATATCCGGGACACAGTAGGCCACCGGTGGGCACACCGCCGCCTCAAAATGTCTGGAATCACTTGACAATGGCGCAGGGACAGAGTAAAAATAATGCCGGTAATCGGGGTGGCGGCGGTGGCGGTGGTGTTGGCGCCGGTGGCGGAGTACCAACGACCCACGATTCGCTACAACGTTCTTACGAGCGTGTACAATCCGATTTAACGTATCTGCTGTCCGAGGTTTCGGGCTTGAACATGCATCCAACGGGTTTGTCAGGGGCGTCATTGAATCAAGCCGGTTTTTATACTCATCCGTCGATGGCGCGCGCGGCATCGCACTTGACCTCGCAACTTACGCCGCAATTGGCACACACGCAAGCACCACCGACCTGGCACACACCGACGGTACCGTCGAAGAGCGTCGCGGCGCCAAACGCACCGGGAAATCCTCTCTATAGCCTACAGATGCTCGTTGATAATCGACAAAATCAAAATCAATACAGAAATTCGCCGGGTTCGCAGAGCACGTTGGATCTCTCGTCGACCTCGGAAATGGCGGAAAATTATTCTTCGCGCATGCCGCAGGACATACCGATAAGTTTGACGGCCCGCAACGTCGACAAAGGTAGTCGCAACGGCAATATAATATCGCCGCCGATACCATTGAACGGTGAAACATCGTCGGACAGCGGTATAAGCTCGTCGGTACCAACGCCAAATTCTCTCGGCGAGCCCGTCTCACTATCGACCAAAGATCTAACGACGCCGAAAATAACGGTGAAAAATTTCGAGAGTAATCTCAAAGGGGTCGCTAATTTACACGACAAAATGAAGGACATAAACGTCGATAATTTTGCCCAAAAAGTCATTAATTTACCGCCGAGCGTGACGATCGAGAGGGTAATGACGAGTATCGATAAGAAGGACAACGAACAACCGATCAAGGTCAAAGATACTCTGAGCGTGATAGCCCAAGTACCGAGAAACGTATTGCCGGTTATCGTTAATTTAACATCGAGAATTGACAAGGACACGATCGACAGTCCAATGAGAGAATCGTCGTCGGAGCGCGAACGTAAAATCGACGATAGCGCGAGCGTGAGATCGCCGAAAAATATGCCGAAAAGGGGTAAGAAAGGCGTTGACTCGTTGCTCGAAAAACTCGAGGGTGGCAACAAGAAGCTCGGTAGCGCGGAAAACATCGGTTCGGTTATCGTAATGCCGATCGACGATAAGGACAATACGAGCGTTAAAAGTATGTCGCCCGATAGACAAAAATCGAAATCGCCGACGCGCGAGGACGACGTTGTCTCGCCGGCATTTAGCAACGACGACTCCAATGACAATACGAAACAACGAAGAAAACGAAAGCTCGAGAAACCCGTTAGATTGAGCAAGGATTCGAAAACTGAGGTCGAGGATATGGAACTCGAGCCTACGGAACCCCGCGAACCAAGAATATGCGAGCCCCCGCACGAAGACATTAATTTACCGACGGCAATTCCTCCCGTTAACGCGCTAAACGCAAATGCCGAAACGATAACGGACGATCGAACGAAAGACGCGAACGAGGACGACGAGCGAGACGTCGAGGAGGAGGAGGAGGAGACGGAAAAGGTGCGAGCTGTCGATGAAGTAATGCCCGAAATTCCGGAAACAACGAAGACGGAGGAGAACGAGCCGATAAAGAGGCGGAGAAGCAGCGAGGGACCGGCGACTAATCAAACACCGACGAGCCAACGAACTAGGAGAAAATCGAGCGACGACGCCATGGAATTTTCGAAAGTAACGAGCCCAAAGGGCGTCAATAACGCCAATCCATTCAACGAGGTTGAGTCCGAGCTCGAGAAAATGTTTGCCGGTATTGTCGAGAACGAGGATATTGTTAATTGTACGAAAAGTGAACAGACGAGAAAGGACACGACGACGATAGAAACGAAGATGAAAAAGTTTAACGAGGACGCGACGACAAAGTCGGAAATTTTTACGAAAAACGATGATAAATTTACGAACGACACGACGAGCACAGAAGCAACGGACGTTACGTCAACGGTGGTAACGACAAAACCGAGTCCGAGTAAAAAAGGTAAAAAGGGTAAGGTACGCCGTGGCAAGAGAAAAATTTCGCGATCGCGCGATTGCGCTTACGGGGTTACGAGCGAGGATCCAACGACGCCGAAGGATAATAAAAAGAGGAAAGGCTCGAAGGGCACGAAGAAAATTGAAACACCGACGAAAAAGACGCGAAATAAAAATCTGAAAACCGACGGTTTGCGTGAGATATCATACGATTCGGGCTCGAACGCGAGTTCGATAAGATCGAGAGGTCCGGTCGTTCATGTCGAAGGACCAAGGGACAGTCCGCTCAGCGTGCAGGTTGTCAATGCACCGAGGGAGGACGAGGAGACCGAGAAGAGCAAGGAAAAGAGAAAAAGCGTGGGCAACGGTAACGCCGGACGTAGTAAGAGGCTAAGCCATCAGAACGATCTCGATTATCGAGGTAATTTGAACAAAAAAAAAAAAATTACGTCCGACACGCTTTTTATTTATTTATTTCCGTTATTATAACGCGGAACGAACGTTTTGTTGTTCAGGCAAAGTAAGCAGAGCGGGATTATTCAGTTCGACCTTGTCGTCGCGATACGATGCCCACACAACGGACTCGACGTGGGTATGCGTTTTTTGCAAACAAGGTCCGCACTCCGTTGTACCCGGTGACCCGTCTCGGCCTCATCCTAATTTGGCTGGACCTCACATAGCCCCTGGCACCTACACGGTAAAGAAATTTACATTTTTTTTATTTTTTATATCTTCACAACCGAACTTATAGGACATCGGTTCCGTATCTATTTATACTGAAAAACGGATGTACGTAAAAAAATATTCAACTTTTGTTACTTTTTTCGATATTTATCGATAAAAAATATATTTACAGTACAATCGACAACGGTGGAGGCGTTGCATTTTTCCATATATCTAAAACATATCGTTTTTCCGTATATATTAATTTTTTTTTCTGTAATTCGCACACATGACGGTAAAATACGATTTTGAAAATGTTATAAAAAAATGTCAAATCTTATACGGTTTTGTTTGTTTTTCTATTCTTTGCTTGTACGGAAGATGAAAACGCGAATAATACTTACGACACTTTGATTTTTGCAATATCCGTTACGTTTGTTCATCGTACAAACACGAGAGCAAGGTTAAGGTAGTAGTCTGGTAACTTAAGCCGATTTTCATGTCTTTTTTGAAGGGCGTTTTTTTGTAGGAAAACAAAAATGAATCGTTTCGGATATTTAGGATGTTTTTATTTACATATTAAAGATACAAGAAAAAATTTTGTTGAACAAATTTAATAGTTTATTATTATTATTATTATTAATCGAAGTTGGCACCTCGAAAAAAAAAGCGCGCGGGTGGCCCCGGTGATTTTGGCTCTTGATGTTATCTGACATCAAAAATTCTTGATAATTCTTAATCTATAGACATGTCATTCTGGTCGGAACTACCGAAGTTAAATTTCATGGATAAATAACAAAATGGCGGGCAAAATAAAAAGACTTTTTCTCCAAAGTCCGCCATTTTGTTATTTATCCATGAAATTTAACTTCAGTAGTTCCGACCAGAATGACATGTCTATAGATTAAGAATTATCAAGAATTTTTTATTTCAGATAACATCAAGAGCCAAAATCACCGGGGCCACCCACGCGCTTTTTTTTCGAGGTGCCAACTTCGATCAATAATAATAATAATAATAAGATATAAAATTTATTTTTGTATCTTTAATATGTAAATAAAAACATCCTAAATATCCAAAACGATTCATTTTTATTTTCCTACAAAAAAACGCCCTCCAAAAAAGACATGAAAATCGGCTTAAGGGAGGAGTAAGGGTTTCAGCATTGAAAAAAACACTTTTTTTGCGATTTTTTTTCTCAAATATGGATTGAGCAATTTTATTCGTACCTTTTGTACATTATTGAGCATACTTTTGACAATGTTGTGTAATTTTTTCATGCAGAAATATTGAAGCATAAGCCCGTAACAGAGCTTCCCCCAGAACGTCTTGGAAAAAAAAACAATTTGCGGGTGTTCACTATAACTCGGCCGGAAATTATCTGAAAATGAAAAACCATGAAAATTTAGTCAAATTATAATCAAATCTTCCCCCCAACGTTCTCTAATTATTTTTTTTTTCATTTAAAAATTTTTGGCGGCCATCTAAAGTGTGAACTGTTATTTTCCACGAAAAATTCCGCCATTTTGTGGGTGGGAAACACCCTTAATGTAAAAAAAAAAAAAATTAACTAAACGTTGGGGGGAGGTATTTTATATGTAGAACATGTGTACAAAGTTTGAAATGAATCGGTCAAGTAGTTTTTAAATGGCGGTGAACACGGACTTTGAAAGAGTAGTTTTGAGAAAAACGCGTCTAAAGTGCACTGCTAGCCCGACCGCCCGCAGCTGTTAGAGGTATAGCGTTAAAGGCCAGGAGATTAATAAGACAATAACTTCAAGAATATTGCTTAGATCGGTTTAAAATTTTAAGGCCATATTCTTGAAATGTTAAACAATAAGATAAGACAAAAAAAAATTCGATTTTTCGAAAGTGAAAACCCTTACCCCGCCCTTAAAGAGGGCTTGTCAATTAATTGCACGATTAATCCTTGATACGATATTAAAATGGCTATATCTAAAAAAAGTTTCCAATATTTTGCATAATCGAACAAATTCTACTTGGAGTAGGACGTCAACATTTATTTTCATAACTTGTAATATTTCGTATAATTATTAACATATTTGAAGTTATGATAATTGAATAATAATTTTTTCATTGCCGTTCGGTCACTAAGCTTCTCGTTTATCGAACGAAAATTTCTAAAAAAAAAAACACAAACCGAATAAAATTGGTGAAACTAATTTGATGGTTTCGTCTGATAAATGACGGAGGAAAAAACAACGTGTATTTTTCGCGTTAAGCCGAGTTTTTGCTATTTTCATCCTCTCAAAGTAAAATCATCCATTCATCTTTCACGGCCGAGCATTCCTAAACAAATAATTCGCCGTTATTTATACAATATTGTACGTTTGAAAAAAAAAAAAAGTCACATATTCTTCCAATGTCTCATTCAAGGATTAATTATGTTAATGAAAAATATGAAATTGCAAAACGAGACTAAGAAATAATGGATTTTGTAAATAAGTTGATTTTTGTTTGTCTTCAATCGTCTAAATTTTGGGGGCTTTTTGTTTTTCCCAAAGGTACCGGCCGGTGTATTGAGCGATCTCTTTGGTCCTTATTTAATCGGTAAGGAACGTCTGGAGGAGGGTATACTGTCGGCCGACGAGCAGGAAATAACGACGGAACAGAAGAAAGGAGGTAAGAACAAGCGTAGTTTGAGGTACGCCGGTCTCGCCGATCAATTTTCCGCGAAAATGGGAAAAAAAAAGAGAAATTCAATCGAGTGCATCGTCACCGGTACGTTTACCGGTATGACGATGTTACCGGGCGAGGAGCAACGATGGGAAGTTTGGCTGCACGAGCAGTGCGCACTTTGGGCAGCGGGAGTTTACATGGCGGGTGAGTAACAAATAAAAATAATAAAACAACAAATATCAAAGAAAGATTGATGTTAAACGAAAAGACAAATTTACCCTTAATCGTTTTTTTTTGTTAAATTCAAACGAAATTTTTCTTACATTTCTCGATTTGTTCAGGTGGTCGTGTGACCGGTCTTCAGGAGGCCGTTTGGGACTCGACCAAATCGATCTGTGGCTCTTGTGGCCTAACAGGCGCGAACATTGGCTGTGTTAAGCGCGGCTGTAAATCCGTTACTCATTATCCGTGCGCCCTTACGAAAGGCTGGCTCCTCGATACAAATCAGTACATACCCAAGTGCAATTTGCATCGGGTTACGTGAGATAACGGCGATGAGTCCGTTGACGCATTGAGAAAATGCCGGATAAATTCGAGAATACCGTCCCTACCGAGGGAGAACGCCGTGGCACGAGAATAAATAATTTAAAAAAACAACAAAAAACAAAAACAACGGAAAAACGTAACTAACAAAAGACTTCAGAAGAGGGGGGAAACAAATTCTCGTAATGATTGTGCATCGATTAGAGAGAACATAAGGAAAAAAAAACAAATGAACGTCGTAAGAGGCAAACTTTCGATGTTGAATCCTGTATTTTGTTTTGTTTTTTTTTGTTTTTTTTGTTTTTCTTTCATTGTAGTTCAAGATTGAGATAGCGAACGAAAAGATTTTGGAACGTTAAAGAGCCGAGGAAAAATATGAAAAAAGGAGAGAAATTTTTTTGATAATATAACCAACGAACGCGTGGTCTCAGGCTGACGGAGGAAGTGCACACAGAGGAAAGTGACGTTCGATCAAACTTACTGACGAAAATGAAATTAATATTGTAAAAAAAAAAAGAAGAAAACAAAACGAAAAAAAGAGACATGAAGTCTTCGGGTCCGACCGAACGATGAAATCAAGTTCCTCGAGTTGAACTCGCGGACGAAACGACGGAAAAAAGTAACTAAAATGACGGCGCGAAATTTCGTACAGTGGTAGAGTGTAGAAAAAAAAAATAAGAAACGATTAAAAAAAAGAGAATTAAACTCGTTTATGAGCTATCCGTTGATTGGATTTATTGACTTTTTCGGCCTGTGGCCTTGCGACGGTGGCCTTTTTCGATTTAATACTTCAAAATGAAAATACAGGTTTTTCCAATCAAACGTCACACCGCGTGTAGATTACAAATTTATAGAAATTTATTGCGTTCGGGAATCGTGAATAATACAAAACATAGAAAAAGCTTGTATGACAAAAGATTTGCAAAACTGCGGGGCAGCTTCATCGATCTTTTTTTTTTTTTTGTTTTCTTTATGTATCCTACGATCCCAACGATTTTTTTTGCTTTCTTTTTAACTCGCCATAGAGAGAGAGAAAGAGAGAGAGAGAGAGAGAGAGAGAGAGAAAGAAAAGGAGAGCTTAGTTTCATCGTAGTCATCAGGAACCACGAGTTTGAGTGGTTTTAGCGACGAATTCGTAATTATCGTGAATTTGAAGGAGACAAACGATCGATAAATTGATGTCAAACATACATTTGTAAAGTTTCAAGGGACCCCGTAGTTTTTACGACTCTAATCATCTTCATCACCTTTTTTTTTTTTATTAATGAACACTTCGTTTTGTTTCCATTTGAAAAAAAAAAAAAAAGAAGAAAGAACCGTGACAATTCGTCCGTCGTACGACTTTCATGATTCTTAATTTAGTTTTCACATTTTTTTTTTTAGACAATTTTTCGACCTTACGGTTCAACGACGATCATATTCACAAAAAAGGGGGGGGGGGGGTAAATAAAGCTGAAAAAAAACCAGTGCTCGACGGAACTGAAGGAGGCGCGTTTGTAACTTACCGATCGAATTAATCACGACTTATTATTATACTCATTACAATAATGGATAAAAAAAAAACAAAAAAATATTGATTTATATTATTACTGTTGTTGTTAGTATTATTATTATTATGCACCGTTGTCGTTTCCATCATCACGAGAATACATACCGGAATAATTAAAAAAAAAAAATTAAAAAAAAACAATTGAAATTCTCTTATAGATTCGTCTTCACAAAACTCTCTTTTTTTAACACGAAACGACTTCGGCGAGCCTCTTTTATTCTTTCTTGGTGTAATCGGTGGAAAAAAAAAACAAAAGGAAACAAAGTAATAGAGGAAAAAAAAATTGGGAAACTTTGTATAAAAATAATATAATATAGATCCATAATGTAAATAACATTAACTGCGGTAGATAAACAAAACAAACACAAAAAAATATATATATGTATACATTACTTTAACATAGCCATTCAACCCCCCCCCCCTCTCATTTGCGAGCGTGTAGACAGAGAATTTGCAAAAATACGATACATAATGTGAGTTCGATGGAAAAAGATTGAGCGCCAATTTAAATGGTCGATAGTTTTTCAATATTAGCTTTTAGCGTGCGAATATGCGAATATCATGGATACGAGAGAAGTGAAAAAAAAAAAAAAAAAGTAATTTGTACATAGGATGCATGGTGAGAGATAATGGAGGGAAAAAAAGGAAGAGAGGGACGAAAAAATGGCGTTGTATAAAAAAAAGAATGAAAAATAACGAATGAAATTTCCGAGGCATTTTTGTTCGGATGCATAATAAATATTAAAAATTCGTCGTTTCGTGACGATCGAAGGGTTGTAGATTTTTGTTTTTTCCTTTTTTAGTTGAGAAAAGCTTGAAACTGTATTAGGGATTGCGATGTCTCTCGTAAATGAAAGAAAAAAAAATTGATAATATAGCCCGAAGATACTGTCTAGGTTTATTGAGAACGATTAAGGTTGTAGTCCGGTAACTTAAGCCGATTTTCATGTCTTTTTTCGAGGGCGTTTTTTTTTGTAGGAAAATAAAAATCAATGGTTTTGGATATTTAAGATGTTTTTATTTACATATTAAAGATACAAAAAAAATTTGTTGACAAAATTTAATAGTCTATTATTATTATTATTATTGATCGAAGTTGGCACCTGGAAAAAAAAGCGCGCGGGTGGCCCCGGTGATTTTGGCTCTCGATGTTATCTGAAATCAAAAATTCTTGATAATTCTTGATCTATAGACACGTCACTCTGGTCGGAACTACTGAAGTTAAATTTCATGGATAAATAACAAAATGGCGGACTTTGGAAAAAAAACGTCCTTTTCCATTTTGTCATTTATCCATGAAATTTAACTTCCGTAGTTCCGACCAGTATGACATGTCTATAGATTAAGAATTATCAAGAATTTTCGATTTCAGATAACATCAAGAGCCAAAATCACCGGGGCCGCCCACGCGCTTTTTTTCGAGGTGCCAACTTCGATCAATAATAATAATAATAATAAACTATTGAATTTTTTCGAAAAAATTTTTTTTCGTATCTTTAATATGTAAATAAAAACATGCTAAATTTCCAAAACGATTCATTTTTATTTTCCTACAAAAAAACGCCCTCGAAAAAAGACATGAAAATCGGCTCAAGTCACCAGACTACTACCTTGATGAAAAAAAAATTAACACACACAGAAACACACGAACACACACACTGAATATAAACGAAACGCTTATAATCTACGGTCTTGTATGAAATGAGGAGTAAATAAAAAGTAAATAAAAAAAAAACACAAAATTATATCTCGGATGAGTAATGAAAAGAAGAAAAACGGGTCGGGGCCGGGGGCGGGACTGTAATTTAATTAATTGTAAAGAAAGAAATTAATTATTAATTGTGATACAAAGTGTGGTGAAAGATTAAAAAGCAAAAAAATAAAATAAAAACAACAGACACGCGAGTGCGAGAGAAAAAAAGTGTTAACGCGCGGGTGAAAGGATTCTTCCATTGTGTGTAATTTACTCTACACCCGTTCGAGAGTTTTGCAACTTGATTAATATCCTCACTCTGCCAACGACGCGAATTGAACGTCGATCTCGATTTTTTTTTTTTTTTTTTACCCCCGTAAAAGTATAATTTTTCTTGTTCACTAGCAAAAGAAAATGTAGAACGAGCGCGAGTGAGATGTGCGTGAGAGAAACAGAAAAAAAAAATTCGTCTTGTACTATATACGATAAACGAATGGTAACAAAAAAAAAATGAATAAACAAAAGTAATAGAGGAAATAAAAGGGAAAATAAGAACAAACGAATATTTTCGTTTTTTGTTTTTTTTTTTTTTCTGTAAATTGCCAATCTCGAAGCGTCGTTTGTGGCACAAAAAAAAAAAAAAACACGATTTTAATTACAAGCGAAGAGAAAAGAAAAATCCGATTATATACACAGAGCCTAAGTAATTTGTATAAAATATAAAGATGAAAAGAAACTAGAAATCTGTAAAATATTACGAATGTCGAAAAAAAAACTTTGGCGTACCTCTAGGAGTAATGACTATTTAATGAGGGGAAGAGAATTGAGAAGGCAAAAGTGTGCGCGAGAAGAATTATAATGAAATTATATCGGCGAGGGGAGGCTTAAAATTTCGATAGACATTTTTACTTCGGAAATGAAAGAAAAAATTTCAATCTTATATACATCGTTCCATTTTTGACACTTACAGTTTTTTTTGTTTTCTTCTTTTTTTTTTCCTTTCTACGTTTTTTTTTTTCTTCTTTCGGTTCTTCTCGCGATCCCCAAAGGCTTGCTCCGAGTTTTGGGATCGTTTGTCCCTTCTCCAGGAGGAGGAAAAAAAAAATCCATTATCGAGAGATAATTTATTAGAATTTAATGCATTTTTTGTGACCTGGTTTAATGTTAATAATCGTTATAAGGAGGATATCAGTTTCATTGTCTATTTAATTATGTGAGATAATCGAAGAATATCAGTGGATTGTAATTCGGAATCGATACAATAATACGATTAAGCATACATCTTTGTGTAATATAAATTAATGAATTAATAAAAACACGATATAAGTCGCAAATTTTATTGCTTTTGCTTCCTCATAGAGAAAATTTTGTTTGCGTGATTCTTTTTTTTTTTTCTTTGATTTTTTGAATGCCAATGTGTTGAAAATGTGCCAAAACCTTGGAAAATCGTATTTGTTTTTTCAAATAGCTGTATATGTGTATTATAGACTCCTCCCAAAATTCCTAAATCTCGAAAAGTTAAGATGTATCTTAGTTTGCTGAAATTTTCTTGAAATTGTGGCCTCGAGATTTTAAGGGAGGGGTAAGGGTTTCAGCGTAAAAAAAAAACACTTTTTTGCGATTTTTTTTCTCAAATATGGATTGAGCAATTTTATTCGAACCTTTTGTACATTATTGAGCATACTTTTGACAATGTTGTGTAATTTTTTCATGCAGAAATATTGAAGCATAAGCCCGTAACGGAGCTTCCCCAAGAACGTCTTGGAAAAAAAAAACAATTTGCGGGTGTTCACGATAACTCGGCCGTAAATTATCTGAAAATGAAAAACCATGAATATTTAGTGAAATTATAATCAAATCTTCCCCCCAACGTTCTCTGATAATTTTTTTTTTTCATTTAAAAATCTTTGGCGGCCATCTAAAGTGTGAACTGTTCTTTTCCACGAAAAATTCCGCCATTCTGTGGGTGGAAAACACCCTTAATGTAGAAAAAAAAAGATTTTACTAAACGTTGGGGGGAGGTATTTTATATGTAGAAAATGTGTAGAAAGTTTGAAATGAATCGGTCAAGTAGTTTTTAAATGGCGGTGAACACGGACTTTGAAAAAGTAGTTTTGAGAAAAACGCGTCTAAAGTGCACTGCTAGCTCGATCGCCCGCAGCTGTTCGAGGTATAGCGTTAAAAGGCCAGGAGATTAATAAGACAATAACTTCAAGAATATTGCTTAGATCGGTTTAAAATTTTAAGGACATATTCTTGAAATGTTAAACAATAAGATAAGACGAAAAAAAAAAATTCGATTTTTCGAAAGTGAAAACCCTTACCCCGCCCTTAAGGGCTCGTATATCCCTGAAATTTTCAAAAAATCATATTTCACATATTTTTATTCTCTGTACTTTTAAGAATTAAAAACAAAACAAAACTTTGAAGGAAATTCCACTTCGTTACAAAATTATCGCTGAAATGGGAGACTAGCCGTAAGTTTACGTTGTACCTGCCGGAAACTTTAAACGCGTTTTTCTCGAAACTACATTTTTAGACAGTGTCAGCACGATAACTCAGTCAATTTATAATATTTTTTTACTTTTTTGTTGTTGTTTAGATCTTGATAATTTTTTTCTCTGTAGTCTGACGAGAGGTTTTTTGCATTTTTTGGTTGGACAATTTTTTATAAATCATTAAACACTAATTTTTTTTTTTTAATTGCATACTAAAGTTCGAAGTGCTATAATTGCTTCATTTAAAAAAAAAAAAAAAAAACTCCTCTGTCAGACTATTACTACTACATTATTTTATTAGATTCTTTTTTTATTTTTGCAGATTGGATAATTTTTTATGAAGTTATGATGTCGACAAGGAAACGCCATGCTTTTCATCAGTAGTCCATTTATACCCGTAAAAAAATAATGTTAATATTTAAAAAAAGAATTTTTAATATTTTTTTTCTCATAGTTGAAAAGTTAATAAAAAATATGAAGTCAAGAATTTAATTTTTTTTTCACCATATAACCTTTATAATAATTTTTCAAATTCACTCGGTTTTCAGCGCGCCCAGCGGTATGTCAGCCCTTAAGGGAGGCAACAGGGTTAGACGGTTCAAAAAATCGATTTTTTTTAAATTTCATAAATTGTTGGTAAAACTATTGAAAAATATGTTGCCAAAATTTTTAATGAAAATTCCGACACATCAATATTTGTAAATTTAAGAATATCAAAATAAAATAAAAATAAAAAAATTCAATATAATCTTAACCCTTTCAAGGATTCATGTCAAATTCAATACCAATCATAATCTTCAATAACACTTGTTTTATGAGAGAAAAATTAGCTCGAGGGCTGGAAATTTTTGGAGGTCATATCGACAGACATTTTTTCGAAAAATTTAAAATTTTATGAAATCTAATTCCCTCAAGCGATTCTGATGGATTCTCACTAAATTCAAAACGAAACATCCTCGTTCCCTAACCCATTTTTCTCGAAAGTTTCGATTCTGAACATTTTTCACAGCTGAAAATTTACGAAAGTTAAATAAGACATTGTTGTTTTTCAATTTCAATATCTCTTAAGGGGGCGATAGGGTTAGGACAGCGTTTTCTCAATGGTTTTTGTGAGTTTTTTTATAGTATAAAAAATGAATATAATTTATTGAAACTTTGAGAATATTTTATACATATATTTAAGTATAAATTATAAAATTTTTATGCATATATTTAAGTATACATATACTATAATAAAATATTAGCGACCCCATATTGCAGGTCACAATCAGACTCAGAATTTTGCGTACATTCTGGAAGCCGCAATTTTCATCTGAAATCAAACGAGGTTGGAATTTACTTTCATTATATGTCTCACTTCTGTATGAACCTAAATGCTATCAAAAAAATAGAAAATTGAATTTTTTGCAGGGATCAAAACAAAAAAGCATGATTTTTTGCCATTTTTTACAACTTTATTTGCAAAAAAAAAAATTATTTTTAATAATGATAATATTCCGATTTTAGGTTCATATAGAGCGCAATACTATGAAGAAAGTTACTGCCAATTTTCAAAACGATTTGTTGAAAACTTTTCAAACTAGCGTGTACGCAAGGAAATTCTTCAAAAATTTTATAGTATATACTTAAATATATGTATAAAATATTCTCAAGGTTTCAATAAATTATATTCATTTTTTATAGTATAAAAAATGAATATAATTTATTGAAACTTTTATAAGTATAGACTTAAATATATGTATAAAATATTCTCAAAGTTTCAATAAATTATATTCATTTTTTATAGTATAAAAAATGAATATAATTTATTGAAACTTTGAGAATATTTTATACATATATTTATGTATAATATATGTATAAAATATACATATATAATTATACATATATTATATATATATATTTTATACATATATTTTATAGTATAAAAAATGAATACAATTTATTGAAACTTTGAGAATATTTTATACATATATTTAAGTAGATACTATAAAATTTTTGAAGAATTTCCTTGAAAAACACCGACGATATTAGCGACCCTATATTGCAGGTTACAATCAGACTCAGCATTTTGCGTACATTCTGGAAGCCGCAATTTTCATCTGGAATCAAACGAGGTTGGAAAATTGAATTTTTTACAGGGATCAAAACAAAAAAGCATGATTTTTTGCCATTTATTACAACTTTATTTGCAAAAAAAAAATTATTTTTAATAATGATAATATTCCGATTTTAGGTTCATATAGAGCGCAATACTATGAAGAAAGTGACTGCCAATTTTCAAAACGATTGGTCGAAAACTTTTCAAACTAGCGTGTACGCAAGGAAATTCTTCAAGAATTTTATAGTATATACTTAAATATTTGTATAAAATATTCTCAAAGTTTCAATAAATTATATTAATTTTTTATCGTATAAAAAATGAATATATTTTATTGAAACTTTGAGAATATTTTATACATATATTTATGTATAATATATGTATAAAATATACATATATAATTATACATATATTATATATATATATTTTATACATATATTTTATAGTATAAAAAATGAATAAAATTTATTGAAACTTTGAGAATATTTTATACATATATTTAAGTAGATACTATAAAATTTTTGAAGAATTTCCTTGAAAAACACCGACGATATTAGCGACCCCATATTGCAGGTTACAATCAGACTCAGCATTTTGCGTACATTCTGAAAGCCGCAATTTTCATCTGAAATCAAACGAGGTTGGAATTCACTTTCATGATATGTCTCTCTTCTGTATGAACCTAAATGCTATCAAAAAAATAGAAAATTGAATTTTTTGCAGGGATCAAAACAAAAAAGCATGATTTTTTGCCATTTTTTACAACTGTATTTGCAAAAAAAAAATTATTTTTAATAATGATAATATTCCGATTTTAGGTTCATATAGAGCGCAATACTATGAAGAAAGTGACTGCCAATTTTCAAAACGATTGGTCGAAAACTTTTCAAACTAGCGTGTACGCAAGGAAATTCTTCAAAAATTTTATAGTATATACTTAAATATGTGTATAAAATATTCTCAAAGTTTCAATAAATTATATTAATTTTTTATCGTATAAAAAATGAATATAATTTATTGAAACTTTGAGAATATTTTATACATATATTTATGTATAATATATGTATAAAATATACATATATAATTATACATATATTTTATAGTATAAAAAATGGATAAAATTTATTGAAACTTTGAGAATATTTTATACATATATTTAAGTATATACTATAAAATTTTTGAAGAATTTGAAAAACACCGACGATATTAGCGACCCCATATTGCAGGTTACAATCAGACTCAGCATCTTGCGTACATTCTGGAAGCCGCAATTTTCATCGGAAATCAAACGAGGTTGGAATTTACTTTTATTATATGTCTCTCTTCTATATGAACCTAAATGCAATTAAAAAAATAGAAAATTGAATTTTTTACAGGTGTCAAAACAAAAAAAGCATGATTTTTTGCCATTTTTTACAACTTTATTTGCAAAAAAAAATTATTTTAAATAATGATAATATTCCGATTTTAGGTTCATATAGAGCGCAATACTATGAAGAAAGTAACTGCCAATTTTAAAAACGATTGGTCGAAAGCTTTTCAAACTAGCGTGTACGCAAGTTAAAAAAAAGTCGTTTTCAGAAAAACGCGTTTGAAAAAATAGTACCAAGAAAAACAAGCAATATGGGATCGCTTATATTTTATAGTATATACTTAAATATATGTATAAAAATTTTATAGTATATACTTAAACATATGTATAAAATATTCTCAAAGTTTCAACAAATTATATTCATTTTTAATACTATAAAAAAATTCATGAAAATCATTGAGAAAACGCTGTCCTAACCCTATTTCCCCCCTCAATGGCTTATAACAATAGAACGAGTCGGAATTTTCATAAAAAATGTTGGGAACATATTTTTCAATAGTTTTACTAACAATTTATGAAATAAAAAAAAAATCGATTTTTTGAACCGTCCAACCCTATTTCCACCCCTTATATTACGGAATATTATCCTCGATGCAATTATCTAGCCATATATCATTCGAAATGGCCTCTAAATCATAAAAATAAATAATATATCATCGATAAATTTGTCAAAACGCTCGTTGTCCCTCGTATCTTCGCTTATAATTTCAAAAAACATAAAAACCGTTATTAAAGAGTACAACGTTAGTTCGGGATTTATCCGCGGGCGCTGCGATCGTTCGAGAGCAGCACCTCTCTCGTTTCTCGTATGCGCTCGTATAGTTTTCAGTTCGTCGCGAAGCGCCGTAGGATGTTGTTGTGTACAACGATCGTGACACCGTCGCGCACCGACCAATATTTACACTGGAATGCGTAAGCGCGAAAGTTTCTAAACGACCACTAAACGGAATAAGAATTAAAAAAAAAAAAACATATATATAAAAAGGGTAAAAAACAAAAGGTGACGAATGAGGCATCGGTGATAAATAATGCGGACGCGAAATGGGTAATTTAGCGACTGTGGTGAGATTCGGTGCTGCATTGATGCCCTATCTCGTGGATTATGTGTGGGCCCAACAGGACGTTGCCAGAGGTAAGGAAAAGTTATTTATTTCTTTTTCTTTATAGCGCAGTGAAAGTCGTTAAACAGGAATTACGTGTTTTTATGTATTTCCTTGAATTAACTAATGTCCATTATCTTTTAAGTTACGAGCAATATTTTTTCGTGTTTAACGATTTGAAGGAAAATATTTTCGGCAAATGCGTGTGTATTTTGGTGACGAAACGATTTTTGGTCGCGAGATGGCTCTACGGAGACAGTGGCGCTCCGACAGGTGTCAAATGCACGTGACTAAACTTACGGACATCAATTTTCATTTTCTAATTCGTTCATTTTATTAATTAATTATACGCTCATTAATTTGTTCAACTAATAATGTGTGTTTAACTGAAATAATTTTGTTTCAATCGTTATATAGGAATTTTATTTGTCTCCGTTAAGTCTACACTTTTGTTTCTTTTATAAATAAAATCCTCTTCTTTTTCCAGTGTATTTTATATCCACCGAGGAATATACGATAAATAACGGCCATTTTCCGTGACTTATCGAGAATTACTTTTTTCACTTTTATCTCTGATATAAGGAAAAATATATGCATGCGGGCCGTCGCTGTTCCAGCAATACATTATGTTATACGTATACATTGCTATAGTGAATATTAGGGTGGGTCAAATGAAATGACTAATTTTTTTTTCCCTCAATATAATGAAAAATGTATTGTTTGGCATCTCAAAAAAAACCCTCTGGCAAGTGTGAACCCTTCATATTTAAATTAAGAGGTCCCTCATCGCGAATTTTCATTTCCCATTTAAATAACATGGAAAGATTTTTTTTTTAACTTTGGAATTTTATTAGACTTAAACCATCGATGTTACGAGAGTTTTTTAGCAGATTTTTGTAGAACATTTGATGCTCTACAAAAAAGCTCTCTTGTGTCTAATCGATAAAAGTAACCGTACAAAAAATAATCGGTGATAATTACCTCTGGTTTCTCTCATATTTTTTTGAAAACAATTAGTAATATATTAGTAGTATATTAGTATATTAGCAATATATTAATAGTATATATTAGTAGTATATTTATTCATATTGATAACTAAAATTTTTTAATATTTGAAATTTATTTACTAATAAACGAGATAAGTAGAATCCAGAGCTAATTATCACCGATTATTTTTTGTACGGTTACTTTTATCGATTAGACACAAGAGAGCTTTTTTGTAGAGCATCAAATGTTCTAGAAAAATGTGCTAAAATACTCTCCTAACATCAACGGTTTAAGTCTAATAAAATTCCGGAGTTAAAAAAAAAATGTTTCCATGTTATTTAAATGGAAAATGAAAATTCGCGATGAGGGACCGCTTAATTTAAGGTAGTAGTCTGGCAACTTAAGTCGATTTTCATGTCTTTTTTGGAGGGCGTTTTTTTGTAGGAAAATAAAAATGAATCGTTTTGGATATTTAGGATGTTTTTATTTACATATTAAAGATACAAAAAAAAATTATTTTGACAAAATTTAATAGTTTATTATTATTATTATTATTGGTCGAAGTTGGCACCTCGAAAAAAAAGCGCGTGGGTGGCCCCGGTGATTTTGGCTCCTGACGTTATCTGAAATCAAAAATTCTTGATAATTCTTAATCGATAGACATGTCATTCTGGTCGGAACTACTGAAGTTAAATTTCATGGATAAATAACAAAATGGCGGACTTTGGAAAAAAAAAGTCCTTTTATTTTAGCAAAGAATGGGGTTGTAAAATAAAAAGTTTGGGATGAAAAAATTTCTCGGTAGTTCCGACGAGAACTATAAGTGTGTAGAGTAGCCTGTTAAAATTTGAAAGCAATCGGTTCGGTAGAAAAAAAGTTAGGACCCGGGCTGCCAATTTCGAGGTGCCAACTTCCATCAATAATAATAATAATAATAATAAAATATTAAATTTTTTCAAAAAATTTTTTTTTGTATCTTTAATATGTAAATAAAAATATCCTAAATATCCAAAACGATTCATTTTTATTTTCTTACAAAAAAACGCCCTCCAAAAAAGACATGAAAATCGGCTTAAATTACCAGACTTCTACCTCAAAGGTCCCTCATCGCGAATTTTCATTTCCGATTTAAATAATATGGAAACATTTTTTCTTTTAACTTTGGAATTTTATTAAACTTAAACCGTTGATGTTACGAGAGTTTTTTAGCACATTTTTGTAGAACATTTGATGCTCTACAAAACAGCTCTCTTGTGTCTAATCGATAAAAGTAACCGTACAAAAAATAATCGGTCATAATTACCTCTGGATTTTCTCATATTTTTTTGAAAACAATTAGTAATATACTAGTGGTATATTAGTATATTAGTAATATATAAGTAGTATATTTATTCATATTCATAACGAAAATTTTTTTAAATTTGAAATTTATTTACTAATAAACGAGATAAGTAGAATCCAGAGCTAATTATTACCGATTTTTTTTTTGTACGGTTACTTTTATCGATTAGACACAAGAGAGCTTTTTTGTAGAGCATCAAATGTTCAACAAAAATGTGCTAAAAGACTCTCCGAACATCAAAGGTTTAAGTCTAATAAAATTCCAAAGTAAAAAAAAAAAATTTCCATGTTATTTAAATGGAAAATGAAAATTCGCGATGAGGGACCTCTTAATTTAAATATTAAGGGCTCATACTTGCAGCGGGTTTTTTTGACATGCCAAACAATACATTTTTCATTATATCGAGGAAAAAAAAATTAGTCATTTTATTTTACCCACCTAGTGTATTTAGTAATAAGACGTAATAAAAGGAAGAGATGGTATTAAGTAGGCCGGTCAACGCATCGTTGAGTTCTCGCGTTACCGACCGGTATTCGACAAACACGAGATTCCAGATTCGATCGGGTGTCCGCTCACACGAGTTTCAGTATTATTAACTACTATACTTTACTGTACTTTGTTGTATATAGTAAAGTAGATGATTCGTTATACCTCGTACATGAGTAAGAAGTCAAGTAAGAATAACTCGTTGATTACACAATAGTACACACTAAAAAGGCTTTCTGCCGCCCCTCTTCTCTTTCTCTGCATAAAATACATTGAACATTTTTGTTGCAACTCCAAAATATATTTTATTTTCTTTCAAGGCCTCACATACCGCGCGCGATTTTTGTTGCAACGACCAAAATATATTTAGTTTTCTTTTAAGGTTTTTTCGATCGCGCTGAAAAGCGAGTAAATTTGAAAAATTATTATAAAGGTCGGATGATGAAAAAAAAATTAAATTGTTGATCCCGCATTTTTTATTAACTTTTCTAGTATAAGAAAAAAAATTTAAAAAAATTTATTTTTAATATTGACCTTATTTTTTGCCGGTATAAACGGACTACCGATGAAAATCTTGGCGCCTCCTTGTCGACATCATAACTTCACCAAAAATTATCCAATCTGCAAAAATAAAAAAGAATCTAGTAAAATAATGTGGCAGTAATAGTCTGACGGAGGGATATTTTTTTTTATCTAAAATAAAGAAATTACAGTATTTCAAACTTTAGTATGCAATTGAAAAAAAAAAATTAGTGTTTGATAATTTATAAAAAATTGTCCAACCGAAAAATAAAAAATAAACCTCTCGTCAAACGATAGAGAAAATAATTATCAAGATTTAAGAGAAAAAAAAAGTTGAAAAATATTCAAAATTGACTGAGTTATCGTGCCGACAATGTTTAAAAACGTAATTTCGAGAAAAACGCGTTTGAGGTAGTAGTCTGGTAACTTAAGCCGATTTTCATGTCTCTCTAGAGGGCGTTTTTTTGTAGGAAAATAAAAATGAATCGTTTTGAATATTTAGGATGTTTTTATTTACATATTAAAGATACAAAAAAAAATTTTGTTGAAAAAATTTATAAGTTTATTATTATTATTATTATTATTGATCGAAGTTGGCACCTCGAAAAAAAAGCGCGTGGGTGGCCCCGGTGATTTTGGATCTTGATGTTATCTGAAATAAAAAATTCTTGATAATTCTTAATCTATAGACATGTCATTCTGGTCGAAACTACTGAAATTAAATTTCATGGAAAAATAACAAAATGGCGGACTTTTGAAAAAAGTTTTTTTTTTCAAAGTCCGCTATTTTTTTTTTCAAAGTTGGCACCTCGAAAAAAAGCGCGTGGGTAGCCCCGGTGATTTTTGGACTTTGGAAAAAAAAACTTTTTTCCAAAGTCCAAAAATCACCGGGGCTACCCACGCGCTTTTTTTTCGAGGTGCCAACTTCGATCAATAATAATAATAATAATAAACTATAAAATTTTTTCATAATTTTTTTTTTTTGTATCTTTAATATGTAAATAAAAACATCCTAAATATCCAGAACGATTCATTTTTATTTTCCTACAAAAAAACGCCCTCCAAAAAAGACATGAAAATCGGCTTAAGTTACCAGACTACTACCTTAATTCTGGTAGGTAGCCGTCTCAACCCGATGTCCGGTCACATTTATCGCTATAACTTTGTAACGGAGTGGAATTTTCTTAAAAGTTTTTTTTTTTTTTTTAATTCTTAAAAGTACAAAGTATGTGATTCCTTAAATTATTTTTTGAATCCCCTATTCAAAGGATGGTGGCGGTGTGCCAATCCGTTTGAACTTGCCGAAAGAAAAAACAGCGATTATTGAAAATATTTCTACGATCACATAAACGAATAATCAAATGAAAATCTGAGAAAAATTGCTCAAGAAAATTTGTTCTGAAAATCAAAAAAATATTGGAAAAAAAATTAAAATTTTCTCTTTCAATTTTTCATATACAGATCTGAATGTTTTTTTTTATACAATCAGGAGATTATTTCGAACAATCTCTCGTTTGAGAATTCATTCCAAGTTTTATTCGTGCGGCCCCTTAATAATAATTATTTAACTACGTATATTGTGAATTAAACAAACGAAAAATTGTGCGCAATTTTCTGTTCGATTGTGCAATTTACAATAAAACCTCTATTTTTGCAATCGAGCTTTCACAATTAGTTTACAAAACAAATGTTATATCGGTGTATTATGCAAAAGTGTGTTTAAACGCGCTCTGTGGAAGTCGTAGTTTCTTCGAGAACACGAAAAGCGTTTAAAGGTTGTCTATATAGTACATGTCGTAAATTCTCTAGAGCCTAACTCTCACTCGTTCCGTACGTTCTCCTTCGAAAACTTTGAACGATCTCTATTCTTTGCTATTCGTGTCCTAGGTAAAAGTCTCCAATGTGGGATATACATGCAGGGTGTCTCAAAACTACTATACGTCAAAGTGACACGGGAGTTAGATTGGCTCCGGACCTATCGGAATAAACAAATATGACTTTAGTAAAAGTCTAATGGTTTTTGAGAAAAATCGTCTCTTTTCATTTGTCAGAAAATCGCTACTTAGTACTTATTATTGTGGTACCATTGCTATGAATTTTACTTTAGGTTATTTTACTTTAGGTTTAGGTTTATTAATAAACTTTAGGTTTATTCATATTTCGTTCCTAAAATATTTTGAATAGTCGTTGCAAGAAAAAACAAAATTTTACTTAAATCTTAAGGTAGTAGACTGGTAACTTAAGCCGATTTTCATGTCTTTTTTGGAGGGCGTTTTTTTGTAGGAAAATAAAAATGAATCGTTTTGGATATTTAGGATGTTTTTATTTACATATTAAAGATACAAAAAATAATTTTTTTGAAAAAATTTAATAGTTTAGTATTATTATTATTATTGATCGAAGTTGGCACCTCGAAAAAAAAGCGCGTGGGTGGCCTCGGTGATTTTGCCTCTTGATGTTATCTGAAATCAAAAATTCTTGATAATTCATAATCTATAGACATGTCATTCCGGTCGGAACTAATGAAGTTAAATTTCATGGATAAATAACAAAATGGCGGACTTTGGAAAAAAAAAACTTTTTTTTCGAGGTGCCAACTTCGATCAATAATAATAATAATAATAATAAACTATTAAATATTTTCCAAAAAATTTTTTTTAATCTTTAATATGTAAATAAAAACATCCTAAATATCCAAAACGATTCATTTTTATTTTCCTACAAAAAAACGCCCTCCAAAAAAAACATGAAAATCGGTTTAAGTTACCAGACTACTACCTTAATGCAAATTTAGAAATTGGTATGACACGTGCGAGTTTGGCTCCGGACCTATCAGAAAGAAAAAAAACAAATATCACCTCGGTTGAAAGTCTAATGGTTTGCGAGAAAAATTATCTTTTTTGCATTTTTAGAAAAATCGCTACCTAGTATTTATTATTCTGCTACCATTGCTATGAATTACTTTAGGTTTATTCATATTATGTTCCTAAAATATTTTGAACAGTTGTTGCAACAAAAAACAAAATTTTACTCAAATTTTATGATGGTGAAGTTTGCATCGTTGGAATGCAACGAAAATGGGTTTTTTAAATCTTAATTTTCGGTATTGCTCTCGCTTCTCTTGACCATTTAGGCCCAGATCCTTAAAGGAGACCCCAAAAGAACGTTTTAATGATTTTTCTCTTAGAAAATTCAACCTTAAGGGGGATGAATGGTATAAACAAATTTATTTTCGTTGCATTCCAACGATGCAAACTTCAACATCATCAAATTTTAATATCGATTGAAATTTTAATAGCAACTTTGACCTTTTCTAGTGGAAAAAATATGTACCAAACTAAATATTGAAATTACCTAAAAAATTAGCCTGTTTAATGAAAATTTAGAAATTGGTATGACACGTGCGAGTTTGGCTCCGGACCTATCAGAAAAAAAAAAAAACAAATATCACCTCGGTTAAAAGTCTAATGGTTTTCAAGAAAAATTGTCTTTTTTGCATTTTTCGCAAAATCGCTACCTAGTACTTATTATTGTGCTACCATTGCTATGAATTACTTTAGCATTATTCATATTATGTTCCTAAAATATTTTTAATAGTTGTTGCAACAAAAAAGAAAATTTTACTCAAATCTTAATATCGATTGAAATTTTGATAGCAACTTTGACCTTTTCTAGTGGAAAAAATATGTACCAAACAAAATATTCAAATTACCTAAAAAACTAGCCTGTTTAATGCAAATTTAGAAATTGGTATGACACGTGCGAGTTTGGCTCCGGACCTATCAGAAAAAAAAAACACAAATACCACCTCGGTTAAAAGTCTAATGGTTTTCAAGAAAAATTGTCTTTTTTGCATTTTTCGCAAAATCGCTACCTAGTACTTATTATTGTCCTACCATTCTTATGAATTACTTTAAGTTTATTCATATTTTGTTCTTAAAATATTTTGAATAGTTGCTGCAACAAAAAAGAAACTTACTCAAATTTTAATATCGATTGAAATGTTGTTAGCAACTTTGACCTTTTCTAGTGGAAAAAGTATCTACCAAACTAAATATGCAAAATACCTAAAAAACTAGCTTGTTTAATGCAAATTTAGAAATTGGTATGACACGTGCGAGTTTGGCTCCGGACCTATCAGAAAAAAAAACAAATATGACCTCGGTTAAAAGTCTAATGGTTTTCAAGAAAAATTATCTTTTTTGCATTTTTCGCAAAATTGCTACCTAGTACTTATTATTGTCCTACCATTCTTATGAATTACTTTAAGTTTATTCATATTTTGTTCTTAAAATATTTTGAATAGTTGTTGCAACAAAAAAGAAAATTTTACTCAGATCTTAATATCGATTGAAATTTTGATAGCAACTTTGACCTTTTCTAGTGGAAAAAATATGTACTAAACTAAATATTGAAATTACCTAAAAAATTAGCCTGTTTAATGCAAATTTAGAAATTGGTATGACACGTGCGAGTTTGGCTCCGGACCTATCAGAAAAAAAAACAAATATAACCTCGGTCTAGTCTAATGGTTTTCGAGAGAAATTATCTTTTTTGCATTTTTCGCAAAATTGCTACCTAGTACTTATGATTGTCCTACCATTGCTATGAATTACTTTAGGTTTATTCATATTTTGTTCTTAAAATATTTTTAATAGTTGTTGCAACAAAAAAACAAAATTTTACTCAAATTTTAATATAGATTGCAATTTTGATAGCAACTTTGACCTTTTCTAGTGGAAAAAATATCTACCAAACTAAATATTGAAATTACCTAAAAAATTAGCCTGTTTAATGCAAATTTAGAAATTGGTATGACACGTGCGAGTTTGGCTCCGGACCTATCAGAAAAAAATAAATAAAATGTCCTCGGTTAAAAGTCTAATGGTTTTCAAGAAAAAATGTCTTTTTTGCATTTTTCGCAAAATCGCTACCTAGTACTTTTACCGCGTACCATTGCTATAAAAGTACAAATCGTAAGGGAGTCAAAGTCCAAATTCACACGACATCCTAAAGTGGTCAGAAACACAAACGAAAACAGCTGAGATAACGAAATTAGTAATTTTCTGAAAAATCAAAAAAAAAATGTTTTTTCAGAAAATCACTATTATCGTTATCTCGGCTGTTTTCGTTTGTGTTTCTGATCACTTTAAGATTTCGTGCGAATTTGGACTTGTTCGAAAGCGATTTTCCAAAAGATAAAAAAAGACGCTTTTTCTTGAAAACCATGAGACTTTTTTTTTTAAGGTCCGGAGCCAGTCTAACCCCCGTGTCACTCTGACGTGCTAGTTTTGGGACAGCCTGTATGCATAGATATATAAAGAGTGTCGAAGCAGGTGTGGAAATAACGACAAAAGGATGAGAACCTTTTGCACGTTCTCCAGAGCAGTTTTTTTTACAATTTTTTTCTTTTTATATTGTTTAATTTCATGTATTTTTACGATCTTAAGAGAAAAAAAAATCCATTTGATATTATTAGGCTCGTGAGAACAATGAAAAACGATATATTTCAATTAAAAACCTTGCCAATGTGGAATTTCAAGTTTTTTCATTCTGAAAAGCAAAATCACAATTTAGAAAATTATCATCCAGCAAATTAAAAAAACAGAAAAACCTTTTGTACGTTCGTCAGAGCGGTTTTTTACAATTTTTTTTTGTACCATTCTTTATTTTAATGTATTTTTTTGATCTTGAGAAAAAAATTTCAGTTCGATACTATTGGGCTCGTAAAAACAATGAAAAACAATATATTACAGTAAAAAAAATTCCCAATGTGAAATGTCAAGTTTTTTTCATTGTAAAAGCAAAATCACAATTTAGAAAATTATAATTCAGCGAATTAAGAGCAGGAAAACTTTTTGCACGTTCGTCAGAGCAGTTTTTTACAATTTTTTTTTTTTACTATTTTTTAATTTGATGTATTTTTATGATCTTGAGAAAAAAATTTTCTGTTCCATTAGGCTCGCGAAAACAATGAAAAACGATATATTACAATCAAAAAAATTCCCAATGTGAAATGTTAAGTTTTTTCATTGTAAAAGCAAAACCACAATTTAGAAAATTATAATTTAGCGAATTAAAAACCAACCTTTTGCACGTCCGCTAGAGCGTCTTTCTTCCAATATTTTTTAATTGGATATATATTTTTTGGATCTTAAGAGAAAAAATTTTCTAATCAATATTATTAGGCTCGTGAAAACAATGAAAAACGATATACTGCAATTAAGAAACGATATATTTTAATAAAAAAACCTCCCAATGCAAAAGGTCAAGTTTTTTTCATTTTATAAGCAAAATCACAATTTATAAAATTATAATCGAATCAAATAAAAACAAATCTTTTGCACGTTCGTCAGAGCGTTTTTTTCCAATTTTTTTGGTATTGTTTAATTTGATGAATTCTGACGATCCGAACGAAAAGTTTTCCATTCGATATTATTAGAATCGTGAAAACAATGAAAAACCATATATTACAATCAAAAAAATTCCCAATGTGGATTTCAAGTTTTTTCCATTGTAAGGCCAAAATCACAATTTATAAAATTATAATTCAGCGAATTGAAAGCAGAAAAACTTTTTGCACGTTCGTCAGAGCGTTTTTTCACAAATTTTTTTTTACAAATTTTTTTTTACTATTTTTTAATTTGATGTATTTTTACGATCTTGAGAAAAAATTTTCCATTCGATATTATTAGGCTCGTGAAAACAATGAAAAACGATATATTACAATCAAAAAAATGTCCCAATGTGAAATTTACAAAAATTATAATCTAGCGAATTAAAAACAGAAAAACTTTTTGCACGTTCGTCAGAGCGTTTTTTTACAAATTTTTTTTTTACTATTTTTTAATTTGTAGTATTTTTATGATCTTGAGGAAAAAAATTTCTATTCAATATTATTAGGCTCCTGAAAACAATGAAAAACGATATATTACACTCATAAAAATTCCCAATGTGAATTTCAATTTTTTTTCATTCTAAAAGCAAAATCACAATTTAGAAAATTATAATTCAGCGAATTAAAAGCAGAAAAACTTTTTGCACGTTCGTCAGAGCGTTTTTTTACAAATTTTTCTTTTTTACTATTTTTTTAATATAATGTATTTTTTTGATCTTGAGAAAAAATTTCTATTCAATATTATTAGGCTCGTGAATACAATGAAAAACGATATATTACAATCAAAAAAATTCCCAATGTGAAATTTCAAGTTTTTTTCATTGTAAAAGCAAAATCACAATTTCGAAAATTATAATTCAGCGAATTAAAAGCAGAAAAAATGTTTGCACGTTCGTCTGAGCGTTTTTCTACAAATTTTTTTTTTACTATTTTTTAATTTGATGTATTTTTATGATCTTGAGGAAAAAAATTTCTATTCAATATTATTAGGCTCGTGAAAACAATGAAAAACGATATATTACAATCAAAAAAATTCCCAATGTGAAATTTCAAGTTTTTTTCATTGTAAAAGCAAAATCACAATTTAGAAAATTATAATTCAGCGAATTAAAAGCAGAAAAACTTTTTGCACGTTCGTCAGAGCGTTTTTTACATTTTTTTTAGTATTTTTTAGATGGCTTTTTACGATCTTGAGGAAAAAATGTTCTATTTGATATTATTAGGCTCGTGAAAACAATGAAAAACGATATATTACAATCAAAAAAATGTCCCAATGTGAAATTTCAAATTTTTTCATTGTAAAAGCAAAATCACAATTTATAAAATTATAATCCAACGAACTAAAAAAAATTTATATATATATAGATGCATTTTTTTTTATTGCATTACTTGATGGCCCTGACCGACGTATAATACTACTATGAGACTCGCATGTTGCACCGCGAGAATTCTTTTCGGTTTTTTTTTCTTTGTTTACATTCCCTCTCCTTGAACATCGTAACTGTAGATCACCGAGAAGATACTAGCAGGCGACAGGCAACACGTAGGCTGTTCTCAAAATGTCTCAAGTTTCGAGTGTCCAACCTCTCTAATACGGTTGTGTACATAATATGTATAAAATTTGCGGTACTGCGAAGACATTTTTGCTTGCAACAGATGATACGTGAGAGAGAAACAAACATGGCGATTTATCAAAAACGAATAAGCACTTTGAAATATTCGAGTAAGAAATAACGAGCAAAAACTTGCTCAAAAAGTATTTTTGAGCAAGTTTTTGCGCATCGAATAATTGGAAAAATATCGTAATTAAAAGAACATTAAGATGCACAAAATTTTCTATTAATAGAAAAAAAAATTCTAATTTTAATTTATCGAACACGTTGACCGGGGTTTCTCTCATTCCCTCATTTCATAAAATCTCTCCTTCTCTCTTTCACGCTCTCCGTTACGTCACTATGACGGGGTTTGATAAACGACAGCATCCTGCAAGAGCTCGAAGCCCCGCATACACACAATTTTCTATCTCTCTTTCTCTGTCTCACTCTCTCTCTCTCTCTCAATAACGATCTTAGGCTGACCCGCATGGTAACTATATCTTTATAGTACTCGTCTTCTCGTTAACGTTGTAAATAACACAAATCTTCCAAAGATCCGCTGGAACATTTTTTCCGACCGAGCAAGAGTTTCCTGTACTATAAAATGCATTTATATTCATGACTGTACATATATATATATATTAGGGTGGTTCTTAATTTGGTGATGTTGGAAATTCTTTGGTATTGTTCCTTGAAAGTGATCAACATATCCAGAAAAAAAATTGGGCGCAAGCGGAACTTTGTCCAATAATTCTAACCCACCCCACCGAGCTGTCGAATTTTTATATGAAAAAATGCATGCATTCAAAATTTTGTTAAGAAAATTGTTTATTATTTCAAAACTATACATGATAAAAAAATTTTATATTGTGTTTTTATAGGAAATTTAATGCTCTACAAAAAAGGTATCTTGTAAAACTCTTGTGAATCCAATATTTATCACGTTATTAGCAAAAAACTGTCATCATTTATTCCAAAAGTCCATCATTATGGCCAAAACAGGAGTTTGACGTCGAAAAACTGCAATGTATTCTTCATATGCAATTAGAAATATGAAGAGATACGTAGTGCACTCAATAACGGTATGTGAACGATATTTAAATTTTCAATTTTATCAATTTTATTATCATTCATGATAAATTTTTCTTCTTTGATCGATAAGGACATTGATTTCTTTATCAGTTCCAAATCGATGGCTTTTTTCGAAAGATTTGAAATCAACTCCTCATTTTTTGATATCGATGTGAGCGAGTGGATTTCTAATGAAAATTATTTACGAGGCTTAAAAATAGTTAAAGGAATTAAAGTGGTTAACGATGTTGCAGAAAGAGGAGTGAAACTTATTACAGAGTACAATGATCGTCTCACTTATGATGAAGATCAGAAACAATTCATTGTACAAATAATTGAAGAATATTTAAAAAAATATCCTGATATTAACAAAGCAACTCTGCTCCAACCGATGTAATTCATTATTGTAAGTTGATTTTTAAAATATATGACATCATTCATTATAATTCACAATAAAATTGATAAAATTGAAAATTTGAATATTGTTTACATTTCATTGTTGAGTGCGCTACGTATTTCTTCATAATCTTATATACATACGAAAAATAAATTGCAGCTATTCGACGTCAAACTCCTGTTTTGACCATAATGATCGACTTTTGGAATAAATGCTGACAGTTTTTTGCTAATTACGTGATAAATATTAGATTCACGAGAATTTCACAAGATACCTTTTATGTAGAGCATTATATTTCCTACAAAAACGTTATATAAAATTCTTTTATCATAAATAGTTTTGAAATAATAAACAATTTTCTTGACAAAGTTTTGAATGCATGCATTTTTTCATATAAAAATTTGACAGCTCGGTGGGGTGGGTTAGAATTATTGGACAAAGTTCCGCTTGCGCCCAATTTTTTTTCTAGATATGTTGATTACTTTTGAGGAACAATACCAAAGAATTTCCAACATCCCCAAATTAAGAACCACCCTAATATACACACACATATATATCAGGGCGATTTTTTTTTTCGACTATTTTTTTTCTCAGTCCCCACTTGAAATTTTGTTGGATATGTCAAAAAACAAATTACCTGAAAGTTACAGTCCTTAATATTAATTCTAAGTACTTTCTCTTAGCGTGAAAAGATTTTCCATCTAAAATACACGTAAATCGATTTTTTTTTTAATTCTATAACTCCGCCGCATTTTATGCTATCATATTGTTCTTGGTTCCGATTTACTCAGAATAAAACAATCTAGAAAAGTGCCTATTGCGGCAAAGTGTAAATTGTACTGGTGAGATGGTACGGGTCACTGAAGTTGATTTTTACTCAAAATTCTCGTTTTTTTGCTGTTATCTCCGAAACAATTAACTTTACGAAAAAAATGTAAATGAAAAATTTGTTGGAAATTTAATTTCCTACAAAAAAGGTCCTATCGACCCAATTGCTTAGATTAATATTTCTTGAGATATTGAACTTTAACTTATAAGTCGTATGCAATTTTTACAGTTTATATTACCGTAAAAATATCTCGGGAAATATCAATCTAAGCAAATGGGTCGATAGGACCTTTTTTGTAGGAAATTAAATTACCAACAAATTTTTCATTTACATTTTTTTCGTAAAGTTAATTGTTCTAGAGATAACAGCAAAAAAACGAGAATTTTGGGTAACAATCAACTTCAGTGACCCGTACCAACTCACCAGTACAATTTACACTTTCGCCGCAATAGGCACTTTTCTAGATTGTTTTATTCTGAGTAAATCGAAACCGAGAACAATATGATAGCATAAAACGCGGCTGAGTTATAGAATTTTGAAAAAAAAAGAAAATAATTCCATTCATGTGTATTTTAAATGGAAAATTTTTTCATGCCAAGGGAAAGTACTTAAAATTAATATTAAGGGCTGTAACTTTCAGGGAATTTGTTTTTCGACATATCCAACAAAATTTCAAGTGGGGACTGGGAAAAAAAATAGTCGAAAAAAAAAATTGCCCTAATATATATATATACCCGAACATATATTTGTGAATAGAGAAGAAATTGGGGTAATATAAAAATCGAAGAATCGGATGGGGGATTAATTTGGATTTGAATCGTAAAAGGGGGATTCTCATACGGTGAAAAAAGCAGTCAAAAAATATATATAATGAATATTTTCAAATTCGCTTCAAGAGGAAGTAATTTTTTGTAACTGTATAGGACATTTTTATAGTTTTTTTGCCTCACTGAAATCGATATGATTGGGAATTACCACGGAGGGAAAGTTTATTCAATATGGCCAGCCATTCCGAGTTAGCCAGCACTTTAGTTGGCACGGGGAAACGGTAGTAAATCCTAGATTATCGTATATTTTTTGCCGAAATGTAATGTTTTTAGTACGATCTGATAAACGGTAATAACCCCGTTTATCAGATCGTACTAAAAACATTACATTACATTTCGCATATGGATTCAACCTCGCATTATTATTTTTATTATATTTGATAAAAAAAAAAATAAAAATTTCCCCATCTACACTGACCTCAATATCAGGAAAACTATTAGGGCGGATGATGTTGAAGTTTGGATCGTTGGAACGCAACGCAAATAGGTTTTAAAATTTTTATTTTTAGTATTGATCTTGCTTCTCTTGCCCATTTAGTCTCGGGTCCCGCCAGAAGACTCTAATAAAACGTTTTAACGACTTTTGTCATCGATAATCCAATCTTAACGAGGGGTTAGAGGTGTAAAAAATTTATATTTTCGTTGCATCCCAACGATCCAAACTTCAACAGCATTAAACGGAACCGTGGCTTGTTCAATATGGCCGTTTATTTCCAGTCAGTTCGAGTCAGCCAGCACTAGTTAGCACGGGGACAGTAGTAAATCCTCGATTATCGTATATTTTTTGGCGAAACGTAATGTCTTTACTACGATCTGTTAGTCGGAATTATTACCGTTGATTTTTGTCCGTAAACAGAATTAACTGCGACAATTGGATATGTGAGGTCTCCCACGTAGAAATTGCCAGTATAATTCTACTGGCCAAGCTTTGGGCCAATATTGGCGGCCAAACTTTGGCCGCCAGTACTGGCCCCGTACTGGCTGACTACCTGGTCATACTATGGGCCATACTGTGGGCCATACTACGGACCGTACTACGGGCCATACTAGGGGCCAGTATAAAATACAGTCTTATGCCAGTACTGGTTGAATTCTACTGGCCAAGCTTTGGGTCAATATTGGCGGCCAAACTTTGGCCGCCAGTACTGGCCCCGTACTGGCTGACTACCTGGCCATACTATGGGCCATACTGCGGGCCATACTACGGACCGTACTATGGGCCATACTAGGGGCCAGTATAAAATACAGTCTTATGCCAGTACTGGTTGAATTCTACTGGCCAAGCTTTGGGTCAATATTGGCGGCCAAACTTTGGCCGCCAGTACTGGCCCCGCACTGGCTGACTATCTGGCCATACTATGGGCCATACTGCGGGCCATACTACGGGCCGTAGTACGGGCCATACTACGGGCCAGTATAAAATACAGTCTTATGCCAGTACTGGTTGAATTCTACTGGCCAAGCTTTGGGTCAATATTGGCGGCCAAACTTTGGCCGCCAGTACTGGCCCCGTACTGGCTGACTATCTGGCCATACTATGGGCCATACTGCGGGCCATACTACGGGCCGTACTACGGGCCAGTATAAAATACAGTCTTTATGCCAATACTGGTTGGATTCTACAAGCCAAGCTTTGGGCCAGTATTGGCGGCCAAACTTTGGCAGCCAGTATTGTTTCAGCACTGGCTGACAATCTGGCCAAGCTTTGGGTCAGTATAAAATATCGTCTTGTGCCAGTACTGGTTGTCAATCTGGCCGCACTACGGGCCGGTATAATAAACAGATCTGGGCCAAGATAGGCTATAAAATACGGCCAAGCTCTGGCTTCGATACAGGCTTAGTACTAGGCTATAGAAAATGCCAATACTGAGAGTATTTCACTTTAACAGTTGCGTTCTGTAATGTAATTGTAGATTAGGTTATTCCGATCAAAAGTCCATTATTTTGCAAACAACCAAATTGTTGAATTATAATTTGCCCCGAACTTGAAATTGCACGATTAATTCTATATTTTTTAGTGTAATATTTGCTTCATATAGCCTATATTTTATAACCACTGTTCTATAAACATTTAAGTACGTATTTTAAACCTGTTTATGTACTTAGTCTCTTATTAATAAAAACTACTCCGAGTGTTTAGTATATATCAAGTGCATTTAATTATCAAACATTTATGCGTAAACAACCCAGACAACACAGACATCCAAAGGACCTCCTGAAAACATCCGAAGAACGTCCTTACGTCCAAAGTACATCCTTTGGACGTGCGTGTGCTGCTTGGGAAACATCTGGTAACGTGGTAAAAAGAAATATAAATTACTCCCAGAGAGAAATAGAATTTAAATAGACATTGGATCGGCGTCCACTAGACGGCAAAAGTGTCTAAAAGACGTTGATTCGATATCTATTCAATTTGCCATTCCTCGCTGAGATGTAATTTGCACCGTCGGCAAAATCGTCTGCCAAGATCCGGCCCAATGAAATAACCAGTATTGGTACGACCGTTGGTGCCAGTAGTAAGCCAGAAGTTTGCCAGATCTGGGCCAAAGTCTGGGTCAAAGTCCGGGCCAAAGTTCGGGCCAAAGTTCGGGCCAATTAAATAACCGGTACTGGCCCGACCGTTGGTGCCAGTATAACGGCCGGCTATTACACTCCTGTACCGGATCTGTACTGGCCCAATACTGGCAGCCAGTACCGGCACTACGGCAACCAGTATTGGCCCAACGCTCGGCCGTTACAATTTTTCTACGTAGGCTGTTCTAAAAGTATCGCGAATTTTGAATTTCCGCGGGCTACGTAATTCGATTTTCGATTTTTTTTTGTGGTGTTAAGTTGGTACTCATGTCCCTCACTTATGCTGAAAAAATCGGCCATTTTGGATATTTAGTTAATTGTTGACAGCTGTTTTGGTTAGACGTGTTTTGGCTTGTCTTCGATTTTTGCCTATTCCAAAAAATGGATCAAAGAATCTGTATCAAATTTTGTGTGAAAAACAAAAATAAGTGCGCAGACGCATTCCGAATGTTGACTGTGCCATATGGTGAAGCTACCTTGGACCAAAGCAACGTTTATCGGCGGTACAAAATGTTCTCAGAGGGCCGAGAAGATGCGAACAACGAAATGCGTTCCGGACGCCCGAGCACATCAACAACAAACGAAAACATTGACGAAGTGAATCTTCCGATTTTTATTTATTATACCGTTTATTTGTTACACGGTATAATAAAGCATTTTTAGTGATGATTAAAACGTCACACATTCGCGTAGTAATCATCGGGTACCGGCTGAGTGAGAGTGGTTCAAAATTTAGCCGGGAGAGGTCCGACTGGTAAATGGTTCCGAATACTGCCGCATCTTCTCTCGTCACTATTACCGTGGGACACTTTTTTCCTTCACTACATTGAAAATCCTAAAATTCCAACTGGAATCCTAGTAAAAGCTTTTCAAATATTCATATATATATATATATATATATATATATATATATGTATATGTATATGTATGTATGTACATATATATAAATATTACAGTATCTTCGAGCCAAAGATCGAATCTCACGACTAAACCATTTCAGGTTATCGTCCCTATCTACTGCACTATACTATAATAACCTTTACCTACCTACGTTTTATTATACCTGGTTATTCTCCCGTTTGGATATACCAGTATAGCCGTAGTGTACCGTTTTCTTCCGCGAATTCACGTGCATGTGTTTGTGTCTCTCGTGCGGTTTGTCCCTGTCCCCTTATTCTCTGACCCTCATCGTCAGCCTCACCAGAGTGTCTCTCGGAGAACTCGGTAAACGCACGGAAACCAGAATTGACCGATTGAAAAAAAAAACCCTCCAAACTCTCCGCCAGATGGGACATTCATTCAGGGCGATCGGTGATTCATTAAGAGTAAGAGAAAAAAAATGAAAGTTCTCAAAATGACCGGAACGTCGTTGCGGTCGTATTTTTGTCGACATTTGATAAGACGATGACCGATGACGCGAAACGCGGAAGTGACCGTCTTTGGGAAGACCGGAGAAACAGCTGACTAAATTTTTTCGAATAATTCGTCAAATTTTTCGATAATCCAATTCTTATAAATTAAATTTAAATTCGTCTAATTTTTAAATAATTCAATTGTTATAAATTAAATTAAAATTCGTCAAATGTTCAAATAATTTGATTGTCGTAAATTAAATTGAAATTCGTCAAATTGTTAAATAATTTAATTGTTATAAATTAAATTAGAATTCGTCAAATTTTTAAATAATTCAATTCTTATAAATTAAATTAAAATTCGTCAAATTTTTAAATAATTCAATTGTTATAAATTAAATTAAAATTAGTCAAATGTTCAAATAATTCAATTGTTATAAATTAAATTAAAATTCGTAAAATTGTTAAATAATTTAATTGTTATAAATTGAATTAAAATTCGTCAATTTTTTAAATAATTCAATTGTTATAAATTAAATTAAAATTCGTCAAATTTTTAAATAATTCAATTGTTATAAATTAAATTAAAATTCGTCAAATGTTCAAATAATTTAATTGTTATAAATTGAATTAAAATTCGTCAATTTTTTTAATAATTCAATTGTTATAAATTAAATTAAAATTCGTCAAATTTTTAAATAATTCAATTGTTATAAATTAAATTAAAATTCGTCAAATGTTCAAATAATTTCATTGTTATAAATTAAATTAAAATTCGTGAATTTTTTAAATAATTCAATTGTTATAAATTAAATTATAATTCGTCAATTTTTTAAATAATTCAATTGTTATAAATTAAATTAAAATTCGTCAAATGTTCAAATAATTCAATTGTTATAAATTAAATTAAAATTCGTCAAATTGTTCAATAATTTAATTGTTATAAATTGAATTAGAATTCGTCAAATTTTTCAATAATTCGATTGTTATAATGTAGGATATAATGTATTAACGGAAGGGTCCATATACTAAAATGCATCTTACGTAGCAACGGCGTTGCTAATGACAATGATATAATAAAACAAAATAAGAGATTCAACAGTTTGTGAGAAACCAGCGAAAGGGCCGGAAGTGCTTGCTTAATAAATCTATTTAATCAATAAATAAAGTCTTCGTCTTTATTTATTTATTTATGTATATAAAGAGAATCCTGACAAAACAGTCGACAAAAAGTGCGACAATAAATTAAATTAAAATTCGTCAAATGTTCAAATAATTTCATTGTTATAAATTAAATTAAAATTCGTCAAATGTTCAAATAATTTCATTGTTATAAATTAAATTAAAATTCGTCAAATGTTCAAATAATTTCATTGTTATAAATTAAATTAAAATTCGTCAAATCTTCAAATAATTTCATTGTTATAAATTAAATTAAAATTCCTCAATTTTTAAAATAATTCAATTGTTATAAATTAAATTAAACTTCGTCAAATTGTCAAATGATTTCATTGTTATAAATTAAATTGAAATTCGTAAAAATGTTTAATAGTTCAATTGTTATAAATTACATTAGAATTCGTCAAATTGTTAAATAATTAAATTGTTATAAATTAAATTAAAGCTTGTCAAATTTTTAAATAATTCAATTGTTATAAATTAAATTAGAATTCGTCGAATTTTTAAATAATTAAATTGTTATCAATTAAATTAAAATTCGTCAAATTTTTAAATAATTAAATTGTTATGAATTGAATTAAATTTCGTCAAATTTTTAAATAATTCAATTTGTCGCACTCTCCAGCGACACGGTTGTCAAGATGTTTCGCGTTAAGAAAAACAAGTCAATCGTTTATCAATGATTGAATATACTATTTTATTACAAATACAGAATACGTGGTTTCTCTTCGAGGTGTAGTTTGTGACTCACTCTTCTTTTCTTTTTTTTGCTTTTTGTTAACGTTTGTTATTTTCCGAACTTCTTAGTTACGCTCGCTTATATTTCTTTTCTTTTATAATACAACGTCTACTCGAATAATTTGTCACAAATTGTAATCAATTAAATTAAAATTCGTGACATTTTTATATAATTTAAATTGTTATAAATTGAATGGAAATTCGTCAAATTTTTCAATAATTTAATTGTTATCAATTAAATTGAAATTGTTTAGATTTTTAAATAATTTAATTGTTATAAATTAAATTACAGTTTACCAAATTTTTAAATAATTTAATTGTTACAAATTAAATGAAAATTCGTTTAAAAATTACTTCTAATAAAGAATTTCCATTTAATTATTACAACGCTTTTTTTTCCAATTTACCGAAATTTTGTCATTCGCGTCTTTGATTATTTCAATTAAATTAAATTTCTCCATTATCTTTCCACTCTTTTCTTCGCTGAGGGAAAAAATTACATTCTTTTTTCATCCGTTCTTTTTTTTTTTTTTTTTTTCAATTTCCGTCTTTCGGAGTGAATAATATGCATTAGCTCACCGTCACGCCGTTATAATGATAATATCTATTTCGCGGTTCGCCGACCTCTTCCGTCGTCGTCGTCGTAATTCTATTCGGTTTTTCCGCGACTTCGTCGTCGTTTCGGAGAGCATTTCGTCGCTGCTTGCTCACGACGTCTATCGCTCGCGAAGAATAATTGCCGTTTAAATTTCCTGCTTCTCCCCGTCAGACAGAGGTTTATCCGTTCGTGAGGGGAAAATTATATATATATATATATATGTGTGTATATATACGGGTTTTGTCCACCCTGAAATACGTTTTCTATCCCCGAGAGGCAACGGCACTAGGTGCACGAACTTCACTGCTTGATGTTGCTGGCACGATCGCGGCCATTTTTCTTGATAGTTTTTTTTTCCGATTAACCACCCCTATGTGGTGATTTCAGGGAATCTTTACTCTCCATACACGCTGTTTAAAATGTTTAAGAGTACCAAGTTTTTATATATACAGTGATAATATTTTTTAATTGCCCTAGGAATTTTTTCGTGTTAAAATTCCCTGGAGAATTTTTGTTTAATGTTTTTAGAAAACTTTTCTATCATCTAGGACTTTTTTTTTCACGTCGATATCCCTATACGGTCTTTTAATACTCTTTCAACACTATTTCAATTCCCTGGGCATTATTTTCGTGTCGAATTCCCCTATATGGTCTTTTAATACTCTTAGGACACTATTTTAATTCCCTGGTAATTCTTTTTATATCGAATGTCCCTATAGGGCCTGTTAATACTCTTGCAACAATAATTCTATTCCCTAGGGAACCTTTTCACGTTGAACTTCCCTATAGGGTCTTTTAATACTCTTAGGATACTATTTTTATTTCCTGGTGATTATTTTCGTACTGAATATACCTATAGGGTATTTTAATACTCTTAGGACACTATTTTAATTCCCTGGGGATTATTTTCATGCTGAATATCCCTATATGGTCTTTTAATACTCTTAGGACACTATTTTAATTTCCTGGGGATTATTTTCATGCTGAATATCCCTATATGGTCTTTTAATACTCTTAGGACACTATTTTAATTTCCTGGTGATTATTTTCGTACTGAATATCCCTATAGGGTATTTTAATACTCTTAGGACACTATTTTAATTCTCTGGGGATTATTTTCATGCTGAATATCCCTATATGGTCTTTTAATACTCTCAGGACACTATTTTAATTCCCTGGGAATTATTTTCATGCTGAATATCCCTGTAGGGTTTTTTAATACTCTTAGGACACTGTTTTAATTTCCCGGGGATTATTTTCGAATCACTATTTTAATTCCCTGGGGATTATTTTCATGCTGAATATCCCTGTAGGGTTTTTTAATACTCTTACAAAACTATTTTAATTCCTTGGCCATTCTTCTTATATCGAATGTCCGTATAGGGCCTGCTAATGCTCTTGTAACACTATTTCAATTCCCTGGGGATTTTTTCCGTGTCGAATTTCCCTATATGGTCTTTTAATACTCTCACAACACTATTTTCATTCCGTGAGGATTCTTGTCGTATTGAAATTCCCTATACGGTCTTTTAATACTCTTACAACACTGTTTTAATTCCCTGGTGACACTTATCGTCCTGCGTGTCCCTCCAGTGCCTTTTTATACTTTTACAACACTGTTTTAATTCCCTGATGATACTTTTCGTCCTGTATGTCCCTACAGGGTTTTTCCATACTTTTACAACACCATTTTCATTCCTTGAGGTTTCTTTTCGTGTTGAAATTCCCTATACGGTCCTTTAATACTCTTACAACACTGTTTTAATTCCCTAGTGACATTTTCCGTCCTGCGTGTCCCTACAGTGTCTTGTTATACTTTCACAACACTATTTTAATTCTCTAGAGATTATTTTCCCATTGAATGTCCCTGTAGGATCCTTTAATACGCTGCCAATTCTATTTTCGTGGTTCAGAGAATTTTAATCCGTTAATATTACCCGAAAAACTGCACGAATGCGCAAGAAACCAATTTTCGAATGTACGAAGGATCTTCGGAATTGAAATTCTTAACTCATCGATGCTTCAAATTTTCTGCAGGAATTTTTCAAGCATAAACATCCAATTTTTATGTTTTTTTTTTTTGTTACCCTTCGGCGGTTCATTGTTGCGAAGAAAAGAGCAAAAAATTGTCTCATATATCCACTCTGAAGTATACTTTATAATCCGAGTTGGTTCGACCAGGATACGTGAACTTCCCCCCCGTCCTGTAACTCGCACGGTCGTTGCACGTTCTTTTTTTTTCCCCTCTTTTTCTCGGATCGAACGAGCCCTCCTATGCAGTGAACTTTATGAAACTTTTACCCTCTACACGTTATTTCGTTCCTCCTTCTTCTCCTCATACCCAGTGATGATTCACGACACGCGAGAGAAACTAAGCCTGGAATGGGCCCTTACACGCCCAGTTATCGTTCACGTTTCATCGATAAAATTCTACGTACCCGCAACTTATGTACATTATTATTTTATATACACATACATCATATATGTTGCCTGATTGTGTACCGGCCTCTGCTGCTGCAGCGTGTTTTGCTAGGTCGTTGTTTACGATTTTGTGTTTACACGCGCTCTACGTACAAGTTACCATTTATATATACACCATTATAGAGATCTGTTTCGCGAGAAAAGGGTATATCTTAATTTTCCTTCGATCGGCAATTTCCCGAACCTTCGTACTTCCGGGGTTCCTGACGGGTTAGGATACACATTCCAACAACAAGATTACCCGATGATACAGAGGAATTATTTGAAAACAATGAGCAAACGATTAAATTAATATTTGATTTATTTCACGGAAAATGATTAAGCGCCAGAGAGAAAATGAGTTGGCAACTACTGGGTATTATTGCTTTGTTATTGTGCGTTCCAACGTTATACCCTTTCGGATTTTTACGCATGACCCTTTCTATTTTTTTTCTTCATTTTTTCATTTTTCACCCCTATCGCTACTTACCCGCACTTTGTTAAGGCGTCCACCCTAATTAGACGCGCAAAAAACAGGCTATTTTCACGAATTTTTTTCATGGGTTTAAATTATAAATATTTATATAAAAAGTGTTAGACCTAATAAATACACTTTTAAAATACACAAACAAATTTTAAAAAAATTTATTTTAGTCAGTTTTTGTAGAGAAAAATGGGAGGAAAAAAGGTCCAAAAAAAAGATGGGTGTGCGCTGTTGATGAAATCTCTGGAATGGATGATCGGGAAAAAAACAAATGGTTTTAGATTCAGTAGGTTAATAGCTATAGTGCATATCATACGATTTTTGATTTTTTCAAAAATGACCAAATGGCGGCCATTTTTCGAAAAAGCACGTTTTCTTTCATCGTTTTTTGCACACAAAAAATAGTTCCAATAAAAATTTAAAAAATCGTATGATATGCGCTATAGCTACCCACGTAAAAAATTGTAACGGCCGAGCGTTGGGCCAATACTGGTTGCCGTAGTGCCGTTACTGGCTGCAAGTATTGGGCCAGTACAGATTCGGTACAGGAGTGTAATAGCCGGCCGTTATACTGGCAACAACGGTCGGGCCAGTATCGGTTATTGAAGGGAGAACACCACTGTGACCCCCTGTTTTTTTTTCACATTTTTCGAGAATTTTTTTTTGTGGGAAAAAAAAGAGATATTCGAAAAATTTTTTTGGGTTTTGTTCCTTGTTTATTAATGTATCAAAAAACATTTTTTTCGCATTTTTCACGCCGCACGGTGGCGCTGGGGAAGCTCTCGCGTCAGGTGCTTTCATTTCCGCGGCACGCATTAAAGTTAATTTCAAAGACGTGCCTATTTTTTTTAAAACAATATTTTTCCAAATCCCTGTGTACTTCTCTTCAAAATATCATATTATTAACGAAGACACTCGGTATTTTTTTTCAGATCGACGTTGAAGAGAGTTCTGCTGCGTGCCGCGGAAATGACAGCACCTGACGCGAGAGCTTCCCCAGCGACAAAACCCAAACAATTTTTTCGAATATCTCTTTTTTTTCCCACAAAAAAAAATTCTTGAAAAATGTGAAAAAAAAACAGGGGGTCACAGTGGTGTTCTCCCTTAATTGGCCCGGACTTTGGCCCAGACTTTGGCTCTCACTTTGGACCAGACTTTGGCCCAGACTTTGGCCCGGACTTTGGCCCAGATCTGGCAAACTTTTGGCTTACTACTGGCACCAACGGTCGTACCAATACTGGTTATTTCATTGGGCCGGATCTTGGCAGACGATTTTGCCGACGGTGCAAATTACATCTCAGCGAGAAATGGCAAATTAAATAGATATCGAATCGACGTCTTTTAGACACTTTTGGCGTCTAGTGGACGCCGATCCAATGTCTATTTAAATTCTATTTCTCTCTGGGAGTAATTTATATTTCTTTTTACCACGTTACCAGATGTTTCCCAAGCAGCACACGTGCGTCCAAAGAATGTACTTTGGACGTAAGGACGTTCTTCGGATGTTTTTAGGACCTCCTTTGGATGTCTGTGTTGTCTGCCTTGTTTATGCATAAATGTTTGATAATTAAATGCACTTGATACATACTAAATATTCGGAGTAGTTTTTATTAATAAGAGACTAACTACATATACAGGTCTAAAATACGTACTTAAATGTTTATAGAACAGTGTTTATAAAATATAGGCTATATGAAGCAAATATTACACTAAAAATATTGTATTAATCGTGAAATTTCAAGTTCGGGGCAAATTATAATTCAACAATTTGGTTGTTTGCAAAATAATGGACTTTTGATCGGAATAACCTAATCTACAATTACATTACAGAGCGCAACTGTTAAAGTGAAATACTCTCAGTATTGGCATTTTTTATAGCCCAGTACTGAGCCTGTATAGAAGCCAGAGCTTGGCCGTATTTTATAGCCTATTTTGGCCCAGATCTGGTTATTATACCGGCCCGTAGTGCGGCCAAATTGACAACCAGTACTGGCACAAGACGATATTTTATACTGACCCAAAGCTGGGCCAGATTGTCAGCCAGTACTGAAACAATACTGGCTGCCAAAGTTTGGCCGCCAATATTGGCCCAAAGCTTGGCCAGTAGAATTCAACCGGTACTGGCATAAGACTGTATTTTATACTGGCCCGTAGTATGGCCCGCAGTATGGCCCATAGTATGGCCAGATAGTCAGCCAGTACGGGGCCATTACCTGGCGGCCAAAGTTTGGCCGCCAATATTGGCCCAAAGCTTGGCCAGTAGAATTCAACCGGTACTGGCATAAGACTGTATTTTATACTGGCCCGTAGTATGGCCCACAGTATGGCCCATAGTATGGCCAGATAGTCAACAAGTACGGGGCCATTACCTGGCGGCCAAAGTTTGGCCGCCAATATTGGCCCAAAGCTTGGCCAGTAGAATTCAACCGGTACTGGCATAAGACTGTATTTTATACTGGCCCGTAGTATGGCCCACAGTATGGCCAGATAGTCAGAAAGTACGGGGCCATTACCTGGCGGCCAAAGTTTGGCCGCCAATATTGGCCCAAAGCTTGGCCAGTAGAATTCAACCGGTACTGGCATAAGACTGTATTTTATACTGGCCCGTAGTATGGCCCGCAGTATGGCCCATAGTATGGCCAGATAGTCAGCCAGTACGGGGCCATTACCTGGCGGCCAAAGTTTGGCCGCCAATATTGGCCCAAAGCTTGGCCAGTAGAATTCAACCGGTACTGGCATAAGACTGTATTTTATACTGGCCCGTAGTATGGCCCACAGTATGGCCCATAGTATGTCCAGATAGTCAGCAAGTACGGGGCCATTACCTGGCGGCCAAAGTTTGGCCGCCAATATTCGCCCAAAGCTTGGCCAGTAGAATTATACTGGCAATTTCTACGTGGGTAGCGCGCTCAGGTAGCTAAGTAAATGTCGCTCAAAAGTACACTTAGACTGGTCAGATCTTTATAAAATTTTTGTATGATACTTTTAAATATGTATACTTTCGAAAAAGGGACTAAAAAAAATTGATTTTTTGAAAATTCTAATTAGGGTAGACCCCTTAACAATGTAATGCGTTATTACTTGTTGAAAAGTGAACAATTTATAAATATAATGTTATGTCATGTGATAGATCGAGGTTATAAGTAATAGTTTATTGTTCAAAGTCATTTATTTAGAGTGGCGGGCAATATTTTTCTGATTTTAAGGTTAAACATGGCGCGTCATATACGTTCACCGTATCCTCCTGACAATAATGCACTCCGTTTGCATTCAATTGTCGACAGTTGACTCTGTCAACGTAAAAACGTCAAAGGTAAAAATTCTGATTATCAGTTTGTATGAAAAAAAAATTCAATTTCGCCAAAAAATATACGATAATCTTGTCGTGGGCTGACTGGGAATGAGCGGCCATATTGTGTAAGCCACGTATCCATGGTAATTCCGAATATCAACTTGTACAGTTTCTAAATTTTTCATTAAAAAATTTTTTTTTTATTTGTTAATTTGTTTATTATTTTATTTATTTATTTATTTATTTATTTATTTATTTATTTATTTATTTATTTATTTATTTATTTATTTATTTATTTATTTATTTATTTATTTATTTATTTATTTATTTATTTATTTATTTATTTATTTATTTATTTATTTATTTATTTATTTATTTATTTATTTATTTATTTATTTATTTATTTATTTATTTATTTATTTATTTATTTATTTATTTATTTATTTATTTATTTATTTATTTATTTATTTATTTATTTATTTATTTATTTATTTATTTATTTATTTATTTATTTATTTATTTATTTATTTATTTATTTATTTATTTATTTATTTATTTATTTATTTATTTATTTATTTATTTATTTATTTATTTATTTATTTATTTATTTATTTATTTATTTATTTATTTATTTATTTATTTATTTATTTATTTATTTATTTATTTATTTATTTATTTATTTATTTATGAACATAAATTATCAATCAAAAACTTGGAGATGTAATTTCGAGTAAAGTGTAAACAATTTTGAAATTGAAATAACGGTTGAAAAAGAAGCATCAGAAATTGTGACCTTAATAAAACGTTTCGTGATCGATTTTTCATTCTGTCTAAAAATCGATATATCTCGATCGGTGAATATCTGTCTATCTCTCTCTTTCTCTCTCACTCACACTCTCTATGCCATCAATAAACCATCTTACGTAAGAGATCTCTTGTAATCTGTTATTACATCTAACTTCTCGGTTTAATCTTCCTCTCTTCTCTGGTACTGTTCATCTGCCTACGACTCGTTTCCTCGTCCCTATACTCGATCGTTACATACGCCACGTATATAACACGTAACACTTGTATGAGCGCGCCTTTTTCCCCCGTCGTGAATTACTCCGGCTTCGTCCAAGAATTATTATTACTTTTTTTTTTCTCTCTCTCTCTCTCTCTCGTGCCCCGAGAAACGGAATAAGATCTCGCGTGAAAGACATAGAGAAGGAAAGAAAGAGAGAAAAAGAGAGAAAGAAAGAGAGAAAGAGAGAGAGAAAGAGCGAGAGAAAGAGAGAGAGAGAGAGAAACAGAGATATCTACTACTTATACGACGACCCCCCGTAAATTTATATACTATATAAGAACGTCGAGCATAATAATTGCTTTGCTCCGGATTTACAGTTATCGTACTATATGGAGTGTATTCGCTAGTTCAAGTGGCGTGTACACATTATGCTATATCCGATTATAGTCTGTAAACTATGCTACGAGAACGATGAAAGGATCCAGATTCGCTTGGGAAATCCATTGTCATGTGCAATTTGTATAAAACAATATACAAATATATACGAGCAATTAGTAAATTATTTGTTACCGAGAATTTAAGCAGCTTTGGCTACTTGGATGGCTGACCGCTTAGCGGTGCACTGGCTGCCGCGACAATTGTTGAACGTGAGGCAATTTTATTGAATTTCTCATGTAACAAATACAACTGAAACTCAGTGAAAACAAAACCGTCTGTATCGACACAGGTTTTCAGCAGTTTTCCCGCGCCCATGGCAAAATACGATACAGCGTAGCTAAGACGTCCGCGAGCACAATGGAAGTTAAGGGTTAACACCACTGTGACCCCCTGTTTTTTTTCACATCTTTCAAGAATTTTTTTTTGTGGGAAAAAAAAGAGATATTCGAAAAATTTTGTTGGGTTTTGTTCCTTGTTTATTAATGTATCAAAAAACATTTTTTTCACATTTTTCACGCCGCATGGTGGCGCTGGGGAAGCTCTCGCGTCAGGTGCTGTCATCTCCGCGGCACGCAGCAGAACTCTCTTCAACGTCGATCTGAAAAAAAATACCGAGTGTTTTCGTTGATAATATGATATTTTGAAGAGAAGTACATAGGGATTTTGAAAAATATTGTTTTAAAAAAAATAGGCACGCCTTTGAAATTAACTTTAATTTCAAAGGCGTGCCTATTTTTTTTGTACTTCTCTTACCATTACCAGATCCAGGTTATTACCATTTTTGCCTAAAGTGCACGGTAACGGAGATATTGACCAATACGATTTTCCTCAAAATGGCGGCACTTGCGCTCCCTTAATCACGTACTGAATATAAATAAACAAAATCCTTACAAATTAAGGGAGCGCAAGTGCCGCTATTTTGAGGAAAACCGTATTGGCCAATATCTTCGTTACCGTGCACTTTAGGCAAAAATGGTAATAACCTTTCTTGTAGATAATTGAATTTTCTATCTTTTTTTCTAAATAATTTTCTTCACATCAGTCACCGTTTACGACTTATACGACTGTTAAAATTTATTTATTCACTTTTTGACCTGTATCTCTCCTAATAATTGTTTAAACAATAAAATGCTAATAACTTATCTTTTAAATCCATACATTTTCCACAACTTGTATTCAAAACTTTTTTGTCTAAAATCAATATTCTCAAAGTTATGACGCGTTCAATGTTGCGCTACTGGGTGCAAGGCTAATGAAGACGCGTTATAACTTTGAGAATATTAATTTTAGACAAAAAAGTTAAAAAAAAAAGGTGTGGTAAATTTATGGATTTAAAAGATAAGTTATTAGCATTTTATTGTTTAAACAATTATTAGGAGAGATACAGGTCAAAAAGTGGATAAATAAATTTTAACAGTCGTATAAGTCGTAAACGGTAAGTGGTAGAAAAAAAATTGTTTTGAAAAAAAGATGAGAAATTCAATTATCTACAAGAAAGGTTATTACCATTTTTGACCTAAGGTGCACGGTAACGGAGATATTGGCCAATACGGTTTTCCTTAAAATGGCGGCACTTCCGCTCCCTTAATTTGTAACCATTTTGTTAATTCACATTCAGTACGTGATACTGAACCTAATTAAAACAAAAAAAATTCCATTTTTAATGCGCCACAATATTCTCTATTGATTGCACTAGACCAAACGACGGACCGATGGACCATCGTCCGTGTTCTCTCGATTTTTAATTTATTTACATTGTTTCTGTAATAAAGCGGTAGCTTTATTGCACCAACAATAAATTGATTAAAAAACTTGTTTTTTTTTCTATTTCTTACAAAACAAATAATTTACTATTCATTTTATTTTATTTTTAATTAAAACGTGAGACATTCGCACAGTAATCATCAGCCACCGACCGGGAATAGAGTGGCTTGGAGCTTGCCAATTTGGCCGTGAGAGGGCAGGGTCCCTAAATGCTAATTTCCAGTACACATTTCCTCACATTATTATCATTACTGCATTTGATTTGTTAAAAAAAAAAAATTAATATGTAACCGTCTGCGTTAACCTCAATATCCCGATAACGATCGTTTAAGGGGGAAATAGGGTTAGGACAGCGTTTTCTCAATGATTTTCATGAATTTTTTTATAGTATCAAAAATTAATATAATTTATTGAAACTTTGAGAATATTTTATACATATATTTAAGTATATACTATAAAATTTGTATACATATATTTAAGTATATACTATAAAATATTAGCGACCCCATATTGCAGGTCACAATCAGACTCAGCATTTTGCGTACATTCTGAAAGCCGCAATTTTCATCTGAAATCAATCGAGGTTAAAATTTACTTTTATTATATGTCTCTCTTCTATATGAACCTAAATGCTATCAAAAAAATAGAAAAATGAATTTTTTACAGGGGTCAAAACATAAAAGGACGATTTGCCGTTTTTTACAACTTTATTTGCAAAAAAAAAAATATTTAAAATAACGATAATATTCCGATTTTAGGTTCATATAGAGCGCAATACTATGAAGAAAGTAACTGCCAATTTTCAAAACGATTCGTTGAAAACTTTTCAAACTAGCGTGTACGCAAGTTCAAAAAAAGTCGTTTTCAGAAAAGCGCGTTTGAAAAAATAGTACCAAGAAAAACAAGCAATATGGGATCGCTAATATTTTATAGTATATACTTAAATATATGTATAAAAATTTTATAGTATATACTTAAATATATGTATAAAAATTTTATAGTATATACTTAAATATATGTATAAAATATTCACAAAGTTTCAATAAATTATATTCATTTTTTATACTATAAAAAAATTCATGAAAATCATTGAGAAAACGCTGCCCTAACCCTATTTCCCCCCTCAATGGCTTGTAACAATAGAACGAGTCGGAATTTTCATTAGAAATTTTGGGAACATATTTTTCAATATTTTTACTAACAATTTATGAAATAGAAAAAAATCGTTTTTTCGAACCGTCTAACCCTATTTTCCCCCTTAAGCGAAGTGCAACATTGATATAACGATTTTTCAAAGTAACGATAAATAGTTCTATATGCAGATGCATTATCCATTTGCAAGTGGCCAATTCTCGTGAGCTCGGTGACCGAGTATAGCTCACATCCGCCGTGACAAAACGTAATATCTCCATCTATTTCAATTCACATATTTAGCTTGCGATTGGGACGATGTATTCTCTCTCTTTCTCTCTCTCTCTCTCTCTGTTCGTGATGCTCTTAGCGATATATAGGACATATACTTGAAGTTACATGTATACAGATATATGCGTATATTTTATTCTTTGTTAAAGGAGCAGCACGTAACAAGGCCGGACGTGAACGGTGTTTCGCTCGTTCTATACGTGTTTTGCACTTTGCAAAGTCTCCACCCATGTCTCTCACGACGATTACACGTTATTTCACTTTACCGACGGAACGAAAAAAAAAAAAAAAAAAAAAATGAGATAGAAAAGGAGCTATAGGAGAGAGAAAAAGAAAACGTTCTCGTTTGTCATCCAACTTGCTTGTTAGGAGGGGAAAAAAAAAAACAAACAACCGCGGAGAAAAGAAATGTTATATGACCGAGAATGCGAGAGACAAAAGTTGTGCGAATCAACGACGCGTACTTATTTATTAAAGTTTCTATATAATTTTTTTTAAATCATATTTATATGCACTTACATGTGTTTATATTGCAGATTTTTTTCCTACAAATTATCGTGCGACAAAAAAATTAACGCCAAATTGCCGTTCCAGATAGTTGAATTGATAGTGGGCACGTACTTAATTAAAACGACCGTACACATACGCTCGATCGTTGTTGTCGGTGTTGTGCTTTCTGGACTCTGTCAAATTTGCTCGAACAAAAAATATGATGCTAATTAAAACTTACTCGTCGCTTCTTTCCCGCTTTTGCAAAATTTACAATTCCCACCCTTCCTTTGAGGAAGTGATTTTAATCTTCGAAAACGAGGAGGAAGCGAATTCGTTTTTTACTCTTAAAAAAATGTTCAACTATTCTTTCTGGTTACTTGCGATAAAAATAGGTTTGTGGATAACCACGTTCGATAACGAGTTTGACATAAATTGCTAAAGCCCTTCGAGATTGTAAAAAAACATTTGAACGTTTCGTACTTTTGTATATTCTGCAAAATCAGTGAATGTTTGAATTTTAAGGGCTCACATACTGCTGCGCGCCCTGAAAACCGAGTAAATTTGAAAAATTATTAAAAAGATTATAGGGTGAAAAAAAAATTAAATTTATGATTTCACAGTTTTTATTAACTTTTCAACTATAAGAAAAAAAATTAGAAAATTTTTTCTTGTAAATATTATTTTTTTGTACGGATATAAATGGACAACTGATGAAAACCGTGGCGCCTCCTTGTCGACTTAAGAGGGGAAATAGAGTCAGGACAGCGTTTTCTCAATGATTTTCATGAATTTTTTTATAGTATAAAAAATGAATATAATTTATTGAAACTTGGAGAATATTTTATACATATATTTAAGTATATACTATAAAATTTTTGAAGAATTTTCTTGAAAAACACCGAAGATATTAGCGACCCCATATTGCAGGTCACAATCAGACTCAGCATGTTGCGTACATTCTGGAAGCCGCAATTTTCATCTGAAATCAAACGAGGTTGGAATTTACTTTTATTATATGTCTCTCTTCTATATGAACCTAAATGCTATCAAAAAAATAGAAAATTGAATTTTTTACAGGGGTCAAAACAAAAAAGCATGATTTTTTGCCATTTTTACAACTTTATTTGCAACAAAAAATTATTTTAAATAATGATAATATTCCGATTTTAGGTTCATGTAGAGCGCAATACTATGAAGAAAGTAATTGCCAATTTTCAAAACGATCGGTTGAAAACTTTTCAAACTAGCGTGTACGCAAGTTCAAAAAAAGTCGTTTTCAGAAAAAACGCGGTCTGGTAACTTAAGCCGATTTTCATGTCTTTTTTGGAGGGCGTTTTTTTGTAGGAAAATAAAAATGAATCGTTTTGGATATTTAGGATGTTTTTATTTACATATTAAAGATACAAAAAAAAATTAGTTTGAAAAAATTTAATAGTTTATTATTATTATTATTATCGATCGAAGTTGGCACCTCGAAAAAAAAAGCGCGTGGGTGGCCCCGGTGATTTTGGCTCTTAATGTTATCTGAAATAAAAAATTCTTGATAATTCTTAATCTATAGACATGTCATTCTGGTCGGAACTACTGAAGTTAAATTTCATCGATAGGAAACAAAATGGCGGACTTTGGAGAAAAAAAAACTTTTTTTCCAAAGTCCGCCATTCACCGGGGCCACGCACGCGCTTTTTTTTCGAGGTGCCAACTTCGATCAATAATAATAATAATAATAAACTATTAAATTAAAAAAAAAAATTTTTTTCGTATCTTTAATATGTAAATAAAAACATCCTAAATATCCAAAACGATTCATTTTTATTTTCCTACAAAAAACGCCCTCCAAAAAAGACATGAAAATCGCCTTAAGTTACCAGACTACTACCTTAATGGCTTATAACAATAGAACGAGTCGGAATTTTCATTTAAAATTTTGGGAACATATTCTTCAATAGTTTTACTAACAATTTCTGAAATAGAAGAAAATCGATTTTTTGAACTACCTAACCCTATTTTCCCCTTAATAACTTTACCAAAAAATGTCAAATCTGCAAAAATAAGAAAAGAATCTAATAAAATAATGTAGTAGTAATAGTCTGACGGAGAGATATATTTTTTTTTTTTAAATAAAGAAATTACAGTATTTCAAACTTTAGTATGCAATTAAAAAAGAAAAATTAATGTTTAATAATTTATAAAAAATTGGCAAACCAAAAATTTTTAAAAACTTCTCGTCAGACTATAGAAAAAATAATTATCAAGATTTAAAAAAAAAATAAGTTGAAAAATATTGAAAATTGACTGAATTATCGTGCTGACACTGTCCAGAAACGTAGTTTCGAGAAGAACGCGTTTAAAGTTAGACCAGATAGCCGTCCCAATCCGATGTCCAGTCACATTTATTCCTATAACTTTGTACCAGAGTGGAATATTCTTAAAAAATTTTTATTGAGAAATTCTTAAAAGTACAAAGAATCAAAATCTATAAAAAAAATTGTTTCTTGGTAAATTTCCGGGGTATGTGATCCGTTAATAAATTTTTCCAGAATGATAATAAAGAATCACACGAAAAATTGGAGCCCGTGATACCTTAGAATTGTTTGAATCGAATTTTTTCAATCGTACATTGCTTCCACGTTATTTTATTTCGCTGACAAAACTCTGTCTGTGAGGAAGCGAAAATTGAAGAAATAACTTGTTCATAGAGGGAGATTTGGTGAGCGAGATAAAACAATGAGAAAGCAATGTGCGAATTTCCAATTTGCATAGTTTTTTTAATGTACCCATTGAATCAAACTCGATTCGGCATAAATTTTCATATTACTTAATAAAAAATAAAAAAATAAAAAAAATAAAAATAATACAGATTCAATTATGTAATTAATCGATTGAGCAAAGAATGAAATAATTGAAATCACGACTGGGAAAGGAAATCGTTTGAAATCCGAGTCACGGAATCCTTTCACGTTTCACCGCTGCTTCGACGGTTCCGAATTGCAGAGTCGGAGAAATGAAATAAAAAAAAAAACAGAAATAAAGCATGTAAATATGTATATCGGGCGTTTCGAGATAGGTGCAACGAGGCACAAACACAAGGTGCAGTCGTGCTCGGGCACTTTCTCGTCGTGTATGCCCGTTCTTTGGCCGCGGAGATTCGATATTCCTCGGTACCAAGTACACACAGTCGCCACACACGTAGGCGATTTTAAGGCGTACAGCCACGGTATAAGCTGGTATAAAATCATGTGCACATTTAACAATTTTTTTTTTTCTATTAAAAAGTGATTTATTTATCAAATTAATTACACATCTATTTAGGATAAATATCAAGCTAATGAAAAATATTTTTGTTTTGTTTGTTAGTTATACAAAATGGCCGACTGCCGCCATTTGCTTTTGGTATCTTTTATCCGCGGCATGAAATTTGGCATCTACAGTTTTTGACCTATAACAAAAAAAAATTCACGTTAATCTACATCAGAAGGGGTATGACCACGGTAGCTGGTATAAAATCATGTGCACATTTAACAATTTTTTTTTTTCTATGAAAAAGTGATTTATTTATCAAACTAATTACACATATATTTAGTACAAATATCAAGCTAATGAAAAAACAATTTCTTTCGTTTTTGAGTTATATAAAATGGCCGACTGCCGCCATTTGCTTTTGGTATCTTTTTTCCGCGGCGTGACATTTGGCATCTACAATTTTTGACTTAGAATAAAAAAAAATTCTCGTTAATTTATATCAGAAGGAGTATGACCACGGTAGCTGGTATAAAATCATGTGCACATTTAACAATTTTTTTTTTCTATGAAAAAGTGATTTATTTATAAAATTAATTACACATATATTTAGTACAAATATCAAGCTAATGGAAAATATTTTTGTTTTGTTTGTTAGTTATACAAAATGGCCGACTGCCGCCATTTGCTTTTGGTATCTTTTTTCCGCGGTGTGACAGTTTGCATCTACAATTTTTGACCTAGAATAAAAAAAAATTCTCGTTAATTTATATCAGAAGGGGTATGACCAAGGTAGCTGGTATAAAATCATGTGCACATTTGACAATTTTTTTTTTCTATGAAAAAGTGATTTATTTATAAAACTAATTACACATATATTTAGTACAAATATCAAGCTAATGAAAAATATTTTTGTTTTGTTTGTTAGTTATACAAAATGGCCGACTTCCGCCATTTCCTTTTGGTATCTTTTTCTAATTGGCGTGATAAATAACTTCCCCAATTTTTGACGTAGAACAAAAAAAAAAATTCTCGTAAATCTACATCAGAGTAGCTAGAGAATTACGTACGGAATTTAGAAAATATTGTTTTACTCGAATATTGTAGGTATTTGAATTTAAAAGATGAATTTCCAGTGAAAAATTTCCTATAAAACTGCTGATAAGATGGAAAGTTTTTAATTAATCAAAAATTCCGTACATAATCCTCTGCAAAATGCAATTAGCAACATAATTTTTTAATTTCAAATCAATCGTGTAAAAATTGATGATTTTGAAGTTTGCATCGTTGGAACGCAACGGAAATAGGTTTTTAAATTTTCATTTTCAGTATTGCTCTTGCTTCTCGTGTCCATTTAGGCCCAGGTCCTTGAAGAAGACCTCAATAAAACATTTTAACGATTTTTGGCATCGATAATCCAATCTTAAGGCGACTTAATCGTGTAAAAAATCTATATTCGTTGCGTTCCAATGATGCAAATTTCAACATCATTGGCCGTGCGAGAGTTAGACTTACGTTATACGCTCAAAGTCGGTGAAAAAAAATATATTTCTCGCTACAAATCGAATAGTAACTTATTTTTATTTTTTTTTTTTTTTTTTTTTTTTCTCTTTTTGCTTGTAGCTATAATCTGTCCCGGCGGGACATTCAATAGCTGTGATGTAGGTGTTGTTCGTTGTTTAGGGGAGTGACCGTTGTCAAACCCACAATTGATGTCGAAGAGTTTGTTGGTGTTATATTTCTCTGTTCGGAAGGTCCAAAGGCTTGATGCGTCTGAGTCGTCTGATTTCATTCCTTCTGTCGAGGATTTCTCGGGCCATTGTGTTAGGGTGGTTTCGTAGTCTTTCCACGTATCGCGTGCTGAACATTTGGATGTTTTCTGCTACCGTTGTTATTCGTAGGTCGTTGTGTAGGGTCTTATTGCTGACGTACCATGGGGCGTTGGTAATTGTTCTTAATATTTTTGATTGGAATCTTTGAAGGATTTCTATATTCGATCTGCTGGCCGTCCCCCAGAGTTGGATGCCGTACGTCCACACTGGTTTGAGTACTACTTTATATAGTAGATTTTTGTTTTCTGTTGTTACTTTGGAGTTTCTTCCGAATAGCCAGTACATTTTTTTAAACTTGATGTCGAGTTCTTTTCTTTTTGTTTTAATGTGCTTGCTCCAAGTTAATCGTCTGTCCAAGTGCATCCCAAGGTATTTTACGCTATTTTTTGTTGGTAAGGGTTGACTATTGAGAGTAACTGTTGGGCAGTTGTTTTTTCGTAGAGTGAACGTTATATGCACCGATTTACTTTCACTAGCTTTTATCTTCCATGTGTTTAGCCATTTTTCGACTTGCGTTAGCGCCTTTTGGAGTAGCAGGGACGCTTCGGTGGGGTTTTCATGCTTAGCTAGCATTGCAGTGTCATCTGCATAGGTCGCGAAAGTGACGTCATTTCCGGTGGGAAGGTCTGCGGTGTAAAGCGTATAGAGAACCGGTCCTAGGACGCTGCCCTGGGGTACACCTGATTTTATTGTGTGTAGAGTTGTTATTTCTTGTCCATATCGTACTTGGAACTTCCTGTTACTGAGGTACGATTTTATAATGAGGTAGAATTGAGGCATCTTTTTTTTGATTTTGTATAGTAATCCTTCGTGCCAGACTTTATCAAATGCTTGTTGAATGTCCAGGAACACGGCTGAGCAGTACTTTTTTTCCTCCAAGGTGTTGAGGATTTCGGTGTGTACTCTGTTTATTTGTTCTATTGTTGAGTGTGAGTTTCTGAAGCCGAACTGATGCTCGGGTAACAGTTTGTCGTTTGTTATGTGTGGATTCATACGTGATAAGAGTAGTTTTTCAAATAGTTTTGAGATTATGGGAAGAAGGCTAATTGGTCTGTATGACGTTATTTCTGTTGGTGGCTTTCCAGGTTTGGGTACCATCACGATTTGTCCAACTTTCCATTGATTTGGTATGAATGTTGTGCGCATGATATTGTTGAACAACGTTGTAAGGAATACTATTCCTTTTTTTGAGAGTTCTTTTAGAATTTTTCCGGTTATGAGGTCATAGCCAGGTGACTTAGATGTTTTGACGTGGTTTTTTATGCCTCGGAGGATTTCTGATGGTGAAAAAGGGTTAATTGGGAGGGCGACAGGTAGAGGCGAGTTTAGGAACTCTTCTATTCTTCTGTCGTTCTCTCTGGGGCCTGTGTTTATTGGTGTAAAGACGTTTGTGAGATGCTCTGCAAAGGCGTTTGCTTTTTCGATTTCGCTTCTAGCCCACTGGTTGGCTGCAGTTTTGATTGGTGGAATCTGCGTTTGGGGCCGTTTCATGTTTTTAGTTATCCTCCATAGTGAGTATTCGGTGGCTTGGGTCGCAGTCAGATTTTCTAGTTTTTTACTTAAGTTATCGTTGTTGTATGTGTGTATAATATTTTTGAGTTCCTTGACGGCTTTGTTGTAGTTAGTTTTATCCACGGGGTGTCTACTTGTTTGCCATTTTCTCCGGAGTCTTCTTTTGTCCGTGATTTTGTTTTTGATTTGCAGAGGGTAGTTGAAAGTTTTTTCTTTGGTTTTTAGACTCGGCGTTGCGTCCCACGCTGCTGTTTGGATCAGTCTAGTGAATGTTTCAGTAGCGTCATCTATTTCTGCTTCAGTCTTGAGAGATATATTCAGATTGATGTTGTCATCAATTGTTTTTCTGAAGAGTTCCCATTCTGTCTTTTTATTATGCAGGTTAGGAGTCTTTTCTTTATATATTAGTTCAGTACTTATTGTGAGAATTACGGGTGTGTGATCCGAAGATAATTCGAGACTCGATTCCGCGTTAGTGTAGGTTCTTGATACCCCCTTCGTGACGAAAAAGTCCAAAACATCTGGGGTTTTATTAGGGTCAGTTGGCCAGTATGTGGGTTGCCTGGCAGTAATATAGTCCATTGTTTTGTTTATAAGAGCTTTGTGAAGTTCGTTACCTCTTGTTGTGTTTAGCCTGGATCCCCACAGTGTGTTTTTGGCGTTGTAATCTCCTCCGGCAATAAATCTCGGGCCTAGAGTCTCGAAGTATTCGATGAATTTCTGTGCTTTAATTTTATGTTTAGGTGGGCAATAAGCTGCCGACAGGACTAGGGGGCCGTTCCATTCTTGTATCTCAACACTCGTTGCTTGTATGTGTTCTTTTTCGTATTTGATGAGTTCGTGATGTTTTATGTTTTTACGAATTATTACCGCGGCACCTCCATGGGCAGTACCGTCCGGATGTTTTGTATCGTAGAAATTATATCCACGCAAGTTGAAGTAGTTTTTGGTCGTGAATCGTGTTTCTGTGATGAGCATTATGTCTATTTTATAAAGATTTAAGAATACAGCTAATTCGTCACGCCTTTGTGCTAAGCCGTTGGCGTTCCATAGTACAATTCGGTAGTAGGAATTCATTTTTGAGACAAGTTCGTGATAAATGTTGTTATTAGTTTGACTAGGGAGTTCATGAGCTCCGTTTGTTGTGTGAGGAGCGTTTTCAGTTCGGCGAAAGAGTTTGCAAGTGTGTCCGTTAGATTCGCTTGTGTGTTTAAATGATTAGCGTGGGTTTCAGTGTTAGTTCGGGTTACTTGTGCGTAGCTTGTGTTGACACGCACATTGTTTGGATTTATTTCCGTTCGTGTGCTTGGTTGTTGTTCGCGTGCGTTGGTCCTGTGCCAGTGAGGTCGCTGTGCGGTGTTGTTTCGCTGCTGGAGTATTTCTTGGTATACCGCACATCCCTTATAGTTTGAAGGGTGAGCACCATCGCATAAGGCACATATAGCTGGCGTATCCTTGCTCTTTGTGCATTCATCTGTCTTGTGCTCGTCGCCACATTTTACGCATCTGTAGGGTCTCCGACAGTAGGTTTTCGTGTGGCCGTACCTTTGGCATCTCACGCACTGGGGGATCTCGTTATTTTTTTTAGGTGGCTCGATCTGAACTTTAGCATTTGCTAGTAGTTCTACTTTGTAAATTTCTTTGTTTTTTGGGGAGGGTTCCAAGTCGACGAAAAAGAGTGGGAGCGGTTGTTTTGTTTTTCCACTTTTGATGTTCATTATGTTCCGAACTTTGAAGCCTAGTTTATTGATTTCATCTTTTAAGTATTCCGTGCAGGTGGTGTGATGTAGAGATCGAATAACAACACGGTAGGCGCGATCTTGCTTTAATTGGTATGTGTGGTACTCGGCACCTGAGTCTTCCAGAAAGTGAACAATTTTTCTGTATGCAGTAGAGTTTTTTACCATTATTTTTAATCGACCGCTGTTGGACGTTTTATGAGTGTAATCATTTACGGTTATGATATTGTTTATTTCGTTCGTGAGAGTTTCGATATTTTGTACTCCTGGAATGAATATTGGAGGTGGTTTCGGTTCGGTATTGTCTTTCGCAGCCTGATCGTTCACATCCATGTTTACCTGATCGTTCACATCCGTGTTTACATTCGAGGCAGAGGATTGTAATACTGAGAATCGATTTCGGTTGAGATTTAGATGTGTCTCATCTTCACTATTCGAGGAGTGAATTGAGTTTCTTCTTGGTCGTTTTCTCGGGCGCACTATCTGCCACGCTGGTGATTTTTGGAGCTGGTTCGTCGTCTGTGATTTACGTGCTATGCATATATTTGGGACTTGTTTGTATCGACCGGTTAGGTAATTTGCGCGATCCTGCTCAGGAGAGGATCTCTCGTTTAGCTCTTGGCCTCTAGTATTTTTTAGAGATCGCACAGAGTGCAGGTTGTTCGCTTTTTCGCCTTGGTTATCGTCAGAGTCTTCCTCGTCCATGTTAACGGCACTGGTCACTGTGAGGTGTTGTGTCTTTACGCACTATACTTATATTTGATTGTATTGTTATTGATACCGGGGTAGGCACGATTAGAAACACGTCTGTCACCGTTAGCGGTTCCAGTCGGACTGACTTATTTTTATGATGATAAAGTATCGTCTCGAGAAAAAAAAGCATCGACTTTTTGAAAATTCACCGTGGCCAAATCCCTTAACGGGTTAGGCCACTCTAGAGGCCGAAAAAATAGGCTTTTTTGGGAATTTTTTTTTTCAGAAAAACTACAAAATAAATCGAGATTACAAAATAGGGTGTTTATCATACATATCAGTGACTGTATACAATAATTTTTTTCAAGCGATTAATTTCAAAATGGCGGCTGTGCAGCGTTTTTGCTGTCTCCGTTTTCGTTGGCCGGAAACATGACTCAATTTTGAACCGATTCACTTGAAATTTTGGATATATCTTTAAAAATACATTGTCTATGGAAGTGCGTAGGATTTTTTTGTCCATATTGCATAGTTCATTTGTTATTAACAATTTTCTGACGATTTTATAAGCAAATTTTCCACTTTTGACTTTAGAAGTCCGCCATTTGGCCAAAAATCAATATATCGAAAAAATCCTACGCACCTCCATAGATAATGTATTTTTAAAGATATATTCAAAATTTCAAGTGAATCGGTTGAAAATTGTCTGAGTTATGTTACCGGCCAATAAAAACGGAGACGTCATCGGAAAAACGCTGCACAGCCGCCATTTTTAAATGAAATGCTTCAAAAAAATTATTGTATACAGTCAATGATATGCATGATAAACACCCTATTTTGTAATCTCAATTTATTTTGTAGTTTTTCTGAAAAAAAAAAAAAATCACCAAAAAGCCTATTTTTTCGACCTCTAGAGTGGCCTGACCTCTTGAACACACACACCTATATACGTACATAAAGAATCCCGGTAACGGGTTGTACACAGTCGAGGAATACGCCAGAAAATGTTCTAGCATAGTTTAAACCCGTAGTGTAGAGTCGTCGATGTTCCAAAGGGGTTATTGGAAAGTGCTCGTTCTCTGGCTCTCTCGCAGAGCGTACCTATTGCACCGGTACATATAGATATACAAAGAACGACGACAACAACAAAAAACATATATACGAATCGTTTACCCGGCCACAACACGTCGATCGTGTCGTACCCACTCTCGAGTCGCTGAGCAACGCTCCGTCGAGCCCGATTACCCATTGGGTCAAAAAAACATAGCGTCCTTTTTTTCTTCTTTAGGTCCCCTTACTCATCGAGATACTTTCACCTTATCACGAAAAAAAAAAAAAAACAACAAAAGCCATTACGAAACAACGAGGAATGTGAGGAAAATATTTATTGCTCGTTGGTTGTTGTAAAAATTTTCTGGAAAATAGCGATTTTGGTAGATTTTTTAAAGTATAGATATCGAGACGCTGGTTCACTAATCTGTTTCAACGTTACATTACTCTTTCTCGAAATAAATAATCAGATCAATGTGCTTCAGACAATTCTTTTTCCCAGAAAAATAAAATAGCATCTTGTTAAGAGGGGAAATAGGGTTAGGACAGAGTTTTCTCAATGATTTTCATAAATTTCTTTATAGTATAAAAAATGAATATAATTTATTGAAACTTTGAGAATATTTTATACATGTATTTAAGTATATACTATAAAATTTTTGAAGAATTTTCTTGAAAAACACCGGGGATATTAGCGACCCCATATCGCAGGACACAATCAGACTCAGCATTTTGCGTACATTCTGAAAGCCGCAATTTTCATCTGAAATCAAACGAGGTTGGAATTTACTTTTATTATATGTCTCTCTGCTATATGAACCTAAATACTATCAAAAAAATAGAATATTGAATTTTTTACAGGGGTCAAAACAAAAAAACATGATTTTTTGCCATTTTTTACAACTTTATTTGCAAAAAAAAAATTATAAAATAATGATAATATTCCAATTTTAGGTTCATATAGAGCGCAATACTATGAAGAAAGTAACTGCCAATTTTCAAAACGATTGGTTGAAAACTTTTCAAACTAGCGTGTACGCAAGTTAAAAAAAAGTCGTTTTCAGAAAAAACGCGTTTAAAAAAATAGTTTCGCTCGGTTATACACGTGGCGCGCTCGGAGCCTGAAGGAGAGCTACTCACTTTAATGGCTTATAACAACAGAACGAGTCGGAATTTTCATTTAAAATTTTGGGAACATATTTTTCAATAGTTTTACTAACAATTTATGAAATTAAAAAAAAATCGATTTTTTTAACCGTCTAACCCTATTTCCCCCCCTTAAACAATTCAAAATGAATGCCATTGCCGAAATACGTTACGTATCGTTATTTTTCTTCTCTAAACAAGATGGCGGAACTTTAAATCGCAAATGAGCTTTAAAACGGATCAAGGAAACGGGTCAATGTGAAACAAATAAAAATACAAATATAGATATAAAAACGCACCCTCAACGCGCATCTGCTCGTTTCCCACACACGCAACACTCCGCCTACCCACTTGTTCTCGTTAATTTTTCGTTGGTGTTAACTCCATTGGCCTCGGTCGTCTTTTTATTTATTTTTTCCCCTCTCGTCTTTTCTTTTTCTTCTCGTTTCACGTCCGAGCATCAATTTACGAGATGTTAAGTACACAACGGGGGAGAGACCGAAACACTCACGGAGTCTCTAAACACCTTCGTTTGGTAAATAAGAAAAGAAAAGAGACGAGAAAAAACACTCGTATGCATTCAAAGTACCGTTTCACGGGGCCCAGAGACTCTCAATAAATTCTCGTTAGGTATGCCTCGCCGTGTAATTCGTCTATCGAGGACATTTCGAGTGCGCGAAGAGATATTGAGTAAGGAATTTTAATTACGATAGAAATTTTATAAATCATTATTATAAAAAAAAAAAAATAAAAGAACAAGATTTCATCATTGGTGGGCTCTTTTGTCGTCCTTTGCGACACCGCACGGTACATTCGAGCATTTCCTCGAGCGTTATAGAGGTCAGGACGCTATATAGAGGTCAGGACGCTATATAGAGGTCAGGACGCTAAATTACCATTTAGCGTCCTGACCTCTATCGGCCAGATTACAAACTACGATCTCCTAGTCGTCGTCCGATGGTAACTATGCGAATGCGTTACTTTTTGATCGTAATTCAAAACTTACTGCTTTATTACGGCAACAATATAACAAATAAAAATCGGAAGAAGATGGCCGATGCTCGGTCCGGGGATGTGAGATTTTCGGGCTCACGCCAATGATCCAAAGCCGTTTTATTCGTGTCTTGTAAACAATAAGAGGCTCGACTGAAACTGAATATTTGCTGAAAAATGAACAATTTTTAAATATGACATTGTGTCATATGATAGATTGATGTTATAAGGAATATAAGGAGTTAGGCCACTCTAGAGGCCGAGAAAATACACTTTTTTGGGGATGTTTTTTTTTTCAGAAAAACTACAAAATAAATCGAGATTACAAAATAGGGTGTTTATCATACATATCACTGACTGTATACAATAATTTTTTTGAAGCGATTAATTTCAAAATGGCGTCTGTGCAGCGTTTTTGCGATGACCACTCCGTTTTTGTTGGCCGGAAACATAAGTCAGACAATTTTCAACCGATTCACTTGAAATTTTGAATATATCTTCAAATATACATTGTCTATGGAAGTGCGCAGGATTTTTTTGATATATTGATTTTTGGCCAAATGGCGCACTTCCAAAGTGTAAAGTGAAAAATTTGGTGAAAAAATCGTCAGAAAATTGTTAATAACAAATGAATTATGCAATATACATAAATAAATCCTACGCATTTCCATAGACAATGTATTTTTAAAGATATATTGAAAATTTCAAGTGAATCGGTTGAAAATTGTCCGCGTTATGTTTCCGGCCAACAAAAACGGAGACGTCATTGTAAAAATGCTGCACAGCCGCCATTTTGAAATTAATCGCTTCAAAAAAATTATTGTACAAAGTCACCGATGTGAATGATAAACCCTCTATTTTGTAATCTCGATTTATTTTGTAGTTTTTCCGAAAAAAAATCCCCAAAAAAGCCTATTTTTTTCGTCCTCTAGAGTGGTCTAACCCGATAAGTAAAGGTTTATCGTTCAAAGTCATTTATTTAGCCGTAGAGTGGCGCGCAATATTTTTGAGGTCCTATGGCGCGTCCTATAGGTTCACCCCGTATCCTCGTGGCAATAATGCACAATAATCAAACAGAAATATGATAATCGAGGGTTTACTATCTGTTCCCCGAGCTAAACAAGTGCTGACTGACTTGGACAGAATGGGCGGCAATTTTGAATAGGCCTTCGTGGTACCTCACACTAGCTCGATCGTAGAAGGAGACGTAGAAGGAGATTTGTGTGCTGAGATAAAATAATCGGGAAGCAATGTGCAATTTTATAATTTGCCCGTTTTTTCTTCTCAAATTTAAATAGTAAATATTTCTTCAACAAGTTTTTTCTCCTTCCTAAGTAAAGATCTCTATGGAAACTTTTAATAGAATTTTTATTTTTTTTTCCTTTTAAAAATCGTTTTATCAAACATGGAATGTCCCACATACATCTCACTCTCGGATAACAAAATTTCTCTGGGATTTTCTTTCTTCGCGAATCGAACGGTCTCTTTTGTAAATTTATTGGAGGATGATCATATAGACATAGAATATATTGGATAAAGGAAAACGGTTTCGCTTGCTGTTTTTCCATCAAGTATCCAATTTATCGTACAATATGTACATACCTATATATATACATATATATATATATATATATATATATATACATACACAGAAAGAAAATAAAACTTGTACTGTTATCATCTTGTCGCTGATCGGACATGACGAAGTAACAATTTACCGCAACGACCCGATGTTCCTGACAATTCTACACTTTGTAATCGTTCAATGTAACGTTATAAAGTATAGAAGCATAATAATGATAATAATGATAAAAATGAAGCGCGCGCTGCGCGCAGCTTCCGGGAAGAAATGACGAAGTAAAGTTTCTAGAAATATTGCGGCGGTGGAGAGGGGGAATTGTAAATGGTGTTTTCTCCCGTGATGTTCCTCTTAAGGTATAACACCACTGTGACCCCCTGTTTTTTTTCACATTTTTCAAGAATTTTTTTTTGTGGGAAAAAAAAGAGATATTCGGAAAATTTTTTTGGGTTTTGTTCCTTGTTTATTAATGTATCAAAAAACATTTTTTTCACATTTTTCACGCCGCATGGTGGCGCTGGGGAAGCTCTCGCGTCAGGTGCTGTCATTTCCGCGGCACGCAGCAGAACTCTCTTCAACGTCGATCTGAAAAAATATACCGAGTGTTGTCGTTAATAATATGATATTTTGAAGAGAAGTACATAGGGATTTGGAAAAATATTGTTTTAAAAAAAATAGGCACGCCTTTGAAATTAAAGTTAATTTCAAAGGCGTGCCTATTTTTTTTAAAACAATATTTTTCCAAATCCCTATGTACTAAAAAAATTTTTCAAATATCTCTTTTTTTTTCCACAACAAAAAATTCTTGAAAAATGTGAAAAAAAACCGGGGGTCACAGTGGTGTTATCCCTTAAAAGAGATGGGAGGCTGTTTCAGTTTTTTCGGTTACATAAAAAATAAAAAAATAAACGCTACGTGCAATTGATGAAATGTTTCGACGATAATTTAATCAAATATTTCAGATAAAAAACTAAGGAATTGTTGAAGAGACATTTAAAAAAAATAAAACAAGTTATTTATAAAATAAAACTCCTTTTACAATTTTGTTAGATACCGATCTGAATTTTTTTGTCTCACATCGCCAGAAATACATTTCGAACGATCGATCCTTTGAAATTTTTTATATGATTTTTATTCGCTAAATAAAAAAATTAACAAAGTTTTTTCTATTTTTTATCCAATTTAAATCGCCCCTTAAGGGCTCACATACCGCGGCGCGAGCTGGAAACCAAGTCAATTTGCAAAATTATTATAAAACTTATATGGTGAAAAAAAAATGTAATTCTTCATTTCACATTTTTTATTAACTTTTCAACTATGAGAAAACAAATTTTTTTAAGTTTTTTTTATTTTTTTTCAAATTTAAATCGTCCCTTAAGGGCTCACATACCGCGGCGCTTGCTGGAAACCAAGTCAATTTGAAAAATTATTATAAAACTTATATGGTGAAAAAAAAATTTAATTCTTGTATTTAAAATTTGTATTAACTTTTCAACAATGAGAAAAAAAACTAACAAATTTTTTCTTTTAATATTAACATTATTTCTTACTGGTATAAATGGCCTACCGATGAAAACCATGGCGGCCTCTTTGTCGACATCATAACTTCCCCACGTAGAAAAATTTAAACGGCCAAAAATGGTAATAAACTTTCTTGTAGATAATTGAATTTCCTATCTTATTTTTCTAAATAATTTTTTTTCGTATCACTTACCGTTTACGACTTATACGACTGTTAAAATTTATTTCTTCACTTTTTGACCTGTATCTCTCCTAATAATTGTTTAAACAATAAAATGCTAAGAACTTATCTTTTAAATCCATATGTTTTCCACAACTTTTATTTAAAACTTTTTTGTCTAAAATTAATATTCTCAAAGTTACGCACGTAGAAAAATTGTAACGGCCGAGCGTTGAGCCAATACTGGTTGCCGTAGTGCCGGTACCGGCTGCCAGTATTAGGCCAGTACAGATTCGGTACAGGAGTGTAATAGCCGGCCGTTATACTGGTACCAACGGTCGGGCCAGTACCGGTTATTTAATTGACCCGAATTTTGGCCCGGACTTTGGCCCGGACTTTGGCTCTGACTTTGGACCAGACTTTGGCCCAGACTTTGGCCCAGACTTTGGCCCGGACTTTGGCCCAGATCCGGCAAACTTCGGGCTTACTACTGGCACCAACGGTCGTACCAATCCTGGTTATTTCATTGGGCCCGGATCTTGGCAGACGATTTTGCCGACGGTGCAAATTACATCTCAGCGAGAAATGGCAAATTAAATAGATATCGAATCGACGTCTTTTAGACACTTTTGGCGTCTAGTGGACGCCGATCCAATGTCTATTTAAATTCTATTTCTCTCTGTGAGTAATTTATATTTCTCTTTACCACGTCACCAGATGTTTCTCAAGCAGCACACGTGCGTCCAAAGGATGTACTTTGGACGTAAGGACGTTCTTCGGATGTTTTTAGGACGTCCTTTGGATGTCTGTGTTGTCTGGCTTGTTTATGCATAAATGTTTGATAATTAAATGCACTTGATACATACTAAATACTCGGAGTAGTTTTTATTAATAAGAGACTAAGTACATATACAGGTCTAAAATACGTACTTAAATGTTTATAGAACAGTGTTTATAAAATATAGGCTATATGAGGCAAATGTTACACTAAAAAATATTGTATTAATCGTGCAATTTCAAGTTCGGGGCAAATTGTAATTCGACAATTTGGTTGTTTGCAAAATAATGGACTTTTGATCGGAATAACCTAATCTACAATTACATTACAGAACGCAACTGTTAAAGTGAAATACTCTCAGTATTGGCATTTTCTATAGTCCAGTACTAAGTCTGTATCGAAGCCAGAGCTTGGCCGTATTTTATAGCCTATTTTGGCCCAGATCTGGTTATTATACCGGCCCGTAGTGCGGCCAGATTGACAACCAGTACTGGTACAAGACGATATTTTATACTGACCCAAAAGCTTGGCCAGATTGTCAGCCAGTACTGAAACAATACTGGCTGCCAAAGTTTGGCCGAAAATACTGGCTCAAAGCTTGGTCAGTAGAATTCAACCCGTACTGGCATAAGACTGTATTTTATACTGGCCCGTAGTATGGTCCGTAGTACGGCCCGTAGTATGGCCCGCAGTATGGCCCATAGTATGGCCGGATAGTCAGCCAGTACGGGGCCATTACTGGCGGCGAAAGTTTGGCCGCCAATATTGGCTCAAAGCTTGGCCAGTAGAATTATACTGGCAATTTCTACGTGGGTTAACCAAAAATTATCGAATCTGCAAAAATAAAAAAGAACCCAAACCCGCCAAAATCACAACTTCTCACCTTCAACCATCAAATCACACCTGACTCACCTAAAATACATTTATTCCACGTAGAAATCTCACCATCTCCCATAGCAAAATACCTAGGAAATACAAATAGACCACAAGCTAAACTTCAACCATCATCTCCAACAATCCAAGATTAAACTAACAAACAGAGCTTGCCACTTCAGAAGCATCACATTCTCTATGCAAAAAATCCGTACAAAACAAGTCGGGAAAATATACAAATGTACGAGCTCGTATCTGTCGACCAATTATTAAATATGGGCATCCAATTTTTGTTAACTGCAGAGAAAGCGCACTGAAAAAAAATTAGAACTGCAGATACCAGTGCACTCCGACGTCTCGCACGTATCAGAAACCCGACAAATCCTCTCTGCAACCCGCGCAATTCACTTATATATGAAAAATACAGGCATTACACCAATAACAAACGGAATACAGACCCTCACCTCAAAGTTTTCAATGGAACAACTGGACCATCTTAAACCATTATGTATACAACGATTACCGGACACCACACCGAAACACAAATTTCCAAACCATAGTATTTTCCTAAACTTACAATACGTGCACAACGCCAAACGATAATGCTCTCATTTATATTACAATACAAAAACCAGACTTATGTACACTTTGGACAATAAGAATTCCTAACCACACCTAAGAAAATCATAGGCTGCAGGACCTCGGTCGATGGCCTATTGGCATTTTATTCTTGTAAACATGTTTATGTTTGCAACCATGTTATGTAACTTTATGTCAATAAATACATTTCACTACTGCTACTACTACTAAAAAAAGAATCTAGTAAAATAATTTAGTCGTAATAGTCTGACGAAGGGAATTTTTATTTATTTTTTCTTCTTTTCAAAAATAAAGATATTACAGTATTTCAAACTTTAGTATGCAATTTAAAAAAAAAAACATTAGTGTTTAATCTATCTATCTATATAAATAAAAATCAATTGCCGCATGTATGACGGATCATCACTTGAGAACGGCTCGACCGATTTGGCAGATTTTTTTTTTTGTTGGGTTCGTAATATTCAGAACAAGGTTTGTATGAAAGAAACTTTTTGGAAAATCCACCTGAAAAGTCGGAAATTTGAAAAATAGGAAAATATGAAAAATATGGAAATAATATATGAAAATCTCAATAAAAAAAGTGTGACGTTCAGTTTGACAGTTCTGCCGTCACATGTTTCATAACGAAAAAAAATGTCACGTTCAGTTTGAAAGTTCTGTTTTCATAACAACAACAAATTCCGCATTGAATGTTGATATTTTGCGAAAAAGAATTTAATTGAAAGCGATATGTCATTTCGTGGATTATTTCTTCGAAAAAAATGCCATCAGCCGGATGTCCAATGCTGAAGTGATGATCCGTCATACATGCGGCAATTGATTATTATTTATATAGATGAAATATTAAATATTAAAAAAAAATAAAAAATAAAAAAAGTTCAATATCTTAAAAAATATTAACCTAGGCAATTGGGTCGATAGGACCTTTTTTATAGGAAATTAAATTTCCAACAAATTTTTCATTTACAATTTTTTCGTAAAGTTAATCGTTTCGGAGAGAAGAGCAAAAGAACGAGGATTTTGGGTAAAAATCAACTTCAGTGACTCGTACCAACTCATCAGTACGATTTACACTTTCGCCGCAAAAGGCACTTTTTTAGATTGTTTTATTCCGAGCAAATCGAAACCAAGAACAATATGATAGCATAAAATGCGAGGATTTTGGGTAAAAATCAACTTCAGTGACCCGTACCAACTCATCAGTACGATTTACACTTTCGCCGCAAAAGGCACTTTTTTAGGTTGTTTTATTCCGAGCAAATCGAAACCAAGAACAATATGATAGCATAAAATGCGGCTGAGTTATGGAAATTTGAAAAAAAAAAAAAAAAAAAAAATCGATTTACGTGTATTTTAGATGGAAAATCTTCTCATGCTTTGGGAAAGTACTTAGAATTAATATTAAGGGCTGTAACCTTTAGGGAATTTCTTTTTCGACATATCCAACGAAATTTCGGGTGGGGACTGAAGAAAAAAAAAATAGTCGAAAAAAAAAATTGCCCTAATCTATATATATATATAAATAGAATCCCTATTTCCCTTGGTCACGCCATAACTTCAGAACGACTTTACCGATTTCATTCATCTTTTTTTTTCAACTTTTCTAATACCGTGTAGAAGGTTCTTACGGGAAGAAAAATTAAGAAAATTCGCTCAGAAAATTGGAAAATTTCAGAAAACTTAACGACCATTTAACCTTCGCGCGTTTGACAGTTCCCGCGAAGCAAATGTGATTTAATAGATGCATCGGTCGGCATCTATCGATAAAAAAATTCATTTATTCATTTCTTAGTGCGCAGTCCATTCGATCTGAACGTTTATCCAGTTTTGAGTTTGTTGAGTGAGTTTTGTGAGAACTGTTTGGTCATCGCAATTAGTTCACCGCAATCACGGCTTATATTAAGGTAGTTCTAACACAAGAAATGGGAGAGTTCTCACGAGTTCTTCTAGCCTCAAAACAATATTTTTTCAATAATCCATACTTTTTTACTGTATGGTCGAAAATTTACTGTAAAATATATGTCATTCTTCATCTACTAAACTACTTTCGTGCCAAATTTCAAGAATTTTTCATTATTCCTTCGTACATTTTGGTGACTAAATATCCGGGAAGTGCTCAATTCGTACGGTATAGGTATACGTTCGTATGCAAATTTTGCAATTTTTGATAAACGATATCTTGAAAACGGTACGGTGAAACAGTCTCAAATTTCGCATAAGTATTCTTCAATACTTTTTCTAGGTTTTCCCAAAAATTCATTAAATTTGCATTACTCTTCATTTGCGTTAGAACTACCTTAAAAGTTTAATTTAATATCGATTTTTGGTAAGTTTTGATAGACTAACACGTGGTATACATGCTAATACAGAAACACTAAGGGAGTCAATTTTTTATTTTCAGTTACAACAAACACTATGTTTTTGAAATAATTTTGTTTTAAATTATTTATTCCAGTTCGAATTGGATATTCATAGCTCAGACAGGACAACGGTCTGTTGGGTCAGCTAGTAATTTATAAAAATTGTCCAACCGAAAAATTAAAAAAAAACCTCTCGTCAGACTATGGAGAAAATAATTCCCAAGATTTAAAGAAAAACCAAACAAAGTTAAAAAATATTAAAAATTGACTGAGTTATCGTGCTGACACTGTCTAAGAAATGATGTTGAAGTTTGCATCGTTGGAACGCAACGAAAATAGCTTTTTCAAATTTTTATTTTCCGTACTGCTCTCGCTTCTTTTGCCCATTTAGGCCCAGCTCTTTAAAGAACACCCCCAAAAAAAAAAGGTTTTAACGCTTTTGTCTTCGAAAATTTATCCCTAAGGGGGAAGAATGTTATAAAAAAATCTATTTCCGTTGCATTCTAACGATGCAAACTTCAACGTCATTCTAAGAACGTAGTTTCGAGAGAAACGCGTTTAAAGTTTCTGGTAGGTGCAACGTGAATTTACAGCTAGTTTCCCGTTTATTGCTTTAACTTTGTAACCGAGTGGAATTTTATTAAAAGGTTATTTTTTTTTTTCAATCCTTAAAAGTATAAAGAATAAAAATCGGTAAGATAGAAAAAAATCGATTTTTCGAAAATTTCAGGGGTATGTGAGCCCTCAAGATAATTCTTGATGAATTCTCGATGCATATTATCAACAATATCCACGTAAATGTCGAAATTGTCATTGATTTTTTGAGATTTATGAAATTCAATGAAAGTATCTAAAAAAAAAAGTAAAGGTGTCAAAAGGGTAAACGACTTCACCGAGTAGAACGCTACGGAAATCTCTTCGCGCGAAATATATTCAGAATATCTTTGTGCTTGAAGCGATTTTTTGTTTATTTTTTTTCGTTCGAAACAAATTTTACTAAGAATTGCACTTTGGATAAATTTTCTCGGTAAAAAAAAATGTGCAATTTTACGGGGAATAGCCCATGTGAAGGGAAGACATTGTTATAGTATGAAATTCTAACGGAGGCAGAACGTAAAACTTTTTCGTTCCCTCGAAAAGACGAAATCTCTATCGTATCGTCCGTTTCTGTGCCCTGCAAACGGTACAATCTATCGGGTTTATCCGAGCAACCAATGCACTTCCTCTTCTCTAGCGAGAGAGGTCCTCCCATCTCGTTTCCAACCTTTCCTACTTCGTTATCTTCCGCAGGCTCTACGACTTCCGGTACATAACCTCGCAGCCTCATTCTTATCCTCACTTTGGACACTTTTGCTTCGGGGAAAAGAAAATTTAAAGTACATATACAATGATTTTTTTTCATTTAAATAACGCGCATAAGCACACGAGATACAGATAAATAAGTGTACGTTTCGTGTATCCGGAGGAAAGGCTGACCCGGATTTTATACGACTTTTCCTTACTTTCGTATGTAATAGCAGGTGTTCTCGTATTATCCAGTTTTCTCGCTACTCTACGATCTATTAAATTCGCCAAAGCAACGTTGAAAGTAACGTTAGCCAGTGAGGCGAGAGTAAAACACGAAGAAATAACGTTTTAGGTTTAATAGTTTTTATTTTAAAGTATTTTTTTCGAAATTATCAACCACGTGCTGTGGCCCGCGGTTTTTACACGCGTTAAATTTCCGTTTCCCGATTCAACACGCCGTCGCTGCCGCTCTTAAGGGTCATAGCATAAAGTTATATAGCGTAAAGCGTTCCCAAATAAACGGGCTATCTAATGCAAAAAGAATTTTCTAAATCGGATTAGTATTTCCTGAGATTAGCGCGTTCGAACAAACATACAAACTCTCCTGCTTTGTTATAGTCGTAAGATTTGTCGTCCAATCAATTCAATTTTTTATTTTGATTTTTTTTTTTCGTTTCATCAGTACCTCTGTTCTTTTTGTAAATATAAACGAACAGCGGAAAGCCCCTTTATGCACAATAATTACGATGAAAACAAAAATTGTTTTTAGTTGTTATCAACGTTTTGCTATTGAATAATCTTTTTTTTTGTTTCTCGCTCCCTCAAAGAGCAAGCTTTCTTTTAGTATTTTTTTACAGTTTTCAATGACAATCTTTTCAAAATGTGCTAAAACAACGTGTGTGTCGTTTCAGGTAGTAGTCCGGTAACTTAAGCCGATTTTCATGTCTTTTTTGGAGGACGTTTTTTTGTAGGAAAATAAAAATGAATAATTTTGGATATTTAGGATGTTTTTATTTACATATTAAAGATACGAAAAAAAATTTGTTTGAAAAAATTTAATAGCTTATTATTATTATTATTATTGATCGAAGTTGGCACCTCGAAAAAAAAGCGCGTGGGTGGCCCCGGTGATTTTGGCTCTTGATGTTATCTGAAATCAAAAAATTCTTGATAATTCTTAATCTATAGACATGTCATTCTGGTCGGAACTACTTAAGTTAAATCTCATGGATAAATAACAAAGTGACGGACTTTGGAAAAAAATTAAGAATTATCAAGAATTTTTTATTTCAGATAACATCAAGAGCCAAAATCACCGGGGCCACCCACGCTCTTTTTTTTCGAGGTGCCAACTTCGATCAATAATAATAATAATAATAAACTATTAAATTTGTTCAACAAATTTTTTTTTTGTATCTTTAATATGTAAATAAAAACGTCGTAAATATCCAAAACGATTCATTTTTATTTTCCTAAAAAAAAAGGCCCTCCAAAAAAGACATGAAAATCGGCTTAAGTTACCGGACTACTATTTTAAGCCTTTGTCCGATATAATTTTCGTAAAGTTTCAACAACTCTTTCAGATTTTACAGGATTTTGCATTTTTTTTTTTTTTTCAACATTTTATTTGTTACAAGAGCATAACTGAAGAAATTTTCGAGATACGAAGTTAAAACTATCTACGCAAATAAACGATCCTCAAAAAATCGTTTGGGACGTTCCTAGAATCCCTAGAATTTGGAATTAAAAAAAAAAAAAAACAACATAGGCGTTTTCGTTAAAGTTCTAACTCTTGTTATTTTTGGTGCTATCGAGCTAAAACTTCGTGCATAGATTGGATATCATCGGAGGAAATAGGATATTGAATTTGGAGAAAATCGATATCGGCGTTCGAAATTTAATGGATTTTTTAAATGCCGAAAAATGAATGGGGTTAAAGGAACAAAAAAAATTGGCGTCACTTAAAAATTGCTGCTTCCTTATCGTTTTTACGTTTGCACAAGCTTTCCTCCATGAGGAAGACAAATTTGTAAAAGCTTCTCGGCTCATAGAGGAAAATTTGTGTATGAACAAAAACGACGATGAAGCAACATGCAGGTTTATATATGCAGAATTTGTTGTCAATTTATTTTTATGAATTTTATTGTAAATGTTCTTTGAATCGTTCCGAGTCGGATTATTCCTTCTCGGCTTGCGCATTAATGAAATATAAAATTCTCGGTAGGTGTGCGTGTGTCCGAAAGGATATTATTGCAGACACCACGGTGTAAGCCGAGGTTATTTGGCGTGGAAAGATTCGAGTTTCGCGATAGGAAGCAGAAAGATATAAGAATCCACCGTGTATATACACAGACGATGTGGCTCGCGGACGGTATAGGCTCGTTGAGCATAACCGCTCTCACGTCCGAGTGCACCACGAAACCATCAGCAAAAATAGGAGCACAAAGCGCAAAAGAGCTAAGGCAGAATCGCGAGAGAGAGAGAGAGAGCATGAAGGCACGGGATTGCGTCAAATAATAACTGTAACCAGCGAGAGTTCCATGAGCTCTCGCACAATCACGTTCCTCTTTATTATTATTGTTTTTATTTTCTTTATAATATGGATATGTATTGGATATTACTGTGGGAATAATTCGAATGAGAACAACGTTTCGAAGATCACAATAACAATATATACAAACGTTTATTTATGAATCAGAAAAAGTGAGGTTAAATGAATTGCGCCATCTGTCTCACGTGAGAACAAGCCAATTATGTTTATTCGTTCGGTCCTAAAGTTTCGTGAATGCCCGCGCTAAGCTTGTGGCATACTCGCTCGTGTTTTATTCGTCGATTTTGACGCTTTGCGAGAACGCGCCTCAAAGCGAAAATGTACCATTTTTAGCAACCTTACCTCTTTCGGCCAAATTTCAAACTACTCTCTCTTCTAGCCGGTGCCCGATGATCAATGTGCGAATGTGACCCGTTTTAATCATAATTAAAACTGCTTTATTACAGCAACAATATTATATTTCCCCCAAAATGCGTATGCCCCAAATGCATATAACCCAAAGGCATATCTTACAAATGTATATTTCCCAAAATGCATATCCCCCAAATGCATATAACCCAAAAGCATATCCTCTATATGTACATTTCCCAAAATGCATATACCCCAAAAACATATGCTCCAGTATATTTCCCAAAATGCCTATAACCCAAAAACATATGGTCCAAATGTAGACTTCCCAAAATACATATCCCCCAAATGCATATAACCCAAAAACATATGGTCCAAATGTTGACTTCCCAAAATACATATCCCCCAAATGCATATAACCCAAAAACATATCCTCCAAATGTAAATTTCCCAAAATTCATATCCCCCAAAAACATATGCTCCAAATGTATATTTCCCAAAATGCATATAACCCAAAAGCATATCCTCTATATGTACATTTCCCAAAATGCATACACCCCAAAAACATATGCTGCAAGTGTATGTTTCCCAAAATGCATATCCCCCAAATGCATATAACACAAAAACATATCCTCCAAATGTATGTTTCGCAAAATGCATATCCCCCAAAAATATATGCTCCAAATGTATATTTCCCAAAATGCATATAACCCAAAAGCATATCCTCCAAATGTATATTTCCCAAAATACATATCCGCCAAATGCATATAACCCAAAAACATATCCTCCAAATGTACATTTCCCAAAATGCGTATCCCCCAAATGCATATACCCCAAAAACTTATGCAGCAAATGTATGTTTCCCAAAATGCATATCCCCCAAATGCATATAACGCAAAAACATATTCTCCAAATGTATATTTCGCAAAATGCATATCCCCCAAAAATATATGCTCCAAATGTATATTTCCTAAAATGCATATAACCTAAAAGCATATCCTCCAAATGTATATTTCCCAAAATACATATCCGCCAAATGCATATAACCTAAAAACATATCCTCCAAATGTATATTTCCCAAAATGCATATAACCCAAAAGCATATCCTCTATATGTACATTTCCCAAAATGCATACACCCCAAAAACATATGCTGCAAGTGTATGTTTCCCAAAATGCATATCCCCCAAATGCATATAACCCAAAAACATATGCTCCAAATGTATATTTCCCAAAATACATATCCCCCAAATGCATATAACGCAAAAACATATCCTCCAAATATATATTTCGCAAAATGCATATCCCCCAAAAATATATGCTCCAAATGTATATTTCCCAAAATACATATCCGCCAAATGCATATAACCCAAAGACATATCCCCCAAATGTACATTTCCCAAAATGCGTATCCCCCAAATGCATATACCCCAAAAACTTATGCAGCAAATGTATGTTTCCCAAAATGCATATCCCCCAAATGCATATAACCTAAAAGCATATCCTCCAAATGTACATTTCCCAAAATGCGTATCCCCCAAATGCATATACCCCAAAAACTCATGCTCCAAATGTATATTTCTCAAAATGCATATCCTCCAAATGTATATTTACCAAAATGCATATCCCTCTAATGCATATAAGCCAAAAACATATCCTCCAAATGTATATTTCCGAAAATGCATATCCCCTAAATGCATATAATCCAAAAGCATATGCTCTCTATGTACATTTCCCAAAATGCATATAACGCAAAATCATATCGTCCAAATGCATATAACGCAAAAACATATCCTCCAAATGTATATTTCGCAAAATGCATATCCCCCAAAAACATATGCTCCAAATGTATATTTCCCAAAATGCATATATGCAAAAAGCATATCCTTCAAATGTATATTTCCCAAAATGCATATCCCCCAAATACATATAACCCAAAAACACATCCTCCAAGTGTACATTTCCCAAAATCCATGTCCCTCAAATGCATATAACCCAAAACCGTATCCTCCAAAATATATATTTCCCAAAATGCGTATCCCCCAAATGCATATACCCCAAAAACATATGTTCCAAATGTATGTTTCTCAAAATGCATATCCTCCAAATGTATATTTCCCAAAATGCATATCCCTCAAAAGCATATAACCCAAAAACATATCCTCCAAATGTATATTTCCCAAAATGCATATATGCAAAAAGCATATCCTCCAAATGTATATTTCCCAAAATGCATATCCCCCAAATGCATATAACCCAAAAACACATCCTCCAAGTGTACATTTCCCAAAATCCATGTCCCTCAAATGCATATACCCCAAAAACATATGTTCCAAATGTATATTTCTCAAAATGCATATCCTCCAAATGTATATTTCCCAAAATGCATATCCCTCAAATGCATATAACCCAAAAACATATCCTCCAAATGTATATTTCCCAAAATGCATATCCCCCAAACACATATTTCCCAAAATGCAAATCCCCCAAATGCATATAACCCAAAAGCATATCCGACAAATGTACATTTCCCAAAATGCATACCCCCCAAATGCGTATTCCGCAAAATGGATATGGGGCACCGATTCTAATAATTTATAAAATGAGAACGGACGGAGAACAAAATCTGAATAAAATCACAGATGGTCTCTTCAGTATTAAGAACAATATTTTTTTTAAATCAGGGAAATCAAAATAGTTCGGTCCCAAAGTTGTTGGCGAATTGTCATGAAATATCCCATATGTAAATATGCATTTTGAGAAATATACATTTGGTGGATATGCATTTTGGTGACTATACATTCCTCGGATATGCATTTGAGTGATAGGCCTTTGGGATAATGTGCGTTTGGTGAAGAAGGAAGTTTCCCAAATTCCATAAGGTGAGAATTAAAAACCCATGTCAATTCTCACGGAATGCCCCATTGATGTATATACAACAGCAATATCTAACATAGTCACGCATGTATATACCGTGATACACGTAGTTGACTACAACTATTCCGTCAGCGATTATGCATATTTACGTTATTGTGTGTACATATTATTAGCGACTACGAAGCCCCCGGGGCGAGTCACCAAAAGACTCATAAGCCTTCCAGCATGCTATTTTTTTCTCTTTCATCATTTTTTATTATAGCCATATATTTATCTCCTTCTCGGTCTTCTTCGTTCCTCGTCTTTTTCTCGATCTTGATTCCTTAAGCGACAAACAAGTCCCGAGAATGATGACAGAAGAAAAATAAACGTCGAGGCTCTGTTCTCGGACACCACGACGCCCGCCACACCACCTCTACCCTTTTTACATGCTCGATTCTCTTTCACCGCTACCTCTGACGGAAAATAAAGAAAAAAATCTTATCTTGCGGTCAAACTTTGGTTTAAACGCGGGCAAAATTACTTTGAATGATTAACAAATAATTAATTATGATCTTTGAACAATTTTCATCTCAATTAATCGAGTTAATGACTTTTTAATATTAATGTAACATTAATTGTTTCAGTACTCTGAAAAAGGTGCTTTTGCGAATGAAAAATGTTCACTTAAATCTCGTTGAGTCGTTATTGAATTTCGGTGCAAAGTTCAATTTTTCCAGTGTCGAGAGAAAGGTTCATTCGCGAGCGTGGCAACTGTTACGATAGTCGTTTGTATCATGGTCGCCAACAGTCGAGACATAATTGGGTTGTATTGTGACCGAGAAACTCTCATCTCTCTCTCCCTCTCATGACCCTATGAGCTGAAAAGCCAATTTGATTGAGTGGCTCGTTTTACAAGAGTACCCTTTTATTCTACAAATTGTATGGTATATTGAAATTGTCGTCGAATTCGCTCTTCAAAAATTTTACAAACAAACGATCATTGCTAAACAAAACATTGATACTTAAACTTCATTACGAATTATAAATTCAACAAAATCATCAAATTGTCAGATATATTAATTAAAATAATAAAATTTCAATTTCAATCGGATGGCAATTAAGGGAGAACACCACTGTGACCCCCTGTTTTTTTTCACATTTTTCAAGAATTTTTTTTTGTGGGAAAAAAAAGAGATATTCGAAAAATTTGTTTGGGTTTTGTTCCTTGTTTATTAATGTATCAAAAAACATTTTTTTCACATTTTTCACGACGCATGGTGGCGCTGGGGAAGCTCTCGCGTCAGGTGCTGTCGTCTCCGCGGCACGCAGCAGAACTCTCTTCAACGTCGATCTGAAAAAAAATACCGAGTGTTTTCGTTAATAATATGATATTTTGAAGAGAAGTACATAGGGATTTGGAAAAATATTGTTTTAAAACAAAATATTGTTTTAAAAAAAATAGGCAAAACAATATTTTGTTTTAAAACAAAATATTGTTTTAAAAAAAATAGGCACGCCTTTGAAATTAACTTTAATTTCAAAGGCGTGCCTATTTTTTTTTAAAACAATATTTTGTTTTGAAAAAAATATTGTTTAAAAAAAAATAGGCACGCTTTTGAAATTAACTTTAATTTCAAAGGCGTGCCTATTTTTTTTAAAACAATATTTTGTTTTAAAAAAAATATTGTTTTAAAAAAAATAGGCACGCCTTTGAAATTAACTTTAATTTCAAAGGCGTGCCTATTTTTTTTAAAACAATATTTTTCCAAATCCCTATGTACTTCTCTTCAAAATATCATATTATTAACGAAAACACTCGGTATTTTTTTTCAGATCGACGTTGAAGAGAGTTCTGCTGCGTGCCGCGGAGATGACAGCACCTGACGCGAGAGCTTCCCCAGCGCCACCATGCGGCGTGAAAAATGTGAATAAAATGTTTTTTGATACATTAATAAACAAGGAACAAAACCCAAAAAAAATTTTCAAATATCTCTTTTTTTTCCCACAAAAAAAAATTCTTGAAAAATGTGAAAAAAACAGGGGGTCACAGTGGTGTTCTCCCTGAATAAAATATTTTTATTTCTCATTTGTAGGATGAAAATAATATTTATAAAGCCTTGACCTTTCGCAACGAGTTACCTTTCCGTTTCTAAGAATCTATAAATTCCCTTGAAAATAGAATAAAATTATCTTCGTCAGATCGATGATCGTTAATGTACGCGATTTTATCAATTGTTGATTTAGATTGTTTTTTTTTTGTTCTGCGCAATTCTTAAGATAAGACAATCCGGGTGGGGTGCAATAAAATACACTCTAAACTCTCACGTATAGCATTTTGAACCTATAAAATCGACGACCTCGTGGGTTCGGAACTCTCGGTAGAGGCCAGAAAAGAATACAACAGTGTGTTCTCAACCTGGTGAATGTAATATTAAGATTGGGTATATGGGTATAACGCGCGCGATACCGTGAGAGAAGAAAAAGGAGCTTCGACGTCTCGCTCGATGGGCATCAATATCTATATCTATATAGGAACAGACACCCGAGAGAGGAGAGTCAGGCAAGTCGACTTTACGAGACCCAGATAATCGTGAAACCGGCAGCCGCATTCCTCGTGCACTTGGAACCGAGCGAGACCGAGAGAATAGTCTCAATTTTATTACGTCTCCTCTTCTTCTTCTTCTTCGTTTTTTTTTTCCTCGCTCTTTCTCTCTCGATTCATCTCTCTTAATCATTCATTCATTTCCGTTTCGTTAAGACATCGACGCAAATATCGCCGCTCTATCTGCCCGGTCCGTTGACTCGATTGAAATTAAACAGACGCCACAGTGAGGCCGATTCCCGCAAAGCTGGCCAAAATTCAAAAAATGAAGTTTCATTTTATAGGATTTAGAGTACATAGATGGATAGAGTATAGTTTAAAGAGTATACTGGAACATTTTATAAGGGCTAACGAAGTATACCTGGCAAGTACAAGCCTCCACAAAAGAGACCTTCGTACAAGTAACAACTCGATCGTTCGAGCTCATATTCGAGCGTCATATTAAAAAATTCGTGGCAAATCGTTAAGTTGGTCTTTCTTAATTCTGCAATATGGAGGTTTTAGGTTCAAGGAAGTAGTTTATTATCGTATGCGTCGAAAATTGTAACAGATACATATACATTAATAGCTACCAGGGGTGTTAGTTGAAATTTGCCGGTTTTACCAGTAGATGTCGCTAGCAATATGTATACATTTCTATGATTTGGCACGTATGTCATTTTTTTCTATTGACATTAACCTACAAAAATACGCGAGTCACATTCCGCCAAAATAATAGCGTCATATTTGTTTACCTCGGTGAATATGTCGAGTTTCGTTCCAAGTAAATCGCATTTGCGGCATTCGTTGCTTTTCTTATTTCATCAAAAGAAAAAAGCAGCTGAAGCTCCACCGGTTGCTGGTAGAAACTTATGGTGAACATGCTCCAGTGATTAGAACATGTGAGACATGGTTTCGTCAATTTAAAAGTGGAGATTTCGATTTGACAGACAATGAACATCCTGGTGCAGCGAAAAAGTTCGAAGACGAGGAATTGCAGGCGTTATTGGATGTTGATCCAACCAAATCGCAACAAAAATTGTCAGAAACACTGAATGTGACTCGAGGAGCAATTTGCCAACGTTTAAAAGCCATGGGAAAGATCCAAAAGTATGGAAAATGGGCGCCACACCAGCTGAACGATAGACAAATGGAAAATCGAAAAACCGTTTGTGAAGTGCTGCTTCAACGATTCGAAAGGAAATCTTTTCCGCATCGAATTGTCACGGGGGACGAAAAGTGGATTTATTTTGAGAACACGAAGCGAAAAAAATCATGGCTTTCACCTGGTGAAGCCGGCCCATCGACCGCAAGGCCAAATCGCTTTGGCCGTAGGACAATGCTCTGTGTTTGGTGGGACCAGTGTGGTGTGGTGTACTACGAGTTGTTAAAACCTGGTGAAACGGTGAACAGGGATCGCTACCGACAACAAATGATCAATTTGAATTGTGCGTTGATCGAAAAACGGCCGGAATGGGCCCGAAGACATGGCAAAGTTATCTTGCAACATGACAACGCGCCGTCTCATACCGCTAAACTGGTGAAAGACACATTAAAAACACTCAATTGGGAAATATTATCACACCCGCCGTACTCTCCAGACCTCGCCCCGTCCGACTATCACCTTTTCGCATCGATGGGACACTCCCTTGCGGAGCAGCGCTTCGCTAATTTTGAAGAAGTCGAAAAATGGCTCGTCGAATGGTTTACCTCGAAAGAGAAAAAGTTTTTTTGGGATGGTATCCATAATTTGCCTGAGAGATGGGCGAAATGTGTAGAAACCAATGGTCAATACTTTGAATAAAAAAATTTTGAGATTCCTCTGAAAATTAAGTGTTTTCTTTATCGAAAAAACCGGCAAATTTCAACTAACACCACTGGTATAAGGGCGAACGAAGTATACCTGGCATGTACAAGCCTCCACAAAAGAGACCTTCGTACAAGTAACAACTCGATCGTTCGAGCTCATATTCAAGCGTCATATTAAAAAATTCATGGAAAATCGTTAAGTTGGTCTTTCTTAATTCTGCAATATGGAGGTTTTAGGTTCAAGGAAGTAGTTTATTATCGTATGCGTCGAAAATTGTAACAGATACATATAAATTAATAGCTAAATAATGTCTAAAGTAGAGCTTGAACTTTTCCGGGTATCCGGATACCCGAGTAATTCGGGTTTCACGGATCCAACGCTTCAAATCCGTATACCTCGATAACTCGATAAAATCCGGGTAATAACGGATTCGGGGATCCGGATAGTTTCGGGGTATCCGGGTAACCGGGTACTCGGATAATAACGGATAATATCGGGCAATTACCGCCGATAATTGATGCCGAAAATGCTGAAAAAAAATTGTTCAATTTACACTATTTGTGAGGCACGCGTGGATGTTGCCAAGAACAATGTTTGCGAAGTACATTTATAAGACGAATAATAAATCATTACCGGAAGATTGAGACACTGGGATTATATCGGTGTTCATGTCCGATCATTTGGTTGACCATTTTTTATTTTTATCGACTGATATCAATAGGATATCAGGGAGAACACCACTGTGACCCCCTGTTTTTTTTCACCTTTTTCAAGAATTTTTTTTTGTGGGAAAAAAAAGAGATATTCGAAAAAATTTTTTGGGTTTTGTTCCTTGTTTATTAATGTATCAAAAAACATTTTTTTCACATTTTTCACGCCGCATGGTGGCGCTGGGGAAGCTCTCGCGTCAGGTGCTGTCATTTCCGCGGCACGCAGCAGAACATTAAACAAGGAACAAAACCCAAAAAATTTTTTCGAATATCTCTTTTTGTTCCCACAAAAAAAATTCTTGAAAAGTGTGAAAAAAAAACAGGGGGTCACAGTGGTGTTCTCCCTTAGATTATCATTATAACGAAGATTCTTGAAAATAATCTTGCAGACGTATTTACTATTATTACCAAACTATGTCTTCACTGTAATTCACATCCGACAAAAACTACAATTTCAATAAAACATTCTTGTGTAGATTAAAAAAGCAATGACATAATCTTCTATACAATGTTAGGGAAACACATGATCATTTCATAAGAACTTAATCAACGTTGACCTGCACTATTTGCATCTTTAACATTATATTTTCATCGCGATTTATTATTATTTAATAAATATCCTCAGTTTCTGAAATGTATATTTGTTTTATGGGCGTGTGTGCAGTTTTTATGAACTTTAGAGTTGGAGAAAAAATATAGAATGTGAAGTAAGCGGATCTCGGCTATTCTTAATATGCGCAGGCAAGAAATTATGATCGTAACAGCGGATTCTAATAAATTGTGGGAGTGACATGTAAAATGTTTTCCCGAGTAAATACACAATTATTATAAATTGGAAAACCGTGACGTACGATTCGTCAACACTAAGTTTTCATTTTTACCGTAGTTTTGCACAATTTCTTTGAACAGAGCAAATTTGATACAAGTTATTTTCCAATTTTTTTCAATGTTAACTATTAACGCCCTATATTTCGGCTTATTTGATGACCAGACTAACACAATATCATTATTTTTTTTACGCCGGCGGTCCCATTTGAGCCTGTACGTGAAAAATTGGGTAATTCGTTATTACCCGTTTACCCGGATCCGTGATTATTCGGATATCCGGATACCCGGATACTCGGGTACTCGAATACCCGGATACCCGGATATTCGGGTATTCGAATCTGAAGTGTTGGATCCGATTTCCCGGCTACCCGGATACTTTCGGGTATCCGGCTAACCCGGATGATCGTAAATTTATATCCTTCATACTTAATAGATTTTTCTGACAAGATGCAAATTTAACGTTTGATTTTGATATGATTAAAAACGTTTGACAGCAGCTAAATCAAACCATTGTTCCAAAATAATACAATGGCAGACCCGAACGCTCATCAGATCTAGTATGGAGGACCATATTATCTTATCTGTATATTGAATACCAATATACAATAGCTTCGGAAAGTTAAAAAAAAAATTGACACTTATGTGTCAATTTTTTTTTTACCCTTATGTGTCATTTTTACACTTATGTGTCATTTTTTTAATCTAGTTTATACTAGATTTAAAAAATGAAAATTTCTCCAATCATGAAGAAAAATTGATATTTAAATTTAAGTTCATGCTTACAGCCACGTCTTCCTCTTAAGGCCTTACGTACGTCGAGAATTTTCAAAAAATCGATTTTTTTTTGTTCACAGATTATTATTCCTTATAGTCTTAGGCGTATTTCTGTGTAAGCTGATTGTAAAAATTCCCCATAGTTCAAAAGTTATTGTAGATAATGTGACTGCCTGATAATGTGAAACACGCTCGAATCAACGCTACCAAAGCAACAAAAGAGGCCAGAACAATTCGTCGATTAGAAAAAAATAAACAACAACAATTTTTTTACTGACAAGGAAGGCGTGCAATATGAAGCTGGAATGGGAGATTAGACGTAAGTTAACTAAATAAATTTAAAAAATTCATAAAGTTTTTGCTCCAGCCGCGCGCGACTTCGAGCAAAATGCGCTTGAAACTTTAAACGCGTTTTCCTCAAAACTACTCTTTCCGACACGGTCGGCATGATAACTCGTACGGTTTTTAATATTTTTTGATGATTTTTTTTTTTAAATATACGCAATTGTTTTTTCTATAGTCTGTCGAGCCGGATTTTTAAAATTATAATTAGAAAATTTTATAAAAACAATTAAAGTGTGACTTTTTTCACACAAACTTAACATTTTTTTTTAAATTACCGTAAATTGTTTAATTTTTTGAATTTCAAAAATCCGGCTCGACAGACTATAACTACTACCTTATTTTACAAGAATTTCTTTACATTTTGCAGATCCGTCAACATTTGAGGAAGAAATACCGCCGGCCGTGGAGCAACTTTTTTTTTACAGTGCTTCAAAAAATGTGATTTTTCATGTTGTAATTCTTGAAAAAAAAAATTGAAATGAATTTTTTTACAAACTTAACACAGTAATAAACAATGTGTAAGAATTTTTTTATCAATTTCTATTTCTATCTCTCCTAAAAACAGTTTTTCTTTTGGTACGTTTTCGGTACCGCTGGACGTATGTAAGTCCTTAACGGACATAGCTGGGGCTTCGCGTAGGTTTTTTTTTTTAGTATTCGGAACCGCTTTAAAGGGCGGCGCGATCAATTTTTTTTTTTACTCATATTAAGAGCCACCCTAATATATATATATATATATTAATTTCTATTTTGGGTCCGCCATTTTTTATCTTGTTTTTTTCACACCAGATTCGTATTCAGCGACCTCAAAAACCCCAGATTAACAAGTTTCAAGCGAATCCGGTTGATTTCGAAAATAGCGTCCGCCATATTGGATTCGCCCTGTTTACAGTTTTGACTTCAGATTCGTAATCAACGACCCCAAAAACCCTTATATACTATGTCTCAAACGGAATGAACTACGTTTTCAAATTTTGACCAGCTTTTCGGGAATCGGCCACACTGTGAGACGGTGGGAGTTCATTGATTAAAGAAGAAACAAAAAATAAAAGGGTGTTTAGTCATCGATATATTTTTGTTGAACGTGAGACTGGTTGATATATATTTTAACACGGACTCTTCGTGACGAGAGGAGAACGTGCCAGAGATTGAAAGAAATCATATGTAGATAAGAGTACAGTAATAATGCACGAACCGAATGTACTTCAACGTGTACCGTGCTGCACGTGGAGCTTCTTTAATGTATAACGCGCCCCTTGAATCAAACCCACGTTTGGCCCAAGTTTGTGCCCTCCCGTTAGTCCAGATGTTACTCCCTTGCTATCGTAAAATCCTACGTACATCTGTTCGCCTTCTGGCAACGTGGGAGACACAGGAAACATTTACGTTTCGCTACAATATACACGTTTAACCTGACGCTCGTTTCATTTGATAAATATCCGGGGAATATATTGTAAATGTCACTTCGGCAATGAGCTATTCTCGTACAATAGTCCGGTATCTTGAATATTTAAACGGCATTTCAAACGATTAATATCGATGTCATATGGTAATCGTAATCGTTAACTTTTGTTATTGCAGAATGCGTCGAGAGCGAGAGCGGTTGTCTCAGATGCAGGGGTGAATATTGCGCTAGATGCGCGATTCTTCTTCATCGTGGCGCGTGCGTGGACACTTGTCCATCCGGTCACACCGCCGATTGGTCAACGAGGGACGAGTATATGGGCCGCATTTGCAAAGAAACCGGATATATGTTTGGTCTTACCGGTAGTCAAGTTGCTATTCTCGTCGGTGTTGTCTCCGGCGCGACTATATGCATGTTCATTATTCTGTGCGGTGCTATAGTCGTTCATCAGCGAAAGAAAAAGGCAGCTAAGATGGTTCGGCAGTTCGAGGACAGGTTTGTTAATATATAAATTTCATACCGGATACACTGGAGAGGATTTATTAATGAAAAATAAATACTATGCTGAATTTTGCGTCGTTGGAATGCAACGAAAGCAGATGCTTCTACACCATTCGCCCCCTTTACGGTTGAATTTTCGAAGACCAAAATCGTTAAAACGTCTTTTTGGCGTCTCCTTTAAGGTGCTGGGCCTAAATGGGCAAGGGAAGCTGGGAGCAATACTGGGAATGAAAATTTTTTAAACTCATTTTCATTGCGTTCCAACGATGCAAACTTCAACATCATAAATAAATAGCCTTATGAAACGATGATTGAAACATAAGTCTGACTTAAACGTAAATTATTTTGCAAAAATTCATATCTACGAAAGACTTCGAATGCGTTTTCATTCCGTTATTACATTAAAAAAATGTTTTTCGTTTATCATTTTTCTTTCTCGTCTCACTTTGTAGCGCCGAAAGACGAGAATTTCTTAAGCATCTGGGTACCCTTCGTGGCGAGGGCCAAACATTTCTCGCTATGCTCAACGACACGAGAAGACAAGTACGAGAATTGTATTACTCGGGTAACAATGGAGACGGTGCTGTTGGTATACAGGCGTACAGGCCTGTACTACGGGATTTAGCGAGAATATTGGTACTCGTTAACAAGAAAGACGAGGAAATATTTTTACCGCCGGAGGATTGGCAGAGACTTCTTGCGTGGGCAGAACGTCTTCTTAGAAGATACAAAAAGCACAGCTCACCGGAAGTGAGTATTGTTCTTTCTTAATGCCATTTTTTTTTGCTTCTCATAAAATCCCGTACAGAAGAATCGTCTTGCTTACTTTTAATGACATATTTCTGTCCCTCGTCTTTGCGCACCGGTCGGTAAAACAGTTTGGTGAGTTGACGGTACAACGTCAGCATTGTCTAATCCCCTTTTAATTTTTTGAAACTAAATATTAGGTTTTTTTTCGATCTGGATGACCGATTGCTAATTCCGATTTATAAACTTTTTTTTTCAATAATTGTGGCTTCCACAATTTTTCCATAACATTTCCAGGTCAATTGAGTACTAATGTTTGAAAAAATTCTTTGGGTTTGGAAGAAGGAAAATGATATTTAAAAAAATGGAAACTAAGGATTAATCGGTAGTACGTCTAAACATCACGTTGCAATTACTTTACTGATAATAACATCGCAGGCGAAAAATACACAGCACATATTTATACATCCGGTTTGGTGGGTTTTTTTCGGTTTTGTTGGGTTTTGGGTTAGGGTTTGGGCTTTGGGTTAGGGTTTGGGTTTTGGATTGGGGTTTGGGTTTTGAGGTTTGGTTTTTGGGTCGGGGTTTGGGTTTTGGGGTTTGGGTTTGGGGTTTGGGTTTGGGGTTTGGGTTTGGGTTTTGGGTTTAGGTTTGGGTTTTGGGTTGAGGTTTGGGTTTTGAGTTGGGGTTTGGTTTGTTTTGTGGCGATCAAAATCCAATAAAACCCAACAAAACTCAACAAAACCCATTGAACCGGATGTGTAAATAGACGCCGTGTAGTTTTCGCGTGCGATGTTATTAGCCGTGAAGTAATTGCAACGTGATGTTTAGACATGGAACCGATTAATCCACAGCGAAAACGAAAAAAGAAATTAACGCACTAAAAAATAATTGTTATTTGGATTTATAGACAAAAATTTTCATTTCTCTGAATAATCTTTAAAAACAATTGAATTTATACTTTCATTTTCATGTTTCTCCCATTCTACCGAATCAAACGGCAATTTTTTGTTAAAAAATGCACTTCTTTTGTCGTCCAGGTCGCCCAATTAGTGACGTTTCTTCAGCAGCCAACGCCATCGACGCAATTGGCGCAGCAACAATCGCCACAACCAATCGCAATAACGCAATCCTCGCAACCTTTCGAAATGCGCGCGGCGCCAACGAATCTCACGACATTCCAGGCGAATGCGCCACTAACGACTTTCCAAGCGAGCGAAAAATCGAGCATAAGTCCGGCAAGCTCGAGCCTCGGTTACACAAAGGACAACGGGAGCCCCATTGGTTCGAGCCTCGGGCAAAACAGTTCGAGCGTTTACAACGAGAAACTGAGCCCTTCGGGCTCGACAATCGGTCAAACAACACCGTTGGTTTACGGAAGTCAAAAACGTCATAATCATCATCATCAGCCTGTAGGATCGCATCTACAGGAATTAGCAATTTCTGCGTTCAATCACAATTACAACAGCAGCACGATTTTGGACAGTAACGTTGGCCCGATGGACGTTGGCTCGAACGTTCTCGATAGCGAACTAAATCCACAATGGGAATTTCGTAGCTCTATCGACGAAGCTAGTTATACGATACTGAACGACTGGACACCGGGCAGAGATTGTCTCATTGATGATTTTACGATTTTGGGATTTCGACCGCAGGACGAAATAACAACGGAACTGTGAAAACGTCCTGAAAACTGTTGATGCGGGAGAAAAGAAGAAGAAAAACAAAAAAAATGTGAAGAAGCAGGAGATAGATGCCAAAATGACTATGAGAAAATTTGTTTTGTGTCCTTTTTGTTCCGTTCTGTTGCGATGAATTTTTAATCGCGATAACGCGTGTCGTTTTCATCGTTTTATCGAATCGTCTCGACGTTCACGCGAATGCAACTAGTCAGCATTCCCAAAAGGTCGATGAATTTCAAAGCGTATTATTTCACGTCGGCCTCGCGACGTTACAACGAATTTTCGTTACGACAACGCGTGTGTTATTCATTGGAACTATATTAGTGGATGAAGGAAAGACCGAACAGACATTTTTTTTCAGTTCAGAATCGTGCTTGTGTAATTTTCTACACACACACACACACATTTTATATATATATATATATATGGCGATCAACATGTCTTTGTACAAATCTATGTAAATAATGGCTGGTATAAGAAATGAAATATTAGCGGCTACGAACAAAAATAATAATAATATTATTAGGTGTACAAATTAATTTTCAGCCTTTTTTGACAAAGTTTAACATTTATTTATAAAAAAAAAAACTAATATAAACTCAATGTTCGCAGTAATCTCCTTCGCTTTGACGACATTTTTGCCACCTATGAGGCAATTGTTGGATTCCAGATCGGAAAAATGATGGTGGTTTTGATGCGATGAATTCTTCGAGGCTTTTTTCGATCTGTTCAACCGACTTGAACTGAGAATCAGTCGGATGGTGTATTGGAATAGGTGGTAATCCGAAGGGGCCAAGCTTCGAGAATACACCGGATGAGGGAGAATTTTCCAGCTGAAATTTGAAATAGTTTCCTGGGTCTTTTTTGCTGTGTGGGCTCGGACGTTACCCTGCAGCAGTATCACTGTTCTTCTCCCACTGCCAGTAAACGGTCTTTTTTCTTCAAGTGCGTCACTCGCACGGATCAGCTGTTGTTGCAGTGTTGCCAGGTTAGGGAATTTCCCCCTAGATTTAGGGGAATTCCACGTGTCTTTGGGGAGAAACAGGGGTAAAATATGTTCAGGAGATTTTTTAGGGGGATTCTGAATCGTCAGGATATTTTAGGGGATCGTAAAGCCATAAATTATGAGACCACCACGCGTTCCGCTTTTTCGGAAACGTGTGGATTTCTCAAAATTTGTGTTGCGTTTGAGCGTTCTGAAGTGAGTCTAGATTGTAGATCACAACAAATAGTTTCATTCATCCGAAGTCTCTAGTCGATTATTGTGGATTTGTTCTTATATATTATATACTAAACGGGGAAATCCCGATATTATTAACAATTAAAATAGTTTTATCGATACATAAAAGAATAAATATGCCCACAAACGAAAGTGGTAAAAAAACATACTTGCAAAAGTACGTTAAAAATTGGGAATTTGAACGTAATTTTAAAGATAGGTTGTTGTTGTAGATCTTCGCTGAAAGCTACATGGATTTTTCGTTGATTTCGAGAGTTCATTCCTAAATTTATAAGTTCATTTGTATATGTATATCCTCTACATTTTGTTGATTAATTCTACGTACATAATGACGTTCAAATAAATCTCCTTCATACGATATATAGGGTGGTTAAAATCACCGCCTGACGGGGACTCAACCAAAGGGTTTTGTGCTTATTGCAAGACGATTCTCATCGCTCATAAGAAAACTATACAAGATCATTCTTTATTGAAAAAACACACACACGCACACACCTCGAGGAAATTACGATAATCATAAATAACGAAATATTTAACAATTTTTTTATATTCGATTATATTTTAACAAAACGACGACAGCTGCGAGTATAACCTCGAATCACGCGCAGCACTGGCGCTACTGTAACGGCTAAATAAGTCGGTAAAACGGGTAAAAGCTCGCCAGATATTCTAGTTCTACTTTTCGCTTCTACCATGTAAAGCGCGCTAGCTGTGCGTCGATAGTGGCGCACTCTCGACACGGTCCTTCTCCCGTAAATTAATAATACAGCCATGGTCATGGAGCCCTAGAGTAAAGGAGTCCGATCTTCGTACTCTGGCGCTGAATTCCGTACTTATCTACCGACAACTATCGGTGTCGTTAACGAGCGACAACCAATTGCAAGGAAGAATCCAGCGGAAAGGCGCGACTCTCATAGGCTATCACTCGCTAACGACATCGATAGTTGTCGGTAGACAAGTACGGAAACAGCCCCTGAAGCGGCATAAAAAATTCAGCAAAAAAGGTGTCGCTGCGGTCGCCAAGTATGACGATGTGAAATGAGCAAGAAATAAACTGTACGTGGAACCTTGCTGAAGCTAGGCACCTACGGTCCTATACACATGAACCCTTCGGTGTAATTGAGTGTAAACTTACCAACAACGCACCATAATGGAGTACCGAGTCATTTAAATTTCTCGAAAGTTCCTCGTTTTCTCGTTAGCTACCTTATCAACTGAATCCAGATTACAAATAACTAATACCCCAGTGGCTAATTAATCTTGAAGAAAAAAACCCTAGTAAGAGAGAAAACAATCCCCATAATACAATTCAAATTTTCCCGCGCCTCCCAAGCCGGAATTGTCGTAGTTGCGCGCGTCGCGCCGGAAGTTGCGCGCGCATCGAACCACCGTTCCGCGATCCCCGTTGTAATAAATACCGCAATGCAACAAAACGACGGACAATTATCCCCGGATAACAATTCCCTCATGATTTTTTTGACAAACTTTAGTCAGTACCGTTGTATCGTCATCGTTGTCAAGCGTCTCAAAAAGTTCCGTAACAATAGGTACGTTGGGCGGGCGGGTAATTTCATCGCGGGCATCGACGCCATGACAGTAGAATCATATATTTCGTAAACCTCACGCAACCTCACGACTGTGTGCGTGTGCGTGTATGTTGTGTGACGAGAGAGCACTTGCTCGTCCGTAAACGCGGAGAAAATACATCGTTAATCCTCCGCAATCCTCCGCGTTTACCGGAAAGATTCTTTCTAACGAGACCATCTGTCGGAAGCGTTAATAACGCGTGATCGTCGCCAAAGCATACGCGTTCACAAGAAGCCGAGAGCTATAAGCGTGGCCATTATACCAAGGGCGCGGAAAAAGGCTTGGAGGCGAAAGTGGCGGTGGCAGGCGGCGGCAAGCGGCGGTAGGCGGCGGCAGGCAGCGGCAGGCAGCGGCAGGCAGCGGCAGGCGGCGGCAAGCGGCGGCAAGCGGCGGCAAGCGGCGGCAAGCGGCGGCAAGCGGCGGCAAGCGGCGGTAGGTGGCGGCAGGCGGAGGTGAGACGTCGAGAGAGAAAGAGCGAAAGAGAGAAAGATAGTTGAGCCCGAAGTGCGGAGAGCGCGTCCCCCCCGTTCGTATATCGGGACGCAAAACGGTTCTAGCGCGACGGAGTAGTCGAGGGAAGAAAAAAACAAAAAAACGGAGACGAACGAGTGAAGAAGGAAGAAGCGAGAACGAGAGATTGCGAGAGATGCCCGAACCCCCAACGGGAACTTACACACCACGTGAGTCCTTCGTTGTACGAAAACTCATAACAGTATCTCTTCTTCTTTTTTTTTTCTTTCTTTCGTTCCACTATAATCCGCCATTTCGTAAACTCGAAATCATCTGTCGTTGCGTTATCTATACAGAGATGGCGATGTATGTACGTATATACATATAATATATATATATATATATATATATATATATATAAGAATGTGTACATATAAATGAAGCTATATATGTACCGCGTTATACCTTCAGCCCCTCTCGCCGCGTCACCATCGTCCATCTTGTTGGCCCCTTGTCCTCGTTCCACCGAGTCCCAATAATTGACGCGTCATATAGTACGTGCCATATCCGTAGATCCCACGAACATGGTAAAGCATAATATACAATTATTAATCGAGTATAGACCGAGAAAGATTCAATATCGTGCTAATACGTAAATAAGATTTTTAAACCGGCTCGTCCGACGTCCATATTTTCTACGGACAAACGAGAAACGCTCTTCGCTCTCCGGCCTCTTCACTTCGCTGCTGTTTCTCTGCGAAGAGAAGGAGGCTCTTTGTCGCCGTTCGGATCGCGCTTTATTCCGATGACTCACCCTTTCCCGCTCTTGGGAATCGAAAAAGTCTTCGTAAATTTCCACTAAACGGTGTTTCTCCTTATCGTTTCAATTTTGGTATTAATTTGTCGCACAAAATTATAATCTCAGGTTTTATAGCGTTTAGAGACTTTGCGTGAGATTAAAAGAGTGTTAACTTAACGCGAATGTTTTACCGCGTTTTTTCTTCCCCGTTAGTACGTGCAATTTTTTATGTAAAGAGTGCGGTTACGTCGAATTTTCGGCGAGGTATGAAGTTTTTTTTTTTCTCTTCCGTTTTTTTTTTGTAGGTTAAATCGCGGTTTATCGCGCTCTCGGGTGCTTAGGGGCGGCATGGAAGATTTTTCTTTCACGAACATGATTACGTTGTTTCACGGTATCGCTTGTGGTTTTTCTATTGTTCGCTTCTTTCTCGACTCTAAACGTTATGGCAATTTATTAACTGGATGTTACGCGCGCTCTTGTTTTTTTTCTTCCTTTTTTTCCAGAATGAAAGAAGCTAAGAGCCCAAAAAGAGATTGAACGACGCGTGGGCATTCCTCTCGAACGAAGATGAATAGCGAACAGCACGCTCTGCCGGCGACGACGCAGGCACAGCAAGAGGTGAGATCGTTCTTCCAAGCTTACGATTCTTTTTTTTTTTTTTTTCTCTTCTTTTCTTTTCGATCTTGACTGCGCTCCGAAATGAGCGTTGAGCGAATGTACTTTTTTTGGGCAAAGTTTGAGGGAAAAACTATCGTCGCAGATATGTTTCGGAGCGTGGTCAAAGGCGGCTATTCACCAAACTACAAATGCGCAGTTGTAACAAGCGTTTTTGATACAATGGCTGGAAGATGCGGAGATTATGCCTAGTTTCGCTAAACAAAAAACACATCGCTGTAATAATGATTCGGTAGCAATTTTTGTGACGACTCGAAATTCTTCGTTTCAAAGAATGTTTCTGTGCTGAGTATCGGTAGAAAAAAAATTGTTATCCTCACACCGTCGATTGTAAATGTATAGCAATCGACGATTCTTCCTCTATCGAAACTTTGAAATTCAACTGTTATTGCACTAATCTTCGAAGCATTTTTTTTAATCACAGACGAGCAACGTTCGAACGAACATTTATTATTTTTTAACAAATTAATTACGTCTAACGTTGAGAAAATAATTGAAAATCATTGTTGAGTATTGGAAAAGAGTTGCGATCTGTATTTTTTCATTATAATTGATTATTGCTGTTTTGTAGATAAGTATGATGTTGAAGTTTGCATCGTTGGAACGCAACGGAAATAGGTTTTTAAATTTTCATTTTCAGTATTGCTCTTGCTTCTCGTGTCCGTTTAAGCCCGGGTCCTTGAAGGAGAGACCTCGATAAAACTTTTTAACGATTTTTCGCATCGATAATCCAATCTTAAGGGGATTTAAATCGTGTAAAAAATCTATATTCGTTGCGTTCCAACGATGCAAATTTCAACATCATAGATAAGTGACCATACATTGTTTTTTCATTCGAATTCTGCTCATCTTCGTTCTTATAACAAAAATATTTCGCTAAGAATATTTGAATGTAAAATACGTGCAATCGAACGGATTAAGAGTTTCGAGAACAGCTTGCGCTTCTTCATCTTTGCACTAGACGTTCTTCCCTTACCCGCTCTCCTTCTCACGTAATTATCCCAGTAGACGTTAGTCGTGCGATTGCGGAGACGTTCAAAAGTCCATTTTTTTCAATTACATATGAAAAACTTGAATTCCAAATTTCTAACTAATGGATTGTCGTCATGAAAAAAAAATATGGCAATAAAAATATCAGTTTTACATGAAAACTAAGTAATAATGAATCAACAAAATCAACATATTAGTTTTCTGAGTACGATTGAAAAATTAGCTTTTGTTCATCTCTGTTCGATCGAGCGACACCGAGTAAAAAAAAAAACGATCAACATAATTCAACTGGCGGTAAGATTTATTAGAGCAGTTTGTCGCATTTGTCGATTGGAGCTTAGCCATCGAGCGTGCATGCTAGGGCATGCCGAATGTCGTTGTTGTACGGTAAAAAGATAAAAGAAAAAAAAAGGATGAAAAGAAGAAATGTGAAAAAGAAGAGGAGCGAAGAAAAAAAAAGAAAGAACAAATTCTCTTGAATGTGTGTATATCGGTAGGAAGTAAATTCGGTACAAAGCTGTCGTCCTTCGTATCAGGGAACATTGGCTAGTCCTACGAGTCAAGGACAATTAGGAAGCGCGCAGGAAACATCGTCGAGCGATCTGCGCGTAGGTACTGCTGTAGCGTTAGCCTCTTCGGTAGCCAAATATTGGGTCCTTACGAATTTATTCCCCGGCCCGATACCCCAAGTATCGGTCTATCATACCCAACAAAATTCCTCATCGACGAGGAGCACGGGAATCGCTGACATACAAATACAAAACAAGGACACTGTTGCGACGTCACTGTCACACGAGATGGCACTTACCTCGGTTAATCAACATCAGACAAATACTTCGCATCAGCATCATCAAAATTCCGTTAACAACGCCGGAAACAGCAGCAATACCGGCAACATCGTTCACGGCTCATTGCAGTCGAGCTCGCAGGTTTGTCACGCGTAGAATTTGCACGCAAACCTTGTTTATTGTACATTCAACTTTTTTTTTTTCTTTCTTCTCTCTCGTGTGCTCTGCTTGTACGTTGCATCCCCGTAGTTTCTCCAACTTTTTCTGCCATACTTTTTTTGCACATAGACTCGTTGATGAAAAAAAGCATTTAATTAACGAAAGGGAGCGAGCTTCGCGATTAAGTCGGAAAAAACTTTGGTACACAATTTTTGTTCGTCATGATTCAATGAAAATTGTGAAAAATCCTGAAAGAGACCCGGCGAGAGAGTCTCTCGTGGGTGTCTGGTACGCAACAGGGTAGATTTACTAGTGCGAGCTCTAAAGTACATTCGATAATAAAATAAACATTGAAACTGACAAAAATTTCGGAATTCCTCATATTTCCCCGTGAACATTATAAAAACTCTTCTTCAATTATCCGGCGTCAAGATGCTGCCCGGGTCTCTTGATATCGGTCAAATCGTTGTTAATCTAAAATTTTCGAAAAATCTTGGTACATCTACCTTCAAAGCTACTCGACGAAAATCACAACTCACGCCCATTGTGATGTAAAAAGTTTTATCTCATTCAAATGTGAAATCAGGCTTGTGCTTTTCCGGTCAATGTATCTCGCGAAAAATCCACTTTTACGAACGATACTCAAAGTGCGTGTGTGCGAGAGTGAGAGCGCGTGCCTTTTTCCGTTTGTTTTCTATCGTTCTATTTGGAAAACAGATTCCAGTCTCGCTGCCAGGCCTGAATCTAGACGGGACACACATACAGGCGAGTCATTTGCAGGCTGCACACGCGCAGATGCAGCAACAGATGCAATCGCAGCAACAGCTGCATCAGCAGCAACAACAACAGCAACAACAGCAGCAGCAACAACAACAACAACAACAGCAGCAGCAGCAGCAGCAGCAATCGCAGCAACAGGCACATCATCAGATGCAAAGTCATCAAAATCCACAGAATAATGGACCAAATTCACAAAATCCTAACACACAGCGCGACGAAAACAAAGTCAAGGACGAGGGCGGTAGCTGTACTACCGAACGTTGTAGCGACAATCAAGTGCATTGTCAAGTGCAATGCGATCTTCAGCTTCAACAGCCGCAGGACTTGCAACAGAGTATGATGCAACAGCAACAACAACAACAGCAACAACAGATTGGCGTTAGTATAAGCAATGCCGGCAATGACAATGGCAGTCAGAACAATGCGGTCAAGTCGGAGAAAGAAAAGGAACTGCGACAACTGAACATGACACAGTAAGTTAATTGATTCATTTTTTTTTCTTCTTTTGTCATTACGGCAATTAAGAGAGGCAACGAAACACAAAAGTAACGTGTTTCGTTATTTTTGCGACGGAAAAAGTCTAAACGAGAGATTGCACGGAATGCCTTCCTGGTTGTGTACAAAATATTCCTGTTTTTTTCCTTAAAGAAGACATGGCACTCGATTCTCGAAACTCTCGAAATGCGAGATAAATATTTCGAATTTCGAAGCCAGTTTATCGTCAATCTGATTGGTTGTCGTGAGGCGCGCGTAATTCAAACACGATTTAGTTCACTGTCAAACAACATCTATGGTATACAAAGATTTAATAAGATTAAAGATTCAATAGATCATTGACTCTCGCCCAATGAAATTCTCAAAATTTAAAAACCTTATATAATAAAGAAATGCGAGATAAATATATCGAATTGTGAAGCCCGTTTATCGTCAATCTGATTGTTTGTCGTAAAGCGCGCGTAATTCAAACACGATTTCGTTCACCATTAAACAACATCTGTAGTATACAAAGATTCAATAAGATCAAAGATTCAATGGATTATTGACTCTCGCCCAATGCAATTCTCATAATTTAAAAATCTTATAATAAATTATGTACTATTTAACGAAAATGACAACCGATCGAGACGAAATAATCTTAGCGACTGCTGTATGGTGACAAAATCCGTTGTGCCGTTTGGGAAAAAGTATAAGAATTTGCAGTTGATTCTTAATCTAAAGGACAAGTTCGAAATATGAAACATTCAAGCGCGAGCGAAGCGAGCGCGTTGTTGCTAGTGTACGTAAAAAATTCTAAGAGGGGAGTTCGATTTTTTTTTCAACTTTTAGATTTCCAAAAGAACGTGTATGATCTGAATATTTGTTTGCACAAACGTGGAAACATTTTCAACAATCGCTCGTTTGGGATTTTCGATTCGATTTTTTTCTTCTTTTTTTTTTAAATCTCGGGCAACTTGAAAATGATCGTGGAGCTCACCTCCTTAAGGTAGTAGTCTGGTAACTTAAGGCCTTACATACGTCCAGCGGTACCGAAAACGTACCAAAAGAAAAACTGTTTTTAGGAGGGATAGAAATAGAAATTGATAAAAAAATTCTTACACATTGTTTATTACTGTGTTAAGTTTGTAAAAAAATTTATTTCAATTTTTTTTTTTTTTAAATTACAACATGAAAAATCATATTTTTTGAAGCACTGTAAAAAAAAAGTTGACGGATCTGCAAAATGTAAAAAAATTCTTGTAAAATAAGGTAGTAGTTATAGTCTGTCGAGCCGGACTTTTGAAATTCGAAAAATTAAACAATTTACGGTAATTTAAAAAAAAATGTTAAGTTTGTGTCAAAAAAGTCACACTTTAATTGTTTTTATAAAATTTTCTAATTATAATTTTAAAAATCCGGCTCGACAGACTATAGAAAAAACAATTCCCGAATATTTAAAAAAAAAAATCATCAAAAAATATTAAAAACCGTACGAGTTATCATGCCGACCGTGTCAGAAAAAGTAGTTTTGAGAAAAACGCGTTTAAAGTTTCAAGCGCGTTTCGCTCGAAGTCGCGCGCGGCTGGAGCAAGAACTTTATGAATTTTTTAAATTTATTTAGTTAACTTACGTCTAATCTCCCATTCCAGCTTCATATTGTACGCCTTCCTTGTCAGTAAAAAATTGTTGTTGTTTATTTTTTTTCTAATCGACGAATTGTTCGACAACTCAACTCAGGTAGGCGCGCGTCAGACCTTTGTCCTTTCGTCGGGCAGTCACATTATCTACAATAACTTTTGAACTATGGGGAATTTTTACAATCAGCTTACACAGAAATACGCCTAAGACTATAAGGAATAATAATCTGTAAACAAAAAAAAATCGATTTTTTGAAAATTCTCGACGTATGTAAGGCCTTAAGCCGATTTTCATGTCTTTTTTTGTAGAGCGTCTTTTTGGTAGGAAAATAAAAATGAATCCTTTTGGATATTTAGGATGTTTTTATTTACATATTAAAGATACAAAAAAAAAAATTTTTGAAAAAATTTAATAGTTTATTATTATTATTATTATTGATCGAAGTTGGCACCTCGAAAAAGAAAAGCGCGTGGGTGGCCCCGGTGATTTTGGCTCTTGATGTTATGTGAAATCCAAAATTCTTGATAATTCTTAATCTATAGACATGTCATTCTGGTCGGAACTACTGAAGTTAAATTTCATGGATGAATAACAAAATGGCGGACTTTGGAAAAAAAAAGTTTGGCGGACTTTGGAAAAAAACGTTTTTTTTTTTTTTTTTTTCCAAAGTCAATAATAATAATAAACTATTAAATTTTTTCGAAAACATTTTTTTTGTATCTTTAATATGTAAATAAAAACATCCTAAATATCCGAAACGATTCATTTTTATTTTCCTACAAAAAAAAACGCCCTCCAAAAAAGACATGAAAATCGGCTTAAGTTACCAGACTACTACCTTAATAGATTCGTGATTTTCAATTGTCGCTATTTGCTATTTAATTCATTGGAATTATTGAATTAATTTGGATCAATTGTTGTTGAAAATTAATTCATGTTAACTATATTTGTTTATTTTTCCATTTGGTTTAAAACAAATTATATAAATCAGAGGCCATTACGTTCTTATATCCTAAAACTCAAAATTTGATAAAGAATACGTTCGACAATTGTATCCTAAAATTCGTAAGTAAAATATAGACTAAGGATGAATGTAATTTAACACCGAAAATATTTTGAATTCAATGATTTCTTTTCGAAATCTGATTTTTATTAATTCGTTACATTCTTCCGTTTTATTTTTTTTATTTTTATTTTTTAAGATTTCAAGTACCAGATTTGAAGCCCGGTGGTCACATGATGGACGTGAGAACCGCGGATGGATCGGTAGTGAAGATAAGCGCCGGTAACGAGCAAGATCTCGCGAAAACATTGGGCGTCGAGATGGTACAAAATATGTACAAGGTCAATGTCGAGGATATAAATCAGCTTCTCGCTTATCACGAGGTATTCGGCAAGCTGCAGAGTGAAATTGCCGCTGGTACTACGCTCGTCGGTGGTACAGTACCGACACAAACGGTGACCACGATACAGAACGGTACGCCGATTGTTCAGCAAGTGCAGCTCAACAAATTCGACATAAAAACGAGCGACGGCGAGGCAACACCGGGACCAAGCGCGTCACCCGTTTCCGTTGGTAGTCACGCTTGCGAAGTGTGCGGCAAAATATTTCAATTTCGCTATCAGCTTATCGTACATCGCAGATATCACACCGAACGAAAACCCTTCACGTGTCAGGTAAATACATATATATTCGGTAAGAAAAATAAAATAAAAATTAAATACGATAAAAAGTACGCTGGAGAATGTTTGAACAATTTTCGTTACAAAGCAATAAAATACGGGGCCGGGTCGAAGTTTCGAACCGTAAAAGCTTCGACGGTGCAAAACTTCGTATTTTAATAGTACGAATTACACGGTTCATTCCGACGGCAGTTTGAATAATCGACTGTAACATCGAACGGGTATGAATCGATACCAAAAATGATACGAATTTAATATCGTCGAGTGAATATTTTTTCGAAAGATTACGCAGACGACAGAGCAATTCATCGAACGGTCGGTAATTCTACTAAAAAAAATTCCGAATTGGTGAATTTTTAGAGATCCGCAAAGTTCCGAAAATTATATTATCGAACAAGAAACTATCGGAAAGGTGCGAACGTAATAAAATTGAAGAAAAGAATTCTCGGGTATACGAATTTTACGGACTCCGAAAATTACGGTGTCGACGATGCGGTATTCCGAAAATAAAAGTTCCGACGGGGCAAAATTTCGAAAATTTCCAATTCGTGCCCCACTGGACATAGCACCACTGGTGTTATGGTCCTATGGATCTTCTTTCACGAGCGAGCGTCAGAGCCAACTGGTAGCGCTACTTTTACTCTCTTTCGAAATTTTGCCCTGTCGGAATTTTGCCCCGCCGAATTAAGGGAGGGGTAAGGGTTTCAGCGTTAAAAAAAACACTTTTTTCGCGATTTTTTTTCTCAACTATGGATTGAGCAATTTTATTCGAACCTTTTGTACATTATTGAGCATACTTTTGACAATGTTGCGTAATTTTTTCATGCAGAAATATTGAAGCATAAGCCCGTAACGGAGCTTCCCCCGGAACGTCTTGGAAAAAAAAACAATTTGCGGTGTTCACTATAACTCGGCCGGAAATTATCTGAAAATGAAAAACCATGAAAATTTAGTCAAATTAGAATCAAATCTTCCCCCCAACGTTTTCTGATAATTTTTTTTTTCATTTAAACATTTTTGGCGGCCATCCAAAGTGTGAACTGTTATTTTTCACGAAAAATTCCGCCATTTTGTGGGTGGGAAACACCCTTAATGTAAAAAAAAAAAAATTTACTAAACGTTGGGGGGAGGTATTTTATATGTAGAAAATGTGTACAAAGTTTGAAATGAATCGGTCGAGTAGTTTTCAAATGGCAGTGAACACGGACTTTGAAAAAGTAATTTTGAGAAAAACGCGTCTAAAGTTTATGAAGTAAAAAAGTGAACAAATTTTTTTTTTTTCCAACTTACACAGAATCATCGATTCCAGCTCGTTTCTTCTTTTAAGGGAGGGGTAGAGTTTCAGCGTAAAAAAAAACACTTTTTTTGCGATTTTTTTTCTCAAATATGGATTGAGCAATTATATTCGAACCTTTTGTATATTATTGAGCATATTTTTGACAATGTTGTGTAATTTTTTCATGCAGAAATATTGAAGCATAAGCCCGTAACAGAGCTTCCCCCGGAACGTCTTGGAAAAAAAAACAATTTGCGGCGTTCACTATAACTCGGCCGGAAATTATGTGAAAATGAAAAACCATGAAAATTTAGTCAAATTATAATCAAATCTTCCCCCCAACGTTCTCTGATAATTTTTTTTTTCATTAAAAAATTTTTGGCGGCCATCTAAAGTGTGAACTGTTATTTTCCACGAAAAATTCCGCCATTTTGCGGGTGGGAAACACCCTTAATGTAAAAAAAAAAAAATTTTACTAAACGTTGGGGGGAGGTATTTCATATGTAGAAAATGTGTACAAAGTTTGAAATGAATCGTTCGAGTAGTTTTTAAATGGCAGTGAACACGGACTTTGATAAAGTAGTTTTGAGAAAAACGCGTCTAAAGTGCGCTGCTAGCCCGACCGCCCGCAGCTGTTAGAGGTATAGCGTTAAAGGCCAGGAGATTAATAAGACAATAACTTCAAGAATATTGCTTAGATCGGTTTAAAATTTTAAGGACATATTCTTGAAATGTTAAACAATAAGATAAGACAAAAAAAAATTCGATCTTTCGAAAGTGAAAACCCGTAACCCGCCCTTAATACACTATCGTCTGTTTACCCTTTTCGGGACATGCAAATTCTCATATATTTGGCTTCGAACTTTTTTTTTCGGAACCTTTTCAGGTATAAAACTCAACCGTTCGGCAACTCGAGTTTCTAACACAACCAATTTTTCGGAACTTTACGTTTACGAATCATTAAAATACGATTTTTTAAGGGGGGAGGTAGGGTTTTAAAGGCGAAAAAAAGCATATTTTTATGATTTTTTTGCGGCGACATGAGTAATATAATTTTATTAAATAGAATTACATATTATTGTACAACTATTGAAGTATCTCAGAAAAAATTTTCAATGAAAAATATTGATAAATAAGCCGGTGACGTTGAATCTCCAGAGGCGCCTTGAAAAAAAGTGGTTTTGCGGTGAACATTATAACTCGTTACCGGATCATCCGAAACAAAAAAATTGATATGCATTTTAAAGGTGATGTATTTCTCGAGGTAATCAGGAAGTTTTTTTTTTTTTTTTTCTTTCTATTTTTTGCAGCACTTGGAAGTGAAAAACGCAATTTTAGCTAAAAAAATCGCGCTTAATTTGTTATTAAAAAATTGAAAAAAAAAAAACTCCCGATTACCTGTTGATTTATGTGAAGAAGTAATGTTTAAATTTTCAAAAGGATCGGTTCAGTAGATTTTGAGTTCTAATGTTCACAAACTTCAAAAATTACGTTTTCGGGAAAATCGATTTAAAGTTTTTTATACGTGAAAATCAGGTATGACCGCCGGTCGTTTGAAACGCTGTAACTCCGTTAGTTTTACTCCGATTGACTTAAAATTTATACACAATATTCTCGACATATTGTTCATTCAGAAAAAAATGCAAAAAAATAATTTAACCCCCCCCCAAGTAGTAGGATTTTTTGATTTTCGATACTTTTGCGGGTCGGTCCCATAATTATCCTTGTCATTTAATCCTCGATGTATAACTATTCTTCGCAATGACATTTCTGTTTTTAAAAAGGACGGATTTTAAAAATTTCGAAAAGTTTTAAGATCGTTCGACATAAATTCGGAGTTTTGAACCGTCGAAGCTTTTACGGTTCGAAACTTCGACCCCGCCCCTAAAATACATAGACTCTTAGCTTAGCGAAGTACGGGTAGGGAGTGATAGGGTGAAAAATGGAAAAAATGGAATTGGGAAGAGTCATACGCGAAAACCCGCAAGGGTATACGTTGAAACAGAAAAAAAAAAAAATTCTTAATAGTTTTTTGGAAAACATAAGTGTTATTTTTGTTTACGTAAATATATAAATATTGATATTTACTTCTAATAAGTAAAAAATCTAAAAAAAATACTATAAAGTCACAAATTAGTACAAATTACTGCTAGTTTAATTTTTCTTAAATTAACTTAAAAATATGGAAGAAAGAAAAAAAAATTTAGAATAAAAAAAAAAGAAATTAACGATAAATATAATGCATATTTGAAAATTTTTATTATGTAATCAAAGCCGTTAATTTATTTCTCTTTTTCGTTTCAGGTTTGCGGCAAGGCATTTACAAACGCGAACGATCTGACTCGTCACGGTAAATGTCATCTGGGTGGTTCGATGTTCACGTGCGCCGTGTGCTTTCACGTATTCGCGAACGCTCCGTCTCTCGAACGTCATATGAAACGTCACGCTACCGACAAACCGTACAATTGTACCGTTTGCGGCAAGAGTTTCGCCCGCAAGGAGCATCTCGATAATCACACACGTTGTCACACCGGCGAAACGCCGTACAGGTGAGGAAAAAAAACATTGATTCAAAAGCGCTAAAACAATCCGCATTTTCCTTTATTAATGTTTTTTTTTTTTTTTGTGGCTTTTCTTTTCTTTTTTACTCTCTCAGGTGTCAGTACTGCGCCAAGACGTTTACGCGCAAAGAGCACATGGTCAATCACGTGCGTAAACACACCGGCGAGACTCCGCATCGTTGTGACATCTGCAAGAAGAGCTTTACCCGAAAGGAACACTTTATGAATCACGTTATGTGGCACACCGGTGAAACGCCCCATCATTGTCAGGTCTGCGGTAAAAAATATACTCGCAAAGAACATCTGGCCAATCATATGCGCTCGCACACCAACGATACTCCTTTCCGCTGTGAAATATGCGGTAAGTTTGTCCGTCTCGGCTCCTCTCTTCGTTGTTTACCTCGTGTAGAACGAAAATTTGGTGCTGTCGATCGGTCAAAGTTTCACGGGGAACGAACTGGAAACAAAATTTTAGCATTTTAATCTTTGAATTATCGTTTTTTTAACGATTTAAATGATTTTTTAATATTTTACGAACTCCAATGTCGAAAATGATTTTTCGTTATAGTTTATCCATCTTCACTCCGCCCTTCTTTGTTTACCGCTTGTAGAACGAAAATTTGGTGCTGTCGTTCGGTCAAAGTCTCACGGACACCAAATTGGGAAAAAAAACTATTTTTAATCTCTGAATTATCGTATTTTTAACGATTTAAATGATTTTTCCATATTTTACGAATTCCAATGTCGCAAATGGTTTTTCGTTATAGTTTATCCATTTTTACTCTGCTCTTCTTTGTTTACCTCTTGTAAAACGAAAATTTGGTGCTGTCGTTCGGTCAAAGCCCACGGAGACCAAATTGGAAAAAAAAACTATTTTTAATCTCTGAATTATCGTTTTTTTTAAACGACTCAAACGATTTTTCGATATTTTGCTAATTGCAACGTCGAAAACAATTTCCACATTTTCAAACGCCATTTTGGCTCGTCATTATTTCCGGATAAAATGGTTTTTTCGCTATAGTTTATGCGTCCTTACTCCTCTCTTTGATGTTTACCTCGTGTAGAACGAAAATTTGGTGCTGTCGTTCGGTCAAAGTCTCACGGAAAACAAAATGGCAAAAAAACTGTGATATCAATCTTTGGATTATCCTTTTTTTAATTTTTTGTAACGATTTAAACGATTTTTCGATATTTTGCTAATTGCGGCGTCGAAAACAATTCGTACATTGCAGCGCCATTTTGGCCCGGCATTATTTCCGATTAAAATGGTTTTTCCGCTATGAAAGCTCTAGCACGACGTAAAAACACGTTTTCCTTTTTAATTCCGATACTTGTTAAGCGTGAATGACACTCGGCGTTTGTTTATACGAGTAAAATTGGCGCTGTAACGAGCCAATCGATAATTGAGAATAAGTCATTTTTTCGTTCAACGTGAATTTCATTATTTTTCTTTTTGACTTTCATTAATTTCACGTATCGTAAAGCGTGTAATCTCTGTAAGGTCACGAGGTAATTGCGATAAATGCATTCCAAGTACCCGACTATTGAGAGAATCATACAAAGAGCGCGGGACGGGGGGGGGGGGGGAAGGAACGACGAAATAAAATTCGCTAGAATTGATCGCGCATCGTGTTCGCGACCCCCGACCGTCTCTGCCCCTCGTCGCGTCGACTCGCGGTCTCTGTATCGCGCTCTCCGAGTTGCGCGCACATTCCTTCGCTCTCCAAAGGCTCACCCCCCTCCCTTCTCTATAACCTTAGAATTCGCGGTTACTACCTTTGTCCGAGCCACTACGATTTTACGCTTACCGTTCTCAATCGTTGCTCTGTGCGGATAACATTCTCCAAATCATTGTATCAATTCTTTTTCCTCTTTGTTTATTCTTTCCGCTGCCACCTGCCGGCCCCCCCAACACTACCAACGTTATAGATTAATAATAAAAAAAAAAGCATAAAGTGCATTTTTGTTTCTCCATTCAAAATTCAGGATCTCGGCGGCTTCGAAAAAGTCCGTAAAAATAATTATCACTCCGTGACAATAGGCTTCGAAACTCGTGGCAATAATTGTGATGGCATGACTTGCTATTTCGTAAATATCAGTGGTTAGTATTTCGAAGAAGAAGGAAAAAAACAATGATAATTTTTTTTGAATGAGCAAAATGTTACGTCGCCGTTTGGTTTGGTTTGGTTTGGTTTGGTTTGGTTCGCATGTTTTTATGAATGTGTGCGTGTGTTATTCGACCGACACTAGCCGGAAGGACGCGAAAGTACTACTCGTTTCTCATAACAAAGCCTCTTAACGTTTCATTCGATCATTCATTTTTGCGAATAGGAAAAAATCACGTTTTTTTTACCCTCGAATCTTCTATTTTCTTTTTTCCCCCTCTGTATTAATCGTTGTAGGTTTTTCAACCAGCGATGGGCGGCGCCGGAAGTGCTAGAGCGTTGTTTATTGCAAACAGCCAATTCATACTTGTGCCGTTTTAAATGGGTGGTCTTTTTTTTTTCTTCATATCTTCTTATTTGTGTCTTTATTTTTTCATTCGATTCGAGAGAGCAATCGATTTTTATTTTTCTCCAACCTCGTTAGTGTTGTTATTTTGTATGAGCGGTAGCGCGCGCGCGTCGTCAACAATTGCACCCACTTTCGTGTATTCTCTCGAGCCGGAAAAGGCGTAGAGAGAAAGGGGGAATAATGGGTGAAAGGCGCGTCGATAGATGGGGCGATGAATTATTATTATTATTATTATTATTATTTTTCGTCTTTTTGTTCTTTCTCTGCTTTACGCTCCGCTTCTCGATAGTCCGGAGAGACGATAATCGCGTGTCTTACGCACTTTATCGTGTACGAAAGCTCTTTGCCCTCGTGTCTGATGTAACAGTACGTTTACACACGTGCGCAATGATAATTACAAAATACGATCTAGGGTTATACTCGATTATGGAACGAAAACGGTGCGTTAACGAGCGAAAAATAAAACTTTCTTTCCCACTCGAGTTATTCACTAAAACGCGAATTCAATTTTTTTTTATTTGCTATTGTTAATACGGCTGGGGGAGACTCGATGAGCATTTTCACGAGGCACCGGTAACAATTGATGTTCCCATGATGCTTTCCCAAAAAAAAAAAATAGTACTACCCCTAAATAATTCATATATTACATAATTCATACAAATCAAAAAAGTACTAAATAGTACTACCCCTAAATAATTCATATATTACATAATTCATACAAATCAAAAAAGATAACAAGGGATTTCAAAAAAAGTTTGTCAAATATTACGAATTTTTTAAACAACGAAATCCGAAATTTAAGCGCTCGCATGACGCTGCGCGCGCTGAAATCCGAGTAAATTTGAAAAATTATTATAAAGGTTATATGGTGGAAAAACAATTACATTGTTGATTTCACATTTTTTGTTAACTTTTCAACTGTACAAAAAATTTTTTTTATTTTTTTTTATTAATATGAACATTATTTTTTACGGGTATAAATGGACTACTGATGAAAACCGTGGCGCCTCCCTGTCGACATCATAACTTCACCAAAAATTATCCAATCTGCAAAAATAAAAAAGAATCTAATAAAATAATGTAGTAGTAATACGGTCCGGTACGGTTTGACGGTTTCTTTTTTTTTTTTTTTTTTTTCCTTTCAAAAATAAAGAAATTACAGTATTTCAAACTTTAGTATGCAATTTGAAAAAAAAAAAATGAGTTTATTAATTTATAAAAAATTGTATGGCCAAAAAATGTTTAAAACCTCTGATCAGATTATAGAGAAAATAATTATCAAGATTTAAAAAAAAAGTTAAAAAATATTAAAAACACGTTTAAAGTTGGACAGATTGGAATTTTGTTAAAAGTTTTTTTTTTTATGAAAGTATAAAGAATAAAAATCAGTAAAAAAAAACCATTTTTTGAAAATTTCCGGAGTATTTGAGCCCTTGACAAACAAACAAAGAATCATTAATTTTTAATTTTTTTTCTAACGAAAAATTAACAATTTTTAAAACCATACTTTCAAATGACAAAATTCGAGAGTATAAATCTACTTTCAAATTTTTTTTCTACAATGAAAAATTAAAACTTTGAATGTTTATTTTTTTTGACAAATTTCCATGAAATTCTCAAGCATATTCAAAATTCACGATCTTCAATTTTCACCGAGTCGAACTTTTCGATACAAAATAGCGTACAATAAAAATCCTCAGTGTCAAAAAAAAAATAGTACAATGCGACCAAGGACCAAAAAGTTGTTCACTTGTTCCTTTCGTGATTTTGAATAAAGACCCAAATTAATTTAAAATCAAAGAGTCACCCCGATTTCTCGATTTAAGGTAGTAGTCTGGTAACTTAAGCCGATTTTCATGTCTTTTTTGGAGGGCGTTTTTTTGTAGGAAAATAAAAATGAATCGTTTTGGATATTTAGGATGTTTTTATTTACATATTAAAGATACAAAAAAAAAATTTTTTGAAAAAATTTTATAGTTTATTATTATTATTATTATTGATCGAAGTTGGTACCTCAAAAAAAAAGCGCGTGGGTGGCCCCGGTCATTTTGGCTCTTGATCTTATCTGAAATAAAAAATTCTTGATAATTCTTAATCTATAGACGTGTCATTCTGGTCGGAACTACTGAAATTAAATTTTATGGGATAAATAACAAAATGGAAAAGGACGTTTTTTTCCAAAGTCCGCCATTTTGTTATTTATCCATGAAATTTGACTTCAGTAGTTCCGACCAGAATGACATGTCTATAGATTGAGAATTATCAAGAATTTTTGATTTCAGATAACATCAAGAGCCAAAATCACCGGGGCCACCGACGCGCTTTTTTTTCGAGGTGCCAACTTCGATCAATAATAATAATAATAATAAACTATTAAATTTTTTCAAAAAATTTTTTTTCTATCTTTAATATGTAAATAAAAACATCCCAAATATCCAAAACGATTCATTTTTATTTTCCTACAAAAAAACGCCCTCCAGAAAAGCCATGAAAATCAGCTTAAGTTACCAGACTACTACCTTGAGGGAGGGGTAAGGGTTTCAGCGTTAAAAAAAAACACTTTTTTTGCGATTTTTTTTCTCAAATATGGATTGAGCAATTTTATTCGAACCTTTTGTACATTATTGAGCATACTTTTGACAATGTTGCGTAACTTTTTCATGCAGAAATATTGAAGCATAAGCCCGTAACAGAGCTTCCCCCAGAACGTCTTGGAAAAAAAAACAATTTGCGGTGTTCACTATAACTCGGCCGAAAATTATCTGAAAATGAAAAACCACGAAAATTTAGTCAAATTATAATCAAATCTTCCCCCCAACGTTCTCTGATAATTTTTTTTTTTCATTTAAAAATTTTTGCCGGCCATCCAAAGTGTGAACTGTTATTTTCCACGAAAAATTCCGCCATTTTGTGGGTGGGAAACACCCTTAATGTAAAAAAAAAAAAATTTACCAAACGTTGGGGGAAGGCATTTCATATGTAGAAAATGTGTACAACGTTTGAAATGAATCGGTCAAGTAGTTTTTAAATGGCAGTGAACACGGACTTTGAAAAAGTAGTTTTGAGAAAAACGCGTCTAAAGTGCACCGCTAGCCCGACCGCCCGCAGCTGTTAGAGGTTAAAGGCGTTAAAGGCCAGGAGATTAATAAGACAATAACTTCAAGAATATTGCTTAGATCGGTTTAAAATTTTAAGGACATATTCTTGAAATGTTAAAACAATAAGATAAGACAAAAACAAATTCGATCTTTCGAAAGTGAAAACCCTTACCCCGCGCCCTGAATAGAATAAAAACGAACGATCGAAATATCACGCAATCATAAATGCGTTTATCCATTTGAAATCATGGTATCTAATGTGAAATTTTTTTTCTTTTCTTTTTGTTCCAAATCACACAAACAGGCAAGTCCTTTACGAGGAAGGAGCACTTCACGAATCACATAATGTGGCACACCGGCGAGACACCGCATCGCTGTGACTTCTGCTCGAAGACGTTCACGCGAAAGGAGCATCTACTGAATCACGTACGACAGCACACGGGTGAGTCACCACACCGATGCGGCTTCTGCTCCAAATCGTTCACCAGAAAGGAACACCTTGTTAACCACATCCGCCAACACACAGGTGAGAGCGGTTGGCAGATGTTCACTTCACGGGCAACCAATTCTTCTTTATTTATTTATTCTTTTCGTACACTTTTTTTTTTACCGTTTTTCACCACTTTTTTTCCTTTTTTTCTTCGTCTCTAACGTTGTTTCTTGGTGATATGTATTCTCTGTCTTTTTTTTTGCGTGTCGCGACGAAAAGAAACAGGTCCGGGTCTACAGTTGCAAAAAAGGGGAAAAAAAAAATGAAAGTCATGAATTATTTTTGAATTAATGAGAATTTCCATTCGTTACGATTATTCTGATCCTTACATCGGCGACTTTTTTTTTTCTTCATTATTAGTTTCCAGACGAGAGCAAAATTTCAGCGTCGGCTTTCGTAACATGTTTTTTTTTTAATAAAAAAAAAAAATTGTAAAAATCATTGTACTAACAATCTCGTCGCAGCGTTATCGTCGCTTTTCGTCATCGACATCATCGCACTGCCTGAAAAACACCGCTCTCATACAATGCATCGTCGGGATCTTCTTAATATTCGTACTTTCACTATTCTCCGTTCGGTTTCTTTGTTTTTTTTTTTTTTTTAATTTTTACATATCGAATTAAATTCGTTAATGTTACGAAAATTCATCCGGGATCTCAAGTCACTGTCACGAAAAGTTAAATGAAACTGGTAACTTAAGCCGATTTTCATATCTTTTTTGGAGGGCGTTTTTTTTGTAGGAAAATAAAAATGAATCGTTTAGCATATTTAGGATGTTTTTGTTTACATATTAAAGATACAAAAAGAAAATTTGTTGAAAGAATTTAATAGCTTATTATTATTATTATTATTGATCGAAGTTGGCACCTCGAAAAAAAAGCGCGTGCGTCGCCCCGGTGATTTTGGCTCTTGATGTTATCTGAAATAAAAAATTCTTGATAATTCTTAATCTATAGACATGTCATTCTGGTCGGAACTACCGAAGTTAAATTTCATGGATAAATAACAAAATGGCGGACTTTGGAGAAAAAAAAACTTGTTTTTCCGCCAAAATCACCGGGGTCCACGCCCTTTTTTTTCGAAGTGCCAACTTCGATCAATAATAATAATAATAATAAACTATTAAATTTGTTCAAAATTTTTTTTTTTCGTATCTTTAATATGTAAATAAAAACATCCTAAATATCCAAAACGATTCATTTTTATTTTCCTACAAAGAAAAAACGCCCTCCAAAAAAGACATGAAAATCGGCTCAAGTTACCAGACTAATGCCTTAAATTAGAAAAAAAAAAGACTGAAGATGATTTTTTACCTTGGATGATAGAAGCACGGATATTGCAATAGCGCATTTGTCAACAAAAAAAAAAAAAAGGAAGAAACAAAACAAAGCATTTCATTTAATCTCCAGAGGTAAAAAAAAAATTCGAAAAATCGATCGAGCATCGACAATTTCATTCGTCGTTCGTTGCAACGTCCGTGCATCGCGGCAAAACTCGCCTTGTGCAGGATAATCCCCACGTCTGTATGACGAGTAAAAAAAAAAAAAAGAAGAAAATTCGGCAAAATTGAGAGAGAAAATTGAAAAAAATAATAATAATTTAAAAATAAACGCAACAGAAAAGATCGAAGCAATATTGTTGATCGAAATACACAGGTGAAACACCCTTCCGCTGTCAATACTGTCCGAAAGCTTTTACGCGGAAGGACCACCTCGTTAACCACGTCAGGCAGCACACGGGTGAGTCACCGCACAAGTGCCAGTATTGCACCAAATCGTTCACGCGGAAGGAACATTTGACAAATCACGTCCGTCAACACACAGGCGAATCGCCACACCGATGTCACTTCTGCTCCAAGTCATTTACTCGCAAGGAGCACTTGACGAATCACGTACGAATCCACACCGGGGAATCGCCGCACAGATGTGAATTTTGCCAGAGGACGTTCACGAGAAAGGAACATCTCAATAATCATCTTCGTCAGCATACCGGAGATTCGTCACACTGTTGCAACGTTTGTAACAAACCGTTCACCCGAAAGGTCAGTTTTTTTTTTTAAAGATTTGCCTACGACTCATTGACGATTTTTTTTTTTTTTCGTTCCCCGTAAGTCATTGTTGCGTTTTAGGGTTGACGATATTTGGAATTAAGGGATAATTTTTGGGATTCTAATATCTAGCTACCATTAGAGATAAATCGACGATAAATCGTTGTCAATTTTTCTCTGGGCATCGGTGGAACGTAAAAAACAAGATGACGTATAGATGCTAGCGATAAAAATACATTTGCGATTCATAATTTGTCGTTAAAATAATTTTATCGAAAATCGGCAACATTTAATGTTTCATTCATGCGAGTATAGAAACGAAATTTTGAAATTTAAGATAGTAGTCTGGTAACTTAAGCCGATTTTCAATGTCTTTTTTGGAGTGCGTTTTTTTGTGGGAAAATGAAAATGAATCGTTTTGGATATTTAGGATGTTTTTATTTGCATATTAAAGATACAAAAAAAAAAATTTTTGAAAAAATTTAATAACTTATTATTGTTATTATTATTGATCGAAGTTGGCACCTCGAAGAAAAAGCGCGTGGGTGGCCCCGGTGATTTTGGCTCTTGATGTTATCTGAAATCAAAAATTCTTGATAATTCTTAATCTATAGACATGTCATTCTGGTCGGAACTACCGAAGTTAAATTTCATGGATAAATAACAAAATGGCGGACTTTGGAGAAAAAAAACTTTTGTCCAAAGTCCGCCATTTTGTTATTTATCCATGATATTTAACTTCATCAGTTCCGACCAGAATGACATGTCTATAGATTAAGAATTATCAGGAATTTTTTATTTCAAGGTGCCAACTTCGATCAATAATAATAATAATAATAAACTATTAAATTTTTTCAACAAAATTTTTTTTTGTATCTTTAATATGTAAATAAAAACATCCTAAATACCCAATAAGATTAATTTTTATTTTCCTAGAAAAAAGCGCCCTCCAAAAAAGACATGAAAATCGGCTTAAGTTACCAGACTACTACCTTAAGAGCCTTTCAACCTTTATTTCGTACTTTTATAATGAACATTGATTACATTGCCGAAAGATTTTTTTTAAATCTTTTCGGTAACACTTAATTTTTCATTCCGTTCAAGCGAGTATGCAAACGAAATTTCTTATTGAAAATGCAGAAAAATCGTAAGGCCCTTCGACTTTTTGAATATTTCGTTATGTTTAAAATTAAACATAACGAGTCCTCGCAAAAAAAAACTGGTCTTCTTCCGTTAATTTGGAGGATTAAAGAAAAAATTTGCTCGCATAAAGTGACGGACTACCACGTCGAGAAACGCGGGTATTAATAAAAAGCTCTTTCGATCACCGGCACTTTAACCTTTTTTTTTTCCCTCATTTTAGGAACATCTCGTGAATCACATGAGATGTCACACCGGCGAACGTCCGTTCGTGTGTACCGAGTGCGGCAAGAGTTTCCCGCTAAAGGGCAATTTACTTTTCCACATGCGTTCGCACAACAAGGGCAGCAACGCCGAGAGGCCGTTCAGATGCGATCTGTGCCCGAAGGATTTTATGTGCAAGGGTCATCTCGTTTCGCACAGACGTTCGCACTCGGACGAGAGGCCTCACAGTTGTCCCGATTGCGGCAAGACATTCGTCGAGAAGGGAAATATGCTGAGACATTTGCGAAAGCACGCTGCCGAAGGACCACCGACCCAGGTAACAACGGCTTCGACGATTCCGCAGACCGGTGTACTGCCGATACCAGCGGCGGCTGTTCTCGTTGGACATCCATTAGCACCGCCGGCACCACCGGTTGTCCCTCAGCACACCGTTGTCGTACCAACACCGCCGGGTGTTCTAACGTCGTACTGAAATCTCGGCTGAGAAAAATCCGGATATTTCATCGACGCCATCTTGGCTTACGTGTGATTTGCCGAATTCGCGAATCGGCCGAAAGATGAGGGTAGGAGGAGAACGAGGGAGAAAAAAACAAAAAAAAGAAACGATTGAACAGAAAATTCGACAATTCCCCAAAAAACACACCTCTCATAGTACTCCGGGATACTATTTCGTCGTCGCCCGAGCGATCTCCCATTTTCATCGATGAAAAGAGGACAAAAAAAAAACAACTCGTTTTCGCGAACGTTCTCGCGCGGTTCCAGCTTTTCCTTCGTTTTCGCGCGGTCTTTGCGACGCTCTCTCGCGGGCGATACAGGTAAGAAGAAGAAAAAACAGAAAGAAAATCTCGAGATAATCGTAAAACGTTTCTACAAGGGATAAAACGATGAAGATAGAAACAAACAAAAATCCAGAACTAATCGAATTGTAACGCTAAATGTATGAGGGAGGGGAAGGGGGGGGGGCACGGTATAAAAAAAAAGGTGCGATTGGAATATAAGGGAATATAATTATGTACGCCAATTAATAGATTTGCGCAATTGCGTATTATCGTTGAGAATTTAGGCGGGTTGGAGAGGGGAGAATATTGAATTTACCTAAGCGCGTATTGAGCGCCTTAAAAAAAAAAACTATTTTAATCATTTTTTTTCCTTCTAATCGAGTCACGCGGAATCTTCGTGGAAAAAAAAAGAAGATCTGATGATAAAAAAGCAACCTCGTGTTTCGACAAAGTTTACTGATCGATATATATAAATATAAATATATATATATATATATATATATATATATATATATATATATATATATCTAGGTACGCATATATTTTTTTCGTTGTAACGGTTTTATACACGACTCGGGAATCGCTGTGAGATGTAGATACTATATAATATTGTAATAGGTAGCAATTGTGGAATTTAGTATGTCGAGACGACGAAGAAAATAACACGCGTCTCGTGTAGAGTCCCTAGCCGTAAAAAAAAGGAAAAAAAAAAAAGAGAGAAACATCCGAGTGCAATATGGGCTTAGCCGCTTTTGCCGAGGTGTATAACACGCTATTGTAACGATCTACAGCCAAAAATCTCTCGAACGCAAAAAAAACACGTTAATGAAAAAAAAAAAGAAAGAAAAAAAAATAGCAGTTTGTACAGAAGATTAACTTCAACCGATGGTCGATCGCGTTTTTTTTTTTAACGTGACCGTGATTTCGAAGACGAAGAGAGAAAAATAAATTCCCTCTGTGTGTTTCACCAAAGCCGTCTTGCTTCGTTGAGAGGGGAAAAATAAATAAATTTAAAAAAAAAAACCAATGAGATCGAAGTACTAAATAGCAAAAAATTTGCTTCGGCCAAGAGTGTGAAGAACGAAGAGGAGAGGAAAAAAAAAACACGAAAATTCTGCACCTACCGTCTCGTAGAAAAGCAAATTAATAGGGCCACGTATTTCGTATTTAGTGTTAAAACAAAATATCGAACAAAGTTTGTGATTGGAAGGGCCGGACACGAGAATGATGACGTCGTAGCAGTGTGCGCAGCGCTCATTTAGCGATTTTTCTCAAGCTTTTGCAATCGTTGCGATACGTACCGAGCGTACGTTTTATTTCTTTCTTTCCTCCCCCCCACCCCCACCCCCCAGCCATTTTGTTCTCATTTTTTCTTTGCTGTAATGTATAATAATAATTATTATCGAATAAACCGCGATTGTACGGAGTACGAGAAGAACAAACGAAATATCATCGGCCCAGGGCGCGTGTACACAGGACATTTAACATGAAGAAAACGAAAAAAACAAAAAAAAAACAGCATGGATTGACGCTAATTGAATTTTCGATGCTACTTAGAGATCTAGATTCGTATATTAACATTTATGAATATATTAGGATGTTCGAGCAATATACAGGGTGTCCCAATAACTATTAATACCTTGGATATCTTCGAAACTATGAGGTTCACAGAAATATTTGCTGAATCAAAATTGCACAGTACGAAGGGAGCCATTCAATGATACCAAAGTACTCACCCCCCACCCTCTGGGCTGGGGGTGGGACAACTTTGAAATCTTAAATGGGGAACCCCCATTTTTTTATCGTAGATTCGGATTCCCCATAAAAAAAATACGTAACTTTTGTTGAAAATTTTTTTTTCGATTCGCGATAGACGGCGCTGTAATCGCAAAAAACCCCCGAAAGTACAGAAAGTCGATGATACTCACAGTTTCGGTGGTAAATAAAATTACTACGTTTATAGTAAGTGTTCGAAATGACGACCATCGGGTATCAATGCAATATTGGATTCTTTTTTCGATCGATTGACTCGCAAGTTTTACAGCGTCAGAACTTATCGATGCACAGGCTGTAATAATTCTTTGTTTCATGTCGTCAAGTTTAGTTGGTACTTCTTTGTACACTTTGTCTTTCAATGTTCCCCATAGAAAAAAGTCTAAAGGTGTTAAGGTCCGGGGAAAGTCCGGGAAACGAGCTGGCCACGATATTGGACCGGCGCGTCCGATCCAACGATTTCGAAATTTTTTCGTCGAGTTCCCTTCGTGCAATCAATGAATAATGTGCTGGACATCCGTCATGTTGATACCACATGGTTCGTCGTGTAAGTAAAGGCAACTCTTCTAGCAAAAGTCCCAATGTATCTTTGACAAAATTACCGTAGATGTTGCCATTCAAATTTCCATTGATAAAAAAAAGGACGAATAATTTTAGCACCTATGATTCCGCACCGTACATTCACAGACCATTGTCTCTGGCGTTGAACCTGCCGCAGCCAATGTCGATTTTCCGTTGCTCATAAATCCGTGTTATGGAAATTAACGTTCCCACGATTTGTAAATGTTGCCTCATCAGTAAATAAAACGGTATTAAGAAATGACTCGTTGTTTTCGATCTGACGTTGAACCGTTCGACAAAACTTTACGCGATTCACGAAGTCGTTCCCATGCAATTCTTGGCGAAGACTTACATGGTACGGGTGAAATTTGTGACGGTGCATAATGTACGCTAATCCTGCCAATGCCAGATTCATTTTGTATTTGTCGCAAACTAATGTGAGGATCTCGATACACAGTTGCGAGCACACCGATTTCCATTTCTTCATTCGTTACACGTTTCTGGCGTACATTACTACTGGTACGATCAATAGGGAACCCGTTACTCTTGTCAATTCCAAAAAAATTTACAAGTTATTATTTTTTTTTTTAAATTAGGTTCAGTATCACGTACTGAATGTAAATAAACAAAATCCTTACAAATTAAGTGAGCGGAAGTGCCGTCATTTTGAGGAAAACCGTATCGGCCAATATCTCCGTTACCGTGCACTTTAGGCAAAAAATGGTAATAACCTTTCTTGTAGATGATTGAATTTCCCGTCTTTTTTTCTAAATAATTTTTTTTTATATCACTTACCGTTTACGACTTATACGACTGTTAAAATGTATTTATTCACTTTTTGACCTGTATCTCTCCTAATAATTGTTTAAACAATGAAATGCTAATAACTTATCTTTTAAATCCATACGTGTTCCACAACTTTTATTTAAAACTTTTTTGTCTAAAATTAATATTCTCAAAGTTATAACGCGTTCAATGTTGCGCTATTGGGTGCAAGGCTAATAAAAACGCGTTATAACTTTGAGAATATTAACTTTAGACAAAAAAGTTTAAAAAACAGGTGTGGGAAATTTATGGATTTAAAAGATAAGTTATTAGCATTTTATTGTTTAAACAATTATTAGGAGAGATACAGGTCAAAATGTGAATAAATACTTATTAACATTCATATAAGTCGTAAACGGTAAGTGATACAAAAAAAATTATTTCGAAAAAAAGATAGGAAATTTAATTGTCTACGAGAAAGGTTATCAGCATTTTTGGCCTAAAGTGCACGGTAACGGAGATATTGGCCGATACGGTTTTCCTCAAAATGGCGGCACTTCCGCTCACTTAATTTGTAAGAATTTTGTTTATTTACATTCAGTACGTGATACTGAACCTGGTTAAAAAAAAAAAAAATAACTCTTGTAAATTTTTGGTGGCACAATATTCTCTATTGATTGTACTATACGGACACTTAAACTACCGGTTCGCCTAAGTTTATCACACACATTTTTAAATGTTTGACGCGAAGGCTGAGACCGATGTGGATATCGTTCACCATACAAGGTTTTTGAAACGTGTAACGAATGAAGAAATGGAAATTGGTGTGCTCGCAAGTGTATCGACATCCTCGCATTAGTTTGCGATAAATTCAAAATGAATCTGACATTGACAGGAATAGCGTGCATCGCATTTTGCACCGTCACAAATTTCACCCTGTACCATGTTAGTCTTCGCCAAGAATTGCATGGGAACGACTTCGTGAATCGCGTAGAGTTTTGTCGAACGGTTCAACGTCAGATCGAAAACAACGAGTCATTTCTTAATAACGTTCTATTTACCGATGAGTCAACATTTACAAATCATGGGAACGTTAATTTGCATAACACGCATTTATGGGCAACGGAAAATCGACATTGGCTGCGGCAGGTTCAACACCAGAGACAATGGTCTGTGAATGTACGGTGCGGAATCATAGGTGCTAAAATTATTGGTCCTTTTTTTTATCAATGGAAATTTGAATGGCAACATCTACGGTAATTTTGTCAAAGATACATTGGGACTTTTGCTAGAAGAGTTGCCTTTACTTACACGACGAACCATGTGGTATCAACATGACGGATGTCCAGCACATTATTCATTGATTGCACGAAGGCAACTCGACGAAAAAATTTCCGAAATCGTTGGATCGGACGCGGCGGTCCAATATCGTGGCCAGCTCGTTTCCCGGACCTAACACCTTTAGACTTTTTTCTATGGGGAACATTGAAAGATAAAGTGTACAAAGAAGTACCAACTACACTTGACGACATGAAACAAAAAATTATTACAGCCTGTGCATCGATAATTTCTGACGCTGTAAAACTTGCGAGTCAATCGATCGAAAAAAGAATCCAATATTGCATTGATACCCGATGGTCGTCATTTCGAACACTTGCTATAAACGTAGTAATTTTATTTACTATCGAAACAGTAAGTATTATCGTCTTTCTGTACTTTCGGGGATTCTTTGCGATTACAGCGCCGTCTATCACGAATCGAAAAAAAAATTTGCAACAAAAGTTACGTATTTTTTTTATGGGGAATCCGAATCTACGATAAAAAATGGGGGTTCCCCGTTTAAGATTTCAAAGTTGTCCCACCCCCAGCCCAGAGGGTGGGGGGTGAGTACTTTGGTATCATTGGATGGCCCCCTTCGTACTGTGCAATTTTGATTCACGCAAATATTTCTGTGAACCTTATAGTTTCGAAGATATCTAAGTTGCTAATAGTTATTGGGACACCCTGTATATATATATGCATATATATATATATAACACACGTACTATCCCCGGAATAAGCGGAAAGAACGGAGAGCGATTATTAACGTGATTCGTCCAGGGAAAAAAAAAAAAAAAAATCTTCAACCGAACAGGATGAATTTCAATGAAACACAATGAAAAGTGGGATGAAAGGAAAAAAAGCATTAACACCACATACACGACAGACGAAAAATATAAATTCTATATATATATGAAATATATTAAAACAGGAAAACAAAAATGCAACAACGCAAAGCTTATATATACGATAATGTATATATATATAAGATATATTATGCATATAAAAAAAATGCGTTCTAAGCGGGTGAAACCGTGTGTATACTTTTTTTTTTTCCACCGCCGACAGAGAAGGCGAATGAAAGAGAGCGTGAAAGCCAGGAAAAAAAAAAACGAAAAATCACACCATCCTAGGTGAAGAAAAGTCCTCTCCAAGTCATCGTAGCGTTTATTAATGGATACTACCCTTCCTTCTCCCCCCCTAAAGCCCCAAATGAACATTTGTCCGTTATACAGTCCTATCGACTAGACTTTACGAATTAAGGATGACATTAACAAGGAAAAAAAAAACATAAAACGAATAGAGATAATGTTTATATGAATTATTATTATAATTAATAATATGGAATACGTTATTGAAGCGTAAAAATAAAAAAAGAGTTGGTTTATTGCTTTTTAGAAGATGAACGAAAATAATAAAAAAAAAAAACAAAGTTTGAGTTTTGTGCTTGTTCGGTAGGGTGAGAAAGAGAATTTGCGAGGGAGAGAGAGAGAGTGAGGAAGGAGAGTGGCAAGCGAAAATCAAATCCAAACTTAATATTCCTTGCGAGCCGAGGAGTCAAAAGTCATTTCCAAAATCGACTGTCTAAATACCTAAGGACGAATGAAAGAAAAAAAAATTATCGCGCTTTCGGCTCGGAGGGAAACAGGGTGATGGAATTAAAAAAAAAAAAACAGATTCAAAATATGATTTATCTTTAGATAGAAGAAAAAAAAATATGTATAGAATTTTATTATGCACCATTGTAATATTATGTATCCCAGTTGTGACACAATATATACTGGTGTTATGTTAAATGTGACAATTTCGTGTAAAATTATCTTGCTCTTTTTTTATATTTCCCGAATTCCTTTATACGTGCGTTCCGCGAGTGTTTATCGATGTAATGGAATTCTTTCGACGTGGAAAATAACGGGATCTTTCAGCGGAGATTTTCAAGGATTTCATATGTCGGATAGAATGACGAAAAACAAATTAAAAAAAAAAGAAACGTTTATCGTCGGTTTTTCGTCAACGCTTTTTCCAATTTATATATCCACATTAGGGTGGCCCTTAATATGGGTAAAAAATAAATTGATCGCGCCGCCGTTTAAAGCGGTTCCGAATACTAAAAAAAAACCTACGCGAAGCCCCAGCTATGTCCGTTAAGGCCTTACATACGTCCAGCGGTACCGAAAACGTACCAAAAGAAAAATTGTTTTTAGGAGGGATTTCTATCCCTCCTAAAAACAATTTTTCTTTTGGTAATAGAAATAGAAATTGATAAAAAAATTCTTACACATTGTTTATTACTGTGTTAAGTTTGTAAAAAAAATTATTTCAATTTTTTTTTTCAAAAATTACAACATGAAAAATCACATTTTTTGAAGCAATGTAAAAAAAAAGTTGCTCCACGGTCAGCAGTATTTCTTCCTCAAATGTTGACGGATCTGCAAAATGTAAAGAAATTCTTGTAAAATAAGGTACTAGTTATAGTCTGTCGAGCCGGATTTTTGAAATTCGAAAAATTAAACAATTTACGGTAATTTAATAGAAATTGATAAAAAAATTCTTACACATTGTTTATTACTGTGTTAAGTTTGTAAAAAAAATTATTTCAATTTTTTTTTTCAAAAATTACAACATGAAAAATCACATTTTTTGAAGCAATGTAAAAAAAAAGTTGCTCCACGGTCAGCAGTATTTCTTCCTCAAATGTTGACGGATCTGCAAAATGTAAAGAAATTCTTGTAAAATAAGGTAGTAGTTATAGTCTGTCGAGCCGGATTTTTGAAATTCGAAAAATTAAACAATTTACGGTAATTTAAAAAAAAATGTTAAGTTTGTGTCAAAAAAGTCACACTTTAATTGTTTTTATAAAATTTTCTAATTATAATTTTAAAAATCCGGCTCGACAGACTATAGCAGAAACAATTCCGAATATTTAAAAAAAAAATCATCAAAAAATATTAAAAACCGTACGAGTTATCATGCCGACCGTGTCAGAAAGAGTAGTTTTGAGAAAAACGCGTTTAAAGTTTCAAGCGCGTTTCGCCCGAAGTCGCGCGCGGCTGGAGCAAAAACTTTATGAATTTTTTAAATTTATTTAGTTAACTTACGTCTAATCTCCCATTCCAGCTTCATATTGTACGCCTTCCTAGTCAGTAAAAAATTGTTGTTGTTTATTTTTTTCTAATCGACGAATTGTTCTGGCCTCTTTTGTTGCTTTGGTAGCGTTGATTCGAGCGTGTTTCACATTATCAGGCAGTCACATTATCTACAATAACTTTTGAACTATGGGGAATTTTTACAATCAGCTTACACAGAAATACGCCTAAGACTATAAGGAATAATAATCTGTAAGCAAAAAAAAATCGATTTTTTGAAAATTCTCGACGTATGTAAGGCCTTAAGAGGAAGACGTGGCTGTAAGCATGAACTCAAATTTAAATCTCAATTTTTTTTCATGATTGCAGAAATTTTGATTTTTTTAATCTAGTTTATGTGTCAATTTTTTTTTTTAACTTTCCGAAGCTATTGTATATTGGTATTCAATATACAGATCAAATATGGTCCTCCATACTAGATTTGATGAGCGTTCAGGTCTGTCATCCTATTATTTTGGAACAATGGCTTGATTTAGCTGCTGTCAAACGTTTTTAATCATATCAAAATCAAACGTTAAATTTGCATCTTGTCAGAAAAATCTATTAAGTAAGAAGGATATAAATTCACGATAAACCATTCGCATCGAACTTATTATGAAAGAAATATTACGAAAAAAATATTATGTTTTTTCCGACCAATTCGATGACTTGTGCGAATAAATAATTTCTTTGTTTTCAATAAAACGAACAAGCTCGCCAAGTTTAAAATCCTGCCAAATTTAAAATGTCCTTATGCATTTTTGCGAAAGTAATTATCAAATATATTTTTTATCCACATCACTGGAGGTCTGATCTCAGTGAAATATTAATATGTTTGCATCTCGGCACACAAGGAATATTTCTAACGAAATTGAAAAAAAAAAAAAAAAACAATTCTGGCCGCTCCGGAAGTTCGATGTGAATGGTTTATCGTGAATTTATATCCTTCTTACTTAATAGACTCTTCTGACAAGATGCAAATTTAACGTTTGATTTCGATATGATTAAGACCTTACATAAGTCGAGAATTTTCAAAAAATCGATTTTTTTTTGTTTACAGATTATTATTCCTTATGGTCTTAGGCGTATTTCTGTGTAAGCTGATTGTAAAAATTGCCCATAGTTCAAAAGTTATTGTAGATAATGTGACGGCCCGACGAAAGGACAAAGGTCTGACGCGCGCCTACCTGAGTTGAGTTGATTGAACAATTCGATTAGAAAAAAATAAACAACAACAATTTTTTACTGACAAGAAAGGCGTACAATATGAAGCTGGAATGGGAGATTAGACGTGAGTTAACTAAATAAATTTAAAAAATTCATAAAGTTCTTGCTCCAGCCGCGCGCGACTTCGAGCGAAACGCGCTTGAAACTTTAAACGCGTTTTTCTCAAAACTACTTTTTCTGAAACGGTCGGCATGATAACTCGTACGGTTTTTAATATTTTTTGATGATTTTTTTTTTTTATATTCGGAATTGTTTTTTCTATAGTCTGTCGAGCCGGATTTTTGAAATTATAATTAGAAAATTTTATAAAAACAATTAAAGTGTGACTTTTTTGACACAAACTTAACATTTTTTTTTTAAATTACCGTAAATTGTTTAATTTTTCGAATTTCAAAAATCCGGCTCGACAGACTATAACTACTACCTTATTTTACAAGAATTTCTTTACATTTTGCAGATCCGTCAACATTTGAGGAAGAAATACTGCCGACCGTGGAGCAACTTTTTTTTTACAGTTCTTCAAAAAATGTGATTTTTCATGTTGTAATTTTTGAAAAAAAAAAATTGAAATACATTTTTTTACAAACTTAACACAGTAATAAACAATGTGTAAGAATTTTTTTTATCAATTTCTATTTCTATCCCAAGTAAAAACAGTTTTTCTTTTGGTACGTTTTCGGTACCGCTGGACGTATGTAAGGCCTTAAAAACGTTTGACAGCAGCTAAATCGAACCATTGTTCCAAAATAATAGGATGACAGACCTGAACGCTCATCAAATCTAGTACGGAGGACCATATTATTTGATCTGTATATTGAATACCAATATACAATAGCTTCGGAAAGTTAAAAAAAAAATTGACACATAAACTTGATTAAAAAAATCAAAATTTCTCCAATCGTCAAGAAAAATTGATATTTAAATTTAAGTTCATGCTTACAGCCACGTCTTCCTCTTAACGGACATAGCTGGGGCCTCGCGTAGGTTTTTTTTTAGTATTCGGAGCCGCTTGGAAAGGCGACGCGATGAATTTTTTTTTTGACCCTTATTAAGGGCCACCCTAATCCACATACACGCAATATTCTTTCGGATATGTCGTACGAATAAAACATTAACGACGAGACGACACAGACGTTTGAGCGTGTTTCGTTACCTTTGGATATTTTTATTAAAATATACATTTCATCGAAAATACAAAAGGAAAAAAGACAGGGTAGAAGGAAGTGAGGAAAAGAAAAGAAAATTTTTTTTTTTCAATATGTACAATATTTTCTTTTCCGCTCGAACATTTCGCGTTTTATGGTAGAATTGCATTTTTTTTTTTTCGTGTCTCAACAATTATAATAGTGCGATATAATTAATAGTCATGATGATCGGGATCGGGGAATAATAATAATATACGTAATTATTATAACAATAATCGCAGATATAATTATTTATACATAATGTAACTAACGTTTGTCAACATTAATTAGAGATGAGGGGGTGGGAGGGCTGCATCGGAGCTGCAAAATTTATGGCCCGTCTATGAACAAAAGTGCCGTGAAAAAAAAAAGTCAAACTAGAAGAAAAAAATCATAATCTTACGCAAATTCATTCCTGATATTTGTACAGATGGGGTGGTCAAGGTGTGAGAAAAAAAATAGAAATTCGTGATACCTTTCTGCAAAATGAAAATCATAATTATTATAAAAATGAATTATTTTATAATAATTATGTAACATCATCGGATATATTGGCTATAAAGGAATAATTATTTTTAAATAAGAAATAATCATGCAAAATGAATTTGTATTATTTTAAATGGTTCTACCGATGTTATATTATTAATGTTAATATTGACGTGTTTCTGGTAATGTGAAAACTTTTATAATTCTTCAATTAACGATATAGCCCAAAAACGTGGTTTTTTTTTTTTCGGAAGTTAAAAGAAAAGCGTAGATGTTTAAGGTAGTAGTCTGGTAACTTAAGCCGATTTTCATGTCTTTTTTGGAGGGCGTTTTTTTTGTAGGAAAATAAAAATGAATCGTTTTGGATATTTAGAATGTTTTTATTTACATATTAAAGATACAAAAAAAAAATTTTTGATAAAATTTAAGTTTATTATTATTATTGATCGAAGTTGGCAGCCCGGGTCCTAACTTTTTTTCTACCGAACCGATTGCTTTCAAATTTTAACAGGCTACTCTACACACTTATAGTTCTGGTCGGAACTACTGAAGTTAAATTTCATGGATAAATAACGAAATGGTGGACTTTGGAAAAAAAAGTCCTTTTATTTTGGCAAAGGGGTTGTAAAATAAGAAGTTAGGGGTGAAAAAATTTCTTGGTAGTTCCGACGAGAACTATAAGTGTGTAGAGTAGCCTGTTAAAATTTGAAAGCAATCCGTTCGGTAGAAAAAAAGTTAGGACCCGGGCCGTCAACTGCGATCAATAATAAGAATAAACTATTAAATTTTTTCAAACAAATTTTTTTTTGTATCTTTAATATGTAAAAAAAAACATCCTAAATATCCGAAAACGATTCATTTTCATTTTCCTACAAAAATACGCCCTCCAAAAAAGACACGAAAATCGGCTTAAGTTACCGCCTTAAGGGCGGGGTAAAATTAATTCGTACAAAAAAAAGGCATGTTTTTGTGATTTTTTTGTGACGACGCAGTTAAAATCTCTTTATTAAAACTAATGGTACAGTAAAATATGACATTCGAAGAATATTATATAAAATTTTCACGAAGAAATATTAAAAAATACGGCAATGGCAGCAATTATTCGGACGTATCTCGGAAAAAAGGTAGAATTGCGGTGTCCCTCATAACTTGGTGCTGGATCATCCGAAATGAAAAAATGAAAGTTCATTTGTTAGATAATAGTCTGCCGCAGGTAACGCTGGGAGGGTTTTTCGAAATTTCAAATTTTCAATTTTTTGGAACATTTTGAAGGGAAAACGCGATTTTTGTTTTTTTTTTCTTAAAAATCGCATTTTTCCCTTCAAAATGTTCCAAAAAATTGAAAAATTGAAATTTCGAAAAACCCTCCCAGCGTCACCTGGGGAAAACTATTAGCTAACAAATGAACTTTCATTTTTTCATTTCAAATGATCCAGCACCAAGTTATGAGGGACACCGCAATTCTACTTTTTTCCGAGACACGTCCGAATAATTGCTGCCATTGCCGTATTTTTTAATATTTCTTCGTGAAAATTTTATATAATATTCTTCGAATGTCATATTTTACTGTACCATTAGTTTTAATAAAGAGATTTTAACTGCGTCGTCACAAAAAAATCACAAAAACATGCCTTTTTTTTTGTACGAATTAACCTTACCCCCCCCCCCCCTTTTAATGAAAATTGAAACTGTAAGGCAAAATGTTCAGTGTCATTTCATGGCGATCCTAACATTTAGATTTTCATATTTTTCCTTCTCGAAGTTTTCGCACTAGAGTCCTCGCGGACGAACGGAGGGTAAAAAACAAAAATGATTGTCGGAACGAATTTTCTAATTTCCCGTTTGATATTTCATTTCCACCGTAAATCGGGCATACGTTGAGCATAATAATATAGCATCCTGTGATATAGAAATTACGAGAAAGACGGTTTGGAGTGAGATTATTATTATTATGTTTTGTTTTTCACGAGGGTGAGGGAGTTTACGAAAGAAATGTAGATATATTTTTTGTTTCTGATATGACGATTTTTTTTCTTTGAAATCGTTAGAATCACCGCGTTGATTTATTTTTAACGGTTAAAAAGTTTGTATATAGACATTTGTTCGTCGGTATTTTGTGTACTCGGTGTTAAGGCGAAAGATGCTCGAGCTTTTCGGCTCGAACTCTGATTTCTTTTGTTCTTCTATTTTTTTTTCTATTATTATTTTAAAATCTATCAAGGATCCTGCAGTATGTGAAATTCTTCGATTTAACTTATCGACGGAACTGCACGAACTGAGGCCATCCTCAAATCATCTCGATTCTCGTTTTAAATAGACTTTCCTTTGATACTTTTGTGATTTTTTTTCTTTTTTTTTTCTGTCATCATTACATTAAAGCTAGTTTACACGTGTTACAATGGGTAAACCTATTTAATCAGGGGAACCAACGAAACCCAATGCGTTGTCCCGCTGTAGGCTAAATGATTTTTTTTTTGCCTATCAAGTCCGTGTTTTTATTTTTTTTGCTCTCGTCCGTTTTTTTTTTGCATCATTTTATTCTCCAACTGCCCGGCTTCGTTAAACTATTTACAACAATTCTAATCTCATCTATAAATAAATCACGACGCCCGCGACAGCTTTATTAATTCGTCCCGCGGGCGCGCGCGCGAAACGAGTGACCGATCGCGACCTCTTTCTTTCGTCTTTTTTTTTTTCGTCCATTTATCTTTTCGTTAATTTCTTTGTGTACTTTTTTAATTTATAATATTATCGCGACGAAAAAGAATAATCACCCGAAGTTGATATGCTCGTGTCAGAGATGAATAAACAACTCTAACGGAATAATAAATTAAATAATTTCTTTTCTCTGTTTTTTTTTTTCTTGAACGAAAACAATTTGTTTTTTTTTTTTCCCTAGTGCCGTTCGCGTGACACGTCTCCCGAGAATTCTTTGGGTGAAGAATTTTGAGTAACCGCGACGTTTTAGCGTCTCTTTGTACAGCGGATCGGTCGCGCGACGATCCAATCGAACAGTTTCGTAATGAAAATATTACTGATATGAGAGATTAATTGACTCTTGTCTGCTTACGGTGCGACCATTTGTTTAGAAAAAAAAAAACGTTCTACGATACCGTACTTCCGTTCGAGGCCGATAAATCTTGCGAACTACACAGCCGAGCATCACGTCGCAAAGTAGGTCGACGGTTCTTTTTTTTTTTTACTTCGTTTTAATTTCTCGATTCTTTCAACGATAAAATGCCTCTCGATTATAGAATCTGTCTTTCGTTTTTTTTTTTTCTGATAATTCAACGATTAAGGCAATTCGGGGATATGCATAATGTGTGATTGCCTATGAACTATCTCGGGATATGAACTCGATCTATACGGAATCTCATCCGGTGAACGTAGGTCGGCAGTTTTGTCTATGCGTGTCTCTGTTTCTGTTATTCTTTCTAATCCGTTAAATTTTCACGGAAACGAGAATCTCACCATCGTATATTATTCAACGGCAAAGCCGCAAGTTTCCTCGACCGCTTGCGTAAGCTTGTCGAGCATTTTCTGATAATTCGGATAACTCTGCGGTATGTCAATTCTGTTGAAGCAAGTGTGAGCCTTCGGTAAATTTTCGCTCGGTGCGTCGACCGCGTGAATCGTAAAGAGACGCGGTCCAGCGGATCCTGTCGAACCTTGAAAAAAAAAACCACGGAATACAATGAATATCAATTTTTTAGCATACACTTCGAATGGTGTAGAAATAAATTTTACAAATTGGAATTGTACATTGCTTTCGCATAATTTTCAAAGACCCGACACGGCTCTACATTCGAGTAACAGTTTTTTTTTCAATTTTGGCTTCCTCACTGAGGAAACTTTGCCGATCTTCGAAAACAATACAGAAAGCAATGGTAATCCTCCATCTCCCATAAACGCATATACCCCAAAGTCATATTCCCCAAATGCATACTCCCCAAATGCATATACCCCAAAAGCATAATCCCCAAATGCATATACCCCAAAAGCATATCCCCCAAATGCATATACCCCAAAAGCATAATCACCAAATGCGTATTCCCCAAAATACATATCTCACAAATGTGTATTCCGCAAAATGGATATGGGGCATTCCATGCCAACTGGCACAACTTTGGGACCGACCGACTTTGATTTTTCCCCTGATTTTTTTTATATTGTTTTTAATACTGAAGAGACCATCTGTGCTTTTGTTGAATTTTTTTTTTCATTCCGTTCTCATTTTATAAATTACTAGAATCGGTGTCCGCGCTTTGTGCGCTGATTTGTAGGTTAAGTTCGTCGTCTACGATCGTGCGATCAGAAGTTCGCACTGAACTCCGAGCATGACAAAATCAATAGCCAATGAAAATAACAAGTTTTTTGTAGGGGGTAATGAATACTTACGAGATTGAATACGAAATCTAACCCCATGAAATAAAATAATTCCGAGAAAAACGACCGAATAATTTTTTTCGTTTCGCAATGGCTACTTCTTCTTCCATTATAGCTCCCCTACATATCCATTTTGCGGAATACACATTTGTGAGATATGTATTTTGGGGTATATGCATTTGGGGGATATGATTTTGGCTCCAGGTCTAAACATCACGTTGCAATTACTTCACGGATGATAACATCGCACGCGAAAACTACACGGCGTCTATTTATACATCCGGTTTAATGAGTTTTGTTGAGTTTTGTTGGGTTTTATTGGATTTTGATCGCCACACAACAAACCAAACCCCACCTCAAAACCCAAACCTCAACCCAAAACCCCAACCCAAACCCCAAACCCCAACCCAAAACCAAAACCCCAACCCAAAACCCAACCCAAAACCCAAACCCCAGCCCAAAACCCAAACCCCAACCCAAACCCCAACCCAAAACCCAAACCCTAACCCAAAACCCAACAAAACCGAACAAAACCCACTAAACCGGATGTATAAATATACGCTGTGTATTTTTCGCCTGCGATGTTATTATCAGTAAAGTAATTGCAACGTGATGTTTAGACGTGCTATCTCCATTATAGCTCCCCTACATATCCATTTTGCGGAATACACATTTGTGAGATATGTATTTTGGGGTATATGCATTTGGGGGATATGCTTTTGGGGTACATGCATTTGGGGATTATGCATTTGGGGATTATGCTTTTGGGGTATATGCATATTTGGGGGATATGCATTTTGGGGAAAATACATTTGGGTGATATGCATTTTGGGAAATATGCATTTGGGGGATATGCACTTTGGGGAATATGCATTTGGGGAATATGACTTTGGGGCATATGCGTTTAGGGGAGATGGAGGTTTACCAAAGCAATACAATTATATTATGTACATCATAGAAATATGATTTTTGAAACATCCTTATGTACTCCGGCGTGAAAAACTCGAAAATTATATTTTATGAAAATGAAGCCTTTCCGATAAAAGGAAAAAAAATGACCACCGAACGTTTATCACGTAAATACTATGTTCAAAAGGAATTTTTCGTTCGTAAACTTACCCTGCAGAGCTTTGAAGCCTTGCAGCGGAACCCTCGAGCTACCGGTGACAAATTGCAACAATCTAGCTCTCATTTCTTCGCCGTAAGATTCGACGATTTGCCAGAACCACTTGACGACCGGTGTCTCGGGGGTGCAATGTTTGAGCCTCGTGTGAAGTTTCCAATCGTTAATATCGATCTGTCCGAGACCACCGATAACGAGTTCCAATTCACGCTCGTCAAACGGTCTCAACAATTGCGAGGGTATCAATTCGTGAAATCCCTTCTGCAGCGCCAAAAATTGTTGCTCAATGCCGCGCATAAAACGATAATTCACGTACAATCTCACGTATTCCTTTTTGTTCTCCTCGTTAACGGTTATATCTTTGCCGCCGGGTTTTAATTCGTGATTTCTCAGTACACCGAAACTACTGTGCTCGACGGAGAAAGCAGCGTCGAGTACGCCGTCTATGCTATTTTCCAACATCCACGTTAAACTTCTGTGTAATTCAGGATCGACGCCCTCGATATCGCTCAGTGTTATAGCCTTGTTGAGTAACATTTTGTAAAAAGGCGTTGTGAAACCGCCGTCAACGTGATGACCGTGAAAAACGGCAATGCCAATTATTCGTCCGGCGAAATGAAAGTAGGAGAGGTGTTCGGGATTTATTCCCGAATCGGGATTAATCTGTAGAGTGTAATTGTCGTCGCGCGAATACTGAAACAGTCCGTACTGCGGATTTAACATCTCGTGCGACAACAAGTACAGCCATTCTCTCGCCGGACCACCATAATCGAGACCCTCCTCACCGCGAAACTTCACCATAAGACGTTTTCTCATATCCTTCGGGCGCATTTTCATAATTAACCTGTACGACTCCTCGAATATCTCGTTTCTCGTAACCTCAAGACGACAATGACCGCTCTGCGGTTGTAGGGCGTTTAACTCGGCTCTTAGACACTTTAATTTGGCAACGAGGTCTCTCTTGTATTTCGGCAACAGTTCGCTCTCCATCAGTTCCTTTGGCAGGTCCGAGATTGTTTGCGGCACCACGATATTTTCCGTCGTTATTACCGTCGTCGGTGAATTATTATTGCTCGTTGTTCCAACGTTAGTCCGATTCGTGTTATTAACGGCCGTTGAATTATTCTCCGTTGGTGATTGTTCGTTTCTCGTCGGTGTCGCGTTGCTCGTATTCGCCTGTGTCGTTTGTCCATTACTAACGTTATTCTGTCTCTTGAGTATGCTACTTATTATCTGACTGGATAATCTTGGATCGGTGAATTGTGTCGTTCTGTTGTTATGATCGACGAAATAGACTCGTCCGCTCGCCGTTTGTCGCATTTCCCAACCGCTCGGCAACGCACCAAGCTCGTTTGCCAATTCGTTGGCTTGTAAGTCGCGCGGTATTCGAGGATCGTGCCACGTCGACGCACCGCTGGGCACGTGATAGAAATAAACCTGTCCCTGCTGTGTCTGACGCATCTCGTAACCGCGCGGCAAATCCGTCGGTTGTTGAGAGTCGTTTCTTCTCTCGTTAAGTCCGCAATTGCGATTTCTATTTGTACGACTTGGTCTTCGCGGTTGTCCAATGTTTTGCCGTCCGTTTGCCGTTTGATTCGCATTTTGCTCGTCGTTGTTACGCGCCGTTCGGCGTTCGCGTGAAACGCTCGAGCCGTTAGGTGGCGGCGGTGGTGTTTCACGTTGATTCGACTGATTCTGATTTTGTTGCTGGGTCGGTGTGTTTCTCGGCGTGTTTTGCGTCGAGCTTTCTCTGCTCGGTGTCCTGCTCGGTGTACCCTCGACGTTCCACGTATCCTGCTGTCTTCGGTCCGGCGGACTCTCGGACTGTGTCTGCGGCGGTGTACCACTGCCGCTCGGTGATGTCGGTTCCGACATCGGTGGAGCTGCTGGCTCCGGTGTCGTTGGTATTATTGCGTTGCTCGGTCTGACATTTTTTCCGTAAAAAAAATCAACGATTTATATATTATTTACCGTCGAGATCTGCTCTTTTGAAAATAAAGCGAAATGTACGTTGCCCAATCAATGAATACTTTTGAGGGCGGGGTAAGGGTAACTTTCGAAAAATCGAATTTTTTTTCTTCATCTCATCTCATTGTTTAACATTTCAAAAATATGTCCTTAAAATTTTACACCGATCCATGCAATATTCTTGAAGTTATTTTATCATTAATCTCCTGGCCCTTTAACGCTATACATCTAACAGCTGCGGGCGGTCGGGCTAGCAGTGCAGCTGTCGAACAGTTATACAGTTTATTCATTGCTATTGTGTATATTAGGATGGTCCTTGATACCCATGTGGAGCAATTTTAATCGCGACGCCCCTTCATTTAGTCCGAAATGCATTGAAAAAAAAGTGTCGCCAAAACTTCAGAGCTCTATCTCAATAAGAAGACGTGCCGGTAACCACGAACGGTTTTCCATTCAAATAACATGGGGTTTTTGCACAATTACTTTGCGTTTTTTTTCTCCAAACCTCACAAAAGCCGAAAAAATCAAAATACTGTGCGAATTGCATGTAAAGTACTGGTACTTTATATACCAATTATAATTAACACCTCATCATTAGATTCAACACACTTTAAAGGGGGGGTAGGGTTATAAAATTATTTTTTTTTGCATTAAAAAAAAATTTTTTTTTCTAAATCAACAATATGTCGAGAATATTGTGTATAAATTTTAAGTCAATCGGTGTAAAACTAACGGAGTTACAGCGTTTCAAACGACCGGCCGTGATACGTGATACGTGAAAACTTTAAATCGATTTTCCCGAAAACGTCATTTTTGAAGTTTGTGAACATTAGAACTCAAAATCTACTGAACCGATCCTTTTGAAAATTTAAATATTTCTTCTTCACATAAATCAACAGGTAATCAGGAGGATTTTTTTTTTTCAATTTTTTCAATTTTTTTATAACAAATTAAGCGCGATTTTTTGAGCTAAAATTGCGTTTTTCACTTCCAAGTGCTGCAAAAAATAGAAAATAGAAAAAAAAAAAACTCTTCCTGATTACCTCGAGAAATACATCGCCTTTAAAATGCATATCAATTTTTTTGTTTCGTATGATCCGGTACCGAGTTATAATGTTCACCGCAAAACCACTTTTTTTCAAAGCGCCTCTAGAGATTCAACGTCACCGGCTTATTTATCAATATTTTTCATTGAAATTTTTTTCTGAGATACTTCAATAGTTGTACAATAATATGTAATTCTATTTAATAAAATTATATTACTCGTGTCGCCGCAAAAAAATCCTAAAAATATGCTTTTTTTTCGCCTTTAAAACCCTACCCTCCCTTTAAGTCCAAACCACCACCTACAATTCATGAAAAAATTGTACGATTATAAATCTATTGATGTCAAAATATCTCATGCGACAATTCACAAATTGAAAAACCATTTATGGTACATCAATCCTGAAACAGCAGCAATGACATTTTTTTATGAAGAATTATCGATTGAGGTGAAGAAAAAAATAATATCTGCGATAGAGGCGAGTGAAAATTCAAATGAAAGTTATTTCAACCGAGTACAGATGAATTTCGACGACATTGATAATTTGCATGATAAACAGATGGACAATTTTGTGACAGTACAATCTTTGAAATTTTTTGAAAGGTTCAAAATCGGTCAAAAGTTTCTAAAGATCGATCCTTCAATATGGCCTCAAGATCCAAATTTTCTGTCAGGATTAAGAATCGTCAAAAAATCTGAAAATAGCGAATGACACTGCAGAGAGAGAGAGCAGTCCATTTAGTGGAAAATTATAATAATATTCTAACCCGAAATGAAGATCGGAAACAATATTAACTTCAGGTGACGTCAGAGTATTGAAAAAAAAATGAATGATTCTACAAAACGAACGGTAATGCAGGATTTTTAATTAACAATACTTTTTATTTATGAATTGTGTCGTGTTCTTCTCTTTTATATTAATAAACGTTTGTTTAAATGTTTCCATCGTTTGTTTTATCAACTTTAATTGTGTTAGATATAATGATGAGATGTTAATAATAATTACCACATAAAGTATCAGTACTTTACATGCAATTCGCACAGTATTTAGATTTTTTCCGCATTTGCGAGGTTCGGAAAAAAAAATGCGAAGTAATTGTGTAAAAAGCCCATGTTATTTCAATGGAAAACCGTTCGTGGTTACCGGCACGTCTTCTTATTGAGATAGAGCTCTGAAGTTTTGGTCACACTTTTTTTTTATGCATTTCGGATTAAATGAAGGGGGCGTCGAGATTAAAATTGCTCCACATGGGTATTAAGGACCACCCTAGTGTATATAGTATATAGTGTATGCTATACACTACAATATTTTAAAAGAAGAAACGAGCTGGAATCGATGATTCTGTGTAAGTTGTGAAAAAAAAATTTTTTTCTTCACTTTTTTACTTCGTAAACTTTAGACGCTTTTTTCTCAAAACTACTTTTTCAAAGTCCGTGTTCACTGCCATTTAAAAACTACTTGACCGATTCATTACAAACTTTGCACACATTTTCTACATATAAATTATCTCCCCCCAACGTTTAGTAAAATTTTTTTTTTTTACATTAAGGGTTTTTCCCACCCACAAAATGGCGGAATTTTTCGTGGAAAATAACAGTTCACACTTTGGATGGCCGCCAAAAATTTTTAAATGAAAAAAAAAATTATCAGAGAACGTTGGGGGGAAGATTTGATTATAATTTGACGAAATGTGCATGGTTTTTCATTTTCAGAAAATTTCCGGCCGAGTTATAGTGAACACCCGGAAATTGTTTTTTTTCCAAGACGTTCCGGGTGAAGCTCCGTTCCGGGCTTATGCTTCAATATTTCTGCATGAAAAAATTACGCAACATTGTCAAAAGTATGCTCAATAATGTACAAAAGGTTCGAATAAAATTGCTCAATCCATATTTGCGAAAAAAAATCGCAAAAAAAAGTGTTTTTTCTTACGCCGAAACCCTTACCCCTCTCTTAACGAATATGATGACGTCACATTTAAAAAATGGCAAATCAATTGTTTACTTTATCTCATCGTGATATTGCAAGTTTACTAACGGCAATTTGGTGAAAATTAATTTACGGCGTAGACGGATAAAATATCAATTAATGGAGACCTGTTGAATATAAGCGCGACCGAACGAACATGGAAAACCCATTAATTCTTGTTTAAAATAGAAAAAAATACGTTATTCGTTAATTGAGCGGTATTTCATTATTAGGCAATTTGTTCCATTCGTTAACTACGAGCGACAATAATGTGAAAATTTTTCGAGGAATAATCCGTCCAATATTACCGTGAATTCGGACGGATCCATTGGGTACTCTTGGTATAATGATTCACGTAATACAGACGACCGCTGTGCGTTCTTCTCTCCTCCCAGCCGTCCGGTAAATCGGTCGGACAGCTAAGATCACCGAGAACATCGACAACGGCATTGTGCCCAACCGTGTTGCTGACAGCTCCGTTATGACCGTCACGGGACAACAGAGATACGACTATTTGACCCTTAACTACGTCCGTGTCGTCGGTGTGTGCTTTGCACAGATCGAGACGTTGATCTGAGTTCAAACGGATAGATCGATTAATAGAAGTGAGAAAAATTATTATTAAACATCTTTAGCTCGTTATTGGAAATAGAAGAATCGGTGTTTAATTACATCCTGTGTCTTTGAGCCTCTGTATCGTGTTCGAAAGTATCCTGACGCATCCCAAAAATCCTCCGCCCTGTTTTTTGTGAATTTTTCGGTGGTTCCAGACTGATATGGTAATGCCATCGTTTTTTCCAATGTATCTGCAAAAAGAAAACAAACACACTTTATTCAGAATTATACTTGGATAGTTTTCAAAATAAGAAGTATAGGTAAAATTTAATCTTTTATGTACATAAAAAAAACTTAAATCTGAATTTGTATTGTTCGATGACCGTTTTTATAGTCACAGACTAATTCGCATTGACTACCAATAGATTTACTCAAAAAATAATCAATGACTCAGAGAATTTGTCGTTACAGTTTATTCGACACTAGCTGTGCCCTGTGGTTTTACTCGCATTAAGGTCGAAGTCTGGTAACTTAAGCCGATTTTCATGTCTTTTTTGGAGGGCGTTTTTTTGTAGCAAAAATAAAAATTAATCGTTTTGGATATTTAGGATGTTTTTATTTACATATTAAAGATGCAAAAAAATTTTTTTTTCAAAAAATTTAATAGTTTATCATTATTATTATTATTGATCGAAGTTGGCACCTCGAAAAAAAAGCGCGTGGGTGGCCCCGGTGATTTTGGCTCTTGACGTTATCTGAAATAAAAAATTCTTGATAATTCTTAATCTATAGACATGTCATTCTGGTCGGAACTATCGAAGTTAAATTTCATGGATAAATAACAAAATGGCGGGCAAAATAAAAGGACTTTTTTTTCCCAAAGTCCGCCATTTTGTTATTTATCCATGAAATTCAACTTCAGTAGTTCCGACCAGAATGACATGTCTATAGATTAAGAATTATCAAGAATTTTTTATTTCAGATAACATCAAGAGCCAAAATCACCGGGGCCACCCACGCGCTTTTTTTTCGAGGCGCCAACTTCGATCAATAACAATAATAATAATAAACTATTTAATTTTTTGCAAAAAATTTCTTTTTTGTATCTTTAATATGTAAATAAAAACATCCTAAATATCCAAAACGATTCATTTTTAATAACAAAATGGTGGACTTTGGAAAAAAGTTTTTTTTTCCAAAGTCCGCCATTTTGTTATTTATCAATGAAATTTAACTTCAGTAGTTCCGACCAGAATAACATGTCTATAGATTAAGAATTATCAAGAATTTTTTATTTCAGATAACATCAAGAGCCAAAATCACCGGGGCCACCCACGCGCTTCTTTTCGAGGTGCCAACTTCGATCAATAATAATAATAATAATAATAATAATAAACTATTAAATTTTTTCAAAAAAATTTTATTTTTGTATCTTTAATATGTAAATAAAAACATCCTAAATATCCGAAACGATTTGCCAACTTCGAACAATAATAATAATAATAAACTATTAAATTTTTTCAAAAAAATTTTTTTTTGTATCTTTAATATGTAAATAAAAACATCCTAAATATCCAAAACGATTCATTTTGATTTTCCTACAAAAAAACGCCCTCCAAAAAAGACATGAAAATCGGCTTAAGTTACCGAACTACTACCATAAATTTGAATTATATATCTGTTTCGTACGCATTATGAGTACATAACCAAGGGCATCTTATATAAATACCATCCAGAAATTATGTGGAAAAATAAAAGGACCAATCATTAAAAAATAGAATCGACGCCGCTGCCGCTCCTTAGGGTCACAGCGTGAAGTTATATGGCCTAGAGCCTTTCCGAATAAACGGGCTATCTAATGCAAAAATAATGTTTCCAATCGGATTAGTATTTCCTGAGATAAGCGCGTTGGAACGATCATACAAATTCTCCAGCATTATTATAGCAGTAAGATAATTTATTCGTTACAAATAGGAAATATTGATCGCGTACATCCCCGTTAGAAAATGATGTTGAAGTTTGCATCGTTGGAACGCAACGAAAATAGGTTTTTAAACTTTCATTTCCAGTACTGCTCTTGCTTCTCGTGTCCATTCAGGCCCAGGTCCCAGGAGGACTCAATAAAACATTTTAACGATTTTTGGCATCGATAATCCAATCTTAAAGGAATTTAATCGTGTAAAAAATCTATAATCGTTGCGTTCCAACGACGCAAATTTCAACATCACGTTAGAAACCTTTGTATTCCCCAAGAAGGAACTATGACCAGTGAAACAGGTGTTCCGAACGAAAGGAAAGAGATAAACAATAACAATCATACTCACAAATCATAATGCTGATTCCATTTAGGATCTAGCGTAGCTTTGCAGGTGTCCGTACTGTGACACTGTCCGGAACCATCCACAGTGATCTTGGCGAACGGATCGGGAAGCCCTTATAAAAAAAAAAAGAATAAAAAAAAAACAATTCAAAACTAAACTCTCGAAGCCGCGGGAGAGTAAAACAAATAAAATCAATTATTAGCCGTCTCTCGTGTTATACTCACGGAACAAATCCTTTCTGGCTAGATTGCGGGCGCACAGGACTGTGAAAACAATGGAATGCATTACAGCGCGTTGCGAACGTTTGAAAACAATTGAATATCAAATTCAATGACAATTGATGATGTACCGAGGCCGAGTCAATCGAGCGATTAGAATATATCCGGAGAATATTTGCGAGCTGAGAATAGAAGACGTTAAGCTAGGAATGAAAAATAATTGAAGATAACAATAAAAAAATTAATTTTCTATTCGGTCAGAGGATATTGTAACGAAAGGGAGTGTTAATTGGAGTACATAGTGAAGCGAGAGAGAGAGAGAGAGATAGAAAATTGACGAGAATTAACGAAGTTGACGAGACGGTTTAAAAAAGCCCCCGGACTCCCGGAGTTCTCTCGGTGGGGTCGGGCCCCGGTGAGACGAGCTCACCCGAGTTCTATCCGTCGCTATGATGTGTGACAGAGGGGAAAATTGCCATAACCCAAAGGACTGAAGTGGCAAAATACATTCGTACACCGAGACAAAAAAATCACGCACACAGAGCGAGTCTAGCCAACCGAGACCGTCGCTCGACGCTTTTCGAGGACATTTATTCATTCGTAATACACACAGCCTTAAAATTTATTCTAAGGAAAAATAAAAAGTCATCGCTAAAGATTGAATAATATGAGGTCATATTGAATTTCATGAGGGACGAATTGTGAAACAAAAAGAAAAGAAGAAAAAAACTAAAGATAAAAGAAACAATAATGAGCGCGAAATAATAAAGTCTCGCTCGAATTCACTGGGCGACGGTGTCTCAACCGAGAATGAGAGAAGAAAAAAAGGAAGAAAAAAAAAAAAAAGAACTTTCACGCTCGCACGAAACTGCAGCATACTCGGGGTCTCCTGTTTCGGTTTTTTTTTTCTTCTTCTTCTTTCTTTCGTCTCGTCGAACGGGAATAATATAACTCACTCGTAAGACGGATCTTCGTCGCCCCGTTCCTCCTGCTACCTCCGGGATTCGACATTTTTCACGCACATTTAACGCCCCGCACCGAACATCGGCAACTTGTAATTGGTAAATAAAACTGCTAACCGCGTATAGTTGAGCCGCGGCCCCCGCATACACACACACACGCGCGCGCGCGAACGTTTTTTTTTTATTCGTCGCCTACTATGTAACGTAATTCGAGAATTATCGAAGAAGAAGAATCGATATTCCGATTGTATTATCGATTGCGTTAGATTCTTTGTATCGATCGCGTTCGATTCGATTATTCGATATAAACATCGAGAAATGGCGCGCCATGTGATGAGTTTCGATATCTCATCACATTCGCCTAGGGTAAAACAGATCGCTATCGTTATTTACAGGCGCGAGAATTTAAGATAGATTAAGGGCGGGGTAAGGGTTTTCACTTTCGAAAAATCGAACTTTTTTTTCTCTTATCTTATTGTTTAACGTTTCAAGAATATGTCCTCAAAGTTTTGAACCGATCTGAGCAATATTCTTGAAGTTATTGTCTTATTAATCTTCTGGCCTTTAACGCTATACCTCTAACAGCTGCGGGCGGTCGGGCTAGCGGTGCAGCTGTCGAACGGGTATACAGTTTATTCATTGCTATTGTGTATATAGTATATAGTGTATACTATACACTACAATATTTTAAAAGAAGAAACGAGCGTGAATCGATGATTCTGTGTAAGTTGGAAAAAAAAAAAAATTTTCTTCACTTTTTTCACTTTATAAACTTTAGACGCATTTTTCTCAAAACTACTTTTTCAAAGTCCGTGTTCACTGCCATTTAACAACTACTCGACCGATTCATTTCAAACTTTGTACACATTTTCCACATATAGAATACCTCCCCCCAACGTTTAGTTAAATTTTGTTTTTTTACATTAAGGGTGTTTCCCACCCACAAAATGGCGGAATTTTTCATGGAAAATAACAGTTCACACTTTGGATGGCCGCAAAAAATTTTTAAATGAAAAAAAAAAATTATCAGAGAACGTTGGGGGGAAGATTTGATTATAATTTGACTAAATTTTCATGGGCTTTCATTTTCAGATAATTTCCGGCCGAGTTATAGTGAACACTGCAAATTGTTTTTTTTTCCAAGACGTTCTGGGGGAAGCTCTGTTACGGGCTTATGCTTCAATATTTCTGCATGAAAAAATTAAACAACATTGTCAAAAGTACGCTCAATAATGTACAAAAGGTTCGAATAAAATTGCTCAATCCATATTTGAGAAAAAAAATCGCAAAAAAAATGTTTTTTTTTACGCTGAAACCCTTACCCCTCCCTTAAAACATAGAAACGCTTATATCCAACGCATACTGTACAGTTAATTCATAGGATACAATGCTGAGAGGATCGCGATGTTCAATGTGATGACTGAAATAACTAATATAAATATGTGAAATACTATATGACTTGAACAAAAAAAAAGAGAGACTAAAATTTATTGTACTCCTTACTTCCATATGTCTAACAGTCAAGGAAACTTGGTAACTTAACACGCCTAACGGTACAGGGCTCTAGTTTTTCCTTTAAAAAATCGAGCAAATTTATTAGCCGTAACAATCTAGTTAACTTCGAGTTTCAAACGAGGAATTTAAGGGGGGGAGATAGGATTAGACGGTTCAAAAAATCGATTTTTTTTAATCTCATAAATTGTTAGTAAAACTATTGAAAAATATGTTCCCAAAATTTTAAATGAAAATTCCGACTCGTTCTATTGTTAACTAAGCCATTAAGGGGGGAAATAGGGTTAGGACGGCGTTTTCTCAATAATTTTCATGAATTTTTTTATAGTATAAAAAATGAATATAATTTATTGAAACTTTGAGAATATTTTATACATATATTTAAGTATATACTATAAAATGTTTATCCATACGAGGGGGGACCTAAAAAAACGGGAATTGCGCTGCGGCGGGGAGGGAGAGTGGGGGAATTCATTGCTCGACCAGGTGTCCGTTGGGGACACGTCTCCTGAGTTAGTGTGCGAAGTTCTGTCGCCGTGAGTGCATCGGTTCGCTCGTGGGAATTTTTGTAGTGAAACAACTTTTTCCATTTCGGCGAAAACGTGATGGCCGCTTGTCGAGAGCAACGCGCGGTTGTGAAATTTTGTTTCCTGTTGGGGAAATCGGCCGCGGAAACTACTGTAATGCTTGAGACTGCTTATGGAGTTGCTGCCCTAAGTAAAACCAGAGTCTACGAGTGGTTTTCACGTTTCAAAAATGGAGAAACGTCGATTGAAGACCAACCCCGTTCAGGACACCCCTCAACGTCAAGAAGTGACGAAAACGTCGACAAAATCAATGTTCTCATTCGTGAAGACCGCCGCCGAACCAAGGATCGACTCTGTGAGATGTCTGGGATATCATGGAGTTCAATTCAGAGGATTTTATCCAAAGATTTGCACATGAGCAGAGTTGCAGCCAAATTTGTCCCTTGCCTTCTCACAGACGAGCAAAGGGAGCGTCGACTTCAGGCATGTTTTGAACTTCAAAATCAGCTCGACGGGGACCCTGAACTTTTTTCCAAGGTGATTACTGGTGATGCAAAGCAGCACCAAGCGTCAAGCAGAGTTCAATTCAGAGGATTTTATCCAAAGATTTGCACATGAGCAGAGTTGCAGCCAAATTTGTCCCTCGCCTTTTCACAGACGAGCAAAGGGAGCGTCGACTTCAGGCATGTTTTGAATTTCAAAATCAGCTCGACGGGGACCCTGAACTTTTTTCCAAGGTGATTACTGGTGATGCCAAGCAGTATCAAGCGTTTTGCCACTGTGGAGGAGGTAAAACAAAAATCGCTGTAAGGCCTCAAGAACATCCCGATAAGTGAATTAAAAAAATGTTTTGAACATTGGAAGGATCGTTTGCAGAGGTGCGTTGTGGTCAAAGGAGAATACTTTGAAGGTGATCAAAATTTGGTGTAAAAATATTTAAAAATTAAGAAATTATGACGAAATTCCCGTTTTTTTTGCGCGTTTTTCTCAAAACGACTTTTTTTGAACTTGCGTACACGCTAATTTGAAAAGTTTTTAACCGATCATTTTGAAAATTGGCAGTTACTTTCTTCATAGTATTGCGCTCTATATGAACCTAAATTCGGAATATTATCATTATTTAAAATCATTTTTTTTTGGCAAATAAAGTTGTAAAAAATGGCAAAAATCATGCTTTTTTGTTTTGACCCCTGTAAAAAATTCAATTTTATTTTTTTTTTTATAGCATTTAGGTTCATATAGAAGAGAGATATATAATAAAAGTAAATTTCAACCTCGTTTGATTTCGGATGAAAATTGCGGCTTCCAGAATGTACGCAAAATGCTGAGTCTGATTGTGACCTGCAATATGGGGTCGCTAATATCATCAGTGCTCATCAAGGAAATTCTCCAAAAATTTTATAGTATATACTTAAATATATGTATAAAATATTTTTAAAGTTTCAATAAATTATATTCATTTTTTATACTATAAAAAAATTCATGAAAATCATTGAGAAAACGCTGTCCTAACCCTATTTCCCCCCTTAAAAGCAAGGACTTAACAAGGGAACCCACTTGAAAAAACCCTCGCTTAAGAACCAGCTCGCAAGGGTGACCCACCGGGGGCCAGTGCAGGGGTACAGACGCGAGATCCAGGAAGACGCTACGTGGGCGACCAAACAAGGGTGGAGGAAACGACGCGTAACGACAAGAACACCGATTGGCGAAGGAACCCCTTGGGAAGGGATGTACGAAGGGAGGCTCGAGCATCGCGAGGTAACAGCACGAGAAGAAGAGACACTCAGTTCTCGATCTCAGAGTAGCGAACAACGAAATTGTTTTGTACAGCAGTTCGAAAATATAGTTATACGATATACTTTGCACCTTATATCTTGGATTCTTCAATTTTTTTACCTTTTCACGCGCCGAGTTACATTTTCAGAACACTCACGAGGTGAGGTTTTGCTCTTTATCAGCGCGAGTCCAGCGAATTGGACATCGTTGGTTTCAGTTTCAAAGTTCCCGCCGAAATACGTCAGCGAGGCGTCACAGTCCTGTTGCGCTACGTAAGGGGCGTAAATGGGGCTATATTGTTGTAAGCAGGCCTCTTAGGCCCACATACCCTATAACTAAAAAGCCTCTCCGCTGCAGTTTGACCTGAAAATAGAAAAAAAGAATTAATAACATATTTAAACGATACATAAAAATGTAACAAAAAAGATTTTACCTCGGTGTTGCTGCGAGGCTCTCAGGGTCCAGGAGGAAGAATTGCTCCGCTGCGATTGAGTCGGAAACCTCGGTTCACGACCGAACTGAAAAAACGAAATACTATCATTATTATAACGAAAGAGAATTAATAACTTTATATTATGTTCAATGTATATGACTTCATAGCATAAAACGACCTACGTCATCTATAAAAAAAAGCTTGCAACAATAACTTACCCAGAAACGATGAAACTACGTACCTGACGAGGGAGGCTCTCCCTCGTCCCTCGTCCTTTTCTGAAAAGGAAAAGAAAAAAAGAGACGAATCTAAATCCAACTTACTAGGATCAAATGCCCTTAACCAAATACTCAACTGCTATCCAACGGAGACCTCGACCCCTTGCGCTGAGGGTTCCGAGGGTACCTCATCGCGGTTACACCACAGGTACCAACATCTGGAAAAAATAAACCACCGATTGTTAATTATGAAATAATTTACCTAATTAAACTATAATTAATGATTATAAAAACTAAGCTATATTGTAAATAGAGAAACACAAAGTAGGGTAAGTCAACAGAGCCAAGTTAATCACTACGCGATAAAATGTAAATACAAGCCACAAATGAAAATATCTTAATGTACGCAGGCCTTTTAGGCTCGCATACACTTAAACTAAAACCCTCCCCGCTGCAGTTTGACCTGTGAATAAAGAAAAAGAGAATTGACAACAAAATCCAAAACTAAAAGAATAAAGGTAAAAACGCAAAAGATTTTACTTTGGTCGATGAGACGCTTTCAAAGTTCTTCTCAAATCCATAAACCGAATTCTTAACCGCTATCCAGCAGGAGACTGCGACCTACAGCGTCGAAAGGGTTCCGAGGCAACCTCGTCGCTATGTCACCACAGACACAAACCTGCGCAAACAGTAAAAAACCCCGATTATAATCTACAAAATAATTTATCCAACAAAACTATAAATTAAGAAATATGAAAAACTACACTACCCTGTAAATAGCGAACACAAAATAGGTTAAGGCGATAAAGTTAAGTTGATGTAAAAATACTGTAAACACTGCGCCAAAGAAAAGAAAAGCAAAAATTAAAATGAATATAACTACAGTGGGTCAAGAAAGTATTCATACATCTTGTTTTTTTGCAATAACTTTATAGACATAAGCGATACGCAATGAAAGCCAATTTTATTTAATAGTACATCAGGTACGGAGATAAACTGCAAATGGAGAATTTTTTCCCAGGAATAATAGAATTATGCAAAAAAAACGAAAATTTTCGGGCCCAAAAAGTATTCGTACACTTACGATTGAGCTGCTAAACCTCGATATTCACTCAAGGACGGTCTGACCTCTACGTACAATGTTAACGAGTCTTCGTTTACACAATGGTTTTGACCTATTCCATGCGGTAGTAGATCTTCAAGCTCTGAACAGACACGACGGCAAAGAAAAGCGAAATATCAATATCCATGCGAGATAGAGTGATTTTTCTTCGGAAACACGGTGAAAGTTATCGAAAAATTAGTAAAGAATTAAATCTAAGTTTCGCAACGGTGCAATATATAATAAAAAAATACGAAAGAACAGCACAGAAAATAAGTCACGAACCGGTCGACCGAGAATACTAACGGTACGAGAGCGTCGGAGTATCGTTACAGAGGCTACAAAAAAACCGTTCACAAGTGCTCGCAGTTTAGCGAATGATGTCGCGTCAACATCGGGGAAGAGCGTGTGTCCCCGGACTATTCGAAACGTTTTGCATTCTGCCCAAATATACGGCAGAACTGCCCGCAAAAAACCATTAATTAATAATATAAATCGAGAAAAACGTTTAGGTTTTGCAAAAACCTACGTAAAAAAATCTATAGAATTTTGGAAACGTGTCGTATTCTCGGATGAATCGAAGTTTAACATCTTCGGGTCCGATGGAAAATAATTCGTCTGGCGGAAACCAAATAACGAGCTCCGGCAGAAAAATTTACCGACTGTAAAGCACAGCGGAGGAAGCGTCATGGTTTGGGACTGTTTGGGATATTATGGCGTTGGTAATCTGGCTTTTATAGATGGTACAACGAACGCCCGGAAGTATATCGACGTGTTGCCCAGCAATTTGAAAGCGAGTGTAGATAAAATAGGCCTGGATGGAAATTTCTACTTCCAACAAGATAACGACCCGAAACATACCGCCATGAAAACGAGGGAACGGTTACTCTATAATGTCCGCAAACAATTGATTACACCACCACAATCTCCGGACATCAATCCTATTGAAAATTTATGGCATTTGGTGGATGTAGAAATTAGAAAAAGAAAAATAACAAACAAATCCGATCTCCAAAGAGTGCTTTTGGAAGAATGGACGAAAATAGCAAAAGAAACAACGCAAAAGCTAGTAGAATCCATGCCTACTCGAGGCGATAATCGAAGCAAAAGGGATGCACACCAAATATTAGTTATAATTAATAACTACGATGATATAGGTTTTCACTATAATCGTAAGTGTATGAATACTTTTTTTGCCCGAAAATTTTCGTTTTTTCGGCATAATTCTTCAATTATTCCTGGGAAAAAATTCTCCATTTGCAGGTTATCTCTGCACCTGATGTACTATTAAATAAAATTGGCTTTCTTTGCGTGTCGCTCATGTCTATAGAGTTATCGAAAAAAAAACAAGGTGTACGAATACTTTTTTGACCCACTGTAAGTCGAGGGCGACTTACGCACTCATCCTACAATAAGAAATTCTTAAACTTCTACTTACCGCAAAAATTATCGATGTACACAAACCCCACAGCTTTCATCTTCTAAAGAGGTTAAAGCCGGAACGTTGCCGATAAGCCGTGACCCGTGATTCCCGGTAACTTAGATTCGCGGGAAAGTATATTTTCGAAAAAACCCTAGTACCACGGGATTTCGACGTCACGCGAGCACCTCCAGCCGCTCGTTGACCCGATCTAGTTCGTGGACTGCCTACAGATGGCGACCTTTTTCTCACAAGCGAAGCATGGCTCAAGCGGATATATAAACGCGAGCAGCGACCGCAAAATCAGATTCTCGCAGATTCTCGTTTCCTGAACAAGGAACAACCACCGTATCCTGAATAAGGAACAAACGCTTCTCGAAAGAGAACAAATAGGGCCTTCCGCCAACAATAATTGACATACAGTGCCTTCCGCCAAGAATAATTGACGTACAGGGCTTTCCGCCAACAATAATTGACATCCAGGGCCGACGTAAAAAGTAACTAGTCGGCTGTTCGACGATCCGATTCGTCGAGCTCGGTAGACCCTACCCTACTCTATGTACGGATACACAGCTCGGCACCCAATAGGATCCCGCAACGACCCCCACCACGGGGAATAAATTTCCCCCTCTTCATTCTCTCGCAAGACGCGACATCGACTGTTGGCAATATAAGGCGGGCAAACGGCCGGAATATTTTAATTCTCCACGCAACCCTGTGGTACCAACGATGGAGCAGCAACGTCCGGTAAGTAAATCGCAAACTCACTCTTTCTCTCTTCAAAATTCTTATTAATGTTTTTTTTTTGCAGAATTCACAGTGTTACTGTGGCGCGGCGCATGAGGGCGATCCGCGGTTTGAAAGGCGGGTATGGGATGTACCCCTACCCCCTTTCGAGGTGCAAAGGCGCGCACTTCTGGTAAGTTTTGGTACAACAATTTCTCGATTTAATACTAATTATTCGGTAAGGTTTTTATTGTCTCTATTTTCTTTTATAGATTCCAGATAATATTCAACATAATCCAGGAGAATCCGTTGTGCACGCCTTCCGCGGATTATCGACGTCCACCGTCGCCGCCGCCACCGCAGCCTTCAGGCCCAACACCATCCCCGGTTCCCCTGGCGCTATGGACAATACTGTCCCCGACATTACTGAGTTTATTAACATCCCCACCACCACCATCGCCCCAATAAACTGCTCGTGATCAGGTCCGGTCAACAATAAGAATTATTGTTACAACGACCAAAAATCGTACAAACATTTCGATAATCTCGAAAATTATGCTGTTAAACGACATTTTTCAAACATTTTCGATATAAACTTTTGTGTAATTTTTCAGTACTTGGAAATTTCGTTTTTTTCTTTTAGTTTTTAAGAAATAGCCGAAATATGTAGCGGACAGAATTTTGTCTTTTAGGATTGGCACAGTGATGTGACAAATAATTAATAAAATTTGGGAGGTTCAAGATCGGTTGGTCGAGTTGCCACGGAATGCTTCGTACACGTAGCTTCGCACGACTGGCGTAGTAACGGATCGCCGAGAATTCAAATGTGGCGGGCGTTGCTCTCGACGTTGGTTCGTGCTTCTCGTTTTGGCGACGAAAAAAAAGCGCTAAAAGGTAGAATAAGGTGATGGAACGTTACGCGAAGATTCGGTGATTGCATTTTGGCGAAGAATTTTTATCGGGAACGGTTTGTTATCGCGTTAATAGTGCTCGAAATCAGAACGACGACAAAAAGAGAGAAACCGCGCGATGTTTACGAAAGAGAAAATTATGCTTCTACCCACACCATCGTTCAATAATTATTCATTTTTCGCGAAAAACTACAGTCGCCAAATGAATAATATAGTCCGTAAATATTCGCGCTGATAACCGTGGCGCGCGTGCGGCGAAAATAGTCCCTTTCTCCCCCCACCCGCCGGCTGGCTTGCGCGAGTGTCCGCTAGGGGCCTCGCGACGCAGCACCGCAGGAGTCAGTTGGCCGATGGTCCGCAGGTTGCACGCTTGCGCACGGAGCTCCGGCGGTTCGTGCGTAATCAAGTAGAAAAATTTGGTAAACGCCTAAGGCTGACAAATTCGAACGTAATGATGAACGAGTCAGTGTTGTTGATTAGAGTCTGCGCGTCGTAATAATGAAGAAAACGCCGTGAAGCAGCCTCGAATTGTGCCAACGAACTTCAGATTGGGTGAGTCAACCTTTGTATTTTTCATTCGGTAAAAAAAAAGACATGTTCATTCAGATTTCTTTCTTTAGAATTTTTTTTTTTTTTTTTCGATTTTTCTTTTATTTCGCGCGTATTTTAGTTTTTGTTTTTATGACAAAATGTGTATTTTGCTGTTGTTTGTGTGTTTTTATCGTTATTATGCAAAATTTGACGAGAGAAAATATTTTCTCTTTTTATCTCTCCCTCTCTCTCTCTTTTTGTGACTGGCCATCTAATCGTCGGTTAAAAAAAAAAGGAACGAAACAAAAATTCATACTCGACATGTCAGAACCATGTTTGACAAATTTATTTTATGGTAATTTCTTCAGTTCGTAAAATCTTAGTTAAATTTATAATATACAGGCAATGCAAAAATATGAAATAATATTGGTTGGTCGTTTGTTGGTGTGCTGGCCAAGTTCATACTGTTGTACGCCAGCCTCCTAGGCCAGCGCACACTTAAAATCCTCCCCGTCGCAGTCTGATCTGTAAATAAAAAATACATAAAATATATAACACTTAACATTTAAAGATGAAAGTAAAAATAAAGATATTACCTCGGTGGCTGCGGCGGTTCAGTGGCAGGGCTTTGGGTCCTGGGCTTCACGGCGTATCCTCCGTCTTAGGGTCTTCTCGGTGAAGGATTAAAATCTGAAAAAATAATTAATCATATTAAAATAAACCTAGCGAGCACTTACCTCGTACAAGAGGCGCTACCGAATCCCACGCACCGTCACCTCACTGGAAGGAAAAAAACCTGTAAATAATTTAAACATATATTAAGATCAAAATACTTAACATATCTTAATATAAACACTTACGACTATATTATACAACTCAAAAAAACGGATTACCTAACATATAACTTAAGGTTAATTAAGCTAAATTATAATTACCGTAATATTAGGTTTACAATGAAACACTTACCGAACGAAACAAATCCCTTCACACGCACAACACCGGGAACCCCTCGGTCAAACTGATAGATGAGAGGTTAAACACGGGAACCCCGGGGCGCACGCGCACAAGCGTATCGCTGACACCACGGCTCGAAAATAATACCATGACCCACCGCCCGATGGCGTATCTCCGCGAGAAATTCTCGAAAGCGAAATGACACCTTGCGGATATATAAGCCGCGACGCGAAAACGAAAAAATTAGATTTTACATCTCAGACTTTATCCAACGGCATGTTGAAAAACTACCGAAGGGATAAGTCGACTTCTTAGGAATCGTATACCTGATTTTTTAAAGGTGGCTAGTTTCGCTGTAGATTCACTGCATTCGTGTAACCAAGCGTCTTATTGAAAAGGACCGTTTACACGGGTGAGAATCATCATTGAAAAGGCAGCATCCACACTAAAGCGTCTTGCTGAAAAGGAGCGCTCACACACCCACAGCAAACACGACTCTACGACGAATCGCCGCTTGGAAACGTGTCCTGAAAAGGAGTGGTTCCGACGGAAGGCATTCGTCGTAGAAAACACACCGCAACAACTCTCTACGACGAATCGCCGCTTGGAAACGTGTCCTGAAAAGGAGTGGTTCCAACGGAAGGCATTCGTCGTAGAAAACACACCGCAACAACTCTCTACGACGAATCGCCGCTTGGAAACGTGTCCTGAAAAGGAGTGATTCCAACGGGATATTCGTCGTAGAAACCGCACTGCAACAACTCTCTACGACGAATCGCCGCTTGGAAACGTGTCCTGAAAAGGAGTGGTTCCAACGGAAGGCATTCGTCGTAGAAAACACACCGCAACAAACTCTACGACGAATCGCCGCTTGGAAACGTGTCCTGAAAAGGAGTGGTTCCAACGGAAGGCATTCGTCGTAGAAGCAAGCAACTACCCAGAAAAAAAAACACATAAACGCACACAGTTTCGGCATAGGAAACGACTACCTGAAAAGGAGCATCTCTGAAAACAATACATAGCTGATAAAAACCGTTCGCATAATTATATTTGTAAAACATTTTTGTATAAAAATCTATCGATATCAAAATTGAATAAACAGAGAAATTCAAACACAATTCACAGGGAATTATAAAAAAAAAAAGACACCCCCGCTCAACGAGAGCATTACAATTGGTTAAAGGGTGGGTACAAGTACGCGCTTACGCTTGCTATTCCGCGTTTTTTAACAAAACCATATTTTATTTTTGATTTCTTGCAAAAACTATGAATCAACGAACGTTTTTATCAGAGTAACAAACGACCAGCAAACGTTAAAAAAAAAAACAAAATTGAAATAGTCAAAATCAACCGGTCAGGTTCGCAGAAGTTTTAAATAGTTCCCGGACCTGAATTCGCCGTTACAGCGGTGACACTCGGTGACATCTCTCGGTGGATCATTGTATTAATAATAAAGTAAGGTATCTACACACCCGACCGGTAATGCTCACTTTCACCGTCGGTATTTTCTCTGTTTTACCGTTTCAGTCGTTAGATGGTGTGCATGTCAAAATCCCGACACCACGCTCGTATATACCTATACTGTTTTGTAATACGTGCTGTCGGGATTTTGACATGCTCCCGTTAGATGGCATTATTGCGCCAGGTTTTGGTTGGTAAAGAAGAGCAGGGAATAGAACAGAAATTTTTCACGATTAACTGAAGTTTTTTTTTTTTGTTTCATTCGTTTATCGCTCGCTTTTCACAATTTTGACCCACTCTACGCGAGTAAGGTCGAAAAAATGAACAATGTACAATTTTTTTCTCCACAAATGCTTTTCTGCGACAGGTGAAAAATTAAAAATAAACATTACTTCACTCCAAACCACATTTATTGTTACAAGCCACTGGACATTACACGATAACAGAGCCTCTGGTACAAGTCGTAGCGATTAAAATTGTCGCCGCATGAACATTTCGGTAATTTTGAAACTTTCTTCCGGAGCCAATAACACAAATTGCGATACGATTCTATTGTTTATACGATGGCACTTAACGTTAATGTGTGATGCAACATACGATTTATAACGAAAGACAAAAAACTCGTGCTTGGTACAAAAGTATTGAATTAAAAAACCTATAGTTCGCTTTTTCGTTTCTTTCTTTTAAATGCGGTGTACGCGACTGCAGAGTCAGCGTCTGGACGGGTAACTCTTTGTATATTTTCTTTGTTTTTTTATTTTCATGTCGCGCTTAAACGTAAAATGGAGCATGATGACGGTCCTAGAGTTAATCTACATGAAATTATAATGAAACGAAAAATATATATATATATTTGTATCCCTATTTTAACACACATAGAATATATATGTGGGTGAATATTACTTAGATTATGTAACAAAACTCATAAAATGGAGGCTACGCGGGTAAATTTGAGTATCCAGTCGATTTTGTACTTTAATATTTTATTATATTTTTTGTAATTTCCTCAATGCGGAATACGCGGATGGTGCTTCGACTAGATTTCTCATATTACCATCATATAAATATACGAGTATTGAGCCTCCCGTGTTTACACAATATGTTATTACTTAACGTGAACGATCCTCGAAGAGGGAGAAAATAAAAGAAACAATGATATTTATGCTTCGCCTCTGAAAGTGAGAATCGCATCGACGAGGAAGAATATTCCCTCGATTATGCAAAGCGATCCCTTAGAGAGTCCGGTGTCGCGAAACGAATTTCTGTAGGCGATGTTCTGGAAGGTGTTTATCACCATTGCACCGGTTGCGACGAAAAGAACACAGCCGATGAGACTGAAGAAGAGATCCTGGGGGAAAAAAAAAAAAGTTATTGCGATAAAATCATTCGAGGCCGTACATTCGAACTTTTATTGAATTGAAAATATGTGTGTGAGGGAACACGATGAAGTTCGGGAAATCAATATGGCAGATCGGAGAGGCAGAAAGTACCGCTGATTGATTAAAAATTGACGCGATACTATTTTATGTAATCGCTGATTAGGTACGAATTTGAAGGATAAACATTGAGATCCAATATGGCGGAATTAAATGGTTGACGAAAAGTCTAGAAAGTTCTTCGATTTCAGCAAAAATTGATGTCTAGCTATTTCTCAGGTCATTAATTACGAATTTGAACTAAAAACATGGACATTCAAAATGGCGGAGTTAAGTGGCCATTCAAAAACTCAAAAAGTGCCTCGGTGTTCAATAAAAATTTATTCCTAGCTATTATTGAGATGACTGATTACGAACAAGAAGTAAAAACATTGCCATTCAAAATGGCGGACTTAGAGTAGTAGTCTGGTAACTTGAGCCGATTTTCATGTCTTTTTTGGAGGGCGTTTTTTTGTAGGAAAATAAAATCGAATCGTTTTGGATATTTAGGATGTTTTTATTTACATATTAAAGATACAAAAAAAAATTTGTTTGAAACAATTTAATATTTTATTATTATTATTATTATTGAGTGAAGTTGGCACCTCGAAAAAAAAGCGAGTGGGTGGCCCCGGTGATTTTGGCTCTTGATGTTATCTGAAATAAAAAATTCTTGATAATTCTCAATCTATAGACATGTCATTCTGGTCGGAACTACTGAAGTTAAATTTCATGGATAAATAACAAAATGGCGGACTTTGGAAAAAAACGTCCTTTTCCATTTTGTTATTTATCCATGAAATTTAACTTCGGTAGTTCCGACCAGAATGACGTGTCTATGGATTAAGAATTGTCAAGAATTTTTTATTTCAGATAACATCAAGAGCCAAAATCACCGGGGCCACCCACGCGCTTTTTTTTCGAGGTGCCAACTTTGATCAATAATAATAATAACAATAAACTATTAAATTTTGTGAAAACAATTTTTTTTTGTATCTTTAATATGTAAATAAAAACATCCTAAATATCCAAAACGATTCATTTTTATTTTCCTACAAAAAAACGCCCTCCAAAAAAGACATGAAAATCGGCTTAAGTTACCAGACTACTACCTTAAATGGTTGACGAAAAATCTAGAAAGTTCTTCGATTTCAGCAAAAATTGATACCTAGCTATTTCTCCGGTGATTAATTGCGAATTTGAACTAAAAGCATTGAAATTCAAAACGGCGGAGTTAACGGAGAACACCACTGTGACCGCCTGTTTTTTTTCACATTTTTCAAGAATTTTTTTTTGTGGGAAAAAAAAGAGATATTCGAAAAATTTTTTTGGGTTTGTTCCTTGTTTATTAATGTATCAAAAAACATTTTTTTTCACATTTTTCACGCCGCATGGTGGCGCTGGGGAAACTCTCGCGTCAGATGCTGTCATTTCCGCGGCACGCAGCAGAACTCTCGTCAACGTCGATCTGAAAAAAAATACCGAGTGTTTTCGTTAATAATATGATATTTTGAAGAGAAGTACACAGGGATTTGGAAAAATATTGTTTTAAAAAAAATAGGCACGCCTTTGAAATTAACTTTAATTTCAAAGGCGTGCCTATTTTTTTTAAAACAATATTTTTCCAAATCCCTGTGTACTTCTCTTCAGAATATCATATTATTAACGAAAACACTCGGTATTTTTTTCAGATCGACGTTGAAGAGAGTTCTGCTGCGTGGCGCGGAAATGACAGTACCTGACGCGAGAGCTTCCCCAGCGCCACCATTCGGCGTGAAAAATGTGAAAAAATGTTTTTTGATACATTAATAAACAAGGAATAAAACCCAAAAAATTTTTTCGAATATCTCTTTTTTTTCCCACAAAAAAAAATTCTTGAAAAATGTGAAAAAAAACAGGGGGTCACAGTGGTGTTCTCCCTTAAGTGCCCATTCAAAATCTCAAAAAGTGTCTCGGTGTTCAATAAAAATTTATATCAAGCTATTTTTGAGATGACTGATTACGAGCAAGAAGTAAAAACATTGCCATTCAAAATGGCGGACTTAAATGGTTGACGAAAAATCGAGAAAATTCGTCGATTTCAGTAAAAATTGTTATCCACCTGTTTCTCGGGTCATTGATTATGAATTTGAATGAAAAACATTGAAATTAAAAATGGCCGAGTCAAGTAGTCAATAAAAAATGTAGAAAATGCCACGATTTCAGTAAAATTTTACATCTGACTGTTTCCGAGGTTACTGATTACGAATTTGAACTAAAAACATTCAAATTCCAAATGGCGGAGTTAAGTGGCCATTGAAAAACTCAAAAAGTGTCTCGGTGTTCAATAAAAATTTATATCTAGCTATTTTTGAGATGACTGATTACGAGCAAGAAGTAAAAACATTGCCATTCATAATGGCGGACTTGAATGGTTGACGAAAAATCGAGAAAATTCGTCGATTTCAGTAAAAATTGTTATCCACCTGTTTCTCGGGTCATTGATTATGAATTTGAATGAAAAACATTGAAATTAAAAATGGCCGAGTCAAGTAGTCAATAAAAAATGTAGAAAATGCCACGATTTCAGTAAAATATTACATCTGACTGTTTCCGAGGTTACTGATTACGAATTTGAACTAAAAACATTCAAATTCCAAATGGCGGAGTTAAGTGGCCATTGAAAAACTCAAAAAGTGTCTCGGTGTTCAATGAAAATTTATATCTAGCTATTTTTGAGATGACTGATTGCGAGCAAGAAGTAAAAACATTGCCATTCAAAATGGCGGACTTGAATGGTTGACGAAAAATCGAGAAAATTCGTCGATTTCAGTAAAAATTGTTATCCACCTGTTTCTCGGGTCATTGATTATGAATTTGAATGAAAAACATTGAAATTAAAAATGGCCGAGTCAAGTAGTCAATAAAAAATGTAGAAAATGCCACGATTTCAGTAAAATTTTACATCTGACTGTTTCCGAGGTTACTGATTACGAATTTGAACTAAAAACATTCAAATTCCAAATGGCGGAGTTAAGTGGCCATTGAAAAACTCAAAAAGTGTCTCGCTGTTCAATAAAAATTTATATCTAGCTATTTTTGAGATGACTGATTACGAGCAAGAAGTAAAAACATTGCCATTCAAAATGGCGGACTTGAATGGTTGACGAAAAATCAAGAAAATTCGTCGATTTCAGCAAAAATCGTTATCCACCTGTTTCTCGGGTCATTGATTACGAATTTGAATGAAAAACATTGAAATTAAAAATGGCGGAGTCAAGTAGTCAATGAAAAATGTAGAAAATGCCACGATTACAGTAAAATTTTACATCTGACTGTTTCCGAGGTTGCTGATTACGAATTTGAACTAAAAACATTGAAATTCCAAATGGCGGGGTCGAGTGTTCTTTCGGAAAATGAAAAAAAACGTGTCTTGAGTTCAAACTTGAAATTTGATATCCAGTTGTTTTTGAGCACGCTGAGCAAGATTCCAATGTTAAAAAAAAATGTTAGAATGAATTTTTGTCGTTTAAACGGATCTTACCACGCGACGATTGACGGGTGTTCCCATGACAACACCGGCGAATAGTCCGACGAGGATAACCAGATATCCGCAGATAGTTCCGTTCGTTATCATCCCCTCGTATATCTGAGGTCCTCCATTGTAGGAATGATAGTGCAGACCGATTATGATGCAAACGAGAATCTGTAGGATGGTTTAGAAAAAGAAAGAAAAAAATGAAGAATGAAAATTAATCGATTATTCGTTACGAGGAGTTATAAATGAGAGGGAAAAAAAAATCTACGTGCAAACGGATACGTGGTATGGTATGAATATTTCAGAGAATCGTAGGATCGACCCACTGAACCCATTGGGCCAACACTCGCGTAAAATATACTTCATATATCTCTCTGTGTATACACACGACAATAATAATAATCGTGCAATTTCATCGGGCTTATACCACACTCCCGACCATACTTCGTCCCCTATAGCATCATTATTACTGTGAACTATGGTCTGGCATATCAACTACTATACGGAACGAACGTGACCGAAGGCGAGGAAAAGTTCTCGTCGATACAACGAAGTTTTTCTATACTTGCTAACTCGTTCTATTTTCATGACAAGAAAAAATAAAATAAAATAAGACTTGCGCGAAACCCTCAATGACATTGATCCGTTGATCTGGAACTCTGTGTTCCAGATTGTGATTTTTTTTTGTTTTAATTAATACAAATCAACGCTGAAAATTTGGATTCATTCAAAGTAGTCTGGTAACTTAAGCCGATTTTCATGTCTTTTTTAGAGGGCCTTTTTTTGTAGGAAAATAAAAATGAATCGTTTTGGATATTTAGGATGTTTTTATTTACATATTAAAGATACAAAAAAAAATTAGTTTGAAAAAATTTAATAGGTTATTATTATTATTATTATTGATAGAAGTTGGCACCTCGAAAAAAAAAGCGCGTGGGTGGCCCCGGTGATTTTGGCTCTTGATGTTATCTGAAATCAAAAATTCTTGATAATTCTTAATCTATAGACATGTCATTCTGGTCGGAACTACTGAAGTTAAATTTCATGAATAAATAACAAAATGGCGGACTTTGGAAAAAGTTTTTTTTTTCCGACTTTGGAAAAATTTTCTTTTTTTTTTCAAAGTCCGCCATTTTGTTATTTATCCATGAAATTTAACTTCAGTAGTTCCGACCAGAGTGACATGTCTATAGATTGAGAATTATCAAGAATTTTTGATTTCAGATAACATCAAGAGCTAAAATCACCGGGGCCACCCACGCGCTTTTTTTTCGAGGTGCCAACTTCTATCAATAATAATAATAATAACCTATTAAATTTTTTCAAACAAATTTTTTTTTGTATCTTTAATATGTAAATAAAAACATCCTAAATATCCAAAGCGATTCATTTTTATTTTCCTACAAAAAAACCGCCCTCCAAAAAAGACATGAAAATCGGCTTAAGTTACCAGACTACTACCTTAAATTTCTCGATATTTTTCTATCGGAATATCTCGAGAAATTTCATTAACCTGAAACATTTTTTTTTCTTCAATTTCATTTGAATTTTTTTGGAAAAAAAAACTTTTTTCCAAAGTCCGCCATTTTGTTATTTATCCATGAAATTTAACTTCAGTATCTCCGACCAGAATGACATGTCTATAGATTAAGAATTATCAAGAATTTTTTATTTCGGATAACATCAAGAGCCAAAATCACCGGGGCCACCCACGCGCTTTTTTTTCGAAGTGCCAACTTCGATCAAAAATAATAATAAACTATTAAATTTTTTCAAAAAAATTTTTTTTCGTATCTTTAATATGTAAATAAAAACATCCTAAATATCCAGAACAATTCATTTTTATTTTCCTACAAAAAAACGCCCTCCAAAAAAAACATGAAAATCGGCTTAAGTCACCAGACTCAAACTTAAACTTAAACGCATTTTTCTCAAAATTACTAGAAACTATTGAACCGCTACTTACCAAAATTTTACCACATGTTCTTTATGACTATAGCCACAGCGCATATCATACGATTTTTGAAATTTTTAGTTGAACAATTTTTTTTTTGCAAAAAACGATAAAAAAAATGAGGCTTTTTCGTGGTTTTTCGAAAAATGGCCGCCATTTGGTCATTTAAAAAAAAATCAAAAATCGTATGATATGCGCTATAGCTATTAACCTGAATCTAAAACCATTTTTTTTCCGATTATCCATTCCAGAGATTTTATCAACAGCGCACACCCATCTTTTTTTTGGACCTTTTTTTCCCCCCATTTTTCTCTACAAAAACTGACTAAAATAAATTTAAAAAATTTTTTTTGTGTATTTAAAGAGTGTATTTATTAGGTCTAACACTTCATATATCAATATTTATAATTTAAACCCATCCAAAAAATTCGTGAAAATAGCCTTTTCTTGCGCGTCCAATTAGGGTAGACGCCTCAAGGGGGGGAATAGGGTTAGACGGTTCAAAAAATCGATTTTTTTTTATTTCATAAATTGTTAGTAAAACTATTGAAAAATATGTTCCCAAAATTTTTAATGAAAATTCCTACTCGTTCTATTGTTATAAGCCATTGAGGGGCCAAAAAGGGGTTAGGACATCGTTTTCTCAATGATTTTCATGAATTTTTTTATAGTATAAAAAATGAATATAATTCATTGAAACTTTGAGAATATTTTATACATATATTTAAGTATATACTATAAAATTTTTGAAGAATTTCCTTGAAAAACGCCGCAGATATTAGCGACCCCATATTGCTGGTCACAATCGGACTCAGCATTTTGCTATTTTTTCAAACGCGTTTTTCTGAAAACGAAAAGTTTTCAAACAATCGTTTTGAAAATTGGCAGTTACTGTCTTCATAGTATCGCGCTCTATATGAACCCAAAATTGGAATATTATAATAATTTAAAATAATTTTTTTTTTGCAAATAAAGCCGTAAAAAATGGAAAAAAAATATGCTTTTTTGTTTTGACCCCGGTAAAAAATTCAATTTTCAATTTTTTTGATAGCATTTAGGTTCACATAGAAGACAGACATATAATAAAAGTAAATTCCAACCTCGTTTGATTTCGGATGAAAATTGCGGCTTCCAGAATGTACGCAAAATGCTGAGTGTGATTGTGACCTGCAATATGGGGTCGCTAATATCCCCGGTGTTTTTCAAGAAAATTCTTCAAAAATTTTATAGTATATACTTAAATATATGTATAAAATATTCTCAATGTTTCAATAAATTATATTCATTTTTTATACTATAAAAAAATCCATGAAAATCATTGAGATAACGCTGTTCTAACCCTATTTCCTCCCTTAAAGACCCAGTGTACACGCGCGGGGTTAATCTAATCTAATCTAATCTTTTAATATTTTATACATATATTTAAGTATATACTATAACATTTTTGAAGAATTTCCTTGAAAAACGCCGCAGATATTAGCGACCCCATATTGCAGGTCACAATCGGACTCAGCATTTTGCTATTTTTTCAAACGCGTTTTTCTGAAAACGAAAAGTTTTCAAACAATCGTTTTGAAAATTGGCAGTTACTGTCTTCATAGTATTGCGCTCTATGTGAACCCAAAATCGGAATATTATAATTATTTAAAATAATTTTTTTTTGCAAATAAAGCCGTAAAAAATGAAAAAAATTATGCTTTTTTGTTTTGACCCCGGTAAAAAATTCAATTTTCTATTTTTTTGATAGCATTTAGGTTCACATACAAGACAGACATATAATAAAAGTATATTCCAACCTCGTTTGATTTCGGATGAAAATTGCGGCTTCCAGAATGTACGCAAAATGCTGAGTGTGATTGTGACCTGCAATATGGGGTCGCTAATATCCCCGGTGTTTTTCAAGAAAATTCTTCAAAAATTTTATAGTATATACTTAAATATATGTATAAAATATTCTCAAAGTTTCAATAAATTATATTCATTTTTTATACTATAAAAAAATTCATGAAAATCATTGAGATAACGCTGTCCTAACCCTATTTCCTCCCTTAAAGACCCAGTGTCCACGCGCGGGGTTAATCTAATCTAATCTAATCTTTTAAAAGAAATATCGATTACGGTCGTCCTGACGTAGATGGCGTTGCACCATGCACGAGCGAAACAAAAGAGTTGGGAATTTCCTCAAAATCGAACTCTTTAAAATTCAAGATCCTAGTGTACAATGCTGCAGAGTGCATTCAAATGAAATCCCATGGAAAAATACATCAGATAGTTTCTTTATCCCGTGTAATATCATTAGATCGGCGCTTTTTAGGTTAAGTTCGTCGTCTACGATCGTGCGATCTGAAGTATGGCGCTTGATCGAATTTCAAGAACGACAGCGACAGCCAATCACAATTGACGAGTTAGTCCGCTTCGGAAATAAATCGCACTTCGAGATATTTCGCGAAGCGTCTTTTCCTTTATAAGCGTCACAAAGATTTCTAACGCTTGAGAAGCAAATGGCGGCCGTGTCACCTACCCCGCGCGTCATGCGATCTCACTGCCGCGCCTCGGCGAACCCAGCGAACCTCTTTGAACGTAATAACTCTCCCACGCGCCGAGTTTCCGTAGTTAATATCTTTTGCGAGATATCAAATGACATCCCTCGAGATCCGATTGTTCGGTATTATTAGAGCCATAAATCAAACTTCAATGTGGCCTGACGAGGGTCGTTAATTATGACAATTTTGCGATGACGTTATTATAAAATCACGAACATGACGGAGTTCGCTCTTCCTCCTGACTGTATATAAAGAGGTCTCGAATCTAAAGTGACTTTTTATTAGAAGGAGCCTCAAGGCGATTTAAACGAGACGAGAGAGAGAGAAAAAGAGAGAGGAGTGGCAAATTACGCAATCTTCACGAATATAAACACTGCCCCGATGTAAAGTCATCACTGTGTTCTTTAACGTGTTGCGTGACCTCCTCAACGTTTCAACCTTCGTCTCACGTTTACGACGAGACTCGAACGATCAAAATAAGATTGAATCTCGCCGACGACATTTTATCTTGTTGTATGGGGAACGAAGGAAGAAAAATAAGTCGCGAGGCCTCGAGGTAATTCGTTCGTCGAGATTTTATTAAATAATCGAGTTTCCAAAGAATCCTGGCGAACAATTCTCGTTGCACAATAATGTTTGAAGAATAATAAGCAACTTTCGGATTGAGAGACGCTTTGAACGGAAATCGAATCACGCCCCTTTAAAGAACGCACTCGCGGGACTTCCGGCTTTCCAAGTGAGAGCGACAAATTCGCGGAATCACTGATGAGCATTGTATCACAATTTCATTTTTTCTTTTTTCAATCCAGTTCCTGCCAAACAGACGTTTATATGATTTTTCTTCCCGCGAGCGAGGATTTTTTTAATCAAGGGCTCGCCACGATTATACGGCGGGAAAAAGGGTGTTTTATTTTTCTTGATTTTAAGAGAAAAAAAAAATGCCATCGGAAATTCCAAACGAGAGGTTGTTCGAAATGCTTTTCTGATCGCGTAAACAAAATATTCGAATCGATATACGAATAAATTGTATTATGGTTTTATCGGTTTGTTTTTTCTCGTTCAGTCGAAAAACAATGTTTTACAACAAATAAAGCTAATAGGAAAAATATTTGTTTTTTTTTATTTTTATTTCTGTAATACAATTTTACAATTTGAATTCTTTTTCGGGTAGAATTTGAAGGTGTAATTTTATCATTTGGGTATTAATTGAAGAATGGAACTTTATGCTGTCGATTTTCATTTTGACATTGAAATATTTGTTTGACGGTAAAAAAATTGTTGACTTCTCGTTTGAAGGGAAGTGAGAACTACGAATTTTAAAATATTTGATTTTTTTAATTCGTAAATAATTGAAAAACGGAACTTGGTGTTACCAATGTTCATTTTGACATTGAAATATTTATTTAACGGTTGAAAAAAAATTGTCGACTTCTCGTTGGGAGGGAAGTGAAAACTACGAGTTATAAAATATTTGATTTTTTCAATTCGTAAATAATTGAAAAACGGAACTTGGTGTTACCAATTTTCATTTTGACATTGAAATATTTATTTAACGGTTAAAAAAAATTGTCGAGTTCTCGTTGGAAGGGAAGTGAAACTACGGATTAAAAAATTTGTTTTTTCTTCGCTCGTAAATAATTGAAAAATGCTATTTTACAAATCGATTTTTATTATTTGGAAATTAATTGAAAAATGAAATTTGAAGTTACCAATTTTCATTTTGACATTGAAATATTTATTAAACGGTAAAAAATCAATTTTCGACTTCTCGTTGGAAGGGAAGTGAAAACTACGAGTTTTAAAATATATGTTTTTTTTTCTTAAATAATTGAAAAATGGAACTTAGTGTTACCATTTTTCATTTTGACATTGAAATACTTATTTAACGGTAAAAAAAAATTATCGACTTCTCGTTGGAAGGGAAGTGAAAACTACGGATGTTAAAAATGTTTTTTCTTTATTCGTAAATAATTGAAAAATGCTATTCTACAATTTTACTTCTATTATTTGGAAATTAAGTGAAAAATGGAACTTTGTGTTACCAATTTTCATTTTGACACTGAAATACTTGTTTAACGGTAAAAAAAATGGTTTATTTCTCGTCAGAAGGGAAGTGAAAACTGCGAGTTTTTAAATATTTCATTTTTTTTATTCGTAAATAATTGAAAAATGGAACTTGGTGTTACCGATTTTCATTTTGACACTGAAATACTTGTTTAACGGTTTAAAAAATTGTTGATTTCTCGTCAGAAGGGAAGTGAAAACTGCGAGTTTTAAAATATTTGATTTTTTAATTCGTAAATAATTGAAAAATGGAACTTGGTGTTACCGATTTTCATTTTGACATTGAAATATTTATTTAACGGTAAAAAAAAATTGTCGACTTCTCCTTGGAAGGGAAGTGAAATTACGGATTTAAAAAATGTTTTTTTCTTTATTCGTAAATAATTGAAAAATGCTATTTTACAATTCGATTTTATTATTTGGAAATCAAGTGAAAAATGTAACTTTATGTTACCAATTTTCATTTTGACACTGAAATACTTATTTAACGGTAAAAAAAATTGTTGATTTCTCGTTGGAAGGGAAGTGTCACTACGTGTTTTAAAATGTTTGATTTTTTTATTCGTAAATAATTGAAAAAATGGAACTTGGTGTTACCGATTTTCATTTCGACATTGAAATATTTATTAAACGGTAAAAAAAAATTGTCGACTTCTCCTTGGAAGGGAAGTGGAACTACGGATTTAAAAAATGTTTTTTTTTTATTCGTAAATAATTGAAAAATGCTATTTTACAATTCGATTTTTATTATTTCGAAATTGATTAAAAAATGGAACTTTATGTTACCAATTTTCATTTTGACACTAAAATATTTGTTAAACGGTAAAAAAAATTGTTGATTTCTCGTCAGAGAGGAAATGAAACTACGAATTTTTTCAAATATTTGATTTTTTTTTATTCGTAAATAATTGAAAAATGGAACCTGGTGTTACCGATTTTCATTTTGACATTGAAATATTTATTTAACGGTAAAAAAAAATTGTCGACTTCTCGTTGGAAGGGAAGTGAAAACTACGGATGTTTAAAATGTTTATTCCTTTATTCGTAAATAATTGAAAAATGCTGTTTTACAATTCGACTTTTATTATTTGGAAATTAATTGAAAAATGGAACTTTATGTTACCAATTTTTATTTTGACACTGAAATACTTGTTTAACGGTAAAAAAAATTGTTGATTTCTCATCAGAAGGGAAGTGAAACTACGAGTTTTGTAATGTTTTTTTTTTTCAATTAGTAAATAATTGAAAAATCCTATTTCACAATACAATTTTTATTATTTGGACATTGATTGAAAAATGAAACTTGACGTAACACCAATTTTCATTTTGACATTGAAACATTTGTTTAACGGTAAAAAAAAAAATTGTTGACTTGTCGTTGGAAGGGAAGTTAAAACTACGAGTTTTCAAATATTTCATTTATTTTTTCATAAATAATTGAAAAATGCTATTTCACTATTCAATTTTTCAGGGAATTTTTCATAAAAGTGTTGTACGGGCTTGTGTACGTGTTATTGCAGAAATCATGGACGCATTATCATCGAAGGTTCATCGAAGGTTCATCGAGAGTCAACTGTCACGGGGCGTTATCGCGAAAATAGTGGTCTATCGGTGAGTGGAAAAAAAATAATAATTCATCGTATACTTTGTACGCTCAACGATGTTTCACGACTTTTATTTTTGTAACAGCCATTTAAAAAATTACTATCACGAGGAAATGTGAGAATGAAATATGAAATGAGAAACGCGCGACGGCCGAACGATAAAATGTCGTTTCACGCAGAGAGACTCTGAGAAAAATGTGAAAACACGACAACTCCATTAATAACCGAGAGTTTCGTATTTCAATATTTTTTTATATTTCTTTCTCGCGGTCTCTGTAATCGAGATTCGACGCACAGTTAACGGGCGAGTTGATAGAAAATACTTACGAGCTCCAGGAGCTTGATGATAGACAGCCTCGTGAGGTTGGCCATTTTTTGTTGTTTTTGACGGGCGGTTAATTCGTCTGAAAAACGAGAAACAAATGATTTGTATAAAAGGCACAATTCAATTTTTTAATAACCCAAAAACTTATTTTAATTAATGATGAAAAAGAAAAACAATCGATTTAAAAAAGTGATCAAATTAAGGTAGTAGTCTGGTAACTTAAGCCGATTTTCATGTCTTTTTTGGAGGGCGTTTTTTTGTAGGAAAATAAAAATGAATCGTTTTGGATATTTAGGATGTTTTTATTTACATATTAAAAAAACGAAAAAAAATTTGTTTGAAAAAATTTAATAGTTTATTATTATTATTATTATTGATCGAAGTTGGCACCTCGAAAAAAAAGCGCGTGGGTGGCCCCGGTGATTTTGGCTCTTGATGTTATCTGAAATAAAAAATTCTTGATAATTCTTAAAAACTTTTTTTTCCAAAGTCCGCCATTTTGTTATTTATCCATGAAATTTAACTTCAATAGTTCCGACCAGAATGACATGTCTATAGATTAAGAATTATCAAGAATTTTTTATTAATAACAAAATGGCGGACTTTGGAAAAAAAAACTTTTTCCCAAAGTCCGCCATTTTGTTATTTATCCATGAAATTTAACTTCAATAGTTCCGACCAGAATGACATGTCTATAGATTAAGAATTATCAAGAATTTTTCATTAATAACAAAATGGCGGACTTTGGAAAAAAAAACTTTTTCCCAATGTCCGCCATTTTGTTATTTATCCATGAAATTTAATTTCAATAGTTCCGACCAGAATGACATGTCTATAGATTAAGAATTATCAAGAATTTTTTATTTCAGATAACATCAAGAACCAAAATCACCGGGGCCACCCACGCACTTTTTTTTCGAGGTGCCCACTTTGATCAATAATAATAATAATAATAAACTATTAAATTTGTTCAAAAAAATTTTCCAAAATTTTCTTCAAACTTTTTTCCAAAGTCCGCCATTTTGTTATTTATCCATAAAATTTAACTTCAGTAGTTCCAAACAGAATGACATGTCTATAGATTAAGAATTATCAAGAATTTTGTTATTTATCCATGAAATTTAACTTCAGTAGTTCCGACCAGAATGACATGTCTATAGATTAAGAATTATCAAGAATTTTTTATTTCAGATAACATCAAGAGCCACAATCACCGGGGCCACCCACGCGCTTTTTTTTCGTGTTGCCAACTTCGATCAATAATAATAATAATAATAATAAACTATTAAATTTTTTCAAAAAAATTTTTTTTTGTATCTTTAATATGTAAATAAAAAAATCCTAAATATCCAAAACGATTCATTTTTATTTACCTACAAAAAAACGCCCTCCAAAAATGACATGAAAATCGGCTTAAGTTACCAGACTACTACCTTAAATTTAACGAAGTTACACTATTGTAATTGAAAATAGTACAAAATGATTTTGAAACATGAAAATCAGTTTCGATAATGGATTAAAGAGTTCAATTCACATAAATGATTTAAATTAATTGTACGAAAGTTGTTAAGGTTACTTTTGAAAAATGACATAAGACGATTCTAAAAAATGTTAAATCCGAACGGTTTAAAAAATCGAAAAAAAAATACAAATAAAAATAAAATAAATTCCGAGTACGGTAGGGCGAATCGTAAAGGAAAACAAGAAGAAAAAAAAATCGATTGTCGCCGGTTCGCCGGCTGTAAACACTGTACAGCTGGGTCAGTGGAACGCCCCGCATTGGATCCAGGGCGACCATGAAACAACCGAAGATGGATTGTGTGTCCGTGGGACGAGATTCTTTGGGTTTCACGATTACGATCATGTAGAGCTCTTATTCGAACGCCACACTACTGTAATTATTTTTTCGCGTGTTTTACGCGCTCGTACACCGGGCGATTACAGTTAATAACGAAATATTATCGAATCCTTGCGTGTAGAAAAAAAATTTTTCATTTCACGAAAAATGTTCGTTAGATTTCCGGCGGTCTCTAAGAATATAACCGTTCGACGAATGGCTCTTATCGGTTTATCTTTAGTTCTGACGTTTCTAAACGTGCTAAAGAATAATCATAACCATTGACATTGCGTTGTTACTTCGGGAAAAAAAATCGTAAATCCAGCTTTTACGAAGCGTCGAGAAAAATGGCTTATCGATAGAAATTTCTTATCGGTGCTCGTTTCATTAAATTTTCAAAATAAAATGGCTTAAATTTGACGATTTATTATGGGAGTATGAAAAAAAAGGAATAGGATTTCTTTTCAGAGGGATTATTTAACACATATTGGAGTGTGAAAAAAAATTTTTTCTTATCATTTTGTTGCAAAATGGTGGCGACAGAGGCTATTTTGAAAATCGTCTTTTTCAAACTGGGAGGACGTATTACTTGAACGCCGTTGCATGGATCGATTTGAAATTTTGATAGTAGCTTCACAATTACATTCTCTATCGGAGTACGTAGCCGTTTTTTTTCTCCAATGTAAACTTCTTTTATTATAAACAATTTACTGCTTTTTTTTGTCTAAAAATCGATTCATTTTTTCAAAAGCGCACCACTTCCACAAAATTTGATAAAAAAAAATAAACCCTACGTAATCCCATAGCCAATAGTGTATAGATTGTAAAATTTTTTTTAGTTTTTTCTTAAAGGTCCTATACTTTACGAGAAAACCGTCCGCCCGCGAAGGTGTTTTAAAAAAAGGAGAATTTTCAAGGTGGGTCTCTGTCGCCGCCATTTTGTATCAAAATGATAATAAGAAAATGTTTTTTCATACTTCAATATGTGTTAAATGAACCCTCCGAAAAGAAATCCTATTCCTTCTTTTATACTCTCGAAATAAATAGTCAAAGTTAAGGCCTTTTTTTCTGCCGCTAGAGTAGTGTTAATCTTTGAGAGGTGTGACCACGCTCACGTAGAAATTGCCAGTATAATTCTACTGGCCAAACTTTGGGCCAATATTGGCGGCCAAACTTTGGCCGCCAGTACTGGCCCCGTACTGGCTGACTATCTGGACATACTATGGGCCATATTGCGGGCCATACTACGGGCCGTACTACGGGCCATACTACGGGCCAGTACAAAATACAGTCTTGTGCCATTACTGGTTGTCAATCTGGCCGCACTAAGGGCCGGTATAATAACCAGATCTGGGCGAAAATAGGCTATAAAATACGGCCAAGCTCTGGCTTCGATACAGGCTTAGTACTGGGCCATAGAAAATGCCAATACTGAGAGTATTTCACTTTAACAGTTGCGTTCTGTAATGTAATTGTAGATTAGGTTATTCTGATCAAAAGTCCATTATTTTGCAAACAACCAAATTGTTGAATTATAATTTGGCCCGAACTTGAAATTGCACGATTAATACAATATTTTTTAGTGTAACATTTGCTTCATATAGCCTATATTTTATAAAAAATTTTTTGTTTATAAAGTTTCGTTTATAAAAGTTAAATTTCATGGATTAATAACAAAATGGCGGACTTTGGAAAAAAGTTTTTTTTTTCAAAGTCCGCCAACTTTCGTACAATTAATTTCAATCATTTATGTGAATTGAACTCTTTAATCCATTATCGAAACTGATTTTCATGTTTCGCAAATCATTTTGTACTATTTTCAATTACAATAATGTAACTTCGTTAAATTATGATGTTGAAGTTTGCATCGTTGGAGCGCAATGAAAATGAGTTTTTAAAATTTTCATTCCCAGCATTGCTCCCGCTTCCCTTGCCCATTTAGGTCCAGCGCCTTAAGGTAGTAGTCTGGTAACTTAAGCCGATTTTCATGTCTTTTTCGGAGAGCGTTTTTTTTTTAGGAAAATAAAAATGAATCTTTTTGGATATTTAGGATGTTTTTATTTACATATTAGAGATACAAAAAAAAATTTTTTCGAAAAAATTCAATAGTTTATTAGTATTATTTTTATTGATCGAAGTTGGCACCTCGAAAAAAAAAGCGCGTGGGTGGCCCCGGTGATTTTGGCTCTTGATGTTATCTGAAATAAAAAATTCTTGATAATTCTTAATCTATAGACATGTCATTCTGGTCGGAACTACTGAAGTTAAATTTCATGGATAAATAACAAAATGGCGGGCAAAATAGAAGAACGTTTTTTTTCCAAAGTCCGCCATTTTGTTATTTATTCATGAAATTTAACTTCAGTAGTTCCGACCAGAATGACATGTCTATAGATTAAGAATTATCAAGAATTTTTCATTTCAGATAACAGCAAGAGCCAAAATCACCGGGGCCACCGACGCACTTTTTTTTTTGAGGTGCCAACTTCGATCAATAATAATAACAATAATAAACTATTAAATTTTTTCAAAAAATTTTTTTTTTGTATCTTTAATATGTAAATAAAAACATCCTAAATATTCAAAACGATTCATCTTTATTTTCCTACAAAAAAACGCCCTCCAAAAAAGACATGAAAATCGTCTTAATTTACCATACCACTACCTTAATCAATCGTACACTCGAGCGCGATAGAAATGTGTGTTTGTGCACGATAGGACTGATGTATGTGTCCAAGATGTTGCAGGAAGCGAATCTTTTTTAAATATCCGCCGCGCCCCGGTAAAAAATTCAAAATACCCATAGCGTGCGCATGCACAAAAAGGCTTGACCCACATTGTTCGTTGATGCGAGTAATTTTAGCTCGGGGCATATAAAACTCTTCCCCCTTTCGAAAATATAAACACGAACAGTTGTGAGAAGAAAAGAGAGAGAGAGAGAGAGAGAGAAAGTACGCCGGATGCTCGTATCATTTATACTTCCATTCGTTGGTGATTAAACATTACATTTATGTATGAGGAATTTCAGGAAAAATCGATACAACAATATACATCAATTTTTTGGAATATTTTTCATATCTCAACTTTTTTTTTTCTTCCCACTCTTACGAGAATGCCATTAGTTGATTTTTGTAAAATAATTAAGAGAGGAAATAGGGTTAGACGGTTCGAAAAATCGATTTTATTTCAATTTCATAAATTGTTAGTGAAACTATTGAAAAATATGTTTCCAAAATTTTAAATGAAAATTCCGACTCGTTCTATTGTTATAAGCGAAAAATTTATGACTGCCTTGACTTTGTTTTTCTTGGTACTATTTTTTCGAACGCGTTTTTCTGAAAACGACTTTTTTTTAACTTGCGTACACGCTAGTTTAAAAAGTTTTCAACCAATCGTTTTGAAAATTGGCAGTTACTTTCTTCATAGTATTGCGCTCTATATGAACCTAAAATCGGAATATTATCATTATTTAAAAAAATTTTTTTTTTGCAAATAAATTTGTAAAATATGGCAAAAAATCATGCTGTTTTGTTTAGACCCCTGTAAAAAATTCAAATTTCTATTTTTTTTATGGCATTTAGGTTCATGTAGAAAAGAGACATATAATAAAAGTAAATTCCAACCTCGTTTGATTTCAGATGAAAATTGCGGCTTCCAGAATGTACGCAAAATGCTGAGTCTGATTGTGACCTGCAATATGGGGTCGCTGATATCTTCGGTGTTTTTCAGGGAAATTTTTCAAAAATTTTATAGTATATACTTAAATATATGTATAAAATATTCTCAAAGTTTCAATAAATTATATTCATTTTTTATATTATAAAAAAATTCATGAAAATCATTGAGAAAACGCTGTTCTAACCCTATTCCCGCCTTAAACGAGCGAAATAGAATTGAGGACGTCAATAATCCGTAATTACCAAATTGAGATTTTTTTGCCATTTTTCCAAACCGAAAATATATTTTTTCTTTCAGTTCGTCGCTTTGATTCATAGAGGGCAGAAATTTTTTTCGAAAAATTCTGAAAATTACCGTACATAATTTTTTTTCTCCTGTCGTTCCAAAACGTACCAAATAGGGATGAAGAGTGTAAAAGAAAAAAAAATCGGACAAGCATGGACCGAGAATATTGGGTACTTGATGTTTTTTTTTTTTTTTTTTTCATCAAATTCCATTAATCTTAAAAACCACTGACATTATCGGACGTCGCTGCAGTTTTCCATTAAAATTCCCGCATGCGGTCGTACATTAGAATTATTTGGAAGAATTGAATGGAAGAAGTGAGCGGAGAGGGCGGATTAAAAAAAAAAAAGAAACGAAAATTTTGACGGACATCGTTGAAGATTTTCGTCGAAAAAAATAACACAAAGAACATATTTTCGATCCCTAAAATGAGCCCTCTCAAATGATACCCCACTCGCCGGAACATTTTTCGGTTCTTTGTCTTCGAGATCACATATTTTTCCCTCGAAATTCTAAAAAAAAAAAAATAATTAAATCAAAAAATAACTCGGGCGCCATATTTGGAACTTTTCAATTTAGTATTATGCCAAGGTTCAAGTTGATAGGTCAAACCGTTTAGGAGTTAAAGACCCGTGACACATCGACAGACGGACGGACAGACGGACAATCGAGATTCATCATAAATTTGGATATTGTGTGTGTGTGTGTGGGGGGGGGCTTAGAAAAGCTTAACTTCAAATTGTCGACCAAGATTTCCTACGTGCGTTCTCCGCCATCTTGAAAAAAGTGTTGGATTTTGTTTTTTTTGCAATAACTCGGCTCTCCGTCGAGATACGAAAATTGCGATGGGGTACATTTTTGTTGCTTCTTTTACGCTCTACAATTTAGGTCATATACATTTTTCACCTACCGTTCATCGTTGTTGAGATATCGAACGAGAAAGTAAAAAATTCAGGTAGTGAAACTTGTTTTTGGCTGTCGCATTTATACACACATGTATATAAATCGTCGGGCGAGCATGGGCAACGTGCGAATCACCGCACAAAGAGGAGACGGCAAGAATGAGGCGCGACTGTGAAGCATATGAAAATATATATATATATATTCATATGTTTGCTTTTCTACTAACTTACTTTTTTCTTAGATACTTTTTTACGTAAATTTGACAAAAAAAACTGTAAAATTATATTTAACAATATTTAAAAATATTTTGGTGGTTTTAGTAGAAAAAAAATATTTTTACTTTCTCGTTCGATATCTCAACAACGATGAACGGTAGGTGAAAAATGTATATGACCTAAATTGTAGAGCGTAAAAGAAGCAACAAAAAAGTATCCCATCGCAACTTTCGTATCTCGACGGAGAGCCGAGTTATTGCAAAAAACAAAATTTAACACTTTCTTCAAGATGGCGGAGAACGCACATAGGAAATCTTGGTCGACAATTTGAAGTTAAGCTTTTCTAAGCCCCCCCCCCCCACATAATATCAAAAAATCAGCTTTCTCGGTTCACATGCATTTCCAAATGTATATAATGACTGGACTATCGTCCCTGTTTTGGTCCCCAACACCCGTGGGCATTATTTTCTCCTTCGATGGTATCTTTCTCTTTGTCTTTCACGATTTTACGTTTACCAGCACGAAATATATATATACATATTGTATATTGGCTACAATACTCGTAGTAGACTATGCGCACAAACGCGCACGTGTTTACTTGCGATTTTGCGGAACGGTTGGTAAACATTAAAAATAGAGTCTCGCGAAATCTCACGAAGGATTTATCGAATTGAAGCGAAACACCATTGTTCGTCGTTCGGGAAATCGGGACGATAATATTTGAAAATAATTTTTGATAATTTTACCACAGTATAATAAAAACTGATTTTTCTCCTTTTTTTTCCTATACAACTCTAATTTTTGATTAAAAGAAAAGAAAAAAAAATCTACATCTTTTCTAATCTCTGTAATTATTTTGTTGAATATTTAGTGTCATAAATAATTTTTTATGATATTTATTGAACATTTATTTGCGAAATAATTTTCAATGATTTTATCACGGTAGGAATAACGACGAATTTTTCTCTTTTTTTTTCTATACAACTCTAACTTCTAATTAAACGAAACGAAAAAAAAATTACATCGTTTTTGATCTCTGTAATTATTTTGTTGAACATTTAGTTTTCATAAAGAATTTTTTATGATATTTATTGAACATTTATTTTCGAAATAATTTTTAATGATTTTATCACGGTAGGAATAACGACCAATTTTTCTCCTTTTTTTTCTATACAACTCTAATTTTTGATTAAAAGAAAAGAAAATCTACATCTTTTCTAATCTCTGTAATTATTTTGTTGAATATTTAGTGTCATAAATAATTTTTTATGATATTCATTGAACATTTATTTGCGAAATAATTTTTAATGATTTTATCACGGTAGGAATAACGACGAATTTTTCTCTTTTTTTTCTATACAACTCTAACTTCTAATTAAACGAAACGAAAAAAAAATTACATCGTTTTTGATCTCTGTAATTATTTTGTTGAACATTTAGTTTTCATAAAGAATTTTTTATGATATTTATTGAACATTTATTTTCGAAATAATTTTTAATGATTTTATCACGGTAGGAATAACGACCAATTTTTCTCCTTTTTTTTCTATACAACTCTAACTTTTTATTAAACGAAAAGAAAAAAAAATTACATCTTTTCTAATCTCTGTAATTATTTTGTTGAACATTTAGTTTTCATGAATAATTTTTTATGATATTTATTGAACATTTATTTTCGAAATAATTTTCAATGATTTTATCACGGTAGGAATAACGACGAATTTTTCTATACAACTCTAACTTTTGTTTAAACGAAAAGAAAAAAAAATCTACATCTTTTCTAATCTTTGTAATTATTTTGTTGAACATTTAGTTTTCATAAATAATTTTTTATGATATTTATTGAACATTTATTTTTGAAATAATTTTTAATGATTTTATCACGGTAGGAATAACGACGAATTTTTCTCCTTTCTTTTTTTTCTATACAACTCTAATTTCTGATTAAACGAAAAGAAAAAAAAAATTTACATCTTATTTAATCTCCCATTTGTAATTATTTTGTTGAACATTTATTTTTCTTTGCTCTACATTCTCGTGATGACCATCTTTCATGTAATTAGGGCCGAATGAATGTGAGCATTCAGAATTACGAAAGTACATGTTTATATATATATATATCGTTCATGAGAGTAAAACACGCATGTGATTTCTGGGTGTGCTGGATACTATCCGCGAGGGTCCTGTTGTACTATCGCGAGTATCAGTGAAGAGAGCGAGTAGGATGTGCTTTCCGGCTGTTTTTTTTTGTCCATTTACTAATGATTTTTTTTTTCTCTTCATTTCTTTTATCACGTCAAATACACTCGAAAGAGTCTCTCGAGAACTCTCGAGCATTGGATATGCTTGATTGAAAGGGACGTGCACTTGAGTCAATTTGACCGATAAAAAGGATCACGATATATACACTGTACAAGCCTCACTGGGATACGTATATATATATATCGCTTGAATTTAGTTCCCTATGCTGTGGGATTAAGATTTTAAAAAAAGGAATTTGATTAATTAAGTTGATTTTATTTATTTATTTATTTTTCCTAGTTAATAGGGGTTTTTTTTTATTGGGTTTGTTGGGTTGCGCGAAGTACTTTTTTTTTAGTTCGTTGAATAAGAATTTTTATAATTCGCAAACATCAGTTTGTTGTTGATTACTTTATTGGATAATTTACTTTACTTACTTACTTTATTAATTATCTAATAATTGAGTGAATTTAATTTAATAGCTTAGGAAATTTTCGATGCACGATTTGCATAAACGTTATCAAATTAAAAAATTTCAAACCAAATCTCCAATTCCAAACAAACCTCGACGAATACAAAAAAAAGTGTTTCTTTTTTTTTTCTTTTTCGTTCATTCTGTAATTCGAAAAATTTGCATTTTAGCTCTCGCCCGTTGATAAACACGATTTTTCGAATTCGCAAAAATCGTCTTTTGCAATTATGATCCCTGTAATTATGGACCAACGAACATTCGAAAATTACTTTAAAAAACAACGAAGACAAATTAATAAAAAAATAAAAATAAACAAAAAATATAACTCGGGCTTTGTTTAGAATTGGAAGTTGTCATGTAATTTTTTATTTGATAACTAAGCCAATAAAGTTAAATTCATTATTAATTGATATATCATTAATCAATAATGAATTGAACTTGATATTGAAAATGAGTTAAATAAAAAATATTAGTTGGGCTTTGTTTAGAATTGGAAATTTGTGATAAAATTTTTGTTTGCCAATTAAGGCAATCAAAAATTTCACGACAAATTTCCAATTCTAAACAAACCCCAACTAATATTTATTTATTTATTTTATTTTATTCTATTTCTTCATTTTATTTATTTTTTTTTCGAAAAGTAATTCTCACATGATCGTTATTCCATAATTCACCACGGTCAGAATTGCGAAAGACGATTTTTGCGAATCGATAAAATGACTAATCAATTATTAAACGAAGTGAACTTAATTCAATTACTAATTAGATTATTAATTAGAAAAGAATTAACAAGTTTTTCTCTTTTTTTTTTCTTCGAAAAGTAATTCTAGACCAATGGTTAGTCTATAATTAGACTCGTAGCTCTTATCTGTTGATAAACACGATTTTACAAATCGATGAAATCATGCTATCAAAGTGGATAATTCCGTGTACACGATGAATCAACAATGAGCTCGAGTCCGGAATTATAAAACTTAATCATCATTGAATTATGATTTCATCGACGAGTCGGTAAACGCTCGAACGAAGCCGCGCGCCCGCACGTGAAAAGCCAAAGCTCCCTTTTCAAATGGAATTCAAATTATCGGGAATGTATATTTCCCTTATAGGAAAAAAAAAAAAAAAAAAAAATATATATATATATATATATATATATATATATATATATATATATATATATATATATTAGGGTGGGTCCAATAAAATGACAAATTTTTTTTTCCCTCGATATAATGAAAAATGTATTGTTTGGCATCTCAAAAAAAACCCTCTGCAACTATGAACCCTTCATATTTAAATTAAGAGGTCCCTCATCGCGAATTTTCATTTCCCATTTAAATACCATGGAAAGATTTTTTTTTTAACTTTGGAATTTTATTAGACTTAAACCGTTGATGTTGCGAGAGTTTTTTAGCACATTTTTGTAGAACATTTGATGCTCTACAAAAAAGCTCTCTTGTGTCTAATCGATAAAAGTAACCGTACAAAAAATAATCGGTGATAATTACCTCTGGATTCTCTCATATTTGTTTGAAAACAATTAGTAATATATTAGTATATTAGTAATATATTAGTATATTAGTAATATATTAGTAGTATATATTAGTAGCATATTTATTCATATTGATAACGAAAATTTTTAAAAATTCGAAATTTATTTACTAATAAACGAGATAAGTAGAATCCAGAGCTAATTATCATCGATTATTTTTTGTACGGTTACTTTTATCGATTAGACACAGGAGAGCTTTTTTGTAGAGCATCAAATGTTCTACAAAAATGTGCTAAAAGACTCTCCTAACATCGACGGTTTAAGTCTAATAATATTCCAAAGTTAAAAAAAAAATGTTTCCATGTTATTTAAATGGGAAATGAAAATTCGCGATTAGGGACCTCTTAATTTAAATATGAAGGGCTCATACTTGCAGAGGGTTTTTTTTGAAATGCCAAACAATACATTTTTCATTATATCGTGGAACAAAAAAATTTGTCATTTTATTTGACCCACCCTAATATATATAAATATATATCAAGCACCACAAAACTCTTTAAGGTAGTAGTCTGGTGACTTAAGCCGACTTTCATGTCTTTTTTGGAGGGCGTTTTTTTGTAGGTAAATAAAAATGAATCGTTTTGGATATTTAGGATGTTTTTATTTACATATTAAAGATACGAAAAAAAAAAAAAAAATTTAATTTAATAGTTTATTATTATTATTGATCGAAGTTGGCACCTCGAAAAAAAAGCGCGTGGGTGGCCCCGGTGATTTTGGCTCTTGATGTTATATGAAATAAAAAATTCTTGATAATTCTTAATCTATAGACATGTCATTCTGGTCGGAACTACTGAAGTTAAATTTCATGGATAAATAACAAAATGGCGGACTTTGGAAAAAAAAGTCCTTTTATTTTGCCCGCCATTTTCTTATTTATCCATGAAATTTAAGTTCATTAGTTCCGACCAGAATGACATGTCTATAGATTAAGAATTATAAAGAATTTTTGATTTCATATAACATCAAGAGCCAAAATCACCGGGGCCACCCACGCGCTTTTTTTTCGAGGTGCCAACTTCGATCAATAATAATAATAATAATAAACTATTAAATTTTTTGAAAAAAAATTTTTTTTGTATCTTTAATATGTAAATAAAAACATCCTAAATATCCAAAACGATTCATTTTTATTTTCCTACAAAAAAACGCCATCCAAAAAAGACATGAAAATCGGCTTAAGTTACCAGACTAAGGGTACTAAAACCGGAAATAGCATGTTTTTGTTGTTGTTGTTATTTTGCGAAAAAAAAACAAGATTTTTCGAAATGCTTTTCTGATCATCTAAAAGAATATTCAGTTTCGTACACAAAGAATTGCAAGGTAAGTTCTATTTTTTCAAAATATTCGTTATATTTTGGAAGAAAAAAAAATGTATCTCTTAATAATTCGAATTCGAATCTGAATATTTGTTTACAGGATCGTCGAAACATTTCCAACAATTGGTGATTCACAATTATTCATAACAATTTTTCTTTCACGATAATTTAAAAATTATCGGGAAGTACCTTAAAAGTGTTGATAGAATAAATAAATAAATAAATAATCTAAAGAGGATTTTGAATTTAAAAAAATAATGAAATTGTCTTCTCGGAAGCGTCAGGACGCTCGCCGGTCAAGCGTCATGACGCTTCTTCTCTCAAACACGCCGACTACTGCTCTTCGAAAGAATGAAGTAGACAAAAAAAAAAAAATAACAAAGAACACTCGATCGTTAGAAAATGAATTTATCGAAAAATTTTTCAAGCAACGAACGTGCGTGCATGTGTCGATAAATAAAAATATTTACTTACTTTGAGTCGAGAGTTATCGACGGAGCGTCGGAGAAGTTTAGCGGTTGTTTTCGTGGGCGAGGGTCGTGAAGCGTCGGAGTTTGTTTTTTTTCGATGAGCTCGCGAGAAGAGTGGCTCGATGCTCACTGTACGAACGCACAAAAGCGACTAATGCCAACTGATGCTTGTTGACTGTTGAAAAGGGGGCAGGTGGAAGGAAACTGCGTAGCTCAACGCTTCTTCGCGCGCGGTTTGTACGGGGGAATCGTACGACGTATATAGATCGAACGATGACAAATAAAAGGGCCTAACTTGTTCGATTTGACGCGCATAAGTACGCGAATTACGTTCTTTTCGTTAACAACACTCTGTTTATGTACGTATGGACGCATGGAATGGATAAATGTGGGTTAGTACAGTGCCAACCCTAAACCCTACTTTTCGATCGCCCAGGCATTCCAACGACGCCAAGTTCCACTACCCATTGTTACAATATGCTCTCATCTTTCTTTTTCTCTTTCTCTCTCTTTCTCTCTGCCTGTAGGATTTTATGGAGAACTATCTGTGCCCCGCGATTTCACCCGCATTAAATTTCCGTCACAGTCTTCAACGCGCCGACGCTGCTCCGTAAGGTTATAGCCTAAAGTTATATGGCGTAAAGCCTTTCCGAATAAACTGGCTATCTGATGCAAGAAGAATTTTTGAAATCGGATTAGTATTTCCTGAGATTAGCGCGTTCAAACAAACAAACTCTTTAGCTTTATTATAGTATAGCATACAGTATAGATTTAGTAGTGAGTTAGTAAGATAGGAAAGTTAGGGTTATAGCATGAAGTTATATAGCCTTGAGCCTTCCTGAATAAACGGGCTATCTAATGCAAAAAGAATTTTTCGAATCGGATTAGTATTTCCTGAGATTAGCGCGTTCAAACAAACAAACTTTCGAGCTTTATTATAATATAGTATAGATATAGTAATATAGTAGTAAAATAGTAATATTAGGGTCATAAAATAAAGTTATATGGTCTAAAGCCTTTTTGAATAAACGGGCTATCTAATGCAAATACATTTTTTCAAATCGGATTAGTATTTCCTGAGATTAGCGCGTTCAAACAAACAAACTCTCCAGCTCTTTTAAAGTATAGTATAGATATAGTAATATAGTAGTAAAGTAGTAAGATTAAAGTCATAAAATAAAGTTATATGGTCTAAAGCCTTTCTGAATAAACGGACTATGTAATGCAAAAAGAATTTTTCAAATCGGAATAGTATTTCCTGAGATTAGCGCGTTCAAACAAACAAACTCTCCAGCTCTATTACAGTACATATAGTATAGGTATAGTAATATAGTAGTAAGATACTAAAATTAGGGTCATAGCATGAAGTTATATGGCCTAGAGCCTTCCTGAATAAACGGACTATCTAATGCAAAAAGAATTTTTCAAATAGGATTAGTATTTCCTGAGATTAGTGCGTTCAAACAAACAAACTCTCCAGCTCTATTATAGTATAGTATAGACATAGTAATACAGTAGTGAAATAGTAATGTTAAGGTCATAGCATGAAGTTATATAGCCTAAAGTCTTCCTGAATAAACGGGCTATCTAATGCAAAAAGAATTGTTCAAATCGGATTAGTATTTCCTGAGATTAGCGCGTTCAAACAAACAAACTTTCCAGCTTTATCATAGTAGTAAGATGATCATTTAATGTTTCTATTTGAAATTATCATATTTCATAAAATCAAAAACGTTTCATCGAATCCTCGTAAAATTCGACCGCGATCCTCCTTCAGTGACATCTTTATTTATGCACAAAATTTTACCCCAAAATCGCTAAAAGTTCGACGCGAATTAAACTAAAAGTCCCGACGAACGTCGGTATGATTTTTTTGCAAAAACTCAAAATTCCATAAATTCAAACCCCCCATAAATTCACGCCCTTGATCGAATTTCACTAAATTCAATAACGAACATTTTTCGATAAGGCAAAAAATTACATATATTTTTCTGATTTTTACTTGTGCTGGTCGACTTGGGCTGACTGGGAATGAGCGGCCATATTGAATGGACCACGTCTCCCGTGGTACATCCCAACAGTTTTTTTTTTTAAGTTTTTGTAATTTTTGTACCATTCATGGGGTCAAAACTTCTTACATAAATTCAGAATCATCGAAGGATCATTGGGCATTGAATTTCGAAGAAAAATCGAAAAACCCATTTTATATGGAATTATCAATTTTCCGAAGAATGCATTAAAAAATCAAATAAACCTCGCGATATCAAGTTAAGGAAGAGAAAAATACTGTGAAAAAAAAGCTTGCCCGTTGTGAAAAAAGTTTGTGAATGTGCAAAAGCGAGGAAGCAATACAATTTTTTCCAATTTCTGAATTCAATTTTTTTTATTTGCTTATACAGTGTCGTGGTGATATAATAAAAATTTCTCATTGAAAAATATTATAGACTGTGGGTAATCGATTTTTTTTTTAATCCAGAGATTTTTCACTATATTTCATTATATATTTGTCATTTTGAAAAAAAAATGTCTTTCTTGCAATTTCACGCACTGAAATTTCATTCTACGTAAATCGTATTTACGAAAATTGTTTATGCACTTGCCGATATCTTAAGTTCTTAAAAAAGATATAATTTATCGAATTAACAAAAATAAAACATTAATTTCGTATTCTTTATTTTGAAAAAACTGATTTTTCCAAGCCCGGAGTGATTAAATTTCTAAATAATAATTTTTAGGACGATAATTCCATTATTATTATAGACATTTTTTTTTTATTCCTTCTGATCGCATCAGTGACATCACACTTCAGTTATTACGTGTCTCGTTTCCTTCGCTTCTCGCTCGCGATAATATGCGGCAATCTTTTCCCCGGTCGCGCTTATATGTGTATATATATAATATGTCGTGTGTAGAATGTTTCCCGCCACCTCGTACTGGCCAACCTCTGCCTTCTCGCGCCCTCTCTCACTACGCAATTTAAGGCCACGCGGGAATAACGTCACACTTGTAAATAAATATTGAGCCACGCGAGATGGAATGACGAATAATTCGTAAAAGCCGCATTCCTCGAAATTACAATAATGAAATACACTCAACGCCCGATTTTACACACATTTTTTCCTCTATTTTCATTAACAATATTGGTGGGGTTAATAAAAATATTCACTTTACGTGACATACTTGAAATTCGTGAATCGGCACACGATTCTCTCGATCTTTGACGTAACGCCAAACGTCGACGCAACAGCAATAAAGAATCACCGGCTCGTTCTCCAGGTCCTAAAATTGAAAAAAAAAACAAAACAAAATTGAAAAAAACGCGCATTAAAATACAGATGGTAGGAGAAGTTTTAAAGACAGTAATCTGGCTTATCGACCATCTAATGATAATATACGTTCGACCGTCGGTAATATTACCTTTGGCAAAGTGAATGAAATATAGCCTCAAGATGGCGTTGTTTGTTATATAAGTCGTTTACTCGTTTGTTGAAAAAGAAAATTTCCCTACCGTCTCATCGACGTCCGACAATTTTGTTTTCAACATATCCATCGTTGGAATTTCGTCCAAATCACTGGACATTTGCAAATCACTTTCACCCATAGCCTCGGGCTCTATAATCGTTCCGGAAGCCTCCTGATGTGACTCGGCACTCGTGCTCGATTCCTCAATTTCGTTCTCCCAATATCTCTGTTTGTTTCGCTTGATTTATCACAAAGAAACGGAAATTCATATTAAAATCACGTACTTTTCAAACGATTGTTATATTTTGTTTAAAATCGTTTTAATAATTGGCAATTATCAATTGACAATTGACAATTGACGATTAACGATTAACGATGGGCAATTGACAATTGAAAATTGAAAATTGAAAATTGAAAATTGAAAATTGAAAATTGAAAATTGAAAATTGAAAATTGAAAATTGAAAATTGAAAATTGAAAATTGAAAATTGAAAATTGAAAATTGACAATTGACAATTGAAAATTGAAAATTGAAAATTGAAAATTGAAAATTGATAATTGATAATTGATGATAAGGGATGAAATTGACAATTGACAATTTACAATTGATAATTGATAATTGATAATTGATAATTGATAATTGATAATTGATAATTGATAATTGATAATTGATAATTGATAATTGATAATTGATAATTGATAATTGATAATTGATAATTGATAATTGATGATTGATAATTGATAATTGATAATTGATAATTGATAATTGATAATTGATAATTGATAATTGATAATTGATAATTGATAATTGATAATTAATGATTAACGATTTTGAAAAGGATATTGGGGCACAACTCCACCGCCGTACAATAAAAATTAATGACAAATAAAAAAATATTAAAAAAACAGTTCGATAAGTATACGAGAACAAAGAGAATGGAATAATCACCCATTGCCAGCAGTCGTAGGTGATCCAAAAATGTATAAGATAAATGAGCATAGCGAGAATCGATAGTATGCACATAAGAAAATTATGCATAAATATCGGATGATCCATTAATTCCGCGTCCGATACTTCCTCCAGATTGATATATAACTCGGCGTGTCTCATCTCAATTATACCGGATAATACCATCAGTAAAATTCCGGTCGCGCAACCTACGAGGGTCTTGGGAAATTGCGAAAGTTCATCGCGACACTTTCCTAATCGATTAATTTCATCGTCAAACTCGTTTTTTTTCCCCTTCTATTAATCTCACCATAACGATTATCCATTGAAATGTACGAAAGGTCGACCAGAATAAAGCCAGAACGAGACTTATCACCATGCAGACTGGATAGGAGTAAAAAATTGGATTTTCACCCTCCGGAAGTTTTGGCACATTGGAATCTTCGGCGTGCATCTTTTCGTTGATCTTGTGATGAAGTAGATGGAAGATTTCGATCCCCAGTACGCAGAACTTGAATATTTTTTTTTTTTTTTTTACAAACAGAAAAACAATATTTCGTTAATTCGACCTGCCTATGAAAACAATCGTATCGGAAAATTCCAAACGAGCGATGGTCGAAAATATTTCTACGATAATGTAAACAATTATTCAGATTCGAAACAGCAACAAAATTTATGAAATATTTAAATCAAAATATGAAATATTGAATATGAAATATTTAAACTCAATGAAATATTAGATATGAAATAATTTAAAAATACATAATTTATAATAATTTATGAAATATAATTAATATTTCATAAAAAAAATTATGAAATATTAATATTTAAATTGACGTCTTCGTTGAAATTTTTCATATTGAGAATTACCACGGAGTCGTGGTAATTCTCAATATGAAACTCTTGCCACCGGTACCGAATATCGTTAATGTATTCCCGATTTTTATTAATTACATCGCTGATGCCGTAACGAAGCGGTACATTTTTAATTATGATAAAAAACGTGACACATTCGCGGCAGTAATCATCGGGCACCGACTGCAAGAGAGTGATTTGAAATTTGGCCGCGAGAGGTCAGGCTAAACGATAATTCCCAAAAACGATCTGAAAATTTTTTTAATACAGCTAAGAAGACATTACGAACAATCTCCCGTTGGGAATTGTTTATAGGAATTTGTTTCTCGCAAAATAACAATAATTTACATATTTTATCCGACTTTTAATTGCGAAACCGTACGTTACGAGTTACGAGAGGAATGTTAACCCCTGCAGGACAGTAGTAGAACTAACACAAATCCCTTTTAAGGGGGGAAATAGGGTTAGACAGTTCCAGAAATCGATTTTTTTTTTTTATAAATTGTTAGTAAAACTATTGAAAAATATGTTCCCAAAATTTTAAATGAAAATTCCGACTCGTTCTATTGTTATAAGCCATTAAAGTGAGTAGCTCTCCTTCAGGCCCCGAGCCCGCTATTTTTTCAAACGCGTTTTTCTGAAAACGACTTTTTTTGAACTTGCGTACACGCTAGTTTGAAAAGTTTTCAACCAATCGTTTTTAAAATTGGCAGTTACTTTCTTCATAGTATTGCGCTCTATATGAACCTAAAATCGGAATATTATCATTATTTAAAATAATTTTTTTTTGCAAATAAAGTTGTAAAAAATGGCAAAAAACCATGCTTTTTTGTTTTGACCCCTGTAAAAAATTCAATTTTCTATTTTTTTTATAGCATTTAGGTTCATATAGAAGAGAGACATATAATAAAAGTAAATTTCATCCTCGTTCGATTTCAGATGAAAATTGAGGCTTTCAGAATGTACGCAAAATGCTGAGTCTGATTGTAACTTGCAAGATGGGGTCGTTAATATCGGCGGTGTTTTTCAAGAAAATTCTTCAAAAATTTTATAGTATATACTTAAATATATGTATAAAATATTCTCAAAGTTTCAATAAATTATATTCATTTTTTATACTATAAAAAAATTCATGAAAATCATTGAGAAAACGCTGTCCTAACCCCATTTCGTCCCTTAATGATACCTGGCTGGTGTTTCGACCCCTCAAAGTGGGTTAATACTACCAAGATAATTAATAATACTACGTTAACACCTTTTTAAGGATTAATAGGGATCAAAAGTAACTAATTGCTTGGTTAATAGTAACTAGGGTAAATACTAACTCGTTGACTCTGTTAAATAATAAACAGGATCAATATAACTTTCGGATGGGGTTGAAAAACAATCAATCTTATTATCAGGACACAAATCCCTTTGAGGGCTCACGTACCCCTGCGCGCGCATGAAAACCGAGTAAATTTGAAAAATTATTATAAAGGCTGTACGGTGAAGAAAAAATTAAATTGTTGATTTCACATTTTTTATTAACTTTTCAACTATAAGAAAAAAAATTAAAAATTCTTTTTTTTTCAATATTAACATTATTTTTCACGGGTATAAATGAACTACTGATGAAAAACATGGCGCCTCCTTGTCGACATTATAACTTGACCAAAAATTATCCAATCTGCAAAAATAAAGAAGAATCTGGTACAATAATATAGTAGTAATAGGCTGACGGAAGGAATTCTTTTTATTTTTTTCCAAAAACAAAGAAATTACAGTAGTTCAAAATTTAGTATGGAATTAAAAAAAAAAAAATTAGTGTTTAATAATTCATAAAAAATTGGCCAACCAAAAAATTAAAAAAACCTCTCGTCAGACTATAGAGTAAATAATTATCAAGATTGAAAGAAAAAAAAAGTAAAAAAAATATTAAAAATTCACTGAGTTATCGTGCTGACACTGTCTAAAAACATAATTTCTTTTATACCCGCAAAAAATCACGTTAATATTTGTAAAAAATATTAAAAAATGTTTTTTCTCACATTTGAAAAGTTAATAAAAAATGTGAAATCAACAATTTAATTTTTTTTTCACCATATAACTTATGTAATAATTTTTCAAATTTACTCGGTTTTCAGCGCGCGCATGGGGTATGCGAGCCCTTGAAAAGGCTAATTATTTTGAACACAAAAATTGAGAGAAAAAGTGAAATTAATGAAAATTCGCATTGACGCAATTAATCAAAATTCGTGTTTAATAATTTATAAAAAATTGACCAACCAAAAAATTAAAAAAACCTCTCGTCAGACTCTAGAGAAAATACTTATCAAGATTGAAAGAAAAAAAAGTAGAAAAAATATTAAAAATTCACTGAGTTATCGTGCTGACACTGTTTAAAAACATAATTTCGTTTATACCCCTAAAAAATAATGTTAATATTTTTTTTTAATATTAAAAAAAAATTTTCTGACACTTAAAAAGTTAATAAAAAATGTGAAATCAGCAATTTAATTTTTTTTTCACCATATAACCTATGTAATAATTTTTCAAATTTACTCGGTTTTCAGCGAGCGCATGGGGTATGCGAGCCCTTGAAAAGGCTAATTCTTTTGAACAAGAAAATTAAGAGTAAAAGTGAAATTAATGAAAATTCGCATTGAAGCAATTAAAAAAAAAAAAATAGTGTTTAATAATTTATAAAAAATTGACCAACCAAAAAATTAAAAAAACCTCTCGTCAGACTCTAGAGAAAATACTTATCAAGATTGAAAGAAAAAAAAGTGGAAAAAATATTAAAAATTCACTGAGTTATCGTGCTGACACTGTTTAAAAACATAATTTTGTTTATACCCCTAAAAAATAATGTTAATATTTTTTTTTAATATTAAAAAAATTTTGTTCTCACAGTTAAAAGGTTAATAAAAAATGTGAAAACAACAATTTAATTTTTAATTTCACCATATAACCTATGTAATAATTTTTCAAATTTACTCGGTTTTCAGCGAGCGCATGGGGTATGCGAGCCCTTGAAAAGGCTAATTCTTTTGAACAAGAAAATTAAGAGTAAAAGTGAAATTAATGAAAATTCGTATTGACGCCATAAAAAAAAAGGTTCTCCATGTTATCGATACGAATAAATGGGAACATGACCGAATAAACGAGTTTGATGAATTTTCTAAAGAACGACAAACTGCGTGAACAGTCATAACTCTTTTTTTTTTCTTTCGGATCTTGTTTATTGGGTCGATTCGAGAAAAAAATAAATAAATAAAAAATTCCTCCGATATCTTGAACCAGATGACGGAGTTTCCTCTTCTCAGCAGTACAGTGACACAATTTTTAGTTTGTTTCTTTTTTTTCCCTTCTTCTTCTTCTTTAATTATTATGTAATCCGAGATCCAGCGGTCGGACACGGATTTTTATCGTTTCCGAGGCTATACAAGATGATGTCTCACTCTCTCTCTCTCTTTCCCTCTTATAACTCGTCTCTTTGTCAACTGTATACACGAGGAAACAAATCCACGAAGGTGTTTTATTACCGAGAGGTAAAGCAAAGACAGCTTTTTTTTTTTTCCCTCACGCAGGTGACCCACTTTTTATTATCAATAATAATAATCATAATGAGAGTCCTAAATTCCATACTAATCGGTATTGAAAAGTAAATAAAAAAAATAAAAAAAACGAGAATAAAAATATGAAACTTTGCTCACGAATTGCGAAACATTCATAACCGCATGAACGACGTGCGACAGATTTGGATTTCTCTCAAAGTTCTTCAAGTTTCTGTAATAAATACTGCTCAGTTGGGCGATTTCCTGAAGCTTACTAAGCTCGATTGCTCTCTCGTCCTCGTCGTCTTTCATATTGTTTTTTTTTCTGTCTTTTTCTGTTTTTATGTTTCTTCGGAAAAAATCAATTTTCAAACCCACCACAAAACAGTGAATAATATTTACCGTGATAAGATAAATCTCATAGGTAACCTCGTTAATACGAAGCGAAAGAAAAAGAAAAGAAAAAAAAAACAGGCGAACATCTCGAATATTTAGCGACTCCAAACGGCATTTATTCGAACAATTAATAGCATTTTTTGTGCTATCGTTCGTGGCTATACCGTTGAAACTTTATAACGTGCTTTGTTTATGGGAGGAAATAGGGTTAGACGGTTCAAAAAATCGATTTTTTTTATTTCATAAATTGTTAGTAAAACTATTGAAAAATATGTTCCCAAAATTTTTAATGAAAATTTCGACTCGTTCTATTGTTATAAGCCATTAAGGGGGGAAATAGGGTTAGAACAGCGTTTTCTCAATGATTTTCATGAATTTTATTATAGTATAAAAAATTAATATAATTTATTGAAACTTTGAGAATATCTATCTATATTATATAAATATTTCGCCGCCGCCGCCGCCGTGTACAAGAGTTCAGGACCGAAGATATCCGAAGATTACCGAAGATTACCGAAGATGACCGAAGATGACCGAAGATGACTGAAGATGACCGAACCCCCAACCCGGGGGGGTACGCCGAATCGAATGGCCCGGTGGCGGGGGGGTACGCTGAATGGAATGGTCCGAGGGGGGTTGGCGCGCGAAGCGCGCAGAGGGGCAGCGCCCTCCTAGTACTTAAATATATGTATAAAACTAGGGGGGCTCTGCCCCCCTGCGCTAACCCCCCCTCGGGCCATTCCATTCAGCGTATTGCCCGCCCCCCCGGGTTGGGGGTTCGGTCATCTTCGGTCATCTTCGGTTATCTTCGGTCATCTTCGGTTATCTTCGGTCATCTTCGGTCATCTTCGGTCATCTTCGGTCATCTTCGGTCATCTTCGGTCATCTTCGGTCATCTTCGGTCATCTTCGGTCATCTTCGGTCATCTTCGGTCATCTTCGGTCATCTTCGGTTATCTTCGGTCATCTTCAGTCATCTTCGGTCATCTTCGGTCATCTTCGGTCATCTTCGGTTATCTTCGGTCATCTTCGGTCATCTGCGGTCATCTTCGGTCCTCTTCGGTCATCTTCGGTCCTGAACTCTTGTACACGGCGGCGGCGACGGAGGCGAAATATTTATATAATCTAGAGAGATATACTATAAAATTTTTGAAGAATTTCCTTGAAAAACACCGAAGATATTAGCGACCCCATATTGTAGGTCACAATCAGACTCAGCATTTTGCGTACACTCTGGAAGTCGCAATTTTTTTGAACTTTTTTTGAACTTGCGTACACGTTAGTTTGAAAAGTTTTCGACCAATCGCTTTGAAAATTGGCAGCTACTTTCCTGATAGTGTCGCGCTCTATATGAACCTAAAATCGGAATATTATCATTATTTAAAATAATTATTTTTTTTGCAAATGAAGTTGTGAAAAATGGCAAAGAATCATGCTTTTTTGTTTTGACCCCTGTAAAAAATTCAATTTTCTATTTTATTGATAGCATTTAGGTTCATATAGAAGAGAGACATATAATAAAAGTAAATTCCAACCTCGTTTGATTTCAGATGAAAATTGCGGCTACCAGAATGTACGCAAAATGCTGAGTCTGATTGTGACCTGCAGTATGGGGTCGCTAATATCTTCGGTGTTTTTCAAGGAAATTCTTCAAAAATTTTATAGTATATACTTAAATATATGTATAAAATATTCTCAAAGTTTCAATAAATTATATTCATTTTTTATACTATAAAAAAATGAGAAAAAATGGAGAAAACGCTATTTTCCCCCTTAACACATATTGAAGTATGATAAAAAAAAATGTTATTATCATTTTTATACAAAATGGCGGCGACGGAGCCCACCTTGAAAATCGTCTTTTTCAAACTGGGAGAACGTATTACTTTAACACCGTTACATGGATCGATTTGAAATTTTTATAATAGCTTCACAATTACATTCTCTATCGGAGTACGTAGCCGTTTTTTCATTTAATGTAAAATTTTTTTTGTAATAAAAAATATACTGCTTTTTTTTTGGCAAAAAATCGATGCATTTTTTCAAGAGTGCACAACTTCTACAAAATTTGATTAAAAAAAAAAAACCCCTACCTAGTCCCACAGCCAATAGTGTATAGATTGTAAAAAATTTTTTAGTTTTTTTCTCACAGGTCTTATACTTTACGAGAAAACCGTCCTCCCGCGAGGGTGTTTTAAAAAAAGGAGGATTTTCTAGGTGGGTTCTGTCGCCGCCATTTTGTATGAAAATGATAATAAAAATTTTTTTTTTCACACTTCAATATGTGTTAAATAAACTCTCTGAAAAGAAATCCTATTCAGTTTTTCATACTCTTGAACTTAAAACGTCAAAGTTAGGCCTTTTTTTCTGCCGCTAGAGTGGTGAAACCGCTTAACCTCAAGTTCATAAACATATTGCCTATTTTTAATTATGATAAAAACGTGACGCATTCGCACAGTGATCATTGCGGGCAACGACTGGGTGAGAGTGATTTGAAATTTGTCCGCGAGAGGTCCGGTTGCCGAATGGTAATTCCCAACAGGCATTTCGATCAACCTCGATTATAAGAACTTCCGGTCCCAATTTGTTCTTAAAATCGAGGTCCCAGTCGGGTTTTCAGTTCATTTATCGAAATAGAAGGGCAAGCGGGTTGCAGCAGTTTCAATTTTTCTCGTGCTTTTCGTGACACGACTCTCTCAATCAATTAATTAATCAAATAATTATTTTATTTTCGCCGGAGGGAAATATTTTCACGTCAGGCGTGTCGTCGGTATGCATAATTCTATTTCGTCGATGTCTCTCGAGGGAATAACTTGCCTGTATAATAATATACGAGGTCTGTTCAAAAAGTATCGTGAATTTTGAATTTTCGCGGGCGACGTACATTCGATTTTCGATTTTTTTGTGGCGATAGGTTGGTACTCGTGTCCCTCACTTATGCTGAAAAAAATCGGCCATTTTGAATGTTCAGTTAATTGCTGACAGCTGTTTTGGTTAGACGTGTTTTGGCTTGTCTTCGATTTTTGCCTATTCCAAAAAATGGATCAAAGTATCCGTATCAAATTTTGTGTGAAAAAGAAATTTAAGTGCGCGGACGCATAGCGAATGTCGACTGTGGCATATGGTGAAGCTACCTTGGACCAGAGCAACGTTTATCGGTGGTACAAAATGTGCTCAGAGGGCCGAGAAGATGCGAACAAAGAAATGCGTTCCGGACGTCCGAGCACATGAACAACAGACGAAAACATTGATGAAAGTGAAGAAAATAATATTGGCCAATCGTCGAATCACCGTTAGAGAAGTTGCCGAGAAACTAAACATATCGATTGGCTCGTGCTATTCGATTTTCACCAATGATTTGGTCATGAGCCGGGTCGTCGCGAAATTCGTGCCAAAATTGCTCAATTTCGAACAAAAACAGTGTCGCGTTAACCATTGCTAAGGAGCTGTTGGACTCGGTCCGCGACGACCCAAATTTGCTCCAGAGGGTCATAACTGGTGACGAATCATGGGTTTATGGTTATGACCTGGAAACCAAAGCTCAATCATCGCAATGGAAGCTGCTTTTGTGGAATAGGCAAAAATCGAAGACAAGCCAAAACACGTCCAACCAAAACAGCTGTCAACAATTAACTAAACATTAAAAAAGGCCGATTTTTTCAGCATAAGCATGGAGCCGAGAGTAAAGGAGACCGATCCTCGTACTCTGAAGCGGCATCAGAAAATTCAGCAATAAAGGTGTCGCTGCGGTCGTCAAGTATGACGATGTGAAGTGAGCAAGAAGTAAACTGTACGTGGAACCTTGCTGAAAACTAGGCACCTACGGTTATATACTACCAAACCAAACCAAAAACAAACCAAAAATAACAAACAAATTAAACAACCCTCACCCCATACGCAACCCACCGACACCTCACCTTCCCGCCCTCATTTACTCATGTATATTTGTATTCGTATGATGAGCAGCATACGTATAAGCAAGGGATATATGTGCTGTTTACTATACTTACCGGTTGTTTGGATTGTTTTTGGGTTGTTTTTGGTTTGTTTTTGGGTTGTTTTCGATTGTTTTTGGGCTGGTGTGTAGGAGGTACACGGGGGGCGCAGCGAACCCGCTCATACGTGTACTGTTCGCCATACACTAGTATAAGTATTTCATGTTTGATTTATGAAACTTATCTGGTAACGCGCGTTACCAGATGTTTCCCAAGCAGCACACGTACGTTCAAATGATGTACTTTGGACGTAAGGACGTTCTTCGGATGTTTTTAGGACGTTCTTTTGGATGTCTGTGTTCTCTGAGTTGTTTATGCATAAATGTTTGATAATTAAATGCACTTGATATATACTAAATACTCGAAGTAATTTTTATTAATAAGAGTCTAAGTACATATACAGGTCTAAAATACGTACTTAAATGTTTATAGAACAGTGTTTATAAAATATAGGCTATATGAAGCAAATATTACACTGAAAAATATTGTATTAATCGTGCAATTTCAAGTTCGGGGCAAATTATAATTCAACAATTTGGTTGTTTGCAAAATAATGGACTTTTGATCGGAATAACCTAATCTACAATTACATTACAGAACGAAACTGTTGAAGTGAAATACTCTCAGTATTGGCATTTTCTACAGCCCAGTACTGAGCCTGTATCGAAGCCAGAGCTTGGCCGTATTTTATAGCCTATTTTGGCCCAGATCTGGTTATTATACCGGCCCGTAGTGCGGCCAGATTGACAACCAGTACTGGCACAAGACGATATTTTATACTGACCCAAAGCTTGGCCAGATTGTCAGCCAGTACTGAAACAATACTGGCTGCCAAAGTTTGGCTGCCAATACTGGCCCAAAGCTTGGCCAGTAGAATTCAACCAGTACTGGCATAAGACTGTATTTTATACTGGCCCGTAGTATGGCCCGTAGTACGGCCCGTAGTATGGCCCATAGTATGGCCCATAGTATGGCCCATAGTATGGCCCATAGTATGGCCCATAGTATGGCCCATAGTATGGCCCATAGTATGGCCAGATAGTCAGCCAGTGCGGGGCCAGTACTGGCGGCCAAAGTTTGGCCGCCAATATTGGCCCAAAGCTTGGTCAGTAGAATTATACTGGCAATTTCTACGTTGGTCAGGGGGTATTCTTAACAACACATGTGAAGGACAAGATGGTTGGGACTGGCTGGTTTAAGGAAAATAGCTGTATGAATTATTAACTTTATTTGTTAATAACTTTTTAATAAATAACGTCCCCCAATTTTGTCAGAGGAAAAAGTTGTTGCGCGTGCCAAAGCGCATCGGATGAGCCTATTACGAAGGGAATTGGAGGGGCGTCCCCTAAACCCGATGTTTACATCATTATTTATTACACACTCATCGTCTGTATTTTTTAACTGGAATGTCTTTATAGTTATTTATTGATCCTGGAATAATCGATGCACAATCTCCTCACCTATTGTACTTTAAATTTTGTTAAATATAAATCACATTGGTTTTTTTTTTGTAACCTTTACGAAACTATGTCTTTACTTTTACAGTTTGGCAGTAATTAAAAGTTTCATAAAACTGTTATAATAACGATGACGCGTGATTACACTCAATTACACCGAAGGGTCATATGTATATGACCGTAAGAGCCTAGCTTCAGCAAGGTTCCACGTACAGTTTATTTCTTGCTCACTTCACATCGTCGTACTTCGCGACCGCAGCGACACCTTTTTTGCTGAATTTTTTAGGCCGCTTTTTTCGGCCGTTTCCCATTAGAGATTGGACTCCTTTACTCTATGCTCCATTAGCATAAGTGAGGCACATGAGTGCCAACCTAACGCCACAAAAAAAATCGAAAATCGAATAGATGTAGCCCGCGGAAATTCAAAATTCGCGATACTTTTTGAACAGACCTCGTACAATCGCCGAATGACGTCTACAAGAAACTCGAACACTTTTACCTCGCTAAACGAAAGTAAAAGTGTGAACATTTAAATAGCCACGTCATTACGAAACTTTTAAATCATCGCTCTTTCTCTCTCTCTCTCTCTCTCTCTCTCTCTACGGGCATTACGATGAACGTTTCTTCCCGTCCCCGAGGGTTGTTTCTATTCGGGTCGTGCGTGACGGGAAAAGTGTATTTAAACGATCGATCAATTTCATCACGAGAGAATGAAAATCTTCAAATGCATCGTCGTAATTCACAATGATTAAACCGAGGAAAATTGATTTACACAAATCAATGAGAATTTATTGAATTAAAAAAAAATTCATTTGTTCAATTGCCAAATTAATGGTTATTTTTGACGTAACAAGGAAATTCAAAAATAATTAATAGTAATTATTTTAATTGCGTTAATTTATTTATTTAATTATTCTAATTAAATTGAATAAAGAATGAAAAAAAAAACAATAACACCTTTTGTTCCAAATGTGAATGGTACAGGGAATTGATTTTGTTTCAATATATTATTGATAAATTTTTATAAACGAGCATTTTGGCGAGCTGAAATCGACTCGACCTATTTTCAGTAAATTTTAAAGTTGAATAAGTAGAAAAAAAATTAATAAAACAAGAAGAAAATATATTGGTATTAAATCTTGGTAAAAAAAAATATATTAAAATAAATATATGCAGCGTCATAATTCACAATGATTGAACCGAAAAAAATTGATGCACATGACTCAATGAGAATTTGTTCGATTTAAACGAAATTGATTTGTTCAATTGCCAAATTATCGGTATTTTTTATTTTGACGTAACAATGAAATTCATGAATAATAAAAAGACATTATTTTAATTGCGTTAATTTATTGATTTAATTATTCAAATTAAATTGAAAAAAAAAACAATACTACCTTTTGTTCCGTTTGTGAAGGTATTGGGAATCGATTTTTCTTAATCTATTATCGATAAATTTGAATAAACGAGACTTTCGTCGAGTTCAAATCGACTTGACACATTTTCAGCATATTTTAGAGGTGACTAAGCCATTTAAAAAATAATAAATTAAAAATAAATACATGCATAGTCATAATTCAGAATGGTTAAACCGAGCAAAATTGATTTACATAGATCAATGAGAATTTATTCGATTTAAACAAAATTGATTTGTCCACTTACCAAATTATGGGCGTTTTTGACGTAACAATGAAATTCAAAAATAATGAAAAGTAATTATTTGAATTACGTTAATTTATTGATTTAATTATACAATATAAATTTCAAAAAAAGTAAAAAAATAAACATTAATACCTTTTGTTCCATATTGTGAATGGTATCGGGAATCAATATTTCTTAATCCATTATAGATACATTTTAATAAACGAGAACTTTGTCGAGTTGAAGTCGACTCGACACATTTTCAGTATATTTTAAAGTTGAATAAATAGAGAAAAATAAAAAAAACGAGAAGAAGTTATACTGGTATCAAATATTAGTAAAAAAATAAAATAAATAAAAATAAAGGTTTGCATCGTCACAATTCACAATGATCAAATCGAGAAAAATTGATTACATAAATCAATGAGAATTTATTGGATTTACAATAAACAAAATTGATTTGTCCACTTACCAAATTATGGGCGTTTTTGACGTAACAATGAAATTCAAAAATAATGAAAAGTAATTATTTGAATCACGTTAATTTATCAATTTAATTATACAATATAAATTTCAAAAAAAAATAACAATAATACCTTTTGTTCCGTATTGTGAATGGTATCGGGAATCAATATTTCTTAATCCATTATAGATACATTTTAATAAACGAGAACTTTGTCGAGTTGAAGTCGACTCGACACATTTTCAGTATATTTTAAAGTTGAATAAATAGAGAAAAATTTAAAAAAAACGAGAAGAAGTTATACTGGTATCAAATATAAGTAAAAAAATAAAATAAATAAAAATAAAGGTTTGCATCGTCACAATTCACAATGATCAAATCGAGAAAAATTGATTACATAAATCAATGAGAATTTATTGGATTTACAATAAACAAAATTGATTTGTCCACTTACCAAATTATGGGCGTTTTTGACGTAACAATGAAATTCAAAAATAATGAAAAGTAATTATTTGAATCACGTTAATTTATCAATTTAATTATACAATATAAATTTCAAAAAAAAATAACAATAATACCTTTTGTTCCGTATTGTGAATGGTATCGGGAATCAATATTTCTTAATCCATTATAGATACATTTTAATAAACGAGAACTTTGTCGAGTTGAAGTCGACTCGACACATTTTCAGTATATTTTAAAGTTGAATAAATAGAGAAAAATTTAAAAAAAACGAGAAGAAGTTATACTGGTATCAAATATAAGTAAAAAAATAAAATAAATAAAAATAAAGGTTTGCATCGTCACAATTCACAATGATCAAATCGAGAAAAATTGATTACATAAATCAATGAGAATTTATTGGATTTCCAATAAACAAAATTGATTTGTCCACTTACCAAATTATGGGCGTTTTTGACGTAACAATGAAATTCAAAAATAATGAAAAGTAATTATTTGAATCACGTTAATTTATCAATTTAATTATACAATATAAATTTCAAAAAAAAATAACAATAATACCTTTTGTTCCGTATTGTGAATGGTATCGGGAATCAATATTTCTTAATCCATTATAGATACATTTTAATAAACGAGAACTTTGTCGAGTTGAAGTCGACTCGACACATTTTCAGTATATTTTAAAGTTGAATAAATAGAGAAAAATTTAAAAAAAACGAGAAGAAGTTATACTGGTATCAAATATAAGTAAAAAAATAAAATAAATAAAAATAAAGGTTTGCATCGTCACAATTCACAATGATCAAATCGAGAAAAATTGATTACATAAATCAATGAGAATTTATTGGATTTACAATAAACAAAATTGATTTGTCCACTTACCAAATTATGGGCGTTTTTGACGTAACAATGAAATTCAAAAATAATGAAAAGTAATTATTTGAATCACGTTAATTTATCAATTTAATTATACAATATAAATTTCAAAAAAAATAACAATAATACCTTTTGTTCCGTATTGTGAATGGTATCGGGAATCAATATTTCTTAATCCATTATAGATACATTTTAATAAACGAGAACTTTGTCGAGTTGAAGTCGACTCGACACATTTCCAGTATATTTTAAAGTTGAATAAATAGAGAAAAATTAAAAAAAAACGAGAAGAAGTTATACTGGTATCAAATATAAGTAAAAAAATAAAATAAATAAAAATAAAGGTTTGCATCGTCACAATTCACAATGATCAAATCGAGAAAAATTGATTACATAAATCAATGAGAATTTATTGGATTTACAATAAACAAAATTGATTTGTCCACTTACCATATTATGGGCGTTTTTGACGTAACAATGAAATTCAAAAATAATGAAAAGTAATTATTTGAATCACGTTAATTTATTGATTTAATTATACAATATAAATTTCAAAAAAAGTAAAGAAATAACAATAATACCTTTTGTTCCGTATTGTGAATGGTATCGGGAATCAATATTTCTTAATCCATTATAGATACATTTTAATAAACGAGAACTTTGTCGAGTTGAAGTCGACTCGACACATTTTCAGTATATTTTAAAGTTGAATAAATAGAGAAATATAAAAAAAAAACGAGAAGAAGTTATACTGGTATCAAATATAAGTAAAAAAATAAAATAAATAAAAATAAAGGTTTGCATCGTCACAATTCACAATGATCAAATCGAGAAAAATTGATTACATAAATCAATGAGAATTTATTGGATTTACAATAAACAAAATTGTTTGTTCAATTACCAAATTATGGGCATTTTTGACCTAACGATGAAATTGAAAAATAATGAAAAGTAATTATTTTAATTACGTTAATTTATTGATTTAATTATTCAAATTAAATAAAAAAAAAAACAATAATACCTTCTGTTCCATATTGTGAATGGTATCGGGAATCGAGTTTTCTTAATCCATTATAGATACATTTTAAGGGAGGAAATAGGGTTAGGACAGCGTTTTCTCAATGATTTTCATGAATTTTTTTATAGTATAAAAAATGAATATAATTTATTGAAACTTTGAGAATATTTTATACATATATTTAAGTATATACTATAAAATTTTTGAACAATTTTCTTGGAAAACACCGAAAATATTAGCGACCCCATATTGCAGGTCACAATCAGACTCAGCATTTTGCGTACATTCGGGAAGCCGCAATTTTCATCTGAAATCAAACGAGGTTGGAATTTACTTTGATTATATGTTTCTCTTCTATATGAACCTAAATGCTATTAAAAAAAATAGAAATTTGAATTTTTTACAGAGGTCAAAACAAAAAAAGAATTATTTTTTGCCACTTTTTACAACTTTATTTGCTAAAAAAAATTATTTTAAATAATGATAATATTCCGATTTTAGGTTCATATGGAGCGCAATACTATGAAGAAAGTAACTGCCAATTTTCAAAACGATTGGTTGAAAACTTTTCAAACTAGCGGGTACGCAAGTTAAAAAAAAGTCGTTTCCAGAAAAACACGTTTGAAACACGTGGCGCGCCCGGGGCCTGAAGGAGAGCCACTCACTTTAATGGCTTATAACAATAGAACGAGTCAGAATTTTCATTTAAAATTTTGGGAACATATTTTTCAATAGTTTTACTAACAATTTATGAAATTTAAAAAAAATCGATTTTTTGAACCGTCTAATCCTATTTCCTCCCTTAATAAACGAGAATTTTGTCGGGTTGAAGTCGACTCGACACATTTTCAGCATATTTTAAAGTTGATAATAAATAAATTAAAAAAAATAAAAAATAAAAATAAATATATGCATAGTCATAATTCAGAATGATTAAACCGAGAAAAATTGATTCACATAAATCAATGAGGAATTTATTTGATTTAAACAAAATTGATTTGTCCAATTGCCAAATCATAGGTATTTTTGACGTAGCAATTAAATTCAAAAATAGTGAAAAGTAATACTTGAATTACGTTAATTTGTTGATTTAATTATTCAAATTAAATTGAAAAAAAAAACAATAATACGTTTTGTTCCATATTGTGAATAGTATCGGGAATCGATTTTTCTTAATCTATTATAGATACATTTTAATAAACGAGAATTTTGTCGAGGTGAAGTCGACTCAACACATTTACAGTATATTGTAAGTTGAATGAATAGAAAAAAATTTAAAAAATGAGAAGATATACTGGTATCAAATATTAGTAAAAAAATAAAATAAATAAAAATAAATATTTGCATCATCACAATTCACAATGATTAAACCGAGAAAAATTGATTTACATAAATCAATGAGAATTTATTGGATTTACAATAAACAAAATTGTTTTGTTCAATTACCAAACTATGGGCATTTTTGACCTAACGATGAAATTCAAAAATAATGAAAAGTAATTATTTTAATTACGTTAATTTATTGATTTAAGTATTCAAATTCAATTTAAAAAAAAAACAATAATACCTTTTGTTGCGAATGGTATCGGGAATCGATTTTTCTTAATTCATTATCGATAAATTTGAATAAACGAGACTTTTGTCGAGTTAAAATCGACTCGACACATTTTCAGCAAATTTTAAAGTTGACTAAACGATTTAAAAAAAAACTAAAATAAAAATAAATATATGCATAGTCATAATTCAGAATGATTAAACCGAGAAAAATGGTTTCTTCATAAATCTGATGAATGAGAATTTATTTGATTTAAACAAAATTGATTTGTCCAATTGCCAAATCATTGGTATTTTTGACGTAACAATGAAATTCAAAAATAGTGAAAAGTAATACTTGAATTACGTTAATTTAATTATTCAAATTAAATAAAAAAAAAAAACAATAATACGTTTTGTTTCATATTGTGAATGGGATCGGGAATCGATTTTTCTTCAGTAAGGAAATAGGGTTAGACGGTTCAGAAAATCGATTTTTTTTTAAATTTCATAAATTGTTAGTAAAACTATTGAAAAATATGTTCCCAAAATTTTAAATGAAAATTCCGGTTCGTTCTATTGTTATAAGCCATTAAAGGGGAAAATAGGGTTAGGACAGCGTTTTCTCAATGATTTTCATGAATTTTTTTATAGTATAAAAAATGAACAAAATTTATTGAAACTTTGAGAATATTTTATACATATATTTAAGTATATACTATAAAATTTGTATACATATATTTAAGTATATACTATAAAATATTAGCGACCCCATATTGCTTGTTTTTCTTCGTACTATTTTTTCAAACAGGTTTTTCCGAAAACGATTTTTTTTAAACTTACGTACACGCTAGTTTAAAAATTTTTCAACCAATCGTTTTGAAAATTGGCAGTTACTTTCTTCATAGTATTGCGCTCTATATGAACCTAAAATCGGAATATTATCATCATTTAAAATAATTTTTTTTTTGTAAATAAAGTTGTAAAAAAATGCAAAAAATCATGCTTTTTTGTTTTGACCCCTGTAAAAAATTCAATTTTCTATTTTTTTCATAGCATTTAGGTTCATATAGAAGAGAGACACATAATAAAAGTAAATTCCAACCTCGTTTGATTTCGGATGAAAATTGCGGCTTCCAGAATGTACGCAAAATGCTGAGTCTGATTGTGACCTGCAATATGGGTTAGCTAATATCCCCGGTGTTTTTCAAGAAAATTCTTCAAAAATTTTATAGTATATACTCAAAGATATGTATAAAATATTCTCAAAGTTTCAATAAATTATATTCATTTTTTATAGTATAAAAAAATTCATGAATATCATTGAGAAAACGCTGTCCTAACCCTATTTCCCCCTTTAATTGAGTTTTTGTGACCGATGTTTAACTCTGCTCACCGTAGCTATGATAATGCGTGCTTATATTGATCTTGACTCGTGGAGCCGTCATTTTTCTGAATCTCAGATCAACCTAATCCATTATAGATAAATTTTAATAAACGAGAATTTAGTCGAGTCAACTCGACACATTTTCAGCATATTTTAAAGTTGAGAATAAATAAATTAGAAAAAAAAAAGAAGAAAATAAAAATAAAAACAAGAAGAAGATATACTGGTATACATGTACGCGGATGTGTATCGCGTCTTCGTCTCGGCGCCAAGAGATTCTCTTATTTCCTGGCTTCTCGTCGACGACGTCGGACGATCTCTTCTCTCGTTGCACATTTTACCCATCGCACACAGATCAGTTGGCAAGGTACCTACTGGCGCCCTCTTCCCTCTCTCTCTCGCTCTTTACCTCTCGAAGATTCTCCTCTCGCTGCGGTTGATGGAGCCTTTCTCCATCTGGCTATGTTGCTGATGCCGCTGAATTATATATTTATATATATATATGTATAAATAACATCTATATATTCTATATATATACTATAATGCAACAAACTGGAGTTGCTGGTCGACCTTCGCTTCGTACGAATCGACAGAGAAAATTCCTCAAGTATCTGCGAACGATTCAATTCGTTCTCTCTTACTTCCTAACGAATTTTCTTCTATACATATATATTCCAACATTTGATCGGCACCTTAGCCTTTTGAAAATTTGTCAAAATCACTCTTTCGTCTTGGCTTATGTCCGCGAAGAATCGTGAATAAAAAAAAACACCTGTTAATCGACTATTATGTCACGCGACAAACGCTATAATAACAATAACCCCAAATATATAGTACGAGGTCCGTTCAAAAAGTATCGCGAATTTTGAATTTTCGCGGGCTACGTATATTCGATATTCGATTTTTTTTTGTGGCGTTAGGTTGATACTCATGTCCCACGATTATGCTGAAAAAATCGGCCATTTTGAATGTTTAGTTAATTGTTGACAGCTGTTTTGGTTGGAGGCGTTTTGGGCCAGTGTTGCCAGCTTAGGGGATTTCCCCCTAGATTTAGGGGAATTCCTACGTGTCTTAGGAGAGAAACAGGGATAAAATATGTATAGGGGTTTTTTTTTAGGGGGATTCTGAATCGTCAGGGTATTTTAGGGGATCATAAAGCCATCAATTATGAGACTTCCACGCGTTCCGCTTTTTTCGGAAACGCGTGGATGTCTCAAAATTTGTGTTGTGTTTGAGCCTTCTGAAGTCAGTCTAGAATCTAGACTGACTTCAGAACGCTTTTTCGTTGTGAAGTTAGTCTAGATTGTGGATCACAACAAACAGTTTCATTCATCCGAAGTCTCTAGTCGATTATTGTGGATTTGCTCTTATATGTTATATACTAAACGGGGAAATCACGATATATTAACAATTAAAATAGTTTTATCGATACATAAAAGAATAAATATGCCCGAAAACGAAAGTGGTAAAAAAACATACTTGCAAATGTACGTTAAAAATTGGGAATTTGAACCTAATTTTAAAGGTCGGTTGTTATTGTAGATCTTCGCTGAAAGCTACATGAATTTTTCGTTGATTTCGAGAGTTCATTCCTAAATTTATAAGTTCATTTGTATATATATATATTAGGGTGGTTCTTAATTTGGTGATGTTCGAAATTCTTTGGTATTGTTCCTCAAAAGTAATCAACATATCTTGAAAAAAAATTGGGCGCAAGCGGACCTTTGTCCAATAGTTCTAACCCACCCCACCGAGCTGTCGAATTTTTATATGAAAAAATGCATGCATTCAAAATTTTGTTAAGAAAATTGTTTATTATTTCCAAACTATTTATGATAAAAAAATTTTATATAACTTTTTTGTAGGAAATATAATGCTCTACAAAAAAGGTATCCTGTGAAATTCTCGTGAATCTAATATTTATCACGTAATTAGCAAAAAACTGGCATCATTTATTCCAAAAGTCGATCATTGGGGTCAAAACAGGAGTTTGACGTCGAATAGCTGCAATTTATTTTTCGTATGTATGAAAGATTATGAAGAAATACGTAGCGCACTCAACAATGAAATGTAAACAATATTCAAATTTTCAAATTTATCAATTTTATTGTGAATTATAATGAACGATATCATATATTTAAAAAATCAACTTACAATAATGAATTACATCGGTTGGAGCAGAGTTGCTTTGTTAATATCGGGATATTTTTTTCTATATTCTTCAATTATTTGTACAATGAATTGTTTCTGATCTTCATCATAAGTGAGACGATCATTGTACTCTGTGAAAAGTTTCACTCCTCTTTCTGCAACATCGTTAACCACTTTAATTCCTTTAACTATTTTTAAGCCTTGTAAATAATTTCCATTAGAAATCCACTCGCTCACATCGATATAAAAAAATGAGGAGTTGAATTCAAATCTTTCGAAAAAGCCATCGATTTGGAACTGATAAAGAAATCAATGTCCTTATCGATCAAAGAAGAAAAATTTATCATGAATGATAATAGAATTGATAAAATTGAAAATTTAAATATCGTTCACATACTGTTATTGAGTGCACTACGTACCTCTTCATATTTCTAATTGCATATGAAGAACACATTGCAGTTTTTCGACGTCAAACTCCTGTTCTGGCCATAATGATGGACTTTTGGAATAAATGATGACAGTTTTTTGCTAATAACTTAAATAAAAATTTTATAGTATATACTTAAAGATATGTATAAAATATTCTCAAAGTTTCAATAATTTATATTCATTTTTTATACTATAAAAAAATTCATGAAAATCATTGAGAAAACGTTGTCCCAACGCTAATCGTAAATCGGAAAAAACGTATTTAATTTTTTAAATGCAATAACAAAAATTATATCGAAAATCCCGAAGGAGAGATTATTCAAAATGCTTTTCCGCTTACGTAACAAATTATTGAGAACGGTATAAAAAAAATTGTAAGAGTAATTCCGTTTTTTGAATATGTTTTATTTTGGGAAAAAAAAATGCTTGTACAGTTTTTGTTCTTAAATATATGTATAAAAATTTTATAGTATATACTTAAAGATATGTATAAAATATTCTCAAAGTTTCAATAATTTATATTCATTTTTTATACTATAAAAAAATTCATGAAAATCATTGAGAAAACGTTGTCCCAACGCTATTTCCACACTTAATGGCTTATAACAATGGAACGAGTCGGAATTTTCATTAAAAATTTTTGGAACATATTTTTCAATAGTTTTGCTAACAATTTATGAAATAAAAAAAATCGATTTTTTGAACCGTCTAACCCTATTTCCTCCCTTAACATAACACATGGTCTTTCGACCCCTCAAAGTGGGTAAATACCACCAAAATGACTAATAATACTACGTTCAACCTTTTTAAGGTAGTAGTCTGGTAATTTAAGCCGATTTTCATGTCTTTTTTGGAGGGCGTTTTTGTGTAAGAAAATAAAGATGAATCGTTTTGGATATTTAGGATGTTTTTATTTACATATTAAAGATACAAAAAAAAATTTTTTTGAAAAAATTTAATAGTTTATTATTATTATTATTGATCGAAGTTGGCACCTCGAAAAAAAAGCGCGTGGGTGGCCCCGGTGATTTTGGCTCTTGATGTTATCTGAAATCAAAAATTCTTGATAATTCTTAATCTATAGACATGTCATTCTGGTCGGAACTACTGAAGTTAAATTTCATGGATAAATAACAAAATGGCAGACTTTGGAAAAAAAAGTTTTTTTTACTTTGGAAAAAAAAGTTTTTTTTTTCCAAAGTCCGCCATTTTGTTATTTATCCATGAAATTTAACTTATCTTGTAAAATTCTTGTGAATCTAATATTTATCACGTTACGTTTTGAATGCATGCAATAACGCATGCATTCAAAATGTTGTTAAGAAATTTGTTTATTATTTCAAAACTATTCATGATAAAAAAATGTTATATTGTGTTTTTACACAATATAACATTTTTTTATCATGAATAGTTTTGAAATAATAAACAATTTTCTTAACAACATTTTGAATGCATGCGTTATTGCATGCATTCAAAATGTTGTTAGAATTATTGGACAAAGTTCCGCTTGCGCCTGATTTTTTTTCTGGATATGTTGATTACTTTCAAGAAACGATACCAAAGAATTTCCAACATCACCAAATTAAGAACCACCCTAATGTATATCCTCTACATTTTGTTGATTAATTCCACGTGCATAATGACGTTTAAATAAATCTCCTTCATACGATATATCGGGTGGTTAAAATCATCGCCTGACGGGGACTCAACCAAAGCGTTTTGCGCTTATTGCAAGACGATTCTCATCGCTCATAAGAAAACTATAAAACATCATTCTTTATCGAAAAAACACAGACAGGCTACCAAAAATCAGGACACCATTGCCGCTTCACCGAAAATCGGTACATTCACTCAACTAACTCTGTCCCAACAACGAAAGGAAGCCGAATTGAAAATCGCGACATACGTGGCATAGCATTGCCACGTAAACGTGTTTGATGTTCATTGGTATCTAGGTACAATTGCAAATACTCAAATATAAAAAATAGACAAAAAAAATATATAATTACTATATTAATTACGATTAAACAGTCTTGTATTTATTGAAGTGTGTATTTATTTTCTTGAAATTTAAACCAAACTCCACCGCCATCTAGGGTGCGTTCCGGTTACCGTTTGAGTTGAAAAGTTGACCGCCGTTGGCACAATGAACCTGGCGGCGGGTGGGGGCAATCTAGGGGATTTCTAGGGAGAAACAAAATGAACCTGAGGGGAATCCGCACAGACCACCTGGCAACACTGGTTTTGGCTTGTCTTCGATTTTTGCCTATTCCAAAAAGGCAGCTTCCATTGCGACGATTGAGCTTTGGTTTCACGTCACAACGATAAACCATTTGATACAGATTCTTTGATCCATTTTTTGGACTAGGCAAAAATCGAAGACAAGCCAAAACACGTCTAACCAAAACAGCTGTCAACGATTAACTAAACATTCAAAATGGCCGACTTTTTCAGTATAAGTGAGGGACATGAGTGCCAACTTAACGCCACAAAAAAATCGAAAATCGAATATACGTTGCCCGCGGAAATTCAAAATTCGCGATACTTTTTTAACAGACCTCGTATATAGTCGATTATAAGGTGTTTTTTATTCACGGATCTTCGCGGACATCGGTGGTGACGAAAGAGTGATTTTGACAAATTTTCAAAACGCTAAAGTGCCGATTAAAAGTCGGAAAAAGTGTTCTTAATTTTTTTTTTAATTTTCAACAAAAAATTTTATCGACAATCCCAAAGGAGAAATTATTCGAGATGCCTTTCCGGGTTATGTTGTAAGAGTAATAGTGTCGCAATCTCCAACGACACGGTTGTTCAAGATGTCTCGCGTTATGAAAACATGTCAATCGTTTATTAATGATCGAATATAATATTTTATTGAAAATACAGAATACGTGGTTTCTCTTCGTGGTGTAGTTTTTCAATAACTCTTCTTTTCCTTTTTTTTTATTCTCTCATTTCTTGCTTTTTAATGTTTGTGATTTTTCGAAACCTCTTAGTTACCGCTCGCTTATATTTCTTTTCTTTTATTATGCAACGACTACTCGAATAATTTGCCATAACGTAAGATAATCTTTGCGTTAAGTTTTAAAGAAAAATCATTTCTCAATTAATTCTCAATCGAAATTTCTTAAAAGTATTTTTTTTAGTAAAAGAAAACGCCATTTTACATTACACAATAAAATATAAGATAACCGTTGCATTCATTTTTAAAGAAAAATCATTTTTTAATTAATTCTCAATCGAAATTTTTTAAAAGTATTTTTTAGTAAAAAGAAAACGTCATTTTATATTACAAAATAAAATGTAAGATAATCTTGTCATTGATTTTTGAAGAAAAATCATTTTTCAATTAATTCTCAATCGAAATTTCATAAAAGTATTTCTTTAGTAAAAGAAAACGCCATTTTACATTACAAAATAAAATGTAAGATAATCTTTGCATTCATTTTTAAAGAAAAATCATTTTTTAATTAATTCTCAATCGAAATTTCTTAAAAGTATTTTTTTAGTAAAAGAAAACGCCATTTTACATTGCAAAATAAAATGTAAGATAATCTTGGGGTACATTTTTAAAGAAAAATCATTTTTCAATTAATTCTGAATCGAAATTTCTTAAAAGTATTTTTTAGTAAAGAGTAAACGGCATTTTATATTACAAAATAAAATGTAAGATAATCTTTGCATTAATTTTTAAAGACAAATCATTTTTTAATTAATTCTCAAACGAAATTTCTTAGAAGTATTTTTTAGTAAAAAGAAAACGTTATTTTATATTACAAAATAAAATGTAAGATAATCTTTGCATTCATTTTTAAAGAAAAATAATTTTTTAATTAATTCTCAATGGAAATTTCTTAAAAGTATTTTTTTCGTAAAAGAAAACGCCATTTTACATTACAAAATAAAATGTAAGATAATCTTGGGGTTAATTTTTAAAGAAAAATCATTTTTTAATTAATTCTCAATCGAAATTTCTTAAAAGTGTTTTTTAATAAAAAGAAAACGTTATTTTATATTACAAAATAAAATATAAGATACTTTTCGATTGAGAATTAATTAAATAATGATTTTTCTTTAAAAATTAACCCCAAGATTATCTTACATTTTATTTTGTAATGTAAAATGGGTTTTCTTTTACTAAAAAAATACTTTTAAGAAATTTCGATTGAGAATTAATTAAAAAATGATTTTTCTTTAAAAATTAATGCAAAGATTATCTTACATTGTATTTTGTAATATAAAATAACGTTTTCTTTTTACTAAAAAATACTTTTAAGAAATTTCGATTGAGAATTAATTGAAAAATGATTTTTCTTTAAAAATTAACCCCAAGATTATCTTACATTCTATTTTGTAATGTAAATTGTAATGTACGTTTTCTTTTACTAAAAAAATACTTTTAAGAAATTTTGATTGAGAATTAGTTAAAAAATGATTTTTCTTTAAAAATTAATGCAAAGATTATTTAACATTTTATTTTGTAATATAAAGTAACGTTTTCTTTTTACTAAAAAATACTTTTAAGAAATTTCGATTGAGAATTAATTGAAAAATGATTTTTCTTTAAAAATTAACTCTAAGATTATCTTACATTTTATTTTGTAATGTTAAATGGCGTTTTCTTTTACTAAAAAAATACTTTTAAGAAATTTCGATTGAGAATTAATTAAAAAATGATTTTTCTTTAAAAATAAATGCAAAGATTATCTTACATTTTATTTTGTAATATAAAATAACGTTTTCTTTTTACTAAAAAATACTTTTAAGAAATTTCGATTGAGAATAAATTAAAAAATGATTTGTCTTTAAAAATTAATGCAAAGATTATCTTACATATTATTTTGTAATATAAAATGCCGTTTTCTCTTTACTAAAAAATACTTTTAAGAAATTTCGATTGAGAATTAATTAAAAAATGATTTTTCTTTAAAAATCAATGCAACGACTATCTTACATTTGTAATTCTGTAAAGAAAAAAAGGAAAAAGTGTTTAAAAACTCGTGCCTATAATTGCACTGTTGTGTCCGCGAGATTCCATTCTTTCTCGTCTCGGGAAGGTTAATCTTCGTCGATTGATAAACAATACACGGAACATGGCAAATAGTTTGCTCTTCATTTTCTCGAATTCTCGAGCAAAAAAAACCCCCAACGTTCTCGCCCTGACTCAGGACGTAAGGATTTTTATTTATTTTTTCTATTTCAAAAACCCTCTTGCCATCGGGGCGGAAAAATGGGCGAGAAGTTTGTTATTCGATAAAAAAAAAAAAAGAACGGGGTAAAAGAAAAAAAACGAAGGACTTATACAATCGCTAAATTCCTCGCACGATTATGTGAGCGGCCGCGAAACGATCGACCTGGAATTTCCTCTGTGGAACGTTATTCTTTCTCTCTGTGAGCGCCGAGAAAATTTTTCGATTATACTTTGAAAACGCGTGTTTACCATTCTAAAAATTATTTTCAATGATTTCATCGGCTCTCGGAATTTTCTGTGGGACATTCCACGGCAATACGACCTTGTTATTGACTCTCTCGCCCCTCTGGGATATGCTCAACAATATTTCATATTTTTTTTACGAGCCCGAAGGGCATGCAGCTTTTTTTTAATATTTTGTTTCGCTAATCGAAAATTAGTAATGATTTAAATTTAAAAAAAAAGGATTTCACATAAAACAAATGGTTAGTCGTAATTTAAAGAAGTGAAAAAATGTCCTGAGTCATATCGCTGAGTGGCCCGGCGTTTGCTTCGTTTTTTTATCAATTTTTTAATACTTTTTTTTCGATTTTTCATTCGTTGAAAAATACTTGGAAAAAAATAGAACCGAACGCCGGTTCACACGGTGAATTAACGAAACTTTAACGGAGGATTTTCGAAAATTAATTCAGATTTTTTTCAACAGGCCCGTTCTTTTCATTTTGAAAAATCCGAAAAATCTCAACAGCTTCTCAGAAATTCTCGGTGCGAATTTAAAAAAAAAAATGTTCGATCCCATCCCGACGAGTCGACGTTTGGTCCTATTTTCTTTGTGTATATTGCAAACAACAAAGACAAAAAAAAGTCGAGGCGAGCACCAATCTACTGTGGGATATGGTTTAAAATTTTTTATATCAGACAGAGGATTTTTAAGAATTTCTTTCATATTTTTTTCATTATGGTTAACCATTTTGTTTTGTGTAAAATTATTTTTTTGTTTGTAAATCATTACTAAATTGTGGTTAGGGAAAAAAAGGTAGAATAAAGAGTCCACGTCTTTTAGGGTTGTAACAACAATATGAAAAATTGTTAAGTTATTCACAAAAAGTGAGGGTTGCAAACTGGTCGATTCCAGGTGGAATAACCCATATATACACCTTCTTACACATTTCACACTCTCTTACAAATTAATGTATATTACATACATATATTGATCAGTAGGGAGGTGTGAAATTCATGAAATAAACGTTTCTAACCCTTAAAGTAGTAGTTTGGTAACTTAAGCCGATTTTCATGTCTTTTTTGGAGGGCGTTTTTTTGTAGGAAAATAAAAATGAATCGTTTTGAATATTTAGGATGTTTTTATTTACATATTAAAGATACAAAAAAAAAATTTGTTGAAAAAATTTAATAGTTTATTATTATTATTATTATTGATCAAAGTTGGTACCTCGAAAAAAAAGCGCGTGGCCCCGGTGATTTTGGCTCTTGATGTTATCTAAAATCAAAAATTCTTGATAATTCTTAATCTATAGACATGTCATTCTGGTCGGAACTACTGAAGTTAAATTTCATGGATAAATAACAAAATGGCGGACTTTGGAAAACAAATTTTTTTTTACTTTGGAAAAAAAAGTTTTTTTTTTCCAAAGTCCGCCATTTTGTTATTTATCCATGAAATTTAACTAAAAATTGTAATGAAAATTCCGACTCGTTCTATTGTTATAAGCCATTAAAGTGAGTAGCTCTCCTTCAGGCCCCTAGCGCGCTATTTTTTCAAGCGCGTTTTTCTAAAAACGACTTTTTTCGAACTTGCGTACACGCTAGTTTGAATAGTTTTTAACCAATCGTTTTTAAAATTGGCAGTTACTTTCTTCATAGTATTGCGCTCTATATGAACCTAAAATCGGAATATTATCATTATTTAAAATAATTTTTTTTTTGCAAATAAAGTTGTAAAAAAATGGCAAAAAATCATGCTTTTTTGTTGTGACCCTCTGTAAAAAATTCAATTTTTTATTTTTTTGATAGCATTTAGGTTCATATAGAAGAGAGACATATGATAAAAGTAAATTCCAACCTCGTTTGATTTCAGATCAAAATTGCGGCTTCCAGAATGTACGCAAAATGCTGAGTCTGATTGTGACCTGCAACATGGGGTCGCTAATATTTTATAGTAAATACTTAAATATATGTATACAAATTTTATAGTATATACTTAAATGTATGTATAAAATATTCTCAAAGTTTTAATAAATTATATTAATTTTGTATGCTATAAAAAAATTCATGAAAATCATTGAGAAAACACTGTCGTAACCCTATTTCCCCCGTTAAAGGGTAGGGCCACGGTAGCTGGTATAAAGTCATGTGCACATTTAACAATTTTTTTTTCTATGAAAAAGTAATTTATTTATAAAACTAATTACACATATATTTAGTATAAACATCAAGCTAATAAAAAATATTTTTGTTTGTATTTTTTTGTTATACAAAATGACCGACTACTGCTATTTGCTTTTGGTATCTTGTTTTTCTGAGGCGCTCCGCGGCGTGACATTTGGCATTTGCAATTTTTTACCCAGAACAAAAAAAAAAAATTCTCGTTAATTTACGTCAGAATACCTGGAGAAGTAAGCACGGAATTTGAAAAAACTAATGTTTTATTCGAATATTGTAGGCATTTGAAGTCGAAAGGTGAATTTTCAGTGAACAATTTCGTATAAAACAGCTTTTGAAATGGAAATTTATTAATTAATCAGAGATTCCATACGTACTTCTCTAGGTATTCTTATGTAGATTAACGAGAATTTTTTTTCTTTGTTGTAGGTAATAAATTGTCGATGCCAAATGTCACGCCGTGGAGCGCGTCAAAAAAACAAGATACCAAAAAGCAAATAGCGGTAGTCGGCCATTTTGTATAACAAAAAAAATATTTTTTATTAGCTTGACATTTATACTAAATAGATGTGTAATTAGTTTCATAAATAAATCACTTTATCATACAAAAAAAAAATTGTTAAATGTGCACATAATTTTATCCTCGCTACCGTGGCCTTACCCTTTAATCCTTCTGTCAGGGAATTGCTCTGCGGTGGTTAACGTTGCTCTCGTAACTCGTAACGTTACGGCTTCGCAATTAAAAGTCGGACGAAAATTGTAAAATATCGTTAATTAGCGAGCACAAAAATTCTCATAAAAAATCCCAAACGGGAAATTGTTGGTACTATCTTCCTGGCGATATAAAAAAAAAATTCAGCACCACATCGGGAATTACCATTTAGCCTGACCTCTCGCGGCCAAATTTCAAACCACTCTCTCCCAGTCATAGTGCAATCGAAAAAAAAAAATGGGTGCGACAATCACAAACCGAGAGATTGATCAAAATGCTTTTTCGATCATGTAAAAAAATATTCACATCGATACATAACAAATTGTCCGAGATATTCTACTTTTTAACAAATTTTCTTTTATTTCGAAAAATAAATAAATAAAAATTCCATGCACAGCGAAAATTTTTTAGAACGAGATCCGAATATTTGTTTGAATGATCGTAGACAAATATCTAACAATCGTTAGTTTGGGATTTTCAATAAAATATTTTTTTCTTTATCAGTTAAATAGAAAACTTTTTAATTCAACATTTTTATTATTCAATCCCGATAATTTTTTTTATGCAGGCAAAAATCGATGTCAAATAAATTCCCTTTTGCATATATAATGGTAACGAGGAGCCGATTTTCATATATTTCATACACGATCGTCCGGAAATCGTACAAGCCGTTTAAGGCAGTCGTCTGGTGTAGAGCGAGATTTTTGACGTCATTTCTAATGTGCAATAACGTTTAAACCGTTGAAGTTGTCTTGATGAAAATTTACACGTGCATTTATTGATCCTTAGAGAATACTTGTACATGAAAAAAAAATTATTTTAAATATTTTCATGTAGTTTTTTGCCTTGTTGCAACATGGTGCGCCGAAATCGGCGCCCACTCTGGACGATGTTGTATGCATCTGAAAAAAAAAAAAAATGTATATTCTCAATCTGTATGAGTATTCTGAGCACTGGTAGCAGAATTGGTATTTAAAAAAATTTTTTGACAAAATGGCGACCTGTCGAACTTTCATTAATGATATTTCAATGTATGAAATATCATTAATGAAAGCAAGATTTTTGACGTCATTTCTAATGTGCAATAACGTTTGAACCGTTGAAGTTGCCTTGATGAAAAATTGCACGTGCATTTATTGATCCTTAGAGAATACTTGTACGTTAAAAAAAAAAATTATTTTATATATTTTCATGTAGTTTTTTGCCTTGTTGCAACATGGTGCGCCGAAAACGGCGCCCACTCTGGACGATGTTGTATGCATCTGAAAAAAAATGTATATATATATTCTCAATCTGTATGAGTATTCTGAGCACTGGTAGCAGAATTGGTACTTAAAAAAATTTTTTGACAAAATGGCGACCTGTCGAACTTTCATTAATGATATTTCAATGTATGAAATATCATTAATGAAAGCAAGATTTTTGACGTCATTTCTAATGTGCAATAACGTTTAAACCGTTGAAGTTGTCTTGATGAAAATTTACACGTGCATTTATTGATCCTTAGAGAATACTTGTACATAAAAAAAAAAATTATTTTAAATATTTTCATGTAGTTTTTTGCCTTGTTGCAACATGGTGCGCCAAAATCGGCGCCCACTCTGGACAATGTTGTATGCATCTGAAAAAAAAAATATATATATATTCTCAATCTGTATGATAATTCTGAGCACTGGTAGCAGAATTGGTACTTAAAAAAATTTTTTGACAAAATGGCGGCTGTTGAACTTTCATTAATGATATTTCATACATTGCAATATCATTAAAGGGGGGGGGGGGGGGTAGGGTTTTAAAATAATTTTTTTTGCAATTTCTTTTCTGAATGAACAATATGTCGAGAATATTGTGTATAAATTTTAAGTCAATCGGAGTAAAACTAACGGAGTCACAGCGTTTCAAACGATTACGATTACGTGATACGGGTTCACGTATAAAAAACTTTAAGGCCTTACATAAGTCCAGCGGTACCGAAAACGTTCCAAAAGAAAAACTGTTTTTAGGAGGGATAGAAATAGAAATTGATAAAAAAATTCTTACACATTGTTTATTACTGTGTTAAGTTTGTAAAAAAATTTATTTCAATTTTTTTTTTTCAAAAATTACAACATGAAAAATCACATTTTTTGAAGCACTGGAAAAAAAAGTTGCTCCACGGTCGGCAGTATTTCTTCCTCAAATGTTGACGGATCTGCAAAATGTAAAGAAATTCTTGTAAAATAAGGTAGTAGTTATAGTGTCTGTCGAGCCGGATTTTTGAAATTCGAAAAATTAAACAATTTACGGTAATTTAAAAAAAAATGTTAAGTTTGTGTCAAAAAAGTCACACTTTAATTGTTTTTATAAAATTTTCTAATTATAATTTAAAAAATCCGGCTCGACAGACTATAGAAAAAACAATTCCGAATATTAAAAAAAAAAAATCATCAAAAAATATTAAAAACCGTACGAGTTATCATGCCGACCGTGTCAGAAAAAGTAGTTTTGAGAAAAACGCGTTTAAAGTTTCAAGCGCGTTTCGCTCGAAGTCGCGCGCGACTGGAGCAAGAACTTTATGAATTTTTTAAATTTATTTAGTTAACTTACGTCTAATCTCCCATTCCAGCTTCATATTGTACGCCTTCCTTGACAGTAAAAAATTGTTGTTGTTTATTTTTTTCTAATCGACAAATTGTTCTGGCCTCTTTTGTTGCTTTGGTAGGCGCGCGTCAGACCTTTGTCCTTTCGTCGGGCAGTCACATTATCTACAATAACTTTTGAACTATGGGGAATTTTTACAATCAGCTTACACAGAAATACGCCTAAGACTATAAGGAATAATAATCTATAAACAAAAAAAAATCGATTTTTTGAAAATTCTCGACGTATGTAAGACCTTAAATCGATTTTCCCGAAAACGTCATTTTTGAAGTTTGTGAACACTAGAACTCAAAATCTACTGAACCGATCCTTTTGAAAATTTTAACATTACTTCTTCACATAAATCAACAGGTAATCAGGAGTTTTTTTTTTTTTCAATTTTTTCAATTTTTTAATAACAAATTAAGCGCGATTTTTTTAGCTAAAATTGCGTTTTTCTCTTCCAAGTGCTGCAAAAAATAGAAAAAAAACCAAAAAAAAAAAAACTCTTCCTGATTACCTCGAGAAATACATCACCTTTAAAATGAATATCAATTTTTTTGTTTCGGATGATCCGGTAACGAGTTATAATGTTCACCGCAAAACCATTTTTTTTCAAGGCGCCTCTGGAGATTCAACGTCACCGGCTTATTTATCAATATTTTTCATTGAAAATTTTTTTCTGAGATACTTCAATGGTTGTACAATAATATGTAATTCTATTTAATAAAATTATATTACTCATGTCGCCGCAAAAAAATCATAAAAATATGCTTTTTTTTTCGCCTTTAAAACCCTACCCTCCCCTCAATGAAAATTCAACAGGCCGGAATTTTGTCAAAAAATTTTTTTAAGCACCAATTCTGCTACCAGTGCTCAGAATACTCATACAGATTGAGAATATATATATACATTTTTTTTCAGATGCATACAACATCGTCCAGAGTGGGCGCCGTTTTCGGCGCACCATGTTGCAACAAGGCAAAAAACTACATGAAAATATATAAAATAATTTTTTTTTTTTAACGTACAAATATTCTCTAAGGATCAATAAATGCACGTGCAATTTTTCATCAAGACAACTTCAACGGTTTAAACGTTATTGCACATTAGAAATGACGTCAAAAATCTTGCTTTCATTAATGATATTTCATACATTGAAATATCATTAATGAAAGTTCGACAGGCCGCCATTTTGTCAAAAAATTTTTTTAAGTACCAATTCTGCTACCAGTGCTCAGAATACTCATACAGATTGAGAATATACATTTTTTTTTTTTTTCAGATGCATACAACATCGTCCAGAGTGGGCGCCGTTTTCGGCGCACCATGTTGCAACAAGGCAAAAAACTACATGAAAATATTTAAAATATTTTTTTTTTTTTAACGTACAAGTATTCTCTAAGGATCAATAAATGCACGTGTAGATTTTCATCAAGACAACTCCAACGGTTTAAACGTTATTGCACATTAGAAATGACGTCGAAAATCTCGCTCCACACCAGACGACTGCCTTAAAAAAACATACCTGAGGTGTTACGCACTAACGAAGAATGCCACGATAATAATCCTTCCGCTATGCGTTAATATATACATATATTTTTTCTTTTTTTTTTCGTAACTCGTGGCGAGAAGAGAAAACCCGCGATGACTAAGCGAGAGAAAGGGGATGGGGGAATCGACAGGTATGAATCATTCCGGGAAACATCCCGGAGTCTATGTCTCTCGATTTTTTTTTTATATTTGTTTTTTTTTTTCGGTTCTCCTCATTCGACATTCTCTTTGTGTGGTAAAAGTTTATCTTTTGCAATATGTTACCGACTGTATTGCTAGTAAATTTTTTTTTAATTATACGAGAAATATCATGAAGTTGTTTTGGAGAGAATAAGAGAGATGGAAATTGAGGAAGAAAAAGGGAGATAATTGCGTGTTATAAAAATCGTTGACGTGTTTTTTTTCTTTGTCTCGCGACACTTTTGCGGCTCTGGCATATACGTTAGACATAAAGATCCCGGTTGCTTGTGCGTTTCTGATTATTATTACGGATACACCGATATGTATCCTACCTGGAGAAAAAGACATGTCACGAAATATCTCGAAATGCGATTTATTTCTGTAGCCTGCTAACTCGTCATTATGATTGGCTGTCGGTGTCGTGCTTGAAGTTCGTTTATGTGCGTACTTCAGATCGCACGATCGTAGATCACGAACTTAACCTAAAAAGAAGCGCGCCGAGCGCGTCCGTCGATTCTAGTCCCCTCCAGAAAAACGTCAGGTCACGAAATATCTCGAAATGCGATTTATTTCTGAAGCGTTTATGTGCATACTTCAGATCACACGATCGTAGACAGCAAACTTAACCTAAAAAGTAGCGCGCGCCGCCCGTACATCAATTCTACTCCTCCCTAGAAAAAAGATATGTTACGAAATATCTCGAAATGCGATTTATTTCCAAAGTATGCTAACTCGTCATTTTGATTGGCTGTCGATGTCGTGTTTGAAGTTTGTTTATGTGCATACTTCAGATCGTACGATCGTAGACGACGAACTTAACCTAAAAAGCAGCGCGCGCCGCCCGTACATCAATTCTACTCCTCACTAGAAAAAAGAAATGTCAAGAAATATCTCGAAATGCGATTTATTTCTGAAGTATGCTAACTCGTCATTTTGATTGGCTGTCGATGTCGTGTTTGAAGTTTGTTTATGTGCATACTTCAGATCGTACGATCGTAAACAACGAACTTAACCTAAAAGGCAGCGCGCGCCGCCCGTACATCAATTCTACTCCTCCCTAGAAAAAAGAAATGTCAAGAAATATCTCGAAATGCGATTTATTTCTGAAGTATGCTAACTCGTCATTTTGATTGGCTGTCGATGTCGTGCTTGAAGTTCGTTTATGTGCATACTTCAGATCGTACGATCGTAAACAACGAACTTAACCTAAAAGGCAGCGCGCGCCGCCCGTACATCAATTCTACTCCTCCCTAGAAAAAAGAAATGTCAAGAAATATCTCGAAATGCGATTTATTTCTGAAGTATGCTAACTCGCCATTTTGATTGGCTGTCGATGTCGTGCTTGAAGTTCGTTTATGTGCATACTTCAGATCGCACGATCGTAGACGACGAACTTAACCTAAAAAGCAGCGCGCGCAGCGCGTAAATCGCTTCTAGTGCCCTCTAGAAAAAAGAAATGTGACGAAATATCTCGAAATGCGATTTATTTCCGAAGTATGCTAACTCGTCATTTTGATTGGCTGTCGATGTCGTGCTTGAAGTTCGTTTATGTGCATACTTCAGATCGCACGATCATAAACGATAAACTTAACCTAAAAAGAAGCGCGCGCAGCGCGTAAATCGCTTCTAGTGCCCTCTAGATAAAAGAAATGTCACGAAATACCTCGAAATTCAATTTATTTTTAAAGCCTGCTAACTCATCATCTTGATTGGCTGTCGACGTCGTGCTTGAAGTTCGTTCATGTGCATACTTCAGATCGCACGATCATAAACGATAAACTTAACCTAAAAAGAAGCGCGCGCAGCGCGTAAATCGCTTCTAGTGCCCTCTAGATAAAAGAAATGTCACGAAATACCTCGAAATTCAATTTATTTTTAAAGCCTGCTAACTCATCATCTTGATTGGCTGTCGACGTCGTGCTTGAAGTTCGTTTATGTGCATACTTCAGATCGCACGATCATAAACGATAAACTTAACCTAAAAAGAAGCGCGCGCAGCGCGTAAATCGCTTCTAGTGCCCTCTAGATAAAAGAAATGTCACGAAATATCTCGAAATGCGATTTATTTTTAAAGCCTGCTAACTCATCATCTTGATTGGCTGTCGATGTCGTGCTTGAAGTTCGTTCATGTGCATACTTCAGATCGCACGATCATAAACGATAAACTTAACCTAAAAAGAAGCGCGCGCAGCGCGTAAATCGCTTCTAGTGCCCTCTAGATAAAAGAAATGTCACGAAATACCTCGAAATTCAATTTATTTTTAAAGCCTGCTAACTCATCATCTTGATTGGCTGTCGACGTCGTGCTTGAAGTTCGTTCATGTGCATACTTCAGATGGCACGATCATAAACGATAAACTTAACCTAAAAAGAAGCGCGCGCAGCGCGTAAATCGCTTCTAGTGCCCTCTAGATAAAAGAAATGTCACGAAATACCTCGAAATTCAATTTATTTTTAAAGCCTGCTAACTCATCATCTTGATTGGCTGTCGACGTCGTGCTTGAAGTTCGTTCATGTGCATACTTCAGATCGCACGATCATAAACGATAAACTTAACCTAAAAAGAAGCGCGCGCAGCGCGTAAATCGCTTCTAGTGCCCTCTAGATAAAAGAAATGTCACGAAATACCTCGAAATTCAATTTATTTTTAAAGCCTGCTAACTCATCATCTTGATTGGCTGTCGACGTCGTGCTTGAAGTTCGTTTATGTGCATACTTCAGATCGCACGATCATAAACGATAAACTTAACCTAAAAAGAAGCGCGCGCAGCGCGTAAATCGCTTCTAGTGCCCTCTAGATAAAAGAAATGTCACGAAATACCTCGAAATTCAATTTATTTTTAAAGCCTGCTAACTCATCATCTTGATTGGCTGTCGACGTCGTGCTTGAAGTTCGTTCATGTGCATACTTCAGATGGCACGATCATAAACGATAAACTTAACCTAAAAAGAAGCGCGCGCAGCGCGTAAATCGCTTCTAGTGCCCTCTAGATAAAAGAAATGTCACGAAATACCTCGAAATTCAATTTATTTTTAAAGCCTGCTAACTCATCATCTTGATTGGCTGTCGACGTCGTGCTTGAAGTTCGTTCATGTGCATACTTCAGATCGCACGATCATAAACGATAAACTTAACCTAAAAAGAAGCGCGCGCAGCGCGTAAATCGCTTCTAGTGCCCTCTAGATAAAAGAAATGTCACGAAATACCTCGAAATTCAATTTATTTTTAAAGCCTGCTAACTCATCATCTTGATTGGCTGTCGACGTCGTGCTTGAAGTTCGTTTATGTGCATACTTCAGATCGCACGATCATAAACGATAAACTTAACCTAAAAAGAAGCGCGCGCAGCGCGTAAATCGCTTCTAGTGCCCTCTAGATAAAAGAAATGTCACGAAATACCTCGAAATTCAATTTATTTTTAAAGCCTGCTAACTCATCATCTTGATTGGCTGTCGACGTCGTGCTTGAAGTTCGTTCATGTGCATACTTCAGATCGCACGATCATAAACGATAAACTTAACCTAAAAAGAAGCGCGCGCAGCGCGTAAATCGCTTCTAGTGCCCTCTAGATAAAAGAAATGTCACGAAATACCTCGAAATTCAATTTATTTTTAAAGCCTGCTAACTCATCATCTTGATTGGCTGTCGACGTCGTGCTTGAAGTTCGTTTATGTGCATACTTCAGATCGCACGATCATAAACGATAAACTTAACCTAAAAAGAAGCGCGCGCAGCGCGTAAATCGCTTCTAGTGCCCTCTAGATAAAAGAAATGTCACGAAATATCTCGAAATGCGATTTATTTTTAAAGCCTGCTAACTCATCATCTTGATTGGCTGTCGATGTCGTGCTTGAAGTTCGTTCATGTGCATACTTCAGATCGCACGATCATAAACGATAAACTTAACCTAAAAAGAAGCGCGCGCAGCGCGTAAATCGCTTCTAGTGCCCTCTAGATAAAAGAAATGTCACGAAATACCTCGAAATTCAATTTATTTTTAAAGCCTGCTAACTCATCATCTTGATTGGCTGTCGACGTCGTGCTTGAAGTTCGTTCATGTGCATACTTCAGATCGCACGATCATAAACGATAAACTTAACCTAAAAAGAAGCGCGCGCAGCGCGTAAATCGCTTCTAGTGCCCTCTAGATAAAAGAAATGTCACGAAATACCTCGAAATTCAATTTATTTTTAAAGCCTGCTAACTCATCATCTTGATTGGCTGTCGACGTCGTGCTTGAAGTTCGTTTATGTGCATACTTCAGATCGCACGATCATAAACGATAAACTTAACCTAAAAAGAAGCGCGCGCAGCGCGTAAATCGCTTCTAGTGCCCTCTAGATAAAAGAAATGTCACGAAATACCTCGAAATTCAATTTATTTTTAAAGCCTGCTAACTCATCATCTTGATTGGCTGTCGACGTCGTGCTTGAAGTTCGTTCATGTGCATACTTCAGATGGCACGATCATAAACGATAAACTTAACCTAAAAAGAAGCGCGCGCAGCGCGTAAATCGCTTCTAGTGCCCTCTAGATAAAAGAAATGTCACGAAATACCTCGAAATTCAATTTATTTTTAAAGCCTGCTAACTCATCATCTTGATTGGCTGTCGACGTCGTGCTTGAAGTTCGTTCATGTGCATACTTCAGATCGCACGATCATAAACGATAAACTTAACCTAAAAAGAAGCGCGCGCAGCGCGTAAATCGCTTCTAGTGCCCTCTAGATAAAAGAAATGTCACGAAATACCTCGAAATTCAATTTATTTTTAAAGCCTGCTAACTCATCATCTTGATTGGCTGTCGACGTCGTGCTTGAAGTTCGTTTATGTGCATACTTCAGATCGCACGATCATAAACGATAAACTTAACCTAAAAAGAAGCGCGCGCAGCGCGTAAATCGCTTCTAGTGCCCTCTAGATAAAAGAAATGTCACGAAATACCTCGAAATTCAATTTATTTTTAAAGCCTGCTAACTCATCATCTTGATTGGCTGTCGACGTCGTGCTTGAAGTTCGTTCATGTGCATACTTCAGATCGCACGATCATAAACGATAAACTTAACCTAAAAAGAAGCGCGCGCAGCGCGTAAATCGCTTCTAGTGCCCTCTAGATAAAAGAAATGTCACGAAATACCTCGAAATTCAATTTATTTTTAAAGCCTGCTAACTCATCATCTTGATTGGCTGTCGACGTCGTGCTTGAAGTTCGTTTATGTGCATACTTCAGATCGCACGATCATAAACGATAAACTTAACCTAAAAAGAAGCGCGCGCAGCGCGTAAATCGCTTCTAGTGCCCTCTAGATAAAAGAAATGTCACGAAATATCTCGAAATGCGATTTATTTTTAAAGCCTGCTAACTCATCATCTTGATTGGCTGTCGATGTCGTGCTTGAAGTTCGTTCATGTGCATACTTCAGATCGCACGATCATAAACGATAAACTTAACCTAAAAAGAAGCGCGCGCAGCGCGTAAATCGCTTCTAGTGCCCTCTAGATAAAAGAAATGTCACGAAATACCTCGAAATTCAATTTATTTTTAAAGCCTGCTAACTCATCATCTTGATTGGCTGTCGACGTCGTGCTTGAAGTTCGTTCATGTGCATACTTCAGATGGCACGATCATAAACGATAAACTTAACCTAAAAAGAAGCGCGCGCAGCGCGTAAATCGCTTCTAGTGCCCTCTAGATAAAAGAAATGTCACGAAATACCTCGAAATTCAATTTATTTTTAAAGCCTGCTAACTCATCATCTTGATTGGCTGTCGACGTCGTGCTTGAAGTTCGTTCATGTGCATACTTCAGATCGCACGATCATAAACGATAAACTTAACCTAAAAAGAAGCGCGCGCAGCGCGTAAATCGCTTCTAGTGCCCTCTAGATAAAAGAAATGTCACGAAATACCTCGAAATTCAATTTATTTTTAAAGCCTGCTAACTCATCATCTTGATTGGCTGTCGACGTCGTGCTTGAAGTTCGTTCATGTGCATACTTCAGATCGCACGATCATAAACGATAAACTTAACCTAAAAAGAAGCGCGCGCAGCGCGTAAATCGCTTCTAGTGCTCTCTAGATAAAAGAAATGTCACGAAATACCTCGAAATTCAATTTATTTTTAAAGCCTGCTAACTCATCATCTTGATTGGCTGTCGACGTCGTGCTTGAAGTTCGTTTATGTGCATACTTCAGATCGCACGATCATAAACGATAAACTTAACCTGAAAAGAAGCGCGCGCAGCGCGTAAATCGCTTCTAGTGCCCTCTAGATAAAAGAAATGTCACGAAATACCTCGAAATTCAATTTATTTTTAAAGCCTGCTAACTCATCATCTTGATTGGCTGTCGACGTCGTGCTTGAAGTTCGTTCATGTGCATACTTCAGATGGCACGATCATAAACGATAAACTTAACCTAAAAAGAAGCGCGCGCAGCGCGTAAATCGCTTCTAGTGCCCTCTAGATAAAAGAAATGTCACGAAATACCTCGAAATTCAATTTATTTTTAAAGCCTGCTAACTCATCATCTTGATTGGCTGTCGACGTCGTGCTTGAAGTTCGTTCATGTGCATACTTCAGATCGCACGATCATAAACGATAAACTTAACCTAAAAAGAAGCGCGCGCAGCGCGTAAATCGCTTCTAGTGCCCTCTAGATAAAAGAAATGTCACGAAATACCTCGAAATTCAATTTATTTTTAAAGCCTGCTAACTCATCATCTTGATTGGCTGTCGACGTCGTGCTTGAAGTTCGTTTATGTGCATACTTCAGATCGCACGATCATAAACGATAAACTTAACCTAAAAAGAAGCGCGCGCAGCGCGTAAATCGCTTCTAGTGCCCTCTAGATAAAAGAAATGTCACGAAATACCTCGAAATTCAATTTATTTTTAAAGCCTGCTAACTCATCATCTTGATTGGCTGTCGATGTCGTGCTTGAAGTTCGTTCATGTGCATACTTCAGATCGCACGATCATAAACGATAAACTTAACCTAAAAAGAAGCGCGCGCAGCGCGTAAATCGCTTCTAGTGCCCTCTAGATAAAAGAAATGTCACGAAATATCTCGAAATGCGATTTATTTTTAAAGCCTGCTAACTCATCATCTTGATTGGCTGTCGATGTCGTGCTTGAAGTTCGTTTATGTGCATACTTCAGATCACACGATCGTAGAGGACAAATTTAACCTAAAAAGCAGCGAGCGCAGCACGTAAATCGCTTCTAGTGCCCCCTAGAAAAACGTCAGGTGACAAAATATCTCGAAATGTGATTCATTTCTGAAGTCTGCCAACTCGTCATTTTGATTGGCTGTCGATGTCGTGCTTGAAGTTCGTTTATGTGCATACTTCAGATCGCACGATCGTAGACGACGAACTTAACCTAAAAAGAAGCGCGCGCAGCGCGTAAATCGCTTCTAGTGCCCCCTAGAAAAAAGAAATGTCGAGAATTATCTCGAAATGCGATTTATTTCTGAAGCCTGCTAACTCGTCATTATGATTGGCTGTCGATGTCGTGCTTGAAGTTCGTTCATGCGCATACTTCAGATCGCACGATGAACCTAACCTACAAAAGCCGCGTGCGAAGCCCGTACACCGACTCTCGTAGTTATATAAAAGTCGTGATTTGTTTAACTTGTGTAGTATTTCAAAATATGATCGTTGTGCGTACGTGATCTATCAACGGTTTCTATAATTACGTACATCTATCAGTTGCTTAATCCCAAGGCCGAAGCTGAGACGAGATTTAATCCGACTTACCTAAGTGGTCGATACCGTTCGGCACTCGTTTTCTGTCATGCATAAAGTATCGTTTAAATACCGACCGTTTTGTATCTTACTTTGTAGGCCTGAGTGTGCGCACGTTATACCTGAAACAGCTGTTTCGTATATACACGAAAACAGTTTTTACGGCCGTAGTGTAAAAGGATGGCATTTAAAAGTACCGGTGAGCCATTTTTCATCATGTACCGGATTCGGGTCGATTAAACTGCGGTTTAATACTAGAAATTTGCTAGGGTTTTTGTTGTTGTTGTAAGCAATCACTAATTTTTTTTAGCAAATTTCACCATATAGAGAATATGAGAGAGTGGTGTATTAAAAAATTAAAAAATTCTCTATTTAACGAGAATTATTTAATTGAAAGGCACTTTTTATAATATTTTTTTAAGGAAACTATTCCTTTTCACTCCGTCTATATACTACAAATTTTCTATTTGAAATCCTATGTAGTATTTTTGAACGAATATTTTCTCTCTGAAAACCTGTGTATTACTTTTCGAAGCATTTTTTTTTCAATCCTTGAAACCCTGTATGTTACTTCTCGAAATATATTTTCTCTTTGGAGTGTGTAGTACTTTTCGAAGTATATTTTCTGTTTGAAATCCTGTATAGTACATTTCCAAATATATTTTCTCGCTGAAACAACGTGTAATACTTTTCAAAGTACTTTTTCCCTTGAAACCGTGTAAAATACTTTGCAAAGTATTTTTTCCTTTTGAAGCACCGTACAGAGTGTTTTGTGAAATATATTTTTCCTTTGCAACCCAATACAATACTTTTCAATGTATTTTTGAAACATCGTAAACACCGTGCAGAGTGCGTTTGAAAGGATATTTTTTCTTTGAAATTCTGTATAGTACATTTCCAAATATATTTACTCGTTGAAACACCGTGTAGTACTTTTTAAATTATTTTTTCTCCTTGAAACACCGTACAGAGTGCTTTGTAAAGTATATTTTTCCTTTGCAACCCCGTACAGTACTTTTCAAAGTATTTTTCCCCTTTGAAACACCGTAAAGAATGCTTTTTAAATTATATTTTCTCTTTGAAATTTTCCAAATATATTTTCTCGTTGAAACACCGTGTAGTACTTTTTAAATTATTTTTTCTCTTTGAAACACCGTACAGAGTGCTTTGTAAAGTATATTTTTCCTTTGCAACCCCGTACAATACTTTTCAAAGTATTTTTCCCCTTTGAAACATCGTACAGAATGCTTTTTAAATTATATTTTCTCTTTGAAATTTTCCAAATATATTTTCTCGTTGAAACACCGTGTAGTACTTTTCAAAGTATTTTTTCTCGTTGAACAACCGTGTAGTACTTTTTAAATTATTTTTTCTCTTTGAAACACCGTACAGAGTGCTTTGTAAAGTATATTTTTCCTTTGCAACCCCGTACAGTACTTTTCAAAGTATTTTTCCCCTTTGAAACACCGTAAAGAATGCTTTTTAAATTATATTTTCTCTTTGAAATTTTCCAAATATATTTTCTCGGTGAAACACCGTGTAGTACTTTTCAAAGTATTTTTTCTCGTTGAAACACCGTGTAGTACTTTTTAAATTATTTTTTCTCTTTGAAACACCGTACAGAGTGCTTTGTAAAGGATATTTTTCCTTTGCAACCCCGTACAATACTTTTCAAAGTATTTTTCCCCTTTGAAACACCGTACAGAATGCTTTTTAAATTATATTTTCTCTTTGAAATTTTCCAAATATATTTTCTCGTTGAAACACCGTGTAGTACTTTTCAAAGTATTTTTTCTCGTTGAAACACCGTGTAGTACTTTTCAAAGTATTTTTTCTCGTTGAAACACCGTGTAGTACTTTTTAAAGTATTTTTTCTTGTCGAAACACCGTACAGAGTGCTTTGTAATGTATATTTTTCCTTTGCAACCCCGTACAATACTTTTGAAAAGTACTTTTTCCCTTTGAAACACCGTACAGAATGCTTTTTAAATTATATTTTCTCTTTGAAATTTTCCAAATATATTTTCTCGGTGAAACACCGTGTAGTACTTTTCAAAGTATTTTTTCTCTTCGAAACACCGTACAGAGTGCTTTGTAAAGTATATTTTTTCTTTGCAAACCTGTACAGGATTTTTTAAAGTACCATACCTGAATTTTACGCGTCCCTTTGTACAGGCGCAAAGGTACTTCCGTATCCTTAAGACCGTGTAAAATACTTTGCAAAGTATTTTATCCCTTTGAAACACCGTACAGAGTGCTTTGTAAAGTATTTTTCCCTTTTGAAACATCGTACAGAGTGTGCTTTGTAAAGTATATTTTTCCTTTGCAACCCCGTACAATACTTTTCAAAGTATTTTTTCCCTTTGAAACATCGTACAGAATGTTTTTTAAAGTATATTTTTTCTTTGAAATTTTCCAAATATATTTTCTCGTTGAAACACCGTGTAGTACTTTTCAAAGTATTTTTTTTCTTTGAAACACCGTACAGAGTGCTTTGTAAAGTATATTTTTCCTTTGCAACCCCGTACAATACTTTTCAAAGTATTTTTTCCCTTTGAAACACCTTACAGAATGCTTTTTAAATGATATTTTCTCTTAGAAATTTTCCAAATATATTTTCTCGTTGAAACACCGTGCAGAATGCTTTTTAAAGTATATTTTCTCTTTAAAATTTTCCAAATATATTTTCTCGTTGAAACACCGTGTACAACTTTTTAAAGTATTTTTTCTCTTTGAAACACCGTACAGAGTACTTTTTAAAGTATATTGTCTCTTTGAAATCCTGTATAGCACATTTCCAAATACTTTTCCTCGCTGAAACACCGTGTAGTACTTTTCCCTTTGAAACACCGTACAGAGTGCTTTGTAACATATATTTCTTCTTTGCAACCTTGTACAGAACTTTTTAAAGTACCCTACCTGAGTTGTACGCATCCCTTTGTACAGACGCACTTCCGTGCCCTTGAAACCGTGTACAGAACTTTTCAAAGTATTTTTACCCTTTGAAACACCGTACACAATGCTTTGTAAAGTATATTTTGTTCTTTACAACCCTGTACAGATCTTTTTAAAGTATATTTTCTTACTGATCTCCTGTATAGTACTTGTTAAAGTGCCATACCTGAATTTTACGCGTCCACTTGTGCAGCCGCACTTCCGTACTCTAGTTCACAATGAATCCCAGTCTCGACGTCAACAACGATACTCAGGTATACATGGATCTCTCTAACTTTCACTGGTCGTATAATAACGCAGATCCGTAAGAGCGGGTCATTGTGTTATTGTCAGTTTTGTCGCCTTTGTTCGAGAAAATTATCAAAGTAGAAATTCGAGAAAAATAAAGGATTAATATTAATCCCAATCGATAAAGGGTATATTGCTCGGGTTCGCGATCGTCGTAACTTTTAGGTGCTTTGGGGCTCTAACGGTGATCTTAGCTATATTAAAATACGTGCTATATAGATAGATATTTTGCCCTTTGTTAAAATATTGAAACGTAGAAGACCAATAAATCTTTCGATTCCCGTATCCCGTGACTAATTTCACGAATAATCGTTGTTAATTGTAAAAATTGTACGCACATTAGAACGAAATGAAAATTCAGTCGAGGGGTTATATGCAGTTGTCATAGGCGAAATTCAAGAATTTTTATTTCATAACAAAAATACATTTTTTAATAAAAAACACAGCGTTATTTCATAGTACAATTATTGAACTTAATATATCATTTTTTTTTGTCAAGTTATATTTAAAAATTGCCAAGATACAGAAATTTTTCGAAAAAGTTTTTTTTTTCACGGTGACCACGATAACTCGAGAACGTCTTGTCTTAAAAATACAAATAAAATAATTCTGTCAGAAGACATCAGCATCTGCTGATTGAATAAAGGATTTTTCGAAATTTTGATTTTTACCAAAATCCCAATGGTTTTACTGAAAAATCACCTTTTTTCGTGTTACAACATTCTCGTTTTTTCCTCAATAAAACAGCGAGATTTTATAAGTAAAAAAAATCCTTTGTTCATTCAGCAGTCCTCCGTCTGTAGAATAAGTCCTAAAAATTTGAGGCCCATCGGTGAAATAGTTTTTGGGATTTCGTGGCGACCGAAAAAAAAAAAAAAAAAACGTTTTTCGAAGAATTGCTGTAATTCGGCAATTTTTAAATATATCTTGACAAAAAAAATTATACATCAAGCTCGATAATTGTAGTATGAAATCACGTTCCGTCATCGATGGAAAAATGCATTTTAGTTACGAAAAAAAATTCTTGAATTTCGCCTATGAACAACATAATCTCTTGAACAGAGATTTAATGAATTATTCATATTTTCCTAATGATAACAAGTTTATCTATTATTTAACAATTTTTCTGTACCATTAATTTATATAATATAATTTTATTTGTACGAAATATTGAATTTTTTTTAATTCAGTAATTTTTACACGATACAATTAAAAAGAAAAAAAACTACCCTCGTTTTTGTAGATAATTTTTTAAATAAAATATCATCGCACGTTTTCTCGGAAAATTCTGGATGTATAAAACTTTCGCATTCGCTATTAACACTTCAAGGCGACATCATCATCATCGTTTCGTCATAAAGTCCGAGGGATTCCTCCCGACGTTGAAATATGTATATTAATTAAAATGATGAATAATCATTTTTTAATTAATTCTTTTTTAATTAATAATTAAGAAATATCATTTCTTAATTAATTCTCAATTGAAATTTCTTAAAAGTATTTTTTAGTAAAAAGAAAATGCCATTTTAGATTACGAAATTAAATGTAAGATAATCTTGGGGTTAATTTTTAAAGAAAAATCATTATTTTATTAATTCTTAATCGAAATTTCTTAAAAGTATTTTTTAGTAAAAAGTAAACGCCATTTTACATTAGAAAATAAAATGTAAGATAATCTTGGGGTTAATTTTTAACGAAAAATCATTTTTTAATTAATTCTTAATCGAAATTTCGTAAAAGTCTTTTTTAGTAAAAAGAAAACAACATTTTGCATTAAAAAATAAAATGTAAGATAATCTTTGCGTTCATTTTTAAAGAAATATCATTTCTTAATTAATTCTCAATTGAAATTTCTTAAAAGTATTTTTTAGTAAAAAGAAAACGCCATTTTACATTAGAAAATAAAATGTAAGATAATCTTGGGGTTAATTTTTAACGAAAAATCATTTTTTTATTAATTCTTAATCGAAATTTCGTACAAGTTTTTTTTAGTAAAAAGAAAACGCCATGTTACATTACAAAATAAAATGTAAGATAATCTTGGGGTTAATTTTTAACGAAAAATCATTTTTTAATTAATTCTCAATCGAAATTTCGTAAAACTATTTTTTAGTAAAAAGAAAACGCCATTTTACATTACAAAATAAAATGTAAGATAATCTTTGCATTAATTTTCAAAGAAAAATCATTTTTTAATTAATTCTCAATTGAAATTTCTTAAAAGTATTTTTTAGTAAAAAGAAAACGCCATTTTACATTACAAAATAAAATGTAAGATAATCTTGGGGTTCATTTTTAAAGAAAAATCATTTTTTAATTAATTCTTTATCGAAATTTCGCAAAAGTATTTTTTCGTAAAAAGAAAACGCCATTTTACATTACAAAATAAAATGTAAGATAATCTTTGCATAGATTTAAAAAAAAAAAAATTTTTAATTAATTCTCAATGAAAATTTTGTAAAAATCTTTTTTACTAAAAAGAAAATGCCATTTTACATTACAAAATAAAATGTAAGATAATCTTTGCATACATTTTTAAAGAAAAATCATTTTTTAATTAATTCTCAATGAAAATTTCGTAAAAGTGTTATTTAGTAAAAAGAAAACGCAATTTTGCATTACAAAATAAAATGTAAGATAATCTACGTTAATTTTTGAGGAAAAATTGATTTTAAATTGATTCTCAATCAAAATTTTTTAAAAGCAAAAGAAACAAAAACTACCGTCGATTTTGTAGATAATTTTTTAAATAAAATTTCACCGCACGCTTTCCCGGAAAATTCTCGATATATAAAGCGTTCGCAGTCGTTATTAACACTTCAAGGTGACATCATCATCATCATCATCATCGTCGCTCGTCATAAAGTCCGAGAAATTCCTCGTGACGGTGAAATATATATATTAATTAAAATGATCCGACAACGAGGGCCTCTGTCCGATTTACTATTGCCTCGTGCCACCGCGGCGGATGATCTACTCCGATTTTTTATTTCACGTTGTTCACGATCAGAGATCAAAATGATCTTTCTCTTGCACCGCGAATGAACGTAAACATCATCGGGTAACTTCGCGCGCGAGACGAGAACAGGCGCAATAAATGCTCGGCATTATATAGGCGCAATGGTACGAGGATGTAACTGGGTTAAAGGCTCACGGCACCGTTTAACGAGAAAATCTATTTAAAAATCGGTGAAATATTAATTTTTTTTTTGTTTTTTTTTGCTTTCATTTCTCCCGTCAGAATTATACTTTTTCGTAATTTTAATTTTATCAATTTTCACTTTCAAGCGGGAATTAGCATCGAACCAATGAAAAAACCATTTTTAATTATTTTCCGATTAAATCATTACGAAAAAACAAGCAAGTTACTTCCGCGAGATTTCACAGAATCCTCTCGAAGCTCGAGAATTTTTCTGTCCCTGAAGTTGACAGCCCGAGGTTTCCTTCGTGTTAAATGCGTTTTTCGAACAAATAAACAAATAACAAATGAATAAATAAATAAATAAATAAATAAATAAATAAATAAATAAATAAATAAATAAATGAATAAATGAATAAATGAATAAATGAATAAATGAATAAATGAATAAATGAATAAATGAATAAATGAATAAATGAATAAATGAATAAATGAATAAATGAATAAATGAATAAATGAATAAATGAATAAATGAATAAATGAATAAATGAATAAATGAATAAATGAATAAATGAATAAATGAATAAATGAATAAATGAATAAATGAATAAATGAATAAATGAATAAATGAATAAATGAATAAATGAATAAATGAATAAATGAATAAATGAATAAATGAATAAATGAATAAATGAATAAATGAATAAATGAATAAATGAATAAATGAATAAATGAATAAATGAATAAATGAATAATTGAATAAATGAATAAATGAATAAATGAATAAATGAATAAATGAATAAATGAATAAATGAATAAATGAACAAATGAACAAATGAATAAATGAATAAATGAATAAATGAATAAATGAATAAATGAATAAATGAATAAATGAATAAATGAATAAATGAATAAATGAATAAATGAATAAATGAATAAATGAATAAATGGACAAATGGACAAATGGACAAATGGACAAATGGACAAATGGACAAATGAACAAATGAACAAATGAACAAATGAACAAATGGACAAATGGACAAATGAACAAATGAACAAATGAACAAATGGACAAATGGACAAATGAACAAATGAACAAATGAACAAATGAACAAATGGACAAATGAACAAATGAACAAATGAACAAATGAACAAATGAACAAATGAACAAATGAACAAATGAACAAATGAACAAATGAACAAATGAACAAATGAACAATTGAACAATTGAACAAATGAACAAATGAACAAATGAACAAATGAACAAATGAACAAATAAATAAATAAATGAATAAGAAATGAATTGATTTTTTGAACAAAACCAAAAAAACGCGTGAAAAGCGAACGAGTTGTTCAAACATTACACGAGAATTATGTCGAACAGAGGGAGGGTTGGTAGTTTTAGTTGCGTGGAAAATTTTCTACCCAATTCATTGAGCCATTCCAAATTTCTAAAATTTTGATTTTTTTTTTTAACCTGGATCCACACACACACACGGAAACATAATTTTTTGTAGACGTGTTTTTTCGACGTTTTTACGCGTTTTTTAACAACATTTTCTTTTCTCAAAAACACAAATTCCTCTATGGGCAAACCAAAATCTATTTTATTCTCATAAAAATTATCTTAATTTGGCAAATAGAACGAGAGCATATATCGCAATTACTAATTATATACTCGGTTAGAGCAAATGCATATGTGTGTGTGTGTGTGTGTGTGTGTTCGAGCAAAACTGCAACCGAGAGATATATCTTCGAGTAATTAATTAATCAACGAAAGATGCGACGGATTCTGTGGAGCCGAGGCGATGCGCTAACTATACACAGGGTGACTCCAAAGTAACACGTCAGAGTGACACTGAGGTTAGATTGGTTCGCGGACTTATCGGAATAAACAAACGTGACCTCAGTAAAAGTCTAATGGTTTTTGCTATTTTTGTTATCTCACCGTTTTCGTTTGTGCCTCTGACCACTTTAGGATTTGGTGTGAATTCGTACTTTGACTCGCTGACGATTTGGACTTTCGTAGCAACGGTACCGGAATAACAAGTAGTAATTTAACTACATAGTAATTATTTCGAAAAAAAAAAGACGGTTTTCCTCGAAAACCATTAGACTTTCACCGAGGTCATATTTATTTATTCCGATAGGTCCGGAGAAAATCTAACATCCCGTGTCACTCTGACGTGCAAAGTTTTGGGACACCTTGTATTTGGGGGATTTTCGATTTGCAATTTTCTTTTAAATGGAATTACAAGGGTTATTAGGGCGATTTTTTTTTTTCGACAATTTTTTATTTTTCAGTCCCCACTTGAAATTTTGTTGAATATGTCGAAAAACAAATTCCCTGAAAGTTACAGCCCTTAATATTAATTCTAAGTACTTTCCCTTACCGTGAAAAGATTTTCCATCTAAAATACATGTAAATCGATTTTTTTTTTTTTTTCAAAATTCTATAACTCAGCCGCATTTTACGCTATCATATTGTTCTTGGTTTCGATTTACTCAGAATAAAACAATCTAGAAAAGTGCCTATTGCGGCGAAAGTGTAAATTGTACTGGTGAGTTGGTACGGGTCACTGAAGTTGATTTTTACCCAAAATTCTCGTTTTTTTGCTGTTATCTTCGGAACAATTAACTTTATGAAAATAATGTGGAAGAAAAATTTGTTGGAAATTTAATTTCCTACAAAAAAGGTCCTGTCGACCCAATTGCTTAGATTAATATTTCTCGAGATATTGAACTGTTAACTTATGAGTAGTATAACATTTTTACCGTAATACAAACCGTAGAAATTGTAAAAAAATTTTACGGTAATACAAACCGTAAAAATTGTTACTACTCATAAGTTGAAGTTCAATATCTCAAGAAATATTAATCTAAGCAATTGGGTCAATAGGACCTTTTTTGTAGGAAATTAAATTTCCAACAAATTTTTTATTCACATTTTTTTCATAAAGTCAATTGTTTCGGAGATAACAGCAAAAAAACGAGAATTTTGGGTAAAAATCAACTTCAGTGACCCGTACCAACTCACCAGTACAATTTACACTTTCGCCGCAATAGGCACTTTTCTAGATTGTTTTATTCTGAGTAAATCGAATCCAAGAACAATATGATAGCATAAAATGCGGCTGAGTTACAGTGTATTTTAGATGGAAAATCTTTTCACGCTAAGGGAAAGTACTTAGAATTAATATTCAGGTCTTACATACGTCCAGCGGTACCGAAAACGTACCAAAAGAAAAACTGTTTTTAGGAGGGATAGAAATAGAAATTGATAAAAAAATTCTTACACATTGTTTACTGTGTTAAGTTTGTAAAAAAATTTATTTCAATTTTTTTTTTCAAAAATTACAACATGAAAAATCACATTTTTTGAAGCACTGTAAAATAAAAGTTGCTCCACGGTCGGCAGTATTTCTTCCTTAAATGTTGACGGATCTGCAAAATGTAAAGAAATTCTTGTCAAATAAGGTAGTAGTTATAGTCTGTCGAGCCGGATTTTTTAAATTCGAAAAATTATACAATTTACGGTAATTTAAAAAAAAATGTTAAGTTTGTGTCAAAAAAGTCACACTTTAATTGTTTTTATAAAATTTTCTAATTATAATTTAAAAAATCCGGCTCGACAGACTATAGAAAAAACAATTCCGAATATAAAAAAAAAAAAAATCATCAAAAAATATTAAAAACCGTACGAGTTATCATGCCGACCGTGTCAGAAAAAGTAGTTTTGAGAAAAACGCGTTTAAAGTTTCAAGCGCGTTTCGCTCGAAGTCGCGCGCAGCTGGAGCAAGAACTTTATGAATTTTTTTAATTTATTTAGTTAACTTACGTCTAATCTCCCATTCCAGCTTCATATTGTACGCCTTCCTTGTCAGTAAAAAATTGTTGTTGTTTATTTTTTTCTAATCGACGAATTGTTCTGGCCTCTTTTGTTGCTTTGGTAGCGTTGATTCGCCTTTGTCCTTTCGTCGGGCAGTCACATTATCTACAATAACTTTTGAACTATGGGGAATTTTTACAATCCGCTTACACAGAAATACGCCTAAGACTATAAGGAATAATAATCTGTAAACAAATAAAATCGATTTTTTGAAAATTCTCGACGTATGTAAGGCCTTAAGGGCTGTAACTTTCAGGGAATTTGTTTTTCGACATATCCAACAGAATTTTATGTGGGGACTGAAAAAAAAAAAATAGTCGAAAAAGAAAAATCGCCCTAATGGGTTATACATGGTGCAATGTCATCATTATTTAAAAAAAAAATTTGAGAACATGTATCGGATGATGAAGAACTCCAAATGCGTCGGTATAGTAGAAACCATTGAAATCGCAGTAATATTCATGGCACATGTACCCAAATATGAAAATTAAACGTACTAGAAATGATATACTATGTATTTTTGTATTGTTACCACTATTTTGCGAGATTGAATCCGAAAAAGTGACGAAAATCGTCTGTGAAATGAAAATTAAACGAGGAAAATGTCACGTCGAACTTTACGAAAAAATTAAAAATTCCATGAATCTCCAAAGTCTCGTTCGTTTCACACTGACGTTCCACGTTTTGGGACACCCTGTATAAGTATATAACGACGAAAAACTAATAATAATATAATCCTTCGATCGTGCCTGAGGTCTTTCTTGATAAATACTGCAGACAGGTATTACAATCTCACGATATGATTAATCGTACGTCAGACCTTTCGAGATATGTGTCTGCGGATAAAAATACATTTTTTAATTAAATTATTATTATTTTTTTCCTCGTCGTCATGACGCCGTCTTCTCTTGGATATAGTCGCTGTACGGATGTACCCGAGATTTACGGTTCACCTAACGGTCTGTACAATTTGAGCGAAAAAAAAAATATATATATATATGTATACATATATATGGGATGAAAAAGAAAAAAAAAATAACTGTAAATAATATCAATAGAATAATCCGTTACAGTCGTCATTGTTGATGAACAAGCCTCGGGAAACGTGTCTTTACTCATTTTCGTTTACAAAATAAATTGTAAAATCATCTTCGCGGTAAGTTTGAATGAAAAATCATTTACAAAAAATTAATTCTCAATCGAAATTTCTTAAAAGTATCTATCAGTAAAAAGAAAATGCCGTTTTGCATGAGAAATAAAATTTAAGATAATCTTTGCGTTAATTTTTAAAGAAAAATCATTTTTTAAATAATTTTCAATCGAAATTTCTTAAAAGTATTTTTTAGTAAAAAGAAAACGTCATTTTGCATTAGGAACGAAAATTTAAGATAATCTTTGCGTTAATTTTTTTAAGAAAAATAATCTTTCAATTAGTTCTCAATGAAAATTTCTTAAAAGTATTTGTCAGTAAAAAGAATATGCCGTTTTGCATGAAAAAATAAAATGTGAGATAATCTTTGCGTTCATTTTTAAAGAAAAATCATTTTTTAATTAATTTTCAATCGAAATCTCTTAAAAGTATTTTTTAATAAAAAGAAAATGTCATTTTGCATTAGAAATAAAATGTGAGATAATCTTTGCGTTAATTTTTAAAGCAAAACAATCTTTTAATTAGGTCTCAATGAAATTTTCTTATAAGTATTTTTCAGTAAAAAGAAATCACCATTTTGCATGAAAAAAAAAGATGAGATAATCTTTGTGTTCATTTTTACAGGAAAATCATTTTTTAATTGATTTTCAATAGAACTTTCTTAAAAGTCTTTTTTAATAAAAAGAAAACGTCATTATGCATTAGAAATAAAATGTCAGATAATCTTTACGTCCATTTTTAAAGAAAAATCATTTTTTAATTAATTTTCAATAGAAATTTCTTAAAAGTGTTTTTTAATAAAAAGAAAACGTCATTTTGCATTAGAAATAAAATGTGAGATAATCTTCACGTCCATTTTTAGAGAAAAATCATTTTTTTATTAATTTTCAATCGAAATTTCTTAAAAGTATTTTTTAGTAAATAGAAAACGCCATTTTGCATTAGAAATAAAATGTGAGATAATCTTTGCGTTAATTTTTAAAGAGGAACAATCTTTTAATTAGTTCTCAATGAAATTTTCTTATAAGTATTTTTTAGTAAAAAGAAAAGACTTAAAAGTGTTTTTTAATAAAAAGAAAACGTCATTGTGCATTAGAAATAAAATGTGAGATAATCTTTACGTCCATTTTTAAAGAAAAATCATTTTTTAATTAATTTACAATTGAAATTTCTTAAAAGTATTTTTTAGTAAAAAGAAAACGCCATTTTGCATTAGAAATGAAAATTTAAGATAATCTTTGCGTTAATTTTTTTAAGAAAAATAATCTTTTAATTTGTTCTCAATGAAATGTTCTTAAAAGTATTTTTCAGTAAAAAGAAAACGCCATTTTGCATGAGCAAATAAAATGTGAGATAATCTTTGCGTTCATTTTTAAAGAAAAATCATTTTTTAATTAATTTTCTATCGAAATTTCTTAAAAGTATTTTTTAGTAAAAGGAAAACGCCATTTCGCATGAAAAAATGAAATTTAAGATAATCTTTGCGTTAATTTTTAAAGAAATCTTAAAAATCTAATCTTTTAATAAATAATCTTTTAACTAGTTCTCAATGAAAATTTCTTGAAAGTATTTGTCAGTACAAAGAAAATGCCGTTTTGCATGAAAAAATTAAATGTGAGGTAATCTTTGCGTTCATTTTTAAAGAAAAATCATTTTTTAATTAATTTTCAATCGAAATTTCTTAAAAGTATTTTTTAATAAAAAGAAGATGTCATTTTGCATTAGAAATAAAATGTGAGATAATCTTTACGTTAATTTTTAAAGCAAAACAATCTTTTAATTAGGTCTCAATGAAATTTTCTTATAAGTATTTTTCAGTAAAAAGAAATCACCATTTTGCATGAAAAAAAAAGATGAGATAATCTTTGTGTTCATTTTTACAGGAAAATCATTTTTTAATTGATTTTCAATAGAACTTTCTTAAAAGTCTTTTTTAATAAAAAGAAAACGTCATTATGCATTAGAAATAAAATGTCAGATAATCTTTACGTCCATTTTTAAAGAAAAATCATTTTTTAATTAATTTTCAATAGAAATTTCTTAAAAGTGTTTTTTAATAAAAAGAAAACGTCATTTTGCATTAGAAATAAAATGTGAGATAATCTTCACGTCAATTTTTAGAGAAAAATCATTTTTTTATTAATTTTCAATCGAAATTTCTTAAAAGTATTTTTTAGTAAATAGAAAACGCCATTTTGCATTAGAAATAAAATGTGAGATAATCTTTGCGTTAATTTTTAAAGAGGAACAATCTTTTAATTAGTTCTCAATGAAATTTTCTTATAAGTATTTTTTAGTAAAAAGAAAAGACTTAAAAGTGTTTTTTAATAAAAAGAAAACGTCATTGTGCATTAGAAATAAAATGTGAGATAATCTTTACGTCCATTTTTAAAGAAAAATCATTTTTTAATTAATTTACAATTGAAATTTCTTAAAAGTATTTTTTAGTAAAAAGAAAACGCCATTTTGCATTAGAAATGAAAATTTGAGATAATCTTTGCGTTAATTTTTTTAAGAAAAATAATCTTTTAATTTGTTCTCAATGAAATGTTCTTAAAAGTATTTTTCAGTAAAAAGAAAACGCCATTTTGCATGAGCAAATAAAATGTGAGATAATCTTTGCGTTCATTTTTAAAGGAAAATCATTTTTTAATTAATTTTCTATCGAAATTTCTTAAAAGTATTTTTTAGTAAAAGGAAAACGCCATTTCGCATGAAAAAATGAAATTTAAGATAATCTTTGCGTTAATTTTTAAAGAAATCTTAAAAATCTAATCTTTTAATAAATAATCTTTTAACTAGTTCTCAATGAAAATTTCTTGAAAGTATTTGTCAGTAAAAAGAAAATGCCGTTTTGCATGAAAAAATTAAATGTGAGATAATCTTTGCGTTCATTTTTAAAGAAAAATCATTTTTTAATTAATTTTCAATCGAAATTTCTTAAAAGTATTTTTTAATAAAAATAAAATGTCATTTTGCATTAGAAATAAAATGTGAGATAATCTTTGCGTTAATTTTTAAAGCAAAACAATCTTTTAATTAGGTCTCAATGAAATTTTCTTATAAGTATTTTTCAGTAAAAAGAAGTCACCATTTTGCATGAAAAAAAAAGATGAGATAATCTTTGTGCTCATTTTTACAGGAAAATCATTTTTCAATTAATTTTCAATAGAAATTTCTTAAAAGTCTTTTTTAATAAAAAGAAAACGTCATTATACATAAGAAATAAAATGTCCGATAATCTTTACGTCCATTTTTAAAGAAAAATCATTTTTTAATTAATTTTCAAAAGAAATTTCTTAAAAGTGTTTTTAAATAAAAAGAAAACGTCATTTTGCATTAGAAATAAAATGTGAGATAATCTTCACGTCCATTTTTAGAGAAAAATCATTTTTTTATTAATTTTCAATCGAAATTTCTTAAAAGTATTTTTTAGTAAAAAGAAAACGCCATTTTGCATTAGAAATAAAATGTGAGATAATCTTTGCGTTAATTTTGAAAGAGGAACAATCTTTTAATTAGTTCTCAATGAAATTTTCTTATAAGTATTTTTCAGTAAAAAGAAAAGACTTAAAAGTGTTTTTTAATAAAAAGAAAACGTCATTTTGCATTAGAAATAAAATGTGAGAAAATCTTTACGTCCATTTTTAAAGAAAAATCATTTTTTAATTAATTTATAATTGAAATTTCTTAAAAGTATTTTTTAGTAAAAAGAAAACGTCATTTTGCATTAGAAATAAAATGTGAGATAATCTTTACGTCCATTTTTAAAGAAAAATCATTTTTTAATTAATTTACAATTGAAATTTATTAAAAATATTTTTTAGTAAAAAGAAAACGTCATTTTGCATTAGAAATAAAATGCAAGATAATCTTTGCGTTCATATCGAAAGAAAAATCATTTTCTAATTAATATTCAATCGAAATTTCTTAATAGTATTTTTTACTAAAAAGAAATCACCATTTTGCATGAAGAAAAGTGTGAGATAATCTTTGCGTTCATTTTTAAAGAAAAATCATTTTTTAATTAATTCTCAATCAAAATTTCGTAAAAGTATTTATTACAATAAATAAAACGCTATTTTGCATTACCAGCAAAGCATTTCGAGCAATTTCTCATTCTTGATTCCCTATCGAATTATTTTTCCGCAAAATAACAAAATTTTAACGCCCTTCCTCCGACTTTTAATCGTCCGTCCCCTTTTCATTCCACGTCACATTTACAAAAAAAAAAAAAATACAAACAAGAGACAAGAAATACAAAAAAAAATCGGAATCGTAGACATTTTTTCAGTTCGTCCAATTTGTTTAGCTGCGAGAAAGCCGCGTGACAATGCGACAAAGTCTGAACCCTTTCTATATATAGTATACACATTCGGTTGAAATTGAAAAAGGGTGGAGTCGCTCGCTGTTCGGTCATGTCTGTGGGTTGTTTAGCCATCATCAATTACGAAACTGCAAGGCATATATTCACGAGGTAATTACTCCGGTCTTTTTTTCTGCCTCGTACGTAGGAGGGAGAGAACGAATTAGCTTAACAGCTGTGACTCTCATCGTCACCGTAACATCCACGAGCAAAAACAAAAACTCTACCCCCAAACTCATTTTTCTCCCTCTTTCGCTGTACAACACAGAGAGCAGATACGTGCCGACAGTGAATTTTCCTCTGAATGAATCTCTTTATGAATGCGAGAAGAGAGCGGTTTCGTTCTCGCGCCTCTGCCGCCTCCCTTATTCCACGATCCATAATATACGTACACGAATAATGTTGTAGTTGCTGTCTTGAACATATGCTTACGTTTCTTATCCGCGCGTGTGTTTATTTTCGCCTCTCGCGCTCTCTCTTATGTCCTCTCTTTCGTACTTATTTTTATTTATTTTTTCCTTCCACTCCACCGACAGCTCTCGCCCGAGTCTATTAAAAAATCTCTGTGCCACACGCGAGCCTGCAGTGAGAATAAGAAGAGAAAAACAAATTCCAAGGGTTTGATTCTTTTTTTTCCGCTCCGCTGTACCGCTATGTCGGTTGGATTTTTAATCGGTCTAACAAAATTAAATAAATTCGATATGAATCATGTTGATTTTCGTTGTAATTCTATTTATTAATTTAAGGGGGGTAATAGGATTAGGACTGCGTTTTCTCGATTATTTTCATGAATTTTTTTATAGTATAAAAAATGAATATAATTTATTGAAACTTTGAGAATATTTTATATATATATTTAAGTATATACTATAAAATTTTTGAAGAATTTTCTTGAAAAACACCGGGGATATTAGCGACCCCATATTGCAGGTCACAATCAGACTCAGCATTTTGTGTACATTGTGGAAGCCGCAATTTTCATCTGAAATCAAACGAGGTTGGAATTTACTTTTATTATATGTCTCTCTTCTATATGAACCTAAATGCTATCAAAAAATTAGAAAATTGAATTTTTTACAGGGGTCGAAACAAAAAAGCATGATTTTTTGCCATTTTTTTACAATTTTATTTGCCAATAAAAAATTATTTTAAATAATGATAATATTCCGATTTTAGGTTCATATAGAGCGCAATACTATGAAGAAAGTAACTGCCAATTTTCAAAACGATTAGTTGAAAACTTTTCAAACTAGCGTGTACGCAAGTTAAAAAAAAGTCGTTTTCAGCAAAACGCGTAGTAAGTCAAGGGGTACCTGAGTGACCGCTCGGTTATACACGTGGCGCGCTCGGGGCCTGAAGGAGAGCTACTCACTTTGAGGTAGTAGTCTGGTAACTTAAGACGATTTTCATGTCTTTTTTGGAGGGCGTTTTTTTGTAGGAAAATAAAAATGAATCGTTTTGGATATTTAGGATGTTTATATTTACATATTAAAGATACAAAAAAAATTTGAGTGAAAAAATTTAATAGTTTATTATTATTATTATTATTGATCGAAGTTGGCACCTCGAAGTTGGCAGCCCGGATCCTAACTTTTTTTCTACCGAACCGATTGCTTTCAAATTTTAACAGGCTACTCTACACACTTATAGTTCTCGTCGGAACCACCGAGAAATTTTTTCACCCCTAACTTTTTATTTTACAACCCCTTCTTTGCTAAAATAAAGGACTTAAAATAAAAGGATATGGCCACGGTAGTGGGTATAAAATCATGTGCACATTTGACAATTTTTGTTCGTATGACAAAGTGATTTATTTATAAAAGTAATTACACATCTATTTAGTATAAATATCAAGCTAAACAAAAATATTTTTCTTTGTTTTTTTTTGTTATATAAAATAGCCGACTACTGCCGTTTGCTTGAGGTATCTTTTTTTTTTTGAGGCGCTCCGCGGCGTGACTTTTCGCATCCAAAATTTTCGACCTAGAACGAAAAAAAAAAAATCCTCGTTAATCTACATCAGAATCTACCTAGAGAAGTACGTACGGAATTTGAAAAATATTGCTTTATTCGAATATTTTAGACATTTGAACTTGAGGGGGGAAATAAGGTTAGGACAGCGTGTTCTCAATGATTTTCATGAATTTTTTTATAGTATAAAAAATGAATATAATTTATTGAAACTTTGAGAATATTTTATACATATATTTAAGTATATACTATAAAAATTTTGAAGAATTTTCTTGAAAAACACCGAAAATATTAGCGACCCCATATTGCAGGTCACAGACTCAGTATTTTGCGTACATTCTGGAGGCCGCAATTTTCATCTGAAATCAAACGAGGTTGGAATTTACTTTTATTATATGTCTCTCTTCTATATGAACCTAAATGCTATCAAAAAAAAAGAAAATTGAATTTTTTACAGGGGTCAAAACAAAAAAGCATGATTTTTTGCCATTTTTTACAATTTTATTTACAAAAAAAAATTATTTCAAATAATGATAATATTCCGATTTTAGGTTCACGTAGAGCGCAATACTATGAAGAAAGTAACTGCCAATTTTCAAAACGATTGGTTGAAAACTTTTCAAACTAGCGTGTACGCAAGTTCAAAAAAAGTCGTTTTCAGAAAAACGCGTTAGGAACACGTGGCGCGCTCGGGGCCTGAAGGAGAGCTACTCACTTCAAAGGGGGAAATAGGGTTAGGACAGCGTTTTCTCAATGATTTTCATGAATTTTTTTATAGTATAAAAAATGAATATAATTTATTGAAACTGTGAGAATATTTTATATATATATTTAAGTATATACTATAAAATTTTTGAAGAATTTCCTTGAAAAACACCGAAGATATTAGCGACCCCATATTGCAGGTCACAATCAGACTTAGCATGTTGCGTACATTCTGGAAGCCGCAATTTTCATCTGAAATCAAACGAGGTTGGAATTTACTTTTATTATATGTCTCTCTTCTATATGAACCTAAATGCTATCAAAAAAATAGAAAATTGAATTTTTTACAGGGGTCAAAACAAAAAAGCATGATTTTTTGCATTTTTTTACAACTTTATTTACAAAAAAAAAATTATTTTAAATGATGATAATATTCCGATTTTAGGTTCATATAGAGCGCAATACTATGAAGAAAGTAACTGCCAATTTTCAAAACGATTGGTTGAAAACTTTTCAAACTAGCGTGTACGCAAGTTCAAAACAAGTCGTTTTCAGAAAAACGCGTTAGGAACACGTGGCGCGCTCGGGGCCTGAAGGAGAGCTATTCACTTCAAAGGGGGAAATAGGGTTAGGATAGCGTTTTCTCAATGATTTTCATGAATTTTTTTATAGTATAAAAAATGAATATAATTTATTGAAACTGTGAGAATATTTTATACATATATTTAAGTATATACTATAAAATTTTTGAAGAATTTCCTTGAAAAACACCGAAGATATTAGCGACCCCATATTGCAGGTCACAATCAGACTTAGCATGTTGCGTACATTCTGGAAGCCGCAATTTTCATCTGAAATCAAACGAGGTTGGAATTTACTTTTATTATATGTCTCTCTTCTATATGAACATAAATGCTATCAAAAAAATAGAAAATTGAATTTTTTACAGGGGTCAAACAAAAAAGCATGATTTTTTGCCATTTTTTACAATTTTATTTACAAAAAAAAATTATTTCAAATAATGATAATATTCCGATTTTAGGTTCACATAGAGCGCAATACTATGAAGAAAGTAACTGCCAATTTTCAAAACGATTGGTTGAAAACTTTTCAAACTAGCGTGTACGCAAGTTAAAAAAAAGTCGTTTTCAGAAAAACGCGTTAGGAACACGTGGCGCGCTCGGGGCCTGAAGGAGAGCTACTCACTTTAATGGCTTATAACAATAGAACGAGTCGGAATATTCATTTAAAATTTTGGGAACATATTTTTCATTATTTTTACTAGCAATTTATGAAATTAAAAAAAATCGATTTTTTGAACCGTCTAACCCTATTTCCCCCCTTGAAAGATGGATTTTCAGTGAAAAATTTCGTATAAAACTGCTCATAAAATGGATAGTTTTCATTTAATCAAAAATTCCGTGCGTACTTCTCCGCAAAATGCAATTAGAAATATAAGTTTTTAATTTAAAGTCAATCGTGTGAAAATTGTCGAAATTATCACGTTAATTAGAGAAAACTCTGTGGCCGTGCCAGAGGTAGGCTTACGTTGTACGCTCAAAGTTGGTGAAAAATAATTTTTCTCGCTATAAATCGAATAGTAACTTATTTTTATGCTGATAAAGCGTCGTTCAAGCAAAAAAAAACCTTGATTTTATGAAAATTCTACCGTGGTCATACCCCTTAACGCACGAAGTACGTTCATGCTTTACCGGTGTTATTTCTTCAAATTCAATACTAATTAGAAAAAAGTTCTACGTAGATAATTCGCTTGTCGATTTGTCGGTCGGTAAAACAGTGGCCGGATCTCTTGTGCAGAAGGAAAAACCGGAAATCCCTCGGGCTAACTCAACCACCCAGAAAACGTCCAGTCAGTCTTAGGCTTTCTGCTCGTACGTACGTACAGTGATTCCACTGTATATTAAACATTCCATACAAACATATATGTATACATATTCCATTTCTCGTCTTGGACGGTCTACAAGATTCTAGACTCGCGGCAAAGTGTTCTAGCTTCTTTTTCTCTGATATATATTCTCTATCAGTTTGCAAGGATCTCTCGGGGATTTCGATGAAAGAGCTGCCTTTGCACTTTTATTCCTTTCTTCTTCTTATCTCAACTTCCTTTTCTTCAACACCACACACAGACATTGAAATGTCTATATAAATCGACGGAACCAAAGAGTAAAACCACTCTTCGTGTCTGGGGAACTTTTGCATCTCTCGAGTGGATTCTCGTTCTATTTCTTCTTTCCCTCTCAACAAGAGAGAGAGAGAGAGAGAGAGAGTGAAAGAAAGAGATGAAGAGATCACTCTCTTCCTCGTCGCTAAACCACCAATTAAACTTTCATAATGGCGCCACGAAGAATATGAACGCGCTGCATATAGTATATATATATGTAGACACCATGTTCTGGTCCATCTGGAATTCGAGTGGCTCTGATGCAATTCATTTTATTCTCCTCGCGTGAACTCTCCCGAATGACTTTTTCTTCTGCCCCGTTCTCTCTGTTTTTTGATGCTGGATGTTTGGGCGTCAAGAGGACGATATAAAGTTGGTGAAAAAAATAAATAACGTCCTCTGTATTATAAAATACTAGCTGTGCGCCGCGGTTTCATCCGCTTTGAATTTCCGTCCCCGATTCAACGCGCCGTCGCCACCGCTCTTTAGGTTCATAGCATAAAGTTATATGGTGTAAAGCCTTTCTAAACAAACGGGCTATCGAATGCAAAAAGAATTTTTCAATTCGGATAAGTATTTCCTGAGATTAGCGCGTTCAAACAAACAAACGAACTCTCCAGCTTTATTATAGTATTGATATAGTAGCATAGTAATAACATAGTGAAATTAGGATCATATCATGAATGTAAATAGTCTAGAGCCTTCCTGAATAAATGGTGTATCTTTTGCAAAAAGAATTTTTCAATTCGGATAAGTATTTCCTGAGATTAGCGCGTTCAAACAAACAAACGAACTCTCCAGCTTTATTATAGTATTGATATAGTAGCATAGTAATAACATAGTGAAATTAGGATCATATCATGAATGTAAATAGTCTAGAGCCTTCCTGAATAAATGGTGTATCTTTTGCAAAAAGAATTTTTCAATTCGGATAAGTATTTCCTGAGATTAGCGCGTTCAAACAAACAAACAAACTCTCCAGCTTTATTATAGTATAGATATAGTAGCATAGTAATAACATAGTAAAATTAGGATTATAGCATGAATTTAAATAGCCTAGAGCCTTCTTGAACAAACGGTCTATCTTTTACTAAATGAATTTTTCAATTCGGATAAGTATTTCCTGAGATTAGCGCGTTCAAACAAACAAACAAACACTCCAGCTTTATTATAGTATAGATATAGTAGCATAGTAATAATATAGTGAAATTAGGATCATAGCATGGATTTAAATAGCCTAGAGCCTTCCTAAACAAATGGTCTATCTTTTGCAAAAAGAATTTTTCAATTCGGCTTCTTATTTCCTGAGATTAGCGCGTTCAAACAAACAGACGGACAAACGAGCAAACTCTCCAGCTTTATTATAGTCGTAAGGCTGAAAGTGAACTCCGTTGAAACGCGAATGAGCGATTAAAACTTTGAAAAAGTTAAAAAAAAAGGCAACTCCATAGTTGGACCACCTGAAGTTAAATTTCCATGGACTTTTTCAAACTTTCGTGTATGTGGGACCGAGAGGAAGAACGAAGAGGACTGATGGCGCAAACCTTTTAGCCAAACTAATGCAACGAAACTCTCACCGAGAGGGGCCGGGGGATTAACGACGAAATATCATGAAGAGGGAAGAGAGAGAGAGAAAGTTTTGATATAATATGGGGTATTTTACGTAAATTCGAATTTCTCTCGGAGTTGAGTAATTTTCGTCGCGAGTCAAGTATTTACTTTCATTTTACCGTGTTCACGGACGATCCTGTAGTTGTCAATTGGAAAATCCGTTTAAAGGGGGAAATAGGGTTAAGACAGCGTTTTCTCAATGATTTTCATGAATTTTTTTATAGTATAGAAAATGAGTATCATTTATTGAAATTTTGAGAATATTTTATATATATATTCAAGTATATACTATAAAATTTATGAAGAATTTTCTTGAAAAACACCGGGGATATTAGCGACCCCATACTGCAGGTCACAATCAGACTCAGCATTTTGTGTACATTCTGGAAGCCGCAATTTTCATCTGAAATCAAACGAGGTTGGAGTTTACTTTTATTATATGTGAGAGACATATAATAAAAGTAAACTCCAACCTCGTATAAAATTCAATTTACTATTTTTTTTATAGCATTTAGGTTCATATAGAAGAGAGTTCTATATGAACCTAAATGCTATAAAAAAAATAGAAAATTGAATTTTTTACAGGGGTCAAAACAAAAAAGCATGATTTTTTTGCCATTTTTTACAACATTATTTGCAAAAAAAAAATTATTTTCAATAATGATAATATTCCGATTTTAGGTTCATATAGAGCGCAATACTATGAAGAAAGTAACTGCCAATTTTCAAAACGATTGGTTGAAAACTTTTCAAACTAGCGTGTACGCAAGTTAAAAAAAAAGTCGTTTTCAGAAAAACGCGTTTAGAACACGTGGCGCGCTCGGGTCCTGAAGGAGAGCTACTCACTTTAGGGGGGAAATAGGGTTAGGACAGCGTTTTCTCAATGATTTTCATGAATTTTTTTATAGTACAAAAAATGAATATAATTTATTGAAACTTTGAGAATATTTTATACATATATTTAAGTATATACTATAAAATTTTTAAAGAATTTTCTTGAAAAACACCCGGGATATTAGCGACCCCATATTGCAGGTCACAATCAGACTTAGCATTTGTGTACATTCTGGAATCCGCAATTTTCATCTGACATCAAACGAGGTTGGAATTTACTTTTATTATATATCTCTCTTCTATATGAACCTAAATGCTATAAAAAAAATAGAAAATTGAATTTTTTACAGGGGTCAAAACAAAATAGCATGATTTTTTGCCATTTTTTACAACTGTATTTGGAAAAAAAAATTATTTTAAACAATGATAATATTCCGATTTTAGGTTCATATAGAGCGCAATACTATGAAGAAAGTAACTGCCAATTTTCAAAACGATTGATTGAAAACTTTTCAAGCTAGCGTGTACGCAAGTTAAAAAAAAGTCGTTTTCAGAAAAACGTGTTTAAACAGGTAGCGCGCTCGGGGCCTGAAGGAGAGCTACTCACTTCAATGGCTTATAACAATAGAACGAGTCGGAATTTTCATTTAAAATTTTGGGAAAATATTTTTCAATAGTTTTACTAACAATTTATGAAATAAAAAAAATATATTTTTCGAACCGTCTAACCCTATTTCCCCCTTTAAGGGAGGAAATAGAGTTAGGACAGCGTTTTCTCAATGATTTTTCATGAATTTTTTTATAGTATAAAAAATGAATATAATTTATTGAAACTTTGAGAATATTTTATACATACATTTAAGTATATACTATAAAATTTTTGAAGAATTTCCTTCAATAACACCGAAGATATTAGCGACCCCATATTGCAGGTCACAATCGGACTCAGCATTTTGCGTACATTAGGGAAGCCGCAATTTTCATCTGAAATCAAACGAGGTTGGAATTTACTTTTATTATATGTCTCTCTTCCATATGAACCTAAATGCTATCAAAAAAATAGAAAATTGAATTTTTTACAGGGGTCAAAACAAAATGGCATGATTTTTTGCCATTTTTTACAACTTTATTTGGAAAAAAAAATTATTTTAAACAATGATAATATTCCGATTTTACGTTCATATAGAGCGCAATACTATGAAGAAAGTAACTGCCAATTTTCAAAACGATTGGTTGAAAACTTTTCAAACTAGCGTGTACGCAAGTTAAAAAAAAGTCGTTTTCAGAAAAACGCGTTTGAAAAGATAGTACCGAGAAAAACAAGCAATATGGGGTCGCTAATATTTTATAGTATACACTTAAATATATGTATAAAAATTTTATAGTATATACTTAAATATATGTATAAAATATTCTCAAAGTTTCAATAAATTATATTCATTTTTTATACTATAAAAAAATTCATGAAAATTATTGAGAAAACGCTGCCCTAACCCTATTTCCCTCCTTTAATGGCTTATAACAATAGGACGAGTCGGAATTTTCATTTAAAATTCTTGGAACATATTTTTCAATAGTTTTACTAACAATTTATGAAATAAAAAATCGATTTTTTGAACCGTCTAACCCTATTTCACCCCTTAACACGGATGATCGCTAGAGACGTGCACCGATCCCGTCTCCACTGTTGTCGGAAATCAAAATTTTCGATACTTATATTTTACATTCGTATTATTATGGAATTTATTACTATTTGACGCTCTTTACGCGGTAATAAAGAACTAAATTCTAGATCAGCATCCAAATTTATGACTGTCAGCTAAAAAAAAAGGGGCCCACTCCACGTGAAACATCCCATATATACATATATATATATAGATACACAAAAAACATAGCGAACATTCGTACGTGCGATGCAGAGGCGACTATACGCATCACGTACGGCACTTGTACCGTTGTCCAATCTTCGTCCGCGCACGTCCGGATGTGTCCCACCGCCGAGCAACACGAAGCAGGATTCATTATCGGAAGTACGCACCACACGACGGGTTCTCACCCGTCGTGTACAATTGTCAATCTACAGAGTGTTTCACAATCGATCGTTCCCCGTTGAAACGCTCATTTGACGATTTAAGGTAGTAGTCTGGTAACTTAACCCGATTTTCATGTCTTTTTTGGAGGGCGTTTTTTTTGTAGGAAAATAAAAATGAATCGTTCTGGATATTTAGGATGTTTTTATTTACACATTGAAGATACAAAAAAAAATTTTTTTGAAAAAATTTAATAGTTTATTATTATTATTATTATTATTGATCGAAGTTGGCACCTCGAAGTTGGCGGCCCGGGTCCTAACTTTTTTTCTACCGAACCGATTGCTTTCAAATTTTAACAGGCTACTCTGCACACTTATAGTTCTCGTCGGAACTACCGAGAAATTTTTTCACCCCTAACTTTTTATTTTACAACCACTTCTTTGCTAAAGTCTTTTTATTTTAGCAAAGAAGGGGTTGTAAAATAAAAAGTTAGGGGTGAAAAAATGTCTCGGTAGTTCCGACGAGAACTATAAGTGTGTAGTGTAGCCTGTTAAAATTTGAAGGCAATCGGTTCGGTAGAAAAAAAGTTAGGACCCGGGCCGCCAACTTTAAGGTGCCAACTTCGATCAATAATAATAATAATAATAAAGTATTACATTTTTTCAAAAAAATTTTTTTTTGTATCTTTAATATGTAAATAAAATAATCCTAAATATCCAAAACGATTCATTTTTATTTTTCCTAAAAAAACGCCGTCCAAAAAAGACATGAAAATCGGCGTTACCAGACTACTACCTTAACGGTTATCCAACCGCTGCAACCGAACAATGCAACCTATCAATTTGAAATTTGGTATGCATCTAGACAACGATTTTCCGAAAATAAGTGCCGAGTTATTTTTGAAAAAAAAAAATTTTTGTTCACAAATTTCCACGGGTCAAAATGTGTGAAGTCGAAAAAAATTTTTTTGTTCTGTCCCGGTGTATGGCGTATCGTAGGAAAGGGGTTGACGATTGAAGAAATATTTTCTAATTCTTTTTTCAAACAATATTTTCAACAATATTCATCAAAATGTTTTGATCTTTATTTCATCCCTACCTTGCATCCTAAACTACTGCATTGAAAAGTTGAAAATAATTAGGATGCACGAAGCCGTGCGAAAAATTTAGAGAAAAATTCACTTCAGTTTCATCTCCGATTTTAAGTTGATTGGATTAAACCTGTTGGGTCTTAGATGCCTGTGACGCAAGGACAAATGGATGGACTAAAAAACTTCCTTTGTATGTAGCAAAAAAAAAATCTGCCTCACCCTGTATAAATTTAAACATGATTTTAGTCGCACCTGCGAAGGTCACGTAGTGGCAATACAGAGAAAGACAGAGAGAGAGCGAGAGAGAGAAAGCCACACATCCTAGCACATGTGCGGTCTCTCTTCGTCTCATCCATTTGGCAACGACAGAGATGTAATTAACCAGAGGGTGTTCTCTCGTGCGCAAACCTCTTCCTCTACGGTACCATATATTTCGCCCTAAGGCTTCAATAAACATTACGAAATTTCTGAGGCCGCCCTAACAATAAAACGACATCTGTCGGGTTCCTGCGTTACTCTACCGAGCTTTGTCACAGACATTTTTTTTACTAAAATTACAAGATTGACATATATGAATATAAACATAAATCCACTCTACTATCGACCGACAGAGGCAGTGAACGCTCTTGACGCGCGACGTAATAACAAAAAATGGGAAAAATTTGAAAATCACAAAAGTAAATTAACGAATTTGTCACGTTAGGTGAACGAGCTGAACCGGGTGCATTAACTTAGGGATAACACCACTCTAGCGGCAGAAAAAAAATTACTAACTTTCACGATTTATTTTGGGAGTATGAAGAAAGGAATAGAAATTTCTTTTCAGAGGGTTTATTTAACGCATATTGAATTATGAAAAAAAAATTTTCTATTATCATTTTGATACAAAATGGCGGCGACAGAGCGCATCCTGAAAATTGTCTTTTATTTAAAACATCTTCATCGGGAGGACGGTTTTGTCGTAAAGTATAAGACCTGGAAGGAAAAAGCGAAAAAATTTATAAACTATATACTATTTATATTTATATATTTATAAACTATATACTATATTGGCTATGAGACTACATAGGGTTTTTTTTTTAATCAAATTTTGTAGAAATGGTGCACTTTTGAAAAAATTAATCGATTTTTTGCCAAAATAACGCAGTAAATTATTTATAAAAACAAAAGTTTACATTAAATTAAAAAAACGGCTCGGTACTCCGATAGAGAATGTAATTGTGAAACTACCATCAAAATTTCAAATCAATCCATGCAACGGTGTTCAAGTAATACGTCGTGCCAGTTTGAAAAAGACGATTTTTAAGATGGCCTCTGTCGCCGCCATTGTTAATCAAAATGATAATTAAAAAAAAAAATTTCATACTTCAATATGTGTTAAATAAATCCTCTGAAGAGAAATCCCATTCCTTTTTTTCATACTCCCAAAATAAATTGTCAAAGTTAGGCCTTCCTTTCTGCCGGTAGACTGGTGTGACCCCTTCAACTCTTGCGTTTCGCACGAGATATGAGATGCGTTGGAGGGACCAATCCTTTTTTTTCTTCTTCTTCTTGTTTATATCCTGCATATTAATAACCGCATTAGGCCTGTGTAGAACGCTTCACAAATTCTCGACCATATATATATATATATACATATAATATGAATAATGCTATACAGAAATTTAATAGAATAATAAATGGAGCAGAGTCTGCAGTTCGTTGTTCCCTCAGTTGAAGAACGAGAGTGACTATATTAGTCCCCGACGACTATATGACCTTATACATATACGTATTACTTTGCTCGCGATCGAGTTACGACGACATGATGAACGTAATCCAATAAATTAACCTGACTGAAAGACAGCGCAGTCTTAAATCTGTTTTACGAAATACATAAATTATTATTGTACGAATGGCTCCAGGCTCAAAATTACAAAAAATAAAAACGTCTTTTGTTGATTTAATTTGCGTAAAAAAACCGATCGATATGTAAACAAAAATATTGCGATTCAATTTTTTTAATATTTGTTTTGTTTCGAAAAAAAAAATGCATCTTCTACAATTTTGTAAATTCTCATTTGAACATTTGTTAACATGGAAATATTTCCTACGATTGTGAGTTGGAAATTTTCAATACACTGTATTTGTTCGATGAGTTTAAAAGAATCGCGTCGTTGATTCGAGAAAGAAGTCATTAATTTATTTTCTTTCATTTTTTATCGTCGTTTTCAGTATCACCTCGCGTATCTCCCTCGAAATAATGATCACTCCGAAAACCATCGTTGTGGGTACTCAAAATGTTCGTCAGCTCATTCCCAACAGTTCACGAGTACTTTCAAACATGAGTAACGACACAATCTCTCGTTACATATGGATTATTCTATCTAATTATCCTCTAATTTATTCATTTTCATTTATAGCGAGATTCAAATAATCCTTACTACGAAAATTAATTATTTATTAACAAATGTGTATTGTATGACGTGCAGAATTCTCGGCTGAGTATTTTGAGTACCCACACGACCAAGTTTGGAAATGAAATTTTTTGCTTTGTAATCTCGAAGACAGATGGCGCTAGAATCGATGGGGTTAACTTAAACTGATTCAAACATTGTTTTATCAAGCATCGATTGCATTGTACACGCTCACACTTTTCTCCCAACTATTTCTCGATACAATAAAACTCCAATCTCTCCAAAAAACTCCGTATCGCTTCAATCTCAAAACTCATTCTAATCAAACATGAAAATTTGAAGGTTAAAGTGCACTAAGTCGCAACCAAATTCTGCCTAAAAAGTTTCTTTTTAGTCCAGTGAAGATTGCAAGTCTGAAATGCGTTCGGGTATTGTAATTAATTTAATCGGCCAAAACACGATCTATTTTCTCTAATTACCCTCTAATTTCTTAATTGTCAATTACAGTAAGATCGAAATAATTCTTCACGACAAGAGTAAATTATTTATTAATAATGTGTATCGTGTGACGTACAGAATTCTCTGCTGAGTATTTTGAGTACCCACACGACCAACTTTGGAAATGAAAATGTTTCGTTCGCAATCTCGAAGACAGACGGCGCCAGGATCAATGGAGTTAACTTAAACTGATCCAAACAGTGTTATATCAACCATCAATTGCATTTGAAATGATACACTCTTCTCCCAACTATTCCTCGATACATCGAAACTCATATCTCTCCCAAAAACTCCGTACCGTCTCAATCTCAAAACTCATTCTAATCGAACATGAAAATTTGAAGATTAGAGTACACGGAATTGCAACCAAATGCTTCCTAAAAAAACTGTACAATGCATTCTCGTATTAAAATTAATTTGATCTGCCAAAACACAATCTATTTTATGTAATTATCCTCTAATTTCTTAATTTTCAATTATAACAAGATTGAAATAATTCTTTATTTAGAAAATGAATTATTCATTAAAAATGTGTATCGCATGAGATACAGAATTGTTGGCAGAGTATTTTGAGTACCCACATGACCAAGTTCAGAAATGAAAATTTTTACTTTGCAATCTCAAAGACAGATGGCGCTAGGATCGATGTGGTTAACTTAAAATGATTCAAACATCGTTATAACAAGCATCAAATGCATTAAACACGCTCACACTTTTCTCCCAACTATGTCTCGATACGATAAAACTCCAATCTCTCCAAAAAACTCCGTATCGCCTCAATCTCAAAACTCATTCTAATCGAACATGAAAATTGGAAGGTTAGAGTGCACTAAGTCGCAACCAAATGGTTCCTAAAAGGTTTCTTTTTATTTCAATGAAGATTGCAAGTGTATAACGCATTCTCGTACTAAAATTAATTTGATCTGCCAAAATACGATCTATCTAATTATCCTCTGATTTATTAATTTTCAATTATAGCAAGATCCAAATAATTCTTTACTGCGAAAATGAATTATTCGTTAGAAATGTGTATCGTATGAGGTACAGAATTGTTGGCTGAGTATTTTGAGTACCCACACGACCAACTTTGAAAATGAAAATATTTGCTTCGAAATCTCGAAGACAGATGGCGCTAGTATTAACTCAAAATGATTCAAACATCGTCGTAACAATCATCAATTGCACTGTAAACGCTCACATTTTTCTCCCAACTATTTCTCGATACAACAAAACTGCAATCTCCCCCGAAAAACCGCGTGTCGCCTCAATCTCAAAACTCATTCTAATTGAACATGAAAATTTGAAGGTTAGAGTGCACCGAGTCGCAATCCTCGAGGTCTTTGAATAAAAAAAAGGCTTGTACAATGTGTTTATTGTGAAATTGTTACACCCTCCCAGCGTTCCGGACGTTAATATATAGAACAAGAAGAAGAGGGGTTGTAATCCGATCTGAAGCGTGCCATTATATAGTACATTGTTTGGGTTTATGCGTGTGGATCTTCGCGTGATAATGGACGCCGGCAGGGGCCGGGGCGGAGGGGGGAGAGGAGACTGATGCGCAACACTCGAAAGTGTCACGCACTGATGAATCCTCTCGTTGAACGAGAAACAGTCGAGCCATGGAGGGGAAGGGTGGAGAGAGAAAATTATATATACATATACACGGGTTATTCTATGCCAATAATCACGTTCGATTGACATTCACTTCTCGCGAAATTCACTTCATAATTTTTCTAGCTTGGTCCGGTGTAAACTGTGGTTAAAAAAAATGGCGTCTCGCTTCAGAATTTTCAATTTGGCTTAACACTTATTGTTTTATTTAAAATCGTTCTGTATAAAGGATACGTCGCAAAAAAGAGGCGCGTAAACCGATTCACGGTATTTACAAAAAATTCTATAGGATCACACACGTGATTCCAGTGGACCCGGAATGCCCCAGATATATACGTACAGTTGAAACAAGTGAAGTGGGGTCGAAAATGCTATAGCAATACGTGAACTCCGATTGGGATTCCCCTCTCCCATTCTCTCACTATTTTATCTAATTATCCACTAATTTCTTAATTTTATAATTCTTCACTACGAGAGAAAATTTTTCATTAATAATGTGTGTCGTATGACGTACAGAATTCTCCGCTGAGTATTTTGAGTACCCACATGACCATGTTTGGAGATCAAATTTTTTTTTTCCCAATTTGGCTTAAGGGTTCACATACCGCTGCGCTCGCCGAAAACCGAGTAAATTTGAAATTTTTTTATAAAGGTTATATGGTGAAAAAAAAATTAAATTGTTGATTTCACATTTTTTATTAACTTTTCAATGATATAACAAAAAATTAAAATTTTTTTTTTTACCAATATTAACATTATTTTTAAAGGGTATAAATGGACTACGTACAGTTGAAATAGGCGAAGTGGGGTCACGAATGCTGTAGCAATAGGTGAACTCCGATTGGGATTCCCCTTCCTCTTCTCTTACACTCTCTCTTTCTGTAATACATTATCGTATTGAAAGATTAATTTAACCGGCGAAAACACGATCTATTTTATCTAATTATCCTCTAATTTCTTAATTTTATAATTCTTCACTACGAGAGAAAATTTTTCATTAATAATGTATGTCGTATGACGTACAGAATTCTCCGCTGAGTATTTTGAGTACCCACATGACCGTGTTTGGAGATCAAATTTTTTATTTTGCAATTTGGCTTAAGGGCTTACAGACCGCTGTGCTCGCCGAAAACCGAGTGAATTTGAAATTTTTTTATAAAGGTTATACGGTGAAAAAAAAATTAAATTGTTGATTTCACATTTTTTATTAACTTTTCAATGATATAACAAAAAATTAAAATTTTTTTTTTTACCAATATTAACATTATTTTTAAAGGGTATAAATGGACTACGTACAGTTGAAATAGGCGAATTGGGGTCACGAATGCTGTAGCAATAGGTGAACTCCGATTGGGATTCCCCTTCCTCTTCTCTTACACTCTCTCTTTCTGTAATACATTATCGTATTGAAAGATTAATTTAACCGGCGGAAACACGATCTATTTTATCTAATTATCCTCTAATTTCTTAATTTTATAATTCTTCACTACGAGAGAAAATTTTTCATTAATAATGTATGTCGTATGACGTACAGAATTCTCCGCTGAGTATTTTGAGTACCCACATGACCGTGTTTGGAGATCAAATTTTTTATTTTGCAATTTGGCTTAAGGGCTTACAGACCGCTGTGCTCGCCGAAAACCGAGTGAATTTGAAATTTTTTTATAAAGGTTATACGGTGAAAAAAAAATTAAATTGTTGATTTCACATTTTTTATTAACTTTTCAATTATAACACAAAAAATTAAATTTTTTTTTTACAAATATTAACATTATTATTAACGGGTATAAATGGACTACGTACAGTTGAAACAGGCGAAGTGGGGTCACGAATGCTATAGCAATACGTAAATTCCGATTGGGATTCCCCTTCCCCTCCTCTCACACTCTCTCTTTCTGTAATACATTATCGTATTGAAAGATTAATTTAATCGGCCAAAAAACGATCTATTTTATCTAATTATCCTCTAATTTCTTAATTTTATAATTCTTCACTACGAGAGGAAATTTTTCATTAATAATGTGTGTCGTGTGACGTACAGAATTCTCCGCTGAGTATTTTGAGTACCCACATGACCATGTTCGGAGATCAAATTTTTATTTCCCAATTTCGCTTAAGGGTTCACATACCGCTGCGCTCGCCGAAAACCGAGTAAATTTGAAAATTTTTTATAAAGGTTATATGGTGAAAAAAATATTAAATTGTTGATTTCACATTTTTTATTAACCTTTCAATTATAAGAAAAAAAATTAAAATTTTTTTTTTTACAAATATTAACATTATTGTTAAAGGGTATAAATGGACTACGTACAGTTGAAACAAGTGAAGTGGGGTCGCGAATGCTGTAGCAATACGTGAACTCCGATTGGGATTCCCCTTCCCCTTCTCTTACTCTTTCTCTTTCTCTCTCTCTCTCTCTCTCTCTCTCTCTCTCTCTCTCTCTCTCTCTCTCTCTCTCTCTCTCTCTCTCTCTCTCTCTCTCTCTCTCACTCTCGTTGTTCACTCTGCGATAACACAATTAGTCTCTGTCACGTCATGCGCGACCTGCGATAAGGGATTCTAGTATTCTCTCTCATCAGGAGGAAAGCTCGCACGCTGCTACCATACAGATAATAGTGCATCACCAGCATCCAGTAATATCGCAACCACGTGGTTTCACAATTCAGAGCAAAAGCATCATATATACGCACGTATATATATATGATGTTTGGGAACATTGGTATTACGTAGCAAAAGCGGGAGACAGTTATATACGTGTATTTAAGCTCGTCAGCGTAAATCCACAGACGGAAGATTCCCAGGGGAATAAATAAATACGAGTATATAGATATATCGATAACCAATGAGAGATGCGGACAATTCGAATGAAAAACCATTTTTAAATATGTTTTTTTAAACAAATTGGTATGAATAATTGTTGCAAATAAAATCATAAAGTTTTTCAGAATAATCTAGGGTTATTGTTATCTTTTTTTTAGTATCAATATTTTTTTATAGTATTTTTTAGAGTATTTTTTTATTTATCGTTCTTTGTTCAAACGTAAACCCTTTCGCGTTTTTACGTATGACCCTTTCGGGGTTTTTACGTATGACCAATTTTTTTTTTTTCTAATTATTATTCATAATTATTACGTGGAGAACGTATTTTTAATGGTTTTTCATTCAAATCGTCCGTATCTCTGTTGACAACAAACAAATTAAAAAAGTTTACCTTCATTACGAGAATTTTTTTAATCAATGTTCCAAAGGATAGAATGTAGCGCAAAAAAAAACGGAAATTTTATGTTTTTTGTTGCGTTTTTACCTGTAATTTCTTAGATTTTTTTTAACACTCGTTATGATTATAGTAATCAGTGGAGAAATTTTTGGATAGCGTCTCGAAACGTTTGAATAGACGTTAAAAAAATTCCATTTTTTTTACCTGCTTTTTTAAGGTAGTAGTCTGGTAATTTAAGCCGATTTTCATGTCTTTTTTGGAGGGCGTTTTTTTGTAGGAAAATAAAAATGAATCGGTTTGGATATTTAGGATGTTTTTATTTGCATATTAAAGATATAAAAAAAAATTTGTTTGAAAAAATTTAATAGCTTATTATTATTATTATTATTGATCGAAGTTGGTACCTCGAAGTTGGCCGCCCGGGTCCTAACTTTTTATTTTACAACCCCTCCTTTGCTAAAGTCCTTTTATTTTAGCGAAGAAGGGGTTGTAAAATAAAAAGTTAGGGGTGAAAAAATGTCTTGGTGTTCCGACGAGAACTATAAGTGCGTAGAGTAGCCTGTTTAAAATTTGAAAGCAATCGGTTCGGTAGAAAAAAAGTTAGGACCCGGGCTGCCAACTTCGATCAATAATAATAATAATAATAAACTATTACATTTGTTCAAAAAAAATTTTTTTTGTATCTTTAATATGTAAATAAAAACATCCTAAATATCCAAAACGATTCATTTTTATTTTCCTACAAAAAAACGCCCTCCAAGAAAGAGATGAAAATCGGCTTAAGTTACCAGACTATACTTACCTTAGAAACCTCAAAATGACGAAATTTTAAGTAGCTATAACTTCGCTCGTGTTCAGCGGATTTAGGTTTAATTCGAGAGTTTTGAAAACGTCAGGAGTTGACTTAGAAAATGCCGTTCGATTCATCTCGATCTATCAATTTTTGTGGCCGTGGAAGCCACTTTAATAATTGCTGAAAAAATTATGCAAAAATTATCGAAAGTCGTTTAACTTTATAAATGTGTAAAAAAATGTAGCCCAATGAACGAAGCGTTATTTTAAGGATCGAACGATTGCGAAGAGAATGAGGATAAAATGAATTTACCAATTGCAAGAAAAGAGAAACTACAGTAATTTCGATGGATCAATTTATTTTTGACCGAAAATCAATTTGAAAAATTGAATTCTTTGATTTACTCCTAAAACTTCTATGTCGATGCATTTTTCGCCGCTGCAAATTCAATTTTTCTCATCACAAATAATTTTCATGAAAAATCTACGAAAGTGTATTTTTTTATTTTTATTTAAGCACCTGAGCTCAATATGTTTACTGCTCCTAGGATAATAGTGTCAATGGGGAACATGCGATGTTTCAGTGTGAGAGATTTGCGAGATAAGGGTCTCGTGCGCAGTCCCAGAGGCTTGTTGCGAGTTGCGAGAATCCGAGTTGGGTTCAACCCTCTTCCAGCATCACCCCAATAGTAGGCACGCGTATTTTACACCCGAGAACCTAAATGAGAACGGGGTATAGGGTTGTGTGGACCGCGGGACAGCAAAGTGGGTTCTACACTTGCCAACCCCTCGTGATATCGCGTGCACTAAGCGTGTAGTTTGTATATACCTTCGGGCGGCTTTTTCTCCGGTTGATTTATTCGCTATTTGCCACAGGAGAAAGTACCTAGAGCCCGGGGTATTCTTCCCCTTCCACCGCCAGCTCTTTGAATTAAAGTATGATATATATCGTTGTACGCGAGTCAGGTGGAAGTGGCGAACTTTTACTCGTTGCTTAAACATCTGAACCGTTATCGGACAGATTTATTACACGCTGCATTGGCGAAATTAATTTAATCTGCCAAAACACGAATTATTTCATCTAATTCTCATTTACTTTTGCAATTTTTAATTTTCATTAAATAATTCTTTACCGCGAAGGTGAATTATTCTTTAACAATGTGTATCGTATGACGTACAGAATTCTCTGCTGAGCATTTTGAGTACCCACACGACCAACTTTGGAAATGAAAATTTTTGGTTTGCAATCTCGACGACAGATGGCGCTAGGATCGATGGAGTTAACTTAAACTGATCCAAACAGTGTTGTATCAAGCATCAATTGCATTTCAAACGCTACACTCTTTTCCCAACAATTCCTCGATACATCAAAACTCATATCTCTCCCAAAAACTCCGTACCGTCTCAATCTCAAAACTCATTCTAATCGAACATGAAAATTTTAAGGTTAAAGTGCACTGAATTGCAACCAAATGCTTCCTAAAAGGTTTTCTTTTATCTCAGTGAAGATTGCAAGTCTGTAATGCATTCGGGTATTGTAATTAATTTAATCGGCCAAAACACGATCTATTTTATCTAATTATCCTCTAATTTCTTAATTTTCAATTACAGTAAGATCGAAATAATTCTTTACGACAAGAGTAAATTATTTATTAATAATGTGTATCGCGTGACGTACAGAATTCTCTGCTGAGTATTTTAAGTACCCACACGACCAACTTTGGAAATGAAAATTTTTGGTTTGCAATCTCGAAGACAGATGGCGCTAGGATCGATGGAGTTAACTTAAACTGATCCAAACAGTGTTATATCAAGCATCAATTGCATTTTAAACGCTACACCCTTCTCCCAACTATTCCTCGATACATCAAAACTCATATCTCTCCCAAAAACTTCGTACCGTTTCAATCTCAAAACTCATTCTAATCGAACATGAAAATTTGAAGGTTAGAGTGCACTGAATTGCAACCAAATGCTTCCTAAAAGGTTTTTTTTCATCTCAGTGAAGATTGCAAATCTGTAATGCATTCGGGTATTGTAATTAATTTAATCGGCCAAAACACGATCTATTTTATCTAATTATTCTCTAATTTCTTAATTTTCAATTACAGTAAGATCGAAATAAGTCTTTACTACAAGAGTAAATTATTTATTAATAATGTGTATCGTGTGACGTACAGAATTCTCTGCTGAGTATTTTGCGTACCCACACGACCAACTTTGGAAATGAAAATGTTTGGTTTGCAATCTCGAAAACAGATGGCGCTAGGATCGATGGAGTTAACTTAAACTGATCCAAACAGTGTTATATCAAGCATCAATTGCATTTTAAACGCTACACTCTTCTCCCAACTATTCCTCGATACATCAAAACACATATCTCTCCCAAAAACTCCGTACCGTCTCAATCTCAAAACTCATTCTAATCAAACATGAAAATTTGAAGGTTAGAGTGCACTGAATTGCAACGAAATGCTTCCTAAAAGGTTTTTTTTTATCTCAGTGAAGATTGCAAGTCTGTAATGCATTCGGGTATTGAAATTAATTTAATCGGCCAAAACACGATCTATTTTATCTAATTATCCTCTAATTTCTTAATTTTCAATTACAGTAAGGTCGAAATAATTCTTCACGACAAGAGTAAATTATTTATTAATAATATGTATCGTGTGACGTACAGAATTCTCTGCTGAGTATTTTGAGTACCCACACGACCAACTTTGGAAATGAAAATTTTTGGTTCGCAATCTCGAAGACAGATGGCGCTAGCAGCGACGGGGTTAACTCAACTGATTCAAACATTGTTCTAAAAAGCATCAATTGAAAGGTACACGCGCGCACTCTTCTCCCAACCATTCCTCGATACAACAAAACTCATAACTCTCCCAAAAACTCCGTGTCGTCTCAATCTCAAAACTCATTCCAATCAAACATGAAAATTTGAAGGTTAGAGTGCACCGAGTCGCAACCAAATGCTTCATAAAGGGTTTTTATTTTATTCCACTGAAGATTGCAAGTGTGTAATCCATTCTCGTACTCTTTCTCCCCGACTATAACTCGACTCTTTATAATATGTGGTAATAGTCCTGATAGGTCTGTCTCGTGCTCGCTCGGGGTTATAATGGAGGTTATGAATCCTCTTTGCAAAAGCGCTCTGCGGTGTTACAGGCTAAGGGCAAATGGAGTGGCAGAGTTAGAGTGAAAGAGAGAGAGAGAGAGGGAGACGGACAAAGTTGGAGCGCCTTGGGCGTATGATCTGTAGGTATAGGTGAGAGACCGTCGGGTAAAGAGGAGAGAGTAAGAGAAGGAGAACGAACGTGTTAGGTGAGGGCGCTGTGGGACGGAAAATAAGAGAGCGAGAGAGAAGGGAGGGGAACCCCAGCAACGTTATGAGCAAACGAGAGCTCTTGCCTATATATATATCCTATATATATATATATATAAGTATACTTTGAGCTACGAGAAACCGCACAGCCCAGAGCCATAGGAGCATCAGCGGCAGCGCAGCTCCGACTCAGAATCAGAACTGCCGGGGGAGAGACTCCACGAGAACCGAAACGAGACGAAGATCGTCAGTAGCCACTCGACGCCCGCATCGAACGGAAAGCGAGTTCTCCGCGTTGCATTTTAATTACAAACAAGAAAAAAACATATCGCTGAGACTTTTCTTCGTGGTTTTTTTTTTTCTATCCCTCTATCATGAAAACAATGATAGGGTCGTTGAAAGTGGGCGCACGATGCCATTCGAACAGAGCGTTTGACTTAAAGCGAGGATAAAACATTTGAAGATTCAAATTAGCCGCGTTTCCGAGCGTCAATTCGCGTCAGTGTTGCTGTTATTGTTTTTTCTTCTTCTTCGTGCTCATCGTCTCTCGTGCTGGGAAGAAAAAAAACAATGTCCAATTCAACAACGATTATAAATTGAGGAAGAAAACAAAAAGAGATTCGGAATCCTCCGGTCGATTCTTTATCGACGAACGATAAAAATAACGTCAATTTCGTTTTGCTCGTTTCGTTTTTTACGTCGTGCCCCACCCCCTTCGGGAAGACATTTCTTGAACGCGGCCCTCTGGACGACGGGGAGAGGCAAACGGTACCGGAAGTCCAGCTCGTTCACTTACGTATAACACTTTTATATTTATATATATATAAATATACGAAAGATTGAGTAAAATGTACGTATGAAAACGCTGCGTATCGTGCTGGAACGAAATAGTCACGGCCAGATAAAGTTCACGGAATCGAGAAACGAAACAGCCAGTAAAATAAATAACAAAACAAAAGAATATAAAAACAAAGCTATTTACAAAGTTTCAGCGTCAAAGTAACTGAACGTTAAAACGAAAAATAGGAAAAACAATATCGAGAATGTTTCCTGGAACTTCCAAGCCCAAAATATTGTAAACTCGTCCTGACATCGATAAACATACCGGAAACGGATGAATCCTACGAAGAAGAACAAGAAAAGGGATTCGAAAGAAAAAACAAAAATACTATACTTTAGTTTATGTGCGAAAGTAATCCGGAAACAAATTTGAAAATAATCGTTTCGCGCTCGTTTACTCGCGTTCCTCACGTTCCGTCGCCATTCTCTTTTGTCCATCTTCTTGCAAAAAGCCGGAAGCGACGCTACAATGACGATTTCGCGAGAGTTTCTCGTGCGCGGGTAATTTGAAATTCTCGTGTCATCGGCGGAAGTACGAAGAAACAAAAACATAAACAGAGAGCGTGTGTTTGCGGGAGAATAAAATTCGAGGATGACAGCTGTCGCGAGTTTATCTTCGTGGCAATAACAAACGGTGAGGGGAATATTGTAATAATAATGCCACGAGTTACGATAATGAGGGAGGAAATGGCGATACGATACGATTGAACGAAACTATATCGGCTTGTTATTATTATACATTCGTTATTATGATTGTAATGACAAATCGGCTGAATTGAGCAGGAAGCTTAGGCGAGATTTGATGGTGTTTGTCCACGAGTTTGCTTCGCTCCTCGGTTTAAGACTAAACATTTTTTATTTGCCAAAAGAAGAACACGAAAGCGTGGAAAACAAGTGGAAGTGAGTGTGAGAGGGAGGACAATGACGACGTCTACAAGAAACCGCGATTAACCGAATTTATTATTTGTAAATACGGTCGCGAAAAAAAAGGAAAGCCTGAACGAATACGGGGAAAAGAATTTTCGCAACTTTTCGTCCATCGACGATATCAACGCGAACGAGGGATATTCCTCGCTTCGTAAATACATGCTGTATTCCGTGAAACGTGCAAACATAAAATAAAAACAACGCACAAGTGTCGAAGGTGGAAGAGAGCTCGCAATAATTCGGCGCGGCGCTTTATGTCGAACGTTGCGCAAACAACGAGGGAAAAGTTTGACAAAGTGTTTGTGTGTCTTTTGTTTTGTTTCTTTTTCGTTGTTTTTTTTTCTGCATCTTGTGATCGGAGGATTACTACATTTACGTACGTTTGTACTGGATAATCGAAAGAGACTTCGAATAAACAACGATATCTTCGAGCTTTCGTTTGCCTCGCACGTTGCGCTTCTTGACGGTGAGTTGATGATCATGTTTTTTCTTAGGTTAGCTCGCGTGAGAACCGCGGCGCGGTGTAGTTCCGTCCACGGAACACAGAGGGCAAAAATAACGGTTTTATATGTTTTCAAAATGAAACTGAGGATTGTTATCGATGCGGAGAGAAATATTGACTGTGTACGCGTCGGAATTTGTGACAAATGCTTTATTTCGCGTGGATGTTAGCAAAAATTGACTAGAGGTATAATTAATCGAGTAATTAGAATTTTTTTTTTATCAGAATTACTCGAAGTTATTATTGGTTACTATTTTGCATTAACTGTAATTTTATAACAATATCTCTATAAATCAGTCAAATTTTAGTGGAATAAAAATAAACAACAATTATTTTGAGTAATTAAGATTTAATAAAGTGTAATTACTCGATTAATTTTTCCTCTAAACACTTTTTGGTAAAACGTCCAATTGAAAATAAACATTTCTATATTTTCACCGACATTTTTTGAAAAACAAAAGTTTCTCTGCGAAAACAAAAAAAAATAATAGAATTACTCGAATTATTTTGAGTTAACTGTGATTTTATAACAATTTCTCTATAAATCAGTCAAATTTTAGTGGAATAAAAATAAACAACAATTACTTTGAGTAATTAAGATTTAATAAAGTGTAATTACTCGATTAATTTTTACTCTAAACACTTTTTGGTAAAACGTCCAATGGAAAATAAACATTTATCTATTTTCAACGACATTTTTTGAAAAACAAAACTTTTTCTGCGAAAAGAAAAAAAAATAATAGAATTACTCGAATTATTTTGAATTAACTGTCATTTTATAACAATTTCTCTATAAATCAGTCAAATTTTAGTGGAATAAAAATAAACAACAATTACTTTGAGTAATTAAGATTTAATAAAGTGTAATTACTCGATTAATTTTTACTCTAAACACTTTTTGGTAAAACGTCCAATGGAAAATAAACATTTATCTATTTTCAACGACATTTTTTGAAAAACAAAAGTTTCTGTGCGAAAAGAAAAAAAAATAATACAATTACTCGAATTATTTTGAGTCAACTGTGATTTTATAACAATTTCTCTATAAATCAGTCAAATTTTAGTGGAATAAAAATAAACAACAATTACTTTGAGTAATTATGATTAAAAAAGTGTAATTACTCGATTAATTTTTCCTCTAAACACTTTTTGGTAAAACGTCCAATGGAAAATAAACATTTATCTATTTTCAACGACATTTTTTGAAAAACAAAACTTTCTCTGCGAAAAGAAAAAAAAATAATACAATTAGTCGAATTATTTTGAATTAACTGTCATTTTTAACAATTTCTCTATAAATCAGTCAAATTGTAGTGCAATAAAAATGAACAATAATTACTTTGAGTAATTATGATTAAAAAAGGGTAATTACTCGATAAATGTTTATTTTCAATTGGACGTTTTACCAAAAAATGTTTAGAGGAAAAATTAATCGAGTAATTACACTTTTTTAATCATAATTACTGGAAGTAATTATTGTTTATTTTTATTCCACTACAATTTGACTGATTTATAGAGAAATTGTTATAAAATGACAGTTAATTCAAAATAATTCGAGTAATTGTATTATTTTTTTTTCTTTTCGCAGAGAAAGTTTTGTTTTTCAAAAAATGTCGTTGAAAATAGATAAATGTTTATTTTCAATTGGACATTTTACCAGAAAGTGTTTAGAGGAAAAATTAATCGAGTAATTACACTTTTTTTTATCAGAAGTAATTATTATTTTTTTTTATTCCACTACGATTCGTCTGATTCATAGAGAAATTCTAATGAATTACAATTACTTCGAGTAACCGTAATAAAATGACAATGAATTCAAATTATTTCGAGTAATTGTGTCATTTTTTTCTTCATTCTCACAGAGAAAGCTTTGTTTTTTGAAAAATGTCATTGAAAATATATAAATCTTTATTTTCAATTGAACCTTTTTACCAAAAAGTGTTTAGAGGAAAAATTAACCGAGTAATTACACTTTTTTTTATCAGAAGTAGTTATTGTTTATTTTTATTCCACTACAATTCGTCTGATTTATAGAGAAATTCTAATGGATTACAATTACTCCGAGTAACCGTAATAAAATGACAATGAATTCAAATTATTTCGAGTAATTGTGTCATTTTTTTTTTTCATTCTCACAGAGAAAGCTTTGTTTTTTGGAAAATGTCATTGAAAATAGATAAATGTTTATTTTCAATTGGACGTTTTACCAATTGAAAATTCTAATGAATTACAATTACTCCGAGTAATCGGCCTTTTTTTTTGCGGCTATTTTTTTCCATTGCCTTTTTTTCCTCAGCCATTTTTCCCCCTCGGCCTTTTATTTCCCGGTTATTTTTCTCCACGGCCATTTCGGCCCAGATCTCTTTGGGGACCCGTTGTTTTCGAACGATTGACAATCACTGTCTCGCGTTGTTTGTCGAAAACATTTTCTGTCTTATCGTAATGGCCAGTGCCTTGTGTACGATTTGTAGCACGATTGCTCGTGTATTTCTTCAGGTTCGAAGGGAGATCGACTCCCCGACCGGCGAACACCAAAACAACCATTACTGCAGGCTCATTACGTCGGACAACTTGTTTGTGTACACACGAGTACACGTGTTACGTGCACTAACTGCATATTATATTTAATTTACCAGGAAGAAGAAAAAAAAACAAATCTTTGCATCCACAAAAATTTAAGTAACGAAAGAAAATTTGTTTTCAACATCGAAAATATATTTAATATACGTTACATTGCAAACGATAATTTCGTAATTTTCCACTTGGATCAGCGGATTTTATCGGAATTGAAGAAATTCGCCACGTTAAATTATTTATTCAACACAATTGATTGACTTTTCTCCAATGAATTTTTGATGAGACACCCTGATACTGCGTTTGAGGGAAATCGAATGAATTAAAGAAAATTTAATTCACGTTTCTCGATGGTTATTGTAGTAAATAGAATTGTTAGCACGAGGTAACGAGCCAGGTCAGTAAATGCGCAGCGAATCCATATCTTTTGTGTGTGACATTGGTATATACAGAGTGTCCGAAAAGTAGCACCGTAGTACAATCAATAGGGAGCCCGTTACTCTTGTCCATAATGCACTAAATTACAGGAGTTTCTTTTTTTTTTTTAAATTAGGTTCAGTATCACGTACTGAATGTAAATGATCAAAATCCTCACAAATTAAGTGAGCGGAAGTGCCGTCATTTTGAGAAAAACCTTATCGGCCAATATCTCCGTTACCGTGCACTTTGTGCCAAAAATGGTAATAACCTTTCTTGTAGATAATTGAATTTCCCATCTTTTTTTCCAAATAATTTTTTTTGCATCACTCACCGTTTACGACTTATACGACTGTTAACATTTATTTATTCACTTTTTCACCTGTATCTCTCCTAATATTTGTTTAAACAATAAAATGCTAATAACTTATCTTTTAAATCCATACATTTTCCACAACTTTTATTTAAAGCTTTTTTGTCTAAAATCAAAATTCTCAAAGTTATAACGCGTTCAATGTTGCGCTACTGGGTGCAAGGCTTATAAAAACGCGTTATAACTTTGAGAATATTAACTTTAGACAAAAAAGTTTTTAATAAAAGTTGTGGGAAATTTATGGATTTAAAAGATAAGTTATTAGCATTTTATTGTTTAAACAATTATTAGGAGAGATACAGGTCAAAAAGTGAATCATTAAATTTCAACAGTCGTACAAGTCGTAAACGGTAACTGATACAAAAAAAATCATTTAGAAAAAAAGATAGGAAATTCAATTATCTACAAGAAAGTTTATTACCATTTTTGGCCTAAAGTGCACGGTAACGGAGATATTGGCCGATACGGTTTTCCTCAAAATGACGGCACTTACGCTCACTTAATTTGTGAGGATTTTGTTCATTTACATTCAGTACTCCTGTAATTTAGTGCGTCACAATATTACCTATTGATTGTACTACGTCAGAATGACACGGGGGGTTTAGATTGTCTCCGGACCAATGAGAATAAACAAATATAACCTCGGTGAAGGTCTAATGGTTTTCGAGAAGAAACGTCTTTTTTATTTTTTCGAAAAATTGCGGTTCTGTGTCGAAACATCACGTTGCGATTACTTCACTGATAACAACATTGCAGGCGAAATCTACACAGCGCATATTGTCACATCCGGTTTAGTGGGTTTAATAGGGTTTAGTAACACAAGAACCGGGTAGCCGATTTTCCGAAAAATTCAAAAAACACGATTTTTCTCGAAAACCATTAGACCTTTACCGAGGTCATATTTGACCCCGTGTCACTCTGACGTGCTAGTTTTGGGACACCCTGTGTATATATATATATATATATATATATATATATATATATGAAAAAAAAAGAAAAAGGTCGAGAGGGCCTTTCGTGCATTCCCTTTTCTCTCGTACGACAGATGGGTAATAAAATATACCGTTAAATAAACGCCACGGTCACACGGATTGACCATAAATTCCTTCGTCCTTCATTCTACGTTTCAATCATTATTTTCATTATACTTGAAATTTTCAGAAATAAAAATTCCAAACATTGCCATATAATGAAATTTAAATGTAACGAAAATTGAGATTTTTGTAACGGATAACGACACGCCAAGGTGCACGAAGAGGCATCAAATTTCATAAATGTTTTATTTTTTGTTGCCAATTTTTTCTGGCGATATTTTTTTTTTTCTTTTCTTTTCTTTCTCACGTCTACGGCATAAATTGCTAAATATCTCGTACGAATTTTATCAAGAAACGTTATTGAACATTTTTGAAAAAAAAAAAAAAAAAAAAACAATCCCTAAGTGCGAAATTTCTGCTCGGTCGGTTCAGACGTTCCGGAGTTATGGAATTTTGATTATTGCGACCTTATCTCAAAATAAATGGAAATTTAAGGTAGCAGTCTGGTAACTTAAGCCGATTTTCATGTCTTTTTTGGAGGGCGTTTTTTTATAGGAAAATAAAAATGAATCGTTTTGGATATTTAGGATGTTTTTATTTACATATTAAAGATACAAAAAAAAATTTTTTTGAAAAAATTTAATAGTTTATTATTATTATTATTATTGATCGAAGTTGGCACCTCGAAAAAAAAGCGCGTGGGCGGCCCCGGTGATTTTGGCTCTTGATGTTATCTGAAATAAAAAATACTTGATAATTCTTAATCTGTAGACATGTCATTCTGGTCGGAACTACTGAAGTTGAATTTCATGGATAAATAACAAAATGGCGGACTTTGGAAAAAAAAGTTTGGCGGACTTTGGAAAAAAAAAGTTTTTTTTTCCACAGTCCGCCATTTTGTTATTTATCCATGAAATTTAACTTCAGTAGTTCCGACCAGAATGACATGTCTATAGATTAAGAATTATCAAGAATTTTTTATTTCAGTTAACATCAAGAGCCAAAATCACCGGGGCCACCCACACGCGTTTTTTTCGAGGTGCCAACTTCGATCAATAATAATAATAATAATAAACTATTACATTTTTCCAAAAAAATTTTTTTGTATCTTCAATATGTAAATAAAAACATCCTAAATATTCAAAAAGATTCATTTTTATTTTCCTACAAAAAAACGCCCTCTAAAAAAAACATGAAAATCGGCTTAAGTTACCAGACTACTACCTTAACGCTTTTTCTTTGCGTTATTATCCGCAATTTCTCAGACTTTTAATAATCGTTTTGATTATCGTAATCAGTAGGAAATTTCCTGGTCTCGAGACGTCGCAATAGGCGATAAAAATATTCCACTTGTTTTTTAACGATTTTTTTAACAACCTAAAAATGTCGAAATTTCAAGTAGCCATAACTTTGCTCGTGTTTAACGGATTTACGTTTAATGCGAGAGTTTTGAAAACGTCACGAGTTGACTGAGAAAATGCCGTTTGATTTATCTCGATAAATTTATTTTTGTGACCGTGGAAGCGACTTTGAGAATTGCTGAAAAATTATGTAAAAATCGACGGAAAATGGTTCAACTTTATGAACGTGTAAAAAATGGAAAAAAAAATTGTGGCTCAATGAACGAAGTGACATTTTAATGAGCGAAAGATTTTGAAGAGAATGAGCATAAAATAAGCACGCTCACACACGCGTACATTCGTTATTTTTTATAATTTAGTTTTTTCCGACGTTTTAACGTATTTCTCTTCTCCGCCAATTTTTTTCTTTTCCACATTTGCTTTCACCATTGGTTCAGCAAAGAGTATGGGGGAAGCATTTTTTTTTCTCCAAAATAAAACAAATATTAGAAAAATAAAAAGTTTTTTGATCAAGTTTCCCCTTGAGCAACGATAAAAGTCAATTTATCGAGAAAATGTAAAAGTATCGGGAATGATGTTTTTTTATCTTCTAATCAACGACAAGATGAGATAAAAAATTGTATTTCTTCGGTAAATCAGTCAATATCGCAGAAAGTACAACATTATTATTATACGAGATATATAAGGGTAGTAATATGGCCGCCATTATATTGCATCTAATATTGGACATTGTATATATGTTTATCTGCATGAAATGTTGTTGGGAGAGGGGTGGTAGTGACCATTTCATCCCCATCAAATCTAATCGGCCGCAATATCGGCCGTAAGCAATCTCTCTCTATGGGGGTGAGCGTTAATAGTTTATCGGGAACATTGCGAAAGGGAATTGGGAGGGATTGATTGGGTACGTTCTCCCCCGCGCGTGTCCAAAAGGCACGAACAAACATCGCTTTATATGGATATATATATAATGACACTTATTAATCAAAAGGGCCTATTTCACTTTCTATTTTCATCCCCCAAATTACGTGGGATACGTCCTTCTTAATTTCACTCACTCGTCAATATGGCCACAAGTTGTTTTTTTCGTTAACACGGTGGTTCGCAAATTTATGGAAGACTTTTGCGAACAACTTCGAATTATTTTGGATCGTCAACAATTTCGAATTGTCAGGAATTAATGATTTTTTTTTCTTCTAACTTTGAGGTCATGAATTTGGAAATTTATTACCACTAACGTGTCCTACAATAGAATACGTTTTTTTTTTTTTTCATTGCATTTCAACAAAAATAAAAACAAAAGGGACTAAACAAAAAGTTTTATCGTTAGTTATGATTGAATGAAATAATGCCGTCTCTGGAGTTCCAGTTTGGCAAGAACGTGAGGGAAAAGGGAAAAAATTATTGTGGTAATAGTACAATCAATAGAGAATATTGTGGCGCATTAAAAATAAAGCACTTTTTTTTTAATTAGGTTCAGTATCACGTACTGAATGTGAATTAACAAAATGGTTACAAATTAAGAGGGCGGAAGTGCCGCCATTTCGAGGAAAACCGTATTGGCCAATATCTCTGTTACCGTGCACTTTAGGCCAAAAATGGTAATAACCTTTCTTGTAGATAAATGAATTTACCATATTTTCTTCTGAATAATTTTTTTTGTATCACTTAGCGTTTACGACTTATACGACTGTTAAAATTTATTTATACACTTTTTGACCTGTATCTCTCCTGATAATTGTTTAAACAATAAAATGCTAATAACTTATCTTTCAAATCCATACATTTTCCACAACTTTTATTAAAAACTTTTTTGTCTAAAATTAATATTCTCCAAGTTACAACGCGTTTTTATTAGCCTTGCGCCCAGTAGCGCAACATTGAACGCGTTATAACTTTGAGAATATTAATTTTAGACAAAAAAGTCTTTAATAAAAGTTGTGGAAAATGTATGAATATAAAAGATAAGTTATTAGCATTTCATTGTTTAAACAATTATCAGGAGAGATACAGGTCAAAAAGTGAATAAATACATTTTAACAGCCGTATACGTCGTAAGCGGTGACTGATACAAAGAAAATTATTTAGAAAAAAAGATAGGAAATTCAATTATCTACAAGAAAGGTTATTACCATTTTTTGCCTAAAGTGCAGGGTAACGGAGATATTGGCCAATACGGTTTTCCTCAAAATGGCGGCACTTGCGCTCCCTTAATTTGTAAGGATTTTGTTTACTTACATTCAGTACGTGATTAAGGGAGCGCAAGTGCCGCCATTTTGAGGAAAACCGTATTGGCCAATATCTCCGTTACCGTGCACTTTAGGCCAAAAATGGTAATAACCTTTCTTGTAGATAATTGAATTTCCTATCTTTTTTTCTGAATAATTTTTTTTGTATCAGTTACCGTTTACGAATTATACCACTGTTAAAATTTATTTATTCACTTTTTGACCTGTATCTCTCCTAATAATGGTTTAAACAATAAAATCCTAATAACTTATCTTTTATATCCATAAATTTCCCACAACTTTTGTTTAAAACTTTTTTGTCTAAAATTAATATTCTCAATGTTATAACGCGTTAATTTCAAAAGTCCGACGCCTTGTAGCTAAAGAGCAGCTTCGGATGCTACGGAAGTTAGGTTAGCTTAGAATGGTGCGGGTAGGGACCGATAGGAGGAAATAATTGGGGGAAGGCTCATACGTAAACACCCGCCAAGGGCACACGGTTGAACACACAATAATAATAATATTCTGGTAACCTGGAGAGATTTATATATTAAAAAGAACTAGTAACTGAATGCATATGCATGGACTACATATGTATTATGAATTTAATTTACGGATTTGGTTCACGTTCGTACGGTGATGATTAGCCAATCATTCGGATCAATTAATCGCTTCAAAGCCGAGCGTTAGTCTCGCTCTCTCGCTCAATGTTCCGCGCTCAATCACCGTAATTAATGGCCCACAGAGTGTTCTATGACGTGCATATTACAATGTAAAAGCGAACTCGAGAATTTCGATGTCAGAAAATTTAATTATCGAGAAGAAAATAGAATAATGTATTTTCGAAAGTAGACAAAAATGTTTCTCTCGGTAAAATTTCTTAGATAAAATATATGTTATTCGATGGCATTGATATAAAATTCAATTTTTTTTTTAATTCAGAAATTAATAATTCTCAAAATACACGAATAGAGAAGGTCATTAAAAAAAAATTCAACACAAAAGTCAATGGAATTAACATCGAAGTGGAATTTAGTGCTAACGCCACTCTAGCGTTAGAATAAAAAGCCTAACTTTGACAATTTATTTTGGGAGTACGAAAAAAGGAATAGGATTTCTTTTCAAAGTGTTTATTTAACACATATTGAAGTGTGAAAAAAAAATGTTTATTATCATTTTGAGATAAAATGGCGGCGACAGAGCCCATCTTGAAAATCGTCTTTTTTTTTTAAAGTACCTTCACGGGAGGACGGTTTTCTCGTAAAGTAAAAAACCTGGACAAAAAACCAAAAAATTTTATGATCTACATACTATTGGCTATGATACTGCGTAGGGTTTTTTTTTTTTAATCAAATTTTGTAGAAATGGCGGACAAATTAACATCGAAGTGGAATTTAGTGCTAACGCCACTCTAGCGTTAGAATAAAAAGCCTAACTTTGACGATTTATTTTGGGAGTACGAAAAAAGGAATAGGATTTCTTTTCAGAGTGTTTATTTAACACATATTAAAGTGTGAAAAAAATTTTTTAATTATCATTTTGAGACAAAATGGCGGCGACAGAGCCCGTTTTGAAAATCGTCTTTTTTTTTTAAACACCTTCACGGGAGGACGGTTTTCTCGTAAAGTAAAAGACCTGGAACAAAAAACCAAAATATTTTATGATCTATATACTATTGGCTATGGTACTACATAGGGGTTTTTTTTTTAATCAAATTTTGTAGAAATGGCGGACCGTTGAAAAAATGAATCGATTTTTTGCCAAAAAGGAACAGTAAATTATTTATAAAAAAAAAAGTTTACGTTAAATTAAATAACGGCTACGTACTGCGATAGAGAATGTTATTGTGAAGCTACTATAAAAATTTCAAATCGATCCGTGGAACGGTGTTCGAGTAATACGTACTACCAGTTTGAAAAAGACGATTTTTAAGTTGGGCTCTGTCGCCGCCATTTTGTATCAAAATCATAATAAAATTTTTTTTTTTCACACTTCAATATGTGTTTAATAAACCCTCTGAAAAGAAATCCTATTCCTTCTTTCATATTCCCAAAATAAATCGTCAAAGTTAGGCCTTTTTTTCTGCCGCTATAGTGGTGTTTAATAATGTTTATATAAAAAAACGTTTTTTTTTTTTAATTATCCATTAATCCCACCGCTACGTGCTGTTTTAGTCGTGATGGACGATGTGTAAGTCGCGAGAGCGGATCAAGATCAAAGTAGATTTTATAGATGATGATGACTCTTCCCGTCGTCTATCGTCGTTGAATCCGGAGCAAACTGATTCTAAGCAATGGCAAACATTAACATCGTTGCTGTTTTTTTATTCTTTTTTTTTTTTTTCTTACACATCCATATTTTATCCAATTGGACTTTGTATTCTGCGCATTTCGTTTATCTCGTAATCGCAACGCCATTTTTCGTTTTATCGAAGTCTCGGTGTACGCAGGTGCGGGGCAAAACGTCGTTTTCTACGCTGCACTAGATATTACTCATTTGTCTCATTTCATTTTTGTTACCTCGCCTTTTATTTACCCTCTGACTCGTTCAGGTTGAAACGGAATTTGCCAAGTTATTATTACAAAATTCTTTTCAAATTAGAGTATAATCACCAATAAATACATTTATCCAGGATTTTTTTAATTTATTAAACAATGCTTCTAATTTTATCGACCAATTAATTTACTAATGTTTTATGGAAATTTGACTCGGATGAGAAAAATAACTTTGCGAATATTACGAAGGAAGAATTTTTTAGATCGCGTTCAATTACAAATAAATAAATTTAACGTCGAGTTTGCCGTTTTCGGATTCCGTAAAAAAAAACCTGGACCATTATGGTTCCGTCCGTCCGTCGGTCCGTCCGTCCGTCCATCGGTCCGTCCGTCCGTCCGTCGGTTCGTCCGTCGGTCCGTCCGTCCGTCCGTCCGTTCGTCTGTCTTTTCGTCGCGAGCCTCAAGTCCTAAACGGTTTAACCCATCAACTTGAAATTTGACGTGCATCTAGAGTGAGTTGTTTCGAACACACGATGAAACGTAGAAAAATAAAAAAAATATATTGCCGCTGTAAAAAAGTAGTACATTTTGAATTGTGATTAAGGAGTAACGCCACTCTAGCGGCAGAAACAAAGGCCTCACTTTGACGATTTATTTTGGGGGTACGAAAAAGGGAATAGGATTTCTTGTCGGAGGGTTTATTTAACGAATATTGAAGTATGAAAAAAAAAAAAAAAAATATCATTTTGATACAAAATGGCGGCGACAGAGCCCGTCTTGAAAATCGTCTTTTTTTTTAAAACACCTTCACGGGACGACGGTTTTCTCGTAGAGCATACGACCTGGAAGAAAAAATCAAAAAGTTTTATAATCTCTATACTATTGGCTATGGAACTACGTAGGGTTTTTTTTTTTAAATCAAATTTTGTAGAAATGCTGCACTTTTGAATAAATCATGCGATTTTTTGCCAAACAAAGCAGTAAATTATTTATTAAAAAAAAGTTTACATTAAATTTAAAAAAAACGGCTACGTACTCCGATAGAGAATGTCATTGTGAAGCTACTGTCAAAATTTCAAATCGATCCGTGGAACGGTGTTCGAGTAATATGTGCTACCAGTTTGAAAAAGACGATTTTCAAGACGGACTCTGTCGCCGCCATTTTGTATCGAAATGATGATAAAATTTTTTTTATTCGTACATCAATACGTGTTAAATAAACCCTCTGAAAAGAAATCTTATTCCTTTTTTCATACTCTCACAATAAATCGTCAAAGTTAGGCCGTTTTTTTCTGCCGCCAGAGAGCTGTTATCGGGCGGCGACTGGGAGAGAACGGTTCACAATCTGGCCGCTAGAGGTCGAATTCTTAAATGCGAATATCCAATACTTCGCGATGCTTCACCGGTTGAAAGGAAAAAAAATAAAAGTTACTTTCCATTGATCAAGGAATTCGCTGATGTTTGATTGAAATTTGTTTCGAACAATAAAAAGTCCTTCGTCAATTTTCAATCTCTCTCTCTCTTTCCACCAAACTTACCGTTCGTGATATTTATAGTAAGTCTATCGTAAGAATGACGAAAAAAAATATATAAAAAAACAATCAAGGTTAAAAGAGACTTAAGGCAAAAGTGAACCGAAAAGAGAAAGATGCTTTTTATATTGTACACAGTGAGGAAGAGGACATCAGAAGTGTGTGTGACACTCGATATTTTTCGATCGTACGAGGGGCTCTCGACGAAAGTTTATAATACGTGCTCGATCGACTCTCAAGTGGGTCGACCGTGACACTTTTTATTCTCTTTTCTTTCTCGTCAGTTGCTTTTTTTGTCCTTCTCTATCCCACTCGATTCCACACGAAGTAAGAGACCCAGACGAGAGCCCAATATAAATATCGATGCGTTAAAGTCAAAAAGGTGCAACGACCGTAAAAAAACGATAAACCAAACGTCCTTCCGACCCTAGGCCACTGAAATACAATGTATAAGAGATTTCATGAAAAATCGACCCGTTCCTCACACACACTAGTACAATCGATAGGTAATATTGTGACGCACTAAATTACAGGAGTTATTTTTTTTAATAATTAGGTTCAGTATCACGTACGAATTTAAATGAACAAAATCCTCACAAATTAAGTGACCGGAAGTGCCGCCATTTTAAGGAAAACCGTATCGGCCAATATCTCCGTTACCGTGCACTTTAGGCCAAAAATGGTCATAACCTTTCTTGTAGATAATTAAATTTCGTATCTTTTTTTCGAAATAATTTTTTTTGTATCACTTACCGTTTACGACTTATACGACTGTTAAAATTTATTTATTCACTTTTTGACCTGTATCTCTCTAAATAATTGTTTAAACAATAAATTGCTAATAACTTGTCTTTTAAATCCATACATTTTTCACAACTTTTATTTAAAACTTCTTTGTCTAAAATTAATATTCTCTGAGTTATGACGCGTTCAATGTTGCGCTACTGCGTGCAAGGCTAATAAAAACGTGTTATAACTTTGAGAATATTAACTTTAGACAAAAAAGTTTTGAGAAAAAGGTGTGGGAAATTTATGGATTTAAAAGATAAGTTATTAGCATTTTGTTGTTTAAACAATTATTAGAAGAGATACAGGTCAAAAAGTGAATAAATAAATTTTAACAGTGGTATAAGTCGTAAACGGTAACTGATACAGAAAAAATTATCTGAAAAAAAAAGATAGGAAATTCAATTATCTACAAGAAAGGTTATTACGATTTTTGGCCTAAAGTGCACGGTAACGGAGATATTGGCCGATACGGTTTTCCTCGAAATAGCGGCACTTCCGGTCACTTAATTTGTGAGGATTTTGTTCATTTACACTCAGTACGTGATACTGAACTTAATTATGGTTGCTAATTGAATTTGGCGATATTTGATGAAACGATTATGATTTCATGAAATTTTACAGTTTTTTTTTTTTTATAATCTGGTACCGACAAAACATGAGCAGGGGAAAAAGCTGCAAGTTTTAACTTTCAAATTGCTTCGTTAAAAAATTCTCAAAAACGCTCAAAGCTTTTTCTACGAGGAGGAAGCCAAATTTCAGGAAAGATACAGTTCCTTATTGGACATTACCATTTAGCAACCCGAACTCTCGCGGCCAAATTTTCAAACCATTTTCTCCCAGTCGTTGCCCTATGATTATTGTGCGAATGTTTCACCGCTTTAATCATAATTAAGAGTGTACTGATTTGTTACAGCAACGATATAACAAACAAAAATCGGGTGAACATGAATGTTCGGTCCGAGCGGGGGAAGAAACCGTTTTATTCGTGTCGTGTAAACAACAACAGGCGTTACTGAAATTGCATAATTACTGAAAAATTAACAATTTATAAATATAACATATTGTCACTTGATTAGATTGATGTTATAAGTAATAGTTTATTGTTCAAAGTCATTTATTTAGCCGTAGAGTGGCGAGCAATATTTTTCTGATTTTGCGGTTAAGCGTGGCGCGCCATATTGGGAATAAGCTCAGCCTGACCTCTGTCGGACAAATTTCAAACCACTCTCTTCCGTTCGGTGCCCAATAATTACTGTCGCGAAGTTGTCACCGTTTTAATCATAATAAAAAATCTACCGCTTCATTGCAGCAACGAAAAAATAAATAAAAATCGGAAAAACATGAACGACGTTCGGTCCGAGGTGTACGACATTTTTAGCCCAAGCAAAAGTTCAAAAACCGTTCTATTCTTGTCATGTCAATAACAAAAGGGGCAATTTAAATTGCATAATGGCTGAAAAAAAATAGTTTATCGTTCAAAGTAATTTATTCAGCCGTAGAGTGGCGAGCAATATTTTTCTGATTTTGAGGTTAAGCGTGGCGCGCCATATTGGGAATTAGCTCAGTCTGACCTCTGTCGGACAAATTTCAAACCACTCTCTCCCGTTCGGTGCGCAATAATTACTGTCGCGAAGTTGTCACCGTTTTATTCATAATAAAAAATCTACCGCTTCATTACAGCAACGAAAAAATAAATAAAAATCGGAAAAACATGAACGACGTTCGGTCCGAGGTGTACGACATTTTGAGCCCAAGCAAAAGTTCAAAAACTGTTCTATTCTTGTCATGTCAATAACAAAAAGGGCAATTTAAATTGCATAATGACTGAAAAAATGCACAATTCATAAATATATCATTGTGTCATCTGATTAGATTGATGTTATAAGTAATAGTTTATTGTTCAAGTCATTTATTTAGCCGTAGAGTGGCGAGCAATATTTTTCTGATTTTGCGGTTAAGCGTGTTAATCATACTAAAACCGTTTTAATCATAATAAAAAATCTACCGCTTCATTGCAGCAACGGAAAAATAAATAAAAATCAAAAAAACATGAACGACGTTCGGTCCGAGGTGTACGACATTTTTAGCCAAAGCAAAAGTTCAAAAACCGTTCTATTCTTGTCATGTCAATAACAAAAAGGGCAATTTAAATTGCATAATGGCCGAAAAAATGCACAATTTATAAATATATCATTGTGTCATCTGATTAGATTGATGTTATAAGTACTAGTTTATTGTTCAAGTCATTTATTTAGCCGTAGAGTGGCGAGCAATATTTTTCTGATTTTGCGGTTAAGCGTGTTAATCATAATAAAACCGTTTTAATCATAATAAAAAATCTACCGCTTCATTGCAGCAACGAAAAAATAAATAAAAATAAAAAAAACATGAACGACGTTCGGTCCGAGGTGTACGACATTTTTAGCTCAAGCAAAAGTTCAAAAACCGTTCTATTCTTGTCATGTCAATAACAAAAGGGGCAATTTAACTTGCATAATGACTGAAAAAATGCACAATTCATAAATATATCATTGTGTCATCTGATTAGATTGATGTTATAAGTAATAGTTTATTGTTCAAGTCATTTATTTAGCCGTAGAGTGGCGAGCAATATTTTTCTGATTTTGCGGTTAAGCGTGTTAATCATACTAAAACCGTTTTAATCATAATAAAAAATCTACCGCTTCATTGCAGCAACGGAAAAATAAATAAAAATCAAAAAAACATGAACGACGTTCGGTCCGAGGTGTACGACATTTTTAGCCCAAGCAAAAGTTCAAAAACCGTTCTATTCTTGTCATGTCAATAACAAAAAGGGCAATTTAAATTGCATAATGGCCGAAAAAATGCACAATTTATAAATATATCATTGTGTCATCTGATTAGATTGATGTTATAAGTACTAGTTTATTGTTCAAGTCATTTATTTAGCCGTAGAGTGGCGAGCAATATTTTTCTGATTTTGCGGTTAAGCGTGTTAATCATACTAAAACCGTTTTAATCATAATAAAAAATCTACCGCTTCATTGCAGCAACGGAAAAATAAATAAAAATCAAAAAAACATGAACGACGTTCGGTCCGAGGTGTACGACATTTTTAGCCCAAGCAAAAGTTCAAAAACCGTTCTATTCTTGTCATGTCAATAACAAAAAGGGCAATTTAAATTGCATAATGGCCGAAAAAATGCACAATTTATAAATATATCATTGTGTCATCTGATTAGATTGATGTTATAAGTACTAGTTTATTGTTCAAGTCATTTATTTAGCCGTAGAGTGGCGAGCAATATTTTTCTGATTTTGCGGTTAAGCGTGTTAATCATAATAAAACCGTTTTAATCATAATAAAAAATCTACCGCTTCATTGCAGCAACGAAAAAATAAATAAAAATAAAAAAAACATGAACGACGTTCGGTCCGAGGTGTACGACATTTTTAGCCCAAGCAAAAGTTCAAAAACCGTTCTATTCTTGTCATGTCAATAACAAAAAGGACAATTTAAATTGCATAATGACTGAAAAAATGCACAATTCATAAATATATCATTGTGTCATCGGATTAGATTGATGTTATAAGTAATAGTTTATTGTTCAAGTCATTTATTTAGCCGTAGAGTGGCGAGCAATATTTTTCTGATTTTGCGGTTAAGCGTGTTAATCATACTAAAACCGTTTTAATCATAATAAAAAATCTACCGCTTCATTGCAGCAACGGAAAAATAAATAAAAATCAAAAAAACATGAACGACGTTCGGTCCGAGGTGTACGACATTTTTAGCCCAAGCAAAAGTTCAAAAACCGTTCTATTCTTGTCATGTCAATAACAAAAAGGGCAATTTAAATTGCATAATGGCCGAAAAAATGCACAATTTATAAATATATCATTGTGTCATCTGATTAGATTGATGTTATAAGTACTAGTTTATTGTTCAAGTCATTTATTTAGCCGTAGAGTGGCGAGCAATATTTTTCTGATTTTGCGGTTAAGCGTGTTAATCATAATAAAACCGTTTTAATCATAATAAAAAATCTACCGCTTCATTGCAGCAACGAAAAAATAAATAAAAATAAAAAAAACATGAACGACGTTCGGTCCGAGGTGTACGACATTTTTAGCCCAAGCAAAAGTTCAAAAACCGTTCTATTCTTGTCATGTCAATAACAAAAAGGACAATTTAAATTGCATAATGACTGAAAAAATGCACAATTCATAAATATATCATTGTGTCATCGGATTAGATTGATGTTATAAGTAATAGTTTATTGTTCAAGTCATTTATTTAGCCGTAGAGTGGCGAGCAATATTTTTCTGATTTTGCGGTTAAGCGTGTTAATCATACTAAAACCGTTTTAATCATAATAAAAAATCTACCGCTTCATTGCAGCAACGGAAAAATAAATAAAAATCAAAAAAACATGAACGACGTTCGGTCCGAGGTGTACGACATTTTTAGCCCAAGCAAAAGTTCAAAAACCGTTCTATTCTTGTCATGTCAATAACAAAAAGGGCAATTTAAATTGCATAATGGCCGAAAAAATGCACAATTTATAAATATATCATTGTGTCATCTGATTAGATTGATGTTATAAGTACTAGTTTATTGTTCAAGTCATTTATTTAGCCGTAGAGTGGCGAGCAATATTTTTCTGATTTTGCGGTTAAGCGTGTTAATCATACTAAAACCGTTTTAATCATAATAAAAAATCTACCGCTTCATTGCAGCAACGGAAAAATAAATAAAAATCAAAAAAACATGAACGACGTTCGGTCCGAGGTGTACGACATTTTTAGCCCAAGCAAAAGTTCAAAAACCGTTCTATTCTTGTCATGTCAATAACAAAAAGGGCAATTTAAATTGCATAATGGCCGAAAAAATGCACAATTTATAAATATATCATTGTGTCATCTGATTAGATTGATGTTATAAGTACTAGTTTATTGTTCAAGTCATTTATTTAGCCGTAGAGTGGCGAGCAATATTTTTCTGATTTTGCGGTTAAGCGTGTTAATCATAATAAAACCGTTTTAATCATAATAAAAAATCTACCGCTTCATTGCAGCAACGAAAAAATAAATAAAAATAAAAAAAACATGAACGACGTTCGGTCCGAGGTGTACGACATTTTTAGCCCAAGCAAAAGTTCAAAAACCGTTCTATTCTTGTCATGTCAATAACAAAAGGGGCAATTTAACTTGCATAATGACTGAAAAAATGCACAATTCATAAATATATCATTGTGTCATCTGATTAGATTGATGTTATAAGTAATAGTTTATTGTTCAAGTCATTTATTTAGCCGTAGAGTGGCGAGCAATATTTTTCTGATTTTGCGGTTAAGCGTGTTAATCATACTAAAACCGTTTTAATCATAATAAAAAATCTACCGCTTCATTGCAGCAACGGAAAAATAAATAAAAATCAAAAAAACATGAACGACGTTCGGTCCGAGGGTGTACGACATTTTTAGCCCAAGCAAAAGTTCAAAAACCGTTCTATTCTTGTCATGTCAATAACAAAAGGGGTAATTTAACTTGCATAATGAGTGAAAAAATGCACAATTTATAAATATATCATTGTGTCACTTGATTAGATTGATGTTATAATAGTTTATTGTTCAAAGTCATTTATTTAGCCGTAGAGTGGCGGTTCAAACTTTGGAGGCTGCTCAAGTTCGAATGAAATCTCCTATATATACCTGACACCGAAAAAGAGCCTCGCTTCGCATTTCCTACCAATAGTGCACGAGAGAAAGATTGTATGTGTGTCTGTAAAACAAAGATAGAGCGATAAACAGAGTAAGAGAGATAGAGATAGAGAGACGCGCGTAAATAGCGAATGGGAAAGGAAAAGGGTCGATAATTGCATCAGTAGTTTCAATCCTTTGAACAGCGGAGCATAACGCCGAACGACTGTCCTCGATGTTGGTGGATATATGGTTGGACAGCTTTGCTTCTCATACAGAGATAGCCATCGTAGTACGCGGGATGCTCTCTGTGGTGACCGATTCAATCAAGCCCTCTACTCTCGTTCCGTGTCTCTTTTTCTTCCTCTCTTTCTCTCTCTCTTCTTCGCTTCTCTCTTCTATAGTAACTGCAGCAATTGCAAAGCTCACTTCGAAACGTACGCGTGTGTACTTTACTCTACACACGTGTATACAGCAAAGAGCTCGTAAAAGAAATATATGTGTGCAGGAGCTTTGCAGAGAAAAACATAGAGGGTCACGTTCCCTCGAGGCGGTTTTTTTTTCTTCTCTCTTCAAAACACGAACGACGACAGAAATGGACAAGGAATAGAGAGAGGTTGGAATGAAAATACGCTTGAAAAAGAAGAAAAAAAAAAAAACAGAGTTATATCGCTCGTGGACATCGTCCAATTTCTGACGAAAAAATAAAATTGACTGAACAAATAAAAAATGATAAAATTGTCGAAATAATTGTCGAAAGACTGTTCGCCATTTGCGTGAAATAATACGCATTTCACTTTACCAGATGAAAAATTGTCGCTGTCTTACAAAAGGAAAATTTGAAATATGTTATTACGGTATTTTACTCGAGTTTGGATTGAAAACGAGCTTGAAAAAAAAAAAAAAAAACAGCTTTATCGCTCGTGGATATCGTTGAATTTATCATTTTCAAACGAATTTTCATTTTGTTTTTTTTTTTTCAGTCAATTCCCGGAAGATAAAAAGTAATAAAATTAAATGTCGAAAAACCGTTCGACATTTACGTGAAATAATGCGCATTTCACTGGGCCAACGAAAAAATTGTCGCAATTGGACAAAAGAAAAGCTTGAAAAATGTGATTACGGTATTTCTTTCGAGTTTGGAATAAAAACGAGCTTGAGAAGAAGAAAAAAGCAACAGAGCTTTATCGCTCGTGGATATCGTTGAATTTCTCATCTTCAAACGAATTTTCATTTTGTTTTTTTTCAGTCAATTCCCGGAAGAAAAAAAGTGGTAAAATTAAATGTCGAAAGACTGTTCGCAATTTACGTGAAATAATAATCATTTTCACTGTACCAAATGAAAAATTGTGACAATCTTACGAAAAAGAGAACAAAGCTTGAAATATGTAATTACAGTATTTTTCTCGAGTTTCCATATATATATATATATATAATGTCAACTGTTCGTGGTATGCGGAGGATTACGGTATATTCTGTTAATTGGCCGCGGTTTTAACCCAGCGGACAATGGTCCAACTCCTCCTGTATATATACCGGTAACTCTCTGCACAAAAAGATGTAGAGAGAACGAGAGAAGAAGAAAAAGAATAAGAAGAAAAAAAAAAGCGACCGCACGAAAACGTAACAGCGGAAATTCATAATCTTTTGGTTCGCGGTCCCGCGACACACACGCGATTGTTCAAAGAATTATCCTCCGACGGATTTTCTCGTTTACTCCCTGCCCATGTAGGGGCCATTTCAATTTGATCTGGCTGTGACATGCACCATTAAGAAGGGAAATAAGGTTAGGACAGCGTTTTCTCAATGATTTTCATGAATTTTTTTATAGTATAAAAAATGAATATAATTTATTGAAACTTTGAGAATATTTTATACATATATTTAAGTATATACCATAAAATATTAGCCACCCCATATTGCAGGTCACAATCAGACTCAGCATTTTGCGTACATTCTGGAAGCCGCAATTTTCATCTGAAATCAAACGAGGTTGGAATTTACTTTTATTATATGTCTCTCTTCTATATGAACCTAAATGCTATCACAAAAATAGAAAATTGAATTTTTTACAGGGGTGAAAACAAAAAAGCATGATTTTTTGCCATTTTTTACAACTTTATTTACAAAAAAAAATTATTTTAAACATGATAATATTCCGATTTTAGGTTCATATAGAGCGCAATACTATGAAGAAAGTAACTGCCAATTTTCAAAACGATTGGTTGACAACTTTTCAAACTAGCGTGTACGCAAGTTTAAAAAAAGTCGTTTTCAGAAAAACGCGTTTGTACGCGTGGCGCGCTCGGGGCCTGAAGGAGAGCTACTCACTTTAATGGCTTATAACAATAGAACGAGTCGGAATTAAAAATTTTGGGAACATATTTTTAAATAGTTTTACCAACAATTTATGAAATAAAAAAAAATCGATTTTTTGCACCGTCTAACCCTGCTTCCCCCCTTAAGTAAACGTTGAAAAGGTGTTTCCAAAGCTATAAATCTAAAAAATTAAAATAATAATAGGGTTAGGACAGCGTTTTCTCAATGATTTTCATGCATTTTTTTATAGTATAAAAAATGAATATAATTTATTGAAACTTTGAGAATATTTTATACATATATTTAAGTATATACTATAAAATTTTTGAAGAATTTACTTGAAAAACATCGGGGATATTAGCGACCCCATATTGCAGGTCCAATCAGACTCAGCATTTTGCGTACATTCTGGAAGCCGCAATTTTCATCTGAAATCAAACGAGGTTGGAATTTACTTTTATTATATGTCTCTCTTCTATATGAACCTAAATGCTATGAAAAAAAATAGAAAATTGGATTTTTTACAGGGGTCAAAACAAAAAAGCATGATTTTTTGCCATTTTTTACAACTTTATTTACAAAAAAAAATTATTTTAAATAATGATAATATTCCGATTTTAGGTTCATATAGAGCGCAATACTATGAAGAAAGTAGCTGCCAATTTTCAAAACGATTGGTTGAAAACTTTTCAAACTAGCGTGTACGCAAGTTAAAAAAAAGTCGTTTTCAGAAAAACGCGTTTGAAAAAATAGTACCAAGAAAAACAAGCAATATGGGGTCGCTAATATTTTATAGTATATACTTAAATATATGTATGAAAATTTTATAGTATATACTAAAATATATGTATAAAATATTCTCAAAGTTTCAATAAATTATATTCATTTTTTATACTATAAAAAAATTCATGAAAATCATTGAGAAAACGCTGTCCTAACCATATTTCCTCCCTTAATGGCTTATAACAATAAAACGAGTCGGAATTTTCATTTAAAATTTTGGGAACATATTTTTCAATAGTTTTACCGACAATTTATGAAATTTAAAAATAATCGATTTTTTGAACCGTCTAACCCTATTTCCCCCCTTAACGGGGCGCACGCAAATCCCCTGCGAGCGCTGAAAACCGAGTACATTTGAAAAATTATTATAAAGATAATATGGTGAAAAAAAAAAATCAAATTGTTGATTTCACATCTTTATCAACTTTTCAACTACAAGAAAAAAAAATTTTTTAATTTTTTTTTCAAATATCAACATCACTTTCTACGGTTATAAATGGATTACTGATGAAAACCATGGCGGCTCCTTGTCGACATTGTAACTTCGCCAAAAATTAACCAATCTGCAAAAATGAAAAAGAAACTAGTAAAATAATGTCGTAGTAATAGTCTGACGGAGGGAATTTTTTATTTTTTCAAAAATAACGAAATTACAGTATTTCAAACTTTAGTATGCAATTTGAAAAAAAAAAAAAATTAGCGTTTAATAATTTATCAAAAATTGTCCAACCAAAAAATTAAAAAAACCTCTCGTCAGACTATAGAGAAAATCGTTGTCAAGATGTAAAAAAAAAAAAGTTCAAAAATATTAAAAATTGACTGAGCTGAAACTGTCTAAAAACATAGTTTAGAGATAAACGCGAAAATAATGTTAATATTAAAAAAAAAAAATTCGAATTTTTTTTTCTTATAGTTGAAAAGTTAATAAAGACTGTGAAATCAACAATTCAATTTTTTTTTCACCATATAACCATTATAATAATTTTTTAAATTTACGCGGTTTTCAGCGCCCGCAGGGCTTCAGCCCTCAAATATTTTTTCCTCGAAGTATGTTACAGTGCGACACGAAAACTGATAAAATTCAGGTCGCTGTATAACCATGCTCGAAGAAAAAAAAAACAAACAAATAATCGCTGAAACTCGCAGCGAGGTCGAGTCGACACGGAATGCCCCATACTCGTCTATATATACTTATATTTATACGGTTTAATAATCGTCCCTGTGGTTTTCACGTTCAAGGTCCGTTTCCCTCGCCCGCCGTTCCATTGTGCAACGACACGAAGTTTCAGAGTGGAACAAAAAAAAAAGAAAAAAAAAAGAAACATTCGTGACGCGAGAGAGAGAGAGAGAGAGTGGAAATGAACTAAAAGTACAATATTTAGAGAAAAAAAATGTAAAATTAAATGGGCAATGAAATTTTTCTTGATAGAATTGTGCAATTCTGTTGATTTTTCATTTTTTTATTTTTTTTATAATTCATCTTTGAGTTATTGAAATTTTGTATCATAACAATTCCTCCTCTCTTAATACCTTTTTTTTTTCATTATTATTGAGGGGTTTGGCCACGGTAGCGGGTAAAAAATCATGTACACGTTTAACAATTTTTTTTTTGTATGAAAAAGTGATTTATTTATAAAACTAATTACACATCCATTTAGTATAAACATCGAGCTAACTAAAAAAAATTTTTTTTCTTTTTTTTTTGTTATACAAAATGGCCGATTACTGCTATTTGCTTTTGGTATCTTTTTTATTTTGAGGCGCTCCGCGGCGTGACATTTGGCGTCCACAATTTTTGACCTAGAACAAAAAAAAAAAATTCTTCTTAATCTACATCAGAATACCTAAAGAAGTACGTATGGAATTTGAAAAATATTGTTTTATTCGAATATTGCAAGCGTTTGAACTTAAAACGTGAATTTCCAGTGAAAAATTGGCGTATAAAACTACTTAGAAAATGGAGAGTTTTTAATTAATCGGAAATTCCGTACGTGCTTCTCTGCGAAATGCAACTAGAAATGTAATTAAAAAATTTGAAGTCAATCGGATAAAAATTGTCGAAGTTATTTATCACGCCAATTAGGAAAAAATTCTATGGCCGTGCTAGAGGCTTATACGTTATGCGCTCAATTTAACTTAACTTATTGTTATGATGAGAGCATCGTTTTAAAAAAAAAAAAAACATCGATTTTTTGAAAATTCTACCGTGGCCATACCGCATAAGGGAGGAAATAGGGTTAGACGGTTCAAAAAATCGATTTTTTTTTATTTCATAAATTGTTAGTAAAACTATTGAAAAATATGCTCCTAAAATTTTAAATGAAAATTCCGACTCGTTCTAATGTTATAAGCCATTAAGGGGGGAAATAGGGTTAGGACAGCGTTTTCTCAATGATTTTCATGAATTTTTTTATAGTATAAAAAATGAATATAATTTATTGAAACTTTGAGAATATTCTATACATATATTTAAGTATATACTATAAAATTTTTGAAGAATTTCCTTGAAAAACGCCGAAAAAATTGATGACTGCCTTGACTTTGTTTTTCTTGGTACTATTTTTTCAAACGCGTTTTTCTGAAAAAGGCTTTTTTTGAACTTGCGTACACGCTAGTTTGGAAAGTTTTCGACCAATCGTTTTGAAAATTGGCAGTTACTTTCTTCATAGTATTGCGCTCTATATGAACCTAAAATCGGATTATTATCATCATTTAAAATAATTTTTTTTTTGCAAATAAAGTTGTAAAAAATGGCAAAAAATCATGCTTTTCTGTTTTGACCGCTGTAAAAAATTCAATTTTCTATTTTTTTCATACCGTTTAGGTTCATATAGAAGAGAGACATATGATAAAAGTAAATTCTAACCTCGTTTGATTTCAGATGAAAATTGCGACTTGCAGAATGTACGCAAAATGCTGAGTCTGATTGTGACCTGCAATATGGGGTCGCTAATATCTTCGGTGTTTTTTGAGGAAATTCTTCAAAAATTTTACAGTATATACTTAAATATATGTATGAAATATTTTCAAAGTTTCAATAAATTATATTTATTTTTTATACTATAAAAAAATTCATGAAAATCATTGAGAAAACGCTGTCCTAACCCTATTTCTCCACTTAATTGCTTATAACAATAGAACGAGTCGGAATTTTCATTTAAAATTTTGGGAACATATTTCTCAATAGATTTACTAACAATTTATGAAATAAAAAATTTGAAATGAAAATTCCGACTCGTTCTATTGTTATAAGCCATTAAAGGGGGAAATAGGGTTAGGACAGCGTTTTCTCAATGATTTTCATGAATTTTTTTATAGTATAAAAAATAAATATAATTTATTGAAACTTTGAGAATATTTTATACATATATTTAAGTATATACTATAAAATTTGTATACATATATTTAAGTATAACCTATGAAATATTAGCAACCCCATATTGCTTGTTTTTCTTGGTACTATTTTTTCAAACGCGTTTTTCTGAAAACGACTTTTTTGAACTTGCGTACACGCTAGTTTGAAAAGTTTTCGACCAATCGTTTTGAAAATTGGCAGTTACTTTCTTCATAGTATTGCGCTCTATATGAACCTAAAATCGGATTATTATCATTATTTAAAATAATTTTTTTTTGCAAATAAAGTTGTAAAAAATGGCAAAACATCATGCTTTTCTGTTTTGACCTCTGTAAAAAATTCAATTTTCAATTTTTTTCATAGCATTTAGGTTCATATAGAAGAGAAACATATGATAAAAGTAAATTCCAACCTCGTTTGATTTCAGATGAAAATTGCGACTTTCAGAATGTACGCAAAATGCTGAGTCTGATTGTGACCTGCAATATGGGGTCGCTAATATTTTATAGTATATACCTAAATATATGTATCCAAATTTTATAGTATATACTTAAATATATGTATAAAATATTGTCAAAGTTTCAATAAATTATATTTATTTTTTATACTATAAAAAAATTCATGAAAATCATTGAGAAAACGCTGTCCTAACCCTATTTCTCCCCTTAATTGCTTATAACAATAGAACGAGTCGGAATTTTCATTTAAAATTTTGGGAACATATTTCTCAATAGATTTACTAACAATTTATGAAATAAAAAATTTTAAATGAAAATTCCGACTCGTTCTATTGTTTTAAACCATTAAAGGGGGAAATAGGGTTAGAACAGCGTTTTCTCAATGATTTTCATGAATTTTTTTATAGTATAAAAAATAAATATAATTTATTGAAACTTTGAGAATATTTTATACATATATTCAAGTGTATACTATAAAATTTTTATACATATATTTAGGTATATACTATAAAATATTAGCGACCCCATATTGCTTGTTTTTCTTGGTACTATTTTTTCAAACGCGTTTTTCTGAAAACGACTTTTTTTGAACTTGCGTACACGCTAGTTTGAAAAGTTTTCGACCAATCGTTTTGAAAATTGGCAGTTACTTTCTTCATAGTATTGCGCTCTATATGAACCTAAAATCGGATTATTATCATTATTTAAAATAATTTTTTTTTGCTATTAAAGTTGTAAAAAATGGCAAAAAATCATGCTTTTCTGTTTTGACCCCTGTAAAAAATTCAATTTTCTAGTTTTTTTTTATAACATTTAGGTTCATATAGAAGAGAGATATATGATAAAAGTAAATTTCAACCTCGTTTGATTTCAGATGAAAATTGCGGCTTCCAGAATGTACGCAAAATGCTGAGTCTGATTGTGACCTGCAATATGGGGTCGTTAATATTTTATAGTATATACCTAAACATATGTATAAAAATTTTATAGTATATACTTAAATATATGTATAAAATATTCTCAAAGTTTCAATAAATTATATTCATTTTTTAAACTATAAAAAAATTCATGAAATTCATGAAAATCATTAAGAAAACGCTGTCCTAACCGTATTTCCTGCCTTAAGAACATCCTTATTACAATTTTCAGCTGGAAAATTTTGTAGTGAAAAAAAAATCATTATTATATCTTAGTTTGAATTTCGAGATATATCGACATTTCTGTCACAAATGTTATATGAGATGTGCCTGGGCATATTTTGATAAAATCTCGTCGTTGAATTTTCGTCGGTGAGTTTTTTGGCACGCGAGGGAAAAAAATAAATCACGTTCACTTCTGTTGAATTTCTTATGTTGCCACCTGTCTCTTCGATGGGGTATATAAGCGAAGAGCGGAGTTGCGTAACGATCGCCAGGATTTCCGGTCACCCGATCGAGTGTCTCGACGCCACTGCTATATATTTATATATACAGGACGTCCCAAAACTAGCACGTCAGAGTGACACGGAGGTTAGATTGGCTCCGGGACCTATCAGAATAAACAAATATGATCTCGGTAAAAGGCTAATGGTTTTCGAGAAAAATCATCTTCTTTGCATTTTTCGAAAAATCGCCATCTAGTACTTGTTGTTCCGGCTACCATTGATATGAATTATCTTTGGGTTTGAACAAAAGGCACTAAAGCGGACGAAGTAGGTACCTAAGACGGTAACTAAACTGTTTCTAAGAAAAAAAAATAGTATCTTTGTGGGAGTATAAGAAAACAAAAAAAAATTATATTTAATGATTTGTTTAATTTTTACAAAATGTGTTCAAATTGTCTACCTCCAATCCTAATACACAAACGGTACATATTTTAGGAGCAAAATATGTATAAACCCTAAGTAATTCATAGCAATAGTAGCAGGAAAACAAGTACTAGGTAGCGATTTTTCAAAAAATCCAAAAAGACTACAAAAAATAATAATATTTAATGATTTATTTAATTTTTAGAAAATGTGTTCAAATTGTCTACCTCCAACCCCAGTACACAAACCGGGGAATATTTTAAGAAAAAAATATGAATAAACGCAAAATAATTCGTAGCAATGGTACCAGGAATCATAAGTACTAGGTAGCGATTTTTCAAAAAATCCAAAAAGACTACAAAAAATAATAATATTTAATGATTTATTTAATTTTTAGAAAATGTGTTCAAATTGTCTACCTCCGAACCCCAGTACACAATCCGGGGCATATTTTAAGAAAAAAATATGAATAAACGCAAAATAATTCGTAGCAATGATATCAGGAATAATAAGTACTAGGTAGCGATTTTTCAATACACAAACCGGCGCAAATTTGAGGAACAAAATATGAATTAACGCAAAATAATTCATAGCAATGATATCAGGAATAATAAGTACTAGGTAGCGATTTTTCAAAAAATTCAAAAAGACTACAAAAAATTATAATATTTAATGATTTATGTAATTTTTACAAAATATGTTGAAATTATCTACATCCAACCCTAATACACAAATGGCACATATTTTAGGAACAAACTATGAATAAACCCAAAGTAATTCATAGCAATGGTAGTCGGAAAACAAGTACTAGGTAGCGATTTTTCAAAAAACCCAAAAAGACTACAAAAAATAATAATATTTAATGATTTATTTAATTTTTAGAAAATGTGTTCAAATTGTCTACCTGCAACCCCAATACACAAATCGGCGCATATTTTAGGAACAAACTATGAATAAACCCAAAGTAATTCATAGCAATAGTAGCAGGAAAACAAGTACTAGGTAGCAATTTTTCGGAAAATCAAAAAAGTCTACAAATAATAATATCAAAAAAGTAAAAAATAATAATATTTAATGATTTATTTAATTTTTACAAAATGTGTTCAAATTATCTACCTCCAACCCCAATACACAAATCGGCACGTATTTTAGGAACAAAATATGAATTAACGCAAAATAATTCATAGCAATAGTAGCAGGAATAACAAGTACTAGGTAGCGATTTTTCAAAAAATCCAATAAGACTACAAAAAATAATAATATTTAATGATTTATTTAATTTTTACAAAATGTGTTGAAATTATCTACCTCCAACCCTAATACACAAACGATACATATTTTAGGAACAAAATATGAATAAACGCAAAATAATTCATAGCAATAGTAGCAGGAAAACAAGTACTAGGTAGCGATTTTTCAAAAAATCCAAAAAGACTACAAAAAAAAAATTATATTTAATGATTTATTTAATTTCAAAAAAATATGTTCAAATTGTGTACCTCCAATCCAAATACACAAACCGGCGCATATTTTAGGAACAAACTATGAATAAACCCAAAGTAATTCATAGCAATAGTAGCAGGAAAACGAGTACTGGGTAGCGATTTTTCGAAAAATCAAGAAAGACTACAAAAAATAATAATATTTAATGAATTATTTAATTTGTACAAAATGTGTTCAAATTGTGTACCTCCAACCCTAATACACAAACGGCACATATTTTAGGAACAAAATATGAATAAAAGCAAAATAATTCGTAGCAATGGTACCAGGAATAATAAGTACTAGGTAGCGATTTTTCAAAAAATCCAATAAGACTACAAAAAATAATAATATTTAATGATTTATTTAATTTTTACAAAATGTGTTCAAATTATCTACCTTCAACCTCAATACACAAACCGGTGCATATTTTAAGAACAAAATATGGTTAAACCCAAAGTAATTCGTAGCAATAGTAGAGCACGAATAACAAGTACAAGGTAGCGATTTTCCGGAAAAAAAAAAAAAAAACCAAAAAGACGATTTTTCTCAAAAACCATTAGACTTTTATTCGTGGTCATACTCGTTTATTCCGATAGGTCCGGAGCCAAATTAACCTCCGTGTCACTCTGCCGTGCTACATTTGAAACACTCTGTATATATGACGCGACAATTCATACGGTATTCAAAGGGTCGTCGTTCCTGGTCACGTGGAATTCGTTTACTCGGCTTCCTTACGTCACCATACTATTACACCCATTGTACATTCTCTATGGGTCAATCTCGCAGGATGATCAATGAACGTGAAAACTATCAGTTTCAATAAAAACGAATTTTTGAATGAAATTTTGCAAAAAAAACCAACAAACCCATATAGTACGAGTACACGGTCATCAAATGAAAAATTTATATAAATTATTTCGATTAAAATCAATTTTTAATTCTACTCGCGTTATTGATGTCCATTTTTCGCGAATAAACGTTTTTCATCCCGTGTTTCAATGGACCCACAGATTCGAAAATAAATCCGCGTGTATCAACGAGAAAAAAAAAACCCCCGGTAAAAGCAGAATCTTCTGTGAATTTTATTTGTTTTATTTATTTTCTTTTTACGTGTATAGACATGGAGAAAAAAAGAACAACGCACGTGGAATAATTTGTGCACGTAAAGTAAATGAAAGGAAAAATAACAACAACAACGAAAAAAACCCCAAGGAAAGTGCCGAGAGAAAGAGCGAGACACGAAGGGCACGATGATGTCGTTGATCCCAAGAGTGCACGAGTTAATGCTCCCACCTCTCCCACCCTCCAAAAAAACAGTAGCTCGATAATAAAAAATAAAAAAAGAAAAAAAACTAAGAACCGGAAAAGTGATTTAAAAAATACTGGGGTTCATTGCCGAATTGATTAATCGTTGTTAGCGTAACGTCGAAGTGTCAAATCCTTGTATATATATTAGGGCGATTTTTTTTTTTCGTCTATTTTTTTTTTCTCAGTTCTCACTTGAAATTTTGTTGCATATGTCGAAAAAGAAATTCCCTGAAAGTTACAGCCCTTAATATTAATTCTAAGTACTTTCCCAAAGCGTGAGAAGATTTTCCATCTAAAATACACGTAAATCGAATTTTTTTTTTCACATTTCTATAACTCAGCCGCATTTTATGCTATTATATTGTTCTTGGTTTCGATTTACTCGGAATAGAACAATCTAAAAAAGTGCCTTTTGCGGCGAAAGTGTAAATTGTACTGGTGCGTTGATACGGGTCACTGAAGTTGATTTTTACCCAAAATTCTCGTTTTTTTGCTGTTATTTGCGAAACAATTAACTTTACAAAAAAAATGTAAACGAAAAATTTGTTGGAAATTTAATTTCCTACAAAAAAGGTTCTACCGACTCAATTGCTTAGATTAATATTTTTCGAGATATTGATTTTTTTTAATTTTTTAAATTATTTAATATTTCATATTTTATAAATTTTATACTACTCATAAGTTAAAGTTCAATATCTCAAGAAATATTAATCTAAGCAATTGGGTCGATAGGACCTTTTTTGTAGAAAATTAAATCGCCAACAAATTTTTCGTTTACATTTTGTTCGTAAAGTTAATTGTTTCGGAGATAACAGCAAAGAAACGAGAATTTTGGGTGAAAATCAACTTCAGTGACCCGTACCAACTCACCACTACAATTTACACTTTCACCGCAAAAGGCACTTTTTTAGATTGTTTTATTCTGAGTAAATCGAAACCAAGAACAATATGATAGCATAAAATGCGGCTGAGTTATAGAAATTTGAAAAAAAAAAATTCGATTTACGTGTATTTTCGATGGAAACTCTTTTGACGCTTTGGGAGAGTACTTAGAATTAAGGGAGGAAATAGGGTTAGGACAGCGTTTTCTCAATGATTTTCATGAATTTTTTTATAGTATAAAAAATGAATATAATTTATTGAAACTTTGAGAATATTTTGTACATATATTTAAGTATATACTATAAAATATTAGCGACCCCATATTGCAGGTCACGATCAGACTCAGCATTTTGCGTACATTCTGGAAGCCGCAATTTTCATCTGAAATCAAACGAGGTTAGAATTTACTTTTATTATATGTTTTATTTTATTAATTTTATACTACTCATAAGTTAAAGTTCAATATCTCAAGAAATATTAATCTAAGTAATTGGGTCGATAGGACCTTTTTTGTAGGAAATTAAATTTCCAACAAATTTTTTATTTACATTTTTTTCGTAAAGTTAATTGTTTCGGAGATAACAGCAAAGAAACGAGAATTTTGGGTAAAAATCAACTTCAGTGACCCGTACCAACTCACCAGTACAATTTACACTTTCACCGCAGGAGGCACTTTTTTAGATTGTTTTATTCTGAGTAAATCGAAACCAAGAACAATATGATAGCATAAAATGCGGCTGAGTTATAGAAATTTGAAAAAAAAAATTCGATTTACGTGTATTTTAGATGGAAAATCTTCTGACGCTTTGGGAGAGTACTTAGAATTAAGGGAGGAAATAGGGTTAGGAAAGCGTTTTCTCAATGATTTTCATGAATTTTTTTATAGTATAAAAAATGAATATAATTTATTGAAACTTTAAGAGTATTTGATACATATGTTTAAGTATATACTATAAATTTTTTGAAGAATTTCCTTGAAAAACACCGACGATATTAGCGACCCCATATTGCAGGTCACAATCAGACTCAGCATTTTGCGTACATTCTGGAAGCCGCAATTTTCATCTGAAATCAAACGAGGTTGGAATTTACTTTTATTATATGTTTCTCTTCTATATGAACCTAAATGCTATCAAAAAAATAGAAAATTCAATTTTTTACAGGAGTCAAAACCAAAAAGCATGATTTTTTGCCATTTTTTACAACTTTATTTGCAAAAAAAAATTATTTTAAATAATGATAATATTCCGATTCTAGGTTCATATAGAGCGCAATACTATGGAGAAAGTAACTGCCAATTTTCAAAACGATTGGTTGAAAACTTTTCGAACTAGCGTGTACGCAAGTTAAAAAAAAGTCATTTTCAGAAAAACGCCACAAAAAATAGTACCAAGAAAAACAAAGTCAAGGCAGTCATAAATTTTCTTCGGTGTTTTTCAAGGAAATTCTTCAAAAATTTTATAGCATATACTTAAATATATGTATAAAATATTCTCAAAGTTTCAATAAATTACATTCATTTTTTATGCTATAAAAAAATTCATGAAAATCATTAAGAAAACGCTGTCCTAACCCTATTTCCCCCCTCAATGGCTTATAACAATAGAACGAGCCGGAATTTTCATTTAAAATTTTGGGAACATATTTTTCAATAATTTTAGTAACAATTTATGAAAAAAAAAAAAAATCGATTTTTCGAACCGTCTAACCCTATTTCCCCCCTTGTATTTCAGGGAATTTCTTTTTCGACATATCCAACAAAATTTCGGGTGGGGACTGAGAAAAAAAAATAGTCGAAAAAAAAAAATCGCCTTAATATACATATCGCTCAAGATTAACGATATAATGATGTATATAATGTTACAAACGGAGTGTCGAGAAATTATGTCGATCTGTCACGCCACGGTCATTACCAACAACACAATCTCTTTCTCCACCTTATGGCTCTCCTCTCTGTGTACATACGTACGTACAGGATACCTTACTACAGTGTATTACAGTGAGTCACGAGAGCAGTAACTCTTGCAGAGCAATCTCCCCCCACCCTCTCGCCGTCTGAGCCCCCCACCCGCTCCCCTCCAACAATTCTGACTGGTCGAGATACTCTCGATGCTTGTGTTGCCTGGATGCGAGTAATCCGTTAGGACGTGTTTGTACCCTGTTTCCAAAGTGGGTTACCATAATGGGATCTGGCTCGATATATCGATTTACAAACGTATGGGACATGTCCAGTGAGGAAGGTTCTGATGACAAAAAAAAAAAAAGTGTCTCTCATACAACGTAAACGTTAAGCCTCCGAGTCGTGAATTTTCTCGCGTATAATGCGACAAATATTTGAGGAAATAATTCTTTTATTTTTAGCAATTTTTTTTTAAATTATTTATTATTGAATAAAGATAATAAGAACGAACGAAGAACAGCGATTGTCGCGAGGTTTCTCCGCTGTAACAGAGACCTCTGACGAAATATCTCGAAATGCGATTATTATTCCGTAGCCGACTGACTCGTCATTGTGATTGGCCGTTGGTTTTGCGCTCGTAGTTCGTTCGTGCGCGTACTTCAGATCGCACGAACTTAACCTACAAAGAGAATGCGCGAAGCCCCGCGTTTCTAGCGTAGCGAATACAACGGAAAGTCGATCAAAAACAAAATCGTCCATTATCGACACAGGTTTTTCGCGGTTTCTCCGTGACCGTCGCTAATGCGATACAGCGCAGCTAAGGTGTCTGCGTGGCGAGATGGAAGTTAGGTTAGCTTCGCAAAGCGAGGGTACGAAATGATAGGGGGAAAAATGGAAAAAAATGGTATTGGGAATGACGTTGAAGTTTGCATCGTTAAAACGAAAATTCATTCTTTTATAACATTCAGCCACTGTAAGGTGGGATTTTCGAAGAGAAAAATCGTAAAAACGTTTTTTTTGGCGATCTTCTTCAAGATAGCAGTCTGGTAACTCTAGCCGATTTTCACGTCTTTTTTGGAGGGCGTTTTTTTGTGGGAAAATAAAAATGAATCTTATTATTATTATTATTATTGATGAAATTTTTTTTGTGGGAAAATAAAAATGAAGCTTATTGTTATTATTATTATTGATGAAAGTTGGCACCTCGAAATAAAAAGCGCGTGAGTGGCCCCGGTGATTTTGGCTCTTGGTGTTATCTGAAATAAAAAATTCTTGATAATTCTTAATCTATAGACATGTCATTCTGGTCGGAACTACGGAAGTTAAATTTCATGGATAAATAACAAAATGGCGGACTTTGGAAAAAAAAGTCCTTTTATTTTGCCCGCCATTTTGTTAGTTATCCATGAAATTTAACTTCAGTAGTTCCGACCAGAATGACACGTCTATAGATGAAGAATTGTCAAGAATTTTTGATTTCATATAACATCAAGAGCCAAAATCACCGGGGCCACCCACGCGCTTTTTTTTTCGAGGTGCCAACTTTGATCAACAATAATAACAATAGCAAACTATTAAATTTTTTCAACAACATTTTTTTTTGTATCTTTAATATGTAAATAAAAACATCCTAAATATCGATAACGATTCATTTTTATTTTCGTACAAAAAAACGCCCTCCAAAAAAAGACATGAAAATCGGCTTAAGTTACCAGACTACTACATTAAGGACTTGAATCTAAATGGGCAAAGGAAGCGAGACTGAAAAGAAAAATTTAAAAAACCTATTTTCGTTGAGTTCCAACGATGCGTTCAAACAAACCCAAACAAACTTTGACATTGCAATTTGGAAGGGTCAAACGTAAAAACTCAAAAGGTTATACGTTGGAACAAAAAAACAAAAACATTATTATTGTTGTTGTTATTATTATTATCATTGTCATTAAAGATCAAAAACTACGAAAAATAACGACTAACTGCTTTTACAGCTTTTAAGGCCGTAGTCTGGTCTAGAGCGAGATTTTTGACGTCATTTCTAATGTGCAATAACGTTTAAACCGTTGAAGTTGTCTCGATGAAAATTTACACGTCCATTTATTGATCCTTAGAGAATACTTGTACATTTAAAAAAAAAAATGATTTTAAATATTTTCATGTATTTTTTTGCCTTGTTGCAACATGGTGCGCCGAAATCGGCGCCCACTCTGGACGATATTCTATGCATTTGAAAAAAAATATATATATATATTCTCAATCTGTATGAGTATTCTGAGCACTGGTAGCAGAATTGGTACTTAAAAAAAAATTTTTGACAAAATGACGGCCTGTTGAACTTTCATTAATGATATTTCATACATTTTCGGGTATTCGACGAGTTATAAAATGTCGGCAAAATTATTGTTCGACTCAATAAAAATTTTTTTTAAGTACCAATTCTGCTACCAGCGCTCAGAATACTCATACAGATTGAGAATATATATACATATTTTTTTTCAGATGCGTACAACATCGTCCAGAGTGGGCGCCGATTTCGGCGCACCATGTTGCAACAAGGCAAAAAACTACATGAAAATATTTAATATAATTTTTTTTTTTTATGTACAAGTATTCTCCAAGGATCAATAAATGCACGTGTAAATTTTCATCAAGACAACTTCAACGGTTCAAACGTTATTGCACATTAGAAATGACGTCAAAAATCTCGCTCTAGACCAGACTACGGCCTTAAGTTACCAGACTACTACCTTAAGGACTCGGATCTAAATGGGCAAAGGAAGCGAGACTGAAAAGGAAAATTTTTAAAATCTATTTTCGTTTAGTTCCAACGACGCGACCAAACAAACCCAAACAAACTTTGACATTGTAATTTGGAAGGGTCAAACGTAAGAACTCGAAAGGGTATACGTTGGAACGAAGAAAAAAAAACATCATTGTTGTTTTTATTATTATTATTATCATTGTCATTAAAGATCAAAAACTACGAAAAATAACGACCAACTACTTTTACATAACGTTTATTTTTTCTTATATTCTTTTCTTCATCGTAAAATACCAATGAAAATGTACTTCATACTTGAATTTTAATATTGGTATCAACGATTTCGTTTCAATGATTAAAATTTCGCAATTATAAATACAAAGTGTACAATAGTGTATATTCGGGATAAAGACGCAGATATTCAATCGTCTTGTCCAGCGGGCAATGAGAAGTGGGACAACGTGCAATGTGTGTTGTGGGTCAGTGCCAAACCTTGGGCGTACGAACGAGAACCATATATCCTATGTATATATACGAGGTCTGTTCAAAAAGTATCGGGAATTTTGAATTTTCGCGGACTACGTATATTCGATTTTCGATTTTTTTTGTGGCGTTAAGTTGGTACTGGTGTCCCTCACTTATGCTGAAAAAATCGGGAATTTTGAATGTTTAGTTAATTGTTGACAGCTGTTTTGGTTAGAGGTGTTTTCGCTTGTCTTCGATTTTTGCCTTTTCCAAAAAAGCTGCTTCCATTGCGACGATTGAGCTTTGGTTTTCACGTCATAATCATAAACCCATGATTCGTCACCAGTTATGACCCTCTGGAGCAAATTTGGGTCGTCGCGGACCGAGTTCAATAGCTCTTTAGCAATGGTTAACGTGACACTGTTTTTCTTTGAAATTGAGCAATTTTGGCACGAATTTCGCGGCGACCAGTCTCATGACCAAATCATTGGTAAAAATCGAGAGCACGAGACAATCGATATGTTTAGTTCCTCGGCAACTTCTCTAACGGTGATTCGACGATTGGCCAATATTATTTTCTTCGCTTCGTCAATGTTTTCGTCCGTTGTTGATGTGCTCGGGCGTCCGGAACGCATTTCGTTGTTCGCATCTTCTCGGCCCTCCGAGCACATTTTGTACCACCGATAAACGTTGCTCTGGTCTAAGGTAGCTTCCCCATATACCACAGTCAACATTCGGAATGCGTCCGCGCACTTAATTTTCTTTTTCACACAAAATTTTATACGGTTTCTTTGATCCATTTTTTGGAATAGGCAAAAATCGACGACAAGCCAAAGCACGTCTAACCAAAACAGCTGTCAGCAATTAACTAAACATTCAAAATGGCCGATTTTTTCAGCATAAGTGAGGGACATGAGTACCAACCTAACGCCACGTTGACGCTACGTAGCCCGAGGAAATTCAAAATTCGCGATACTTTTTTAACAGACCTCTTATGTCTGCATGTTTTGCGTTGTCCCTATACACGATATAGTATATGTTACGTTGAGCAAAGTGTTAACGGTCGAAAAAAAAAAAGTGCATTTCCCTTGCCTTTGTCTCTCTCTCTCTTTCTCTCATTCTCTCTTTCCGTTCTTTCTCGTACTTGATATTTAATTTGCCATTATTATATTCCAAACGCGAGTGTGATCGGCAAGGTTTTCGAGCCGATGAGTTTCTTCTCTCGTTCTTCGTTCGGTTTGCTCTGCTGAATTGATGATTATTTCTTAAGTTAGTTCTTGCGGAAGAAATGGAGGGGACAGAAGGAGACTGTACGGGAGGCGGTCAGCCACGTCGCGCAGCGATGTTTTCATGCTCACGAGTTCTTCTAGCCTCAAAACAATATTTTTTTTATAGTCCATACTTTTTTACTGTACGGTTGAAAATTTACTGTAAAATATATGTTATTCTTCATCTACCAAACTACTTTCGTGCCAAATTTCAAGAAATTTTCATTACTCCTTCGTACATTTTGGTGACTAAATATCCGGTAAGTGCTCATTTCGTAAGGTATAAGCTCGTATGCAAATTTTGCAATTTTTGATAAACGATATCTTGAAAACGGTACGGTGAAACGGTCTCAAATTTCGCATAAGTATTCTTCAGTATTTTTTTTATGTTTTCCCAAAAATTCATTAAATTTTCATTACTCTTCATTTGTGTTAGAACTACCTAAAGGGGCGAAATAAGGTTAGGACAGCGTTTTCTCAATGATTTTCATGAATTTTTTTATAGTATAAAAAATGAATATAATTTATTGAAACTTTGAGAATATTTTATACATATATTTAAGTATATACTAAAAAATTTGTATACATAAATTTAAGTATATACTATAAAATATTAGCGACCCCATATCGCTTGTTTTTCTTGGTACGATTTTTTCAAACACGTTTTTCTGAAAACGACTTTTTTTGAACTTGCGTACACGCTAGTTTGAAAAGTTTTCAACCAATCGTTTTAAAAATTGGCAGTTACTTTCTTCATAGTATTGCGCTTTATATGAACCTAAAATTGGAATATTATCATTATTTAAAATAATTTTTTTTTTGCAAATAAAGTTTTAAAAAATGGCAAAAAATCATGCTTTTTTGTTTTGACCCCTGTAAAACATTCAATTTTCTATTTTTTTGATAGCATTTAGGTTTATATAGAAGAGAGACATATAATAAAAGTAAATTCCAACCTCGTTTGATTTCAGATGAAAATTGCGGCTTCCAGAATGTACGCAAAATGCTGAGTCTGATTGTGACCTGCAATATGGGGTCGCTAATATCCCCGGTGTTTTTCAAGAAAATTCTTCAAAAATTTTATAGTATATACTTAAATATATGTACAAAATATTCTCAAAGTTTCAATAAATTATACTCATTTTTTATACTATAAAAAAATTCATGAAAATCATCGAGAAAACGCTGTCCTAACCCTTTTATTATTTTAATTTTTTAGATTTATAGCTTTGGAAACACCTTTTCAATGTTTACTTAAGGGGGGAAATAGGGTTAGACGGTTCAAAAAATTGATTTTCTTTTATTTCATAAATTCTTAGTAAAACTATTGAAAAATATGTTCCCAAAATTTTAAATGAAAATTCCGACTCGTTCTATTCTTATAAGCCATTAAGGGAGGAAATATGGTTAGGACAGCGTTTTCTCAATGATTTTCATGAATTTTTTTATAGTAAAAAAAATGAATATAATTTATTGAAACTCTGAGAATATTTTATACATATATTTAAGTATATACTATAAAATTTTTGAAGAATTTCCTTGAAAAACACCGAAGATATTAGCGACTCCATATTGCTTGTTTTTCTTGGTACAATTTTTTCAAACGCGTTTTTCTGAAAACAACTTTTTTTGAACTTGCGTACACGCTAGTTTGAAAAGTTTTCAACCGATCGTTTTGAAAATTAGCAGTTACTTTCTTCATAGTATTGCGCTCTATATGAACCTAAGATCGAAATATTATCATTATTTAAAATAATTTTTTTTTTGCAAATAAAGTTGTAAAAAATCGCAAAAAATCATGCTTTTTTGTTTTGACCCCTGTAAAAAGTTCAATTTTCTATTTTTTTTATAGCATTTAGGTTCATATAGAAGAGAGACACATGATTCAAGTAAATTCCAACCTTGTTTGATTTCAGATGAAAATTGCGGCTTCCAGAATGTACGCCAAATGCTGAGTCTGATTGTGACCTGCAATATGGGGTCGCTAATATTTTATAGTATATACTTAAATATATCTATAAAAATTTTATAGTATATACTTAAATATATGTATAAAATATTCTCAAACTTTCAATGAATTATATTCATTTTTTGTCCTATAAAAAAATTCATGAAAATCATTGAGAAAACGCTGTCCTAACCCTACTTCCCCCCTTAAATGTTTCGGAACGTTCGACAAAAAATGTGTGTCGAAACGTTTAAAAAAACCACACACACATTTACAAAATAAATATCCGGATTTGTCTGCGTGTGATGACTTTGAAAAATGTAAACATTTCTAATTTCGTAACGGCCGAAGGTAACGTGCCGAAAAATTGAACGTAGTCAAAGCTGTCAGCCCCCTTTGTCGGATATAATTTTTGTCAGGATCGATCGACTCGTTTGGATCTGACTCAAATTTTGAATTTTTCCCAAAAATGTCCCTCAATTCGCCGCAATTTTTGCGCTATCGATTTTAAACTTTTTGCACAAATAGACAGTCGTGAAATGTCGTTCGTCATAGAATTTCCCGAAAATCGGTTGAGTCTTTAAGAATTTATGAATTTTTTCGTGAAATCGATACACGGATCGGTGAAGAAAAATAACATTAAAAATTAAAAAATTGGTAGTACGAGGGAAAAAAAATTAGCTTTGCCGGGTCAAATGAGCTTAAGGCTCGGAGACGAGATTGGAGATTTTTTTCGTGCCTGCCACACGGCAGCTGCGCGAATTTTGCCGCCGGAGAGGCGGGAACGGGGCAAAGCTACGGTGCTTGTCGATGATGATGATGATGATGATGATGATGTTGATAATGATGATAATGATGATGATAGTGTGGTGGCCTTAGGCTGTCGGTCACTGACACTGTTTCACAACTCGTGCCCGCGAGACGAGGAGGCTGTGACGTACCAGACGGTTTATACGGTCTCGGAGAGCAAGAATAACAACGTGACCCATCGCACACTTCTTTGAAGTTACGAGGAAGAAAGTATGTATTATAGAAAAAAAAATACAAAATAAAAAAAGTTCAATATCTCAAGAATTATTAATCTAAGCGATTGGGTCGATAGGACCTTTTTTGTAGGAAATTAAATTTCCAACAAATCTTTCATTTACATTTTTTTCGTAAAGTCAATTGTTTCGGAGATAACAGCAAAAAAACGAGAATTTTGGGTAAAAATCAACTTCAGTGACCCGTACCAACTCACCAGTACAATTTACACCTTCGCCGCAAAAGGCACTTTTTTAGATTGTTTTATTCTGAGTAAATTGAAACCAAGAACAATATGATAGCATAAAATGCGGCTGAGTTATAGAAATTTGAAAAAAAAAAAAAATTCGATTTACTTTTTTAACTTTTTTTAATTTTTTATTCTTTTTATCATATAATATTTCATATTTTATAAATTTTATACTACTCATAAGTTAAAGTTCAATATCTCAAGAAATATTAATCTAAGCAATTGGGTCGATAGGACCTTTTTTGTAGGAAATTAAATTTCCAACAAATCTTTCATTTACATTTTTTTCGTAAAGTCAATTGTTTCGGAGATAACAGCAAAAAAACGAGAATTTTGGGTAAAAATCAACTTCAGTGACCCGTACCAACTCAGCAGTACAATTTACACTTTCGCCGCAAAAGGCACTTTTTTAGATTCTTTCATTCTGAGTAAATCGAAACCAAGAACAATATGATAGCATAAAATGCGGCTGAGTTATAGAAATTTGAAGAAAAAAAAAATTCGATTTACTTTTTTAACTTTTTTTATTTTTTATTTTTTTTATTTAATATTTCATATTTTATAAATTTTATACTGCTCATAAGTTAAAGTTCAATATCTCAAGAAATATTAATCTAAGCAATTGGGTCGATGGGACCTTTTTTGTAGGAAATTAAATTTCCAACAAATCTTTCCTTTACATTTTTTTCGTAAAGTTAATTGTTTCGGAGATAACAGCAAAAAAACGAGAATTTTGGATAAAAATCAACTTCAGTGACCCGTACCAACTCACCAGTACAATTTACACTTTCGTCGCAAAAGGCACTTTTTTAGATTGTTTTATTCCGAGTAAATCGAAACCAAGAACAATATGATAGCATAGAATGCGGCTGAGTTATAGAAGTTTGAAAGAAAAAAAAGTTCGATTTACTTGCATTTAAGATGGAAAATCTTCTCACGCTTTGGGAAAGTACTTAGAATTAATATTAAGTGTAACTTTCAGGGAATTTCTTTTTCGACGTATCCAACAAAGTTTCGGGTGGGGACTGAAAAAAAAAATAGTCCAAAAAAAAAATCGCCCTAATATAGATATATGGAGTATTTCATACGTGATGAAAGGATTTTTTTGAGTTGAAGGAATTTTCTTTTACACTCTATTAAGGGTGGGAGGGGCGCAAATAGGTTTAGGAGTACGTTTTTTTTTAGTGATTTTCATGAATTTTTTTAGCAAGGAAGGAATGCATATAATTTATTGAAACTTTGAGAACGTTTTGTACATATGTTCAAATAAATACCGTAATTTTTTTGAAGTATTTTTCGAAGTATCCCGGAAAATATGGCCCCCCACCCGTCGGACGTCACCATCAGATGTATAGTTCGTTTGTGTACACTCTGGACGCCACAATTTTCATCCGAAATCAATAGGCTTTCAAAATTACTTTAACAACATGTCTTCCTTCTATGTGAACCTATCGTCCTTTGAAAAAATTGAAAATTCCATTTTTTAAAGGTCTTTTAACGAAAAGCACAATTTTTTACGTTGCGCTCTTTCGTTTAAACAGCTCTGAAAAAAATGCAATTTTTACACTTGCACGTGAAATGCATCGTACAATGTACCAAAAAAGAAGAAAAAATCCACGCTGTCGTTTTGACCTGGAATGCCCTATATACAAGTTTTTTTTTTCAAAATCATAAATAACCGCGATCGATTATTAACGATCGATTCTTTTTAACTTCCTTTTTTTTTTTTGCTAATTGAAAAATTTTTTTTTTATTTTTCAAAATTATTTTTTCATCCCATATTTTCGAAAAGTTCGATTGGTAAAAAAAATTTTACACTTCCACATGGAATGCCCCGTACCATGTACGAAAAAGGAAAAAAACGGAAAAATTGACGTCGATTTTACCTGGAATGCCCTATATACAGAGTTTTTTTTTTTGCTAATTAATACAGATCTTTTAATTTTACAAAATCAATTTTTCATCCCGTACTTTCGAAAAATTCGATCGGTAAAAAAAATTTTACACTTCCGCATGAAATGCCCCGTACAATGTACGAAAAAGGAGAAACGCAAAAATTGACGTTGTCGATTTCACCTGGAATGCCCTATATACAGGGTTTTTTTTTTTTTGCTAATTAATACAAATTTTTTAATTTTACAAAATTATTTTTTCATTCCGTACTTTCGAAAAATTCGATCGGTAAAAAATGTTACACTTCCACATGGAACGCCCCGTACAATGTACGAAAAAGGAAAAAATGTAAAAATTGACGTTGTCGATTTGACCTGGAATGCCCTATATACAGGGGTTTTTTTTTTTTTTTTTCGTACTCACAAATAACCGGGATCGATTATTAACGATCGGTTCTTTTTTAATTCCCATCTCCGAGAAATCGGTCATTAATTAACGATTTCCTCGAATCGATTATCGTTATTATTACGCTCGAAAAGTTTTCGTTCGCGCACCACAGTCGCGCCGGTGGTTTTTAACGGCAAATGAATTTTCCCGGTAAATCCCGACGGCGAAGCACGTTTTTTTCGTTAAAAAATAATTCCTTCGTCGTTCGAGATTCATATATTTTTGGTGATAAAATTTTCAACGGGCGGAGAACGGCGAAATTCACTTTATTTTTCCTCAATCAATTATTTATTCATTTTATCGATTAATTCGTAATTGAACTTCGCTTATTTTTGTTTTTTTTTCTATTCATTCGGTCGGAAAAGTAAAAATTTTTCCGACCATTCGCGAATTAAATTACCACCGTAAATTTCGATTTAACCGAATTCTCGAGTGTTCGTTAATTAAGCCAAGTCTCGCGACTGGCACGGCCTCGATAATTGGTAATTAAAATTGTAGCGGCGACGTTGAAGGAGCATCGAAAGGGGAACGAAAAATAGATACTATAATAAAGATATATATATATATATATATATATATATATATATTAGGGCGATTTTTTTTTCAACTATTTTTTTTTCAGTTCCCACCCGAAATTTTGTTGGATATGTCTAAAAAGAAATTCCCTGAAAGTTACAGCCCTTAATATTAATTCTAAGTACTTTCCCAAAGCGTGAGAAGATTTTCCATCTAAAATACACGTAAATCGAATTTTTTTTTTTTCAAATTTCTATAACTCAGCCGCATTTTATGCTATCATATTGTTCTTGGTTTCGATTTACTCAGAATAAAACAATCTAAAAAAGTGCCTTTTGCGGCGAAAGTGTAAATTGTACGAGTTGGTACGGGTCACTGAAGTTGATTTTTACCCAAAATTCTCGTTTTTTTTTCCTGTTATCTCCGAAACAATTAACATTACGAAAAAAATGTACACGAAAAATTTGTTGGAAATTTAATTTCCTACAAAAAAGGTCCTATCGACCCAATTGCTTAGATTAATATTTCTTGAGATATTGAACTTTGTTGTTTAAAATTTTTTTTATTATTCAATATTTCATATTTTATAAATTTTATACTACTCATAAGTTAAAGTTCAATATCTGAAGAAATATGAATCTAAGCAATTGGGTCGATAGGACCTTTTTTGTAAAAAATTAAATTTCCAACAAATTTTTCATTTACATTTTTTTCGTAAATTTAATTGTTTCGGAGATAACAGCAAAAAAACGAGAATTTTGGGTAAAATTCAACTTCAATGACCCGTACCAACTCACCAGTACAATTTACACTTTCGCCGCAAGAGGCTCTTTTTTAGATTGTTTTATTCCGAGTAAATCGAAACCAAGAACAATATGATAGCATAAAATGCGGCTGAGTTATAGAAATTTGAAAAATTTCGATTTACGTGTATTTTAGATGGAAAATCTTCTCACGCTTTGGGAAAGTACTTAGAATTAATATTAAGGGCTGTAACTTTCAGAGAATTTCTTTTTCGAAATTTCCAACAAAATTTCGGGTGGGGACTAAAAAAAATAGCCCTAATTTATATATATATATATATATATATATATATATATATATATATATGCCGCGGATAATGTTTCGAAGTGGGAAGAAAAAAAAAAAATTGTTTCGTCCCAGCTGTGTCCGAGATAGCTCTCTGGTCCCCGGAGGGTCAACAATCGGGTCAATTCGAGTTAAACCTGTTAGGAACGTTCGAACACACAATGAGTAAATAGCCGTAGACTCGCGCTCTACTAATGCGCACCAATGTGTCTCTTGTATTATTAAGGACGTTTCGATTATACGTGTGAATTTTCGTTACTCGCGGGCGTGGGGATCTGCTTCTCGACAATTTAAAAAAAAAAAAACGAGCTCTAATTTTGCTTTTTTTTATTTCACAAAATCATTGAGCTTCCTCCAATTTCAACGCACAATTTTTTTAGTTTTGTGTCCGAATTGATTGTATAAAATTAACGTGAAAACATTTCCAACAATCCTTCGCTTGCGAATTTTTATAGGATTTTTTCTTTATTTTTTTGCGACAATTTTGTTAGAATCGTCGAGCCACTGAATATAAAAACTATATTTTACTTTATTTTTTTGTAAGTTTTATCGAGAATCAAATATTAATTATTGACGAATCGCAACAATAATAATAGATGCATGATTTTTCAAACGAATTAAAAAAACAGAAATTTTTACATTGATTTTTAACATTTTTCAAATTTGTAAGAATCATCAAGTAGCCCGGTATAAAAGAAAAATCAAAATCCCATAATTATCAAACGAAGAGTCGTGCAAAGGGTTTTTTTTTATAAGTTTTATCGACAACCAAATATTAATTATTGACGAATTGCAACAATGATGATAAATACTTAATTCCTCGAACGAATTAACAAATCAGAAATTTTCACGCTGCTTTTTAACATTTTTTCTCGTTTTTATAAAGTTAATCCCTAGAATTGTATCGATTGACGTCGAGAATGAATTTAAAAAAAACATCAACAAAAGCAAGAGGCTTTAAAATTTCTAATACCGCGTGAAAAGTGTTTCGGGAGGCTCGGGTTAAAACAAAAATAAATCAAAATTCGATAATTATCAAACGAAAAGTCGTGCAAAGTATTTTATTTTTTTAAATAAATTTTATCAAAAACTAAATATTAATTATCGACGAATCGCAACAATAACAGTGAATACACAATTTTTCGAATGAATTAAAAAATCCGACATTTTTACACCGTTAACATTTATCTCGTTTTTATAAAGTTAAATCCCTAGAATTGTATCGATTGACCTCGGGAACGAATGAAAAAAAAAAAAATCAACAAAAGCACGAGGCTTTAAAATTTATAATACCGCATGAAAAGTGTCTCGGGAGGCTCGTCGACGAGAGAAGGAAAAAGGTTTTGCGAGACGTTAGCCGGACGTTGGAGAGTGCCTCGTGTTTCTTCTCTCGTTCGGTTATACACGCGCCGTTATATACTTATGTACTAAGGGGTGCTTATAAATGTTTTTTGGCTCTTTGCCAAAACTTAACGCGCAGACAGTTGGGCGGATAAACTTTTCTTCTTCTTCTTCTTCACCGGCTGTGAAGACGCAGCAAAACAGCACTTTCGCATCGCTAACAGTCATATATATACAGGATGTCCCAAAACTGACATGTCCATAGTGACAAGGGGGTTAGATTGACTCCGAACCTATCGAAATAAACAAATATGACCTCGGTAAAAGTCTCATGGTTTTCAAGAAAAATCGTCTTTTTTGATTTTTTCAGAAAATCGCTACCTAATCAAACCCGCAAAAATCACAACTTTTCATCTTCAACCATCAAATCAACCTCGACTCACCTAAAATACATTTATTCAACGTAGAAATCTCATCATCTCCCATAACAAAATACCTAGGAATACAAATAGACCACAAGCTAAACTTAAACCATCATCTCCAACAATTCAAGATTAAACTAACAAACAGAGCCTCCCACTTCAGAAGCATCACATTCTCTAAGCAAAAAATCCGTACAAAACAAGTCGGGAAAATGTACAAGGTATCTGTCGACCAATTATTGAATATGGACATCCAATTTTTGGATGCAGAGAAAATGCACCGAAAAAAATTATAACTGCAGAAACCAGTCCACTCCGACGTCTCACACGTATCAGAAACCCGACAAATCTTCTCTACAACCCGCGCAATTCACTTATATATGAAAAAACAGGCATTGCACCAATAACAAACAGAAAACAGACCGTCACCTCAAAGTTTTCAATGACACAACTGGACCATCTTAAACTATTATGTATACAACGATTACCGGACATCACACCGAAACACAAATTTCCGAAGCATAGTATTTTCCAAAACTTACAATACATGCACGACGCCAAACGATAATGCTCTCATTCAAATTACAATGCAAAAACCAAACTTATGTACACTTTGGACAATAAGAATTCCTAACCCCACCTAAGAAAATCATAGGCTGAAGGACCTCGGTCGATGGCCTATTGGCATTTTATGTTTGTAACCATGTTATGTAACATTATGTCAATAAGTACATTTTACTACTACTACTACTACTACTTGCTAGGTAGTACTTGCTATTCCGCGTACTATTGCTATGAACGCCCAAATCAAAGCGAATCAAGGAAATCAAAGTCCATATTCACACCAAATCCTAAAGTGGTCAGAAACAGAAATGAAAACAGTGAGATAACGAGAATAGTGATATTCTGAAAAATCGTCTTCTTTAATTTTTCAGAAAATCACTACCTAATACTTGTTATTCCGCTACCATTTGCTATGAACGTCCAAATCAAAGCGAATCAAGCAAATCAAAGTCCATATTCACACCAAATCCTAAAGTGGTCAGATACAAAAATGAAAACAGCGGGATAACGAGAATAGTGATTTTCTGGAAAATCGTCTTCTTTAATTTTTCAGAAAATCGCTACCTAGTACTTGTTATTCCGCTACCATTTGCTATGAACGTCCAAATCAAAGCGAATCAAGCAAATCAAAGTCGATATTCACACCAAATCCCAAAGTGGTCAGAAACACAAATGAAAACGGCGAGATAACGAGAATAGTGATTTTCTGAAAAATCGTCTTCTTTAATTTTTCAGAAAATCGCTACATGGTACTTGTTATTCCGCTACCATTTGCTATGAACGTCCAAATCAAAGCGAATCAAGCAAACCAACGTTCAAATTCACACCAAATCCTAAAATGGTCAGAAACACAAATGAAAATAGACAGATAACGACAATAGCGATTTTCTGAAAAGTCGTCTTCTTTAATTTTCCAGAAAATCGCTACCTAGTACTTGTTATTCCGCTACCATTTGCTATGAACGCCCAAATCAAAGCGAATCAAGGAAATCAAAGTCCATCTTCACACCAAATCATAAAGTGGTCAGAAACGCAAATTAAAACAGCGAGATAACGAGAATAGTGATTTTCTGAAAAATTGCCTTCTTTAATTTGTCAGAAAATCGCTACCAAGTACTTGTTATTCCGCTACCATTTGCTATGAACGCCCAAATCAAAGCGAATCAAGGAAATCAAAGTCCATATTCACACCAAATCATAAAGTGGTCAGAAACACAAATGAAAATAGCGAGATTAAGTGAATAGCGATTTTCTGAAAAATCGTCTTCTTTAATTTTTCTGAAAATCGCTACCTAGTACTTGTTATTCCGCGTACTATTGCTATGAACGCCCAAATCAAAGCGAATCAAGCAAATCTAAGTCCATATTCACACCAAATCCTAAAATGGTCAGAAACACAAATGAACACAGCGAGATAACTAGAATAGCGATGTTCTGAAAAATCGTCTTCTTTAATTTGACAGAAAATCGCTACCTAGTACTTGTTATTCCGCTACCATTTGCTATGAACGTCCAAATCAAAGTGAATCAAGCAAATCAAAGTTCAAATTCACACCAAATCCTAAAGTGGTCAGAAACACAAATGAAAACAGCGGGATAACGAGAATAGTGATTTTCTGAAAAATCGTCTTCTTTAATTTTTCAGAAAATCGCTACCAAGTACTTGTTATTCCGCTACCATTTGCTATGAACGCCCAAATCAAAGCGAATCAAGCAAATCAAAGTCCATATTCACACCAAATCCTAAAGTGGTCTGGAACAGAAATGAAAACAGCGAGATAACGAGAATAGTGATTTTCTGAAAAATCGTCTTCTTTAATTTTTCAGAACATCGCTACCAAGTACTTGTTATTCCGCTACCATTTGCGATGAACGCCCAAATCAAAGCAAATCAAGCAAACCAACGTTCAAATTCACACCAAATCCTAAAATGGTCAGAATCACAAATGAAAATAGACAGATAACGACAATAGCGATTTTCTGAAAAATCGTCTTCTTTAATTTTTCAAAAAATCGCTACCTGGTACTTGTTCTTCCGCTACCATTTGCTATGAACGTCCAAATCAAAGCGAATCAAGCAAATCAAAGTCGATATTCACACCAAATCCCAAAGTGGTCAGAAACACAAATGAAAACGGCGAGATAACGAGAATAGTGATTTTCTGAAAAATCGTCTTCTTAAATTTTTCAGAAAATCGCTACCTGGTACTTGTTATTCCGCTACCATTTGCTATGAACGCCCAAATCAAAGCGAATCAAGCAAACCAACGTTCAAATTCACACCAAATCCTAAAATGGTCAGAAACACAAATGAAAATAGACAGATAACGACAATAGCGATTTTCTGAAAAATCGTCTTCTTTAATTTTTCAGAACATCGCTACCAAGTACTTGTTATTCCGCTACCATTTGCGATGAACGCCCAAATCAAAGCAAATCAAGCAAACCAACGTTCAAATTCACACCAAATCCTAAAATGGTCAGAATCACAAATGAAAATAGACAGATAACGACAATAGCGATTTTCTGAAAAATCGTCTTCTTTAATTTTTCAAAAAATCGCTACCTGGTACTTGTTCTTCCGCTACCATTTGCTATGAACGTCCAAATCAAAGCGAATCAAGCAAATCAAAGTCGATATTCACACCAAATCCCAAAGTGGTCAGAAACACAAATGAAAACGGCGAGATAACGAGAATAGTGATTTTCTGAAAAATCGTCTTCTTAAATTTTTCAGAAAATCGCTACCTGGTACTTGTTATTCCGCTACCATTTGCTATGAACGCCCAAATCAAAGCGAATCAAGCAAACCAACGTTCAAATTCACACCAAATCCTAAAATGGTCAGAAACACAAATGAAAATAGACAGATAACGACAATAGCGATTTTCTGAAAAATCGTCTTCTTTAATTTTTCAGAAAATCGCTACCTGGTACTTGTTATTCCGCTACCATTTGCTATGAACGCCCAAATCAAAGCGAATCAAGGAAATCAAAGTCCATATTCACACCAAATCATAAAGTGGTCAGAAACACAAATGAAAACAGCGGGATAACGAGAATAGTGATTTTCTGAAAAGTCGTCTTCTTTAATTTTCCAGAAAATCGCTACCTAGTACTTGCTATTCCGCGTACTATTGCTATGAACGCCCAAATCAAAGCGAATCAAGCAAATCAAAGTCCATATTCACACCAAATTCTAAAGTGGTCAGAAACACAAATGAGAACAGCGACATAACGAGAATAGTGATTTTCTGAAAAATTGTCTTCTTTAATTTTTTAGAAAACCGCTACCTAGTACTTGTTATTCCGCGTACCATTGCTATGAACGGCCAAATCAAAGCGAATCAAGCAAATCAAAGTTCAAATTCACACCAAATCCTAAAATGGTCAGAAACACAAATGAAAATAGCGAGATAACGACAATAGCGATTTTCTGAAAAATCGTCTTCTTTAATTTTTTGGAAAATCGCTACCTAGTACTTGTTATTCCGCTACCATTTGCTATGAACGCCCAAATCAAAGCGAATCAAGCGAATCAAAGTTCAAATTCACACCAAATCCTAAAGTGGTCAGAAACAGAAATGAACACAGCGAGATAAGAAGAATAGTGATTTTCTGAAAAATAGTTTTCTTTAAGTTGACAGACAATCGCTACCTAGTACTTGTTATTCCGGGAACCATTGCTACGAACGCCCAAATCAAAGCGAATCAAGCAAATCAAAGTTCAAATTCGATAGCGATTTTCTGAAAAATCGTCTCCTTTAATTTTTCGGAAAATCGCTATTCTCGCTATCTCGTTCTTTTTGCTTCTGTTTCTGACCACTTTATGTTTTGGTGTGAATTTGGACTTTGATTTGCTTGCGATTTTAACTTTAATAGGAATGATAGCGGAATAACGAGTACTAGGTCGCGATTTTCCGAGAAATCAAAAAAGACGATTTTTCTCAAAAACCATGAGACTTTTACCGAGGTCATATTTGTTTATTCCGATAGGTCCGGAGCCAATCTAACCCTCGTGTCACTCTGACGTGCTAGTTTTGGGTCACCCTGTATATATCGATGATATGACTAGAGTGGATGAATTATAAAAGAAGAAAAAAGCAAGAAAAAAAAAAAGTCATTCGTTTCTTACACGAGATTGAATAATATTTACGGTACGATCGACCTGCACTCACCGTCACGTGCCTATATATTTTAAAAGAAAACAGATCCCTCGAAAGTTATTTCAAGTGTAACGATAACTTTTCGCGGCGAGAAGCTCGGGGGTAAATATGTTTCAAAATATCGGGAAGTTTGCTTCTTCAGACCCGTTCCCTTTGTCGTTTTATTCATAATGAAAAATACATACGCTCGCACGAGAATAACGGTCGTGAAACTGCGCGGTAAAATTTATTGAGTCAGAACTTCCGGTGAATAACTCGCGTATAAACGTTTTCTTTTTATTTCTTTTTTTTTTACAATTTTTTTTCTGTTTTTTGTTTGTTTTGTTTTTTCTTTTCTTTAACCCGTCCCCCCCGAGACGCAATAAAATGCTTCGCGTTAAATTGATAATCCGAAAAGTCTCTCGCGGTTGTATTTATAAACGCAAATCTTTTACGACGTAACTTCCGTCATCTCTCCTGTATTTCTGGGATGAGTGTAATTTTGTATAGTGCACGGGGCCCGGGTGAAGCGACGGAATCGTCTCGACGAAGATCTTCTTCTTCTTCTTCTTCTTCTTGGGGTCAACTCACTTCGAACAAACTTATTCGCTCCCGGCACTCTACCTCGCGGTTATATATATTAGGACGATTTTTTTTTCCAGTCCCCACTCGAAATTTTGTTGGATATTTCGAAGAAGAAATTCCCTCAAAGTTACAGCCCTTAATATTAATTCTAAGTACTTTCCCAAAGCGGTGAGAAGATTTTCCATCTAAAATACACGTAAATCGAATTTTTTTTCTTCAAATTTCTATAACTCCGCCGCATTTTATGCTATCATATTGTTCTTGATTTCAATTTACTCGGAACAAAACAATCTAAGAAAGTGCCTTCTGCGGCGAAAGTGTAAATTGTACTGGTGAGTTGGTACGGGTCACTGAAGTTGATTTTTACCCAAAATTCTCGTTTTTTTACTGTTATCTCCGAAACAATTAACTTTACGAAAAAAATGTAAACGAAAAATTTGTTGGAAATTTAATTTCCTATAAAAAAGGTCCTATCGACCCAATTGCTTAGATTAATATTTCTTGAGATATTGAACTTTTTTTATTTTTATTTTTTTTATTATTTAATATTTCATATTTTATAAATTTTATACTACTCACAAGTTAAAGTTCAATATCTCAAGAAATATTAATCTAAGCAATTGGGTCGATAAGACCTTTTTTGTAGGAAATTAAATTTCCAACAAATTTTTCATTTACATTTTTTTCGTAAAGTTAATTGTTTCGGAAATAACGGTAAAAAAACGAGAATTTTGGGTAAAAATCAACTTCAGTGACCCGTACTAACTCACCGGTACAATTTACACTTTCACCGCATAAGGCACTTTTTTAGATTGTTTTATTCCGAGTAAATTGAAACCAAGCACAATAGGATAGCATAAAATGCGGCTGAGTTATAGAAATTTGAAAAAATAAAATAAATTCGATTTACGTGTATTTTTTATGGAAAATCTTCTCACGCTTTGGGAAAGTACTTAGAATTAATATTAAGGGCTGTAACTTCCAGGGAATTTCTTTTTCGACATATCCAACAAAATTTCGGGTGGGGACTGAAAAAAAAAATAGTCGAAAAAAAAAATTGCCCTAATATATATGTTGTTTCTTATTTTTTTTTTACCTTCTTTTTGTTATTTCAATTATTCGACTCCGCGACATTGCTGTGTTGATATAAGGTATTTTAAATGTTTCTTGCCTCCTCGTGGAGGAAGCCTCGTATAGTGTTGTTTTTTTTCTTCGAATTTTCAATGCTAATGCGTTCAAAGTTTGTCAAAACTTTGTGAAAATATGAATTTACAAAAAATTCATATTTTCTCAAAGAGTAAAAATTGTCGAAGTTATTTATCATGCCAATTAGAAAAAAGATACGAAAAGCAAATAGCAGTAGTCACAGCTTTTGTATAAAAAAAATATATATATTTTTTATTAGCTTGATATTAACACTAAATAAATGTGGAATTTAGTTTTATAAATAAATCACTTTTTCATAAAAAAAAAAAAAATTGTTAAATGCGCACATGATTTTATACCCGCTAGCGTGGCCTCCCTTAAGGAATAAAGAATTTGTTGGGTTTTGTTGAATTTCTGCCCTTGTAATAATGTAAATACCTTGTAATAATGAATTTGTACCAATGTACAATTCCATTTAAAACAAAATTACAAATTGGAAATCACTCATATATACAGGGTTAGGGCGATTTTTTTTTTTTACTATTTTTTTTTTTTACTATTTTTTTTTCAGTCCCCACCCGAAATTTTGTTGGATATGTCGAAATAGAAATTCCCTGAAAGTTACAGTCCTTAATATTAATTCTAAGTACTTTCCCAAAGCGTGAGAAAATTTTCCATCTAAAATACAGGTAAATCGAATTTTTTTTTTTCAAATTCCTATAACTCAGCCGCATTTTATGCTATCATATTGTTCTTGGTTTCGATTTACTCAGAATAAAACAATCTTAAAAAGTGCCTTTTGCAGCGAAAGTGTAAATTGTACTGGTGAGTTGGTACGGGTCACTGAAGTTGATTTTTACCCAAAATTCTCGTTTTTTTGCTGTTATCTCCGAAACAATGAACTTTACGAAAAAAATGTAAATGCAAAATTTGTTGGAAATTTAATTTTCTACAAAAAAGGTCCTATCGACCCAATTGCTTAGATTAATATTTCTTGAGATATTGAACTTTTTCTATTTTTTATTTTTTTTATTATTTAATATTTCATATTTTATAAATTTTATACTACTCACAAGTTAAAGTTCACAAAATTTCGGGTGAGGACTGAACAAAAAAAAATAGTCGAAAAAGAAAAATCACCCCGGTGTCACTCTGACATCCTACTTTTGGAACACCCTGTATACATGTAATCTCGTTTTGTTACACATAATACGAGGGATTCGTACTGGTGACCGGAACTCTCGATGTTTCGTCCTCTATCATCTCCAGTTTAAACACGATATTACTTTATTGTACGAGCGCAAACTCCAAGATTATTTATCGTCATTCCTCCGAGTATACTTCCGTTCGTATCGTTCCTTCGTGGGACAAAAATTCAAATAAAAAAATAAGCATCAATTCATAAATATGAAAAATAGGATCATGATTGAAGGAAAAAAATCATAGTAAAAAAAAAAAATTCAATAAACAATGAATTTAATGAAGAATATTGTTAAATATTTAATTTCTTTATAATCAATAAAACCACGCATCATTGTTGCATATTAAAGTGTAAAGAAAAAAATGTACGCCATTCTCTCGCAGGGGAGAGAATGGCGAACAGGAAGAAAATATATTGGTATCAAATTTTGGTAAAAAAAAATATATTAAAATAAATATATGCAGCGTCATAATTCACAATGATTAAACCGAGAAATATTGATGCACATGACTCAATGAGAATTTGTTCGATTTAAACGAAATTGATTTGTTCAATTGTCAAATTATCGGCATTTTTTATTTTGACGTAACAATGAAATTCATGAATAATAAAAAGACATTATTTTAATTGCGTTAATTTATTGATTTAATTATTCAAATAAAATAAAAAATAAAAAAATATACCTATTGTTCCATATTGTGAATGGTATCGGAAATCGATTTTTCTTAATCCGTTATAGATACATTTTAAGGGGGGAAATAGGGTTAGGACAGCATTTTCTCAATGATGTTCATGAATTTTTTTATAGTATAAAAAATGAATATAATTTATTGAAACATTGAGAATATTTTATACATATATTTAAGTATATACTATAAAATTTTTGAAGAATTTCCTTGAAAAACACCGAAGATATTAGCGACCCCATATTGCAGATCACAATCAGACTCAGCATTTTGCGTACATTCTGGAAGCCGCAATTTTCATTCGAAATCAAACGGGGTTGGAATTTACTTTTATCATATGTCTCTCTTCTATATGAACCTAAATGCTATGAAAAAAATTGAAAATTGCATTTTTTACAGGGGTCAAAACAAAAAAACATGATTTTTTGCCATTTTTTACAACTTTATTTGCGAAAAAAAATTATTTTAAAGAATGATAATATTTCAATTTTAGGTTCATATAGAGCGCAATACTATGAAGAAAGTAACTGCCAATTTTCAAAACGATTCGTTGAAAACTTTTCGAACTAGCGTGTACGCAAGTTCAAAAAAAGTCGTTGTCAGAAAAACGCGTTTGAAAAAATAGCAAAATGCCGAGTCTGATTGTGACCTGCAATATGGGGTCGCTAATATCGTCGGTGTTTTTCAAGGAAATTCTTCAAAAATTTTATCGTATATACTTAAATATATGTATAAAATATTCTCAAAGTTTGAATAAATTATATTCATTTTTTATGCTATAAAAAAATTCATGAAAATCATTGAGAAAACGCTGTCCTAACCCTATTTCCCCCTTTAATGGCTTATAACAATAGAACGAGTCGAAATTTTCATTTAAAATTTTGGGAACATATTTTTCAATAGTTTTACTAACAATTTATGAAATAAAAAAAAATCGATTTTTTTAACCGTCTAACCCTATTTCCCTCCTTAAGGGCGGAAATAGGGTTAGGACAGCGTTTTCTCAATGATGTTCATGAATTTTTTTATAGAATAAAAAATGAATATAATTTATTGAAACATTGAGAATATTTTATACATATATTTAAGTATATACTATAAAATTTTTGAAGAATTTCCTTGAAAAACACCGAAGATATTAGCGACCCCATATTGCAGATCACAATCAGACTCAGCATTTTGCGTACATTCTGGAAGCCGCAATTTTCATTCGAAATCAAACGGGGTTGGAATTTACTTTTATCATATGTCTCTCTTCTATATGAACCTAAATGCTATGAAAAAAATAGAAAATTGAATTTTTTACAGGGGTCAAAACAAAAAAACATGATTTTTTGCCATTTTTTACAACTTTATTTGCGAAAAAAAATTATTTTAAATAATGATAATATTCCAATTTTAGGTTCATATAGAGCGCAATACTATGAAGAAAGTAACTGCTAATTTTCAAAACGATTCGTTGAAAACTTTTCGAACTAGCGTGTACGCAAGTTAAAAAAAAGTCGTTGTCAGCGTTTGCGCGTTTGAAAAAAATAGCAAAATGCCGAGTCTGATTGTGACCTGCAATATGGGGTCGCTAATATCGTCGGTGTTTTTCAAGGAAATTCTTCAAAAATTTTATAGTTTATACTTAAATATATGTATAAAATAATCTCAAAGTTTCAATAAATTATATTCATTTTTTATGCTATAAAAAAATTCATGAAAATCATTGAGAAAACGCTGTCCTAACCCTATTTCCCCCTTTAATGGCCTACAACAATTGAACGAGTTGAAATTTTCATTTAAAATTTTGGGAACATATTTTTCAATAGTTTTACTAACAATTTATGAAATAAAAAAAAAATCGATTTTTTGAACCGTCCAACGCTATTTTCCCCCTTTAAGAATTCCCACAGCTCTCAAAGTTTACCTCAGACTCAAGGACCTTTCTCGCGAAGCTAGGAGACTGTATAATACACTTGTTCCCGGCTATTATGCTCGTAGAAAAATGACTTTAACGCTCTTTTACAAACTTTAATATACACATATATATATAATGCGTGTATGAGACGAGAAGGAAGTGGGGGAAAAAAAAAAGCGCGAAAGAAGGCGCGATAACGCGTTGCGAGACTCGATCGAGCTGTATCAGAGCGTGTCCGAGGGAGTTGCATGCTGCGCCTCGAGATTTTTTTTCTTCTTTTTCCCTCATTCAACGTGTCTCGTTAATGAAAAAAAAACAAACAAAAATATAGATCCTAATGACTGTAATGATTTTAGACGATTAAAATGTGAAATTAAAAATCGAAAACTCATTAAAAATCGATTTAATAACATCATCGTTAATTTTTCGTAATATTCGGTAATTCGATGATCAAAGGTCACGGGACTTATTGCAATTCCCATTAAAATCTAAATACCAGTCCCTCCGTTATTTTGTTTATCGTGTTGCCAAACTAAAAATCATTGACAATTATGTTAAAAAAAAACATTATGAAAAATTTAACGAAAGGACAATTTTAACAATTTCTTTTTTACACAACTCTCGACGTTTTATTCGAAGTCAGCGAGATAGAGCGTGCGCCGGGTTGTGTTGTGTTAGGCTTCTTGTTGGTGAAAGGCTCCGCGGGCATAAATGCACATTAGGTGGCTCACCTGGAGCCAACGAAGCCGCTCGTTTTTCTGCCAACAGCTCGACGAGAAATATATACGTAATTTACCGTGACTCTTCACACAATAAATTTATATATTACGTATGGAATAATTCGAAGAAAAAAAAATTGCAAATCCTCTGTGAACTATTGTAGTCCTTTTTTTTCTGGACAAAGTTCATTGAAAACTGGACTATGAGTATTAAAAATTGTTCTTTCAAGTAATACACGTTGCTAAAAAAAATTCCATCTATTTCGGATTGTTTTAATGCCCGGAGTTAAAATTCGATTTATGTATCAAGTTTGGCTGATTTTTAATAAATGTTTTCTCGAATCAATTGAAGTACACTTTGAAAAATAAATTTATCCGTCTTTTACTTGCAAAAAAAAATATTCCAGCTATTTCGGTTTGTTTTAATGCCCGGAATTAAAATTTGATTTATATATCAAGTTTGGCTGATTTTTAATAAATGTTTTCTCGAATTAATTGAAGTACACTTTGAAAAATAAATTTATCCGTCTCAGCTAATTTATCAGCCAAACTTGATATATAAATCAAATTTTAACTCCAGGCATTAAAACAATCCGAAATAGCTAGAATATTTTTTTTTGCAAGTAAAAACTTGCAAAAAAAATATTCTAGCTATTTTGGATTGTTTTAATGCCTGGAGTTGAAATTTGATTTATATATCAAGTTTGGCTGATTTTTAATAAATGTTTTCTCGAATTAATTGAAGTACACTTTGAAAAATAAATTTATGAGTCTTTTACTTGCAAAAAAAAATATTCCAGCTATTTCGGATTGTTTGAATGCCTGGAGTTAAAATTTGATTTATATATCAAGTTTCGCTGATTTTCAATAAATGTTTTCTCGAATTAATTGAAGTACACCTTGAAAAATAAATTTATCCGTCTTTTACTTGCAAAAAAAAATATTCTAGCTATTTCGGATTGTTTTAATACTCGGAATTAAAATTTGATTTATATATCAAGTTTGGCTGATTTTTAATGAATGTTTTCTCGAATTAATTGAAGTGCACTTTGAAAAATAAATTTATCCGTCTTTTACTTGCAAAATAAAATATTCCAGCTATTTCGGATTGTTTTAATACCCGGAATTAAAATTTGGTTTATATATCAAGTTTGGCTGATTTTTAATAAATGTTTTCTCGAATTAATTGAAGTACACTTTGAAAAATATATTTATCCGTCTTTTACTTGCAAAAAAAATATTCCAGTTATTTCGGATTGTTCAAATGCCCGGAGTTAAAATTTGATTTATATATCAAGTTTGGCTGATTTTTAATAAATGTTTTCTCGAATCAATTGAAGTACACTTTGAAAAATAAATTTATCCGTCTTTTACTTGCAAAAAAAAATATTCCAGCTATTTCGGATTGTTTTAATGCCTGGAGTTAAAATTTGATTTATATATCAAGTTTGGCTGATTTTTAATAAATGTTTTCTCGAATGAATTGAAGTACACTTTGAAAAATAAATTTATGAGTCTTTTACTTGCAAAAAAAAATATTCCAGCTATTTCGGATTGTTTTAGCACCCGGAATTAAAATTTGATTTATATATCAAGTTTGGCTGATTTTTAATAAATGTTTTCTCGAATTAATTGAAGTACACTTTGAAAAATAAATTTATCCGTCTTTTATTTGCAAAAAAAATATTCCAGCTATTTTGAACTGTTTAAACTAATTGAGACTAAACTGTAAAAAATAAATTTACCAATTTTTACTTGCAAAAAAGAAACATTCGAGCTATTTCGGATTATTTCCTCGAACGAATTGAAATTAAATTCTAAAAAATAAATTTACCAATTTTTTACTTAAAAAAAAACATTCCAGCTATTTCGGATTGTCCCAATACCCGGAGCTAAAATTCGATTCAAATATCATGTTGGGATGATTTTAAATAAATGTTTTCTCGAATGAATTCAAATAAAACGTCAAAAAATAAATTTAACAGTGCTTCCCTTGCAAAAAAAAAAACATTCCAGCTATTTCAGATTGTTTTAATGCCTGAAGCTAAAATTCGATTCAAATATCAAGTTTGGCTGATGTTAAATAAGAATTTTCTCGAACTAATTAAAATTAAATTTAAAAAATAAAATAAAATCATCGGTCATTTACTCGTTCGTTTAATTATCGTTTAATTATCGTAAATTCATGATCAATTATTAATGGAAATGTATCGATAATTGACCCTAGCCTAGCTTTTTTACCAGCCTGCTAATTATTATTATTATTTCTTCTCAATTATTTTCCTTCGGGTCTGTGAGCCCATAGATCCTTGCAGCATCCAAGAGAGACGACGGTAAAAGTCAAAGCCATAAGTATCTCTTGGGGGGCAGCGAACGAATTCTCGGGCAAAAGCAACAGCCTTTTTACAGCTCAGCAGGCAAGAATGTTTTTTTTTTGTTTGAGAGGTCTAACCGATTTTACTGGAGAACGCAAGAAGGACTGACCATCTCTTTTTATCTCGTTCTATATATATATATAGCTCACTTTCTTGGCTCACCTTCGTTCCACATTTAACCCCTCCCCCCCGCAATACATTTACCATCACCCTATCTCTCTCTGACATTAAGACATGAATTCTACGACCAGTCACGAAACAAAGTAAGTTTCGTTGAAAATTGGAAAAAAATAATTGAATTCAGACTCCGTTACAATTTGGAAGTTTTAAGGTCGTTGACCGATCATTATCTCACACTCTCATTATCCAAATATTATGGATTATTGTTTAAAAAAAAAAAAAAAATTACTACACCCCTCGTCATAGATTGATCTAGAATAATCGGTATTTTTTTTTTTCCTTATTCAACGCCACAAATATTTTTTAATATTACCGACACTAATAAGTACCATTGATCTTTTCACCATTAACAATTGACGCGCGAAAATTTGTTGAAATTATTCTAAAAAATGTGAAAACCGATTTCACTCAACTGGATCGTTGACTTACATTAACGGAGAACACCACTGTGACCCCCTGTTTTTTTTCACATTTTTCAAGAATTTTTTTTTGTGGGAAAAAAAAGAGATATTCGAAATAATTTTTTTGGGTTTTGTTCCTTGTTTATTAATGTATCAAAAAACATTCTTTTCACATTTTTCACGCCGCATGGTGGCGCTGGGGAAGCTCTCGCGTCAGGTGCTGTCATTTCCGCGGCACGCAGCAGAACTCTCTTCAACGTCGATCTGAAATAAAATACCGAGTGTTTTCGTTAATAATATGATATTTTGAAGAGAAGTACACAGAGATTTGGAAAAATATTGTTTTAAAAAAAATAGGCACGCCTTTGAAATTAACTTTAATTTCAAAGGCGTGCCTATTTTTTTTTAAACAATATTTTTTTTTATACAAAATATTGTTTTAAAAATATTGTTTTAAAACAATATTTTTCCAAATCCCTATGTACTTCTCTTCAAAATATCATATTATTAACGAAAGCACTCGGTATTTTTTTTCAGATCGACGTTGAAGAGAGTTCTGCTGCGTGCCGCGGAAATGACAGCACCTGACGCGAGAGCTTCCGCAGCGCCACCATGCGGCGTGAAAAATGTGAAAAAAATGTTTTTTGATACATTAATAAACAAGGAACAAAACCCAAAAAAATTTTTCGAATATCTCTTTTTTTTCCCACAAAAAAAAATTCTTGAAAAACGTGAAAAAAAACAGGGGGTCACAGTGGTGTTCTACCTTAATTTTTAGTGAAATAACTTGAAAATATCAAAGCCTAATGCTCGTTTTTCTATTTTATTATTTATTTATTTTTTTTAAATAAATAAATTGTCCACGTGTAATAATTGAATTGTAAATTTTGAATGGAAAGTTTTTGCTCTTCCACGTGAAAAAGCTGCATTCCATGTGCTCCAAGGGCCCAGGTACGAGTACGATTCTAGAGAGAGAGAGAGAGAGAAAGAGAGACAAACAATCGTAGATCGTCTAGAAGTGACTGTGTAAATCGAGAAGGGACCCTCGGCCTCGAACAGACAAGACTGCCGAGTCCACCAGAGAACCCCGACAAAACAACACAAAACACTCTCTCGTGCATCTCTCTCGCAATCAGAGAGCCAAAGTGTTGTTACACACTCTACTCCACTGCCAGAGACCAGGCGTTCTTCTTTCCTCTTTTTTTTCCCCCCCATTTCTCCATGGTCACTCTCGCTATTCTCCCCCTTTCCTTTTTTTTTCTCATCGAGAAAAACACAATTTTCTATTTCTCGTGATCAGCTCGAAATGCACAAGTCGAATTATAAAAATTAAATAACTCAAGTCATTGAACGTTGTAGAAATGTTTCTTTCTTTTCTTCGTGTTATCGTGCTGACACTGTCTAAAAACGTAGTTTCGAGAAAAAAGCGTTTAAAGTTTCTTGTAGGTACAACGTGAACCCGATGTCCGGTCACATTTATTCCTATAACTTTGTAACGAAGTGGAATTTTCTTGAAAGTTCTTCTTTTTGAAAAATTCTTAAAATGATAAAGAATAAAAATCTGTTGAGAAAAATGGATTTTTTTAAATTTGAGGGGTATGTGAGCTCTTAATTAAAAGAAACTCTAGGAATCACGATCTGGATATTTTTCATGGTATTTCTTTTTTAAATCTTTTACCTTTCTTTGTTCAACCCTGTCGAAATTATGACCCTTTCCAATTTCATTTTTCCACCTATCGCTCCCAACTCGCACTTCACTGATTGTGAGCTAACTTAACTTCCATCGCGCCCGCAGAACTATATATTCATAGTTGTCTATCTCATGGTATTTTGCGGTTAAAATTTGACAGCCTTTTGTTTATCCATTGATAAATATATATACTAGGGCGATTTTTTTTTCCTTTTTTTTTTCAGTCCCCACCCAAAATTTTGTTGGATATGTCGAAAAACAAATTCCCTGAAAGTTACAGCCCTTAATATTAATTCTAAGTATTTTCCCTTAACGTGAAAAGATTTTCCATCTAAAATACACGTGAATCGAATTTTTTTTTTTTCAAATTTCCATACCTCAGCCGCATTTTATGCTATCATATTGTTCTTGGTTTCGATTCACTCGGAATAAAACAATCTAAAAAAGTGCCTTTTGCGGCGAAAGTGTAAATTGTACCGGTGAGTTGGTACGGGTCACTGAAGTTGATTTTTACCCAAAATTCTCGTTATTTTACTGTTATCTCCGAAACAATTAACTTTATGACAAAAATGTAAATAAAAAATTTGTTGGAAATTTAATTTCCTACAAAAAAGGTCCTATCGACCCAATTGCTTGGATCAATATTTCTCGAGATATTGAACTTTAACTTACGAGTAGTATAAAATTTATAAAATATTAAATATTAAATAATAAAAAAAATAAAAAAAGTTCAATATCTCAAGAAATATTAATCTAAGCAATTGGTTCGATAGGACCTTTTTTTGTAGGAAATTGAATTTTCAACAAATTTTTCATTTACATTTTTTTCGTAAAGTTGATTGTTTCGGAGATAACAGCAAAAAAACGAGAATTTTGGGTAAAAATCAACTTCAGTGACCCGTACCAACTCACCAGTGCAATTTACACTTTCGCCGCAATAGGCACTTTTCTAGATTGTTTTATTCCGAGTAAATTGAAACCAAGAACAATATGATAGCATAAAATGCGGGTGAGTTATAGAATTTTGAAAAAAAAAAAAAAATTCGATTTACGTGTATTTTAGATGGAAAATCTTTTCACGCTAAGGAAAAGTACTTAGAATTAATATTAAGGGCTGTAACTTTCAGGGAATTTGCTATTCGACATATCCTACAAAATTTCAGATGGGAACTGAGAAAAAAAAATAATAGTCGAAAAAACATCGCCCTAATATACATATATATATTTTTTGATTTTTCACAAAAATCTTGGAAATTGTGAATCCCCAATGAAAAAACAAAGTTCAGAACTCGTCTGCTAGTTACACTGTACGTATGTAGATCTGGAATTTTTTTTTTTATCTACACATATTCATAAGTTCACTTATAAAGCGATCGGTGCGAGCGAAGAGATGAAAAATACATTTGCTTCTAAATATAGCAACGAAGACGCTTTTAGAAAATCCGGCTTGCCCCCCCCCCCGGAGTGCACTGGTTTCGTTACAACATCAATATATACATATACACACAGCGAGATATATTTCTACGGCTCTCATTTCTCTCCTTTCTCTTTTATCTTGATTTTCATTTTTTTCTTCTCGCCCTTCATTTTTGTTTTTCTCATTTTTATCCTTCTCTTGAATTTTTATTTCTTCCTCGGACTCGAAGTAGGACTTATCCAATGTATTCACCTCCCAGGGGGATTTAAACTTTTCGTGTATTATCGTATAATAGTATATCAACGAAGGAACAAAAAGTAAAATAAAAAAAAAAGACTCGAAATGGACGCAGTCCGGTTTATCATCCCTCAGGACCTCGATCTCTTTATCTCCAAAGACCCCGGAGCTCTTTTCTTCTCTCTACTTCTTCTTCTTCTTCTTCTTCTTCGTTCTTTTACGACTCCTCGTGATACTATATAAAAGTCGTTGACTCTATTCCTTTCAGTCACCTTTTTGTTTCTCTTATTTCTTTTATTTTTATTTTTTTCTACTTTCGCACCTATATACTACGAAAGCCATTATATTCCACCCGCGAGCTTGTAAAAATATTGTCGAAGGGCAATCGAGGATTAAAAGAAGAAAAAAAAAAATACATGATCTAAACCCGACCGTGGAATCGACGATTATATATTTTCTTTCGCGTTTCACGAAAGATTTATTTACTTTTAGATTTTTTTTTTTCTTCAATATATATTGTCGTATATATGTATAGTTTTTTTTTTTTTTATAAGTCACATCGAAACATGATCTCTGAGACTAAACAGTCTCGCGACTAATACATGCAAATTTATTATTATGTAGAATTTTTTTATTTACGACGCGACTTAACTTAATCTTCCCGGATTTTCCTACTAATATTTTTTCTTCGTTCGTTACACTCTGTCTTTCTCGTTGTGGCTTAAAATAATAATAAGGGGAAGTAGAAGCCAATTTTTCTGGAAGTTGTTCAGAATCAAGAGATGAAATATTGAGACAGATTGTTTTTTTTTTTTTTATATTCCTTTCAACCTCATTATCGTATGTTCCGATTGGAAATTTTCCGCTGATTACAAAACGCACCGAGCTTTTATCGAAAGTACAAAATATCGATGGAAAAACACAAAAAAATCGAGTTTCACGATTTTCCTTACTTATAGGAAAAAAGTTTCTTTTTAAAAAATCGTGTTTTTGATGTCATTGCGTTCGAAATGTTTCAAGACATCGGAAATCATATTCAAAAAAAATGTCCGGATTTGTGTATGCGTGTGTTTGTGATTAGGGTGCAAAATTGAAACCGCTGTAATTTCGAATCGGTATGAAATTTTAGGCTAAAATTTTTGTCACGGTCGAGACACTTTTTTTCGATTCTATATGATTTTGAAATTTCACAAAAATCTTTTTTAAGAGCATGCACTCGTGTAAAATTCGAGCTTTCGAGCTAAAACTTTCGACACTAATAGACTATCATCAAATACTTGTTCGCCATTGAATTTGAAGATAGTCGATCGAGGCGTTCCGAATTTATAGAATTTTGAAATTTTTTCGAAAAGTCGATGAGGCTCTAGTAATTTTTGGACTATCGAGCCAAAACTTTGTACATCGATTGGCTACTATTAAAGGATATTTCGTACCAAATTTAAAGAAAATCGATCGAGGCGTTTCGAATTTATAGAATTTTGAAATTTTTCCGAAAAATCGATAAGGCTCTAGTAATTTTTGGACTATCGAGCCAAAACTTTGTATATCGATTGGGTACTATTGAAGGATATTTCGTGTCAAATTTGAAGAAAATCGATCAAAGCGTTTCGAATTTATAGAATTTTGAAATTTTTTCTAAAAATCGATAAGGCTCTAGTAATTTTTGGACTATCGAGCCAAAACTTTGTACATCGATTGGCTCCTATTCAAGGATATTTCGTATCAAATTTGAAGAAAATCGATTGAAGCGTTCCGAATTTATGGAATTTTGAAACTTTTTTGAAAAATCGATAAGGCTCTGGTAATTTTTGGACTATCGAGCCAAAACTTTGTACAGCGATTGGCTCCTATTAAAGGATATTTCGTATCAAATTTGAAGAAAATCGATCAAAGCGTTTCGAATTTATAGAATTTTGAAATTTTTTCTAAAAATCGATAAGGCTCTAGTAATTTTTGGACTATCGAGCCAAAACTTTGTACATCGATTGGCTACTATTAAAGGATATTTCGTACCAAATTTAAAGAAAATCGATCGAGGCGTTTCGAATTTATAGAATTTTGAAATTTTTCCGAAAAATCGCTAAGGCTCTAGTAATTTTTGGACTATCGAGCCAAAACTTTGTACATCGATTGGCTACTATTAAAGGATATTTCGTACCAAATTTAAAGAAAATCGATCGAGGCGTTTCGAATTTATAGAATTTTGAAATTTTTCCGAAAAATCGATAAGGCTCTAGTAATTTTTGGACTATCGAGCCAAAACTTTGTACATCGATTGGCTCCTATTCAAGGATATTTCGTATCAAATTTAAAGAAAATCGATTGAAGCGTTCCGAATTTATGGAATTTTGAAACTTTTTTGAAAAATCGATAAGGCTCTGGTAATTTTTGGACTATCGAGCCAAAACTTTGTACATCGATTGGCTACTATTAAAGGATATTTCGTGTCAAATTTGAAGAAAATCGATCAAAGCATTTCGAATTTATGGAATTTTGAAATTTTTTCGAAAAATCGATAGGGCTCTAGTAATTTTTGGACTATCGAGCCAAAACTTTGTACATCGATTTGCTCCTATTAAAGGATATTTCGTACCAAATTTGAAGAAAATTGGCGTTTCAAATTTATAGAATTTTGACATTTTTTCGAAAAATCGATAAGGCTCTGGTAATTTTTGGACTATCGAGCCAAAACTTTATATATCGATTGGCTACTATTCAAGGATATTTCGTATCAAATTTGGAGAAAATCGATCGAGGCGTTCCGAATTTATAGAACTTTGAAATTTTTCCGAAAAATCGATAAGGCTCTAGTAATTTTTGGGCTATCGAGCCAAATTTTGTCCATCGATTGGCTACTATTGAAGGATATTTCTTACCAAATTTGAAGAAAATTGATCGAGGCGTTCCGAATTTATAGAATTTTGAAACTTTTGCGAAAAATCAATAAGGCTCTAGTAATTTTTGGACTATCGAGCCAAAACTTTGTACATCGATTGGGTACTATTGAAGGATATTTCGTGTCAAATTTGAAGAAAATCGATCAAAGCGTTTCGAATTTATAGAATTTTGAAATTTTTTCTAAAAATCGATAAGGCTCTAGTAATTTTTGGACTATCGAGCCAAAACTTTGTACATCGATTGGCTCCTATTCAAGGATATTTCGTATCAAATTTGAAGAAAATCGATTGAAGCGTTCCGAATTTATGGAATTTTGAAACTTTTTTGAAAAATCGATAAGGCTCTGGTAATTTTTGGACTATCGAGCCAAAACTTTGTACAGCGATTGGCTCCTATTAAAGGATATTTCGTATCAAATTTGAAGAAAATCGATCAAAGCGTTTCGAATTTATAGAATTTTGAAATTTTTTCTAAAAATCGATAAGGCTCTAGTAATTTTTGGACTATCGAGCCAAAACTTTGTACATCGATTGGCTACTATTAAAGGATATTTCGTACCAAATTTAAAGAAAATCGATCGAGGCGTTTCGAATTTATAGAATTTTGAAATTTTTCCGAAAAATCGATAAGGCTCTAGTAATTTTTGGACTATCGAGCCAAAACTTTGTACATCGATTGGCTACTATTAAAGGATATTTCGTACCAAATTTAAAGAAAATCGATCGAGGCGTTTCGAATTTATAGAATTTTGAAATTTTTCCGAAAAATCGATAAGGCTCTAGTAATTTTTGGACTATCGAGCCAAAACTTTGTACATCGATTGGCTCCTATTCAAGGATATTTCGTATCAAATTTAAAGAAAATCGATTGAAGCGTTCCGAATTTATGGAATTTTGAAACTTTTTTGAAAAATCGATAAGGCTCTGGTAATTTTTGGACTATCGAGCCAAAACTTTGTACATCGATTGGCTACTATTAAAGGATATTTCGTGTCAAATTTGAAGAAAATCGATCAAAGCATTTCGAATTTATGGAATTTTGAAATTTTTTCGAAAAATCGATAGGGCTCTAGTAATTTTTGGACTATCGAGCCAAAACTTTGTACATCGATTGGCTACTATTAAAGGATATTTCGTACCAAATTTGAAGAAAATTGGCGTTTCAAATTTATAGAATTTTGACATTTTTTCGAAAAATCGATAAGGCTCTGGTAATTTTTGGACTATCGAGCCAAAACTTTATATATCGATTGGCTACTATTCAAGGATATTTCGTATCAAATTTGGAGAAAATCGATCGAGGCGTTCCGAATTTATAGAACTTTGAAATTTTTCCGAAAAATCGATAAGGCTCTAGTAATTTTTGGGCTATCGAGCCAAATTTTGTCCATCGATTGGCTACTATTGAAGGATATTTCTTACCAAATTTGAAGAAAATTGATCGAGGCGTTCCGAATTTATAGAATTTTGAAACTTTTGCGAAAAATCAATAAGGCTCTAGTAATTTTTGGACTATCGAGCCAAAACTGAAAACCGATTGACGTCGTTTTAGATTTATGAAAATTAGAATGTTTCCTAAAATCTCGCTTTAAGCAAGCTTTGAGAATCGTGTGAAATTTCGGAAAGTTGCAACCTTTCAACAAGTATCTGTATTTTTTGTCCGTTTCACAAAAATAGCGGATTAGGCTATCCTAATGACGACGAGACAAACCTCAATTACATTCAACTCTCGAGACTTAGTCACGCACGATCCAGTGACCATCTATTACACGTGTGTATATACGCACAAAAGTAATTAGGACCCTTATCGCGAACGGTGAAAGTTTTTTCTTCGACGCTTCGTCGTCGTCCGTCTCCGTTGGCGATGTCTCGAGAACAAAGACGAGAGTATACGTCTTCGTTTACATTTATTAGAAATCCGGAAGGAAGAAAAAAAAATCATACATTTGTAAGATAAAAGACCAAAGAATAGAGAGTCGTAATAAACTTGAAAATAATTTCTCAAGTCAACAGAAATCGTCTGTGTAATTTGAAAAATCGGATGTAAAAACAATTTTTTTTAACGTTAATATATTTTTCTATTTTACGTGTTAAGCCTTAATAAATTAATTGGAAAATAAGGATTTCATAGAATTAAAACAAATAAAATAAATAAATGAAATACATGATCGTTAGACTCTCGATTTTGTACGAAATAATTTTTACTTCCGCTTTCGCAACGTAATAACACGTTTTCTCGAACCTCGTACGTGCTCTTTCGCGTGATCTCCTTTTGCCATTTTGCGAGGGCAATAAATCACGTTTCTCTCGAAATATCAAAGAGAGGGATAGAAAGAGAGAGAGATCGATATAGTGTGGAACAACGGCAATTAGATTTCATTCAATCAGAGTTCAAACTAGGGTCTCGTTAATTTTACTATGTGTAATACCATTAGGTATTTTACATACATGTAATATAATAATAATAATAATAATTGACGCTGATATGACAAGAGAGAAGAACAGAGGAACGATAAGAGAAATTTATATCGTTGCTCGTTCACGCATCAAGTATTTCTACAATCTCGAACCACCCGGTGCACTAGTACGCAAAATTTTATAAACCTCCACATATGTTATGAATACAAAGTGACGCACGATTACGATTCCGTCATTTCCCGATTTTTTTTTCTTGATAACGTCCCTTTCCCGATGTTTTAACATTGGCGAGGATTGTTACATTTTTTAACATCATTCCACAGGAACGAAAAACATTGTAATAGCGGTTACGCGTTCGAAGTAATTTATTTAGCCAAGGGGAATTTTTTTTTTTTAATTCGGTTCAGTATCACGTACCGAATGTGAATTAACAAAATGGTTAAAAATTATGGGAGCGGAAGTGCCGCGATTTTGAGAAAAACCGTATTGGCCAATATCTCCGTTACCGTGCACTTTAGGCCAAAAATGGTAATAACCTTTCTTGTAGATAATTGAATTTCCCATCTTTTTTTTGAAATAATATTTTTGTATCGCTTACCGTTTACGACTTATACCACTGTTAAAATTTATTTTTTCACTTTTTGACCTGTATCTCTCCTAATAATTGTTTAAATAATAAAATGCTAATAACTTATCTTTTGAATCTATAAATTTCCCACAAATTTTATTTAAAACTTTTTTGTCTAAAGTTAATATTGTCAAAGTTATAACGCGTTCAATGTTGCGCTACTGGGTGCAAGGTTAATAAAAACGAGGTATGCATAGTACAATGATGAAAATTCAATACATATGTAAAAAAATATTAATGATATTGAAATAATTAACAATAAATACCTTCTTACCTACAAAAAACAGCGACTTCCCGTTGACATTTTTTAAATATTTGTACAATATTTTCAACAATTCAATAATACTTCATAACTCGAATTGCCCCACGATTATTATTAAATTATCAATTATAAAAATAAAGGGGATTTTTTTTTTAATTAGGTTCAGTATCACGTACTGAATGTGAATTAACAAAATGGTTACAAATTATGGGAGCGGAAGTGCCGCGATTTTGAGAAAAACCGTATTGGCCAATATCTCCGTTACCGTGCACTTTAGGCCAAAAATGGTAATAACCTTTCTTGTAGATAATTGAATTTCCCATCTTTTTTTCGAAATAATTTTTTTTGTATCGCTTACCGTTTACGACTTATACCACTGTTAAAATTTATTTTATCACTTTTTGACCTGTATCTCTCCTAATAATTGTTTAAACAATAAAATGCTAATAACTTATCTTTTGAATCTATAAATTTCCCACAAATTTTATTTGAAACTTTTTTGTCTAAAGTTAATATTCTCAAAGTTATAACGCGTTCAATGTTGCGCTACTGGGTGCAAGGTTAATAAAAACGAGGTATGCATAGTACAATGATGAAAATTCAATATATATGTAAAAAAATATTAATGATATTGACATAATTAATAATAAATACCTTCTTACCTGCAAAAAACAGCGACTTCCCGTTGACATTTTTTAAATATTTGTACAATATTTTTAACAATTCAATAATACTTCATAACTCGAATTGCTCCACGATTATTATCAAATTATCAATTATGAAAATAAAGGGGATTTTTTTAAAATTAGGTTCAGTATCACGTACTGAATGTGAATTAACAAAATAGTTACAAATTATGGGAGCGGAAGTGCCGCGATTTTGAGAAAAACCGTATTGGCCAATATCTCCGTTACCGTGCACTTTAGGCCAAAAATGGTAATAACCTTTCTTGTAGATAATTGAATTTCCCATCTTTTTTTCGAAATAATTTTTTTTGTATCGCTTACCGTTTACGACTTATACCACTGTTAAAATTTATTTTATCACTTTTTGACCTGTATCTCTCCTAATAATTGTTTCAACAATAAAATGCTAATAACTTATCTTTTGAATCTATAAATTTCCCACAAATTTTATTTAAAACTTTTTTGTCTTAAGTTAATATTCTCAAAGTTATAACGCGTTCAATGTTGCGCTACTGGGTGCAAGGTTAATAAAAACGAGGTATGCATAGTACAATGATGAAAATTCAATACATATGTAAAAAAATATTAATGATATTGAAATAATTAACAATAAATACCTTCTTACCTACAAAAAACAGCGACTTCCCGTTGACATTTTTTAAATATTTGTACAATATTTTCAACAATTCAATAATACTTCATAACTCGAATTGCCCCACGATTATTATTAAATTATCAATTATAAAAATAAAGGGGATTTTTTTTTTAATTAGGTTCAGTATCACGTACTGAATGTGAATTAACAAAATGGTTACAAATTATGGGAGCGGAAGTGCCGCGATTTTGAGAAAAACCGTATTGGCCAATATCTCCGTTACCGTGCACTTTAGGCCAAAAATGGTAATAACCTTTCTTGTAGATAATTGAATTTCCCATCTTTTTTTCGAAATAATTTTTTTTGTATCGCTTACCGTTTACGACTTATACCACTGTTCAAATTTATTTTATCACTTTTTGACCTGTATCTCTCCTAATAATTGTTTAAACAATAAAATGCTAATAACTTATCTTTTGAATCTATAAATTTCCCACAAATTTTATTTGAAACTTTTTTGTCTAAAGTTAATATTCTCGAAGTTATAACGCGTTCAATGTTGCGCTACTGGGTGCAAGGTTAATAAAAACGAGGTATGCATAGTACAATGATGAAAATTCAATACATATGTAAAAAAATATTAATGATATTGACATAATTAACAATAAATACCTTCTTACCTGCAAAAAACAGCGACTTCCCGTTGACATTTTTTAAATATTTGTACAATATTTTCAACAATTCAATAATACTTCATAACTCGAATTGCCCCACGATTATTATCAAATTATTAATTATAAAAATAAAGGGGATTTCTGTTTTTTAATTAGGTTTAGTATCACGTACCGAATGTGAATTAACAAAATGGTTAGAAATTATGGGAGCGGAAGTGCCGCCATTTTGAGGAAAACCGTATTGGCCAATATCTCCGTTACCGTGCACTTTAGGCCAAAAATGGTAATAACCTTTCTTGTAGATAATTGAATTTCCCATCTTTTTTTCTAAATAATTTTTTTTTAATCACTTACCGTTTACGATTTATACCACTGTTAAAATTTATTTTTTCACTTTTTGACCTGTATCTCTCCTAATAATTGTTTAAACAATAAAATGCTAATAACTTATCTTTTGAATCTATAAATTTCCCACAAATTTTAATTAAAACTTTTTTGTCTAAAGTTAATATTCTCAAAGTTATAACGCGTTCAATGTTGCGCTACTGGGTGCAAGGTTAATAAAAACGAGGTATGCATAGTACAATGATGAAAATTCAATACATATGTAAAAAAATATTAATGATATTGACATAATTAACAATAAATACCTTCTTACCTGCAAAAAACAGCGACTTCCCGTTGACATTTTTTAAATATTTGTACAATATTTTCAACAATTCAATAATATTTCATAACTCGAATTGCTCCACGATTATTATCAAATTATTAATTATAAAAATAAAGGGGATTTCTGTTTTTTAATTAGGTTTAGTATCACGTACCGAATGTGAATTAACAAAATGGTTAGAAATTATGGGAGCGGAAGTGCCGCCATTTTGAGGAAAACCGTATTGGCCAATATCTCCGTTACCGTGCACTTTAGGCCAAAAATGGTAATAACCTTTCTTGTAGATAATTGAATTTCCCATCTTTTTTTCTAAATAATTTTTTTTTAATCACTTACCGTTTACGATTTATACCACTGTTAAAATTTATTTTTTCACTTTTTGACCTGTATCTCTCCTAATAATTGTTTAAACAATAAAATGCTAATAACTTATCTTTTGAATCTATAAATTTCCCACAAATTTTAATTAAAACTTTTTTGTCTAAAGTTAATATTCTCAAAGTTATAACGCGTTCAATGTTGCGCTACTGGGTGCAAGGTTAATAAAAACGAGGTATGCATAGTACAATGATGAAAATTCAATACATATGTAAAAAAATATTAATGATATTGACATAATTAACAATAAATACCTTCTTACCTGCAAAAAACAGCGACTTCCCGTTGACATTTTTTAAATATTTGTACAATATTTTCAACAATTCAATAATACTTCATAACTCGAATTGCCCCACGATTATTATCAAATTATTAATTATAAAAATAAAGGGGATTTCTGTTTTTTAATTAGGTTTAGTATCACGTACCGAATGTGAATTAACAAAATGGTTAGAAATTATGGGAGCGGAAGTGCCGCCATTTTGAGGAAAACCGTATTGGCCAATATCTCCGTTACCGTGCACTTTAGGCCAAAAATGGTAATAACCTTTCTTGTAGATAATTGAATTTCCCATCTTTTTTTCCAAATAATTTTTTTTTAATCACTTACCGTTTACGATTTATACCACTGTTAAAATTTATTTTTTCACTTTTTGACCTGTATCTCTCCTAATAATTGTTTAAACAATAAAATGCTAATAACTTATCTTTTGAATCTATAAATTTCCCACAAATTTTAATTAAAACTTTTTTGTCTAAAGTTAATATTCTCAAAGTTATAACGCGTTCAATGTTGCGCTACTGGGTGCAAGGTTAATAAAAACGAGGTATGCATAGTACAATGATGAAAATTCAATACATATGTAAAAAAATATTAATGATATTGACATAATTAACAATAAATACCTTCTTACCTGCAAAAAACAGCGACTTCCCGTTGACATTTTTTAAATATTTGTACAATATTTTCAACAATTCAATAATACTTCATAACTCGAATTGCCCCACGATTATTATCAAATTATTAATTATAAAAATAAAGGGGATTTCTGTTTTTTAATTAGGTTTAGTATCACGTACCGAATGTGAATTAACAAAATGGTTAGAAATTATGGGAGCGGAAGTGCCGCCATTTTGAGGAAAACCGTATTGGCCAATATCTCCGTTACCGTGCACTTTAGGCCAAAAATGGTAATAACCTTTCTTGTAGATAATTGAATTTCCCATCTTTTTTTCTAAATAATTTTTTTTTAATCACTTACCGTTTACGATTTATACCACTGTTAAAATTTATTTTTTCACTTTTTGACCTGTATCTCTCCTAATAATTGTTTAAACAATAAAATGCTAATAACTTATCTTTTGAATCTATAAATTTCCCACAAATTTTAATTAAAACTTTTTTGTCTAAAGTTAATATTCTCAAAGTTATAACGCGTTCAATGTTGCGCTACTGGGTGCAAGGTTAATAAAAACGAGGTATGCATAGTACAATGATGAAAATTCAATACATATGTAAAAAAATATTAATGATATTGACATAATTAACAATAAATACCTTCTTACCTGCAAAAAACAGCGACTTCCCGTTGACATTTTTTAAATATTTGTACAATATTTTCAACAATTCAATAATACTTCATAACTCGAATTGCCCCACGATTATTATCAAATTATTAATTATAAAAATAAAGGGGATTTCTGTTTTTTAATTAGGTTTAGTATCACGTACCGAATGTGAATTAACAAAATGGTTAGAAATTATGGGAGCGGAAGTGCCGCCATTTTGAGGAAAACCGTATTGGCCAATATCTCCGTTACCGTGCACTTTAGGCCAAAAATGGTAATAACCTTTCTTGTAGATAATTGAATTTCCCATCTTTTTTTCTAAATAATTTTTTTTTAATCACTTACCGTTTACGATTTATACCACTGTTAAAATTTATTTTTTCACTTTTTCACCTGTATCTCTCCTAATAATTGTTTAAACAATAACTATTAATATAATAATATATATTAATATATATTAATATATAATTGCGCTACTGGGTGCAAGGTTAATAAAAACGAGGTATGCATAGTACAATTATGAAAATTCAATATATATGTAAAAAAATATTAATGATATTGACATAATTAACAATAAATACCTTCTTACCTGCAAAAAACAGCGACTTCCCGTTGACATTTTTTAAATATTTGTACAATATTTTCAACAATTCAATAATATTTCATAACTCGAATTGCTCCACGATTATTATCAAATTATTAATTATAAAAATAAAGGGGATTTCTGTTTTTTAATTAGGTTTAGTATCACGTACCGAATGTGAATTAACAAAATGGTTAGAAATTATGGGAGCGGAAGTGCCGCCATTTTGAGGAAAACCGTATTGGCCAATATCTCCGTTACCGTGCACTTTAGGCCAAAAATGGTAATAACCTTTCTTGTAGATAATTGAATTTCCCATCTTTTTTTCTAAATAATTTTTTTTTAATCACTTACCGTTTACGATTTATACCACTGTTAAAATTTATTTTTTCACTTTTTGACCTGTATCTCTCCTAATAATTGTTTAAACAATAAAATGCTAATAACTTATCTTTTGAATCTATAAATTTCCCACAAATTTTAATTAAAACTTTTTTGTCTAAAGTTAATATTCTCAAAGTTATAACGCGTTCAATGTTGCGCTACTGGGTGCAAGGTTAATAAAAACGAGGTATGCATAGTACAATGATGAAAATTCAATACATATGTAAAAAAATATTAATGATATTGACATAATTAACAATAAATACCTTCTTACCTGCAAAAAACAGCGACTTCCCGTTGACATTTTTTAAATATTTGTACAATATTTTCAACAATTCAATAATACTTCATAACTCGAATTGCCCCACGATTATTATCAAATTATTAATTATAAAAATAAAGGGGATTTCTGTTTTTTAATTAGGTTTAGTATCACGTACCGAATGTGAATTAACAAAATGGTTAGAAATTATGGGAGCGGAAGTGCCGCCATTTTGAGGAAAACCGTATTGGCCAATATCTCCGTTACCGTGCACTTTAGGCCAAAAATGGTAATAACCTTTCTTGTAGATAATTGAATTTCCCATCTTTTTTTCCAAATAATTTTTTTTTAATCACTTACCGTTTACGATTTATACCACTGTTAAAATTTATTTTTTCACTTTTTGACCTGTATCTCTCCTAATAATTGTTTAAACAATAAAATGCTAATAACTTATCTTTTGAATCTATAAATTTCCCACAAATTTTAATTAAAACTTTTTTGTCTAAAGTTAATATTCTCAAAGTTATAACGCGTTCAATGTTGCGCTACTGGGTGCAAGGTTAATAAAAACGAGGTATGCATAGTACAATGATGAAAATTCAATACATATGTAAAAAAATATTAATGATATTGACATAATTAACAATAAATACCTTCTTACCTGCAAAAAACAGCGACTTCCCGTTGACATTTTTTAAATATTTGTACAATATTTTCAACAATTCAATAATACTTCATAACTCGAATTGCCCCACGATTATTATCAAATTATTAATTATAAAAATAAAGGGGATTTCTGTTTTTTAATTAGGTTTAGTATCACGTACCGAATGTGAATTAACAAAATGGTTAGAAATTATGGGAGCGGAAGTGCCGCCATTTTGAGGAAAACCGTATTGGCCAATATCTCCGTTACCGTGCACTTTAGGCCAAAAAATGGTAATAACCTTTCTTGTAGATAATTGAATTTCCCATCTTTTTTTCTAAATAATTTTTTTTTAATCACTTACCGTTTACGATTTATACCACTGTTAAAATTTATTTTTTCACTTTTTGACCTGTATCTCTCCTAATAATTGTTTAAACAATAAAATGCTAATAACTTATCTTTTGAATCTATAAATTTCCCACAAATTTTAATTAAAACTTTTTTGTCTAAAGTTAATATTCTCAAAGTTATAACGCGTTCAATGTTGCGCTACTGGGTGCAAGGTTAATAAAAACGAGGTATGCATAGTACAATGATGAAAATTCAATACATATGTAAAAAAATATTAATGATATTGACATAATTAACAATAAATACCTTCTTACCTGCAAAAAACAGCGACTTCCCGTTGACATTTTTTAAATATTTGTACAATATTTTCAACAATTCAATAATACTTCATAACTCGAATTGCCCCACGATTATTATCAAATTATTAATTATAAAAATAAAGGGGATTTCTGTTTTTTAATTAGGTTTAGTATCACGTACCGAATGTGAATTAACAAAATGGTTAGAAATTATGGGAGCGGAAGTGCCGCCATTTTGAGGAAAACCGTATTGGCCAATATCTCCGTTACCGTGCACTTTAGGCCAAAAAATGGTAATAACCTTTCTTGTAGATAATTGAATTTCCCATCTTTTTTTCTAAATAATTTTTTTTTAATCACTTACCGTTTACGATTTATACCACTGTTAAAATTTATTTTTTCACTTTTTGACCTGTATCTCTCCTAATAATTGTTTAAACAATAAAATGCTAATAACTTATCTTTTGAATCTATAAATTTCCCACAAATTTTAATTAAAACTTTTTTGTCTAAAGTTAATATTCTCAAAGTTATAACGCGTTCAATGTTGCGCTACTGGGTGCAAGGTTAATAAAAACGAGGTATGCATAGTACAATGATGAAAATTCAATACATATGTAAAAAAATATTAATGATATTGACATAATTAACAATAAATACCTTCTTACCTGCAAAAAACAGCGACTTCCCGTTGACATTTTTTAAATATTTGTACAATATTTTCAACAATTCAATAATACTTCATAACTCGAATTGCCCCACGATTATTATCAAATTATTAATTATAAAAATAAAGGGGATTTCTGTTTTTTAATTAGGTTTAGTATCACGTACCGAATGTGAATTAACAAAATGGTTAGAAATTATGGGAGCGGAAGTGCCGCCATTTTGAGGAAAACCGTATTGGCCAATATCTCCGTTACCGTGCACTTTAGGCCAAAAATGGTAATAACCTTTCTTGTAGATAATTGAATTTCCCATCTTTTTTTCTAAATAATTTTTTTTTAATCACTTACCGTTTACGATTTATACCACTGTTAAAATTTATTTTTTCACTTTTTGACCTGTATCTCTCCTAATAATTGTTTAAACAATAAAATGCTAATAACTTATCTTTTGAATCTATAAATTTCCCACAAATTTTAATTAAAACTTTTTTGTCTAAAGTTAATATTCTCAAAGTTATAACGCGTTCAATGTTGCGCTACTGGGTGCAAGGTTAATAAAAACGAGGTATGCATAGTACAATGATGAAAATTCAATACATATGTAAAAAAATATTAATGATATTGACATAATTAACAATAAATACCTTCTTACCTGCAAAAAACAGCGACTTCCCGTTGACATTTTTTAAATATTTGTACAATATTTTCAACAATTCAATAATACTTCATAACTCGAATTGCCCCACGATTATTATCAAATTATTAATTATAAAAATAAAGGGGATTTCTGTTTTTTAATTAGGTTTAGTATCACGTACCGAATGTGAATTAACAAAATGGTTAGAAATTATGGGAGCGGAAGTGCCGCCATTTTGAGGAAAACCGTATTGGCCAATATCTCCGTTACCGTGCACTTTAGGCCAAAAATGGTAATAACCTTTCTTGTAGATAATTGAATTTCCCATCTTTTTTTCTAAATAATTTTTTTTTAATCACTTACCGTTTACGATTTATACCACTGTTAAAATTTATTTTTTCACTTTTTCACCTGTATCTCTCCTAATAATTGTTTAAACAATAACTATTAATATAATAATATATATTAATATATATTAATATATAATTGCGCTACTGGGTGCAAGGTTAATAAAAACGAGGTATGCATAGTACAATTATGAAAATTCAATATATATGTAAAAAAATATTAATGATATTGACATAATTAACAATAAATACCTTCTTACCTGCAAAAAACAGCGACTTCCCGTTGACATTTTTTAAATATTTGTACAATATTTTCAACAATTCAATAATATTTCATAACTCGAATTGCTCCACGATTATTATCAAATTATTAATTATAAAAATAAAGGGGATTTCTGTTTTTTAATTAGGTTTAGTATCACGTACCGAATGTGAATTAACAAAATGGTTAGAAATTATGGGAGCGGAAGTGCCGCCATTTTGAGGAAAACCGTATTGGCCAATATCTCCGTTACCGTGCACTTTAGGCCAAAAATGGTAATAACCTTTCTTGTAGATAATTGAATTTCCCATCTTTTTTTCTAAATAATTTTTTTTTAATCACTTACCGTTTACGATTTATACCACTGTTAAAATTTATTTTTTCACTTTTTGACCTGTATCTCTCCTAATAATTGTTTAAACAATAAAATGCTAATAACTTATCTTTTGAATCTATAAATTTCCCACAAATTTTAATTAAAACTTTTTTGTCTAAAGTTAATATTCTCAAAGTTATAACGCGTTCAATGTTGCGCTACTGGGTGCAAGGTTAATAAAAACGAGGTATGCATAGTACAATGATGAAAATTCAATACATATGTAAAAAAATATTAATGATATTGACATAATTAACAATAAATACCTTCTTACCTGCAAAAAACAGCGACTTCCCGTTGACATTTTTTAAATATTTGTACAATATTTTCAACAATTCAATAATACTTCATAACTCGAATTGCCCCACGATTATTATCAAATTATTAATTATAAAAATAAAGGGGATTTCTGTTTTTTAATTAGGTTTAGTATCACGTACCGAATGTGAATTAACAAAATGGTTAGAAATTATGGGAGCGGAAGTGCCGCCATTTTGAGGAAAACCGTATTGGCCAATATCTCCGTTACCGTGCACTTTAGGCCAAAAATGGTAATAACCTTTCTTGTAGATAATTGAATTTCCCATCTTTTTTTCCAAATAATTTTTTTTTAATCACTTACCGTTTACGATTTATACCACTGTTAAAATTTATTTTTTCACTTTTTGACCTGTATCTCTCCTAATAATTGTTTAAACAATAAAATGCTAATAACTTATCTTTTGAATCTATAAATTTCCCACAAATTTTAATTAAAACTTTTTTGTCTAAAGTTAATATTCTCAAAGTTATAACGCGTTCAATGTTGCGCTACTGGGTGCAAGGTTAATAAAAACGAGGTATGCATAGTACAATGATGAAAATTCAATACATATGTAAAAAAATATTAATGATATTGACATAATTAACAATAAATACCTTCTTACCTGCAAAAAACAGCGACTTCCCGTTGACATTTTTTAAATATTTGTACAATATTTTCAACAATTCAATAATACTTCATAACTCGAATTGCCCCACGATTATTATCAAATTATTAATTATAAAAATAAAGGGGATTTCTGTTTTTTAATTAGGTTTAGTATCACGTACCGAATGTGAATTAACAAAATGGTTAGAAATTATGGGAGCGGAAGTGCCGCCATTTTGAGGAAAACCGTATTGGCCAATATCTCCGTTACCGTGCACTTTAGGCCAAAAAATGGTAATAACCTTTCTTGTAGATAATTGAATTTCCCATCTTTTTTTCTAAATAATTTTTTTTTAATCACTTACCGTTTACGATTTATACCACTGTTAAAATTTATTTTTTCACTTTTTGACCTGTATCTCTCCTAATAATTGTTTAAACAATAAAATGCTAATAACTTATCTTTTGAATCTATAAATTTCCCACAAATTTTAATTAAAACTTTTTTGTCTAAAGTTAATATTCTCAAAGTTATAACGCGTTCAATGTTGCGCTACTGGGTGCAAGGTTAATAAAAACGAGGTATGCATAGTACAATGATGAAAATTCAATACATATGTAAAAAAATATTAATGATATTGACATAATTAACAATAAATACCTTCTTACCTGCAAAAAACAGCGACTTCCCGTTGACATTTTTTAAATATTTGTACAATATTTTCAACAATTCAATAATACTTCATAACTCGGATTGCCCCACGATTATTATCAAATTATTAATTATAAAAATAAAGGGGATTTCTGTTTTTTAATTAGGTTTAGTATCACGTACCGAATGTGAATTAACAAAATGGTTAGAAATTATGGGAGCGGAAGTGCCGCCATTTTGAGGAAAACCGTATTGGCCAATATCTCCGTTACCGTGCACTTTAGGCCAAAAATGGTAATAACCTTTCTTGTAGATAATTGAATTTCCCATCTTTTTTTCTAAATAATTTTTTTTTAATCACTTACCGTTTACGATTTATACCACTGTTAAAATTTATTTTTTCACTTTTTCACCTGTATCTCTCCTAATAATTGTTTAAACAATAACTATTAATATAATAATATATATTAATATATATTAATATATAATTGCGCTACTGGGTGCAAGGTTAATAAAAACGAGGTATGCATAGTACAATTATGAAAATTCAATATATATGTAAAAAAATATTAATGATATTGACATAATTAACAATAAATACCTTCTTACCTGCAAAAAACAGCGACTTCCCGTTGACATTTTTTAAATATTTGTACAATATTTTCAACAATTCAATAATACTTCATAACTCGAATTGCCCCACGATTATTATCAAATTATCAATTATATACCGTTGGCATAATGAACAAAAGAATAGGCAAACGCGCAATTACGTTAGCCTATCGACAAGAAGTCAAATAAGTCTAGCAACTCTGCCTACAACCTAAAATGCTGCGAAGTACCATTCATTCCGGACTTATCAATCTTTTCATGCCTTTTTGAATAAATTTCCCGCTTTCCTATTCTTTTGTTAATTATGCCAACAGTATATAATTGATAATTTGATAATAATCGTGGGGCAATTCGAGTTACGAAGTAATATTGAATTGTTAAAAATATTGTACAAATATTTAAAAAATGTCAACGGGAAGTCGCTGTTTTTTGCAGGTAAGAAGTTATTTATTGTTAATTATGTAAATATCATTAATATTTTTTTACATATGTATTGAATTTTCATCATTGTACTATGCATACCTCGTTCTTATTAACCTTGCACCCAGTAGCGCAACATTGAACGCGTTATAACTTTGAGAATATTAACTTTAGACAAAAAAAGTTTTAAATAAAAGTTGTGGGAAATTTATGGATTCAAAAGATAAGTTATTAGCATTTTATTGTTTAAACAATTATTAGGAGAGATACAGGTCAAAAAGTGAAAAAATAAATTTTTTTTTTCAACAGCGGTATAAATCGTAAACGGTAAGTGATTAAAAAAAAATTATTTAGAAAAAAAGATGGGAAATTCAATTATCTGCAAGAAAGGTTATTACCATTTTTGGCCTAAAGTGCACGGTAACGGAGATATTGGCCAATACGGTTTTCCTCAAAATGGCGGCACTTCCGCTTCCATAATTTGTAACCATTTTGTTAATTCACATTCGGTACGTGATACTAAACCTAATTAAAAAAAAAAAAATCCCCTTTATTTTGAATGCGCCACAATATTCTCTATTGATTGTACTAAGAGGGACGGGCAATACTTTTCTGATTTTGAGGTTAAACATGCCACGGCATATACGTTCCTTATAACAGTAATACACTTCTTCCGTTCCCAATAGTCGCAGTTGATTCTGTCCACCCACAAATATCAACGGTAATAATCCTGTTCATCAGATTGTACGAAAAACATTATAATTCGCTAAAAAAAATTACCATAATCGAGGGTTTATTTACCGTTGCGCGTGTTAAAAAGCGCTGACTGACTTGGGCTCACTGGAAATGAGCGGCCATATTGAATAGGCCACGCGTTCGTGGTAATTTCTAATTGTGGAAAAAAAATACACGTTCCTATTTTCCGAATTATCAATTAAACACGATTAAAATGTTTCCAAACTCACTCCACATACTTACCTTACTTTGTATTCTTTATCACGCGAGGACATTCTGTGAAAAGTCGTTTTAAATATCGTATTAATCTATTTTCAGAAATCTCACCGATGTCTCGAGGAAATTTACCGAGCTGCAGGACATAGGAGGGCCGAAGGGATCTTGCGCGTCGTGGATTCGTTAATATCGTTGAAAAGCCTGTGAAATATGTACTTCACGAGAGCGAGAACGATGACAAGAAAACCTGAGCGAGTTTCAATCCGTCGTAGGGATGAATTTTTTTTCATCCTAATATTCGTTATACTTTGTTTCGTGAGAACGCTGGAGGCAGCGCCGTTGGAGACGAGCGAGAAATTTACGAGACACGAGGACACATTGGTCTCTGGTTTACCATCGAAGAAAGGTCACGACGAGGAAGTCGGTAATCCGAGCGAATTAGCGTGGCAGGCTTGGCTGTTGGTAGATGGCGCTGGACAAACACCGAATTCACAATCGTCCGGTGTTTTGGATTCGGCGAGTTTGTTGCGACGAATAACGCCGAAAAGTATATTTATAGCGCCGGCATTGACGGCATGCGCCGAGGGTTATCAGGCCGATACGATGAACAGATGCGTGAAAGACGTTAGTATAGATCGTCAGGCGCATTTTGGCTTTTTGGTCGAACGTCTTAACGCAATGTACGCGAACGTCGGTAAGCCACAATTTTCTCAATCGTCATCGTCGTCACAACCGACAGGACCATTACAGCTTAACATACCGCTTTTGATGCCTGTACCCCCGAAATCGATTCCGGAAGTTCCGAAACTATCGCCAAACGATAAACAAGAAAACAACGGAGAATCTACATTATCGACTGAGAAAAAATCGATAATTTCGCAAAATGAATATTCCCAGCTGGAAAATGTTTCTCACGATCGTGACGCAATTGTCACTGTTTACGAGCTCAACGAAGAATCGAAAGTACGACCGTCTTTTTTCGGTAACGAAAGTACGGTGATCGTTGATGAAAATTCGAAAATTACTTCGACGAAGCTCGTCAACGATGAGAAAATTGTCGTACCTGTGGCCGAATTTGTCGAAGATTCAACGGCCAATATATCCGATATAGTTGATTATAAAATACCAACTGTTATGGAGAAGATTTTTCAGTCTAAGAATGCAAGTGACAATAACGATAAATACGAGAATGACGATGAACAAGTTTCGCCGACTCTCGTGCTTCTTTTGTCACCGACGAAATTACCGGCCTCGAAATTGTCGGTAAGCAGCGATCTCGTTGTCGCTCATAACTCGTCGCTCGGTCAGATAATCGTCAAAATGGAAAATATAACCGAGAATATTACCGGAAAGGAGATAATAAGGGTAAGCGTGCCCGATCCTCCTTCTTTATCCTCGGAGTCAAATACAACGAGAAATAGGCTCGATAATGTAGAAATTTCGGGGACGAACACGAAAAATCACGAATCTAACGTCACGTTCGGTGAAAAAAACGAAAATTTACCGACAGAGGATTACGATAAACGGATAAACGATCATGAATCAACGGAGATTTATGACGAGACTGTGAACGACGAAAATTACGAGGAATCGACGGAGTTGTATGACGAAATTTTGACACACAGCGAAGCCGGTATGACCATTAATTTATCGAGTTTAAACGATAGATCAACTGTAAAACCCCTAACAATGGAATTTCAGAGCGTTGAAAAGTCGAGCGATAAAGAGCAAACGGGAAGCAGCAAGATATCGAGCGAGGTCAGCATCAATGACGATTTTGTACGTGAAACGACACTCGTTGATTTTAACGCTAGCGAATTAACGAATTCTCCGTTATCGACGAGCTTTGCCCCGAGCTCGAATGAAAATGACGAACAAACAACAACAGCCGCTTCGGTCGGCTCGAAGGAACTTTATTTGCCGGATATTGGAGTCGTAACGTTGGCTAATTTGAGGAATGAAAAGCGTGACGGTCATTTGTCGAACGTCAAAGGTTTCGTTGGTGATTTGGACGCGGAGAGAATTCATGAAGAAAATACGAAAATTGAGAATATCGAGCGTGAGGATAATTTTAATAAAAATTCTCATGTTAAATCGAATGCCAATGAAAATTCTGACGTTGATTCCGGTCTAAAGAATAATTCTAATATAGATTCGAGTTCGGAGAAAAATTCTCATCTCAATGCGAGTCCGAAGGAAAATCCAGTCGAAAAAATATCGGAACCAATAAATCCCGTTCGCGGAATCGAGGAAGCCTTCGAGGATTTTCTCCCGAGCGATTTACCGTCGTCGGTAAGAGCGGAAAGTGGAGAAACGATGATGGCAGCGTCGACGAACAATGCCGGTACGATATCCTCGGAAATGTTAAAATTCAACATCGACAATGATAAACGCATCGATCGACCATTCAGATTTCCCGACGAGACGACAACGATCAAGTCACCGTTGTTACTGTTTCCGGATACTTTGAATCACGAAAAAATTTACGATTACGATACTGTATCGCGTGATTATCCAGATAATCGTGAGAATCCTGTTGGTATTCGTGGGAACGATGCTCCTCCGATGATAAGAACGACAGACGAGAATTATCGACAGAAGGAAAATGTGCACTCGTCCAGGCGCCAAAACAATGACAAATTTTTGCCGTCACAGCGTAACGACGATGATTACGTGAGATTTCCAAATTACAGCGAAATAAGGGACGAGACACGCGTGAGATTTCCTTACGACGAGGCTAACAGCATAACCAATGACTACAAGGAGAGAAATCAACGTCCCAATCAGCGGGAAGAAATTTACACGGGAGCGGTTAATCGAGAAAGTTTCCGAGTCGACACACCGGATATACATCAGAAAGAATCTTACTGGTGGTTACCAAACGGATGGCGCAACGATAAACAACAGCAAGGAGAAACATCACAACAGAAATCAAGAGCAAGCACAACGAACGAACAAAGACCACGTGATCGTGGACCGATGTTACTGAGATTTTGGACGAGAATGCCGCTCGTCAGAGATCCAAGTTTCATCTATCCGACGCGTCCGAGTTCAATCGACGGGCGTCGTTCATACGATTCGCGCAATCGCGCGAGATTGTCGTCGCGCGTTGTTCCATCGAGAAGAGTTAATTACTACAAAGAAATGTCAAATCACGATATCAGCAGAGCATTAGCGAGAAACAAACCGCCGACCGTCGGTTAAGAAGATTCCCCGGGAGGATAGTAAAAAAAGAAGAAGAAAAAAAAACGAAGATTTCGATTTTCTCGAAGTGCTTTTACTTCATTTTTTTTCTTTTCTTTCTTTTTTGCAGAAAACTCAAAGCAATCTCTCGCGTCTGCTTGGGCGGTAGGTGAAATTCTCGATTCGTCGAGGACGGACTTGAAAGAAAAAAACGGTCGTAACACTGGACTTTTTTTTTAACCGCAGGCCAAAAGTACACACCCGGTGAGGCGCCGTGTAAATTATGCGGAGTCCCGATAACGGAGAAACGAGATTTTTCTCCGTTTTCTCGTTGTGGTTCGTCGTTGTTTTTTTTTCCCTCCGAGAAAACTCCGGAGAGGTTCGTATTATTTCGCCAACGGGCTAATAAGTACGGTAACGGACAGGGTGAGAGAGCGATAAGATACCTTTCTTTTCTTTACACTCTCTCTTTTGTGGTCTCAGTGGAAAGGAAAGGAAAAATATACGAGAATAATGGAAATGCGCAAGAGATAAGATAAAATGTGAGAAGATTCTGTGCAAAGAATTATCCAAGTGAGAAGAGCATTAAGAGCCTAATTTCTTCTCATTTTTTTTTACCATTCAGTGATAATTTTTGCTAAGGAAAAAACGACGAAACGAATTGTCACGCTTTTCTCAAAGTAACGTGAAACTTTTATTTTTCGAACTAATCGTGTCTCTACGATTGCGAAACGCGGATTATTGGGTTCGAGATTCAAAAAAAAAAATTGTATTCAAGAAAGCTAAAACTAAACGTATCTCTCGGGTTATCAGCGTTTCCGATGCTCGAAATAATTGTTTTCCCTTTTTATTTTTGAGTCGTCGAACATTAAAAAAAAATTAAGAGAAAGGCGCGTCAAATTTAATGCATAATATATATTATTGCTGTATTTATGGCAGATTGTCGTTAAGCGATACGTACTGATATAATGCTAATATTAAAAAAAAATATATATATATCTACATATATGTATATGAAATTGAAAACGAGTTTGTAATATTTAATATCGAAAAACGTGTCCGGTCGATCTCGTTCCGGATTTTTCGAGCGTCGAGAATTAAAAAAAAAAAACAAACAAGAAAATTAAAAGAAAAAAAAAACAGGCACGTGGCAATTTCGTATCGTGAATAACTACAGACTGATAATAGCGTATTATAAACAAAAAAAACAAAAAAAGAAAGAAAAAGAAAACTATTTATAACGTGAAACAAGCAAGAGATGAACTTTTACGATTTAGGAGATTATCGAAAATCAACAGAGCGAGAATGTCCTCGTGACTTTTGGCTTTCAACGATTGAATGAATCGATCCGTGAACGAAGAACGACGAAAGTAAGGATCTACTAACTTTTTACGGTATTGGAAGAGAAACAATGATAATTGCTAGACGAGAAAATATCTCGAGTTTACGTGAAGTCACGTATAAATTTGAAAAAAAAAAATCGAACGAATTATTAAGCACTTTGACATTGCGGCCAGTAACTGTTACCGCTCTTTCCTATACCGTTAGGTTACTTGTCCAACATAATTCGTGAGCGATGAAAAATATTGCGTCGAGAGGTTTGTAAAATTTACGAATTTCGCCCTCCATTCGTCGCGTAAATGTTGAAAGCGCAAAAAAAAAAAGGATTAATATATTTAAAAAATCAGCATCGTAACGCAAAATTTTTCTCCGTAAAATTTTTCCGATCTCTTCACTTTTTTCTATCCGATTTCATATCGTACAGTAGTATGTCAATATCTCTACTTACGAGAAAAAAAAAAAAGAACATAATACCAATTGAATGTCAATTCGTGTAAATATTGTATAACGTTTATTAATGATAATTGTATATAGTAGTAAGTAGTAGTAGTAGTTTATTTCCATGTACACCCTTTTGGGGTTTTACAGTGTCCCTCCCTGTATATATCCCTCTCTTCTTACATATCTGTTTACACTCTTCCAATTTCCAGGTTTCCGCAACCTTCGGATTTACGAGATTCCTTCGAGTTTTCCAGGTTTCCCGTGGCCAAATTCCAAATTTCCAGCTTCCCCATTTCCCCGTTACCGACTCCACGGTTTCGGATTTTCGATTTACGAATTTATTTCCTGTTTTTAAATTCCAACGCTTCCCCCTAATTACTCTTTTCCAGATTTTCAATTTTTCAATTTCCAGATTTCCGCACCTCTAGTTTTTGTGTTTTCACATTTGCACCCTCCGGATCTTCCAATTTTCACTTTTTCTCAGTTTTCAAATTCCACATTTCCAGTTTTCAGATTCCTAGTTTCCCGTTCCCCAATTTCCAACTTGCCCATTTCCAATTTCCAGATGTTCACTTTCCACATTACCCCTTTACGAGTTTCAGTTTCCAGATTTCCCAATTTCTTCCGCTTGCCACACTCCAAGCTTCCACATTTCCAGATTCCCTGATTTCGCCATCGCAGATTCCTTCCAATTTACAGATTTCCGCACCTCCAGTTTACGAGATTCCAAATTTCCATTCTCCAGATTTCTCGATGTTCGGATTTTCCACTTTCCAGTTTTTCCGGTTTCCCGTTTTCAAATTCTCCCGGTGTCCAAATTCCAGATTTTCAGTGTCCAAATTCCAACTTTCCAGCTTCCCCATTTCCCCGTTACCGACTCCACGGTTTCGGATTTTCGATTTACGAATTTATTTCCTGTTTTTAAATTCCAACACTTCCCCCTAATTACTCTTTTCCAGATTTCCAATTTTTCAATTTCCAGATTTCCGCACCTCTAGTTTTTGTGTTTCCACATTTGCACCCTCCGGATTTGCCAATTTTCCAATCTTCACCTTTTCCAGTTTTCAAATTCCGCATTTCCAGTTTTCAAGTTCCACCTTTCCAGTTTTCAGATTCCAGATTCCTAGTTTCCCGTTCCCCAATTTCCAACTTGCCCATTTCCAATTTCCAGATGTTCACTTTCCACATTACCCCTTTACGAGTTTCAGTTTCCAGATTTCCCAATTTCTTCCGCTTGCCACACTCCAAGCTTCCACATTTCCAGATTCCCTGATTTCACCATCACCGATTCCTTCCAATTTCCAGATTTCCGCACCTCCAGTTTACGAGATTCCAAATTTCCATTCTCCAGATTTCCCAATGTTCGGATTTTCCACTTCCCAGTTTTTCCGGTTTCCCGTTTTCAAATTCGGCCTGTGTGCAAATTCCAGATTTTCAGTGTCCAAATTCCAGATTTCCAGCTTCCCCATTTCCAAGTTCCCGATTCCAGATTTATGATTTCCAATTTTGAAATTTCCGCCACGTGATCTCGTGTACTCTTAGTCCAGTCATTACGTCGGGTTAGAAAGGAAAATGAACCAAAAGTGCCGATTTTTGGATATTGTGTGAGGGGGGGCTTAGAAAAGCTTAACTTCAAATTGTCGACCAAGATTTCCTATGTGCATTCTCCGCCATCATGAAAAAAGGGTTAAATGTTGTTTTTTTGCAATAACTTGGCTCTCCGTCGAGATACGAAAATTGCGATGGGATACTTTTTTGTTGCTTTTTTTACGCTCTACAATTTAGGTCATATAGATTTTTCACCTACCGTTCATCGTTGTTGAGATATCGAACGAGAAAGTAAAAATATTTTTTTTCTACAAAAACCACCAAAATATTTTTAAAGATTGTTAAATATAATTTTACAATTTTTTTGTCAAATTTACGTAAAAAAGTATCTAAGAAAAAAGTAAGTTAGTAAAAAAGCAAACATATGAAAAAAAAAAAATATATATATTTTCATATGTTTGACAGTCGCGGCTCATTCTTGCCGTCTCCTCTTTGTGCGGTGATTCGCACGTTGTTCATGCTCGCCCGACGATTTATATACATGTGTTAATATAAATGTGTACAGCCAAAAACAAGTTTCACTACGTGAATTTTTTACTTTCTCGTTCGATATCTCAACAACGATGAACGGTAGGTGAAAAATGTATATGACCCAAATTGTAGAGCGTAAAAGAAGCAACAAAAAAGTATCCTATCGCAATTTTCGTATCTCGACGGAGAGCCGAGTTATTGCAAAAAAACAAAATTTAACACTTATTTCAAGATGGCGGAGAACGCACATGGGAAATCTTGGTCAACAATTTCTAAGCTTTTCTAAGCCCCCCGCCCACACAATATCCAAAAATCAGCACTTTCGGTTCATTGGCCTTTCCAAATGTATATAATGACTGGACTATGTCTTGATAATGCCTCGACGCTCTTTCTTTCCGCTGTGCCGACCGTCGGGCTTCCGTCCGCTCTGCCATCTACTGTCTCTCTCGCTCTCTCACCGCCATCTCCGCTAACTGCGTAGGCTTTTCTTCCATCCCCTGTGTTTGACCTCCAAGGAAGCGTGCTCACCAGGAAAGGACCCTGCCTTTCCTGTTTCTTCACCTTTTCCCTGGATAACACTTTCACTTCTTCCCTGGCCTTATCTCGTCACTTTCCCCTACCTTTTGCCACTTGTCTCTAATTGTATATATATCACAGCGCATAGTAATTTACCACGTGAGCAAAACGTAAAGGACTCTGTTTAACTAAATGAGAATTATGTTATAAATTAACGATAAAAATGATATAACTGTGTCAAAATTTATTATTATATATCATATAAATATATATATTATTTATAGCTAAAACAATTGAAAAGAAGAAGAAAAAAAAACGAAACAAAAGTACATTTATGTATATCTCGTTGTGTACATGTACAACCCCCTGTGTGTGAGTGTGTAAGGTCATTCGTATTGTACGTAAAATGGAGAACGAAAAAAGTAAAAAAAAATCAATGAAAAGATACACCAATGTCGCTATACCAAACGATGCTTTGTTTCAATTATTTCATTAACTCCCTCCTCTTAACCCTCTTCCTCAATCGTATTTACAAGAGAAAAATAACGTGTATTTATTAGCTCGTTTTTAAGCCTTTGAATCCACGAGCGAGAATAAATTTTTCCGACGATTCGTCCCTCGTCGCTCCGGGCCTTACGATCTTTACGCTTCTGTAAAAACGCAACAGATCCGTCTCCAATTGTTTCGAAAGACCGCCGTCCCATACTTTGGTAACGAAATTTGCGTCTGTGAGCGATATTTGAAGGGCAAATTTCATAGCGGAATAAGCTAGCTTGATTATATTCTCGTGATCCATATCTCTGACGCCGGTGGCGTTTGGCGCCATGTCCGACATGACAAGATCCACAGGGGTGCCTTTCAACGTCGTCCTGAGTTTGTCTTGAGCGTCTTTGGTCGTAAAATCGAGATTACCAAGGACGGTTGCACCTTCGATTGGATGAATCGGTAGCCTGTCTATCGCCACTACTCTTCCTTGTCTCGTCTCGTCGAACAATTTACCATGAGAATTTGTCAATTTAACGGCTACCTGAGTCCAACTACCCGGAGCGGCGCCGCAATCTACGACTATCATACCTGGCTCAAGTATTTTATGTCTTTCGTTCATCTCGAGTAATTTAAAAGCGCTTCTGCATCGGTAATTCTCCTGTTTGGCTTTCTCCACGTAAGGATCTTTCAATTGTCTGATCAACCACCGTTGCGAACTTGGTTTTTTCCCTTTGATGTTGTTCGGTGTCTCGCGTAGTAATTTCGAACACGTGTGAAAGCCACGATTCCTCACGATATTTTCCCAAAGATTCATCGCCGATTTACTTCGTCTGATTATTTGAATGAAAAAAAAAAAAGAGTGAAAACAGATTTTGTAGGTTATGGAACATTGTGATTCTTTCAAAATCATTCACTTACCTCTTGTAATATTATTTCTTTCACCCCGTACGCCGAATGTTTTTTTACTATTCTCAGTACTTTCGTGTTAGAATTTCCTATCAAACGGTTTACATAAACAGTGCAAAATAAACGATGATTACAGTTAGGTATGGCTCACGGGCGCGGCTATCTTATATTTTTGTACTACGTGATTAAAACCCGGGTGTGGAAACTCCCATGCGAAAACCACGGCTCTGTTATTAGTTCCCGTGAGGGGGACACTACAGAGAGTGCGCCACTATCGACAAAAGTTTAGCGCGGCCGACATAGTAGGAGCAAAAAGTAGAACTAGATCTTGGCAAGCTTTGACCCGTTACCGACTTACAAGGTTGACCTTACCGACTTTTCATCACCGATTTCGCTAGAATTTATAGGGTATGTTGGGGTTGACGAGGAGTTAAAGTGACCTAAGTGAGAGGACCAGATGGGCAATATTTAAGAAAATAAAAATTGTACAAATTCAACAATACATATAAAGTTTTCGTAGGGCAATTTTCAATCACCGGTTGGCGCAGCGGCAGAAGCTCGAGTTCCATAGTGTGAGGGTCGTAGAAGTTCGTTTCCCCATATGAAGACTTTTTTTTTCTAATCTTCTGTTTAAATTTTACGTTACTTGCACCACAAATATATTTAAATAATGCATAAGGTATTTTATTTATTGATATTTTAAAAAAATGTTACTATTTTCAAAGAATTCAAATTTTGGCATTTCTCATAACTTGGCAAGAGGATTGGGAGGATTGGGCGATTAGGATTGTAATTGAAGCGGACACGAGAAATTTCTTTATAAAATGAGATACTTTTATTATTATAAATAAGTAAATATATATCTGTATATATACATATATAAATGATTTGCAAATAATTTATTGGAATAACTTTTTTTCATTTCTTGAAATATCTGTCTTTGATCTACTGTACCGACCGACTTTTCATTTTCATGCCCACTCTTCATTCAAATAGCGCGCCGCAGCTGGATGTATATCTTTTTAGTTCCGACTAGGGGGACAGTACATAGATAGCGCTACAAACAGTGGCTGCGCTTCTTAACATGGGAGTTTCCACACACTGATTAAAACTGATTAAAACGATGGCTTGACCGAAAGTACTCGTTAGCTTCTGGTCAAATGAATGTCGAATTTGAAAAATGATTTGAGCAGGTTTTTTAGAATTCAGGAAATGTTATTAATGCTGTTTGTTTAAGTAACGTTATCTTGAAATCAGTTTGAAGGACATTAAATGCATCTTAATTTCAGCTCTTGAAGTTAATTCCCTATTCATTATCCATTATACCTACTTCACTAACTGTTTACATCCCATCTTTCATACATATTACAATGCTTTTTATTGTCAGATCGGACAAAATTTGCCAATATTCCCGGAAACTCGTAGTAAACGTATACATCTCGATAATGACCGTAAATGAATCGAAAGAAACCGGTAACTCCATGATTGTAGAGGTAGTACAATAAATAGGGAGCCCGTTACTCTTGTCCGCATCGCACTAAAAATAATCGACAATTTTTTTTTTAATAAGGTTCAGTATCACGTACTGAATGTGAATCAATAAAATGGTTACAAATTAAGGGAGCGGAAGTGCCGCCATTTTGAGGAAAACCGTATTGGCCAATATCTCCGTTACCGTGCATTTTAGGCCAAAAATGGTTATAACCTTTCTTGTAGATAATTGAATTTCCCATCTTTTTTTCTAAATAATTTTTTTTATATCACTTACCGTTTACGACTTATACCACTGTTAACATTTATTTTTTCACTTTTTGACCCGTATCTCTCCTAATAATTGTTTAAACAATAAAATGCTAATAACTTGTCTTTTGAATCCATACATTTTCCACAACTTTTATTTAAAACTTTTTTGTCTAAAGTTAATATTCTTAAAGTTATAACGCGTTCAATGTTGCGCTACTGGGTGCAAGGTTAATAAAAACGAGGTATGCATAGTACAATGATGAAAATTCAATACATATGTAAACAAATATTAATGATATTGACATAATTAACAATAAATACCTTCTTACCTGCAAAAAACAGCGACTTCCCGTTGACATTTTTTAAATATTTGTACAATATTTTTAACAATTCAATAATACTTCATAACCCGAATTGCTCCACGATTATTATCAAATTATCAATTATAAAAATAAAGGGGATTTTTTTTTTAATTAGGTTCAGTATCACGTACTGAATGTGAATTAACAAAATGGTTACAAATTATGGGAGCGGAAGTGCCGCGATTTTGAGAAAAACCGTATTGGCCAATATCTCCGTTACCGTGCACTTCAGGCCAAAAATGGTAATAACCTTTCTTGTAGATAATTGAATTTCCCATCTTTTTTTTGAAATAATTTTTTTTGTATCGCTTACCGTTTACGACTTATACCACTTTTAAAATTTATTTTTTCACTCTTTGACCTGTATTTCTCCTAATAATTGTTTAAACAATAAAATGCTAATAACTTGTCTTTTGAATCCATAAATTTCTCACAACTTTTATTAAAAATTTTTTTGTCTAAAGTTAATATTCTCAAAGTTATAACGCGTTCAATGTTGCGCTACTGGGTGCAAGGTTAATAAAAACGAGGTATGTATAGTACAATGATGAAAATTCAATGCATATGTAAAAAAATATTAATGATATTGACATAATTAACATTAAATACCTTCTTACCTCCGAAAAACAGCGACTTCCCGTTGACATATTTAAATATTTGTATAATATTTTTAACAATTCAATAATACTTCATAACTCAAATTGCTCCACGATTACAATTAAATTATCAATGATATACCGTTGGCCGTTGGTATTTATTGTTAATTATGTCAATATCATTAATAATTTTTAACATATGTATTGAATTTTCATCATTGTACAATGCATACCTCGTTTTTATTAACGTTGCACCCAGTAGCGCAACATTGAACGCGTTATAACTTTGAGAATATTAACTTTAGACAAAAAAGTTTCGAATAAAAGTTGTGGGAAATTTATGGATTCAAAAGATAAGTTATTAAATTTTTATTGTTTAAACAATTATTAGGAGAGATACAGGTGAAAAAGTGAACAAATAAATTTAAACAGTGGTATAAATCGTAAACGGTGAGTGATACAAAAAAAATTATTTAAAAAAAAAGATGGGAAATTCGATTATCTACAAGAAAGGTTATTACCATTTTTGGCCTAAAGTGCACGGTAACGGAGATATTGGCCAATACGGTTATCCTCAAAATGGCGGCACTTCCGCTCCCTTAATTTGTAACCATTTTGTTAATTCACATTCGGTACGCGATACCGAACCTAATTAAAAAAAGAAAAATGTCCTTTATCTTTGATGCGCCACGATATTCTCTATTGATTGTACTAAGATCAGTCAACGATTAATTGACGTATCAGCTGATTTAAAGTTTCATTCTCCCTCCACGTATACACTCGATCCGCCCCTTCCGTAAATTATAATTTTACCAGAGCTCTGGCACGGTTGTACGCGACATGCGCAAAAATGATGACGGCCAGTGACGGCTCGCCACGAAGAAACACTGGGCATTTCCACGCGATTCTCCTTTTAGCCGGTCTATAGTTGACGTTTGAGAAAACATAAATTTCAAACGAACGCATCCAATAGCGAGTTGTCCCGAGTTTACAAATCGTCCTCGCTAATGATCGAACTTAATAGTATTTAAGATGAATCTGACAGCGGGAAATCCGCACGGTAACGGGCTCTTGTACGCCGGCTTCAATCAGGACCAAGGTAATAACGTTTTTGTTTTCTCTCGTTTTGCCAGGACGTCGGAGTACGACGAAACAACATGTTTTATACCTAAGCTCTGACAGCACGATGACGCTAATAACGTAAATATTATTGTTGAGTTTGTCGATCGATCGTTTTGAAGCTTTTTTTTTTTGCTGCGCAATCGATTCTACTGATCCGTTAAGAACAGCGTCGTTGGTATATTGAAAAAAAGAACAAAATTCACACTAATAATTGTCATTTTTTCTATCACTTTATGATATAATAGTCTCATTCTGCAACATCTTTTAACGTGTTGTGTTTATCCTAACCTCTTTTTTCGTTAAACGCACTTTTAACACTTTTACTGACTTTTGCTGAAACATTAATTGTCAATTATTACATTGTTTCGTTTCGCTAATCCAATGGCATTGTCGTTGTTCTTGTTTCAAGGATTTTTCGCATGCGGCATGGAAAATGGCTACAGGGTTTACAATTGCGATCCTCTGAAGGAAAAAGAACGTCACGACTTCAATAACGGCGGTCTCGGATACGTCGAAATGTTATTCAGATGCAACTATCTGGCTCTCGTTGGAGGTGGAGTCAAACCCATATATCCGACGAATAGAGGTAAAGGGGGGATTTATGGGAATCAGATTTCGTCTAACAAAGGTTTTACAGCGAAATTTGTATTGGACGAATAATTATTTTTCTTCATTTAATCTTTACTTTCAGTTATAATATGGGACGATTTGAAAAAGTTACCGGCCATTACGTTAGAATTCAATGCTCCCGTTAAGGGAGTAAAATTGAGAAGGGACAGGATAGTCGCTATTCTGGAAGGAGTCATAAAGGTCTATACGTTTACGCAAAATCCTCAACAGTTGCACGTCTTTGAGACTAATCCAAATCCCAGAGGTCTTTGCGTTTTGTGTCCGAACAGCAATAACTCTCTGCTGGCCTTTCCAGGACGCAGAAACGGTCACGTTCAAGGTTAATTGTAATCTTGATTTATTTTTTTTTTTGTATTTATTTGATGTTTGAGCAAGGTACACGCGGCGCTATGTACCAGTAGGGCGATTTTTTTTTTCGACTTCTTTTTTTCAGTCACCACTCGAAATTTTGTTGGATATGTCGAAAAAGATATTCCCTGAAAGTTACAGCCCTTAATATTAATTCTAAGTACTTTCCCTTGGCGTGAGAAGATTTTCCATCTTAAATACACGTAAATCGAATTTTTTTTTGTTTTTTAAATTTCTATAACTCAGCCGCAATTTATGCTATCATATTGTTCTTGGTTTCGATTTTCTCGGAATGAAACAATCTGAAAAAGTGCCTTTTGCGGCGAAAGTATAAATTGTACTGGTGAGTTGGTACGGGTCATTGAAGTTAATTTTTACCCAAAATTCTCGATTTTTTGCTGTTATCTCCGAAACAATTAACTTTACGAAAAAAATGTAAATGAAAAATTTGTTGGAAATTTAATTTCCTACAAAAAAGGTCCTATCGACCCAATTGCTTAGATTAATATTTCTTGAGATATTGAACTTTAACTTACGAGTAGTATAAAATTTATAAAATATGAAATATTAAATAATAAAAAAATTTTTTTTAAATAAAGTTTAATATCTCAAGAAATATTAATCTAAGCAATTGGGTCGATAGGACCTTTTTTTGTAGGAAATTAAATTTCCAACAAATTTTTTCCTTACATTTTTTTCGTAAAGTTAATTTTTTCGGAGATAACAGCAAAAAAACGAGAATTTTGGATAAAAATAAACTTTAGTGACCCGTACCAACTCACCAGTACAATTTACACTTTCGCCGCAATAGGCACTTTTCTAGATTGTTTTATTCCGAGTAAATCGAAACCGAGAACAATATGATAGCATCCATCTAAAATACACGTAAATCGAATTTTTTTTTTTCAAATTTCTATAACTAAGCTGCATTTTATGCTATCATATTGTTTTTGGTTTCGATTTACTCGGAATAAAACAATCTAGAAAAGTGCCTATTACGGCGAAAGTGTAAAATGTACTGGTGAGTTGATACGGGTCACTGAAGTTAATTTTTACCCAAAAATCTCGTTTTTTTGCTGTTATCTCCGAAACAATTACCTTTACGAAAAAAATGTAAATGAAAAATTTGTTGGAAATTTAATTTCCTACAAAAAAGGTCCTATCGGGCCAATTGCTTAGATTAATATTTCTTGAGATATTGAACTTTAACTTACGAGTAGTATAAAATTTATAAAATATAAAATATTAAATAATAAAAAAAAAATTTTTAAATAAAGTTTAATATCTCAAGAAATATTAATCTAAGCAATTGGGTCGATAGGACCTTTTTCTGTGGGAAATTGAATTTCCAACAAATTTTTCACTTACATTTTTTTCGTAAAGTTAATTTTTTCGAAGATAACAGCAAAAAATCGAGAATTTTGGATAAAAATCAACTTCAGTGACCCGTACCAACTCACCAGTACAATTTACACTTTCGCCGCAATAGGCACTTTTCTAGATTGTTTTATTCCGAGTAAATCGAAACCAAGAACAATATGATAGCATAAAATGCGGCTGTTATAGAATTTTGAAAAAAAAACATCGATTTACGTGTATTTTAGATGGAAAATCTTTTCACGCTAAGGGAAAGTACTTAGAATTAATATTAAGGGCTGTAACTTTCAGGGAATTTGTTTTCCGACATATCCAACAAAATTTCAGGTGGGGACTGAGAAAAAAAAATCGCCCTAATGTACCAGTCTAGACGATTCTTGAACAGAGCAGAGTGAAATTTTCTCAATTATATTCGAAACATTGTTATTTCGAATGTCCTTTCAGCGGATAATCTGAATTTTTTGAATAAATTCATCGTTAGGTAGAATTTCTAATAAAAAAAAATGCAATATATCCTGAAATAGTAATAAAAATGGCAATAATTAGATGGTAAAAATAAAAATGTTAATTTTGATACTCAATTGAAAAAATGTGTTGTACTTACGTCTTATTCTAAAGTTAAAAAAAATGTATTTGCAATCTATAATTGAGTCGCGGCGTGTGTTCTTAGCATCGAAAACTTTTCTCATTTTCTTTTTGTCCGAAACGCAGTCATAGATCTGGCTAATACGGAAAAACAGCCTCTGAACATAGAGGCCCACGAAACTCCACTGTCCTGCATAGCTCTAAATCTCCAAGGCACGAGACTCGCCACTACATCGGAAAAGGGTACACTCATAAGAGTTTTTGACACTCAGAGCGGCGCGATGATCAACGAATTACGCAGAGGGGCCCATCACGCAAATATTTATTGGCAAGTAAACGGCAACGACAAAATATTAATTTCAACAAATATATCAAACTACGATTTAATCGATCCAAGAGTTTTCGCATTATCTTTTATTATCGATTTCAGTATAAATTTCAATCACGACTCGACATGGCTCTGCGTAGCGAGTGATCACGGCACCGTTCACGTATTTGCGGTTGAGGATCAAAAGTTAAATCGTCAATCGAGCCTAGCCTCGGCGACTTTCCTGCCGAAATACTTTAGTTCGAACTGGAGCTTTTGCAAATTTCAAGTTCCCGATGGGCCACAATGCATGTGCGCTTTTGGCGCTGATAATAATAGTATTATAGGTATGTATATCGCAAAATTTAATACCGAACTAAATGTTTTACAACGGCGTCGAATGTTAGTTGAAAAAAAAACAATTTATAGACAGCGCAATCTCAAATTCTCGCTATATCCTGATTTCTCGTCGCATTAAAAAACAACACCGTTCCCATTTTGTTTGTTCGAAGTGATATGCGCGAACGGTAGCTACTACAAGTTCGTTTTCAACAACAAGGGCGAATGCACGAGGGACTTTTACGCTCAATTTCTCGAGATGACCGACGACAGGATGTGACCTATCGATGTTACGGAACGAGCTAACGAGAATCCCTAAAGATCCTAATCCCCCTGTCGGAGTAACATTGATGAAAATTAACGATCAATTGAGCGTGCTTCGCGTTTCGAAAGTGTTCGTCGAGGTAACGCGAAAGGTGTGGCCGGAAATTAATTCCTGCGTGAGCTAATGACGATTGAGAGAAGAAAAAAACTTATGCCTACTTGAAATCCGTTCTATTGAATGGATTAAATGAAATTATTACGCGAGCGGGAACATTGGAAAACGTAAATTTCGTATCGAATTTCTCCGTGAGAATTTTAGTACGGTATTTGTACAAAATCGTTAAATCTCCGTCTCGTCGTGACACTGGGGTTCTTTTTTTTTCATTTTAAACTCTCCGCGCGACTCTCGATCTCACGGAAAGTTCGATCGCGCGTCTCGTTGCGTCACTTGAAATTTACGTTTCACCATTTTGTCCGGTGATTAGAACAAAAATTAAGATATATAAAAATAATAAAAAAAAAAAAGATGGAACGAATTTTGCGACTCGTGTTAAACGAAGAAAATAACTCGTGTATCTCTATACCGATTAATGGAATCTCCCAGCATTCAAGCAAAGGCCGCGTTCCTCAATTCAACTTTCGATCATTCCGTCTCTCACGCATCTCCCGTGTAAAAAACAAACATCACGAAATATCTCGAAATGCGATTTATTTCTCGAGACGGCTAACTCGTCATTGGCTGTTGATGCCGCGGAGCTCGGTCATGCGCGTACTTCAGATCGTACGACCGTAAACGACGACAAACTTTAGGGGGGGGTAAGGTTAATTCGTACAAAAAAAGGCATGTTTTTGTGATTTTTTTGTGACGACGCAGTTGAAATCTCTTTATTAAAACTAATGGTACAGTAAAATATAACATTCGAAGAATATTATATAAAATTTTCACGAAGAAATATTTAAAAATACGGCAATGGCAGCAATTATTCGGACGTGTCTCGGAAAAAAGTAGAATTGCGGTGTCCCTCATAACTCGGTGCTGGATCATCTGAAATGAAAAAATGAAAGTTCATTTGTTAGATAATAGTTTTCCCCGGGTAACGCTGGGAGGGTTTTTCAAAATTTCAATTTTTCAATTTTTTGGAACATTTTGAAGGGAAAAACGCGATTTTTACGAAAAAAAAAAAAAAATTGCGTTTTTCCCTTCAAAATGTTCCAAAAAATTGAAAAATTGAAATGAAAAAATTAAAGTTCATTTGTTAGATAATAGTTTTCCCCAGGTAACGCTGGGAGGGTTTTTCGAAATTTCAATTTTTCAATTTAAAATAAAAAATTGAAAAAAAAATTGAAAAATATTCAATTTATAATAAAAAATTGAAAAATTGAAATTTCGAAAAACCCTCCCAGCGTTACCTGGGGAAAACTATTATCTAACAAATGAACTTTCATTTTTTCATTTCAGATGATCCAGCACCAAGTTATGAGGGACACCGCAATTCTACTTTTTTCCGCGACGCGTCAAAAATTTTTCAATTTTTTGGAACATTTTGAAGGGAAAAACGCGATTTTTACGAAAAAAAAAAAAAAATCGCGTTTTTCCCTTCAAAATGTTCCAAAAAATTGAAATGAAAAAATGAAAGTTCATTTGTTAGATAATAGTTTTCCCCACGTAACGCTGGGAGGGTTTTTTCGACATTTCAATTTTTCAATTTAAAATAAAAAATTGAAAAAAAATTGAAAAATTTTCAATTTATAATAAAAAATTGAAAAATTGAATTTTCGAAAAACCCTCCCAGCGTTACCCGGGGAAAACTATTATCTAACAAATGAACTTTCATTTTTTCATTTCAGATGATTTAGCACCAAATTATGAGGGACACCGCAATTCTACTTTTTTCCGCGACGCGTCCGAATAATTGCTGCCATTGCCGTATTTTTTAATATTTTTTCGTGAAAATTTTATATAATATTCTTCGAATGTCATATTTCACTGTACCATTAGTTTTAATAAAGAGATTTTAACTCCGTCGTCACAAAAAAATCACAAAAACATGCCTTTTTTTGTACGAATTAACCTTACCCCCCCCCCGCAAGAGGAAGGCGCACATGTACCGCGCGACGCGTGAGTGCGAGAGAGATAACTGCAAAAAATCTTATCTGTACTTTTTCCCAAACGGCATAACCGATCGGGATGAAACAAGTTTGGCCACTTTTTGCCATTATACTACAACGGCTAAACTTATTTCATGTCGATCGGTTGTGTCATTTCGGAGAAAGTACATCCCCTTAATCTACAAAGCAGCGCGCTAAGCGCGGGCAGCGATCCTAGTTGCATTAAGGGGGTCAGGCCACTCTAGAGACCGCAAAAATAGGCTCTTTTGGGGATTTTTTTTTTTCAGAAAAACTACAAAATAAATCGAGATTACAAAATAGGATGTTTATTATACATATCAGTGACTGTATACAATAATTTTTTTGAATCGATTAATTGCCAAATGGCGGCTGTACAGCGTCTTTGCGATGACGTCTCCGTTTTTGTTGGCCGGAAACATAACTCGGACAATTTACAACCGATTCACTTGAAATTTTGGATATATATTTAAAAACACATTGTCTATGGAAGTGCGTAGGATTTTTTTCGATATATTGATTTTTCGCCAAATGGCGCACTTCTAAAGTGAAAAGTGAAAAATTTGCTTAAAAAATCGTCGGAAAATTGTTAATAACAAATGAACTATGCAATATAATAAAAAAATCCTATGCACTTCCATAGACAATATATTTTTAATGATACATTCAAAATTTCAAGCGAATCGGTTGAAAATTGTGTGAGTTTTGTTTCCGGCCAACAACAACGGAAACGTCATCGCAAAAACGCTGCACAGACGCCATTTTGCAATTAATCGCTTCAAAAAAATTATTGTATACACTCACTGACATGTATGATAAACATCCTATTTTGTGATCTCGATTTATTTTGTTGTTTTTCTGAGAAAAAAAATCCCCAAAACAGCCTATTTTTGCGGCCTCTAGAGTGGCCTAACCCGTTAAGGGCTTAAGAGCTAAATTTGAAAAATTATTATAAAGGTGATATGGTGAAAAAAAAATTAAATTTCTGATTTCACCTTTTTTATTAACTTTTCAACTGTAAGAGAAAAAAAAATTTTTATTTATTTTTTCCAATATCAACATTATTTTTTACGGGTATAAATGGACTACTGATGAAAACCATGCCGCCCCATTTTCGACATCATAACATCATAAAAAATTATCCAATCTGCAAAAATAAAAAAGAATCTAGTAAAACAATGTAGGAATAATAGTCTGACGGAGGGATTTATTAATTTTTTTCAAAAATGAAGAAATAACACTATTTCGAACTTAAGTATGCAATTGAAAAAAAAAAATAGTGTTTAATAATTTTCAAAAAATTGTCCAACCAAAAAATAAAAAATAAACTCTCGTCAGAGTATAGTGAAAATAATTATCAAGATTAAAAGAAAAAAAAGTTTAAAAATATTAAGAAATTGAGTTATCGTGCTGACAATTGAACTTGCGGCTGGTCTCCCATTTATCGCTATAACATTGTAACGGAGTGGAATTTTCTTAAAAGTTTTTTTTTTATTCTAAAAAGTATTGAGAATAAAAATCTGTAAAAGAATCGATTTTTTTCTGTGAAAATTTCAGGGATATGCGAGCCCTTAAAAAGAGAGACGATGATGAAAAAACGACGAAAAGCCGAATTAAGGAACGGAGCTGAACAAAAAAACAAAAAAAAACAAGTAAATAAAATCATATAGTACGGCGATTGTTGTTGCGCGATAGATTAACATAAGCTTTATTCGTAGTTTTTATCGTACATCCATTATATAAATCATATACACAGACACACCGAGAGAATACAATTATTATTATATTGATTATTAAATGCGTATATTACCATTGAGAAGGGTGAAAAGACGGGGAAAAAAAAGGAATAATGAGGAACACAGCGAGGTTGTAATTTCCAGGGGTGGAAAACAAAAATGTGATATTTTCCAGCATGAAATAGAATAAAACGCCTCGTCACCACGGATGCAAATTGCTTTGGATATTTTTTTTGTTTTTTTTTTTCTCTTTCATTTTCAATAATACTGTTGCATAATCTTATATAGTACAGGGTGCGGCGCGGGAACTTCCTCATTTAAAACAATGATAAAACAAAAAGTATCGAAGGTATCATTTAAATTGTTTTTTTTTACATAGCGGTACATTTAAAGTTTTTTTTTTTATTATTTTTTGAAAATGATTTTTTTTACATAGCGGTACATTTGAAGTTTGATTTTTATTATTTTTTGAAAATGATTTTTTTTTACATAGCGGTACATTTGAAGTTTTTTTTTTATTATTTTTGAAAATGATTTTTTTTACATAGCGGTACATTTGAAGTTTTTTTTTTTATTATTTTTTGAAAATGATATCTTGAAGGTGGCCACCGTTCTGCTTAATACATTGTGAGAGTCGAAATCCGAAGTCTTGGTCCACATTGTCCAGCATTTCTGTGTCGATCTTGTCGACAGCTATTGTACTGGAACAAAACCCCGAAAAATTCATGAGCGAAACCCCTACATGCAGAACGCGTGACTGGCGCGCGTTATCCAGAAACGGCATTATTGGACCATGATTTTTTGAAGAGAACAATAAAGCGATTATAGTCACTTCTGAGCGTTATCTCAAGATGGTAAAAGAATTATTTTCTTCCTGAACTTGAAGAAATGGATGTAGGGGATGTGTGATTTCAACGAGATGGCGCTACGGCTCGCACGGCAATTGCCATGTCTCTCTTGCGTGAACACTTCCCCGAATGTCTTATCTCTTCAAGGTACTAATCTGGTAACTAAAGCCGATTTTCATGTCTTTTTTGGAGGGCGGTTTTTTTGTGGGAAAATAAAAATGAATCGTTTTGGATATTTAGGATATTTTTATTTACATATTGAAGATACAAAAAAAAATTTTTTTCAAAAAATTTAATAGTTTGTTATTATTGTTATTAATGATCGAAGTTGGCACCTCGAAAAAAAAAGCGCGTGGATGGCCCCGGTGATTTTGGCTCTTGATGTTTTTTTGGAAAAAAAAAACTTTTTTTTCCAAAGTCCGCCATTTTGTTATTTATCTGTGAAATTTAACTTTGATAGTTCCGACCAGAATGACATGTCTATAGATTGAGAATTATCAAGAATTTTCGAGTTCAGATAACATCAAGAGCCAAAATCACCGGGGCCACCCACGCGCTTTTTTTTCCGAGGTGCCAACTTCGATCAATAATAATAAGAATAAACTATTAAATTTTTGGAAAATTTTTTTTTTTTTTATCTTTAATATGTAAATAAAAACATCCTAAATATTCAAAACGATTCATTTCAATTTTCCTACAAAAAAAAAACTCCCTCCAAAAAAGACATGAAAATCGGCTTAAGTTACCGGACTACCACCTCAAGAGGTGATTTAGAGTGGCCAGATTTAGCATCCGGTGATTCTTTTTTTATGGGGATATATTAAATCCTTGGTGTATACCAATGGTCCGAAAACCCTCGATGAGCTGAAGAACAATATTCGTGATGCTATCGTCAAGATCGACACTGAAATGCTGGACAAAGTGGACCAAAACCTCAGATCTCGACTCATTGTCTCTGACTCATCATTTTCAAAAAAATAATTAAAAAAACTTTAAATGTACCGCTATGTAAAAAAAAAAATTTTAAATGATATCTTCAATACTTATTGTTTTATCATTGTTTTAAATAAGGAATTTCCCGCGCCGCACCCTGTACCTTGAAACATTGAGAAATTCCCTTAAAGAGAGAGATTTTATGTTTAGTAAAACTTTTCTTGCATTCCATTAATTTTGGAGGGGGCGGGTGACGCTTAATTTTGCTCTTTATCACAGCCATACAGTGCCCGCGTGTTATCAAGCGACTCCTCGGAACTTTCCGAGTTCCTTCGACGATCTATTTTTCGTTAATACGTTTTGTTTTTCTTCCCTCTCGTTCTTTCAAACTTCGTAAGGTTTCGTTGCCAAACTCGACGAGGAGGCCGAACATTCGGTCATCGATTGCGTCTCTTTCTTCTTTATATCGTGAATCTCGTGTATCAATCCTTTCTTCCTGTTCAGACTCATATAAGTACTCCATACAACGTAAATACTGTAGAAATTGATTATCACGGTGCAGCCGCAGATGAGTGCTGAAAGAAAAAGAGCGGTAAAATGACGGCGATTTGAAAGAATGTTTGTTTTCGATCTTACCGTTCATGCATTTCGATATATTTAATATCGGTTTTGTGCTCACGAAGAGTACGAGAAGTGTTGCTAATTCTATTACATTTATGTAAATCCAGGGTAGCATAAAAATACGATGATTCTGCAAATCGAAAGGTGAAAGGAACGTTACAAAAAAGTTTGAGTTTAGTGTGCGATCTTGTATTTTTTTTTTAACTATTTTTCTCATCAGCGTAGCTCACCGACAAAACTCCGTACAGCAGGAGTAGGATAAAGACCAAATGAGCGAGAACAAACGAAAGATAGTACCACATCTCGTCGACTTTACCTGCGAGCAACGGTTACAAAAATCATTTTTCTATTTTCTCATTTTCGCCGTCAACAAACTTTTCATTTTTCTTCTTTGTCTTGTTTCTTATTTCATTCAAGGATCCCGCTCAACCTTTGGCATTGCAACCGGCTATTGTCATTCTCTTGATGTTCAGAAGCACGGAATTATCATCATCAAAGACTCCACGATCCATCGCGTCCTCGGCGTCTCGTTCCACCATCTCGCGGATATCAACGGCGTGAGTCAATGCAAGAATGCAGAAAGTCACTGCGATACCGACTGCGGACTGTGAGTAAAAAAACAACAACAACACTGCCATAAAAATTTAAAGGTTACGGATAACGTAGAATTTGCAAAGAAACGATGTTTTTTTTTTGCTCAATCGATGCTTTATCATAATAAAAATAAGTTGCTGTTCGATTTGTAGCGAAAAAAGATTTTTCTTCACAGACTTTGAGCGTAAAACATAAGCCTACCTTCGGCACAGTCATAGAGTTTTGTTCTCATTGGCGTGATAAATAACTTCGACAATTTTTAACCGGAGTGACTTCAAATTTTTAAATTATGTTTCTAATTGCATTTCGCAGAGAAGTACGCACGGAATTTCTGATTAATTAAAAACTTTCCATTTTACGAGCAGTTTTATACGAAATTTTTCACTGGAAATTCACCTTTTTAACTTCAAACGCCTACAATATCCGAATAAAACAATATTTTTCAAATTCCGTACGTACTTATCTAAATATTCTAATGTAGATTAACGTGAAATTTTTTTTTCTGTTTAAGGCCAAAAATTGTCGATGCCAAATGTCATGCCGCGGAGCACCTTAAAAAAAAGATACCAAAAGTAAATAGCATTAGTCGGCACATTTTGTATAACAAAAAAACAGAAAGAAATATTTTTTATTAGCTTGATATTTATACTAAATAAATGTGTAATTAGTTTTATAAATATATCACTTTTTCATTAAAAAAAAATGATTTTACATCGGCTACCGTGGCCAGACCCCTAAATACATCACAGTGAAAACTTGAAAAAAAAACTAATAATTGCAACGAAGGATACCAAGAGCATCGAGTCTGCGTAATGAAAATTTCAAAAAGATAGCATAGCGATTCAAAAATGTTTCTTCAATATTCAATTTTCATTTATTTTTAGACTTTTTTAACACAATTTTCCCTGCGATCATCGACTTTTGTAATCTTAGATGTTGAAAGAAAAAAAAACATTAGTAAGGGTGCGTCTATAAAACTGTGTTGTTTTAGGGCAATTTTTGTTTTCGACTATTTTTTTTTTTCAGTCGCCACCCAAAATTTTGTTGGATATGTCGAAAAAGAAATTCCCTGAAAGTTACAGCCTTTAATAGATAGATTTATTTCCATAAGTATAGCGTCCTACGCTTTGTACATCTTTGTTTCATAATAATATCACAATATTTACAGCCGCCCACTTTCCTTTCTTTGCTTCTATACATTGCAAGTTTTCCTAGCCTACCTTAAATCGATTCAGCCCTTAATATTTAATTCTAAGTACTTTCCCAAAGCGTGAGAAGATTTTCCATCTAAAATATACGTAAGTCGAATTTTTTTTCTTTCAAATTTCTATAACTCAGCCGCATTTTATGCTATCATATTGTTCTTGGTTTCGATTTACTCAGAATAAAACAATCTGAAAAAGTGCCTTATGCGGCGAAAGTGTAAATTGTACTGTTGAGTTGGTACGGGTCACTGAAGTTGATTTTTACCCAAAATTCTCGTTTTTTTGCTGTTATCTCCGAAACAATTAACTTTACGAAAAAAATGTGAACGAAAAATTTGTTGGAAATTTAATTTCCTATAAAAAAGGTCCTATCGACCCAATTGCTTGGATTAATATTTCTTGAGATATTGAACTTTTTTTATTTTTTATTTATTTTTTATTCTTTAATATTTAATATTTTATAAGTTTTATACTACACATAAGTTAAAGTTCAATATCGCAAGAAATATTAATCTAAGCGATTGGGTCGATAGAACCTTTTTTGTAGGAAATTAAATTTTCATCAAATTTTTCATTTACATTTTTTTCGTAAAGTTAATTGTTTCGGAGATAACAGCAAAAAAACGAGAATTTTGGGTAAAAATCAACTTCAGTGACCCGTACCAACTCGCCAGTACAATTTACACTTTCACGGCAAAAGGCACTTTTCTTGATTTCGATTTACTCAGAATAAAACAATCTAAAAAAGTGCCTTTTGCGGCGAAAGTGTAAATTGTACTGGTGAGTTGGTACGGGTCACTGAAGTTGATTTTTACCCAAAATTCTCGTTCTTTTGCTGTTATCTCCGAAACAATTAACTCTACGAAAAAAATGTAAACGAAAAATTTGTTGGAAATTTAATTTCCTATAAAAAAGGTCCTATCGACCCAATTGCTTAGATTAATATTTCTTGAGGTATTGAACTTTTTTTATTTTTTATTTTTTTTTATTATTTAATATTTCATATTTTATAAATTTTATACTACTCATAAGTTAAAGTTCAATATCTCAAGAAATATTAATCTAAGCAATTGGGTCGATAGGACCTTTTTTGTAGGAAATTAAATTTCCAACAAATTTTTCTTCTACATTTTTTTCGTTAAGTTAATTGTTTCGGAGATAACAGCAAAGAAACGAGAATTTTGGGTAAAAATCAACTTCAGTCACCCGTACCAACTCGCCAGTACAATTTACACTTTCACGGCAAAAGGCACTTTTTTAGATTGTTTTATTCTGAGTAAATCGAAACCAAGAACAATATGATAGCATAAAATGCGGCTGAGTTATAGAAATTTGAAAAAAAAAAAAAATTCGCTTTACGTGTATTTTAGATGAAAAATCTTCTCACGCTTTGGGAAACGTACTTAGAATTAATATTAAGAGCTGTAACTTTCAGGGAATTTCTTTATCGACATATCCAACAAAATTTCGGGTGAGGACTGAAAAAAAAATAGTCGAAAAAAAAAAATCGCCCTAGTGTTGTATCCATGAAATTTTACCGAATGTTACATGGATCCTCTGAGCTCAAATTTCACGATGCTGTCGCTATTTTTTTAATCATCTTTGGATAGGTAAAACACTAAATATCGTCGATACGATACCAGCGCGAGGACAGTCGAAGAGTAACCAAAAATATACAATAGTAATAAGGTTTAAGGGCTTACATACTCCAGACATTTTCAAAAAATTGATTTTTCTTTACAGATTTTTATTCTTCGTACTTTTAAGAATTAAAAAGAAAAACATTTTTTAGAAAATTCCACTCCGTTACAAAGTTATAGCAATAAATGTGACCTCACATCGTGGTGGTACGGCTACCTGACTAAACTTTAAACGCGTTTTTCTCGAAAGCATGTTTTTAGACAGTTTTTTTTTATTTTTTTTTAAGACAATATTTTTTAACTTTTTTTTTAAGTCTTGATAATTATTTTCTCTATAGTCTGACGAGAGGTTTTCTTAATTTTTTGGTTGGACAATTTTTTATAAATTAATAAACACCAATTTTTTTTTTTTTCAAATTGCACACTAAAGTTTGAAATACTGCCATTCCTATATTTTTGAAAAAAAAAAAAAAAAATCCCTTCGTCAGACTATTGCTACTACATTATTTCACTAGATTCTTTTGTATTTTTGCAGATTGGATAATTTTTGGTGAAGTTATGATGTCGACAAGGAGGCGCCATGGTTTTCATCAGTAGTCCATTTGCACCCATAAAAAGTAATGTTAATTTTTATTTTTTTTATTTTTAATTTTTTTTCTCATAGTTCAAAAGTTAATAAAAAATGTGAAATCAACAATTTAATTTTTTTTCCATCATATAACCGTTATAATAATTTGACACAAATTTACTCGGTTTTCAGCGTGTGCAGTGGTATGTGAGCCCTTAAATTGACGTTTTTAAAAAATTATATTTCAGCTTGGACGATTTGTGAAAAACGTTCGTGAGTAAAACGAAAAAAAAACACAACAAACTTACCAGCTGCACAATGGCAATGAGGACGGTGCCCTGCTTAAGTGTAAAGCAGTGGAAACAGTTGTTCAAAGGTCTCGGAATCATCGATGAGTAAAACATGATTGATCAGCTGGTATCGTAAATCTCACTTCGATCAAATTCTCACTCAAGCCTATTATTTATTTTCACAAAAAAAAAACGAGAAATCTTACGATTTTTTTTTCTCTTCTTTACAGTGCTGGAATCGTTCTTCATGCAGCGAGAGCGGCAGTACAATCAATAACATTCACCGTTTTATACGTCTAACGACAGTGCTAAAAAAAAAAAAGTACAACGGGTCAGAACGCCCATAAAGGACGTTGGGTCGAATCGATACTGCAGACAATTTTATCACTCAACAAGCACGCGAGATCGCGTCGCAAAATTTCGTAATGACATTTTTTTTTTCTTTTAACTTTGCGAATATATATTTTAATTCGGCTGTTACACGGCCGGCACTACTGTTGGTCGTTTTACGGGGAAATTATTTACGATATATTTTTTCTCCGTTCGCACGGATCAAACGAGAATGGGGACGAACGATGATCGTTATCCGAGCTCTTTTACAGCCCCCGTGAAATATTTTCCTCTCGACATGCGCGTTTACTTCTTGACCCACTACAGCACGTTCCAAGAAAACTACCCTTGTCGTTATTTTTTTTCATAACTATTATTTCTGAACGATCTAAGGGACATTCAAAATTTTTAATTCCTCACCGAACCCCCACAAACATTTTTTTATCATTTTTTAAATAATTTCTTTTATTTGTTCACTCATTCGTTTGTTTAGAGGGTTTAGAAACAAAAAAGGTTAATACACCTTTGTTTAATACTCTAAAAGACGGGACAATTTGAGATTCCATGGGGCATAATGGTCGTCGTTGTCGAAGAAGTTTGTTCGATCGTCAATAATTGAGCAATCAGTTTGCGATCGTAGTCATAGAAACGTTAATGTCACTCCTGTAACTTCCGAATGTTGTCTTGATGTTTTATTAACCGCGAGAACGCCGGGACGCGCAATTCGACAATTGTTAATTCAAAAGGATTATAAAATAAGAATTATAACGTGAATTATAGATGTTTTAGATTTTAAATTGAACAAATGAATCGAAATGTTCAAAGGGTGGGTGTGGGTGTCGGGGCATTTCACAATCCTCCAAGGGCAAAGTATAGCGAGGAGACCAGAGATTTGATAAAGCGTGAGTTGAATAATTTCCGTAAAAAATTGTAAATTCTAAAGATACGTGGAATTTCCAACAACGGCCTCAAAATTCCCGAGAGATCGCACGGAAAATTTTACATATTTATTTTGTCGTACCGTTTTTTTCAGTATACTTATTAGGGTGGTTCTTAATTTGGCGATGTTGGAAATTCTTTGGTATTGTTCCTCAAAAGTAATCAACGTATCTAGAAAAAAAATTGGGCGCAAGCGGAACTTTGTCCAATAATTCTAACCCACCCCCACCGAGCTGTCGAATTTTTATATGAAAAAATGCATGCATTCAAAATTTTGTTAAGAAAATTGTTTATTATTTCAAAACTATTTATGATAAAAGAATTTTATATAACGTTTTTTGTAGGAAATTTAATGCTCTACAAAAAAGGTATCTCGTGAAATTCTCGTGAATCTAATATTTATCACGTAATTAGCAAAAAACTGTCATCATTTATTCCAAAAGTCGATCATTATGGTCAAAACAGGAGTTTGACGTCGAATAGCTGCAATTTATTTTCCGTATGTATATAAGATTATGAGGAAATACGTAGCGCACTCAACAATGGAATGTAGACAATATTAAAATTTTCAATTTTATCAATTTTTTTGCGAATTATAATGAATGATGTCATATATTTAAAAAATCAACTTACAATAATGAATTACATCGGTTGGAGCAAAGTTGCTTTGTTAATATCAGGATTTTTTTTTAATATTCTTCAATTATTTGTACAATGAATTTTTTCTGATCTTCGTCATAACTGAGACGATCATTGTACTCTGTAATAAGTTTCACTCCTTTTTCTACAACATCGTTAACCACTTTAATTCCTTTAACTATTTTTAAGCCTTGTAAACAATTTTCATTAGAAATCCACTCGCTCACAGCGATATCAAAAAATGAGGAGTTGATTTCAAATCTTTCGAAAATAAGCCATCGATTTGGAACTGATAAAGAAATCAATGTCCTTATCGATCAAAGAAGAAAAATTTATCATGAATGATAATAAAATTGATAAAATTGAAAATTAAAATATCGTTCACATACTGTTATCGAGTGCACTACGTATCTCATCATATTTCTAATTGCATATGAAGAGTACATTGCAGTTTTTCGACGTCAAACTCCTGTTTTGGCCATAATGATGGACTTTTGGAATAAATGATGACAGTTTTTTGCTAATAACGTGATAAATATTAGATTCACAAGAATTTTACTAGATACCTTTTTTGTAGAGCATTAAATTTCCTATAAAAACACAATATAACATTTTTTTATCATGAATAGTTTTGAAACAATAAACAATTTTCTTAAGGGAGAGGTAAGGGTTTCAGCGTAAAAAAAAAACACTTTTTTTGCGATTTTTTTTCTCAAATATGGATTGAGCAATTTTATTCGAACCTTTTGTACATTATTGAGCATACTTTTGACAATGTTGTGTAATTTTTTCATGCAGAAATATTGAAGCCTAAGCCCGTAACGGAGCTTCCCCCAGAACGTCTTGGAAAAAAAACAATTTGCGGTGTTCATTATAACTCGGCCGGAAATTATCCGAAAATGAAAAACCATGAAAATTTAGTCAAATTATAATCAAATCTTCCCCCCAACGTTCTCTGATAATTTTTTTTTTCATTTAAACATTTTTGCCGGCCATCTAAAGTGTGAACTGTTATTTTCCACGAGAAATTCCGCCATTTTGTGGGTGGGAAACACCCTTAATGTAAAAAAAAAAAAATTTACTAAACGTTGGGGGGAGGTATTTTATATGTAGAAAATGTGTACAAAGTTTGAAATGAATCGGTCAAGTGGTTTTTAAATGGCAGTGAACACGGACTTTGAAAAAGTAGTTTTGAGAAAAACGCGTCTAAAGTTTATGAAGTAAAAAAGTGCCCGCAGCTGTTAGAGGTATAGCGTTAAAGGCCAGGAGATTAATAAGACAATAACTTCAAGAATATTGCTTAGATCGGTTTAAAATTTTAAGGACATATTCTTGAAATGTTAAACAATAAGATAGGACAAAAAAAAAAATCGATTTTTCGAAAGTGAAAACCCTTACCCCGCCCTTAATTCCTTTAACTATTTTTAAGCCTTGTAAATAATTTTCATTAGAAATCCACTCGCTCACATCGATATCAAAAAATGAGGAGTTGATTTCAAATCTTGCGAAAATAAGCCATCGATTTGGAACTGATAAAGAAATCAATGTCCTTATCGATCAAAGAAGAAAAATTTATCATGAATGATAATTAAATTGATAAATTTGAAAATTTAAATATCGTTCACATACTGTTATCGAGTGCACTACGTATCTCATCATATTTCTAATTGCATATGAAGAATACATTGCAGTTTTTCGACGTCAAACTCCTGTTTTGGCCATAATGATGGACTTTTGGAATAAATGATGACAGTTTTTTGCTAATAACGTGATAAATATTCGATTCACGAGAATTTTACAAGATACCTTTTTTGTAGAGCATTAAATTTCCTATAAAAACACAATATGAAATTTTTTTATCATGAATAGTTTTGAAATAATAAACAATTTTCTTAACAAAATTTTGAATGCACGCATTTTTTCATATAAAAATTCGATTTTTATAAGATCTTGCGCCCAATTTTTTTTCTGGATATGTTGATTACTTTCAAGGAACAATACCAAAGAATTTCCAACATCACCAAATTAAGAACCACCCTAATACTTATCTTGTTATTTTGTATTCAGTGCTTATGGAGGAATCGAAATTGTCTATGATGCAGAAAACATCGATACAGAACGCTGTCGATCGTGGTGAATCGCTTCCACCCCCTTCCAGACATAGCACAATTACGACTGACAAGTCCGAAGTTACTTTTCCCTCTTACTGGAAAAAAAGATCGCAGAAGATAATAGTTAGCAGCGGTGCTTACGACAGAGAACAGTACAGGAGAACTGCACCGTTACGTAAGTCCATGGAATAATATAATTGTTTGTTATTGACTAAATTGCGAGTTTTGTCACGCAACGATTTAAAAAGATTTTAGTAGAAATGAGAATGAATGGTAAAAAATTATAATTTCGTTGCAGCTAACAAGGAAATGCAGAAGCGTCATCTCGCTTGCATGATGGCCTATGGAAAGGACATGCCACCTACACCCCATGGACCAAAAGTTCTTCACAAAGGACGAGACGAGCTTGACTTGCCAGAAGACGTTGATCCTCTTCGTGATTGTGAGTTACAACATTTTTCAAACGTCCTCGTAACAAATTTCTTTCCTCCTCTTAACGATACGCGTAATTAATATTTCTTTTCAAACACAGTGGTACAAGGAATTCGCGAGAGAATGGAGTTTCTCAACGACATGGAGAATATGGGACTTGGCAAGAAGTATCGTCCGATAATACATCAGGAAATTGCGCAAAAAATTCGTACGATCGAGTCATTGGATAATCGTAAATCAGCGGAGATACGCAAAGAAATAGAGCATCTTAAGTATCAAGTACCATCGCCGAAACCATTTCCCATCGGAGAACTCGAGGATTCTTAAAGCAAATACGACTGAGCAACCCAAAGTGATTAAAAACACAAAAACTAACCGAGAGAAATGAAGAAAATATTTTCTTCTATTGTACTTGGGACTTTCGGCAAAAATAAATCAAATTCAATCATTGACGGTATTTTCGTAATACCTCATATTTAACTGAGGAAGAAGCACATGTACCATGTGACGCATGAGTGCGACGGGAATGGCTAAAATTCTTATCGGGTCTTTCTCCAAAATGGTACAACCGATCGGGGATGAAAAAAGCTTAGCCACTTTTTGCCACAATACTCCAGTGACTGAGCTTGTTTCATCAAAATTGGTTGTGTCATTTCGGAGAAAGTAGATTTCGCGTTTTCGAAGTGACAAGCTGGTGTGATACATTCCCTTAACCTCTTTTAGAGTTCAGCTCGTAACTTTTTCTTTCAAAAAACGTTGGTTTATCATTGATATCAGTGATCGGATCCAACACTTCAGATTCGAATATCCGGGTATCCGGGTATTCGACTACCCGAGTATCCGGGTATTCGAGTACCCGAGTATCCGGGTATTCGAGTACCCCGAGTATCCGGGTATTCGAGTACCCCGAGTATCCGGGTATTCGAGTACCCGAGCATCCGGGTATTCGAGTACCCGAGTAGCCGGGTATTCGAGTACCCGAGTATCCGGGTATTTGAGTACCCGAGTATCCGGGTATTCGAGTACCCGAGTATCCGGATATCCGAATAATCGCGGATACGGGTAACCGGGTAATAACGAATAAAGTCGGGTTTTTCGCGTACAGGCTCAAATAGGACCGACGGCGCGAAAAAAAAAATGATATTGTATTAGTGTGGTCATCAAATAAGCCGAAATATAGGGCGTTAATAGTTACCATTGAAAAAAAATTGGAAAATAACTTGTACCAAATATGCTCTGTTCAAAGAAATTGTGCAAAGCTACGGTAAAAATGAAAACTTAGTGTTGACGAATCAGACGTCACGGTTTTCCAATTTATAATAATTGTGTGTTTACTCGGAAAAACATTTTACATGTGACTCCCACAATTTTTTAGAATCTGCTGTTACGATCACAATTTCTTGCCTGCGCACATTAAGAATAGCCGAGATCCGCTTCTTCACATTCTATATTTTCTCTCCAACTCTAAAGTTCATAAAAACTGCACACACGCCCATAAAGCAAATATACATTTCAGAAACTAAGGATATTTATTAAATAATAATAAATCGTGATGAAAAAATAATATTAAAGATGCAAATAGTGCAGGTCAATGTTGATTACGTTCTTATGAAATGAGCATGTGTTTCCCTAACATTGTATAGAAGATTATGTCATTGCTTTTTTAATCTACACCAGAATGTTTTATTGAAATTGTAATTTTTGTCGGATGTGAATTACAGTAAAGAAATAGTTCGGTAATAATAGTAAATACGCCTGCAAGATTCTTTCCAAGAATCTTCGTTATAATGATAATCTAAGTTGTTTAACATTGACATCAGTCGGTAAAAATAAAAAATGGTCAACTAAACGATCGGACATGAACACCGATATAATCCCGGTTTCTCAATCTTCCGGTAATGATTCATTATTCGTCTTATAAATGTACTTCGCAAACATTGTTCTTGGCAACATCTACGCATGCCTCACAAATTGTGTAAATTGAACAATTATTTTCAGCATTTTTCGGCATCAATTATCGGCGGTAATTGCCCGATATTATCCGTTATTATCCGAGTACCCGGTTATCCGGATACCCCGAAACTATCCGTATACCCGAATCCGTTATTACCCGGATATTATCGAGTTATCCGGAAACGTTCAAGCTCTACTTGTCAGCCATAAGAATCTGTGTATAAGAACTTTAAAGAAGTCATATTTCAAACTATTTTTTTAATAAACTAAACGGTATATCGTTTTGAAATTTTTGAGAATATATCAATCAAATATTTCTCTATATGTATGCTAAGTTTCAGATCTTAAACTTGGAAAATTCGTTTTACATAAAATTCGCTCGAACCTCCTTAAATTGAAATTTTTCAAATATCTTCAAAATCGACCGCTTTTTAGACTCCATCTCGCGTCCGATGCGTGTGTTTTTAGTACGTTATTTTGTGGGTGTGTCGCTGGGGTGCGTAATAAAGCGGAAAGCCAAAGCTCATTTGTGAATTCGCGGTGATTTGCGGCGAAGTGATAAGGCAAAGCGTGGCTAAATCCCAATGTAAATAAAATCATATCGCGAATAAGAAAGAAACAAAACTCAAAAATGATGTTTCTTTATGTTCTCGTCCCGTTGGTCGTCTTAATTGGTCTTCTTCGCAAATGTCGCGAGTGTACCTGGGGACGATGCAAGGATACGAGCAATTTGCAGGGACGTGTTTATCTCGTTACCGGTGCAAATTCCGGCATCGGCAAGGAGACCGTCCGCGAACTTGTCAAACGTAATGCACGAGTAATAATGGCGTGCAGAGATATCGATAGCGCGAAAAACGTTGTTTCGGAAATTCGCAGAGTAACGACGACCGGCGAAATGGTAAGCTTTTGGTTATATGAATGTTTCTAAAAAATTTCATTGTATTTGCGGTTTTTCAGTATTTTTACTCCGTAAAATGTACTGAGGCATTTGAGAGCGTGTTCAAGACCATTTTTTATAAATAAAACGAACCGACTAGGAATAACGCTGTTTCGTACTTTGCAGATTCCAATGGAACTCGATCTAGCTTCCCTGACGTCTGTACGAAAGTTTGTCGAATTGGTTCTCAAAGATTTTCCTGAGATTCATGGGCTCATAAACAACGCCGGCGTCTATATACCTCTGAAGGATCAAGCTCTCACCAAAGACGGCTTTGAAATTCATTTTGGCGTCAATCATTTGGGCCATTTTCTTCTTACAAATTTGCTTCTGGACCGCCTGAAAGAATCTTCTCCCAGCAGGTTGGTGCACGGTGGTTCCTTTTTTGTTTTGGTAAGTATGGAGCAAAGAGGGACTTGCCTTTAATATATGTTGTCTAGGGACCCTTTCTGAACAATTTTTTCCTCTGACACAATTGGGGGTCGTTATTTATTAAAAAGTTATCTATATAAATAAAAATCAATTGCCGCATGTATGACGGATCATCACTTGAGAACGGCTCGACCGATTTGGCTGATTTTTTTTTTTGTTGTGTTCGTAATATTCAGAACAAGGTTTGTATGAAAGAAATTTTTTGGAAAATCCACCTGAAAAGTCAGAAATTTGAAAAATATGGAAATAATATATGAAAATATCAATAAAAAAAATGTGACGTTCAGTTTGAAAGTTCTGCTGTCACATGTTTCATAACGAAAAAAAATGTGACGTTCAGTTTGAAAGTTCTGTTTTTATAACAACAACAAATTCCGCATTGAATGTTGATATTTTGCGAAAAAGAATTTAATTGAAAGCGATATGTCATTTCGTGGTTTATTTCTTTGAAAAAAATGCCACCAGTCGGACGTCCAATGCGGAAGTGATGATCCGTCATACATGCGGCAATTGATTTTTATTTATATAGATGAAATATTAAATAATAAAAAAAATAAAAAATAAAAAAAGTTCAATATCTCGAGAAATATTAATCTAAGCAATTGGGTCGATAGGACGTTTTTTATAGGAAATTACATTTCCAACAAATTTTTTGTTCACAATTTTTTCGTAAAGTCAATTGTTTCGGAGATAACAGCAAAAACGAGGATTTTGGGTGAAAATCAACTTCAGTGACCCGTACCAACTCATCAGTACAATTTACACTTTCGCCGCAGAAAGCACTTTTTCAGATTGTTTTATTCTGAGTAAATCGAAACCAAGAACAATATGATAGCATAAAATGCGGCTGAGTTATAAAAATTTGAAAAAAAAAAAAAAAAAATCGATTCACGTGTGTTTTAGATGGAAAATCGTCTCATGCTTTGGGAAAGTACTTAGAATTAATATTAAGGGCTGTAACCTTCAGGGAATTTCTTTTTCGACATATCCAACAAAATTTCGGGTGGGGACTGAAAAAAAAAAATAGTCGAAAATAAAAATCGCCCTAATCTATATATATATAAATGAATCCCTATTTCACTTGGTCACGCCGTAACTTGAGAACGACTTTACCGATTTCATTCATCTTTTTTTTTTCATGTTTTCTAATGCTGTGTAGAAGGTTCTTACGGGAAGAAAAATGAAGAAAATTGCGCAGAAAATTGGAAAATTTCAGAGAACTCAACGACTATTTAACCTTCGCGCGTTTGACAGTTCCCGCGAAGCAAATGTGATTTAATAGATGGATCGGTCGGCATCTATCGATAAAAAAATTCATTTATTCATTTCTTAGTGCACAGTCCATTCGATCCGAACGTTTATCCAGTTTTGAGTATGTTGAGTGAGTTTTTTGAGAAGTGTTTGTTCATCGCAATTAGTTCACCGCAATCACGGCTTATATTAAAAGTTTAATTTAATATCGATTTTTTGTAAGTTTTGATAGACTGACACGTGGTATAAATGCTTATACAGAAACACTAAGGGGGTCAATTTTTTATTTTCAGTTACAATAAACACTATGTTTTGGAAATAATTTTGTTTTAAATTAATTATTCCAGTTCGAATTGAATATTCATAGCTCAGACAGGACAACGTCTGTCGGGTCAGCTAGTTAACAAATAAAGTCAATAATTCATATAGCTATTTTCCTTATAGCAGTAACATACCAAAAGTTTTATCCGTCCTCATTGTTCGTTAAAAAGTTATTAACAAAAGAAAATTCATAAATAGAATATGAAATACTTGCATGGTGGCCAGTACACGTATGACCCACCGCATACCATAGACAAACCAAAATCAACCCAAAACAACCCCAGTAACCTAAAGAAACAAACAAACAAACCCAACAAACAAATTCAAAACAAACCTAAACTAAATAAATAATAATATAAATAATGAATGAAACATAATATAAATAATGAATAAAACATAATATAAATAATGAATAAAACAAATAATTGTTTGTTTATATGTATGTTTGCGTTGTTTTTGGCTTGTTTTTGGGCTATTTTTGGGTTGTTTTTGGTTTGTTTTTGGTTTATGTTTGGGCTGGTGAGTGGAGGATTGCAGGGGGGCGCAGCCCACCCTCTCATGCTTGTGCTGTTCACCATACACTAGAACAATTAGTTCATGTTTGATTTATGAAACTTTTTTTGTTAATAAATTTTTAACAAACAATGAGCGACGGATAAAACTTTTTGTATGCTACTCAGGGGTGTATTCGTAACAACAAATGTGAAGGACAAGATGATTAGGACTGGCTGGTATAAGGAAAATAGCTATATGAATTATTGACTTTATTTGTTAATAACTTTTTAATAAATAACGACCCCCCATTGTGTCAGCGGAAAAAGTTGTTAAGGGTCCCTACACAACATATATTAAAGGCAAGTCAATCGGAAGTGGGGTCCCCTTTGCTCCATATTTACCTTTGTTTTTTTTTAAACGCCGCAAAAGTCAAATTTTCCAACAAATATTGGACAAAATAACTAATATCTCAGGTATCTTTATTTTCTCTTCAATTTTTTAAGAAACGTTAAATTCACTAATCCTTAATTGGACAACAAGTATTGGTAAATTTTTAATATTCATTGGAATATCGATAAGTTTCCAATATTTATTTAAGCACTGGTAATTTTCCAATATCTATTGGAGTATCGGTCAATTTAAAATGTTTATTAGAGTATTGGTAAATATCCAATATTTATTGTAGCCTAAGTTTCCAATATTTACTGAAATATTGGTAAGTTTTCAATACTTATCGAAGCATCGTTAACCTAACGTTCAATTTTTTACCGAATGTTTTCCAGAATCATTGTCGTTACATCGAAACTTTTGGAATCCGGCAGAATTGACTTTGACAATTTGAATGGTGAATTGGGACTGCCGGCAAAGGGACGGATGAATCCCGCTTATTGCAATTCGAAATTGGCAAATGCTTACTTCGCGATGGAATTGTCGAGAAGAATGCAAAATACTGGTGTGAACGTTTACATGGTTTGCCCAGGTTTCACATACACGGGTCTCTTCAGATATGTGAAAAGAAGCTGGTTTCATTACGTCGTATTTTCACCTGTAGCTCTTGTTTTTCTGCGAACCGCGTATCAGGTATAAATTTATAATACAGTTAGTCCAAAAAATTAGTCACAAAGTAGTTATCACGTGGAGTTACCGATTTTCCATGGACATTAGGGTGGCCCTTAATATGGGTAAAAAAAAGATCGCGCCTCCCTTCAAAGCGGTTCCGAATACTGAAAAAAAAAACCTACGCGAAGCACCAGCTATGTCCGTTAAGAGGAAGACGTGGCTGTAAGCATGAACTTTAATTTAAATATTAATTTTTCTTCATAATTGGAGAAATTTTGATTTTTTTAATCAAGTTTATGTGTCAATTTTTTTTAACTTTCCGTAGCTACTGTATATTGGTATTCAATATACAGACCAAATAATATGGTCCTCCATACGAGATTTGATGAGCGTTCAGGTCTGCCATCCTATTATTTTGGAACAATGGTTCGATCTAGCTGCTGTCAAACGATTTTTATCATATGAAAATCAAACGTTGAATTTGCATCTTGTCAGAAAAATCTATTAAGTAAGAAGGATATAAATTTACGATAAACCATTCACATCGAACTTCCGGATCGGCCGGAATTGTTTGTTTTTCAATTTTGTTAGAAATATTCCTTGTGTGCCGAGATGCAAACATATTAATATTTCACTGAGATCAGACTTCCAGTGATGTGGATAAAAAATATATTTGAAAATTACTTTCGCAAAAATGCACAAGGACATTTTAAATTTGGCAGGATTTTAAACTTGGCGAGCTCGTTCGTTTTATTGAAAACAAAAAAATTATTTATTCGCACGAGTCATCCAATTGGTCTGGAAAAGACATAATATTTTTTTCGTAATATTTTTTTCATAATAAGTTCGATGCGAATGGTTTATCGAGAATTTATATCATTTTTACTTAAGGCCTTACATACGTCCAGCGGTACCGAAAACGTACCAAAAGAAAAACTGTTTTTAGGAGGGATAGAAATAGAAATTGATAAAAAAATTCTTACACATTGTTTATTACTGTGTTAAGTTTGTAAAAAAATTTATTTCAATTTTTTTTTTCAAAAATTACAGCATGAAAAATCACACATTTTGAAGCACTGTAAAAAAAAAGTTGCTCCACGGTCGGCAGTATTTCTTCCTCAAATGTTGACGGATCTGCAAAATGTAAAGAAATTCTTGTAAAATAAGGTAGTAGTTATAGTCTGTCGAGCCGGATTTTTTAAATTCGAAAAATTAAACAATTTACGGTAATTTAAAAAAAAACGTTAAGTTTGTGTCAAAAAAGTCACACTTTAATTGTTTTTATAAAATTTTCTAATTATAATTTCAAAAATCCGGCTCGACAGACTATAGAAAAAACAATTCCGAATATTAAAAAAAAAAATCATCAAAAAATATTAAAAACCGTACGAGTTATCATGCCGACCGTGTCAGAAAAAGTAGTTTTGAGAAAAACGCGTTTAAAGTTTCAAGCGCGTTTCGCTCGAAGTCGCGCGCGGCTGGAGCAAGAACTTTTTTTATTTATTCAGTTAACTTACGTCTAATCTCCCATTCCAGCTTCATATTGTACGCCTTCCTTGTCAGTAAAAAATTGTTGTTGTTTATTTTTTTCTAATCGACGAATTGTTCTGGCCTCTTTTGTTGCTTTGGTAGCGTTGTCAGACCTTTGTCCTTTCGTCGGGCAGTCACATTATCTACAATAACTTTTGAACTATGGGGAATTTTTACAATCAGCTTGCACAGAAATACGCCTAAGACTATAAGGAATAATAATCTGTAAACAAAAAAAAATCGATTTTTTGAAAATTCTCGACGTATGTAAGGCCTTAATAGATTTTTCTGAAAAGATGCAAATTTAACGTTTGATTTTGATATGATTAAAAACGTTTGACAGCAGCTAAATCAAACGATTGTTCCAAAATAATAGGATGGCAGACCTGAACGCTCATCAAATCTAGTATCGAGGACCATATTATCTGATCTGTATATTAAATACCAATATACAATAGTTTCGGAAAGTTAACAAAAAAAATTGACACATAAACTTGATTAAAAAAATCAAAATTTCTCCAATCATGAAGAAAAATTGATATTTAAATTTAAGTTCATGCTTACAGCCACGTCTTCCTCTTAACGGGGTGGTAAGGTTAATTCGTACAAAAAAAGGCATGTTTTTGTGATTTTTTTGTGACGACGCAGTTACAAATCTCTTTATTAAAACTAATGGTACAGTAAAATATGACATTCGAAGAATATTATATAAAATTTTCAAGAAGAAATATTAAAAAATACGGCAATGGCAGAAATTATTCGGACGTGTCTCGGAAAAAGTAGAATTGCGGTGTCCCTCATAACTTGGTGGCGGATCATCCAAAATGAAAAAATGAAAGTTCATTTGTTAGATAATAGTTTTCCCCGGGTAACGCTGGGAGGGTTTTTCGAAATATCAATTTTTCAATTTTTTCGAACATTTTGAAGGGAAAAACGCGATATTTACGGAAAAAAAAAATCGGTTAATTTGTTATTGTGAAATAAAAATTATTAACAAATTTGAAAAAAAAAACTCTCCAGCGTTACCTCGTAAATTATGTACAGAATTAGTGTTGAAAATTTCAAAGAGCTCGGTGCTGTAGTTTTCGAGTTATGAGGGACAACGACTTTGAAAACGTGAGTTGTGAGGAAAACGCTTTGAAGTTTTGAACACTAAAAAATCTGGTATAAAACGTTCATAAGCAAATTTTATCGGCTCACCTCACACTGAATCGTCGATGCCAGGTCCATAAAGGATGTTGCTATCATCAAAGATGTCTAAAGCACCTTTTTGCTCCTGTCTACGACGAATCCTGCCTTCTTTAGTTTTTCTTTTTTCAGCTTCCTGCTCCGCTCGGCTTACACGTATGGAGTCAGTTGATCGCGCCCAGTCATGAGCGCCGGTCTGGAGCAACGGACGCTCAAATGCTCATAACTCCGTTAATTTTACTCCGATCAATTTGAAGTTTTGACACAATATTCTTGAGATGTTATACATTCATTTTAAAAAATTTAAAAGAGAATGCAAAAAAAAAAGTTTAAATACCTTACCCCGTCCTTAACGGACATAGCCGGGGCTTCGCGTGGGTTTTTTTTTAGTATTCGCAACCGCTTTGAAGGGCGGCGCGATCAATTTTTTTTTACCCATATTAAGGGCCACCCTAATGGACATCGTGTGTTTTTTTTTCCAGGGAGCTCAAACGATCCTGCATTGCGCAACGGAGTCATCATTGTCCGATGAAAATGGTCTTCTATATCGCGATTGCAAGGTTTACAAGTCAAAGAAAGAATTGAGTCCCGAGATTGGTCTCAGACTGTGGGAAACAAGTGCCAAACTCGTCGGTCCGCACGAGGGCTCGAATCGCAAAGAACAAGATCCGCTCGACGATAATCTCTCTTAAGTAACATTACCTTTACGAATGGATATTCAGACTCGTTTCTGAACTATTGTTTTGATGTAAATAACTCAACGTTTTACATTGAAAAAACGTACAATTTTAGATTTAGCTGTAAGTGTAAAAAGGTATTGCCAAACGATCGAAATTGTATTCGATTATTGCCATAATGTGTCAACGTCTATATATCATTGCGCGTTAAATGGACATCCCACGATCGAACGAACAAAAAAGTCATTGTCCCTTTTTTATTTCTCTTTAAAGTTTTGTTTTTTTTTTTTTTTCGTTCTTAAATCAACGAAAACGACATTGATACTTTGAAACTTATGAAACAGCGACAATATGGATCAAACTTCGGTCTCTGTGTATTATTATTTTACGTCGTGTTAGTCATTACAATGAAGTACTTCGATTAATTGCAACGTAGATAATAATCGTATACAAGTAAATCACATTTTATTCACAAAGGGGTTTGTAAATACACCGCCGTTCAATCATTATTGCAGGATATAGGATTCATTTATGGCTGACTTAAAAAGTAGGCACGGTACGAGAAAAATATATTGTATATCTTCAAGTACAGTGAGCTGCGTCATTAATCTAACGCGTCTATGACGACCATTCGAGAAAACGATAAAAAATAAAAATACGCGCTTGAATTCGGATTCCTTTGGTCTCCAGGACTGTTTTTTCTCTTGTTCGTTTTTTTTTTCTTACAATAAATGTCTGTGATAATGCAACGAGCGCTAATTAGTGTCATGATACATTCTAATAAATCCGACATTCTTTTGTTTTTTTTTTTTGGTTCCCGTAAAAATTCTCACTACCCAAGTGTAAACTGTCGTCGCTAACATCGGGGTCGAGGTGGGGCAGTACTTAATGTTAAAACATTACATTCGAGGTTTCATCACTTTAAAGCTAGTCTTTTTACTGGCCAGAGCTTCGGTTCTCGCGAACACATTTTCGGAACTTCGTCGTATCGAATCGATGTAGTCGGTGGACGCTCGGAATTCTCTCGTGACCTCGTGATCTTTGTTCGCCCGAGCGTGAGAAAATAATAATTTTGACGATTGTTGACTCTCGTCGAGCTGGCACGAGTAACGAAGAAAAATGCACATTTTTTTCTCATGGATATTCAATTAGCTTTGTGTTTAGTGACATTTTTTTTTTTTTTTTGTTCCTTACCAACTGACTGTACTCCGAGGGACCTTCCGAACTGGTGCTCGATCCCGCTCTCGAAATTCCATCCAGTTGCGAACGAGTGTCCTTCTCGTCCAATCTAGAAGAGAATTTTTGTTTTTGTGGTAACGACTATAGGGAATATGAAACGTTTTTTTTGTATTTTCTTTGTTCCAACGCATACCCTTTCGGGCTTTTACATTTTGGCTCTTCCCAATTCCATTTTTTCCACTCATTCCCTACCGGCACTTGGCTAAGCTACCCTAACTTTCATTGCGTTCGCACACGGTGTCCTTGTCCAATTTAAGGGCGGGGTAAGGGTTTTCACTTTCGAAACATCGAATTTTTTTTTGTCTTATCTTATTGTTTAACATTTCAAGAATGTGTCCTTAAAATTTTAAACCGATCTAAGCAATATTCTTGAAGTTATTGTCTTATTAATCCCCTGGCCTTTAACGCTATACCTCTAACAGCTGCGGGCACTTTTTTACTTCATAAACTTTAGACGCGTTTTTCTCAAAACTACTTTTTCAAAGTCCGTGTTCACTGCCATTTAAAAACCACTTGACCGATTCATTTCAAACGTTGTACACATTTTCTACATAAAAAATAGCTCCCCCCAACGTTTAGTTACATTTTTTTTTTTTACATTAAGGGTGTTTCCCACCCACAAAATGGCGGAATTTTTCGTGGAAAATAACGGTTCACACTTTGGATGGCCGCCAAAAATTTTTTGATGAAAAAAAAAAATGATCCGAGAACGTTGGGGGGAAGATTTGATTATAATTTGACTAAATTTTCATGGTTTTTCATTTTCCGATAATTTCCGGCCGAGTTATAGTGAACACCGCAAATTGTTTTTTTTTTCCAAGACGTTCTGGGGGAAGCTCCGTTACGGACTTATGCTTCAATATTTCTGCATGAAAAAATTACACAACATTGTCAAAAGTATGCTCGATAATGTACAAAAGGTTCGAATAAAATTGCTCAATCCATATTTGAGAAAAAAAAATCGCAAGAAAAGTGTTTTTTTTTACGCTGAAACCCTTATCCCTCCCTTAAAAGAAAATCTATTATTTTTTTTTTTTGTGATCATATCTTTAGGGAATGTGAAACGTTTTTTTATTTTCTTTGTTCCAACTTATAGGGTTCAGCGGTCCCTTTCGGGTTTTTACGTGTGACCCTTTCCAATTCCATTTTTTTTTTCCCTATCACTTCGCTAAACTAACCCAATTTCCATTATGTCCGCAGACGTCTTAGCTGCGCTGTATCGCGTTTGCCACGAACACAGGGAAACTGCCGAAAACCCGTGTCGATATAGACCGCTTTATTTTTACTGAGTGTCAGTTGTATTTGCTGCATCAGAAACTTAAGGGCGGGGTAAGGGTTTTCACTTTCGAAAAATCGAATTTTTTTTTTGTCTTATCTTATTTTGTTTAACATTTCAAGAATATGTCCTTAAAATTTTAAACCGATCTAAGCAATATTCTCGAAGTTATTGTCTTTTTTAAGGGAGGGTTAAGGGTTTCAGCGTAAAAAAAACACTTTATTTGCGATTTTTTTTCTCAAATATGGATTGAGCAATTTTATTCGAACCTTTTGTACATTATTGAGCATACTTTTGACAATGTTGTGTAATTTTTTCATGCAGAAATATTGAAGCATAAGCCCGTAACGGAGCTTCCCCCAGAACGTCTAGGAAAAAAATGTTTTCTTCACTTTTTGACTTCATAAACTTTAGACGCGTTTTTCTCAAAACTACTTTTTCAAAGTCCGTGTTCACTGCCATTTAAGAACTACTCGACCGATTCATTTCAAACTTTGTACACATTTTCTACATATAAAATACCTCCCCCCAACGTTAAGTTAAATTTTTTTTTTTCACATTAAGGATGTTTCCCACCCACAAAATGGCGGAATTTTTCGTGGAAAATAACAGTTCACACTTTGGATGGCCGCCAAAAATTTTTAAATGAAAAAAAAAATGATCAGAGAACGTTGGGGGGAAGATTTGATTATAATTTGACTAAATTTTCATGGTTTTTCATTTTCAGATAACTTTCGGCCGAGTTACAGTGAACACCGCAAATTGTTTTTTTTTCCAAGACGTTCTGGGGGAAGCTCCGTTACGGGCTTATGCTTCAATATTTCTGCATGAAAAAATTACACAACATTGTCAAAAGTATGCTCGATAATGTACAAAAGGCTCGAATAAAATTGCTCAATCCATATTTGAGAAAAAAAATCGCAAAAAAAGTGTTTTTTTTTACGCTGAAACCCTTACCCCTCCCTTAACAGTAATAAAAAGATCCGACGACACCGTCAGTTATACACTCACCTCCCGTCCGATTCGTATCCACGCAGGCTCAAACCAGTCATGCCGGTTTCACGATTTTTCGGATAGCTAGAAGCGCCACAAACGGCATACGGCATCAGCTCTTTTTTCCTATCGCAATTAAAACTCCGATTGTCGTCCAGCGACGCACAAGAGTTCGAAAGCGTTTCCTCGCTGTTGGTCGAATTCTTCGATATTAAATTACATTCTTTATCGCTCATTTCCGTAAGTGTCTCGCGACTCTTGTCTCTGTCGTACGGTACACAAGGGTTTGCCGTACTTTCGCTCGACGACAAGCTCTTGCCGTCGTACTCGCTATTCATCAACGTTATACACGATTTTCCCGAATCAATCTCATCGTCGTTCGACTTAATCGAACATTCGCCGTTTATCGAATTTGACTCGTTAAGGGCGCTGCTGTTTGGACTATTTTCACCGATATCATATTGACTACCGCTCAGTGCCATTTCACAGCTGCTTATCGAGTTCGAGCTTCTCTGCTTGGTACCGCTCGAATCTTCGTTATTTTCCAACGACGATTTCTGCTTCGACACCGAAACCGGCGTGACGATCTCTATGTCTCTCTCCATATCGCGTATATTCGTTATCTTGACGAATCTTTCGCGCGACATCGGCGTTACATTGTTCTCGAATACGGTATCGTCGAGTGTTTCGTCGCTGCTCGTACTATCGCGCGGTAACGTCAGATGCTTCTCGTCAATTGCGCTCTCCTCGGATTTACATATACGCTTTGATCTGTTGGTGAGTACAAGGGATTGTGAGGGTTTATCAAGACCCTGATCGAGCGACGAGCCAAGACCCGATTTAACGCTCTTCAGTTGACTCATCGATCGTACCGCTCTTGGACATTTTTCAAACGTCACTTTTTGTATCGGTGGTGTTAACGGGGCGTTGTGCTTAGCGTTGCCCATATCGGTGTCGAGGGACGAACCGGAAAATGTTCGTTTCGAACTGTCCAGACTGTGGAAAAACAATGACGAGTTAGAGCGGAAAAATGAAGCTCAGCTAACGGTAAAAACGGGTCGTTTTTTAGTTATTTTTATAAGCTTTTGTCGATTACAAGTTTCAGGGGATTAGCTACTCTGGAATTTTGGAAAAATCGATTTTTTTCCTCTAAAAGATACCTAAGGGCGGTAAAAATTATATGCTAAAATATTATGAACGGTTAGAATTTCCAATTCTGCCGCCAATTCCTCTCGGACCGCTTCGACCTCGACTGAAAACTTTAAACGCGTTTTTCTCGAAATCACGTTTTTTTTAACTGGGCGGAAACGTAACACGAACAAATTTTCACCGATCGATTCGAAAAATTAACTGCACATTAAAAACTAAATTCATTACGGAAGTACGTAGAATTTTTGTGTCATATTCCATAGTTTGTTTTCTTATAAAGAATTATTCGATGATTTTTTCCGATAGTTTAACCCTTTTTACACAATCGCGCCATTTTAGCTAAGATCAATATAACAAAAAAAATCCTATGTACTTTCGTAGCGGTTCTTATATATAATCGAAAGAAAATTGGTTTTTTGTTTCCGGTCAAAAAACATTTTAAAATATACCTATTTTTCCTTCTTCCAGAGTGACCTGATCCCTTAAGGGATTATTAATTTTTGAATGAGCATCTAACGAACACCCTGATATAACGCCGTATAGAATCGGATGATAAATTTTTTTTTTTTAAAGGGGATGCTGAATTTTATATATTTACCAAAGTATTATACTCACGGTTGATTAGGTTTTATATTGATCATTAGCGAGGTTAGATTCGGTAGAGTTGCTCGCAAATCAGCAGTTGGTAGTCCACCGTACCATCGAAGCTGAGCGATGTTTTTGTTCAAAAGATATACGGCATAGTGAAATTGAAGCTTATCCTTGCTTCTCGCGAACAAAGGAAATCTGATAGGAAAAATTGAAAAATTCTATACTGCGCTTGGAAAAATGCAGAAGAAAAAACAGAAAAAAAATCGAAATACGTCGCTTACTGTCTATCTTTATCGGGAAGACTGTCGGTAATGTGATCGACGACGCGGCTACGTGATCCGTAGTGTAAAATAGGATATCTCGTTGGTACATTGAGAAAATTGGCGATCATTTGTATCGCATGAGCGACGAAACCAAGCGCAACGGCAACTTGAGTGTCGTTCGACGAGTCCAATTCCTCGCTGTCCGGCAAATGTACATTGTTGATCGTATATTTTTTCTCGTTCTCCTGATTTATCGGATATATTAAACCCAATTCCGAGATCAATTGTCGACGTCGATGGGCCAATTTGATCGTTGTCTGCATATAAACCTCCCTCGTATCCATTGGATTCTGACGCCACTCCCGTAACCTCTCGATGTCCTTGTTTAGCTCGCGATACCTCTCCATCAGCGCGGAACCTAAAGCGAACAATTGTTTTGAGTAAGAAAAAGAAAATTAATGTGAAATTTGAAAAATCCTCGTGTCTTAAAGAAAAATGTTCTTCATTAATATTTTCATTGCATTAAGAGGTATAGCCACGGTAGCGGGTATAAAATCATATGCACATTTAACAATTTTTTATTGTATGAAAAAGTGATTTATTTATAAAACTAAGGTAAATATGGAGCAAAGGGGACCCACTTCCGATTGACTTGCCTTTAATATATGTTGTCTAGGGACCCTTTCCGAACAACTTTTTCCTCTGACACAATTGGGGGTCGTTATTTATCAAAAAGTTATTAACAAATAAAGTTAATAATTCATATAGCTATTTTCCTTATAGCAGCCAATCCCAATCATCTTGTCTTTCACATGTGTTGTTAAGACTACCCCCCTGAGTAACATACCAAAAGTTTTATCCGTCCTCATTGTTCGTTAAAAAGTTATTAACAAAAGAAATTTCATAAATAGAATATGAAATACTTGCATGGTGGCCAGTACACGTATGACCGGAAGGGCTGCGGCCACCCTGACCCCACCGCATATCAGCCCATAGACAAACCAAAAACAACCCAAAACAACCCCAGTAACCTAAAGAAACAAACAGACAAACCCAACAAACAAACAAACAAACCCAAAACAAACCCAAAACCCAAACGAACAAACCCAACAAACAAATCCAAAACAAACCCAAACGAACAAACCCAACAAACAAAGCCAAACCAAAAACCCAAACCCAATAAACAAACAAATCCATAACAAACCTAAGCCCAATAAACAAACAAATCCAAAACAAACAAACAAATCCAAAACAAACAAAAAACCCAAACCCAAACCCAAACCAAAAACCTAAACCCAATAAACAAACAAATCCAAAACAAACCGAAACCTAATAAACAAACAAATCCAAAACAAACAAAAAACCGAAATAACCTAAACAAACCAAAAACAACCGAAATAATCCAAACAAACAACCCAACTAAACAACCTAACCTAACAACCTAAACGAACAAACCCAACAAACCCAACAAATCCAAAATAAATTGTTTGTTTATATGTTTGTTTGCGTTGTTTTTGGATTGTTTTTGGGCTGTTTTTGGGTTGTTTTTGAGTTGTATTTGGGTTGTTTTTGGTTTGTCTTTGGGCTGGTGAGTGGAGGATTGCAGAGGGGCACAACCTCCCTCTCATGCGTGTGCTGTTTACCATACACTAGAATAAGTAGTTCATGTTTGATTTATGAAACTTTTTTTGTTAATAACTTTTTAACAAACAATGAGCGACGGATAAAACTTTCTGTATGCTACTCAGGGGTGTATTCGTAACAACAAATGTGAAGGACAAGATGATTAGGACTGGCTGGTATAAGGAAAATAGCTATATGAATTATTAACTTAATTTGTTAATAACTTTTTAATAAATAACAACCCCCAATTGTGTCAGAGGAAAAAATTGTTCAGGAAGGGTCCCTACGCAACATATATTAAAGGCAAGTCAATCGGAAGTGGGTCCCCTTTGCTCCATATTTACCAAAACTAATTACACATCTGTTTAGTATCAATATCAAGCTAATGAAAAATATTTTTCATTAGCTTGATATTGATACTAAATAGATATGTAATTAGTTTCAAAGTGATTTATTTATAAAACTAATTACACATCTATTTAGTATCAATATCAAGCTAATAAAAAATATTTTTTATTAGCTTGATATTCATACTAAATAGATGTGTAATTAGATTTATAAATGAATCACTTGTTCATATAAAAAAAAATGTTAAATGTGCACATGATTTTATATCCGCTATCGTGGCCACACCCCGAAATTTGTGATAATTATATACCGTGATCTTACGTAAAATGACGATGACGATTAAGAGGAATACATCGACTTACATATGGAGAATGGAGGCGGGATGCCGGGGAATTTTAGAAGAGAGCGGCAAAATATATAGGAGTTTTGAAAATGGAAGACGGCCAAAAAAAAATGCTTAAAGGAAGTGAGAGGAATAACGAATATCCAACGAAATGGGGGAAGGAACTAAGAACAGCAATGGAGAATGGAGGAGAAGGCCCGATATGGGAAACGGTAAGAACCGGAAATAGCAAAGAATTGGAAAAATAAATGCAGAAAGGGATTAAGATCAAGACGTACCAAGAAATTCAGAATAATAAATAACTATATATACCGTGATCTTGATTTTCTTCCATGATATTCGTGTGCAATTGATTCAACGTTCTCAATTCTCCCATTTTCCTCACTCTCTCTTGTTCCAATAATTTTGTTCGAAATTTCGCGATCTCGAGTTCCTTACGTATCCTCAAGATCTCAGCCTTCTTCTCTCTGCTAATTTTCATCGGTTGTAACAATCGATTGAGCGAGGTTTGTTTGTACTTGGGTGTTCGTAAATCGTCACCCGAGGCTATACGTTCGCGCAACGATTGTACCGATTCGGTTTGCTGTTTCAAAGCTTGCATTTTACTTCTTAGACTACTGAGCTTCACGACCGTGTAACTCTCGCGTATCTCAATTGGCGTTACGAACATACGAAGATAACGCTTGCGCTCGGGTTTATCGACGAGACAGTACGATGGCGCGAAATAACCACCGTGAAGGTGAAATATCATTGAATTGTCGCGCAATATAGCCTCGAGATTTAACGGCAATTTGGGTCCCATGTAAGACAGTCCGGTGAATGATATGCCCCATGTAAACAGAGTTACGTCCGACGTCGAATCTTTTGATATCGTTCTTCTCCATAGTCGTAGAACTATTTCTGATCAAACGGAAACATAAAAATCGTACAATTTAGTATTTTATCTGAGAGAATAATAATGGTGTTTTTTTGTATATCGGATAATTGAAGAAATTCAATTCATATAATTGTTATAATAATTAGATTTGAATAATTAAGATATAAATTACCACCGGCAGCGGATAATCCTGTAGCGTGGATTGTAGGGACTTCTAGACTGGCCCACCTAGCGCTAACATTGTCTATAGGTTCGCTGGTATAAAAAGGCGACGACATGCTGGATCTGTGAAGAGTATAGTAGAACCAGCACGATTCGTGTCCTTTATCCATCTCCAAATTGTATCCGATAACTCGGACGAGACTTCTCAATCTCAGCTGAAATAAATTCCCAACGGCCAGTTAAATATTTATCCACGGCGCAAAGCTTTGTTTTTCAAACTTACAGTACCCGGAGATGAATAATAAAGCACGAAGAACAGAAAATAAAAATTACAAAAGATAACGAAACGAATACAAGTAAAACAAACTCTGTCTTCGTTAAATGATTAATGCGTATTACAAAAGTTATATTATCAGTCTTAAGTCTCTTTCGGAGAGAAACAAGTAAGGTAATCTTTGAATGATTTTTGTAGTTTTTCATAATTCATGAGTTCCGTTCGTGTATTTCTCAATGTTTGTTATTACATTTTGTTTGTTTATACGCTTAAGTTAAAAGATCAACTTATCATATTCGTTTGTACATTATTCGTTGCAATATACAAACAATGGAAAGATTCACAGTGATCCCGTAAGGTCAAAAAAGATCGGAATTATCTAATAATGCAAAATTATTGATTATAAGTAACAAAATGTATTAAAGGTACAAATGAATTTATAGCTGCATAAACAAATTCTAAAAATTGTTGCATATTTAAAGATGTGACGGCATAGAATTTCACAAGGTACGAATGACGTCGAAAATATATTAAACAAATGTAATAACCTGCTGTGTAGCAAGAGGTAACCAGGTCTTGTACCGTTTATTCACAGCGCAAAGCTTTGTTTTTCAAACTTACAGTACCCGGAGATGAATAATAAAGCACGAAGAACGGAAAATAAAAATTACAAAAGATAACGAAACGAATACAAGTAAAACAAACTCTGTCTTCATTAAATGATTAATGTGTATTACAAAAGTTATATTATCAGTGTTAAGTCTCTTTCGAAGAGAAACAAGTAAGGTCATCTTTGAATGATTTTTGTAGTTTTTCATAATTCATGAGTTCCGTTCATGTATTTCTCAATGTTTGTTATTATATTTTGTTTGTTTATACGCTTATGAGCAGAGGAATTCTTTAACGTACGTTAAAAGATCAACTTATCATATTCGTTTGTACATTATTCATTGCAATATACAATGGAAAGATTCACAGTGATCCCGTAAGGTAAAAAAAGATCGGAATTATCTAATAATGCAAAATTATTGATTATAAGTAACAAAATGTATCAAAGGTACAGAGAAATTATAGCTGCGTAAAAAAATTCTAAAAATTGTTACAAACTTAAAGATGTGACGGCGTAAAGTTTCACAAGGTACAAATGACGTAGAAAATATATTAAACAAATGTAATAACCCACTGTGTAGCAAGGGGTAACCAGGTCTTGTACCGTTTATTCACAGCGCAAAGCTTTGTTTTTCAAACTTACAGTACCCGGAGATGAATAATAAGGCACGAAGAACAGAAAATAAAAATTACAAAAGATAACGAAATGAATACAAGTAAAACAAACTCTGTCTTCATTAAATGATTAATGTGTATTACAAAAGTTATATTATCAGTCTTAAGTCTCTTTCGGAGAGAAACAAGTAAGGTCATCTTTGAATGATTTTTGTAGTTTTTCATACTTCGTGAGTAAAAAAAATCTAAAAAAGAGTAAGTCTGTAAAAGTAAGAGTAAGAGTAAGAGTAAGTCTGCATCTTTAAGTTTCTAATCTAAAAATTGTTACAAACTTGAAGATGTGACGGCATAAAGTTTCACAAGGTACAAATGACGTAGAAAATATATTAAACAAATGTAATAACCCACTGTGTAGCAAGAGGTAACCAGATCTTGTACCGTTTATTCGCAGCGCAAAACTTTGTTTTTAAACTTACAGTACCCGGAGATGAATAATAAGGCACGAAGAACAGAAAATAAAAATTACAAAAGATAACGAAACGAATACAAGTAAAACAAACTCTGTCTTCATTAAATGATTAATGCGTATTACAAAAGTTATATTATCAGTCTTAAATCTCTTTCGGAGAGAAACAAGTAAGGTCATCTTTGAATGATTTTTGTAGTTTTTCATACTTCATGAGTTCCGTTCATGCATTTCTCAATGTTTGTTATTATATTTTGTTTATACGCTTATGAGCAGAGGAATTCTTTAACGAACGTTAAAAGACACAACTTATCGTATTCGTTTGTACATTATTCATTGCAATATACAATGGTAAGATTCACAGTGATCCCGTAAGGTAAAAAAAGATGCGAATTATCTAATAATGCAAAAATTATTGATAATAAGTACCAAAATGTATCAAAGGTACAAAGAAGTTATAGCCGTGTAAAAAAATTCTAAAAATTGTTACAAACTTAAAGATGTGACGGCATAAAGTTTCACAAGGTAAAAATGACGTAGAAAATATATTTTAAAAATGTAATAACCTGCTGTGTAGCAAGAGGTAACCAGGTCTTGTACCGCGGTGCGATACGTGGTTGCAGAGTCAGATCCAAGTCTCTGACGAGACATTGCACGGTTTTCACATCCATCGTGCGTGATCATGGCATAACGAAATTATTCCTTGTACCAACAATCTCGATCACGAGACAAAGAATCTCTATCTTGTGATCCCTAATGAAGAACAGTTTTAGTAAAGTATACGATATTTCGATCAATTTGACAAGGTTATACCTGTGACGTTTCGGTTCACTTTGCGAATCGATCGTTTGTGACGGACGAGTAACAATAAACTGTTATAAAGAGTATAAAACTATTAATCATATATCCAACGTGTTTATCTCGTAATCCTTGTCTCGTTAAACGTACTCTTCGAGTCACATGCATCTGTTATAATAATGTTACGATGAAAATAATTTTTACTGAACATTGACAGTTCGCAGTAGCGGTTGCCCGATTACAAAGAATCGGGAATGTTGGTGCCATCCTCCAGTTGCCTCCAGTTACACTGATAACTGTGGCCTAGGTCAGCTAGATTTCTGCTTGTTATTTTTTATATACACCATACATATATATATATATGGGCTGCTGTGAAAGAAAAGAGCTTGACATAACTGTTTTAACAACTGAAGGTATATGAGTTACGCTCCTTTTTTTTGTTAGCAATTGATCGTACGCAATTATGTCTGCTAAATGTATATTAGGACGATTTTTTCTTTCGACTATTTTTTTTTTCAGTCCCCATCCGAAATTTTGTTGGATATGTCGAAAAAGAAATTCCCTGAAAGTTACAGCCCTTAATATTAATTCTAAGTACTTTCCCAAAGCGTGAGAAGACTTTCCATCTAAAATACACGTAAAGCGAATTTTTTTTTTTTTTTCAAATTTCTATAACTCAGCCGCATTTTGTGCTATCATATTGTTCTTGGTTTCGATTTACTCGGAATAAAACAATGTAAAAAAGTGCCTTTTGCGGCGAAAGTGTAAATTGTACTGGTGAGTTGGTACGGGTCACTGAAGTTGATTTTTACCCAAAATTCTCGTTTTTTTGCTGTTATCTCCGAAACAATTAACTTTACGAAAAAAATGTAAATGAAAAATTTGTTGGAAATTTAATTTCCTACAAAAAAGGTCCTATCGACCTAATTGCTTAGATTAATATATTGCTTATATTTCTTGAGATATTGAACTTTTTTTATTTTTCATTATTTAATATTTCATATTTTATAAATTTTATACTGCTCATAAGTTATAGTTCAATATCTCAAGAAATATTAATCTAAGCAGTTGGGTCGATAGGACGTTTTTTGTAGGAAATTACATTTCCAACAAATTTTTTATTTACATTTTTTTCGTAAAGTTAATTGTTTTGGGTAAAAATTAACTTTAGTGACCCGTACCAACTCACCAGTACAATTTACACTTTCGCCGCAAAAGGCACTTTTTTAGATTGTATTATTCTAAGTAAATCGAAACCAAGAAGAATATGATAGCATAAAATGCGGCTGTTATAGAAATTTGAAAAAAAAAAAATTCGATTTACGTGTATTTTAGATGGAAAATCTTCTCACGCTTTGGGAAAGTACTTAAAATTAATATTAAGGTCTGTAACTTTCAGGGAATTTCTTTTTCGCCATATCCAGCAAAATTTCGGGTGGGGAATGAAAAAAAAAAATAGTCGAAAAAAAAATTGTTATACTTCGCGAAGATGACGCTATAAGCCATTTCTTATAAGTTCAAATTTGTTTATCATTTTCGTTACAAATAATTGTTTTACAGGCCCGAGATATTTCTTGGAATATGTAACAAAAACCTTTTTATATCTTGATAGACTCTTTTATAAGAACTACTTTGATTTGGATAAACGTTTACTTATTAAATTATTGTTGAAATCAATTATCAACATTTGAATGCTCGCGCCAATTTACACAACGACATCTTACAGTATTTTATCAGACTATTTATGCTGTTACTTTGCCGTGCTTTGCCGATAAGATAATTATTTTCCATAACTCTGGTTTTACAATATTTTGATTTCGAAAGTTAGGTTATACTCTCATCTGAAATTGTAGACAAATATAATTGTTCTCGCGTAAACGAAAAATTTGGGAAATATGACGAATTATTGTTGAAATCTATTATCAACATTTGAATCCTCGCGCCAATTTACACAACGCCATCTTACAGTATTTTAGCAGACTATTTATGCTGTTACTTTGCCGTGCTTTGCCGATACGATAATCATTTTCCATAACTCTGGTTTTACAATATTTTGATCTCGAAAGTTAGGTTATACTCTCATCTAAAATTGTAAACAAATATAATTGTTCTCGCGTAAACGAAAAATTTGGGCAATATGACGAATTATTGTTGAAATCAATTATCAACATTTGAATCCTCGCGCCAATTTACACAACGCCATCTTACAGTACTTTAGCAGACTATTTATGCTGTTACTTTGCCGTGCTTCGTCGATACGATAATTATTTTCCATAACTCTGGTTTTACAATATTTTGATCTCGAAAGTTAGGTTATACTCTCATCTAAAATTGTAAACAAATATAATTGTTCTCGCGTAAACGAAAAATTTGGGAAATATGACGAATTATTGTTGAAATCAATTATCAACATTTGAATCCTCGCGCCAATTTACACAACGCCATCTTACAGTATTTTAGCAGACTATTTATGCTGTTACTTTGCCGTGCTTTGCCGATACGATAATTATTTTCCATAACTCTGGTTTTACAATATTTTGATCTCGAAAGTTAGGTTATACTCTCATCTCAAATTGTAAACAAATATAATTGTTCTCGCGTAAACGAAAAATTTGGGAAATATGACGAATTATTGTTGAAATCAATTATCAACATTTGAATCCTCGCGCCAATTTACACAACGCCATCTTACAGTATTTTAGCAGACTATTTATGCTGTTACTTTGCCGTGCTTTGCCGATACGATAATTATTTTCCATAACTCTGGTTTTACAATATTTTGATCTCGAAAGTTAGGTTATACTCTCATCTCAAATTGTAAACAAATATAATTGTTCTCGCGTAAACGAAAAATTTGGGAAATATGACGAATTATTGTTGAAATCAATTATCAACATTTGAATCCTCGCGCCAATTTACACAACGCCATCTTACAGTATTTTAGCAGACTATTTATGCTGTTACTTTGCCGTGCTTTGCCGATACGATAATTATTTTCCATAACTCTGGTTTTACAATATTTTGATCTCGAAAGTTAGGTTATACTCTCATCTCAAATTGTAAACAAATATAATTGTTCTCGCGTAAACGAAAAATTTGGGAAATATGACGAATTATTGTTGAAATCAATTATCAACATTTGAATCCTCGCGCCAATTTACACAACGCCATCTTACAGTATTTTAGCAGACTATTTATGCTGTTACTTTGCCGTGCTTTGCCGATACGATAATTATTTTCCATAACTCTGGTTTTACAATATTTTGATCTCGAAAGTTAGGTTATACTCTCATCTCAAATTGTAAACAAATATAATTGTTCTCGCGTAAACGAAAAATTTGGGAAATATGACGAATTATTGTTGAAATCAATTATCAACATTTGAATCCTCGCGCCAATTTACACAACGCCATCTTACAGTATTTTAGCAGACTATTTATGCTGTTACTTTGCCGTGCTTTGCCGATACGATAATTATTTTCCATAACTCTGGTTTTACAATATTTTGATCTCGAAAGTTAGGTTATACTCTCATCTCAAATTGTAAACAAATATAATTGTTCTCGCGTAAACGAAAAATTTGGGAAATATGACGAATTTAGGGGACAGAATAATAGTTTTGATAGACATGGATTGTTTCTTCTGTCAAGTTGAATCGCGACTGCAGCCAGAGTTGCAGGGCAAACCGCTTGCGGTCGTGCAATATAATCAGTGGAGAATGGGAGGGTAAGATGAGTTTTTTTTTTTTATTATTATTTGTACAACAATTGGAAATGATCGTATCACTCTCTCTATATAATCGAGATAATCAATTAGTATAATAGCTGTAAATTACGAGGCAAGAGATTTCGGAGTAACGAGACACATGAGAGGAGACGAAGCCAAGGAAAAATGTTCCGACGTTATACTCGTCAGCGTACCTTCGCTTCGTGGCAAAGCCGATACTTCCAAGTAAGTTGTTGATACTTCTTATTGTTGCTCATATTTTTAAATAAAAAAAAACGTTTGATTATTGATTTTTTTCATGTTTTCACATTGAATTTTTTATTTTTCAAGTCATCGATAGCGTTAGGAGCCAAATTTGTAATTTTTATTTCTTCTATTTTTTGTTTAAACTTCAGTAAATTTATATCTCAGAAAAGATAATATAGCGAATGAAAAAAATATTCTTAACTAACCTGTGTGCGATTAAACTTTCTTAATTCAATTTCACAAACATCTACTTCTTTTTTTAACAACTCAGATATCGAGCAGCCGGCAGAGAAGTTATAGAAGTTCTCAAGAAACATTGTTCAATTATTGAACGGGCCAGCGTCGACGAAGCTTATCTAGATATCACAGAATTGGTGGAGAAAAAAATCTCGTCCATTCGCTCGTCTCCTGAAGATCTAATGAATAATCTGGCGAATACATTTGTCGTGGGATACTGCGAGGATGAAAGTAATGACGAAGGTATCGCTTGTTTTTCTTCGTTTTTATTATATTTTTTCATCATTAATTTTTCTGTACAAAACGCCGTAAGAGATTATTTTCAAAGTACATGTAATAATTGTCAGAACAAAGGAGGAACGGAGTGGAGAAATGGCTATCGGAGGCATACACAGATCTGGGAGATGAGCAAGCGAGAAAATTGGCCATAGCCGGAACTATCGTAGAGGAATTGAGAGCCGAGATTTTTGCTGTTAGCAAATTTAGATGCTCGGCCGGAATCTCGTACAACAAGGTCCGCCCAAAGAAAGCTCCCGAACTAATCTACTTAAGGTAGTAGTCTGGTAACTTGAGCCGATTTTTATGTCTTTTTTGGAGGGCGTTTTTTCGTAGGAAAATAAAAATGAATCGTTTTGGATATTTAGGATGTTTTTATTTACATATTAAAGATACAAAAAAAAATTAGTTTGAAAAAATTTAATAGTTTATTATTATTATTATTATTGATCGAAGTTGGCACCTCGAAAAAAAGCGCGTGAGTGGGCCCCGGTGATTTTGGCTCTTGATGTTATCTGAAATAAAAAATTCTCGACAATTCTTAATCTATAGACATGTCATTCCGGTCGGAACTACTGAAGTTAAATTTCATGGATGAATAACAAAATTTATTTGCTAAAATAAAAGGACTTTTTTTTCCAAAGTCCGTCGTCTTGTTATTTATCCATGAAAATTAACTTCAGTAGTTTCGACCAGAATGACATGTCTATAGATTGAGAATTATCAAGAATTTTTTATTTTAGATAACATCAAGAGCCAAAATCACCGGGGCCGCCCACGCACTTTTTTTTCGAGGTGTCAACTTCGATCAATAATAATAATGAACTAGTAAATTTTTTCAAAGAAATTTTGTTTTGTATCTTTAATATGTAAATAAAAACGTCCTAAATTTCCAAAACGATTGATTTTTATTCTCCTACAAAAAAAAAACGCCCTCCAAAAAAGACATGAAAATCGGCTTAAGTTACCAGATTACTGCCTTAAGAAATATACATATGGTTAGAGAGAACTGACAATTTTTTTTTTAGATTCTAGCAAAACTTGCCTGTGGTCTTCACAAGCCAAACAGACAAACGATATTGCCCACGAGCGCAGTTCCGTCTCTCTACTCAACGTTACCCGTGAAAAAAGTTCGTAATCTCGGGGGTAAGTTTGGCAATATCGTGATGGAGTCTTTGGGATGTAACGTTATGGCCGATCTTATGCGTTACACGTTGCAAGATCTTCAAAAGCGTTTTGACGAAAAAACTGGGTATTCATACATCATTGTCGCAAAATTTGATTGCAAAATCGTGCGCGATCATTAAATAAATCGCATTATTACAGATCCTGGTTGTACAACATAGCGAGGGGCATCGATAACGAACCTGTCGTAACGAGACTCGTCTGTAAATCAATTGGCGCGAGTAAGAATTTTCCTGGAAAACAGGCAATTGTAAGCCTCGATGTGGTAAGTTCTACAATAAGAATAGAAAAAATAGACGTAACAAAATCAATATCAAACAATATTTATATTTATCAAAAGCTCAAACATTGGATCAACGAATTGTCGTTGGATGTGAGCGATCGTCTTGAACAGGATCTCGAAGAGAATGAACGTCGTGCCACAACGTTAACGGTCAGCTTTCAATATTTCGATGATCGCAAAGTAATATCGCAGTCACGTTCGTGTCCATTGAAATCATACAAATCCGAGAGAATAGCAAATCAATGCGTCGATCTTTTAACGAAAACAACGCAAAAGCCGATTATTAATATAGGAATAGCAACTGGAAAATTTGTCCCTGCCAAAGGTAGCGGTAATTTTGTGAATTTCTTCAAAACAACTGGAAAAATTATCAAATCCGAAGATACGTCCACGCAAACTTCAACGAATCGAGATGATATTTCTCGTGAATCGAACGAGGCGTCATCTTCAAAATCTGACAACATAAATATCATCGATTCTGAATCCAACAATCACGATTATTTCAATCACAGTAGTATGGTGAACGTGAAAGTACCGGAAAAACGGAAAAAACCCGTCGAATCATTTTTTTCCAAGCAACCACAGAACCTCGAAGATGATACGACTAGTGGCGAGCCTATTTCACCGAGCACAGCGATATTGGGTAGTGAACGATTGAAGAAAGCGTTAAATCGTGAAAATTTGAAAAATTCATTCTTCATGAATTTTTTGAAAGAAGCAAAACCAGATCTCAAGAACGAAAGTCCGAAAAAGACGTTGTCAACGTGTAAGGAAAATTCGAAATTTGTCGAGCGATCGCTGACAATTGTCCAGAGTCCATTGGAACACGGAAATTTTAACGAACACAACGAACGAGCGGAGGAAGATAAAAAAATCGCAAAAAGCGATCTTCTCGCACAGTTTGAAGAAATATTTCCCGATCTCGACAACATAGATCGTAGTGTTGTTCAACTTTTACCAATGGAGTTGCAACGTTTTGCGAATACCTATCTGAGGACAAAGTCGAATATGAAGGTTCAAACTGTTAAAAACTTTTCCAAAGTTGCAAAATCAAAAAGTGTAAAATCAAAAGGATCATCCGCGACTAATTCGTTGGAAAATTTCTTCATCACGACAGTTTCGAATTCTTCTGACGAGTTGGGTTTACGGAAATGCACGGAATGCAATCAAATGATTAGAATTGAAAAATACTCGGAGCATACGGATTTTCACATAGCGCAAAATTTACAACGTGAGATGAATCGTGTTGATTCATTGACGAACGATGTAATTGTAAAATCTTCGGTAGAAACGACATCATCGAAAAGACGATCGTCCGACGAGAGTCAGAGACCAAATAGTAAAAGACCAAAAGGTATATCAGCCTTCTTTTGCACATAGTTGAATTAAATCGATTGGCGAATTGCGTTGCGATAGTGTTGGTGTTAAGTAGCCTGGTAACTTGAGCCGATTTTCATGTTTTTTTTGGAGGGCGTTTTTTTTGTAGGCAAATAAAAATTAATCGTTTTGGATATTTAGGATGTTTTTATTTACATATTAAAGATACAAAAAAAAAAAAATAGTTTGAAAAAATTTAAAAGTTTATTATTATTATTATTGATCGAAGTTGGCACGTCGAAAAAAAAAGCGCGTGGGTGGCCCCGGTGATTTTGGCTATTGATGCTATCTGAAATAAAATCACCGGGGCCACCCACGCACTTTTTTTTTCGAGGTGCCAACTTCGATCAATAATATTAATAACAAACTATTAAATTTTTTGAAAAATTTTTTTTTTTGTATCTTTAATGGGTGAATAAAAACATCCTAAATATCCAAAACGATTCATTTTTATTTTCCTACAAAAAAAACGCCCTCCAAAAAAGACATGAAAATCGGCTTAAGTTACCAGACTACTACCTTAAATAACGTCTGAGAGCCTCGTTTTATCGTCAATATAATATATTTTTTTAAAGCTTTAGAGAGTATATGAGCTTTTGTCGATGGAATAATTACTTTTATACAAAATTCGATCATGCATTTTTTCTTAACGTGTGCACAAATAATGCGAAACCTTTACGAGGAGAGATTTTCAATCTATTCCTATGTTAAATTATTTTGTTTCTTAAATAAATATATCACTCTATAATTAATTCAAACATTACTAAGTTAAGTGGTGGGATAATTTGAAAGTTTTACACGATTCTCAATAATGTTGTCCACCTCTGCCTCTCTGATTCCATCCACCTTGAACTCTACCACCGCGTCCACGGCCACCACCACCACCCCGACCTCCTCCCCCTCCTCGCTGATATTCGCCACCTCTGTTATCGTGTTGATATCCTCCCTGGTTTCCACGATCCACGGATCCAGAGGAGTATTGAGAGTCTCGAAACGGTTCGTCGCGATTTTGACCAAAATTCCTCGAGGCGTCTTTATTATCGCGATAACCACCTCCTCCGCCGCCGCCGCCACGACCTCCTCGACCACCCCTGAAAATTTCATTTGCTCCGTTAAAAATTCCGCGTCCACGAAAATCAACGAATCGAAATTGAGGACTGAGGGATATTATTTCCTAGTAAAATCAGTGTCGAACTTGAAAAAAAAAAAGATTGTTGAGCTCTGCTTTGCTCCCTCGGAAACTTTGTTTTCGTGAACAAAGTTTAGAAATCTTGGTTTTAACGCCATTGTGTTCAACAAGTGCTAAAATACCCGAAAATCGTGTTTAGAAAAAATGTTCAGATCGATGTGTGCGTGTGTATGTTGTGTGTGATGAAGATGCAAAATTAAGGGCGGGGTAAGGATTTTCACTTTCGAAAAATCGAATTTTTTTTGGTCTTATCTTATTGTTTAACATTTCAAGAATATGTCCTCAAAATTTTAAACCGATATAAGCAATATTCTTGAAGTTATTGTCTTATCAATCTCTTGGCCTTTAACGCTATACCTCTAACAGCTGCGGCCGGTCGGGCTAGCAGTGCAGCCGTCGAACAGGTATACAGTTTATTCATTGCTATTGTGTATATAGTATACAGTGTATACTATACACTACAATATTTTAAAAGAAGAAACGAGTCTGCTGTATGGAGCTGGAATCGATGATTCTGTGTAAGTTGGAAAAAAAAACATTTTTTTCTTCACTTTTTTACTTCACAAACTTTCGACGCGTTTTTCTCAAAACTACTTTTTCAAAGTCCGTGTTCACTGCCATTTGAAAACTACTTGACCGATTCATTCAAAACTTTGCACACATTTTCTACATATAAAATACCTCCCCCCAACGTTTAGTAAAATTTTTTGTTTTTTTACATTAAGGGTGTTTTCCACCCACAAAATGGCGGAATTTTTCGTGGAAAATAACAGTTCGCACTTTGGATGGCCGGCAAAAATTTTTAAATGAAAAAAAAAATTATCAGAGAACGTTGGGGGGAAGATTTGATTATGATTTGACTAAATTTTCATGGTTTTTCATTTTCAGATAATTTCCGGCCGAGTTATAGTGAACACCGCAAATTGTTTTTTTTTTCCAAGACGTTCTCGGGGAAGCTCCGTTACGGGCTTATGCTTCAATATTTCTGCATGAAAAAATTACACAACATTGTCAAAAGTATGCTCTATAATGTACAAAAGGTTCGAATAAAATTGCTCAATCCATATTTGAGAAAAAAAATCGCAAAAAAAGTGTTTTTTTTTTACGCTGAAACCCTTACCCCTCCCTTAAAGCTGCTGTAACTTCGAATTGATTCGAGCTTTCCCGCTGAAATTTGGCGCACAAGTAAATCAATATAGGCCCTTTATTCACTACCATTTTCGTGACAATTGACGAGTTATTTTCGGGTTTATGAGATGCAGAACATTTTCAAAAAAGTGTTCTAAGAGCCACTCGTTCGCAGTAAAATTTTGTGTACGGATGAATTGTTGTCATTGCCGTTGATGGATAATTTCTAGTACAGGAGAGTTTGAGCATCGTGTGAAGTTTTGAGGAAGCGTGACAAGTTTCAACTTGGAGCTTTTCATAATTCTCGTTTAAAAAATTACTGTCAGTGCGCAGTTTCGTCGGTCTCCCATATTTTTTCTTAAGTATTAATAGGAGTAAAGAAATGTACCTAAAGGACGATGTGTCGGGAACTCGATCTTTCTTCCACGAGGGCATCTCGGGTGGTGGAGGTTCTTGATCGTGAGGTCTTCCACCTCGATCCGGTACAGCACCGATTATAACATTGTTCACTCCGCTTCGGGTGTTTCGTCTGACCGAGGCGTTGCTAGTTTTTTCAATGACTGCCAAATCCTCTCGAGCCGCCAACAGATGAGCAACGGTAACGCTCGGTTGATTCGACATGACGTTTCGCTTGGCATGATACAGAGTATTCAATTGATCCTCTTTTGCCTTTATTCTATCCGACCACTGCAAAAAATTTCAAATTACTCAATCGATACTTTATTCGAATTTTTTTTCGCTACCGGCAAATAATCATCGATAGGTAAATAGAATTTTACCAGAAACGATTGTACGGTAACGTCCAATCTCTTCAGCAACATGTCTCGTCTCATTGTGTACTCGACGTTCATATCCTCCTGCAATTTATCCAATTTTTCCCACTGCGCTGGCGACAATTCGCCGACGAACAGAGCTTTACCAACGAGCTCGGGAGGCGCCGATGATATAACTTCCTTCAATTTGGCCTCTAGTTTTTTGTATAGCATTTCGGCGGATATGTTGTCGGGGGGTTTTTGAAATTTCAGAGCAACCAGCATGTCTTTCAAACATTTGGCGGTCTCGCTCTCGTTCTGAAAGAGTCAAGAGAATGCATAGACATTTTTTTTAGAGAAATTTCGATCCTTCCCAAATTTCGTTTTACTATTCAGCCAAATGCCTTATTCTACACATATATTTTGTTCGCATTCTTTCCTGATCTTCATAATCTACGATCGAAATGGATAAAATTTTCATTTTCAAACGAAAAATTAATCTCTCTGATCTTAGAAATGTTTCTCTCACTATTGTAAGCTCCAATTTGTTCGTAATCTCGGGTCTCGTTGCTTCCAGAATCTTGCACGCCATAAGTTCGGTCAATAAATACTCCAAAAGTATAATACGTTCTTCTTTCGTTGATAGTCTCTGATTAACGTTGCCGCTCATCAATTGACGATTGACGCATCCTAATTCCTTGAGAAATAGGCTCAATTCAAGGAGAAAAGAGCTCGCGTCTTCGGACGACTTTGTAGCGTGTACCCTCTCGTCCAATTCGCCAAAAAGAACTAGGCGATCGGCGAGCCACGCTATTAGGCTCGTAAATTCAACGGATTTTGGTCCCTTCGCGAGAGCATCCGATAACTTTTCGGACGTAAGCAACGTACCGTCGTACCTGAAAATCATTTGGAATAAATTATTTTACAAAAAAACCTTGCGGCTAATACTTGAATTTTTTTTAATTTCTATTTCACTTCTATCTTCTAAAGAATGGATTTTACATTGTAAATATTCTTCGTCTCATTAATTGTTACTCCTTTTTATGAACGTACTACCGCTATAGTACACTTAATCACTATTAAATCGTTAACCCATAAAATCTTACCCGACGTCTTCGAGACTTTGAAGCAAATCCGATTCCATGATTTTTTATCGTTTCTATTAAATTCCAAACATCCTTGAATTAATCTATCGTGAAATTGTATACAGTTTTAATTATTTCACGACAGCACGATAACCGCAAGCCGCGTAAAACCGGGCGTACGGCGTGCACAGGGATACGTGGGTACGGCATACGCACGACGGCTCAATTAGACTTAATATAGCTCAATACCACTCGGGAACTCGAAACTCGAAACTCGAAACTCGAGTGGCATGACAACGTAGTTGAAGGTAGCAGTTTGTACTCTACAGTGGTAGTGTAGCATGTTCACCAAATTCATCGTCCCCAAAAAAGTAACTAGACCGAAAAATCCCTTGACTATTGACCCGCAATGCTGCTAGATGGCGCTATAAACGTATTCTCATATCTACTCGCCCGAATGCCGGAATTCGAGGACTGAGCAGTAGATACGTTGCTCTTATGATCAGACAACCGCCTTTTTCATGATGCCATAATGACAACAATTATTAATTATTAATTACTAGTTATTAATTATTAATTATTAATTATTAATTATCAATTATTAATTATTAATTATTAATTATTAATTATTAATTATTAATTATTAATTGTACACTGGGTGATCTCTTGTTAGTGGGTTGATGCCCGCGGTGTCCAGGTCCCCGTAGATGATATATGTTCATTTATGATCTTATCTCAGTCGTTTTTAATTCCATGTGATGATAAGATCAACTTCGGAGCGCATCTTGCGATCGCAATTATATATCCGAAAATAAAGAATATAAGGGTACTTATAAGTATATTATTTTATTGAAGCAATACAATGATATTCTTAAAAGAAATATGAATATTTAAAAAAATATTTATCCCTCGCTATTGGTGGGAGTCACTTGGACGGGTGGCCACCTCGGTACATGACACACGAAACATCTTGGTGTCAGGTCGACGTTTGTACAGTTGTCGCTTTTGTATAACCGTAATATTTTTTTCGTCATTCGATATGTTTACGTCGTTTGGGTTTGTTTTGCTCAGTTGATATCGAATTGCGCCGTATTAAGGGAGGGATAAGGGTTTCAGCGTAAAAAAAAACACTTTTTTTGCGATTTTTTTTTCTCAAATATGGATTGAGCAATTTTATTCGAACCTTTTGTACATTATTGAGCATACTTTTGACAATGTTGTGTAATTTTTTCATGCCGAAATATTGAAGCATAAGCCCGTAACGGAGCTGCCCCCAGAACGTCTTGGAAAAAAAACGACTTGCGGTGTTCACTATAACTCGGCCGGAAATTATCTGAAAATGAAAAACCATGAAAATTTAGTCAAATTATAATGAAATCTTCCCCCCAACGTTCTCTGATAATTTTTTTTTCATTTAAACATTTTTGGCGGTCATCTAAAGTGTGAACTGTTATATTCCACGAAAAATTCCGCCATTTTGTGGGTGGGAAACACCCTTAATGTAAAAAAAAAAAAAATTTACTAAACGTTGGGGGGAGGTTTTTTATATGTAGAAAATGTGTACAAAGTTTGAAATGAATCGGTCAAGTAGTTTTTAAATATCATTGAACACGGACTTTGAAAAAGTAGTTTTGAGAAAAACGCGTCTAAAGTTTATGAAGTAAAAAAGTGAAGAGAAAATTTTTTTTTTCCAACTCACACAGAATCATCGATTTCAGCTCCATACAGCAGACTTCCTGCGGTATTGTCGATGTCTTCAGCCTCTTTTCTCTCAAGTCTTCGTTTTATTCTGGCTTCTTTGCTCTGCTGCTCAGCTTGAATCTCGGCCCTGTCAATGCGATTGCTGTCCGTGAATGGACATAGCGATGACCAGTAATAAGACAATAACTTCAAGAATATTGCTTAGATCGGTTAAAAATTTTAAGGACATATTCTTGAAATGTTAAACAATGAGATAAGACAAAAAAAAATCGATTTTTCTAAAGTGAAAACCCTTACCCCGCCCTTAACGCTCAAGGACTTTCTTACTAGTCGACCACTGCATATTATATGCCAATCAAAATTTTGTATAGCATACAATATGAGCTGGTCGATCGATTCTTGTCAAATTCAATACTAACCAATCTTCAAGGGGACAGGCTCATGTTTGAGAGTAGTAAATATACGTTTTGTTTTTATTTTGATCGAAAAAAAAATCGTACAAACAATTGCAAAAGAGAACTTGTTCTAAAGGCTGTTCTGATCGCGTAAGACAATATTCAGCTCGGCATATAACAAATTGAAAACGGAGTTCAATGAAGCACTGGGAGTACGTTAGAATGTATATTATAACATTTAAATTCAAACACAAAAGAAGTTCGTAGACGAGTACGAAAGTCCTTGAGCGTTAGTACGACGAAAAATATGAAACGAAGAAAAAAATATAGCGATGTTACACAACAACTGTGCAAACATCATAATACGTCTTTTTCTACAGCGTCGTTTTTTTTGGCTCTTATCGAATTGATCTAGTGCCGCGGTATTGCTCTCGTCAAATTGATCCATAGTATCGCTCATACACGTGTTCTCCTTATATGAAGTAGACCGTCCGATACGACGCTGTATGGAAAGATTCATAACGATGTTTGTACAGTTGTCGCTTGTGTAACACCGTTATATATTTTTCTTCGTTCGATATTTTTCGTCGTTTCCGTTTGTTTGCTCATTTGATATCGAATTGCGTCGTACTAACGCTCAAGCACTCTCGTACTCGTCTACGAACTTATTTTGCGTTTGAATTTAAATGCTATAATACATTTTAATGTACTTACGGCGCTTAATTGAATTCCTCATTCAATTTGTTATACACCGAGCTGAATATTTTCTGACGTGATCAGAAAAGCCTTTTGAACAAGTTCTCTTCTGGAATTGTCTATACGATTTTGTTTCTTAACAAAATAAAAACAATCATTTCAATTTATATGGGGAATTTATTTATTCATTCACCGTTTGGTCATTAAACAGTCAACAACAATAATCATAATACTATTTATTCCTGGTTTTCTTTATAAATTGTTTATCAGAACGTCAACGAACAACAGTTAGTTATGTTATTCAATGTTTGCTCGCTCCAATATTGAGAACTAACACGAGGGCATGGCTTAAAAAACATGTCGGAAAGTAGCTTACGCTTTTAAAAATATACCCATCTGACAGTAGTGCTAATGAATAAAATCTTATAAAAATTAATTGGCATACTATCTTGGACGGGTAAAAACCCAAATCAAAAAAATGTATACGATGCGGAACGAATTTTATCAGTCGGACGTTTAATTAAGTGTGGAATAAAGCACGAAAAGAGTGATGATAATAAGACAGCAATTACCGCGCTGTGTATACAAATATCCTGTACTTAAGGCAAAACCTTATGAAATAAATGCAATAATATCTAAAAGTGGAAAAATCAATTCAATAATTTGTTCGTGCAAGGCAGGATTGGGATAAAACTGTAAACAGGCAGTGGCAACATTATTTTATTGTTATCGGCGAGTTAAAAAATCCCAACCTCTAATGTTTTTAGATATTGATATCCAAGATACATATAAAAGAAAAAAACAAATTTTATAAACATTATTATAAATTTTATAAATTTTATGAAAATTATTAGAAACATTTATTTACTTGCAATAACACAAATAATACTTTCACATTTACATCTTTAGGCAAAACTCTACAAACGTACCTGGTAATATATAAACACTTTTTTCGAAATGTAGGAAGCACACTTTCATTCGGGGAGTGATTTTATTTATTTTCAATAAATTTGTCCACGCTCTAAATTTATCGACTTTTTCCAAATTACGAAAATAATTTTTCATAACCACTGAACGATCACCATGCTTCGGAAACTTATGAAAAATCACGTGTAATTTTTATTTGCTTTGCTCCGACAGTCTCTTACTGAACAGCAGACTCTACTTTTTGATTTTTGACCCGCTGGAAATATTCCAACTTCCATATTAATTTTTATTTATTAATTATCCGTTTTATAATCTTTACTAACAATGTAAACAGCATATGCTGACTCGACTGTTGTAAGGTATTATTGGTTTGATTTTTTACCACCACGCGGCGTGACTCAATTGGTTAGTTCCTAATAGGTACAAGAAACCCACCGGTATTATTCGTTGAAATATTTGCTAGTCAGTCAAGTCCCTCAGTTTTATTGAGAACCCCAGCATTTGGAACTACGTTCATTGTCTAACCGCGATGTTTTTGCGCTTTAACTGGCTGTGGGGGTTGTGCGAATGATAACAACAACTCGAAGACCACAGCAATACAAATATAGAAAACGTTTATTCCGGAAACACAAATGATTGAGGTTATGCGAGGTGAAATACTGTTCTCGTCGTCGCTTGTCCAATAATTCACTAGTTCCTAGAATCCCCGGACCGCATCGTTCTCATGTCTACCAACCAAAGATGCAGGGCCGGCAATCCCCTCGCTATGCTAGTGGCGGTTCGTTGACTTATTTCGCTTTTTGTGTATGCGCCTCAAGGTTTAAGGTCGCCGGTGGCGAGGCCCACATGGCCTCGCCACCGTCATTGCCATCCCGCGGTTCTACACGTACTATAAAACAGTCGGTACACGCGCGATAGGCCTTGTTGGGAGTTTGACCGGCGGGATTTTGACTTTCAGGATTATGACATGCTCCCGTCCCCAGTAATTTGCGCATGAAACGATTTGGCATATCTTCATTGTTCGGGGAACAATTGTTTTTTCGGGGGATACAGTCAGTGTCTCGAAAGACAAAAACTCGAAAATTTTTGTGACGTCACATCCTGTGTCATCGAGATAAATCGTCATCTAAGATAAACATAGGCGCAGCCGCAAATTCGCGGTTTGCTTTGCTGTCAGTATCAGTGGTGTGACATAACCTAAATGATGAACACTAAAAGTTTTGTCTCAAGAATAAAAGTTTTATAATATAAATTAAACACTGTATACCAACAGATTAATTAATAAGCTTATTAATTAATCTGTTGGTGTATAGTGTTCAATTGATATTATAAAACTTTTGTTCTATTTACCAACAGATTAATTAATAAGCTTATCAATTAATCTGTTGGTATATAGCGTTCAATTTATATTATAAAACTTTTATTCTTGAGACAAGACTTTTGTGTTCATGGTTTAGGTTATGTCACACCACTGACACTGACAGCAAAGCAAACCGCGAATTTGCGGCTACGCCTATGTTTATCTTAGATGACGATTTATCTCAATAACACAGGATGTGACGTCACAAAAATTTTCGAGTTTTGTCTTTCGAGACATTGACTGTATCACGCTTTAAGCTTCTTATCAAGCGAAATATATGATTACAAAAAATTGACCCGGCTAACTTCACATCGAAATTTGTTTTTAATATTATAGAAAAACTATTGACTACCAAACGTTTTTATTATGCTACCAATCACCACCAAACGACCGCCAAACGAATGATTAGACCTAAAATTAGTAAAGCCTAAGTTGTCCGGCTAACTTCACATCGGTGTCAAACGCGTATGGTCCCAATCACGGTCTTATATACAGGTCTGAAAACTCCGTCAAATTTCGGCGTTGGCGGGTGACTGTCTTAACGAAGTTCGTTTTAGTTTCTGTATCAACCACTAGAGGCGTTCCGATCTTAGTTGCGACCTTACATTCCTTACAATGCCAGCAGACATAACCTGAAAAGCCCACGATAGCTCTCGCGGTTGTCTGTCTCTGTCCCATTAACGACTTCTGCCGCATCACACATATTTATTATATGTAATTATGAAAGCGTTATTAATCCCGTCAACTTTAATGAATATATTGAATATGCTCTTAATTCGAATCGGGTTTTAAAGATTCTAACTGTTAACCGAGCATGATAAATATAAACTATTTGTAAACATTTATGTCATATGAACATATATTAGGCGAAATAGTTGTCTACATCTTGATGGATCGATCTCCGTGAGATTTTTTTTTAGATCCTATAAATCAAACAAAAGTTTTCATTTTCAAAAATAGAAATATATCGAACCGTTTCATATATTTAATTTGATCCTTTTTCATTATATTTTCGTGAAAATTACAGGTACTCAAATAAAGAGAAAAATAAATGTATCTATTTTTATTCATACTTACTTAATTTTGAAAACTGGAACACTCGCAAAAACTTAAAAAATTAAGTGTAAAAAAATGGAAAGAGCTGATTTTTACTCACCCTAATCTACTCTTTTTTGGCATGCTGCTAAATAGTCTATTTCGGAATATTGACAAAACTCAAATAAAGAGAAAAATTGAAGAATTAATTTTTATTCATACTTCCTTGATGTTGACAGCTGGAACACTTACAAAAACTCAACATAAGATTTATTCACTAGTTAATTCAGACAATTTTTTTTAAGAACAAATTTCTTTTTCAGTTAAAATTTTTCCTGATGGCAATATTGCCTCATTCTTAATCTTACATAGTAAATTACAATTTTTGTTAACAATAGTCATTTGGTATTAATGTTAAATGGCTCTTATAGTCGTTACCTTGCAACACTTAGGCAAGATATTGCGTTACTCACGTTTGCTGATTTCCATATATGAGGATACTTCTGCAGGCTTCTCAAGAACAGACAAATTTGCTACTGTAGACTCCCAACTTAATATCTTCATGGAAGAAAGTAACAACCTAATGTCTGTGCCAACAGAAACAGAAGATGGAACATCAGGAATATCTGAAATATCAATAGAAGAAATTTATGTATGTTTAAATTACTTATATTTCATCTCTTTAGAAAATACAATACAAAAGAAATTAGAAATAATATTCGGTACGTTAACGCTATGCCCTGTTGGTTTTTCACTCGGGAAGGACTCTGGGCGTGAAGAGACGATGCTCTCGCATGTCCTAACATCGTATACAGGAATTTGGTATACTTTGTGACGTTGGCCAAAAATCTAGCGTCACAATACTAACAATGCAATAGGTACTTTCTATTAAGGAAACTCACCGATACAAGTACTGATTCCTCGAATTGACGGTTTCGTGACTCTACAGGACGGAACAGTGTTTGGATAATTCATTTCAAAATTCGAAACTTGTTTCGCATAACCATGCTCTGGCACACAATTTTCCTTTTCTATTGACACGTCATTGAACCTTGTTGGCACAGCAAACTTGTTGAGTCGCATTCTTTTGTACGTGACCTTACATATTGAAAAATACTTGACACGAGTAACTATGTGTAACTTCTCAAAGTCTGTGTAAAATCTTTTCATTAAACTTACCCGTGTAATTACTTGACCATTTGCGTCGAGCTTGACACATTCGCGAACCATATCTTCATGGTCAAAATGCTGTTCACATACACGATTCGTCTTTTGTATTTTACAATGCCTGGAATAAACTCTTCCCGCTTTTTCCGCATATCAATGTCTTTTGGCACGTGAAATGCAGAACATTTCTTCTTTCTTTTGCTGCCGGTTTTGCAATTTGGGACCACACACTGATATCTCATTTTAAATATAATTATCACTAATAGTCGTGATATAAACGAAATGAACGTAATATGCAAGGATATCAATATCGAGGGTTTTTTCAGGTTATGCCTGCTGGCAATGTAAGGTCGCAACTAAGATCGGAACGCCTCTAGTGGTTGCTGCAGCAATTAAACTTGACTTCGTTAAGGAGGTCACTTTAAGTGGAGGAGTTTCAGCCCTGTATATAAGACCGTGGTCCCAATCATAAATGGATATCCATTGTGCGATTATCGTTCTGACACGCACTGAAAATCTGCCTTTATAGTTACTGTAGAGGTAGTGTAGCATGTTCCCCAAATTCATCGTCCCCAAATTCATCGTCCCCAAATTCATCGTCCCCAAAAAAGTAACTAGACCGAAAAATCCCTTGACTATTGACCCGCAATGCTGCTAGATGGCGCTATAAACGTATTCTCATATCTACTCGCCCGAATGCCGGAGTTCGAGGACTGAGCAGTAGATACGTTGCTCTTATGATCAGACAACCGCCTTTTTCATTATGCCATAATGACAACAATTATTAATTATTAATTACTAGTTATTAATTATTAATTATTAATTATTAATTATTAATTATTAATTATTAATTATTAATTATTAATTATTAATTATTAATTATTAATTATTAATTATTAATTATTAATTATTAATTATTAATTATTAATTATTAATTATTAATTATTAATTATTAATTATTAATTATTAATTATTAATTATTAATTATTAATTATTAATTATTAATTATTAATTATTAATTATTAATTATTAATTATTAATTATTAATTATTAATTATTAATTATTAATTATTAATTATTAATTATTAATTATTAATTATTAATTATTAATTGTACACTGGGTGATCTCTTGTTAGTGGGTTGATGCCCGCGGTGTCCAGGTCCCCGTAGATGATATATGTTCATTTATGATCTTATCTCAGTCGTTTTTAATTCCATGTGATGATAAGATCAACTTCGGAGCGCATCTTGCGATCGCAATTATATATCCGAAAATAAAGAATATAAGGGTACTTATAAGTATATTATTTTATTGAAGCAATACAATGATATTCTTAAAAGAAATATGAATATTTAAAAAAATATTTATCCCTCGCTATTGGTGGGAGTCACTTGGACGGGTGGCCACCTCGGTACATGACACACGAAACATCTTGGTGTCAGACCCATACCCAATATTTCATGGATAAAACTGTAGCAGAAAATTCTGTGACCACACACCGGGAAAGCATAATTCAGGGGACCAGGGCATGAAAGGCACTTAGTTTGAGGGTCACCGCCGTGATATTCTTCATCGTCATCTGATGAGAGCGTTATCACATCAGCTGCGAACAATCAGCCCATTCGAAAGAGACATTATGCATTTGTGACAGAGCACTTGATGCAGAAGATGTTTTTATATCAATGAGATAGGATATTTTTGACAATCAAACCCAAACAACAAGTTCCTTTTCCAGTGGTTGAATGCCGAGAAATCTCTCTCTCTCTATATATATATATATATATATATATATATATATATATATATATATATATATATATATATATATATATATATGTATATATTATATAAATATTTCGCCGCCGCCGTATACAAGAATTGAGGAGGTTAGCTTCGTCGCACCGGAAATACCTGGCTCGTATGGTGAAGCTGACCACGCCCAAACTCAAACGTACCCAAATTAAAGAGTTTGGATTTGTTTGAGTTTGTTTGGTTTGGTTTCGGATATATAATTACGATCGCAAGATGCGCTCCGAAGTTGATCTTATCATCACATGGAATTAAAAACGACTGAGATAAGATCATAAATGAACATATATCATCTACGGGGACCTGGACACCGCGGGCATCAACCGACTAACAAGAGATCACCCAGTGTACAATTAATAATTAATAATTAATAATTAATAATTAATAATTAATAATTAATAATTAATAATTAATAATTAATAATTAATAATTAATAATTAATAATTAATAATTAATAATTAATAATTAATAATTAATAATTAATCATTAATAATTAATAATTAATAATTAATAATTAATAATTAATAATTAATAATTAATAATTAATAATTAATAATTAATAATTAATAATTAATAATTAATAATTAATAATTAATAATTAATAATTAATAATTAATAATTAATAATTAATAATTAATAATTGTTGTCATTATGGCATAATGAAAAAGGCGGTTGTCTGATCATAAGAGCAACGTATCTACTGCTCAGTCCTCGAACTCCGGCATTCGGGCGAGTAGATATGAGAATACGTTTATAGCGCCATCTAGCAGCATTGCGGGTCAATAGTCAAGGGATTTTTCGGTCTAGTTACTTTTTTGGGGACGATGAATTTGGTGACGATGAATTTGGGGACGATGAATTTGGGGAACATGCTACACTACCTCTACAGTAACTATAAAGGCAGATTTTCAGTGCGTGTCAGAACGATAATCGCACAATGGATATCCATTTATGATTGGGACCACGGTCTTATATACAGGGCTGAAACTCCTCCACTTAAAGTGACCTCCTTAACGAAGTCAAGTTTAATTGCTGCAGCAACCACTAGAGGCGTTCCGATCTTAGTTGCGACCTTACATTGCCAGCAGGCATAACCTGAAAAAACCCTCGATATTGATATCCTTGCATATTACGTTCATTTCGTTTATATCACGACTATTAGTGATAATTATATTTAAAATGAGATATCAGTGTGTGGTCCCAAATTGCAAAACCGGCAGCAAAAGAAAGAAGAAATGTTCTGCATTTCACGTGCCAAAAGACATTGATATGCGGAAAAAGCGGGAAGAGTTTATTCCAGGCATTGTAAAATACAAAAGACGAATCGTGTATGTGAACAGCATTTTGACCATGAAGATATGGTTCGCGAATGTGTCAAGCTCGACGCAAATGGTCAAGTAATTACACGGGTAAGTTTAATGAAAAGATTTTACACAGAGTTTGAGAAGTTACACATAGTTACTCGTGTCAAGTATTTTTCAATATGTAAGGTCACGTACAAAAGAATGCGACTCAACAAGTTTGCTGTGCCAACAAGGTTCAATGACGTGTCAACAGAAAAGGAAAATTGTGTGCCAGAGCATGGTTATGCGAAACAAGTTTCGAATTTTGAAATGAATTATCCAAACACTGTTCCGTCCTGTAGAGTCACGAAACCGTCAATTCGAGGAATCAGTACTTGTATCGGTGAGTTTCCTTAATAGAAAGTACCTATTGCATTGTTAGTATTGTGACGCTAGATTTTTGGCCAACGTCACAAAGTATACCAAATTCCTGTATACGATGTTAGGACATGCGAGAGCATCGTCTCTTCACGCCCAGAGTCCTTCCCGAGTGAAAAACCAACAGGGCATAGCGTTAACGTACCGAATATTATTTCTAATTTCTTTTGTATTGTATTTTCTAAAGAGATGAAATATAAGTAATTTAAACATACATAAATTTCTTCTATTGATATTTCAGATATTCCTGATGTTCCATCTTCTGTTTCTGTTGGCACAGACATTAGGTTGTTACTTTCTTCCATGAAGATATTAAGTTGGGAGTCTACAGTAGCAGATTTGTCTGTTCTTGAGAAGCCTGCAGAAGTATCCTCATATATGGAAATCAGCAAACGTGAGTAACGCAATATCTTGCCTAAGTGTTGCAAGGTAACGACTATAAGAGCCATTTAACATTAATACCAAATGACTATTGTTAACAAAAATTGTAATTTACTATGTAAGATTAAGAATGAGGCAATATTGCCATCAGGAAAAATTTTAACTGAAAAAGAAATTTGTTCTTAAAAAAAATTGTCTGAATTAACTAGTGAATAAATCTTATGTTGAGTTTTTGTAAGTGTTCCAGCTGTCAACATCAAGGAAGTATGAATAAAAATTAATTCTTCAATTTTTCTCTTTATTTGAGTTTTGTCAATATTCCGAAATAGACTATTTAGCAGCATGCCAAAAAAGGGTAGATTAGGGTGAGTAAAAATCAGCTCTTTCCATTTTTTTACACTTAATTTTTTAAGTTTTTGCGAGTGTTCCAGTTTTCAAAATTAAGTAAGTATGAATAAAAATAGATACATTTATTTTTCTCTTTATTTGAGTACCTGTAATTTTCACGAAAATATAATGAAAAAGGATCAAATTAAATATATGAAACGGTTCGATATATTTCTATTTTTGAAAATGAAAACTTTTGTTTGATTTATAGGATCTAAAAAAAAATCTCACGGAGATCGATCCATCAAGATGTAGACAACTATTTCGCCTAATATATGTTCATATGACATAAATGTTTACAAATAGTTTATATTTATCATGCTCGGTTAACAGTTAGAATCTTTAAAACCCGATTCGAATTAAGAGCATATTCAATATATTCATTAAAGTTGACGGGATTAATAACGCTTTCATAATTACATATAATAAATATGTGTGATGCGGCAGAAGTCGTTAATGGGACAGAGACAGACAACCGCGAGAGCTATCGTGGGCTTTTCAGGTTATGTCTGCTGGCATTGTAAGGAATGTAAGGTCGCAACTAAGATCGGAACGCCTCTAGTGGTTGATACAGAAACTAAAACGAACTTCGTTAAGACAGTCACCCGCCAACGCCGAAATTTGACGGAGTTTTCAGACCTGTATATAAGACCGTGATTGGGACCATACGCGTTTGACACCGATGTGAAGTTAGCCGGACAACTTAGGCTTTACTAATTTTAGGTCTAATCATTCGTTTGGCGGTCGTTTGGTGGTGATTGGTAGCATAATAAAAACGTTTGGTAGTCAATAGTTTTTCTATAATATTAAAAACAAATTTCGATGTGAAGTTAGCCGGGTCAATTTTTTGTAATCATATATTTCGCTTGATAAGAAGCTTAAAGCGTGATACAGTCAATGTCTCGAAAGACAAAACTCGAAAATTTTTGTGACGTCACATCCTGTGTTATTGAGATAAATCGTCATCTAAGATAAACATAGGCGTAGCCGCAAATTCGCGGTTTGCTTTGCTGTCAGTGTCAGTGGTGTGACATAACCTAAACCATGAACACAAAAGTCTTGTCTCAAGAATAAAAGTTTTATAATATAAATTGAACGCTATATACCAACAGATTAATTGATAAGCTTATTAATTAATCTGTTGGTAAATAGAACAAAAGTTTTATAATATCAATTGAACACTATACACCAACAGATTAATTAATAAGCTTATTAATTAATCTGTTGGTATACAGTGTTTAATTTATATTATAAAACTTTTATTCTTGAGACAAAACTTTTAGTGTTCATCATTTAGGTTATGTCACACCACTGATACTGACAGCAAAGCAAACCGCGAATTTGCGGCTGCGCCTATGTTTATCTTAGATGACGATTTATCTCGATGACACAGGATGTGACGTCACAAAAATTTTCGAGTTTTTGTCTTTCGAGACACTGACTGTATCCCCCGAAAAAACAATTGTTCCCCGAACAATGAAGATATGCCAAATCGTTTCATGCGCAAATTACTGGGGACGGGAGCATGTCATAATCCTGAAAGTCAAAATCCCGCCGGTCAAACTCCCAACAAGGCCTATCGCGCGTGTACCGACTGTTTTATAGTACGTGTAGAACCGCGGGATGGCAATGACGGTGGCGAGGCCATGTGGGCCTCGCCACCGGCGACCTTAAACCTTGAGGCGCATACACAAAAAGCGAAATAAGTCAACGAACCGCCACTAGCATAGCGAGGGGATTGCCGGCCCTGCATCTTTGGTTGGTAGACATGAGAACGATGCGGTCCGGGGATTCTAGGAACTAGTGAATTATTGGACAAGCGACGACGAGAACAGTATTTCACCTCGCATAACCTCAATCATTTGTGTTTCCGGAATAAACGTTTTCTATATTTGTATTGCTGTGGTCTTCGAGTTGTTGTTATCATTCGCACAACCCCCACAGCCAGTTAAAGCGCAAAAACATCGCGGTTAGACAATGAACGTAGTTCCAAATGCTGGGGTTCTCAATAAAACTGAGGGACTTGACTGACTAGCAAATATTTCAACGAATAATACCGGTGGGTTTCTTGTACCTATTAGGAACTAACCAATTGAGTCACGCCGCGTGGTGGTAAAAAATCAAACCAATAATACCTTACAACAGTCGAGTCAGCATATGCTGTTTACATTGTTAGTAAAGATTATAAAACGGATAATTAATAAATAAAAATTAATATGGAAGTTGGAATATTTCCAGCGGGTCAAAAATCAAAAAGTAGAGTCTGCTGTTCAGTAAGAGACTGTCGGAGCAAAGCAAATAAAAATTACACGTGATTTTTCATAAGTTTCCGAAGCATGGTGATCGTTCAGTGGTTATGAAAAATTATTTTCGTAATTTGGAAAAAGTCGATAAATTTAGAGCGTGGACAAATTTATTGAAAATAAATAAAATCACTCCCCGAATGAAAGTGTGCTTCCTACATTTCGAAAAAAGTGTTTATATATTACCAGGTACGTTTGTAGAGTTTTGCCTAAAGATGTAAATGTGAAAGTATTATTTGTGTTATTGCAAGTAAATAATGATGCTGAAATCCGAATCGTTGGAACGCAACGAAATCAAGTTTTTTAAAAAATATTTAATTTTTGGTATTGCTCAAGCTTTTCGCGAACATTTGGGACCCAGGCCCCTAACGGCGATCCCTAAAAAATTTTAAACGATTTTATATGTCTGGGAAGCACCCTTATGGGGGGGGTGAAAAATGGAAAAAATCGGAGTTCGTACTGTAAAAAGATAAACATCTTTTTTATGATCGTTATTCGTTGTTCGTCGTTACAAGAGAACCCTAAAAAATTTTGAACTATTTTCTATGTCCGGAAAGCACCCTTATGGGAGGGTGAAAAACTGAAAAAATCGGAGTCCGTACTGTAAAAAGATAAACATCTTTTTTATGATCGTTATTCGTTGTTCGTCGTTACAAGAGACTCCTAAAAAATTTTGAGCGATTTTCTATGTCCGGAAAGCACCCTTATGGGAGGGTGAAAAATGGAAATAATTGGAGTTCATACTGTAAAAAGATAAACATCTTTTTTATGATCGTTATTCGTTGTTCGTCGTTAAAAGAGATCCCTAAAAAAGTTTGAACGATTTTCTATGTCCGGAAAGCACCCTTATGGGGGGGGGGTGAAAAACTGAAAACATCGGGCTTCGTACTGTAAAAAGATAAACATCTTTTTTATGATCGTTATTCGTTGTTCATCGTTACAAGAGAACCCTAGAAAAATTTGAACGATTTTCTATGTCCGGAAAGCACCCTTATGGGAGGGTGAAAAACTGAAAAAATCGGAGTCCGTACTGTAAAAAGATAAACATCTTTTTTATGATCGTTATTCGTTGTTCGTCGTTACAAGAGGCCCCTAAAAAATTTTGAGCGATTTTCTATGTTCGGAAAGCACCCTTGTGGGAGGGTGAAAAACTGAAAAATCGTAGTCCGTACTGTAAAAAGATAAACATCTTTTTTATGATCGTTATTCGTTGTTCGTCGTTACAAGAGACCCCTAAAAAATGTTGAGCGTTTTTCTATGTCCGGAAAGCACCCTTATGGGAGGGTAAAAAATGGAAAAAATCGGAGTTCGTACTGTAAAAAGATAAACATCTTTTTTATGATCGTTATTCGTTGTTCGTCGTTACAAGAGGCCCCTAAAAAATTTTGAGCGATTTTCTATGTCCGGAAAGCACCCTTATGGGAGGGGTGAAAAACTGAAAAAATCGGGCTTCGTACTGTAAAAAGATAAACACCTTTTTTATGATCGTTATTCGTTGTTGGTCGTTACAAGAGACCCCTAAAAAATTTTGAGCGATTTTCTATGTCCGGAAAGCACCCTTATGGGAGGGTGAAAAATGGAAAAAATCGGAGTCCGTACTGTAAAAAGATAAACATCTTTTTTATGATCGTTATTCGTTGTTCTTCATTACAAGAGACCCCTAAAAAAGTTTGAACGATTTTCTATGTCCGGAAAGCACCCTTATGGGAGGGGTGAAAAACTGAAAAAATCGGAGTCCGTACTGTAAAAAGATAAACATCTTTTTTATGATCGTTATTCGTTGTTCTTCGTTGAAAAAGATCCCTAAAAAAGTTTGAACGATTTTCTATGTCCGGAAAGAACCCTTATGGGAGGGGTGAAAAATGGAAAAATCGGAGTCCGTACTGTAAAAAGATAAACATCTTTTTTATGATCGTTATTCGTTGTTCTTCGTTACAAGAGACCCCTAAAAAAGTTTGAACGATTTTCTATGTCCGGAAAGCACCCTTATGGGAGGGGTGAAAAATGGAAAAAATCGGAGTCCGGACTGTAAAAAGATAAACATCTTTTTTATGATCGTTATTCGTTGTTCTTCGTTACAAGAGACCCGTAAAAAAGTTTGAACGATTTTCTATGTCCGGAAAGCACCCTTATGGAAGGGTGAAAAACTGAAAAAATCGGAGTCCGTACTGTAAAAAGATAAACATCTTTTTTATGATCGTTATTCGTTGTCGGTCGTTACGAGAGACCCCGAAAAAATTTTGAGCGATTTTCTATGTCCGGAAAGCACCCTTATGGGAAGGTGAAAAATGGAAAAAATCGGAGTTCGTACTGTAAAAAGATAAACATCTTTTTTATGATCGTTATTCGTTGTTCTTCGTTACAAGAGACCCCTAAAAAAGTTTGAACGATTTTCTATGTCCGGAAAGCACCCTTATGGGAGGGGTGAAAAATGGAAAAAATCGGAGTCCGGACTGTAAAAAGATAAACATCTTTTTTATGATCGTTATTCGTGGTTCTTCATTACAAGAGACCCGTAAAAAAGTTTGAACGATTTTCTATGTCCGGAAAGCACCCTTATGGGAGGGTGAAAAACTGAAAAAATCGGGCTTCGTACTGTAAAAAGATAAACATCTTTTTTATGATCGTTATTCGTTGTTCGTCGTTAAAAGAGATCCCTAAAAAAGTTTGAACCATTTTCTATGTCCGGAAAGCACCCTTATGGGAGGGTGAAAGATTGAAAAAATCGGAGTCCGTACTGTAAAAAGATAAACATCTTTTTTATGATCGTTCTTCGTTGTTCTTCGTTACAAGAGACCCCTAAAAAAGTTTGAACGATTTTCTATGTCCGGAAAGCACCCTTATGGAAGGGTGAAAAACTGAAAAAATCGGAGTCCGTACTGTAAAAAGATAAACATCTTTTTTATGATCGTTATTCGTTGTCGGTCGTTACGAGAGACCCCGAAAAAATTTTGAGCGATTTTCTATGTCCGGAAAACACCCTTATGGGAGGGTGAAAAATGGAAAAAATCGGAGTCCGTACTGTAAAAAGATAAACATCTTTTTTATGATCGTTATTCGTTGTTCGTCGTTAAAAGAGATCCCTAAAAAAGTTTGAACGATTTTCTATGTCCGGAAAGCACCCTTATGGGAGGGTGAAAGATTGAAAAAATCGGAGTCCGTACTGTAAAAAGATAAACATCTTTTTTATGATCGTTATTCGTTGTTCTTCATTACAAGAGACCCCTAAAAAAGTTTGAACGATTTTCTATGTCCGGAAAGCACCCTTATGGGAGGGGTGAAAAATGGAAAAAATCGGAGTCCATACTGTAAAAAGATAAACATCTTTTTTATGATCGTTATTCGTTGTTGGTCGTTACACGAGACCCCTAAAAAATTTTGAGCGATTTTCTATGTCCGGAAAGCACCCTTATGGGAGGGTGAAAAATGGAAAAAATCCGAGTTCGTACTGTAAAAAGATAAACATCTTTTTTATGATCGTTATTCGTTGTTCTTCGTTAGAAGAGACCCCTAAAAAATTTTGAGCGATTTTCCATCTCCCGAAAGCACCCTTATGGGAGGGTGAAAAATCGAACAAATCGGATTTCGTACTGTAAAAAGATAAACATCTGTTTTATGATCGTTATTCGTTGTTCTTCGTTACAAGAGACCCCTAAAAAAGTTTGAACGATTTTCTATGTCCGGAAAGCACCCTTATGGGAGGGGTGAAAAATGGAAAAAATCGGAGTCCTTACTGTAAAAAGATAAACATCTTTTTTATGATCGCTATTCGTTGTTCGTCGTTACAAGAGAACCCTAAAAAATTTTGAACGATTTTCTATGTCCGGAAAGCACCCTTATGGGAGGGGTGAAAAACTGAAAAAATCGGAGTCCGTACTGTAAAAAGATAAACATTTTTTTTATGATCGTTATTCGTTGTTCGTCGTTAAATTAAAAGTTTGATACTATTTCAAAATTTTTAACTATAAACTATAAAACTATAGCAACTAAACTATAAAATTATATTTAACATCTTTTTTTATATATTTGTAGTTAATAAAAGTATATATATATATACATATGTAGTATATAATATATATATATATATATATATATATTATTATTATTTCAAATACATAGTGTTTATTGTAACTGAAAATAAAAAATTGACTCTTTTAGTGTTTCTGCATAAGCATGTATACCACGTGTTAGTCTATCAAAACTTACCAAAAATCGATATTAAATTAAACTTTTAATATAAGCCGTGATTGCGGTGAACTAATTGCGATGAACAAACACTTCTCAAAAAACATACTCAACAAACTCAAAACTGGATAAACGTTCAGATCGAATGGACTGTGCACTAAGAAATGAATAAATGAATTTTTTGATCGATAGATGCCGACCGATGCATCTATTAAATCATATTTGCTTCGCGATAACTGTCAAACGCGCGAAGGTTAAATAGACGTTAAGTTTTTTTAAATTTTCCAATTTTTTTGCGCAATTTTCTTAATTTTTCTTCCAGTACGAACCTTCTACACAGTATTAGAAAACTTGAAAAAAAAAGATGAATGAAATCGGTAAAGTCGTTCTCAAGTTATGGCGTGACCAAGGGAAATAGGGATTCATTTTTATATACATAGATTAGCGCGATTTTTTTTTTCGACTATTTTTTTTTTCAGTCCCCACCCGAAATTTTGTTGGATATGTCGAAAAAGAAATTCCCTGAAGGTTACAGCCCTTAATATTAATTCTAAGTACTTTCCCAAAGCGTGAGAAGATTTTCCATCTAAAATACACGTAATTTTTTTTTTTTTTTTTTTTTTTTTTTTTTTTCAAATTTCTATAACTCAGCCGCATTTTGTGCATTTTGTTCTTGGTTTCGATTTACTCAGAATTAAACAATCTAAAAAAGTGCCTTTTGCGGCGAAAGTGTAAATTGTACTGATGAGTTGGTACTGGTCATTGAAGTTGATTTTTACCCAAAATCCTCGTTTTTTTGCTGTTATCTCTGAAACAATTAACTTTACGAAAAAATTGTAAACGAAAAATTTGTTGGAAATTTAATTTCCTGTAAAAAAGGTCCTATCGACCCAACTGTTTTAATTTTTTATTTTTTGTATTATTTAATATTTCATCTATATAAATAAAAATCAATTGCCGCATCTATGAAGGATCATCACTTCCGCATTGGACATCCGACTGGTGGCATTTTTTTCAAAGAAATAAACCACGAAATGACATATCGCTTTCAATTAAATTCTTTTTCGCAAAATATCAACATTCAATGCGGAATTTGTTGTTTTTATGAAAACAGAACTTTCAAACTGAACGTCACATTTTTTTTCGCTATGAAACATGTGACAGCGGAACTTTCAAACTGAACGTCACATTTTTTTTATTGAGATTTTCATATATTATTTCCATATTTTTCATATTTTCATTTTTTTCAAATTTCCGACTTTTCAGGTGGATTTTCCAAAAAATTTCTTTCATACAAACCTTGTTCTGAATATTACGAACACTACAAAAAAAAAATCAGCCAATTCGGTCGAGCCGTTCTCAAGTGATGATCCGTCATACATGCGGCAATTGATTTTTATTTATATAGATGTATACTTTTCTATAAAAACTACAAAAGTGTAAAAAAAGATGTTTAATATAGTTTTATATTTTGGTAAATTTACGTAAAAAGGTATCTAAGAATAAAGTAAGTTTTCTGAGATCGAGTGATATATTCATCAATTTTTGAAATAGTATAAAACTTTTAAATAGTATAATAAAATTAGTCCGATGCAATGCATTCATCTCCGACTCTCGTAGGTGTCAGCGGTCCCGCTCTGTAGAATGACGAGATATACACACATGTATATAAATCGTCGGGCGAGCATGGACAACGTGCGAATCACCGCACAAAGAACAGACGGGAAGAATGAGGCGCGACTGTGAAATATATGAAAAAATATATATATATATTTTCATGTTCGCTTTTTTACTAACTTATTTTTTTCTTAGATGCTTTTTTACGTAAATTTGACAAAAAACTGTAAAATTATATTTAACAATCTTTAAAAATATTTTGGTGGTTTTTGTAGAAAAAAAGAAATATATATATATATATATTTCTATCTCTCTTCCGCTTTCTCTCTCCCTTTTCATATATATATACTTTTCTACAAAAACTACAAAAGTATAAAAAAGTTGTTAAATATCATTTTATAGTTTGGTAAATTTACGTAAAAAAGTATCTAAGAAAGAAGTAAGTTAGTAAAAAAGTAAACATATGGAATTATATAAATATATATATTTTTTTTAATTTTTAATTTTTAATTTTAATTTTCATACTACTCATAAGTAAAAGTTCAATATCTCAAGAAATATTAATCTAAGCAATTGGGTCGATAGGCCCTTTTTTGTAGGAAATTAAATTTCTAACAAATTTTTTATATAATTTTTTCGTAAAGTTAATTGTTTCGGAGATAACAGCAAAAAAACAAGAATTTTGGGTAAAAATCAACTTCAGTGACTCGTACCAACTCACCAGTACAATTTACACTTTCGCCGCAATAGGCACTTTTCTAGATTGTTTTATTCTGAGTAAATCGAAACCAAGAACAATATAAAAGCATAAAATGCGGCTGAGTTATAGAATTTTGAAATAAATAAAAAATTCGATTGACGTGTATTTGAGATGAAAAATATTTTCACGCCAAGGGAAAGTACTTAGAATTAATATTAAGGGCTGTAACTTTCAGGGAATTTGTTTTTCGACATAAGCAACAAAATTTCAAAAAAATAGTCGAAAAGAGAAAAAAAATAGTCGAAAAAAAAATCGACCTAATATATATTTATAAATAGAGAGAGAGGGTGATCGAGAGCCCAAGAAAGAAGTATCTTCCTGCTTGCCGTCGGGTCTATATATATATATATAGCATAGTCCGCGCCTGGGAGCAAACCTTCTCAGAGTTTCTACTTGAAACAACGTTACGATTTCGCTGTCACACACTAACGCAAGGCAGAGCCGGGGCTGTCGTGCACCAACGCGTAGCGTCAGGGAATCCCGGCGATGTAGTAGTATTCGACCGAGTCGACCGTGTGCCAGCAAACTGCGCGACACTCATGTGCGAGCACCATCGGCAACGCCGCATGGGCAACGTGCGAAGCACCGCACAAAGAAGAAACGTCGAGGATAGGACGAAACTGAGATATATAAATATACTACCGCTCGATGGCAAGCAGCAAGGTACGGTTAAGATACATTGTAACGTGGAGTCTTTTTTGGTCGCTATTTCGACCAGTCGACTTTTTGGTGTTTCGCTATTAGACCCACCCTCAAAAAACATAAAAGTAAAGTTACATTTTTTTCTATTGTTTACAAAAAAAAATTTATGTGAAAAATAAAGATTTTTTATTTTTTCGATGTTCAAAAGCGTTACAAAATTGGTATTTCGATCTTTTTGATCTAGAAAATTTATCATTTTTCGAATAATAAAAATCGCAATACAAACAAAATTTTATGTGAAAAATAAAGATTTTTTGTTTTTTCGATGTTCAAATGCGTTACAAAACGCTTTTGAACATCGAAATTTTTTAGGGGTCTCTTGTAACGACGAACAACGAATAACGATCATAAAAAAGAAGTTTAACTTTTTACAGTACGGACTCCGATTTTTTCAGTGTTTCACCCTCCCATAAGGGTGCTTTCCGGACATAGAAAATCGTTCAAAATTTTTTAGGGTTCTCTTGTAACGTCGAATAACGAATAACGATCATAAAAAAGATGTTTATCTTTTTACAGTACGAAGCCCGATTTTTTCAGTTTTCACCCCTTCATAAGGGTGCTTTCCGGACATAGAAAATCGTTCAAACTTTTTTAGGGATCTCTTTCAACGACGAACAACGAATAACGATCATAAAAAACATGTTTATCTTTTTACAGTACGGACTCCGATTTTTTCCATTTTTCACCCCTCCCATAAGGGTGCTTTCCGGACATAGAAAATCGTTCAAACTTTTTTAGGGGTCTCTTGTAACGACCAACAACGAATAACGATCATAAAAAAGATGTTTATCTTTTTACAGTGCGAAGCCCGATTTTTTCAGTTTTTCACCCCTCCCATGAGGGTGCTTTCCGGACATAGAAAATCGTTCAAACTTTTTTACGGGTCTCTTGTAACGAAGAACAACGAATAACGATCATAAAAAATATGTTTATCTTTTTACAGTCCGGACTCCGATTTTTTCCATTTTTCACCCCTCCCATAAGGGTGCTTTCCGGACATAGAAAATCGTTCAAACTTTTTTACGGGTCACTTGTAACGAAGAACAACGAATAACGATCATAAAAAAGATGTTTATCTTTTTACAGTACGAACTCCGATTTTTTCCATTTTTCACCCCTCCCATAAGGGTTCTTTCCGGACATAGAAAATCGTTCAAACTTTTTTAGGGATCTTTTTCAACGAAGAACAACGAATAACGATCATAAAAAAGATGTTTATCTTTTTACAGTACGAAGCCCGATTTTTTCAGTTTTTCACCCTCCCATAAGGGTGCTTTCCGGACATAGAAAATCGTGCAAAATTTTTTAGGGGTCTCTTCTAACGAAGAACAACGAATAACGATCATAAAAAAGATGTTTATCTTTTTACAGTACGAACTCCGATTTTTTCCATTTTTCACCCTCCCATAAGGGTGCTTTCCGGACATAGAAAATCGTTCAAACTTTTTTAGGGATCTTTTTCAACGAAGAACAACGAATAACGATCATAAAAAAGATGTTTATCTTTTTACAGTACGGACTCCGATTTTTTCAGTTTTTCACCCTCCCATAAGGGTGCTTTCCGGACATAGAAAATTGTTCAAACTTTTTTAGGGATCTCTTTTAACGACGAACAACGGATAACGATCATAAAAAAGATGTTTATCTTTTTACAGTACGGACTCCGATTTTTTCCATTTTTCACCCTCCCATAAGGGTGCTTTCCGGACATAGAAAATCGCTCAAACTTTTTTAGGGGTCTCTTGTAACGAAGAACAACGAATAACGATCATAAAAAAGATGTTTATCTTTTTACAGTACGAACTCCGATTTTGTCCATTTTTCACCCTCCCATAAGGGTGCTTTCCGGACATAGAAAATCGCTCAAAATTTTTTCGGGGTCTCTTGTAACGACCAACAACGAATAACGATCATAAAAAAGATGTTTATCTTTTTACAGTACGGACTCCGATTTTTTCAGTTTTTCACCCTTCCATAAGGGTGCTTTCCGGACATGGAAAATCGTTCAAACTTTTTTACGGGTCTCTTGTAACGAAGAACCACGAATAACGATCATAAAAAATATGTTTATCTTTTTACAGTCCGGACTCCGATTTTTTCCATTTTTCACCCTCCCATAAGGGTGCTTTCCGGACATAGAAAATCGCTCAAAATTTTTTCGGGGTCTCTCGTAACGACCGACAACGAATAACGATCATAAAAAAGATGTTTATCTTTTTACAGTACGGACTCCGATTTTTTCAGTTTTTCACCCTTCCATAAGGGTGCTTTCCGGACATAGAAAATCTCTCAAACTTTTTTACGGGTCTCTTGTAACGAAGAACAACGAATAACGATCATAAAAAAGATGTTTATCTTTTTACAGTCCGGACTCCGATTTTTTCCATTTTTCACCCCTCCCATAAGGGTGCTTTCCGGACATAGAAAATCGTTCAAACTTTTTTAGGGGTCTCTTGTAACGAAGAACAACGAATAACGATCATAAAAAAGATGTTTATCTTTTTACAGTACGGACTCCGATTTTTTCCATTTTTCACCCCTCCCATAAGGGTTCTTTCCGGACATAGAAAATCGTTCAAACTTTTTTAGGGATCTTTTTCAACGAAGAACAACGAATAACGATCATAAAAAAGATGTTTATCTTTTTACAGTACGAAGCCCGATTTTTTCAGTTTTTCACCCTCCCATAAGGGTGCTTTCCGGACATAGAAAATCGTGCAAAATTTTTTAGGGGTCTCTTTTAACGACGAACAACGAATAACGATCATAAAAAAGATGTTTATCTTTTTACAGTACGGACTCCGATTTTTTCCATTTTTCACCCCTCCCATAAGGGTGCTTTCCGGACATAGAAAATCGTTCAAACTTTTTTAGGGGTCTCTTGTAATGAAGAACAACGAATAACGATCATAAAAAAGATGTTTATCTTTTTACAGTACGAACTCCGATTTTTTCCATTTTTCACCCTGCCATAAGGGTGCTTTCCGGACATAGAAAATCGCTCAAAATTTTTGAGGGGTCTCTTGTAACGACCAACAACGAATAACGATCATAAAAAAGATGTTTATCTTTTTACAGTGCGAAGCCCGATTTTTTCAGTTTTTCACCCCTCCCATAAGGGTGCTTTCCGGACATAGAAAATCGTTCAAACTTTTTTAGGGGTCTCTTGTAACGAAGAACAACGAATAACGATCATAAAAAAGATGTTTATCTTTTTACAGTACGAACTCCGATTTTTTCCATTTTTCACCCTGCCATAAGGGTGCTTTCCGGACATAGAAAATCGCTCAAAATTTTTCCGGGGTCTCTCGTAACGACCGACAACGAATAACGATCATAAAAAAGATGTTTATCTTTTTACAGTACGGACTCCGATTTTTTCAGTTTTTCACCCTTCCATAAGGGTGCTTTCCGGACATAGAAAATCGTTCAAACTTTTTTACGGGTCTCTTGTAACGAAGAACAACGAATAACGATCATAAAAAAGATGTTTATCTTTTTACAGTCCGGACTCCGATTTTTTCCATTTTTCACCCCTCCCATAAGGGTGCTTTCCGGACATAGAAAATCGTTCAAACTTTTTTAGGGGTCTCTTGTAACGACCAACAACGAATAACGATCATAAAAAAGATGTTTATCTTTTTACAGTGCGAAGCCCGATTTTTTCAGTTTTTCACCCCTCCCATAAGGGTGCTTTCCGGACATAGAAAATCGTTCAAACTTTTTTAGGGGTCTCTTGTAACGAAGAACAACGAATAACGATCATAAAAAAGATGTTTATCTTTTTACAGTACGAACTCCGATTTTGTCCATTTTTCACCCTCCCATAAGGGTGCTTTCCGGACATAGAAAATCGTTCAAACTTTTTTACGGGTCTCTTGTAACGAAGAACAACGAATAACGATCATAAAAAAGATGTTTATCTTTTTACAGTCCGGACTCCGATTTTTTCCATTTTTCACCCCTCCCATAAGGGTGCTTTCCGGACATAGAAAATCGTTCAAACTTTTTTAGGGGTCTCTTGTAACGAAGAACAACGAATAACGATCATAAAAAAGATGTTTATCTTTTTACAGTACGGACTCCGATTTTTTCCATTTTTCACCCCTCCCATAAGGGTTCTTTCCGGACATAGAAAATCGTTCAAACTTTTTTAGGGATCTTTTTCAACGAAGAACAACGAATAACGATCATAAAAAAGATGTTTATCTTTTTACAGTACGAAGCCCGATTTTTTCAGTTTTTCACCCTCCCATAAGGGTGCTTTCCGGACATAGAAAATCGTGCAAAACTTTTTAGGGGTCTCTTTTAACGACGAACAACGAATAACGATCATAAAAAAGATGTTAATCTTTTTACAGTACGGACTCCGATTTTTTCCATTTTTCACCCCTCCCATAAGGGTGCTTTCCGGACATAGAAAATCGTTCAAACTTTTTTAGGGGTCTCTTGTAATGAAGAACAACGAATAACGATCATAAAAAAGATGTTTATCTCTTTACAGTACGAACTCCGATTTTTTCCATTTTTCACCCTGCCATAAGGGTGCTTTCCGGACATAGAAAATCGCTCAAAATTTTTGAGGGGTCTCTTGTAACGACCAACAACGAATAACGATCATAAAAAAGATGTTTATCTTTTTACAGTGCGAAGCCCGATTTTTTCAGTTTTTCACCCCTCCCATAAGGGTGCTTTCCGGACATAGAAAATCGTTCAAACTTTTTTAGGGGTCTCTTGTAACGACCAACAACGAATAACGATCATAAAAAAGATGTTTATCTTTTTACAGTGCGAAGCCCGATTTTTTCAGTTTTTCACCCCTCCCATAAGGGTGCTTTCCGGACATAGAAAATCGTTCAAACTTTTTTAGGGGTCTCTTGTAACGAAGAACAACGAATAACGATCATAAAAAAGATGTTTATCTTTTTACAGTACGAACTCCGATTTTGTCCATTTTTCACCCTCCCATAAGGGTGCTTTCCGGACATAGAAAATCGCTCAAAATTTTTCCGGGGTCTCTTTTAACGACGAACAACGAATAACGATTATAAAAAAGATGTTTATCTTTTTACAGTACGGACTCCGATTTTTTCCATTTTTCACCCCTCCCATAAGGGTGCTTTCCGGACATAGAAAATCGTTCAAACTTTTTTAGGGGTCTCTTGTAATGAAGAACAACGAATAACGATCATAAAAAAGATGTTTATCTCTTTACAGTACGAACTCCGATTTTTTCCATTTTTCACCCTGCCATAAGGGTGCTTTCCGGACATAGAAAATCGCTCAAAATTTTTGAGGGGTCTCTTGTAACGACCAACAACGAATAACGATCATAAAAAAGATGTTTATCTTTTTACAGTGCGAAGCCCGATTTTTTCAGTTTTTCACCCCTCCCATAAGGGTGCTTTCCGGACATAGAAAATCGTTCAAACTTTTTTAGGGGTCTCTTGTAACGAAGAACAACGAATAACGATCATAAAAAAGATGTTTATCTTTTTACAGTACGAACTCCGATTTTTTCCATTTTTCACCCTGCCATAAGGGTGCTTTCCAGACATAGAAAATCGCTCAAAATTTTTTAGGGGTCTCTTGTAACGAAGAACAACGAATAACGATCATAAAAAAGATGTTTATCTTTTTACAGTACGAACTCCGATTTTTTCCATTTTTCACCCTGCCATAAGGGTGCTTTCCGGACATAGAAAATCGCTCGAAATTTTTGAGGGGTCTCTTGTAACGACCAACAACGAATAACGATCATAAAAAAGATGTTTATCTTTTTACAGTGCGAAGCCCGATTTTTTCAGTTTTTCACCCCTCCCATAAGGGTGCTTTCCGGACATAGAAAATCGTTCAAACTTTTTTAGGGGTCTCTTGTAACGAAGAACAACGAATAACGATCATAAAAAAGATGTTTATCTTTTTACAGTACGAACTCCGATTTTTTCCATTTTTCGCCTTCCCATAAGGGTGCTTTCCGGACATAGAAAATCGCTCAAAATTTTTTCGGGGTCTCTCGTAACGACCGACAACGAATAACGATCATAAAAAAGATGTTTATCTTTTTACAGTACGGACTCCGATTTTTTCAGTTTTTCACCCTTCCATAAGGGTGCTTTCCGGACATAGAAAATCGTTCAAACTTTTTTACGGGTCTCTTGTAACGAAGAACAACGAATAACGATCATAAAAAAGATGTTTATCTTTTTACAGTCCGGACTCCGATTTTTTCCATTTTTCACCCCTCCCATAAGGGTGCTTTCCGGACATAGAAAATCGTTCAAACTTTTTTAGGGGTCTCTTGTAACGAAGAACAACGAATAACGATCATAAAAAAGATGTTTATCTTTTTACAGTACGGACTCCGATTTTTTCCATTTTTCACCCCTCCCATAAGGGTTCTTTCCGGACATAGAAAATCGTTCAAACTTTTTTAGGGATCTTTTTCAACGAAGAACAACGAATAACGATCATAAAAAAGATGTTTATCTTTTTACAGTACGAAGCCCGATTTTTTCAGTTTTTCACCCTCCCATAAGGGTGCTTTCCGGACATAGAAAATCGTGCAAAATTTTTTAGGGGTCTCTTTTAACGACGAACAACGAATAACGATCATAAAAAAGATGTTTATCTTTTTACAGTACGGACTCCGATTTTTTCCATTTTTCACCCCTCCCATAAGGGTGCTTTCCGGACATAGAAAATCGTTAAAATTTTTTTAGGGGTCTCTTGTAAAGAAGAACAACGAATAACGATCATAAAAAAGATGTTTATCTTTTTACAGTACGAACTCCGATTTTTTCCATTTTTCACCCTGCCATAAGGGTGCTTTCCGGACATAGAAAATCGCTCAAAATTTTTGAGGGGTCTCTTGTAACGACCAACAACGAATAACGATCATAAAAAAGATGTTTATCTTTTTACAGTGCGAAGCCCGATTTTTTTAGTTTTTCACCCCTCCCATAAGGGTGCTTTCCGGACATAGAAAATCGTTAAAATTTTTTTAGGGGTCTCTTGTAACGAAGAACAACGAATAACGATCATAAAAAAGATGTTTATCTTTTTACAGTACGAACTCCGATTTTTTCCATTTTTCACCCTCCCATAAGGGTGCTTTCCGGACATAGAAAATCGCTCAAAATTTTTTCGGGGTCTCTTGTAACGACCAACAACGAATAACGATCATAAAAAAGATGTTTATCTTTTTACAGTACGGACTCCGATTTTTTCAGTTTTTCACCCTGCCATAAGGGTGCTTTCCGGACATAGAAAATCGCTCAAAATTTTTTAGGGGTCTCTTGTAACGAAGAACAACGAATAACGATCATAAAAAAGATGTTTATCTTTTTACAGTACGAACTCCGATTTTTTCCATTTTTCACCCTCCCATAAGGGTGCTTTCCGGACATAGAAAATCGCTCAAAATTTTTTCGGGGTCTCTCGTAACGACCGACAACGAATAACGATCATAAAAAAGATGTTTATCTTTTTACAGTACGGACTCCGATTTTTTCAGTTTTTCACCCTTCCATAAGGGTGCTTTCCGGACATAGAAAATCGTTCAAACTTTTTTACGGGTCTCTTGTAACGAAGAACAACGAATAACGATCATAAAAAAGATGTTTATCTTTTTACAGTCCGGACTCCGATTTTTTCCATTTTTCACCCCTCCCATAAGGGTGCTTTCCGGACATAGAAAATCGTTCAAACTTTTTTAGGGGTCTCTTGTAACGAAGAACAACGAATAACGATCATAAAAAAGATGTTTATCTTTTTACAGTCCGGACTCCGATTTTTTCCATTTTTCACCCCTCCCATAAGGGTGCTTTCCGGACATAGAAAATCGTCCAAACTTTTTTAGGGGTCTCTTGTAACGAAGAACAACGAATAACGATCATAAAAAAGATGTTTATCTTTTTACAGTCCGGACTCCGATTTTTTCCATTTTTCACCCCTCCCATAAGGGTTCTTTCCGGACATAGAAAATCGTTCAAACTTTTTTAGGGATCTTTTTCAACGAAGAACAACGAATAACGATCATAAAAAAGATGTTTATCTTTTTACAGTACGAAGCCCGATTTTTTCAGTTTTTCACCCTCCCATAAGGGTGCTTTCCGGACATAGAAAATCGTGCAAAATTTTTTAGGGGTCTCTTTTAACGACGAACAACGAATAACGATCATAAAAAAGATGTTTATCTTTTTACAGTACGGACTCCGATTTTTTCCATTTTTCACCCCTCCCATAAGGGTGCTTTCCGGACATAGAAAATCGTTAACATTTTTTTAGGGGTCTCTTGTAATGAAGAACAACGAATAACGATCATAAAAAAGATGTTTATCTTTTTACAGTACGAACTCCGATTTTTTCCATTTTTCACCCTGCCATAAGGGTGCTTTCCGGACATAGAAAATCGTTCAAAATTTTTTAGGGTTCTCTTGTAACGTCGAATAACGAATAACGATCATAAAAAAGATGTTTATCTTTTTACAGTACGAAGCCCGATTTTTTCAGTTTTCACCCCTTCATAAGGGTGCTTTCCGGACATAGAAAATCGTTCAAACTTTTTTAGGGATCTCTTTCAACGACGAACAACGAATAACGATCATAAAAAACATGTTTATCTTTTTACAGTACGGACTCCGATTTTTTCCATTTTTCACCCCTCCCATAAGGGTGCTTTCCGGACATAGAAAATCGTTCAAACTTTTTTAGGGGTCTCTTGTAACGACCAACAACGAATAACGATCATAAAAAAGATGTTTATCTTTTTACAGTGCGAAGCCCGATTTTTTCAGTTTTTCACCCCTCCCATGAGGGTGCTTTCCGGACATAGAAAATCGTTCAAACTTTTTTACGGGTCTCTTGTAACGAAGAACAACGAATAACGATCATAAAAAATATGTTTATCTTTTTACAGTCCGGACTCCGATTTTTTCCATTTTTCACCCCTCCCATAAGGGTGCTTTCCGGACATAGAAAATCGTTCAAACTTTTTTACGGGTCACTTGTAACGAAGAACAACGAATAACGATCATAAAAAAGATGTTTATCTTTTTACAGTACGAACTCCGATTTTTTCCATTTTTCACCCCTCCCATAAGGGTTCTTTCCGGACATAGAAAATCGTTCAAACTTTTTTAGGGATCTTTTTCAACGAAGAACAACGAATAACGATCATAAAAAAGATGTTTATCTTTTTACAGTACGAAGCCCGATTTTTTCAGTTTTTCACCCTCCCATAAGGGTGCTTTCCGGACATAGAAAATCGTGCAAAATTTTTTAGGGGTCTCTTCTAACGAAGAACAACGAATAACGATCATAAAAAAGATGTTTATCTTTTTACAGTACGAACTCCGATTTTTTCCATTTTTCACCCTCCCATAAGGGTGCTTTCCGGACATAGAAAATCGTTCAAACTTTTTTAGGGATCTTTTTCAACGAAGAACAACGAATAACGATCATAAAAAAGATGTTTATCTTTTTACAGTACGGACTCCGATTTTTTCAGTTTTTCACCCTCCCATAAGGGTGCTTTCCGGACATAGAAAATTGTTCAAACTTTTTTAGGGATCTCTTTTAACGACGAACAACGGATAACGATCATAAAAAAGATGTTTATCTTTTTACAGTACGGACTCCGATTTTTTCCATTTTTCACCCTCCCATAAGGGTGCTTTCCGGACATAGAAAATCGCTCAAACTTTTTTAGGGGTCTCTTGTAACGAAGAACAACGAATAACGATCATAAAAAAGATGTTTATCTTTTTACAGTACGAACTCCGATTTTGTCCATTTTTCACCCTCCCATAAGGGTGCTTTCCGGACATAGAAAATCGCTCAAAATTTTTTCGGGGTCTCTTGTAACGACCAACAACGAATAACGATCATAAAAAAGATGTTTATCTTTTTACAGTACGGACTCCGATTTTTTCAGTTTTTCACCCTTCCATAAGGGTGCTTTCCGGACATGGAAAATCGTTCAAACTTTTTTACGGGTCTCTTGTAACGAAGAACCACGAATAACGATCATAAAAAATATGTTTATCTTTTTACAGTCCGGACTCCGATTTTTTCCATTTTTCACCCTCCCATAAGGGTGCTTTCCGGACATAGAAAATCGCTCAAAATTTTTTCGGGGTCTCTCGTAACGACCGACAACGAATAACGATCATAAAAAAGATGTTTATCTTTTTACAGTACGGACTCCGATTTTTTCAGTTTTTCACCCTTCCATAAGGGTGCTTTCCGGACATAGAAAATCTCTCAAACTTTTTTACGGGTCTCTTGTAACGAAGAACAACGAATAACGATCATAAAAAAGATGTTTATCTTTTTACAGTCCGGACTCCGATTTTTTCCATTTTTCACCCCTCCCATAAGGGTGCTTTCCGGACATAGAAAATCGTTCAAACTTTTTTAGGGGTCTCTTGTAACGAAGAACAACGAATAACGATCATAAAAAAGATGTTTATCTTTTTACAGTACGGACTCCGATTTTTTCCATTTTTCACCCCTCCCATAAGGGTTCTTTCCGGACATAGAAAATCGTTCAAACTTTTTTAGGGATCTTTTTCAACGAAGAACAACGAATAACGATCATAAAAAAGATGTTTATCTTTTTACAGTACGAAGCCCGATTTTTTCAGTTTTTCACCCTCCCATAAGGGTGCTTTCCGGACATAGAAAATCGTGCAAAATTTTTTAGGGGTCTCTTTTAACGACGAACAACGAATAACGATCATAAAAAAGATGTTTATCTTTTTACAGTACGGACTCCGATTTTTTCCATTTTTCACCCCTCCCATAAGGGTGCTTTCCGGACATAGAAAATCGTTCAAACTTTTTTAGGGGTCTCTTGTAATGAAGAACAACGAATAACGATCATAAAAAAGATGTTTATCTTTTTACAGTACGAACTCCGATTTTTTCCATTTTTCACCCTGCCATAAGGGTGCTTTCCGGACATAGAAAATCGCTCAAAATTTTTGAGGGGTCTCTTGTAACGACCAACAACGAATAACGATCATAAAAAAGATGTTTATCTTTTTACAGTGCGAAGCCCGATTTTTTCAGTTTTTCACCCCTCCCATAAGGGTGCTTTCCGGACATAGAAAATCGTTCAAACTTTTTTAGGGGTCTCTTGTAACGAAGAACAACGAATAACGATCATAAAAAAGATGTTTATCTTTTTACAGTACGAACTCCGATTTTTTCCATTTTTCACCCTGCCATAAGGGTGCTTTCCGGACATAGAAAATCGCTCAAAATTTTTCCGGGGTCTCTCGTAACGACCGACAACGAATAACGATCATAAAAAAGATGTTTATCTTTTTACAGTACGGACTCCGATTTTTTCAGTTTTTCACCCTTCCATAAGGGTGCTTTCCGGACATAGAAAATCGTTCAAACTTTTTTACGGGTCTCTTGTAACGAAGAACAACGAATAACGATCATAAAAAAGATGTTTATCTTTTTACAGTCCGGACTCCGATTTTTTCCATTTTTCACCCCTCCCATAAGGGTGCTTTCCGGACATAGAAAATCGTTCAAACTTTTTTAGGGGTCTCTTGTAACGACCAACAACGAATAACGATCATAAAAAAGATGTTTATCTTTTTACAGTGCGAAGCCCGATTTTTTCAGTTTTTCACCCCTCCCATAAGGGTGCTTTCCGGACATAGAAAATCGTTCAAACTTTTTTAGGGGTCTCTTGTAACGAAGAACAACGAATAACGATCATAAAAAAGATGTTTATCTTTTTACAGTACGAACTCCGATTTTGTCCATTTTTCACCCTCCCATAAGGGTGCTTTCCGGACATAGAAAATCGTTCAAACTTTTTTACGGGTCTCTTGTAACGAAGAACAACGAATAACGATCATAAAAAAGATGTTTATCTTTTTACAGTCCGGACTCCGATTTTTTCCATTTTTCACCCCTCCCATAAGGGTGCTTTCCGGACATAGAAAATCGTTCAAACTTTTTTAGGGGTCTCTTGTAACGAAGAACAACGAATAACGATCATAAAAAAGATGTTTATCTTTTTACAGTACGGACTCCGATTTTTTCCATTTTTCACCCCTCCCATAAGGGTTCTTTCCGGACATAGAAAATCGTTCAAACTTTTTTAGGGATCTTTTTCAACGAAGAACAACGAATAACGATCATAAAAAAGATGTTTATCTTTTTACAGTACGAAGCCCGATTTTTTCAGTTTTTCACCCTCCCATAAGGGTGCTTTCCGGACATAGAAAATCGTGCAAAACTTTTTAGGGGTCTCTTTTAACGACGAACAACGAATAACGATCATAAAAAAGATGTTTATCTTTTTACAGTACGGACTCCGATTTTTTCCATTTTTCACCCCTCCCATAAGGGTGCTTTCCGGACATAGAAAATCGTTCAAACTTTTTTAGGGGTCTCTTGTAATGAAGAACAACGAATAACGATCATAAAAAAGATGTTTATCTCTTTACAGTACGAACTCCGATTTTTTCCATTTTTCACCCTGCCATAAGGGTGCTTTCCGGACATAGAAAATCGCTCAAAATTTTTGAGGGGTCTCTTGTAACGACCAACAACGAATAACGATCATAAAAAAGATGTTTATCTTTTTACAGTGCGAAGCCCGATTTTTTCAGTTTTTCACCCCTCCCATAAGGGTGCTTTCCGGACATAGAAAATCGTTCAAACTTTTTTAGGGGTCTCTTGTAACGACCAACAACGAATAACGATCATAAAAAAGATGTTTATCTTTTTACAGTGCGAAGCCCGATTTTTTCAGTTTTTCACCCCTCCCATAAGGGTGCTTTCCGGACATAGAAAATCGTTCAAACTTTTTTAGGGGTCTCTTGTAACGAAGAACAACGAATAACGATCATAAAAAAGATGTTTATCTTTTTACAGTACGAACTCCGATTTTGTCCATTTTTCACCCTCCCATAAGGGTGCTTTCCGGACATAGAAAATCGCTCAAAATTTTTCCGGGGTCTCTTTTAACGACGAACAACGAATAACGATTATAAAAAAGATGTTTATCTTTTTACAGTACGGACTCCGATTTTTTCCATTTTTCACCCCTCCCATAAGGGTGCTTTCCGGACATAGAAAATCGTTCAAACTTTTTTAGGGGTCTCTTGTAATGAAGAACAACGAATAACGATCATAAAAAAGATGTTTATCTCTTTACAGTACGAACTCCGATTTTTTCCATTTTTCACCCTGCCATAAGGGTGCTTTCCGGACATAGAAAATCGCTCAAAATTTTTGAGGGGTCTCTTGTAACGACCAACAACGAATAACGATCATAAAAAAGATGTTTATCTTTTTACAGTGCGAAGCCCGATTTTTTCAGTTTTTCACCCCTCCCATAAGGGTGCTTTCCGGACATAGAAAATCGTTCAAACTTTTTTAGGGGTCTCTTGTAACGAAGAACAACGAATAACGATCATAAAAAAGATGTTTATCTTTTTACAGTACGAACTCCGATTTTTTCCATTTTTCACCCTGCCATAAGGGTGCTTTCCAGACATAGAAAATCGCTCAAAATTTTTTAGGGGTCTCTTGTAACGAAGAACAACGAATAACGATCATAAAAAAGATGTTTATCTTTTTACAGTACGAACTCCGATTTTTTCCATTTTTCACCCTGCCATAAGGGTGCTTTCCGGACATAGAAAATCGCTCGAAATTTTTGAGGGGTCTCTTGTAACGACCAACAACGAATAACGATCATAAAAAAGATGTTTATCTTTTTACAGTGCGAAGCCCGATTTTTTCAGTTTTTCACCCCTCCCATAAGGGTGCTTTCCGGACATAGAAAATCGTTCAAACTTTTTTAGGGGTCTCTTGTAACGAAGAACAACGAATAACGATCATAAAAAAGATGTTTATCTTTTTACAGTACGAACTCCGATTTTTTCCATTTTTCGCCTTCCCATAAGGGTGCTTTCCGGACATAGAAAATCGCTCAAAATTTTTTCGGGGTCTCTCGTAACGACCGACAACGAATAACGATCATAAAAAAGATGTTTATCTTTTTACAGTACGGACTCCGATTTTTTCAGTTTTTCACCCTTCCATAAGGGTGCTTTCCGGACATAGAAAATCGTTCAAACTTTTTTACGGGTCTCTTGTAACGAAGAACAACGAATAACGATCATAAAAAAGATGTTTATCTTTTTACAGTCCGGACTCCGATTTTTTCCATTTTTCACCCCTCCCATAAGGGTGCTTTCCGGACATAGAAAATCGTTCAAACTTTTTTAGGGGTCTCTTGTAACGAAGAACAACGAATAACGATCATAAAAAAGATGTTTATCTTTTTACAGTACGGACTCCGATTTTTTCCATTTTTCACCCCTCCCATAAGGGTTCTTTCCGGACATAGAAAATCGTTCAAACTTTTTTAGGGATCTTTTTCAACGAAGAACAACGAATAACGATCATAAAAAAGATGTTTATCTTTTTACAGTACGAAGCCCGATTTTTTCAGTTTTTCACCCTCCCATAAGGGTGCTTTCCGGACATAGAAAATCGTGCAAAATTTTTTAGGGGTCTCTTTTAACGACGAACAACGAATAACGATCATAAAAAAGATGTTTATCTTTTTACAGTACGGACTCCGATTTTTTCCATTTTTCACCCCTCCCATAAGGGTGCTTTCCGGACATAGAAAATCGTTCAAACTTTTTTAGGGGTCTCTTGTAATGAAGAACAACGAATAACGATCATAAAAAAGATGTTTATCTTTTTACAGTACGAACTCCGATTTTTTCCATTTTTCACCCTGCCATAAGGGTGCTTTCCGGAAATAGAAAATCGCTCAAAATTTTTGAGGGGTCTCTTGTAACGACCAACAACGAATAACGATCATAAAAAAGATGTTTATCTTTTTACAGTGCGAAGCCCGATTTTTTCAGTTTTTCACCCCTCCCATAAGGGTGCTTTCCGGACATAGAAAATCGTTCAAACTTTTTTAGGGGTCTCTTGTAACGAAGAACAACGAATAACGATCATAAAAAAGATGTTTATCTTTTTACAGTACGAACTCCGATTTTTTCCATTTTTCACCCTGCCATAAGGGTGCTTTCCGGACATAGAAAATCGCTCAAAATTTTTCCGGGGTCTCTCGTAACGACCGACAACGAATAACGATCATAAAAAAGATGTTTATCTTTTTACAGTACGGACTCCGATTTTTTCAGTTTTTCACCCTTCCATAAGGGTGCTTTCCGGACATAGAAAATCGTTCAAACTTTTTTACGGGTCTCTTGTAACGAAGAACAACGAATAACGATCATAAAAAAGATGTTTATCTTTTTACAGTCCGGACTCCGATTTTTTCCATTTTTCACCCCTCCCATAAGGGTGCTTTCCGGACATAGAAAATCGTTCAAACTTTTTTAGGGGTCTCTTGTAACGACCAACAACGAATAACGATCATAAAAAAGATGTTTATCTTTTTACAGTGCGAAGCCCGATTTTTTCAGTTTTTCACCCCTCCCATAAGGGTGCTTTCCGGACATAGAAAATCGTTCAAACTTTTTTAGGGGTCTCTTGTAACGAAGAACAACGAATAACGATCATAAAAAAGATGTTTATCTTTTTACAGTACGAACTCCGATTTTGTCCATTTTTCACCCTCCCATAAGGGTGCTTTCCGGACATAGAAAATCGTTCAAACTTTTTTACGGGTCTCTTGTAACGAAGAACAACGAATAACGATCATAAAAAAGATGTTTATCTTTTTACAGTCCGGACTCCGATTTTTTCCATTTTTCACCCCTCCCATAAGGGTGCTTTCCGGACATAGAAAATCGTTCAAACTTTTTTAGGGGTCTCTTGTAACGAAGAACAACGAATAACGATCATAAAAAAGATGTTTATCTTTTTACAGTACGGACTCCGATTTTTTCCATTTTTCACCCCTCCCATAAGGGTTCTTTCCGGACATAGAAAATCGTTCAAACTTTTTTAGGGATCTTTTTCAACGAAGAACAACGAATAACGATCATAAAAAAGATGTTTATCTTTTTACAGTACGAAGCCCGATTTTTTCAGTTTTTCACCCTCCCATAAGGGTGCTTTCCGGACATAGAAAATCGTGCAAAACTTTTTAGGGGTCTCTTTTAACGACGAACAACGAATAACGATCATAAAAAAGATGTTTATCTTTTTACAGTACGGACTCCGATTTTTTCCATTTTTCACCCCTCCCATAAGGGTGCTTTCCGGACATAGAAAATCGTTCAAACTTTTTTAGGGGTCTCTTGTAATGAAGAACAACGAATAACGATCATAAAAAAGATGTTTATCTCTTTACAGTACGAACTCCGATTTTTTCCATTTTTCACCCTGCCATAAGGGTGCTTTCCGGACATAGAAAATCGCTCAAAATTTTTGAGGGGTCTCTTGTAACGACCAACAACGAATAACGATCATAAAAAAGATGTTTATCTTTTTACAGTGCGAAGCCCGATTTTTTCAGTTTTTCACCCCTCCCATAAGGGTGCTTTCCGGACATAGAAAATCGTTCAAACTTTTTTAGGGGTCTCTTGTAACGACCAACAACGAATAACGATCATAAAAAAGATGTTTATCTTTTTACAGTGCGAAGCCCGATTTTTTCAGTTTTTCACCCCTCCCATAAGGGTGCTTTCCGGACATAGAAAATCGTTCAAACTTTTTTAGGGGTCTCTTGTAACGAAGAACAACGAATAACGATCATAAAAAAGATGTTTATCTTTTTACAGTACGAACTCCGATTTTGTCCATTTTTCACCCTCCCATAAGGGTGCTTTCCGGACATAGAAAATCGCTCAAAATTTTTCCGGGGTCTCTTTTAACGACGAACAACGAATAACGATTATAAAAAAGATGTTTATCTTTTTACAGTACGGACTCCGATTTTTTCCATTTTTCACCCCTCCCATAAGGGTGCTTTCCGGACATAGAAAATCGTTCAAACTTTTTTAGGGGTCTCTTGTAATGAAGAACAACGAATAACGATCATAAAAAAGATGTTTATCTCTTTACAGTACGAACTCCGATTTTTTCCATTTTTCACCCTGCCATAAGGGTGCTTTCCGGACATAGAAAATCGCTCAAAATTTTTGAGGGGTCTCTTGTAACGACCAACAACGAATAACGATCATAAAAAAGATGTTTATCTTTTTACAGTGCGAAGCCCGATTTTTTCAGTTTTTCACCCCTCCCATAAGGGTGCTTTCCGGACATAGAAAATCGTTCAAACTTTTTTAGGGGTCTCTTGTAACGAAGAACAACGAATAACGATCATAAAAAAGATGTTTATCTTTTTACAGTACGAACTCCGATTTTTTCCATTTTTCACCCTGCCATAAGGGTGCTTTCCAGACATAGAAAATCGCTCAAAATTTTTTAGGGGTCTCTTGTAACGAAGAACAACGAATAACGATCATAAAAAAGATGTTTATCTTTTTACAGTACGAACTCCGATTTTTTCCATTTTTCACCCTGCCATAAGGGTGCTTTCCGGACATAGAAAATCGCTCGAAATTTTTGAGGGGTCTCTTGTAACGACCAACAACGAATAACGATCATAAAAAAGATGTTTATCTTTTTACAGTGCGAAGCCCGATTTTTTCAGTTTTTCACCCCTCCCATAAGGGTGCTTTCCGGACATAGAAAATCGTTCAAACTTTTTTAGGGGTCTCTTGTAACGAAGAACAACGAATAACGATCATAAAAAAGATGTTTATCTTTTTACAGTACGAACTCCGATTTTTTCCATTTTTCGCCTTCCCATAAGGGTGCTTTCCGGACATAGAAAATCGCTCAAAATTTTTTCGGGGTCTCTCGTAACGACCGACAACGAATAACGATCATAAAAAAGATGTTTATCTTTTTACAGTACGGACTCCGATTTTTTCAGTTTTTCACCCTTCCATAAGGGTGCTTTCCGGACATAGAAAATCGTTCAAACTTTTTTACGGGTCTCTTGTAACGAAGAACAACGAATAACGATCATAAAAAAGATGTTTATCTTTTTACAGTCCGGACTCCGATTTTTTCCATTTTTCACCCCTCCCATAAGGGTGCTTTCCGGACATAGAAAATCGTTCAAACTTTTTTAGGGGTCTCTTGTAACGAAGAACAACGAATAACGATCATAAAAAAGATGTTTATCTTTTTACAGTACGGACTCCGATTTTTTCCATTTTTCACCCCTCCCATAAGGGTTCTTTCCGGACATAGAAAATCGTTCAAACTTTTTTAGGGATCTTTTTCAACGAAGAACAACGAATAACGATCATAAAAAAGATGTTTATCTTTTTACAGTACGAAGCCCGATTTTTTCAGTTTTTCACCCTCCCATAAGGGTGCTTTCCGGACATAGAAAATCGTGCAAAATTTTTTAGGGGTCTCTTTTAACGACGAACAACGAATAACGATCATAAAAAAGATGTTTATCTTTTTACAGTACGGACTCCGATTTTTTCCATTTTTCACCCCTCCCATAAGGGTGCTTTCCGGACATAGAAAATCGTTAAAATTTTTTTAGGGGTCTCTTGTAAAGAAGAACAACGAATAACGATCATAAAAAAGATGTTTATCTTTTTACAGTACGAACTCCGATTTTTTCCATTTTTCACCCTGCCATAAGGGTGCTTTCCGGACATAGAAAATCGCTCAAAATTTTTGAGGGGTCTCTTGTAACGACCAACAACGAATAACGATCATAAAAAAGATGTTTATCTTTTTACAGTGCGAAGCCCGATTTTTTTAGTTTTTCACCCCTCCCATAAGGGTGCTTTCCGGACATAGAAAATCGTTAAAATTTTTTTAGGGGTCTCTTGTAACGAAGAACAACGAATAACGATCATAAAAAAGATGTTTATCTTTTTACAGTACGAACTCCGATTTTTTCCATTTTTCACCCTCCCATAAGGGTGCTTTCCGGACATAGAAAATCGCTCAAAATTTTTTCGGGGTCTCTTGTAACGACCAACAACGAATAACGATCATAAAAAAGATGTTTATCTTTTTACAGTACGGACTCCGATTTTTTCAGTTTTTCACCCTGCCATAAGGGTGCTTTCCGGACATAGAAAATCGCTCAAAATTTTTTAGGGGTCTCTTGTAACGAAGAACAACGAATAACGATCATAAAAAAGATGTTTATCTTTTTACAGTACGAACTCCGATTTTTTCCATTTTTCACCCTCCCATAAGGGTGCTTTCCGGACATAGAAAATCGCTCAAAATTTTTTCGGGGTCTCTCGTAACGACCGACAACGAATAACGATCATAAAAAAGATGTTTATCTTTTTACAGTACGGACTCCGATTTTTTCAGTTTTTCACCCTTCCATAAGGGTGCTTTCCGGACATAGAAAATCGTTCAAACTTTTTTACGGGTCTCTTGTAACGAAGAACAACGAATAACGATCATAAAAAAGATGTTTATCTTTTTACAGTCCGGACTCCGATTTTTTCCATTTTTCACCCCTCCCATAAGGGTGCTTTCCGGACATAGAAAATCGTTCAAACTTTTTTAGGGGTCTCTTGTAACGAAGAACAACGAATAACGATCATAAAAAAGATGTTTATCTTTTTACAGTCCGGACTCCGATTTTTTCCATTTTTCACCCCTCCCATAAGGGTGCTTTCCGGACATAGAAAATCGTCCAAACTTTTTTAGGGGTCTCTTGTAACGAAGAACAACGAATAACGATCATAAAAAAGATGTTTATCTTTTTACAGTCCGGACTCCGATTTTTTCCATTTTTCACCCCTCCCATAAGGGTTCTTTCCGGACATAGAAAATCGTTCAAACTTTTTTAGGGATCTTTTTCAACGAAGAACAACGAATAACGATCATAAAAAAGATGTTTATCTTTTTACAGTACGAAGCCCGATTTTTTCAGTTTTTCACCCTCCCATAAGGGTGCTTTCCGGACATAGAAAATCGTGCAAAATTTTTTAGGGGTCTCTTTTAACGACGAACAACGAATAACGATCATAAAAAAGATGTTTATCTTTTTACAGTACGGACTCCGATTTTTTCCATTTTTCACCCCTCCCATAAGGGTGCTTTCCGGACATAGAAAATCGTTAACATTTTTTTAGGGGTCTCTTGTAATGAAGAACAACGAATAACGATCATAAAAAAGATGTTTATCTTTTTACAGTACGAACTCCGATTTTTTCCATTTTTCACCCTGCCATAAGGGTGCTTTCCGGACATAGAAAATCGCTCAAAATTTTTGAGGGGTCTCTTGTAACGACCAACAACGAATAACGATCATAAAAAAGATGTTTATCTTTTTACAGTGCGAAGCCCGATTTTTTTAGTTTTTCACCCCTCCCATAAGGGTGCTTTCCGGACATAGAAAATCGTTCAAACTTTTTTAGGGGTCTCTTCTAACGAAGAACAACGAATAACGATCATAAAAAAGATGTTTATCTTTTTACAGTACGAACTCCGATTTTTTCCATTTTTCACCCTGCCATAAGGGTGCTTTCCGGACATAGAAAATCGCTCAAAATTTTTTAGGGGTCTCTTGTAACGAAGAACAACGAATAACGATCATAAAAAAGATGTTTATCTTTTTACAGTACGAACTCCGATTTTTTCCATTTTTCACCCTCCCATAAGGGTGCTTTCCGGACATAGAAAATCGCTCAACATTTTTTCGGGGTCTCTTGTAACGACCAACAACGAATAACGATCATAAAAAAGATGTTTATCTTTTTACAGTACGGACTCCGATTTTTTCAGTTTTTCAGCCTTCCATAAGGGTGCTTTCCGGACATAGAAAATCGTTCAAACTTTTTTAGGGGTCTCTTGTAACGAAGAACCACGAATAACGATCATAAAAAAGATGTTTATCTTTTTACAGTCCGGACTCCGATTTTTTCCATTTTTCACCCCTCCCATAAGGGTGCTTTCCGGACATAGAAAATCGTTCAAACTTTTTTAGGGGTCTCTTGTAACGAAGAACAACGAATAACGATCATAAAAAAGATGTTTATCTTTTTACAGTACGAACTCCGATTTTTTCCATTTTTCACCCTCCCATAAGGGTGCTTTTCGGACATAGAAAATCGCTCAAAATTTGTTCGGGGTCTCTCGTAACGACCGACAACGAATAACGATCATAAAAAAATGTTTATCTTTTTACAGTACGGACTCCGATTTTTTCAGTTTTTCACCCTTCCATAAGGGTGCTTTCCGGACATAGAAAATCGTTCAAACTTTTTTACGGGTCTCTTGTAACGAAGAACAACGAATAACGATCATAAAAAAGATGTTTATCTTTTTACAGTCCGGACTCCGATTTTTTCCATTTTTCACCCCTCCCATAAGGGTGCTTTCCGGACATAGAAAATCGTCCAAACTTTTTTAGGGGTCTCTTGTAACGAAGAACAACGAATAACGATCATAAAAAAGATGTTTATCTTTTTACAGTACGGACTCCGATTTTTTCAGTTTTTCACCCTCCCATAAGGGTGCTTTCCGGACATAGAAAATTGTTCAAACTTTTTTAGGGATCTCTTTTAACGAAGAACAACGAATAACGATCATAAAAAAGATGTTTATCTTTTTACAGTACGGACTCCGATTTTCTCAGTTTTTCACCCTCCCATAAGGGTGCTTTCCGGACATAGAAAATCGTTCAAACTTTTTTAGGGGTCTCTTGTAACGAAGAACAACGAATAACGATCATAAAAAAGATGTTTATCTTTTTACAGTACGAACTCCGATTTTTTCCATTTTTTACCCTCCCATAAGGGTGCTTTCCGGACATAGAAAATCGCTCAACATTTTTTTGGGGTCTCTTGTAACGACGAACAACGAATAACGATCATAAAAAAGATGTTTATCTTTTTACAGTACGGACTACGATTTTTCAGTTTTTCACCCTCCCATGAGGGTGCTTTCCGGACATAGAAAATCGCTCAAAATTTTTTAGGGGCCTCTTGTAACGACGAACAACGAATAACGATCATAAAAAAGATGTTTATCTTTTTACAGTACGGACTCCGATTTTTTCAGTTTTTCACCCTCCCATAAGGGTGCTTTCCGGACATAGAAAATCGTTCAAATTTTTCTAGGGTTCTCTTGTAACGATGAACAACGAATAACGATCATAAAAAAGATGTTTATCTTTTTACAGTACGAAGCCCGATTTTTTCAGTTTTTCACCCCCCCATAAGGGTGCTTTCCGGACATAGAAAATCGTTCAAACTTTTTTAGGGATCTCTTTCAACGACGAACAACGAATAACGATCATAAAAAAGATGTTTATCTTTTTACAGTATGAACTCCAATTATTTCCATTTTTCACCCTCCCATAAGGGTGCTTTCCGGACATAGAAAATCGCTCAAAATTTTTTAGGGGTCTCTTGTAACGACGAACAACGAATAACGATCATAAAAAAGATGTTTATCTTTTTACAGTACGGACTCCGATTTTTTCAGTTTTTCACCCTCCCATAAGGGTGCTTTCCGGACATAGAAAATCGTTCAAAATTTTTTAGGGTTGTCTTGTAACGACGAACAACGAATAACGATCATAAAAAAGATGTTTATCTTTTTACAGTACGAACTCCGATTTTTTCCATTTTTCACCCCCCCATAAGGGTGCTTCCCAGACATATAAAATCGTTTAAAATTTTTTAGGGATCGCCGTTAGGGGCCTGGGTCCCAAATGTTCGCGAAAAGCTTGAGCAATACCAAAAATTAAATATTTTTAAAAAAACTTGATTTCGTTGCGTTCCAACGATTCGGATTTCAGCATCATAGTAAATAAATGTTTCTAATAATTTTCATAAAATTTATAAAATTTATAATAATGTTTATAAAATTTGTTTTTTTCTTTTATATGTATCTTGGATATCAATATCTAAAAACATTAGAGGTTGGGATTTTTTAACTCGCCGATAACAATAAAATAATGTTGCCACTGCCTGTTTACAGTTTTATCCCTATCCTGCCTTGCACGAACAAATTATTGAATTGATTTTTCCACTTTTAGATATTATTGCATTTATTTCATAAGGTTTTTCCTTAAGTACAGGATATTTGTATACACAGCGCGGTAATTGCTGTCTTATTATCATCACTCTTTTCGTGCTTTATTCCACACTTAATTAAACGTCCGACTGATAAAATTCGTTCCGCATCGTATACATTTTTTTGATTTGGGTTTTTACCCGTCCAAGATAGTATGCCAATTAATTTTTATAAGATTTTATTCATTAGCACTACTGTCAGATGGGTTATATTTTTAAAAGCGTAAGCTACTTTCCGACATGTTTTTTAAGCCATGCCCTCGTGTTAGTTCTCAATATTGGAGCGAGCAAACATTGAATAACATAACTAACTGTTGTTCGTTGACGTTCTGATAAACAATTTATAAAGAAAACCAGGAATAAATAGTATTATGATTATTGTTGTTGACTGTTTAATGACCAAACGGTGAATGAACAAATAAATTCCCCATATAAATTGAAATGATTGTTTTTATTTTGTTAAGAAACAAAATCGTATAGACAATTCCAGAAGAGAACTTGTTCAAAAGGCTTTTCTGATCACGTCAGAAAATATTCAGCTCGGTGTATAACAAATTGAATGAGGAATTCAATTAAGCGCCGTAAGTACATTAAAATGTATTATAGCATTTAAATTCAAACGCAAAATAAGTTCGTAGACGAGTACGAGAGTGCTTGAGCGTTAGTACGACGCAATTCGATATCAAATGAGCAAACAAACGGAAACGACGAAAAATATCGAACGAAGAAAAATATATAACGGTGTTACACAAGTGACAACTGTACAAACATCGTTATAAATCTTTCCATACAGCGTCGTATCGGACGGTCTACTTCATATAAGGAGAACACGTGTATGAGCGATACTATGGATCAATTTGACGAGAGCAATACCGCGGCACTAGATCAATTCGATAAGAGCCAAAAAAAACGACGCTGTAGAAAAAGACGTATTATGATGTTTGCACAGTTGTTGTGTAACATCGCTATATTTTTTTCTTCGTTTCATATTTTTCGTCGTACTAACGCTCAAGGACTTTCGTACTCGTCTACGAACTTCTTTTGTGTTTGAATTTAAATGTTATAATATACATTCTAACGTACTCCCAGTGCTTCATTGAACTCCGTTTTCAATTTGTTATATGCCGAGCTGAATATTGTCTTACGCGATCAGAACAGCCTTTAGAACAAGTTCTCTTTTGCAATTGTTTGTACGATTTTTTTTTCGATCAAAATAAAATAAAACGTATATTTACTACTCTCAAACATGAGCCTGTCCCCTTGAAGATTGGTTAGTATTGAATTTGACAAGAATCGATCGACCAGCTCATATTGTATGCTATACAAAATTTTGATTGGCATATAATATGCAGTGGTCGACTAGTAAGAAAGTCCTTGAGCGTTAAGGGCGGGGTAAGGGTTTTCACTTTAGAAAAATCGATTTTTTTTTGTCTTATCTCATTGTTTAACATTTCAAGAATATGTCCTTAAAATTTTTAACCGATCTAAGCAATATTCTTGAAGTTATTGTCTTATTACTGGTCATCGCTATGTCCATTCACGGACAGCAATCGCATTGACAGGGCCGAGATTCAAGCTGAGCAGCAGAGCAAAGAAGCCAGAATAAAACGAAGACTTGAGAGAAAAGAGGCTGAAGACATCGACAATACCGCAGGAAGTCTGCTGTATGGAGCTGAAATCGATGATTCTGTGTGAGTTGGAAAAAAAAAATTTTCTCTTCACTTTTTTACTTCATAAACTTTAGACGCGTTTTTCTCAAAACTACTTTTTCAAAGTCCGTGTTCAATGATATTTAAAAACTACTTGACCGATTCATTTCAAACTTTGTACACATTTTCTACATATAAAAAACCTCCCCCCAACGTTTAGTAAATTTTTTTTTTTTTTTACATTAAGGGTGTTTCCCACCCACAAAATGGCGGAATTTTTCGTGGAATATAACAGTTCACACTTTAGATGACCGCCAAAAATGTTTAAATGAAAAAAAAATTATCAGAGAACGTTGGGGGGAAGATTTCATTATAATTTGACTAAATTTTCATGGTTTTTCATTTTCAGATAATTTCCGGCCGAGTTATAGTGAACACCGCAAGTCGTTTTTTTTCCAAGACGTTCTGGGGGCAGCTCCGTTACGGGCTTATGCTTCAATATTTCGGCATGAAAAAATTACACAACATTGTCAAAAGTATGCTCAATAATGTACAAAAGGTTCGAATAAAATTGCTCAATCCATATTTGAGAAAAAAAAATCGCAAAAAAAGTGTTTTTTTTTACGCTGAAACCCTTATCCCTCCCTTAATACGGCGCAATTCGATATCAACTGAGCAAAACAAACCCAAACGACGTAAACATATCGAACGACGAAAAAAATATTACGGTTATACAAAAGCGACAACTGTACAAACGTCGTTATACGTCCTTTTATACAGCGTCGTATAGGACGATCTACTTCATATACGGAAAACACGTGTATGTACGACACTGGAACAATTCGACAAGAGCGAAAAAAACGACGCGCCAAAATATATATCCACCAGTGTATGATATGCTTTCGACTCACGGCCCTCTCATTTCGTTTATTCCAGTGGTTTCATCAAAACAAATATCTTATATATACCGATACGTCGTTCAACTCGAATGGCATTTCCGATTGTCACAAGGATCTAGTGTCTTTCATGCGCGGGTTTTCATTATATGACGTGAAACCATCGTGTTTACGACGGTATGTAAAAGAGTCGCTTTTGTAAAACGGTAAGATTCTTTTCCTCGCTTGTTATTTTTCATCGCTTTGGCTTGTTCGGTCATTTGATAACGAGTCGCGCCGCACTAACGAACTAACGAGTCGCGCCACAGTTATCGGTTACTCTTCCCCGTGCAGAAATTGTGGCGGGGATCCAGCTGGAATCCAGCAATTATTCCCAGTCTCTGGCCAGGATCCGACTGGATATCCGATTGGATCCCAACAAGGTAACGTTACGCCTGTAAGTTGGATTCCAGTCGGGCCTCCCGATCCGGACTCCCGACTGGAATCTTGACTGAATCCAGTCTGGATCCTACGGGATTCCAAAAGGAATTGAATGGGATCTGACGGGACCACTAACGGATTTTACAGGGTCATCCTAGATACGCGTAAATTGCAATAAATCTGTTTACACGAGAAATATCAGATGATATCAGAGAAATATCAGATTCAGCGGGCGAGGTTGACGTCTATCGCAATCTTTTGCGTTGCATACCGTATTTCCGACATATTTCAATACCTCATACTCATTGACCCATCCACCACCATCCATGGTGGTCCATCTGAGTGCGTGTAGTATCTCATAAGTGTGGCTGAAATCAGATTTCAAAAAACCGTCACATCTATTTGCCTTTCTGTTGGCATTATGAGTGGTGATAATCATCACGAGATACCGATCATGCATTTGCCAAAGCGTGTGCTTCGTAGCAATGTTTTTCCCTCCACTTTTTTTTGCGGTGAAATTCATCATCAGCTGACGAATGAAACATTTTCGCAAAATCGTTGTGCAACTTTTTGCCATATTGTTCGACCGGTCCAGGGGATGTCTCAAAGACGAAATCTGAAATAAACGTAAAATTTTTGCAAGATCTTTTTATATTATACACCTGTAGATATTTTGCTAAGTTTTGGAAACAACTCACTAAGTCGCGGTTGCGGGCTTGATCTCCCACCAATTTGAGATCAAACTGTCGAAACTCCTCGAGAGTTTCGAACGGCAATTGTACTTCATACTCACTTTGGAAACACTCGACTGTCACGTCTTTGGAATCTATTGAGCCATTTGCTACCAACGCATCGTGCGGGGAGTTGATTGCAGCAGTGTTGTTCCTCAGGTCAATACTGACAAGGAAAGTACGCGAGGTGTCCCTCTCCGATTTTGTTGAAACTCATGGATGTTATAGAGCATTAAAAACAAAGTGACAGGCATTTTTTTTTACTGGCGGAAAAACGGTTTCAAGGGGTGAAACCACCCCCTAAAGTTGCACAGGTCAAGGAGCGATTGTGCAGTTTCACATACAAGCAGTGCATCGATTTTGATGAAACAAAAATGTATCTTATGCGAAGGAACGAAGAACCCATCGGATAATGAAAAAAAAATATATTTTAAGGGGTCGAAATACCCTTGAACGTCTACTTCTTGCACCCTACATCGAAAGCTTGCGAATCCATTGGAATGAAAATTATGCTGTTCTCTAGCGGAAATAAAACTAAAGTTCACGTATTTTTTATTTGTGCAAGAAAACAGTTAAAAAAAAATCGAAAATATCCGCCTAGATCGAACTTTTACGTGCAATTTTATACATTTCCGCGAAGCCATAAATGCCAGGCATGATGTGCTTAAAAATTAACGCAATTTTTCCTTCCGTATAAAATCGTGAAAACCCGGGAACGGGTGCGTCGCAAAACGTTTGAAACTCACGCGCAGATATCCTCTGCGCATGAGTTTCAAATGAAAATGTGTACTTACTCTAGGCTCCATGGCTCGCATGATTGCAATCCCCACCATATTTCCCTTTCCCTTTGCAGTTTGCCACTACCTAGGGTTCGACGTAGAGAAGAAAAAAATCGTATTGTGGAAGGCGAGCGAGAGTTCGTCAGTCGCTCAGTTCATCAATAGCATATTAGGCGTCATGCTGGTCCCGATTTTAATAACAATTTTAGCTCTTCGGGGCACAGTTTGCAATACCGAAGAATTCAGGTAAGTTAACATGTTTACGTCGGTTGTTAAATTTATTTTAATTTATTATATTATCGTATCGCATTCTTTATTTTTCAATTATCATCATAACACTTTTTACGGAACGGAGTACTTGGAAAATTTCGTCCAAGTACACGTTCTTTTTACGATTTGATAAATTTTCTTTTAATTTAACAAAATTCCTATGTATTGATTCTATTTTTAATGATTCTATTTCAATTTTACAAGTTTTCCAACCTTCCAGGCCAGATATTACAATTGAAAATTTTTGTTGTTGCAAATACACGATTTTCTATAACAATCAGATGTAATGTTGAAAGGTGCAATACTAAATATTTCATTTTTCGATATAATTCGCGAGGTTCATATAGATTTTCACGTGATAATAATAAATTCGGAGTTCAAGTTTATTAACATTCGTGAAAAAAAAATAAATTCATAAAATTATAAATTGAAGGAGATTTTTTCTATGCAATACAAAGTGCTTATCGCAGTCGATATGTTTTATTTATCACGCCGAATGAATGAAAAATTCGAGTAAAAATTTTTTAATTTATAGATGTAATTTTTCATCACAGTAAAAATGTCAAAAAATCCTGTAGCATCTTGACGTCAAGTGTTCGAATGCGTGTCAAGTGTGTGAAACTTTTAATAAATTTCTTTGGCAATTATTTTAAGTAAATTATACGTGAAATTTTGAATTCGTGAAAAAGTCTAGGTCGATCAATTCATTTGAGCTCGTTGTCTTTTAAAAAAATCTTAGCGTTTTTTGCTTTCTTATAGATAAAGCTTTGCTTTTGCGATGAAGAACATTTTTGATTTTTTGATATCGATGCGTTTGAAATGTGCCAAAAGATTGGAAAATCACGTCTAGAACAAAATGTCTGCGTGTTTGGGTGTGATAGGGCCGAACTTCGAATTAGTTTGAGCTGTTGCACAGTGGGCAAAAAGATAGAAATCGTGGCCAAAAACCAACTTCATAATTTTGACATTTTAACATTCGTGAAAAAAAATAAATTCATAAAATTATAAATTGAAGGAGATTTTTTCTATGCAATACAAAGTGCTTATTGCAGTCGATATGTTTTATTTATCACGCCGATCGAATGAAAAATTCGAGTGAAAATTTCTTAATTTATAGATTTAACTTTTAATCACAGTCAAAATGTCAAAAAATCTTGTAGCATCTTGACGTCCGGTGTTCGAATGCGTGTCAAGTGTGTGAAACTTTTAATAAATTTCTTTGGCAATTATTTTAAGTAAATTATACGTGAAATTTTTAATTCGTGAAAAAGTTTAGGTCGATCAATTCATTTGACCTCGTTGTCTTTTAAAAAAATCTTAGCGTTTTTTGCTTTTTCATAAATAAAGCTGTGCTTTCGCGATGAAGAACATTTTTGAGTTTTTGATATCGATGCGTTTGAAATGTGCCAAAAGATTGGAAAATCACGTCTACAACAAAATGTCTGCGTGTTTGGGTGTGATAGGGGCGAACTTCGAATTAGTTTGAGCTGTTGCACAGTGGGCAAAAAGGTAGAAATCGTGGCCAAAAAACCAACTTCATAAATTTGACATGAAATCATAATTTTTCACATATTAATACGTCAGAGCAGATGTAGAGAAAATATTGTGGCTATTAAGGTTCAAATGTTCTTACAATAAGTAGTTGAATGAAAACAAATTGCGTAAAGAATGCGATGGTTCATTATGTCATAAATATGATAAATATCAACGAATGTTGCAAATCTAAATGTGGGATATGGTTTTTATCCTTACTAATGGTCGTAGGTATGAGAAAAAAAATTGAAATTTCGGAAAATTAAACATGATTTGGAACACGGTGATCTTTCAGTAAGACTTTCCGGCGTTTGCAGCTCCTCATCATACTTTGGAATGTCGTCAACTTTAGGCAACCCTTGATATCAACAATTGAAAATTATCGTTGCATTCGTTAATTATCGACGAATAAAATGAGCCCGCTACTTTTTGCAACTTTTCATCTGAACTCTTAATAGGGGGGGGGGGGGGGTTTAAAGGCGAAAAAAAAGCATATTTTTATGATTTTTTTGCGGCGACATGGGTAATATAATTTTATTAAATAGAATTACATATTATTGTACAACTATTGAAGTATCACAGAAAAAATTTTCAATGAAAAATATTGATAAATAAGCCGGTGACGTTGAATCTCCAGAGGCGCCTTGAAAAAAAGTGGTTTTGCGGTGAACATTATAACTCGTTACCGGATCATCCGAAACAAAAAAATTGATATGCATTTTAAAGGTGATGTATTTCTCGAGGTAATCAGGAAGAGATTTTTTTTTTTTTTTTCTATTTTTTGCAGCACTTGGAAGTGAAAAACGCAATTTTAGCTAAAAAAATCGCGCTTAATTTGTTATTAAAAAATTGAAAATATTGAAAAAAAAAACTCCTCCTGATTACCTGTTGATTTATGTGAAGAAGTAATGTTTAAATTTTCAAAAGGATCGGTTCAGTAGATTTTGAGTTCTAATGTTCACAAACTTCAAAAATGACGTTTTCGGGAAAATCGATTTAAAGTTTTTTATACGTGAATATCAGGTATCACGGCCGGTCGTTTGAAACGCTGTAACTCCGTTAGTTTTACTCCGATTGACTTAAAATTTATACACAATATTCTCGACATATTGGTCATTCAGAAAAAAAATTTTTAAAAAATCATTTTAAAACCCTACCCCTCCCCCCTTAAGAAGGAAACCGTCCTCTACACTATATTATCTTAAAAGTGAGAACACTGACTTGTGCCCATCACATTAGTATCATTTGACACCATGGATTACAAATTTACTAAACGAGAAATTGTCCAACAATTATTAAGTAAATGTAGCGAAAAAGATACAGTTGTGGCTGTGAGTTACATTCTGGAAAAATTCAATATAAATATATAAAAATTGAAAAAAAAATTGTAAGCGCTCTCATAAGTGAACGAAAGAAGAAATGGGAATTAGCGAAAAGAAGAAAAGATAGATTTGGGTCCTTAAATGGGTGCTGGCTAAATTCAGCCACGAACGTATGTATTAGTTCCAAATTTCAAATCGAGGCATCTTTAGCATTTTAGCCTATCATATTGGATCCGCCATCTTGAATTTATGAATTTTGAGTACGGATTCCGAATCAGCCATCCCGAAAACTTGTTAGTACAGAATTTCAGCACAATCGAATCATTTTTAGCATTTTCGCCCGCCATATTGGAACCGCTATTTTGAATTTCTGAATTTTGAGTACGGATTCGGAATCAGCGACCCCGAAAACTTATTAGTACAGAATTTCAGCACCACGAATCATTTTTAGTATTTACGCCCGCCATATTCGATCCGCCATTTTGAATTTCTGAATTTTGATTACTTATTCGGAATCAGCGACCCCGAAAACTTATTAGTACAAAATTTCAGCACCATCGAATCATTTTTAGTATTTTCGCCCGCCATATTCGATGCGCCATTTTGAATTTCTGAATTTTGAGTACGGATTCGGAATCAGCGACCCCGAAAACCCCCCAATACCATACTTCACCGCAATTGGAGTACTTTTTGTATTTTGGCCACGATTCCTGCTTTTTTGCCCACTGTGTGTTGGACTGAAATTTGATACGCGAGTAAATCAGTGTAGACCCGTTGTTCACTATGATTTTTGTGAAGATTGACGAATGATTTCGGACTTTATGACAATTTGAACATTTTCAAAAATGTGTGTTAAGGAGCATAACTTACGGAATTTTTCAGCTATTGGGTTGGAACTTTTTATACAAATGGACTACCATAAAATACAGTTCGCTATTGAATTTGGGGAAAATCCGTCGAACCGTTCCAACGTGATAAAGTTTCGAATTTTTCCAAAAATCACTATGGCCCTTTGTTTGTGGCTATAGCTCCTGTAGTTTTTGGTCTATCGAGCCAAAACTTCGGACATCGATTGGGTACTATTACAGGATATTCCATATTAAATGTGAACAAATTCGATTGAGACGTTTTCGATTTATGATATTTGGAATTTTTCAAAAAAAAGTCGATATGGATGTTCGTTAGGATTGTCGCTCGTATAATGGTTCAAAGGTATCAAGTAATAATTCTGTAGATCGATTGGGTACTATCAAAGAATATTTTGTATTGAATTTGCTGAAAAAAAATCAACCGAGGCGATTTATGGAATTTTTAGTTAAATAAAAATCGTTATGTGTTAAGCACAAAGTAGGGTCTTGACACTAGTGCGTGCATCGTGTACCAAACTTTTTGAATGTTCGGGTAAAATGTTGGCTGTGGATGGAATGTCATTGAAGAATGATTGAGGTCGAATGTGGCAAGAATCCATGAGACTGTTATGCGTTATATAAAATTTACGATAATTCGAAAAAATTTAGGATTCTCAATACACGCGTGGAAACAAGTTGTAACTTGAGAGTTGCTTTCTCGAATTTTCACGCATCGCTTAATGCTTCCTCTACAGTGCCGGGCATTTGCGTCGATTTTCGCGTAAATTGAACGAATATGAAAATTGCACTTCGACGATTCCTACCGTTTCCGGAGAACAATAACTCCAATTTCTTTTAAGGGTTAACACCACTGTGACCCTCTGTTTTTTTTCACATTTTTCAAGAATTTTTTTTTGTGGGAAAAAAAAGAGATATTCGAAAAATTTGTTTGGGTTTTGTTCCTTGTTTATTAATGTATCAAAAAACATTTATTTCACATTTTTCACGCCGCATGGTGGCGCTGGGGAAGCTTTCGCGTCAGGTGCTGTCATCTCCGCGGCCCGCTGCAGAACTCTCTTCAACGTCGATCTGAAAAAAAATACCGAGTGTTTTCGTTAATAATATGATATTTTGAAGAGAAGTACATAGGGATTTGGAAAAATATTGTTTTAAAAAAAATAGGCACGCCTTTGAAATTAAAGTTAATTTCAAAGGCGTGCCTATTTTTTTTAAAACAATATTTTTCCAAATCCCTATGTACTTCTCTTCAAAATATCATATTATTAACGAAAACACTCGGTATTTTTTTTCAGATCGACGTTGAAGAGAGTTCTGCTGCGTGCCGCTGAGATGACAGCACCTGACGCGAGAGCTTCCCCAGCGCCACCATGCGGCGTGAAAAATGTGAAAAAAAAGATTTTGATACACTAATAAATAAGGAACAAAACCCAAACAAATTTTTCGAATATCTCTTTTTTTTCCCACAAAAAAAAATTCTTGAAAAATGTGAAAAAAAAACAGGGGGTCACAGTGGTGTTAACCCTTAACGAGGTTATAGGCCCACGTGAATAATACATCCACGATAAAAATGAGCCCGATCGGCCCAACAGTTTTCGCGCTAGCCTCGACAAAAGATTTCCACTTTAACTTCCTCCCCTGCAACCAGGGGGTTGCGAATCGAATTCCTCCTGGAGTAGTTTTCATCCCTGTTCGTAACCCTTTAGTTGGATACCATATTTACCCTCTATCGCATCCGCAACCCTTAAAATACGAGGTCAACCGATCACCCGATTTCCACCCCCGCCACATTTTCATTGCCCATGCGCGCAATTGTTGGCCAATCTCAATGGGATCTGCTTCGTTCGAAAGATTATCAAATTTCCTTGAATGGGTTCCTTTGGAATTTTCAAATTCGTCAAATTTTCGCGAAAAATCGTGGAAGATATCCGCATTCCACTTCAAGTGCCCAGCACCGTATGAGGAAGCCGAAATTGCGATAGAAATGCTCCTTCATAGAGGACGCTTCGAGGGTTTTGTGAAATTTCGAGGAAGCAACTCCCGGGTATCAACTTGCTGTTGATTTATTCGACCTTCAGCTGAATCCAATAATTATAACGTAGAAATCGACGTTTGACGGGTTTTTTTTTCATCTCAGCTCACCGTGGCATTACAAATGTATCGGGGGTCGCTGTACAAAAGATTTGATAACTTTGGATGTGAAGTCACCATTGTCCCTGAGTGTGTGCCAATTACACTGTGGTGAGGGTGCGTTATGGCCGAAAGCAAGGGGACACTTCTCTCTGGGAAGGGATATGGCTCATCTGGATCCTACCAAGATCACGTTAAATGGCATAATTATGAAGACAACCGTCGGTGAACTTTTGCAGAGGAATGTCGATAAACTGAAGAGGAATGTCGCGAAAATGGGCAATCGACAGCCACGAAGCGGTGGCATGAGTATGGAAATTCACGTCAGTGGTATCGAGAATATTACTGATGCTCGGATTACATTGGAAACCAAGGAAAATTATCACCTGGAAATTCAGCATCTCGAAGGAAAGATGGTAAAAAAACTTTGCAAATCATTTAGTTTCTACACCTCATCGGTCACAAAACAGACACGTTCGGAGGAAGTAAATAAAGTACAAATATCTTAGGGAGAACATTTTTCTGTTATTGTTCACTATTACCAACAATAATTTTCCATTTTCACCATGCAAACACGTGAATTTCATTCACAAACAAATTTTCATTTGTTTCCTCTTCGCTTTCTAAAGATTAACGTCACGATAATCGCTCCCACGTATTTTGGTGCTCGTCACGGTCTCGAGACGCTCGCCCAACTGATAGTCTACGATGATCTTCGAAATGAGATACAAGTGATATACGATGTCTACGTAAAGGACGCTCCTGCTTATCCGTATCGTGGAATTCTCCTCGACACCTCGCGTAACTTCATCGACAAGGCATCGATACTTCGAACGATCGAGGCAATGGGAATGTCAAAAATGAACACGTTCCACTGGCACATAACGGATTCTCACAGTTTCCCGTACGTCAGTAGAACGTGGCCGAAATTATCGCAATACGGCGCCTATAGTCCTGAGAAAATTTACACCGATGAAGATATCAAGGAAATCATTGACTTCGGTCTTCTAAATGGGGTTCGCGTGTTACCGGAGTTTGATGCGCCGGCGCACGTTGGCGAGGGTTGGCAATGGGTCGGTAAAAACGCGATAGTTTGCTTCGGCGCCGAGCCCTGGAATAACTATTGCGCGGAGCCACCTTGCGGCCAATTGAATCCGACGAGCGACAGAGTTTACGAAATTCTCGAAGGAATTTACAAGGACATGGTGAACGATTTCAAGCCTGATATTTTTCATATGGGTGGCGATGAAGTTAACGTTAATTGCTGGAAGACCGCAGAGGTCGTTACCGATTGGATGCTCAAAAACAAATGGAATACTTCCGATTCGAGCTTCTACGCACTTTGGAACATGTTTCAAGAGCGAGCTTACGAGAAACTTAAAATTGCCAACGGCGATAAAGACATACCAGTCGTTCTGTGGACCAGCGGACTGACGAGCGAGGAAAATATTCATCATTTGGATCCTAAGAAGTACATAATTCAGATATGGACGACCGGAACTGATTCCACAATTGCAAGACTTGTCCGGAACAACTTCAAGATGATCTTCTCCAACTACGACGCTTTGTATTTCGACTGCGGGTAAGTTTGATCACCTTTCTTTGGTTCGTCCTTACCGAAAAGAATTACCGAGAACGCATTAAATGAAAACTACTGAAAGCTTCGATCAGTCAACTGTTCGTGACTGCTCGAAGTTCGTCAGAACTTAATTCGCCCGTCATTGGGAATAGAAAATATGGGACCAGGCGCCACTATGGCGTCGAATAGTAGGCTCTGTTGCTGAATCTGCGCTTGCGCATATGGCGTCAAAAACACGCCGTGCGCAAGGGTGCGTCAAAACTCTAGACTTACTTCTTTTTTCGACGTTCTTACTGTCTTACACATAAAATGACATTAAATAACCGCCAGGTGGCGAACGCCCGATTTTACTTCCCAAATTGGAAGAGGTCTCAGTACAGTTAACTACTCGTCCGTGCACGATATCCTTAGTAGCTTCCAGTGGTTTTGGATGAAAGAATCCGTTCCAGGCATTATAAAATTACAACAGACGGATCGTGTATGTGAACAGTATTTTAATAGAGAAGTTTGTTAAGAAAAAAATTTCTAAATCAACTAATGAATAAATCTTATGTAAATCTAATGTAACTCAATAATATCGTTTCTCTCTGTGCTATTTTTTGGCATTTTACTAAATACTCATTTCGAAATATTGACGAAACTTAAATAAAGAGAAAGATTAAAGAATTTATTTTTATTCATCAAAAATTTAACGGAGATCGATCCATCAAGGGGTAGACAACTATTTCGCCAAATATACATTCATATGACATAGATATAAAATCGTTTATATTTATCACGCTCGGTTACAGTTAGAATGTTTAAAATCCGATTCAAATTAAGGGTACATTTATTCAGTATATTCATTGAAGTTGACGGGATTAATAATTCTTGCATAATTACATATAATAAATATGTGTAAAGCAGTGAAAATCGTTAGTGGGACAGACAGACAACAGCGAGAGCTGTCGCGGGTTTTTTAGGTTATGTCTATCAACATCATAATAAGGTCGTAACGCCTCTAGTGGCTAGTACAGAAATTAAAAATGACTTCGTTAAGGGATAACACCACTGTGACCCCCTGGTTTTTTTCACATTTTTCAAGAATTTTTTTTTGTGGGAAAAAAAAGAGATATTCGAAAAATTTTTTTTGGGTTTTGTTCCTTGTTTATTAATGTATCAAAAAACATTTTTTTCATATTTTTCACGCCGCATGGGGGCGCTGGGGAAGCTCTCGCGTCAGGTGCTGTCATGTCCGCGGCACGCAGCAGAACTCTCTTCAACGTCGATCTGAAAAAAAATACCGAGTGTTTTCGTTAATAATATGATATTTTGAAGAGAAGTACATAGGGATTTGGAAAAATGTTGTTTTAAAAAAAATAGGCACGCCTTTGAAATTAACTTTAATTTCTGCTTCGTGCCGCGGAGATGACAGCACCTGACGCGAGAGCTTCCCCAGCGCCACCATGCGGCGTGAAAAATGTGAAAAAAATGTTTTCTGATACATTAATAAACAAGGAACAAAGTCCAAAAAAATTTTTCGAATATCTCTTTTTTTTCCCACAAAAAAAAATTCTTGAAAAATGTGAAAAAAAACAGGGGGTCACAGTGGTGTTATCCCTTAACGGGCCGCCCTCCACCAGGTAATTTGAGGGAGTTTCCAGACCTGTTGACAAGACTGCGGTTGACCTCTCATGCACTCTCATGCCGAAGTGCACTATGATTCCTGCCCCCCCCCCCCCCCCCTGCCCCATAAAAAAGATATGTCACGAAATATTTCGAAATGCGATTTATTCCTGAACCCAACTAGCTCGTCATTATGATTGGCTGTCGATGTCGTGCTTGGAGTTCGTTCATGTTCACACTTCAGATCACACGAGCTTGGACAACGAATTAACCTAAAAAACAGCGGGCGCCACGCGCACAACGATTCTAGTTATCATAAAAGAGACTGATCGCATATCCTTTGGATGAAAATTGATTCTAATGCAAGGCCTCAGATTTCCATTGCAATTTTTGCAGTTTCGGTGCTTGGATAGGCGAAGGAAATAACTGGTGCTCACCGTACAAAGGCTGGCAGAAAGTCTACGACAACTCGCCATTGAACATCATCAAGAGTCACGGATTCGGTGAAGACAAAAAACATTTAATACTCGGTGAGTAATGTAAAATTGAAGTAATGATCAAGTTCAATGAAATACTCCAATGGAATGTAATTAACATGTTTCCATTTCACGGAACGGGAAATTCCATAATCAGAACTTGATGTTTTACTACTTGTTCGAGGGAATAGCTCAGTCTCGCCATTAAAAATCCCGGAAAATGTTACATTAGTTTTGAAAATTGATCTGAGCCTGACAGACGCATTTTTCTATCAATCTCATCTTGAATATTGAAATTTTCATTTTTATTTCGAAATGAACGGTCCCAAAAAACACCTCTATTTGAATTGACATTGAATCAATTGTCGTTCTATCATCAGCCTCTGTCACATTTACTTGTTATACAATTTAATTCTCATATCTAATCGTCTCTAAGTTGAGTGGCTGCGTGGAAATGTGGAAAGTTTGATAAAAAAAATTGTTTCACACATTTTTACATAAAATCGCTGAACAGATGTACGTACTTTAAAGACAGATGGTTTTGTTAAAAGCTATACTTCACGTTCCCTATGATATTTGGCCTGATAAATTCGTAATGATGATTCATCATGTCAATTGGGCAGGCGGTGAGGCTACTCTATGGTCAGAACAGGTCGATAGTACCTCGGTAGATTCACGACTGTGGCCACGATCAGCCGCACTGGCCGAAAGATTGTGGACAGAGTCTCCATTAACCTGGAGAGACGTCGAGCAAAGAATACTGAGACATCGCGAAAGAATGGTCCAGCGTGGAATCCTCGCTGATAGCCTCGAGCCTGAATGGTGTATTCAGAATCAAGGTGGATGCAACATCTAAAGTGAGCCAGGTTCAGAGGGACCATCTCAGGGACACTTAGCAAGAGAGCTATGAAATTTACATTATTGTTTTTTTCCATTCGTACCTTCTGCAATACCTACAATAATGTTCATAGATTCTTGACATGTCGATGCAAATTAAAAAATAAATCCTTTGTCAACTAAACACCCAATGCGAAACTGGAGGGAACAGTGGAGTTTTTGAGTAAAAACATCTTTCAATGAATGACTATTACAATGTGGATACATTGACCTTCAAATCTTTCCCAACGCCATGTACTGTTTTCCGCACTCCAAGTTCCGAAGATTTAGTAAGTTTTCGGTGTGACGTGACAAAAGGGTCCACACCGCGGCGCGATCTTTGAGCGTCCCAGGCTCTTCGGACCTCGGCTCGTACCTCAACGTTTAGCTGGCAATACAGAAATGCAACGAAGCAGGCCTGAAAGAATGACTTACTTATAGCGAAAGTTTTAACTTTAAAATTATGTGGTACGTGTATTAGGTGGAGCGTGCACCCAAACATTCGTTTCAGTCCAACAAAGAAGGGTCTGGTGTCACGATGGTTGTAGGAATTTTATATTAAAACTCATACAGCCATTGAAACCAACGCAATATATGTTTAAGAACGTTTGCGGCGAAAATATACAGTACACTCCCGCGCTGGGCCACTTTCCCGCTGGTCACACGCAACAACCTCAAGTTTCGGCTGACAAATTTCCGCCGCGACGAGGCACGATATAGCCTTCTCCCTCGCTCGACTCGAAATTCTGGATATTGGAAAATCAGCATTTTTGGGGTTGCCGCTTCACGACAACCGAATCCACCTCAAAATCTTCAGTCTTAATTCAGCGCTCGTCCGAGAACAATTCTTATTAATCACTCCGCTATTACTCGGTATCTTTACAACACTTAACAAGTCTTTGCGAAGTATACATATATATATATATTGTTACGTCCCGATATGTCAAAAAGGAGAGAGCGTAGCGAGTCCTGGTTGAGTATGGGGTTGCCTCTTATTTAGACCGGAATGTGCCGGTCAGGGATCGAGGCGCAGCGAGGGCGATCGTTGAATAATGATGAAAATTATTAAAAAGCATGAGCGTTAGGGCGTAGCGGGTTGTTTTGATAATAAAACACGATGCACATTTTAACAAACAACAAATATTCTTTTTATTCTCGATTTCGATCGAGATTGAGGAATTAAATTTCGCCGATTTTCAAATTTCACAATTAAAATTTCGCAATTTTGGTTCACAATTTTCGTCGAACGGTTTTCGTTTCGCAATGTTAGACCTTTCGGTTTTTCGACAGTTTCACAATTTCGTTTCACAAATTTATTATTCATGATTTACAATTTTGTATGGTGTTCACAATTTATTTGAACATTCTCGGTTCTCGAATTTTCACAATTTTGGTTCGCACTTTATTATTGATGATTTACAATTTTTTATGGTGTTCACAATTTATTTGAACATTCTCGGTTCTCGATTTTTTACAATTTTGGTTTGCACTTTGACGTTCGCGGTACTGACTTTTCATACTGTCACTAGGAGCAGTGTTTAGGAAGGACCTTCGGAGGATCCGGCTCTGGATCGTCGCTAGGAGCGATCCTGACGAGCTCGGTCTTCGAAAAGCCAATAAGTGCCGCCCGTTTTAATTCGGGTGTCGGTCACCGTTTGTTTTGCAATAGAGTTTAGCTGATGTCAATTCGTGGACGGTAACCTCGAACTATAATTCAATACCGACCAGTAGCTCGCGGATTGATAATCGGTTAAATGGGGCGTTGTCATGAATCATGAGTTTATAATTTTGAATTTATTATTTTATATTTTTAGCGAAAAACGGAACTTTACGTGGTCGACCATAGTGGTCGATCCACGGAACGAAAACCACCGTACTTTATTTTAACGTGGTCGATCATACTGATCGACCACGGAGCAACCGGATAATTATTTGAGGTTGACCATCGTGGTCAAGCTCCCGTGAACGACTAACTTACTTCTAATTGGTCCTAATCAAAAAGCGCATTTTAATTTTGCGTATGAAGTGGGAGATGCCGGCGCGTGGGATTGATTCGTTCCCACACGCCTCGACGTCTACGTTATCAGGAAATTTCGCTTGGCTAAGATGTCAGCAGAATCTTACCTCGGACACAAGCCTTTGTCGTGGGAACGCGTACAGTGTTGAGAACGCTGACTTTTGAGTCAGCGTCTAGACTACATCCTATGATAGGCGCGTTTCAGTTTTCGAAAGGTATTTTCAAGCGTGTGAACCGGTCGCTCGACCGTTTTGTGCTATAAGGACTGTCTTTATGCTTACGCGAGGATTCTGGAAATCCGAGCGATTTTGAAATTTTTTATTCGTTCGAAAAATAAATGAAAAATTAAAAGATGAAACTACCGATGGGATTTCCCAATGATTTGAAACCCCGGACGTAACAATATATACATATTTCTATTGTATTAACTGTTTTACGACTACGTAAAAACCAAACATTTATATTCACTAATCTGTCCGAATAAAGCGAGCGCTTCATTATACTCGACATCTCGATTTCAATTGTTAATCGGGAAACGAACCACGTGTCTCTACTTATTCTACACAAATCGTACCCTATGCGTTTCCCCTCATGACCTCTGAGGCGCCGCGTCCATGTTATTCGCCTTTTACCTCTGAGTCGCCGCGCACACGTCTCCATTACCAAACCCCCTGGGACCTAACACACAATATGTAATTAAACACTTCACCAACAGTTGGACGTTGGTTGATCAGCGTGACGATACTAATATTAGGCCAAAACGGTTTGCAACTTTTTGCGTCCTCAGCAAAAATGAATGATTTTTTATTATTTTATGAGCATTGTGAGTGTCCTTTAAATATTAAATTGAAAAGTTTAATGTCAATTCAGTTAAAAAAATCAATGAAACGTTAACAATATTCTAATATATTTTAGGCTGTATTTGATAAGAGGCAGGATCCAGCTGACACAGCTCTTGTGCACGCCGAAGCCCGAAGGTAGGTATCTGTGACGAGTGTCGATATCACATCACACATTCGCCTAGGGTAAAACAGATCGCTATCGTTATCTACAGGCGCGACAATTGAAGATCCTCTCTTAAAAAGTTCATGACGATAGATCGAAGATTATCGAAATTTCGATAGTTTAGTTGTTCAGATTGAAGCCTTTCTATTCGCGCTGTGATTGGTTGGTGATCGGACGACTTTTGTGGCCAAGTTCTGTTCTGTCACCGCAATATCGGTAGTAGACCTTATATGTTTTGACGTTTGTGTTCTTTTTAAGTATTATCATAACTATTATTAATATTTATATACAATTATGATATTATCGTTGATATTATAAGCACATCTTAATAATAAGTAAATAAGTAAAATGAGTGGTGTTCGCCGGTGTACGAATATATCGGTACAGCAGTGAAAACCAGTATCGGTTAAGGGTTGTAAAAACATCAATAGGTATAATATACTCCCAGGTATAAAATGGAAAAGCTGAAAGAAATATTTGAAAGTTTCGCGCAACCGATGAGACGGAAGTATTGAATCCAGTTTATGCACATACCATGGTGATGCTTATTAACCATCTATAATATGTATTATAATGTAATAGTCTTATCCACATGTCTCGTGACGCCGCACTCCTTTTTTTCTTTCCATCCACTTACATCTTATGATGAATAAGTGTTCGGAGTCTCGCTTGACCATCGAGAAGAATTAATATTCTTTTTCGAACACTAAAAGATAAAGAATAGTTCTGACGACAATTACTATTTCGAATAATATTTTTGATGATCCACGATGTATACGATCCCTATTCGTTATTTTATATAAAAGAAATTGTAAAAAATTCTAAATAACACGATAACTTGATACGATTAATGTTACGAAATCATCGTTTTCTTTCAGTATATTCTCCGCATTCGGCGTATGGTACGTCCGTATGTTATACGTATTTTGGACGACCATTTATACTTGGCTCATCAAATCTTTGCCAGAAATAAAGAACATGGCAAAAATCATTGATACAAAAGAGGGGCAAGAAAACCAGGAGGCAGCGTTGGTTAAAGGGATGAGTATGAGGCATTAACACGATAGAAACAATAAGTTCACAATAAACAAACAACTTTTGACCAATGAGAATAAGCAATAATTACAAGACTTCTTCGTTAAGTCGAGAGTCAAATATCGAGTTGGTTCGGGGTCATTTTTCCATTTAACTTGGATCCTCATTAGGTACCAGTCGGTTTTTTTTAGCTATAATAAGGATACGTCGGGGTCAGTCGAATGGAAAATTGATCCAACAGCTACTCTCTGCTCGACACCCAATCTCGAATAACTCAATGAACAAGCAGCGTACAGTGCCGAAAAGTATAAGAGCGCTGCGGCGCCACCAGTAAACTGCTCGCGCGCGGCAGCGCGTGTGCCCATTCCCTAGTAGAATAAAATGTAGATTAAAATATAGAACCGCTTCTATCCAACGCATACTGTACAGTTAATTCATAGGATAAAATGCTGAGAGGATCGGGATGTTCAATGTGGTGACTGAAATAACTAATATAAATATGTGAAATACTATATGACTTGAACAAAAAAAAGAGAAACTAAAATGTATTGTACTTTTTACTTCCATATGTCTAAAAGTCAAGGAAACTTGCTAATTTAACACGCCTAATGGTACAGGGTTAAGCTTTAGTTTTTCCTTTGGAAAATCGAGCAAATTTATTAGCCGTAACAATCCAGTTAACTTCGAGTTTAAAACGAGGAATTTAAAAGCACGGACTTAACAAGGGAACCCACTTGAAAAAACCCTCGCTTAAGGACCAGCTCGCAAGGGTGGCCCACACGTGTTGACCACCGGAGGCCAGCGCAGGGGTAGAGACGCGAGATCCAGGAAGACGCTACGTGGGCGACCAAACAAGGGTGGAGGAAACGACGCGTAACGACAAGAACACCGATTGGCCAAGGAACCCCTTGGGAAGTGATGTACGAAGGGAGGCTCGAGCCTCGCGAGGACGCAGAGAAGAAGAGACACTCAGTTCTGCTCAGTTCTCGATCTCAGAGTAGCCAAAAGTAGCGAACAACGAAATTGTTTTGTACAGCAGTTCGAAAATATAGTTATACGATATCCTTTGCACCTTATATCTTGGATTCTTTAATTTCTTTACCTTTTCACGCGCCGAGTTACTTTTTCAGAACACTCACGATGTCAGGTTTTGTTCTTCATCAGCGCGAGCCTAGCGAATTGGCCTAGCATCGTTGATTTTAGTTTCAAAGTTCCCGCCGAAATACGTCAGCGTGGCGTCACATATCTAGTATAGTATAACATCTGTGGATTAGATCTAAAACTAGTAGAGCCCAAGTTGTCCGGCTAACTTCACATAGGTGCGTTTGACGTATGACGTTTCTAGTTTCTATCATTGTCTAGCACATTGTTTTGCCATGGCTTCGAAGATAACAAAGAAAAGTGTGAGCGGCGTTTAGTGCGCACTATTGTCTCTGCGATACAGTCATACGAAAGCCATGTGAACCAATGTGAACCTTTGTTCCTCATATCCACTTACGAAAAACTTTTATATCTTCGAGAAACTTGTTGTGCCTCAAATTTAACAACTACCGTGAGTCGCAGTTACATTGTCTCTTACCATTTTTCATCATAAGAAATCACACGTATTTGTTTCTATCTGTGTATAACTAATAAAAGACAAACAATAATTGTCCACTCAACTAACGATACTAATTAGAGTATCAAACAATCACCAAAAAATTATATAAAACAAGTTGAAAAATCAAACTTTATGTGCGTAGAACAATAAAACTTTTGAGAATGTGGGAACCCTTCGAAGCTGGAAGTTCCCCTGTGGATTGGTGCGAAGGAAATTATAGTATTTCACCGATGATTGCTGAATTCACGAATACGGTATGTTGTTATTGTTATGTTATTATGTAGAATTAATTGCTTAAGGTGAAACGCAAACGAGTCACGAAAACGTGCTTTAATATTTTTATTTGCCAAAAGAAATCGTACCAACAATTCCCAAATGAAAGATTTTTCAATATGATTTACGGCAGTTAGTATTTATTTTTATTTTAATTTGCGTTCCAACGTATACCTTTTTTGGGTGTTTTCGACTTATCTCTTTTTCACTAACCCTTCGCGTTGTTCCATCCATTGAGACTCCCCTTTCAATATTCTTATTTTTTGCTGGATCCTTACCGACAATGTTTTCTATTCTAAAAGAGTACATTTTTGCTGCTTCATCGAGGAGGCTTTGTTAACGTGATGAAAATTCAATTTTCACAAGCTCCCTCACAAAATGTCTACGTACGTCTTTGTTCCATGTTGTAAGTCATGTTGTTTTTTTTTTTTTTTTATGTATTCCCGCTCGTCGTACTTGTCGCTTCAGTTAAGCAATGTGGTGTTTCTTCTACTTCCGCCGATTCTCATGCATCTGTTCCGAGATTACGGAAGATTTGTAAATCCAGGCATCCACGTTATTTGGTTTTTGCTGATGATAGTGGGTCTCAGCAGCGCTTACTTTCACGCGACTCTGTCGCTCATTGGTAAGACAACTGCTTACCATTTTTTCTTAATTATCATTTGCACCGGGCATCTCGGATCTTTGATTTCGATGACAAAATCTACTTTTTTTTTTGTATCTCAGGTCAGCTGCTCGACGAATTGGCCATACTTTGGGTATTCATGGCTGGCTTCTGCATGTTCTTTCCGAGAAGATATTTTCCGAACGTATTCAGAAATAACAGAAAGAGATTTTCCATCTTTGTGATATTTCCAACTCTAGTGGCGACTGGATTGGGTCTTGTACATCCGGCAATAAACGCTTTCGCACTGATGACTCTGGGCATTCCGGCGTTTGGATTTATGGTTGTCGAATTGAAAAGGTATTTTATTTGTTATTATAGTTCGCAGAGTTCACGTCAAAATTAATATTATCGTTGTTCTTTAACGGTACTCTAGTTTTATCCTTATTTTCTTTGTTCCAACGTATACCCTTTCAAATTTTCACGCATGACTCTTCCCAATTCCATTTTTTCCCTATCACTATCTACCCGCACTTCGCTAAGCTAACTTAACTTCCGTTGTGCCCGCAGACGTCTTAACTGTGTCACACTTGCCATAGACACATGAAGACTGCGGAAAACCTGTATTAATACAGATGACTCTATTTTTAATGAGTTTCAGTTGTATTTTCTACATTAAAAATTCAATAAAATTGCCTCCCAATCAACAGTCGGCGCGCCATTCGGTGCACGGCTGAGCGTTAACTGTTATCCGTTTCCTAGTGTCATCATTCGTTGCAATAATCCTAAGCTTATATTTATTTTTTCTTCTGTCGAATTTCAGAACGAAATCGTCAAGAGTATATCGTTTAGGATTGCGGTGCGGCGCTGTATGGTTACTGGCAGTGGCCTGTTGGCTAAACGATCGTTTGTTTTGTGACACATGGTTAAATCTCAATTTTCCATATCTACATGCTCTTTGGCACCTATTTATCTTCATAGCGAGTTACACGGCGGCTGTGCTCTACGCTTATTTTTCGGTAAAGGATGAGAAGCCTCATCAGTCACCGATACTGAGGTACTGGCCGAGAAACGATTTTGAACTTGGCATACCGTACGTGACGATAAAATGTTGCGTTAAATTCGATCCCAACAGTAATATATAATTGCGTGATACTTAAATTATCGAGAAAAAAAAAAGAAAAAATAGTGTCGATATTACGTTATCACATATTCTCTGTATTTTGTAACGAGGAATTCGTTAAATTGCAAGATTTAGTATTTACGACATTGTGAAATGTGATCTCAATGATTATAATAAGGTAGGAGAGAGAAGGTACTTACCGATAGAACTTTTCGAAGGACCTTACACAAATCGAAAAACTCGTGAATTCGACACTTTTATTTTATAAACGATTTTTTTTTTATAAGTGTCGAGAATCGAAGAAAAGTTTTTAATATTTGTGTGCGTGGCGAAATGCTTCACTTATTTGTGGCAACAATTGCGAATATCTGTGATATTTCATATGATTTTTATTGACGCAGAATTATAATTAATTTTAGAAAGGGTTCTTGTCACGTTAGCATATTCGTAGAAGTTACGCCGCTGAATGAATTTCAAAGGATGTATGGGAGATAACGAAAAAATCTACAACAAAGCAATTTATTTTGGATATGTCGCTCAAAGACACTATATATATATATATATATATATATATATATATATATATATATATATATATATATATATTAGGGCGATTTTTTTTTTTCAGTCCCCACCCGAAATTTTGTTGGATATGTCGAAAAAGAAATTCCCTGAAGGTTACAGCCCTCAATATTAATTCCAAGTACTTTCTCAAAGCGTGAGAAGATTTTCCAGCTAAAATACACGTAAATCGAATTTTTATTTTTTTTCAAATTTCTATAACTCAGCCGCATTTTATGCTATCATATTGTTCTCAGTTTGGATTTACTCGGAATGAAACAATCTAAATAAGTGCCTTTTGCGGCGAAAGTGTAAATTGTACTGGTGAGTTGGTACGGGTCACTCAAGTTGATTTTTACCCAAAATTCTCGATTTTTTGATGTTATCTCCGAAACAATTAACTTTACGAAAAAAATGTAAACGAAAAATTTGTTGGAAATTTAATTTCCTATAAAAAAGGTCCTATCGGCCCAACTACTTAGATGAATATTTCTTGAGATATTGAACTTTTTTTATTTTTTATTATTTTATTTAATATTTCATATTTTATAAATTTTATACTACTCATAAGTTAAAGTTCAATATCTCAAGAAATATTAATCTAAGCAATTGGGTCGATAGGACCTTTTTTGTAGAAAATTAAATTTCCAACAAATTTTTCATTTACATTTTTTTCGTAAAGTTAATTGTTTCGAAGATAACAGCAAAAAAACGAGAATTATGGGTAAAAATCAACTTCAGTGACCCGTACCAACTCACCGGTACAATTTACACTTTCGCCGCAAAAGGCACTTTTTTAGATTGTTTTATTCTAAGCAAATCGAAACCAAGAACAATATGACAGCATAAAATGCGGCTGAGTTATGGAAATTTGAGGAAAAAAAAAATTCGATTTACGTGCATTTTACATGGAAAATCTTCTCACGCTTTGGGAAAGTACTTAGAATAATATTAAGGGCTGTAACTTTCAGGAAATTTCTTTTCCGACATATCTAACAAAATTTCGGATGGGGACTGAAAAAAAAAATCGCCCTAATATATGTACATCGAAGAAATTTGGCAAGACAAGGGCAAAATTACATCATTCACAGACTAATTTCATAAACATCCTTTACGGACAACAACGATTAACATTTACAACATAAAATTCATTTTCCAAAAAAATTGCCTCAGGAATTTTTTCTAAATGTTTAATAATTTTTTAAACATAATGTCGTTGGTATCCTCCGTATAGTTTATTTTTATCTTATATTTTCAAAGTTTTGTCTCATTCCAACGCGCTACAAATTTCATTGAATGTGCATCTACATCTTATAAATTCTTAACAAAAGGTTCCGAACTATAAAGTAGTTATACATTGGAGCAACCGTGGCGAGTTGCCAATTTTGTTTTTAGCTACGATTTACCAAATAAATAACTCTAAGTATTAACACGAAATATAAAAATTCGACTATTCTTAACATTTCGCTATATTGACGAAATGAACGATACAAAAAAAAAAATCGCAAACAAGAGATTGTACGTTATACTCGGTTATATTCTCGAGTACGTCAGTTTCATCTCAAAATATAAGAAATTGTGAGAGAAGTTAAATTTATTAAAAACCATCATAAAACAGACAATATGTTAAATTTCGTAAAACTGAAAGACCAAAAAACGAAAGATTGAAAAAAATCTTCCTGCTGAGCATGCTAAAAGACATTGGGGTTGTTAATATTGCAAATTGCTAAATAACTTTTGTTTTTAAACGTGCATTGAAAATAAAAGTTAAAAAAGAATCCAATTTATCGTTATAGAATAGATAAGACCCTATCGATAAGCAAACACAGGATATTTTATTTGAACGACAGAGACAATAACAAAAATATTTGAACTAGCTTCAAGTTTATAATATTTGAACTGGTGCATTAAGTTTTGTAATAACTGATGTAGAATAAATAAAATATTTCAAGCAAAACAAAAAGCTACGCTCGCATTATTAAAACGATGAAAAAGATCTCGAGCGTTTCGTTGGACGTTTTGTTAACGAGCAACGATATGAATGTGCAAACATCAGTGTGAAGCGCTGTTGGCAATGAGAAAAGGGGAGAGACTAGAGAATGGCAGTATAGCCAACCCACGATACGCCCGTAATGGCCGTGTGTTACAAAGTGCGAGCGCGAACTTGACGTATAGAGAGAGCGATAAAGAGTGAAGTCGTGTGTGTTTCGTTTGACGCAAAGATTTTTCGTATTTCGTCACGAAACAAATAAGTAGTCTGGCTACATAGCGAGAGTCGAAGGGAAGAAAAAAAGAACCTATTTTCGACAGTCCCGGCTGAGCTTAAACGGAAGTCCGGTCGACGGGGAAAAAAAATAAAATAAAATGCCGCGCGGTAAGTAAAACGCATTTTATCCTTTTTTTAAATATTTATTTCGATTCTACGAACATCGGGCCGATTATTTTTCGGTTCATTCCTATCTGATCTGGCACGTTTTCTTTTTTTTTTTGCGTTAAACAAAAGTGCAAAATTGGGTAAAATTTTTTGTTCTCAATGATCAGTTTTGTGGTGACGTTCCGCGCGTGGCATATAGATATACGTGTACCTATTTTAGGTTTTTTCTTTTCTTTTTCTTTCATATTCATTAATGCTTGCAGGAAAATTCGTAAATCACAAGGGTCGTAATCGTCACTTCACGAGTCCCGAGGAACTGGAGGAGCAGAGACGTCAGGACGAGGAGAAAAAAAAGTGGAGAGTCAGTATTTTATAGGTTAACACCGACCGACACACGAGACGGACATTGGATAATAATCGTAAAGTAACACAAGGTCGGGCTGTCCTTTGTTCGGTCAATCTCGCAAGCATATAGTTTTTTTGTTTGGTTTTTTTTTTTTCTTTTTAAACATTCACTTCCCGACCACGAATACGCCGTTTTGGAGTTTCACTCCGATAAATGCAAAACAAATAAAAGAGAGAGATTAAACGGTGCGATAAGTTGACGGGAGGTGTTGACGAGTAATGGCATTTTCAGCAAACCAAAGGTGGCGATTCGTCGAGCGACGACGATGACGAACCAAAGGGTAGCGGCGAAAAAACAAAGAAGAACGACGGTTCGGATTCGGATAGCGAGAGCGAAACGGATTCAGATTCTGAGACCGAGGTAAAACGATACAATTTTTATCTTAGGATGATGGCCCCCCCGGTACCGATCATTTTTTATTTAGAGATCAGGCTTCTTCGTTAACCATAGTCAATTGTTTTCCTTGCGACACGATACGCAACTAATGACAAAGCGGCCGATCAGTAACAGGCTCACTCTTTTGCTTTCCTCATCGATCGAGTTCAAATTTTGAGCACAATTACCCTTTGTTTTATACGGATAGAGAAAAATTCTTTCGTTATGTCGACGCTGCTTACGAAAACTAGCATGTTTCGGATTTATTACGAAAACAAGCACGTTTGATATCCGCGCGAAAACTAGCATGTTTCGGCTTTTGCCACGAAAACTAGAACATTTCGATATTCGCCGCGAAAACTAGTATGTTTCGGCTTTTACCACGAAAACTAGCAGGTTTCGACTTTCAACGCGTAAATTAGCACGTTTCAGTATCGCCGGAAGTGTTTCTCATTTTTTCACTCCACGTTTTTTCAACATCCTGTTTTACTCCAAATTGACGAAATATTTATGCTTCTCATTTTCTACTGTTTTATTTTTTGTTTGAATTTATATCATACATATTTTAGTGTTTGAATTTTGGTCCGCTAGGCTTATCATAAGATGGCAAACGGCAAATGCCTCGTCATTTTGGAGTAAAAAAAACAATGGTCAAAAAAATTAGAGAAAAGAAAATCGAAAACAATTGCGGTGTATGCAAAGTTAACAATGTCAGTTTTTTTTCCCTCTTGCTACTTCGTCCAAGACCTGAACATTTCTCGAGATATCTCAATCGATTGTTTTGAAGATTTTGTCAACTGTACTTTATACTTATACTGTACTTTATACTTTAGTCGTTGATCACTCCAAGATTGTGTTTTTTTTTTTTATGAAATAAAAACACAATAAACGATTCTTCAGACTGTAAGTGGAATATACTTTTTATAAACAATAATTTTGTTCAATTCCATCGCTGACTCCGAAACTTGAAGTCATGAAAAATATCATTGATGAACAATTTTAGTTTTTGAGTTGTGGAATATTGCGTATCGTATTTGCGAATCGTATTTTCAATAATGTTATTATTTTTTTAATAGAAAACGAATATAAATGTTTAAGGGTGTACGGGCGTTGCACCCTTAATGTTTTTCATTTATTCCTTATAGTGCTCCCGAAAAAATTATTAAAACATATGTGAATGTTCTCAATCTTATTCGATTTAGTTCGGCAAATATACTACGTTTTTCAGTGCAAATCGAAATATGCTAGTTTTCGCGTCGAATATCGAAACGCGTTGATTTTCGTGATGGAATTCGAAACGTTTTAGTTTTCGTAAGAAATTTGAATCGTGCTACTTTTCGTAAGCAGCGTCGATACGATCAGTACTAGATGCGTTAACCTTAAACAAGATAGAATATAATGAATACAGTTAATCACGTATTATCGATGATTAATCGATAACAGTTTAGGAAAATAATTTATTTTTTTTTAACAACTTATACCGTAACGAGGCTGAAACTGAAAAAATATGATGATCGCAACGTTATTCCATGCAGGGAAAAGCAAAAGGAGTTGAAAATTTGATCGAAGTAGAGAATCCTAATAGGGTACAGAAGAAAGTGAAAAAATTGTCTCAACTGAACGAGACGTTAGCCAAATCGCCGAAGCCTGAACTTTCGCGGAGAGAAAGGTACGTCGACGATTTTCGGAACGAAAACATTTATCGTTGAATATCGAATCGAGAAATTAACGATAGTAATATTTTATTCGACAGGGAACAGTTGGAGAAGCAACGGGCATATGCGAATTATCAGAAATTACACGCGGCGGGCAAAACTGACGAGGCCCGCGCTGATCTGGCTCGACTAGCAATAATTAAACAGCAGAGGGAAGAGGCTGCCAAGAAACGAGAGGACGATAAGAAACAGAGGGAGATGGTGGCGCAAAAAAAGACCGAACAAACTCAAAAGGCGCTGGGTAAACGAACTTGAATCAACAACATACGTCCTTGCTTTGAATTATTTAAAAAACAAATAACTTGTATACCGAACGTGTTATTACACTAATACCCAAATGGTCCTATCTCTACTTTCTTATCAATAAAAATGTTCATCTAGATCAAAATTATTAAGTCTCAAATTGTAATTCCGATAATAATTGACACAATGACGATAGTTAATCGACAATTACGTACAAATATTGATACACGAGAGAGCCTATCCAAATGTGGTCTAGTGGTATGACGAAGTTTTTGTAAGAAATCATATACGGTCAACGATGAATCCTTCGGGCATCAAAAAATTCGTTATAATTGTGTGATTCCGCGCGATAAGAAAGACATGTCACGAAATTTATTTGTGAAGCCGACTAACTCGCCATTATTGTTGCCTGTCGATAACGTTCTCGGAGTTGGTTCATGTGCATAATTCAGATAGCACGATGAACCTAACCTACAAAAACAGCGAGCAAAACGCGTACAGCGATTCTAGTACAAGTACGAAGAACAATTTTTCAAAGCAAATTATTAACGGACGCCCAATAAGTTCACGTGTCCGCTAATAATTTGTTGTTTGAATAAACAGACGACGAAAGAGATCCTGCTCAGCTTTAAGGCCTTACATACGTCGAGAATTTTCAAAAAATCGATTTTTTTTGTTTACAGATTATTATTCCTTATAGTCTTAGGCGTATTTCTGTGTAAGCTGATTGTAAAAATTCCCCATAGTTCAAAAGTTATTGTAGATAATGTGACTGCCCGACGAAAGGACAAAGGTCTGACGCGCGCCTACCTGAGTTGAGTTGTCGAACAATTCGTCGATTAGAAAAAAATAAACAACAACAATCGTTTACTGACAAGGAAGGCGTACAATATGAAGCTGGAATGGGAGATTAGACGTAAGTTAACTAAATAAATTAAAAAAATTCATAAAGTTCTTGCTCCAGCCGCGCGCGACTTCGAGCGAAACGCGCTTGAAACTTTAAACGCGTTCTTCTCAAAACTACCTTTTCTGACACGGCCGGCATGATAACTCGTATGGTTTTTAATATTTTTTGATGATTTTTTTTTTTAAATATTCGGAATTGTTTTTTCTATAGTCTGTCGAGCCGGATTTTTTAAATTATAATTAGAAAATTTTATAAAAACAATTAAAGTGTGACTTTTTTGACACAAACTTAACATTTTTTTTTAAATTACCGTAAATTGTTTAATTTTTCGAATTTCAAAAATCCGGCTCGACAGACTATCACTACTCCCTTATTTTACAAGAATTTCTTTACATTTTGCGGATCCGTCAATATTTGAGGAAGAAATACTGCCGACCGTGGAGCAACTTTTTTTTTACAGTGCTTCAAAAAATGTGATTTTTCATGTTGTAATTTTTGAAAAAAAAAATTTTAATAAATTTTTTTACAAACTTAACACAGTAATAAACAATGTGTAAGAATTTTTTTTATCAATTTCTATTTCTATCCCTCCTAAAAACAGTTTTTCTTTTGATACGTTTTCGGTACCGCTGGACGTATGTAAGGCCTTAAGGGAGGGGTAAGGGTTTCAGCGTAAAAAAAAACACTTTTTTAGTGATTTTTTTTCTCAAATATGGATTGAGCAATTTTATTCGAACCTTTTTTACATTATTGAGCATACTTTTGACAATGTTGTGTAATTTTTTCATGCAGAAATATTGAAGCATAAGTCCGTAACCGAGCTTCCCCCAGAACGTCTTGGAAAAAAAAACAATTTGCGGTGTTCACTATAACTCGGCCGGAAATTATCTGAAAATGAAAAACCATGAAAATTTAGTCAAATTATAATCAAATCTTCCCCCCAACGTTCTCTGATAATTTTTTTTTTCATTTAAAAATTTTTCGCGGCCATCCAAAGTGTGAACTGTTATTTTCCACGAAAAATTCCGCCATTTTGTGGGTGGGAAACACCCTTAATGTGAAAAAAAAAATTTTTAATAAACGTTGGGGGGAGGTATTTTATATGTAGAAAATGTGTACAAAGTTTGAAATTAATCGGTCGAGTAGTTTTTAAATGGCAGTGAACACGGACTTTGAAAAAGTAGTTTTGAGAAAAACGCGTCTAAAGTGCACTGCTAGCCCGACCGCCCGCAGCTGTTAGAGGTATAGCGTTAAAGGCCAGGAGATTAAAGGGGGTGGTAGGGTTTTAAAGGCGAAAAAAGACCATATTTTTATGATTTTTTGCGGCGACATGAGTAATATAATTTTATTAAATAGAATTACATATTATTGTCAATGAAAAATATTGATAAATAAGCCGGTGACGTTGAATCTCCAGAGGCGCCTTGAAAAAAGTGGTTTTGCGGTGAACATTATAACTCGTTACCGGATCATCCGAAACAAAAAAATCGATATGCATTTTAAAGGTGATGTATTTCTCGAGGTAATCAGGAAGAGTTTTTTTTTTTTTTTTTTTTTTTTTTCTATTTTTTGCAGCACTTGGAAGTGAAAAACGCAATTTTAGCTAAAAAAATCGCGCTTAATTTGTTATTAAAAAATTGAAAAAATTGAAAAAAAAAACTCCTCCTGATTACCTGTTGATTTATGTGAAGAAGTAATGTTTAAATTTTCAAAAGGATCGGTTCAGTAGATTTTGAGTTCTAATGTTCACAAACTTCAAAAATGACGTTTTCGGGAAAATCGATTAAAAGTTTTCACGTATCACGTATCACGTATCACGGCCGGTCGTTTGAAACGCTGTAACTCCGTTAGTTTTACTCCGATTGACTTAAAATTTATACACAATATTCTCGACATATTGTTCATTCAGAAAAAAAAATAATAATAATTTAAAAACCCTACGCCCCCTTAATAAGACAATAACTTCAAGAATATTGCTTAGATCGGTTTAAAATTTTAAGGACATATTCTTGAAATGTTAAACAATAAGATAAGACAAAAAAAATAAAATCGTTTTTTCGAAAGTGAAAAACCCTTACCCCGCCCTTAAGGTTGTGATACAAAAGTTCTGCATTGCCGAAACATTTTCTGCGTAAGCTATGGGTGTGATAGCAATTTTCTACGATTTCACAAAATTATTGTAAGCTTTCCGACGATTGGATAAACAATGCGATCGTGGAATGTTGGGCAAACAAATTTCGAATAAATAATAAGGAAAAATTAGTTACTCCGCATCGCTACCGATCGGTCGTCACTGGCCTGTGCTAGGAGTTTCAAAATATTCAAAGCCTATCCCCTAAAAAGAGAACTCACAAATCAATTATAATTGTCAAATTTTCTGTTCTCCGAAGTAGTCTCATGTACGTATCGTACATCAGACTCGTCAAAATAGGAAATTCTTCGTTTCTTCTGTCTATCAAGAGATTCGGTTGTTATCTCAGGATCAGGGGATCCTTTGGCAGCGAGCTTCCGTGAATCATGAGCTTCTTGCTGGAATAGATGATGAATTACTTAATTTTGATATATTAATTTTTTCAAAGTAGAATGATTAGCCGGATACACGTGTATTGACGTTGGATAAAAAATGTTGACCTTATGATAAAAAAAAATCAATAATGGCATGACAATAACTTTCATCGGAACAGAGCGTGAGAATATTCGCAACAAAGTTTCAGCTTTGAGAATAAAGAGCATTTTTTTTTTTCACCATCGCATCGCGTGATAAAACGCTTATCGGAATAAACAGTGAAAACGGAAGTTGGAGACCCTGGAGAACGGATATGCAATTTGTATCTATATTTTATTATCTTATCAATCTACGGAGTTTAGTTTTCATACTAGACCACGTGTACCGATGCCATCATTTTACATCATTACTAGAGAATCGTAAATTGTTAAATTTCAAAGGATATTACGATCGAGGCTCTTCCGTTTAACTTATTTATGTTGCCTATTGCGATTCCTGAAAAAATTGATGGATATACTTGCTAATTAGTAATTTCCTATTTTTGTTTATTTTGCAAAAGAAATTTCGATGCGCATGTAAGACGAAAGATGGGCTCTTCGCCGGGAAATTGCAACTTACGCGACGGATAATTGTCCGAATCGATTACAATAAGGTCTGTTCAAAGAGTATCGCGAATTTTGAATTTTCGCGGGCTACGTATAATCGATTTTCGATTATTTTGTGGCGTTAGGTTGGTACTCATGTCCCCACTTATGCTGAAAAAATCGGCCATTCTGAATGTTTAGTTAATTGTTGACGGCTGTTTTGGTTGGACGTGTTTTGGCTTGTCTTCGATTATTGCCTATTCCAAAAAATGGATCGAAGAATCCGTATCAAATTTTGTGTGAAAAACAAAATTATGTGGGCGGACGCATTCCGAATGTTGACTGTGGCATATGGTGAAACTACCTTGGACCAAAGCAACGTTTATCGGTGGTACAAAATGTTCTCAGAGGGCCGAGAAGATGCGAACAACGAAATGCGTTCCGGACGCCCGTGCACAACAACAACAGACGAAAACATTGACGAAGTGAAGAAAATAATATTGGCCAATCGTCGAATCACCGTTAGAGAAGTTGCCGAGCAACTAAACATATCGATTGGCTCGTGCTATTCGATTTTTACCAATGATTTTGGCATGAGACGGGTCGCCGCGAAAACAAAAACAGTGTCGCGTTAACATTGCTAAGGAGCTGTTAAACTCGGTCCGCGACGACCAAAATTTGCCCCAGAGGGTCATAACTGGTGAAGAATCATGGGTTTATGGTTATGACGTGAAAAGCAAAGCTCAATCATCGCAATGGAAGCTGCCGCATGAGCCAAGACCGTAAAAAGCGCGCCGAGTTCGGTCGAATGTGAAGGTTTTGCTCACAGTTTTCTTCGATTGCAGGGGCGTGGTGGCATCATGAGTTCTTGCCACAGGGTCGTACAGTTAATGAAGAATATTACCTGCAAGTTATGCGCAATTTGCGCGAAGCAATCCGCCATAAACGCCCGGATTTGTGAAAGAACAAAAATTGACTTTTGCACCATGATAACGCCCCTGCTCACAAATCGCTGCTTGTTCGCGAATCTTTGGCCAAAAACAACACTCTAATGATGCCGCAGCCACCGTATTCCCCAGACCTGGCCCCCTGTGAATTTTACCGAAATTTGATACGGATCCTTTGATCCATTTTTTGGAATAGGCAAAAATCAAAGACAAGCCAAAACACGTCTAACCAAAACAGCTGTCAGCTAGAGCTTGAACTTTTCTGGGTATCCGGATACCCGAGTAATTTGGGTTTCACGGATCCGACGCTTCAAATCCGTATATCTCGATAACTCGATAATATCCGGGTAATAACGGATTCGGGTATGCGAATAGTTTCGGGGTATCCGGGTAACCGGGTACTCGGATAATAACGGATAATATCGGGCAATTAGCGCCGATAATTGATGCCGAAAATGCTGAAAAAAATTGTTCAATTTACACAATTTGTGAGGCACGCGTAGATGTTGCCAGGAACAATGTTTGCGAAGTACATTTATAAGACGAATAATAAATCATTACCGGATGATTGAGAAACCGGGATTATATCGGTGTTCATGTCCGATCATTTGGTTGACCATTTTTTATTTTTACCGACTGCTATCAATATTAAACAAATTAGATTGTCATTATAACGAAGATTCTTGGAAAGATTCTTGCGGGCGTATTTACTATTATTACCAAACTATTTCTTTACTGTAATTCACATCCGATAAAAACTAAAATTTCAATAAAACATTCTTGTGTAGATTAAAAAAGCAATGACATAATCTTCTATACAATGTTAGGGCAACACATGATCATTTCTTAAGAACTTAATCAACATTGACCCGCACTATTTGCATCTTTAATATTATTTTTTCATCACGATTTATTATTATTTAATAAATATCCTTAGTTTCTGAAATGTATATTTGCTTTATGGGCGTGTGTGCAGTTTTTATGAACTTTAGATTTGGAGAGAAAATATAGAATGTGAAGAAGCGGATCTCGGCTATTCTTAATATGCGCGGGCAAGAAATTGTGATCGTAACAGCAGATTCTAAAAAATTGTGGCAGTCACATGTAAAATGTTTTTCCGAGTAAATACACAATTATTATAAATTGGAAAACTGTGACGTCCGATTCGTCAACACTAAGTTTTCATTTTTACCGTAGTTTTGCACAATTTATTTGAACAGAGCAAATTTGATACAAGTTATTTTCAAATTTTTTTTAATGGTAACTATTAACGCCCTATATTTCGGCTTATTTGATTACCAGACTAATACAATATAATTATTTTTTTTACGCGAAAAATCGGGTATTTACCCGACATTATTCGTTATTACCCGGTTACCCGGATCCGTGATTGTTCGGATATTCGGATACTCGGGTACTCGAATACCCGGATACCCGGATACTTTCGGGTATTCGGGTATTCGGCTAACCCGGATAAAAGTAACAGCCCTACCGTCCACAATTAGCTAAACATTCAAAATGGCTAATTTTTTCCAGGACAAGTGAGGGACATTAGTACCAACCTAACGCCAGAAAAAAATCGAAAATCGAATATACGTAGCCCGCGGAAATTCAAAATTCGCGGTACTTTTTGAACAGACCTCGTAATCATCGGCACATTAAGGTACGCTTGATTAGGGCTATTTTCACTAATAATCCCAACATGCCGAGCATCGTTGCCTGAAGAACGATCCAGATTGCCCTTAATCAACGAATTATCGTACGAATCTGTTCGAACGTAACAATAGGATGAACTATAAATCGAAGTAAAAATGACTAGCTCTTGAAATAAAAATCACTAACTATTCATAATTTTATGGAGTTAGAATTAATTCAGTGCAAGTAGTTTTAATGATTTATTTGTTTCCTTTTTGAAATTATTTTAAGAATTCAAAGATTATTAATTATAAGGATTTTCAATTGACAATTTGTTGCTTTTGAAAATCATGAATAATAGCGACCCACGCCAATCTCGTCTTGGGGTTCGCGACAATACGCGTACATCCCTCGCAACTGAGGAAAATTAAATAAACTCGTTTTATTTATGAACGAAAATATGTTCAATTGAATGTTACTTTTGTCTCATCATCTCTTCTTTTCTCCTTCTTCTCTCTCTCTCTCTCTCGTGTGTCGTCCTCTCGCTCAAACTTCCTATCATAGAGAAAGAAACGATAATGAATTGTAAATATTTTCAACCAAATGTGTTTTATTGATTTCGAAAATGACCACATTTTCAGCAACAATGAAAATTCTTCGTTTCTCCTGTTCCATAAAAGAGGCTCAGATAGTGTCCCGTAACAGATGCATTTGGCAGCGAGTTCCGTGCTACCGATCGCCCTTATAGACAGAAGGAATGAAGAATCTTCATTTTTTCAATTTTTTTTTTTTTTTAATATTATTTTAACTGCAATTAGTAATTTTTTATTTTTTAACATTCGGCAATTCTGCTGGCTGTGGTTATTTTTGCGTATCTCTAGTCGGCATCCAGCGATGCCCGTCCCTAGCGATTCCATTGTATTCAGTTAGGTATCCTGAATCTGGTGTTTAAGGCCTTACATACGTCCAGCGGTACCGAAAACGTACCAAAAGAAAAACTGTTTTTAGGAGGGATAGAAATAGAAATTGATAAAAAAATTCTTACACATTGTTTATTACCGTGTTAAGTTTGTAAAAAAATTTATTTCAATTTTTTTTTTCAAAAATTACAACATGAAAAATCACATTTTTTGAAGCACTGTAAAAAAAAAAGTTGCTCCACGGTCGGCAGTATTTCTTCCTCAAATGTTGACGGATCTGCAAAATGTAAAGAAATTCTTGTAAAATAAGGTAGTAGTTATAGTCTGTCGAGCCGAATTTTTGAAATTCGAAAAATTAAACAATTTACGGTAATTTAAAAAAAAATGTTAAGTTTGTGTCAAAAAAGTCACACTTTAATTGTTTTTATAAAATTTTCTAATTATAATTTAAAAAATCCGGCTCGACAGACTATAGAAAAAACAATTCCGAATATTTAAAAGAAAAAAATCATCAAAAAATATTAAAAACCGTACGAGTTATCATGCCGACCGTGTCAGAAAAAGTAGTTTTGAGAAAAACGCGTTTAAAGTTTCAAGCGCGTTTCGCTCGAAGTCGCGCGCGGCTGGAGCAAGAACTTTATGAATTTTTTAAATTTATTTAGTTAACTTACGTCTAATCTCCCATTCCAGCTTCATATTGTACGCCTTCCTTGTCAGTAAAAAATTGTTGTTGTTTATTTTTTTCTAATCGACGAATTGTTCTGGCCTGTTTTGTTGCTTTGGTAGCGTTGTCAGACCTTTGTCCTTTCGTCGGGCAGTCACATTATCTACAATAACTTTTGAACTATGGGGAATTTTTACAATCAGCTTGCACAGAAATACGCCTAAGACTATAAGGAATAATAATCGGTAAACAAAAAAAATCGATGTTTGAAAATTCTCGACGTATGTAAGGCCTTAAGTCCCTTGGTTTGTGTCTCTTCAACCTTCTTCTGATGTTGTCTTCTCTGAGCAGGTTTACTGCGAGCGAGTTGGGGTGGCTGTTGATTCTTGCTGCATACTTTTCACTGAGTCTGCTCACTTCCTCTTTGACTGTGTTGATTTGCAGGTCCTTATGTATGTTTGCGTTTGTGACGTAGTAGGGGGCGTTGGTGATTGTTCGCAGAATTTTCGATTGCAGTCTCTGTAATATTTCTATATTCGAGTTCGATGCTGTGCCCCAGAGTTGAATTCCGTATGTCCAAATTGGCTTGATTATCGTTTTGTATATGCAGAGTTTGTTGTAGAGGGAGAGTTTTGATTTTTTGCCGATGAGCCAGTACATTTTTCTTAGTTTCAGTTCTATTGCTTTTCTTTTCGTTTTAATGTGCTTTGACCAGGTTAATCGTCTGTCGAGGTGGACTCCTAAGTATTTTACTTCGTTTTCTGTTTTTTTTTTTCAAAATGGGACAATTAGTCGGATACGCGTGTATTTATTAACACCATGTAAGATATTCTGACCTCGTAAACAGAAATCAATGGTCACGTGGCAAAACGCTTGTCGGAATAAAAAGTGAGAACGCAGAACGTAAATTGCTAATGTTCTCGAAGTATTGGCGTGACGTTGGACCTGGTCTGCTCTCGAGAATTCCACAACTTCTGCCGATATCAATATGTTATACATTAATGGAGTATACATTTTTTATATACTTACGGTACAACGTACACGTCATTTTTTCTACATACGTGTATCAAAACATTGTTCCCGACTTTTTCTCACGAGCAGACGATTCAGTTCATCGCTGGCAGTCGAAGTGTTCCCAAGAAGACCTAGACCCAAATTTTCGAATGTGAGTTCGACCTGAAATTGAATTAAAGTTCGAGCTTACTTTCGGCCTTAAGTCGAGACTATAGTGGTTTTTGGGAGAAAAGTTCACTTTTTCCAATTGTTCCACAATTTTCCCGACAATATGCTCGGTTTGTTTTCAAGGTGTCGGATTCTTGTGATTTTGCTGAAGTGCTTGAAGAAAATATGCAAATAGAATGATGCAAATGAAAAACAAAAGATTATTCTACGTTTTGTAGGCCAAGTGCAATGTGTAGTAAAATATGTACAATAATACGTGTAACATTGTATAATGTTACAGCTTAATTTACTTGCATTTTACGAGTCGACTTGTAATTTAAAAAAATTGAATCAATTTAAAGACTCACATACCGCTTCGCGCGCTGAAAACCGAGTGCATTTAAAAAATTATTATAAAGGGTATGTGGTGAAAAAAAAATTAAATTGTTGATTTCACATTTGTTACTAACTTTTCAACTATAGGGAAAATTTTTTTTTTTTTCTAAATTCAATATTAACATTATTTTTTACGGGTATAAATGGACTACTGATGAAAACCATGGGGCCTCCTTGTCGACATCATAACTTCACCAAAAATTATCCAATCTGCAAGAATAAAAAAGAATCTGGTAAAATAATGTAGTAGTAATGGTCTGACGGAGCGATTTTTTTTTTTTTTTTCAAAAAATAAAGAAATTACAGTATTTCAAACTTTAGTATGAAATTTAAAAAAAAATAGTGTTTAATAATTTATAAAAAATTGTCCAATCAAAAAAATAAAAAAAACCTCTCGTCAGACTATAGAGAAAATAATTATGAAGATAAAAAAAAAATTAGTTATACGATATTAAAAATTGATTGATATCGTGCTGACACTGTGCAAAAACAGTTCCGAGAAAAACGCATTGAAAGTTTTCGGTAGGTGAAACGTGAACTTATGGCTAGTTTCCTATTCAAGCCATAACTTTGTAACGGAGTGGAATTTACTTAAAAGTTTTTTTGTGAAAAATTCTTAAAAGTATAAAGAATAAAAATTTGTAACAAAAATCGATTTTTCGAAACTTCCAGGGGTATGGTGAGCCCTTAAATTGAGCGCGCTGCTTGTGAACAAAACTGATCGAGAGTTTGAACGAGTTGTAGTGGAAAATTGAACTGGAATTCGGACAGTTTGGCTGTTTAACGTAAAATGATGGTACCGTTGAAAAACAAAATTATTAGCGAGGTGTTAAAAGCACAAATGTATGACCAGTTACGAAGATCATTTTTAATGACAGAGATCTTGAACTTCAGATTAATTCAATGGAACTTAAGATCCGAAATTAAGTTCGAAAAAACGTTAAACTTAATTCCAACTTAATTTCTACAATTTAGGACTCACGGCAGTTCTTACAGATGGAAAATAGCAGAGCCATGAGTTTCACAAAATTAACCGTCAAGTGTTTTATTTTCCAACTGATCGCGAGGGTATGTGTCGCGGGAATTATTATCGAGATACCGACATCACAAGATTCGTCTAATCTCATGAACGCAACGGTAATGTTGACTATCAGTCACGATTATAATACGTATTCGAGCGAAAAAATGAACGTACATTGAGACGGTTTCATGAAGGGATTGTTTTCTTTCTTCATTGAAACTTCGTACTTATTTGATATCCTTGCACTTTTTCATCATATAAAATGTTTAATACGAACCGCTATAGATATGAAATATTTAACGACATCCTTTATGATGTCGAAGCTTGTATCGTTGGAACGCAACGAAAATAGATATTTTTTATACCATCCATCCCCTTTAAGGTTGAATTTTTTTAACGCGGTAGTCTGGTCTAGAGCGAGATTTTTGACGTCATTTCTAATGTGCAATAATTTTAAAACCGTTGAAGTTGTCTTGATGAAAATTTGCACGTCCATTTGTTGATCCTTAGAGAATACTTGTACATTAAAAAAAAAAATTATTTTAAATATTTTCATGTAGTTTTGTTGCCTTGTTGGCAACATGGTGCGCCGAAAGCCGCCTCAATCGGCGCCCACTCTGGACGATGTTGTATGCATCTGAAAAAAAAAGTATACATATATTCTCAATCTCTATGAGTATTCTGAGCACTGGTAGCAGAATTGGTACTTAAAAAAAAATTTTGACAAAATGGCGGCCTGTTGAACTTTCATTAATGATATTTCATACATTTTCGGGTATTCGACGGGTTATAAAATGTCGGCAAAATTATTGTTCGACTCAATTCTGCTACCAGTCCTCGGAAACAGGCTACCTAAGGTACGTGCAAAATTTGAGCTCGATCGGTCCATTAGTTCTCGAGATATCCTGGGCGCCGATTTGAAAAACATAGTTCTGAGATAAACGCGTTCAAAGTTTCGACACCGTTAAGGGAGAACACCACTGTGACCCCCTGTTTTTTTTCACATTTTTCAAGAATTTTTTGTTGTGGGAAAAAATAGAGATATTCGAAAAAATTTTTTGGGTTTTGTTCCTTGTTTATTAATGTATCAAAAAACATTTTTTTCACATTTTTCTCGCCGCATGGTGGCGGAAGCTCTCGCGTCAGGTGCTGTCATCTCCGCGGCACGCAGCAGAACTCTCTTCAACGTCGATCTGAAAAAAAATACCGAGTGTTTTCGTTAATAATATGATATTTTGAAGAGAAGTACATAGGGATTTGGAAAAATATTGTTTAAAAAAAAATAGGCACGCCTTTGAAATTAAAGTTAATTTTAAAGGCGTGCCTATTTTTCTTAAAACAATATTTTTTAAACAATATTTTAAAAAATAGGCACGCCTTTGAAATTAAAGTTAATTTCAAAGGCGTGCCTATTTTTTTTAAAACAATATTTTTCCAAATCCCTATGTACTTCTCTTCAAAATATCATATTATTAACGAAAACACTCGGTATTTTTTTTCAGATCGACGTTGAAGAGAGTTCTGCTGCGTGCCGCGGAGATGACAGCACCTGACGCGAGAGCTTCCCCAGCGCCACCATGCGGCGTGAAAAATGTGAAAAAATTGTTTTTTCATACATTAATAAACAAGGAACAAAACCCAAAAAAATTTTTCGAATATCTCTTTTTTTTCACACAACAAAAAATTCTTGAAAAATGTGAAAAAAAACAGGGGGTCACAGTGAAGAAAGGTCTAAGCCTTAGACCTTACTTCATACACTACTGAGCCAGCGTATTGTGAAGTTCGCTGGCTCAGTGCAGGACAATGTCTTGAAAAGTTTTTTCCAATAAGAAAGGAGGTATTACTTTTTTTGCAAGAAACATTTCCTGGCAAATTTGACGAATTAAAATTTTTTTTGCAAGATTTAGATTCGCTTTGCAAACTTGCTCTAGTCACTGATGTGACGAATCATTTAAATGTTTTAAATTTGAAGCTGCAAAAAACCGAGCAAACCATCTCACAGGTAATTAGTCACATCGATTCTTTCCGCAGAAAGTTAGTACTTTTTGAAAAATCATTTAGAAAATAACATTCTTCATTTTTTCGCTTGTTGTCAAATTATCTTTGAAGAACATAATTGCGATAATGGCGCAGGTTGTAATTTTATACAATTTTCAAATATAATTGATTCTTTGATAAGTCAATTTGTTACGCGTTTTAGTGATTTTGAAACGCTGCGAAAAGATTTGATACTCTTTGAAAATCCTCTCTCTCTCTGTGCAAATCGAGGAACAAAGCCTACAACTTCTAGCAGAATTGTGCGATTTGAAAAGTGATATTTCGTTAAAAGCACGGCCACAAAAAGGGATTGACTTCTTCAAAATTTTAGATTCGTCACGTTATTCACGTCTCAGGGATTTCAGTCTTCGAATTTTCTCCATGTTTGGGTCCACATATTTATGCGAATGCTCGTTCTCAAAAATGAAATTGACGAAAACAGACAAACGTTCGTCCATGAACGATGCGTCATTGACCTCCTTAATGCGAGCAAGTTCTTCAAAAATTTCTGTGGATGTACCGTCCCTAATGGAATCTTCTACAAAAAAACTCAGACGATCTAATTAATATTTGTCGGAAAATTGGTTACTATACTTTCTTCGTTTTTTCCTACTGAGCCAGATTTCATCATTGCATTAATTTTCAGTGGAACAAGCCTCCTGGGGAAACCAAATCTAAAAAAAGCGCATCTGCAATAGTACCTCACGGGTGATGTGGAAAAATATTGTTAAAATTATTTAATAATTATGCGATATTAATACAAAATTGTGTTTTTTGAAACGCTACGAAAAGATTTGATACTCTTTGAAAATCCTCACTCTGTGCAAATCGAGGAACAAACCCTACAACTTCTAGGAGAATTGTGCGATTTGCAAAGTGATATTTCGTTAAAAGCACGGTCAGAAAAGGGGATTGACTTCTTCAAAATTTTAGATTCGTCGCGTTATTCACGTCTCAGGGATTTCAGTCTTCGAATTTCCTCCATGTTTGGGTCCACATATTTATGCGAATGCTCGTTCTCAAAAATGAAATTGACGAAAACAGATAAACGTTCGTCCATGAACGATGCGTCATTGACCTCCTTAAGGGAGAACACCACTGTGACCCCCTGTTTTTTTTCACATTTTTCCAGAATTTTTTTTTGTGGGAAAAAAAGAGATATTCGAAAAATTTGTTTGAGTTTTGTTCCTTGTTTATTAATGTATCAAAAAACATTTTTTTCACATTTTTCACGCCGCATGGTGGCGCTGGGGAAGCTTTCGCGTCAGGTGCTGTCATCTCAGCGGCACGCAGCAGAACTCTCTTCAACGTCGTTCCGAAAAAAAATACCGAGTGTTTTCGTTAGTAATATGATATTTTGAAGAGAAGTACATAGGGATTTGGAAAAATATTGTTTTAAAAAAAATAGGCACGCCTTTGAAATTAACTTTAATTTCAAAGGCGTGCCTATTTTTTTTAAAACAATTGAAACATTATTTTTTTGTTTGGGTTTTGTTCCTTGTTTATTAATGTATCAAAAAACATTTTTTTCACATTTTTCACGCCGCATGGTGGCGCTGGGGAAGCTCTCGCGTCAGATGCTGTCATCTCAGCGGCACGCAGCAGAACTCTCTTCAACGTCGATCTGAAAAAAAATACCGAGTGTTTTCGTTAATAATATGATATTTTGAAGAGAAGTACATAGGGATTTGAAACAATATTTTTCCAAATCCCTATGTACTTCTCTTCAACGTCGATCTAAAAAAAAATACCGAGTGTTTTCGTTAATAATATGATATTTTGAAGAGAAGTACATTGGGATTTGGAAAAATATTGTTTTAAAAAAAATAGGCACGCCTTTGAAATTAACTTTAATTTCAAAGGCGTGCCTATTTTTTTTAAAACAATATTTTTCCAAATCCCTATGTACTTCTCTTCAATATATCATATTATTAACGAAAACACTCGGTATTTTTTTTCAGATCGACGTTGAAGAGAGTTCTGCTGCGTGCCGCTGAGATGTAAGCACCTGACGCGAGAGTTTCCCCAACGCCACCATGCGGCGTGAAAAATGTGAAAATAATGTTTTTTGATACATTAATAAATAAGGAACAAAACCCGAACAAATTTTTCGAATCTCTTTTTTTTCCCACAAAAAAAAATTCTTGAAAAATGTGAAAAAAAACAGGGGGTCACAGTGGTGTTCTCGCTTAATGCGAGCAAGTTCTTCAAAAATTTCTGTGGATGTACCGTCCCTAATGGAATCCTCTACAAAAAAAACTCAGACGATCCAATTAATATTTGTCGTAAAATTGGTTGCTATACTTTCTTCGTTTTTTCCTACTGAGCCAGATTTCATCATTGCATTAATTTTCAGTGGAACAAGCCTCCTGGGGAAACCACTCTAAAAAAAGCGCATCTGCAATAGTACCTCACGGGTGATGCGGAAAAATATTGTTAAAATCATTTAATAATTATGCGATATTAATACAAAATTGTGGTAAATAATTATATTTTCAATGATTAATTAATATAATATTACGAAACGATAAAATATTGGAATGACAATTTGTCGCGGGTGCCATGTATTTTTTTGATCGGAACGCTCTTGAGATGACGCGCTCGCCGCTGTACCCGCCGCGCGTTACGTGGTAAAGGGGATAACGGAGGGGTAGCCTTCCTGTCGGTGCCGAACTGTGCACTTTATTCCGAGCTCTGATCTAAGGAATAAGAAAATGAAAAGAAAAAAAAAATCAATTTTTTCCAAATTTCTAGACCAGACTACCGCCTTAAGATAAAAATCGTTAAAACGTTCATTTGGGGTCTCCTTTAAGGACCCGGGCATAAATGGACAAGCGAAGCGAGAGCAATGCCGAAAATGAAAATTTGAAAAACCTATTTTCGTTGCGTTCCAACGATGCAAACTTCAGCATCATCACACTTTTCAATAATCATTTGATCGTGAAACAAAATGTGCCAGTTATTGACTTTAAACAAATTGAATTCTGCGAGGCATTCAAAATTGATATTTAATTTACGTTAGTATTCAACAAAAGGGAGATTACGATCTAGAGTATAGAGCAGCACGTTAGAAGCAAAAGAGTGTAAATACGAAAAGTACTGATTAACGTGTGAGACCGTCTAAGACGCGCCTGTCGGTTATTCAGCATTGTGCTGAATGCCATTGGAATTCAGTATTGTCCTTAATACTGTCGGTTATTCAGAACAATATAAGTTTCTTTTTTTTTTAACTTACAGGTCACAATTTTGAAATCTTGCTACGAAGGGCGATCAAACCCAATAGGGATCGCTGGAAATTCTTTCGATTCCCTGATTACCTCACTGTCCTTCGAGAATGATTTCTCAACGATATTGATCGATGACACTAAGCGATCGGTGATCGGTCATTTGGATAACCAACACGGGCTTCAAATCTTCGTTATATCAGCTTTCTCACCGAAACAACTGCAGATAAGCTTGGATAATATCCGGAACACAGGATGGTGGAATCATGTGGCTCCAGTTTACATAATCAGCTCGTCACCGGAGAAAGATGATTGCTGGAGGGCGTTCGAGCTTTTGTGGATAGCCTGGACTAGGAATATACTTCCGGCAAAGTTTATATGCAACAGCAACGCGAGTCAACCATTAATTTATGCTTTCAATCCTTTTACGAGTTGGGCTCCCGATCCGTGGAAAATAGAGAAAATTTACAATGGCGAGAAGAATAATCCTTGGGCGCTGTTGGTCCGAAAGTATACCGGTCGTGAGATATGCAGAAACATGGATTTCGACCCGACCAACGATCTCGGGGGTTACGAGATCCGGATTGGTGTTAGCGGACGTCATGTGTTTGGGGTAGATCGCAAGAAGCTTACCATTGATTCCTTGCACCGTGGGGACGCAGCCATTCTCGGCAGTATTTTTCATTCGTTGAATGCAACTGTAAAAGTCGTGGTAGTAGAAGATGAGGAAAACGACATTAGAACGGTTATTATAAGCAATAAGTGCGCAATGATGTATCCACACTGTTTTGTCGGTATTTCAGTGTTAACGCAGTACACCGGCGATAAGTCCCAACTGAGTAAAATCATTTCTGCATTCGATAGATCTTCAAGAATCGGCTTTCTTCTCGTTTGTATCGTTACCGGGATATTCCTAAAAATGTCTCTACGCCAGACTCCCATGATGGCGTTTCTTAGTACGCTTCGTTTGTTTTGCAACGGTTTTCTCATAAGATTGCCGATCGATGCACCATCGAGAATCTATCTAACCGGTCTATTTGTTTTCCTGGTAACGATTCAGGGCACTTATCAGGGACTATGGGCTGCTCTGTTATCGAAGCGTGTTCCCTATCGAAATATCGACACGATGGATGATCTAGCCGGATCTTATCACACGATTTACGGAGCCCATGCTTTCAAACCTCTGTTCCCCGATGAAATTTTTAGAGGACGTTTCGTTGAAGTTACAAATCCCAATTGTACGGGATATGTATTGCGGGACTCATTGGCTGCTTGCGTATTTCCTTCGCACCGTAGTATCATGGTAGCTGCACGAGGGAGGCTTCGTATGTTGAAAAATGATGTGTTTAGGTTCCCGTATTTCTACAATTCCCGCGAAGACTGGCCTATAGAACAAAGATTCAACAAAATGCTTCAGATATTAGTCGACACTAATATCGTTAATCGAGAGCTCCAAAGAGGTATGGAAAAGGCATTGCGTGTTATCGAAGAAAATGACACCAAGGACACCGATCGTACTCGAAAAGTCTTTACTCTCAGCGACTTGGACTTCGCATTCGCAGTTCTTGCAATTGGTCTGCCTCTCGCGACGATAACTTTCATTATAGAAATTATAATTAGCCGTGATCGTTCGGTCGTACGCTTGAGAAGTGCGGATGCTCGACGACGTTTTTGTCCACGACTTCCATATTGACTTGGGATAGTCAACACTTTCATTACCTCGTAGACAAATTTAGTGGCGGAACCTAAGACAATCATTTTTAATGATATTGAAGTTTGCGTCGTTGAAATGCATCGAAAATAGTTTTTTAAATATCTTTCATCCCCCTTGAAGGTTGAATTTTAGGTGATTACTGATGATGAATCGTGGTGCTATGGACACGACCCCGAAACAAAGCAGCATTCAAGCCAGTGGAAGACAACTCGCTCTCCTCGTCCGAAAAAAGCTCGCCAAGTGAAGTCAAACATCAAGACAATGCTCATTTGTTTCTTCGGTTGCAGAGGTGTTGTGCAACCCGGAGTTTGTTCCCCCGGGTCAAACCGTCGACCAGAAGTTCTACTTGGAGGTTTTGAAAAGATTGAGGGAGAGTATCCGGAAGAAAAGGGCAGAATCTTTGGCGCACAAGTGACTGGTTCCTCCATCATGACAACGCGCCGGCCCACACCGCTCTCACCGTAAAGCAGTTTTTGACCAAAAACTCCATGACACCAATTGTCCACCCCCTCCTACTCACCGGATCTAGCCCCCTGTGATTTTTTTTTGTTCCTCAGACGCAAAAGGGACACGAGAGCAAAGCGTTTTGCCACTGTGAAGAAGGTAAAACAAAAATCGCTGGAAGGCCTAAAGAACATCCCGATAAGTGAATTTAAAAAATGTTTTGAACGTTGGACGAATCGTTTGCAGAGGTGGGTTGTGGTCAAAGGAGAATACTTTGAAGGTGATCAAAATTTGGTGTAAAAATATTTAAAAATAAAGAAATTATGACGAAATACCCGTTTTTTTTTGGGTCCCCGTTGGAGGATCCGTATAGGAGAAACGGTGCGAGGCTGGGCAAGCGTGCACACCGTAATTGATTTTGGTCCACGACGTCTCAATTTTTTTTTGGAAATATAACTTTCTTATGTAAGTTATATTTACACCTATATTTAAATGTTCATATTGCACACCTTAGCCTGCCGGATTTCCGACACTGAATTTATTATTATCTCTTTTCTGGTATATTGCATTTTGAAATTTGTAACAATATAATTTGAGAGTTCTAAGTGAACTAACATTCTGGTATTTAAAAACACCTTTATCCTGAAATCCTTATCTTGCAAATTAAAGAGATCGGGTCTGTATGGGACCGCAGTTGGGACTAACCCTGAACAAAAGTAAATATAAACCTTCCCGTTTTACGCGAAGGTTTAACTTTGTACGACACGGAATAAGGCCCTGCACGTCAGGCTTATAATTAAGCCGATCAACAACATAAAATATCCGTAATTAATTGAAACAAATTAGATGTGAAAAAAATTTTTCTTTGCCTCAAAGTTCACTTTCGACTACACAGCCGAGACTTCTTTTTTCTTTTTTTTTTTACAAAAATCAAATTTTTATATATATTTCAGTAAATAATGAGAACGTACCGTAATATAGAGAGATATAGAGAGATAATTTGAAGAAACAAATATGTTTCACCGTCATAAAGTTTCCGCCATGAGGCAACAATGATAATAATAATGAAAATCAAGACAAAGCGTATCATCAGCGCAACGTAAGTTAGTTATCAATAGCTGTCGTTTCTGGAATACAAAGTGTTGATATCATAACAAGATTTGACGGTGTAATCATTTTGTTTGATATGATATCAATCGCGTCTTCGGATACGATTGATACCATCGACCATGCGAAGCGCCAACACCAATAGTTGTATTTAAAAAAAATTAAATTCTAATCATCGTATCATCCGTCGACTCCTTAAGGGAGGAAATAGGGTTAGACGGTTAAAAAAATCGATTTTTTTTTATTTCATAAATTGTTAGTAAAACTATTGAAAAATATGTTCCCAAAATTTTAAATGAAAATTCCGACTCGTTCTATTGTTATAAGCCATTAACGGGGGCGTAAGGTTAATTCGTACAAAAAAAGGCATGTTTTTGTGATTTTTTTGTGACGACGCAGTTAAAATCTCTTTATTAAAACTAATGGTACAGTAAAATATGACATTCGAAGAATCTATATATATAAAAAAGGATGTCTGTATGTTTGAGCTTAATAGACTTCGAGACCGTTTGACCGATCACCATGAAAGTTGGTATACATATGTATTTTTTCATGGAAAAGGTTTTTTCGCTATCCATTTTGTTGTAACTCGCCACTAGATGCCGCTGCAGCACATCAACTTCTATACCGTTCAACCGATCGCCATGAAAATTGATATACATAGGTATTCGAGCACGGAGAATATTTTCCCCCTATCCATTTTGTTGTAACTCGCCACTAGATGGCGCTGCAGCAAATCAACTTCTATACCGTTCAACCGATCGCCATGAAAATTGGTATACATAGGTATTCGAGCACGGAGAATATTTTCGCCCTATCCATTTTGTTGTAACTCGCCACTAGATGGCGCTGCAGCAAATCAACTTCTATACCGTTCAACCGATCGCTATGAAAATTGGTATACATAGGTATTCGAGCACGGAGAATATTTTCGCCCTATCCATTTTCTTGTAACTCGCCACTAGATGGCGCTGCAGCACATCAACTTCTATACCGTTCAACCGATCGCCATGAAAATTGGTATACATAGGTATTCGAGCACGGAGAATATTTTCGCCCTATCCATTTTGTTGTAACTCGCCACTAGATGGCGCTGCAGCAAATCAACTTCTATACCGTTCAACCGATCGCCATGAAAATTGGTATACATAGGTATTCGAGCACGGAGAATATTTTCGCCCTATCCATTTTGTTGTAACTTGCCACTAGATGGCGCTGCAGCAAATCAACTTGTATACCGTTCAACCGATCGCCATGAAAATTGGTATACATAGGTATTCGAGCACGGAGAATATTTTCGCCCTATCCATTTTGTTGTAACTTGCCACTAGATGGCGCTGCAGCAAATCAACTTGTATACCGTTCAACCGATCGCCATGAAAATTGGTATACATAGGTATTCGAGCACGGAGAATATTTTCGCCCTATCCATTTTATTGTAACTCGCCACTAGATGGCGCTGCAGCAAATCAACTTCTATACCGTTCAACCGATCGCCATGAAAATTGGTATACATAGGTATTCGAGCACGGAGAATATTTTCGCCCTATCCATTTTGTTGTAACACGCCACTAGATGGCGCTGCAGCAAATCAACTTCTATACCGTTCAACCGATCGCCATGAAAATTGGTATACATAGGTATTCGAGCACGGAGAATATTTTCGCCCTATCCATTTTATTGTAACTCGCCACTAGATGGCGCTGCAGCAAATCAACTTCTATACCGTTCAACCGATCGCCATGAAAATTGGTATACATAGGTATTCGAGCACGGAGAATATTTGCGCCCTATCCATTTTGTTGTAACTCGCCACTAGATGGCGCTGCAGCAAATCAACTTCTATACCGTTCAACCGATCGCCATGAAAATTGGTATACATAGGTATTCGAGCACGGAGAATATTTGCGCCCTATCCATTTTGTTGTAACTCGCCACTAGATGGCGCTGCAGCAAATCAACTTCTATACCGTTCAACCGATCGCCATGAAAATTGGTATACATAGGTATTCGAGCACGGAGAACATTTTCGCCCTATCCATTTTATTGTAACTCGCCACTAAATGGCGCTGCAGCAAATCAACTTCTATACCGTTCAACCGATCGCCATGAAAATTGGTATACATAGGTATTCGAGCACGGAGAATATTTTCGCCCTATCCATTTTGTTGTAACTCGCCACTAGATGGCGCTGCAGCAAATTAACTTCTATACCGTTCAACCGATCGCCATGAAAATTGGTATACATAGGTATTCGAGCACGGAGAATATTTTCGCCCTATCCATTTTGTTGTAACTCGCCACTAGATGGCGCTGCAGCACATCAACTTCTATACCGTTCAACTGATCGCCATGAAAATTGGTATACATAGGTATTCGAGCACGGAGAATATTTTCGCCCTATCCATTTTGTTGTGACTCGCCACTAGATGGCGCTGCGGCACATCAACTGCTATACCATTCAACCGATCACCACGAAAGCAACAGATCAAAAAATTATTGCTGACTTACGAGCATTATTTCACGAGCACAGCTGTTTGGCCTGAGATTTCAAATCGGCATTAGAGAATGTAAGAGCCTTGACTTGAAAGTCATCATCAGGGCGGACAAAACGCTGTAAATGTTCGTTTGTTCAAAATCTTAAATCTCCGAAAGTTCTTCACGGATTGCTTTGAAATGTTGCGTGTTTTTAAAAACTTATTACATAGATATCACAGGTCTTTTTTTTCTTCATTTAACCAGACTGAGCCACAGCAACGCGTGGCCGGGTACAGCTAGTATTATATAAAATTTTCACGAAGAAATATTAAAAAATACGGCAATGGCAGCAATTATTCGGACGTGTCTCGGAAAAAAGTAGAATTGCGGTGTCCCTCATAACTTGGTGCTGGATCATCCGAAATGAAAAAATGAAAGTTCATTTGTTAGATAATAGTTTTCCCCACGTAACGCCGGGAGGGTTTTTCGAAATTTCAATTTTTCAATTTTTTGGAACATTTTGAAGGGAAAAACGCGATTTTGACGAAAAAAATCGGTTAATTTGTTATTGTAAAATAAAAATTATTAACAAATTTGAAAAAAACTCTCCAGCGTTACCTCGTAAATTATGTACAGAATTAGTGTTCGAAATTTCAAAGGGATCGGTGCTGTAGTTTTCAAGTTATGAGGGACACCGACTTTAAAAACGTGAGTTGTGAGGAAAACGCTTTAAAGTTTTGAACACTAAAAAATCTGGTATAAAACGTTCATAAGCGAATTTTATCGGCTAACCTCACACTGAATCGTCGATGCCAGGTCCATAAAGGATGTTGCTATCATCAAAGATGTCTAAAGCACCTTTTTACTCCTGTCTACGACGAATCCTGCCTTTTTTAGCTTTTTTTCAGCTTCCTGCTCTGCTCGGCTTACACTTATGGAGTCAGTTGATCGCGCCCAGTCATGAGCGCCGGTCTGGAGCAACGGACGCTCAAATGCTCATAACTCCGTTAATTTTACTCCGATCAATTTGAAATTTTGACACAATATTCTTGAGATGTTATACATTCATTTTAAAAAATTAAAAAAAAAATGCAAAAAAAAAAGTTTAAATATCTTACCCCGCCCTTAAAGTGAGTAGCTCTCCTTCAGGCCCCGAGCGCGCCGCGTGTGTAACCGAGCGGTCACTCAGGTACGGTATTTTTTCAAACGCGTTTTTCTGAAAACGACTTTTTTTTAACTTGCGTACACGCTAGTTTGAAAAGTTTTCAACCAATCGTTTTGAAAATTTTCAGTTACTTTCTTCATAGTATTGCGCTCTATATGAACCTAAAATCGGAATATTATCATTATTTAAAATAATTTTTTTTTTGCAAATTAGATTGTAAAAAATGGCAAAAAATCATGCTTTTTTGTTTTGACCCCTGTAAAAATTTCAATTTTCAATTTTTTTGATAGCATTTAGGTTCACATAGAAGAGAGACATATAATAAAAGTAAATTCCAACCTCGTTTGATTTCAGATGAAAATTGCGGCTTCCAGAATGTACGCAGAATGCTGAATCTGATTGTGACCTGCAATATGGGGTCGCTAATATCTTCGGTGTTTTTCAAGGAAATTCTTCAAAAATGTTATAGTATATACTTAAATATATGTATAAAATATTCTCAAAGTTTCAATAAATTATATTCATTTTTTATACTATAAAAAAATTTACGAAAATCATTGGGAAAACGCTGTCCTAACCCTATTTCCCCCCTTAAGGGATTAGACCACTCTAGAGGCCGAAAAAATAGGCTTTTTTAAGCCATTAAAGTGAGTAGCTCTCCTTCAGGCCCCGAGCGTACTATTTGTTCAAACGCGTTTTTCTGAAAACGACTATTTTTTAACTTGCGTACACGCTAGTTTGAAAAGTTTTCAACCAATCGTTTTGAAAATTGGCAGTTACTTTCTTCGTAGTATTGCGCTCTGAATGAACCTAAAATCGGAATATTAACATTATTTAAAATAATTTTTTTTTTGCAAACTAGATTGTAAAAAATGGCAAAAAATCATGCTTTTTTGTTTTGACCCCTGTAAAAAATTCAATTTTCAATTTTTTTGATAGCATTTAGGTTCACATAGAAGAGAGACGTATAATAAAAGTAAATTCCAACCTCGTTTGATTTCAGATGAAAATTGCGGCTTCCAGAATGTACGCAAAATGCTGAGTCTGATTGTGACCTGCAATATGGGGTCGCTAATATCTTCGGTGTTTTTCAAGGAAATTCTTCAAACATTTTATAGTATATACTTAAATATATGTATAAAATATTCTCAAAGTTTCAATAAATTATGTTCATTTTTTATACTATAAAAAAATTCATGAAAATCATTGAAAAAACGCTGTCCTAACCCTATTTCCCCCCTTAACTGTGTATGACGAAATAAATGATCACGTAATAGAAACTTATCGATCGCTAAATTAGTATCCCGATCGATATCATCCGACATAAATGATAAAAATATAGTTATCGATTGGAAAAATTCGTTATATAAAGACGAGTTTTCTGGAGCAAGAATGTAGTCAATTTCAAAACGGTCAGCGATGTATCTTCTTGGTATTATCATCGTTTTCGGTTGCTTCGGTGCTATCGCTCGTGGTAAGAAATCCAATATCTTTGCTTTCGTGAAAATGCTTTGTTTGTTCTTATTTTTTAATGCCAACGTAATTGGAGTGTGCGATGATCTCGAAAAATCACATTTAGAAAAAATTTCCCCCTGTATTTGCGCGCGATGTGTGTGTGTAACGAGCTTGCCAAATTAAACTTGCTATATTTCGAGAACGACTCGACGGATTTGGCGCAAATTTTACATGGATTCGGATCAACGAACCCTCTTTGTTTGTTGAAATTTTCATTAACATCACTGAAGTCTTTGAGAGATTTTCTAGGATTTCAAAAAAAATTTTTAAAATGTTTGTGCTCGCTCGAATTTTCGCATATTTTCAACTATCGAGTAAAAGCATTGTACACAAATAGGCTATGGGGACAAACGATGTTTGGTATTGAATTTGGCAAGCATCCTTCGAATCGTTTAGATTTTATAAAATTTTTAATTTTTCAAAAAAACTCAACGATCCCTTCAACCTTCGCAACTTTAGAGATATTGGATTGATTTTTCGGTGAAACAGTAAAGTTCTTGTGAAATATTTATTTTTTTGATAAGTCACACGTTTCCATTAAGGTTCGTCAAAATCAAAACTAACGAGGTGGCCCTTGTCATAAAAATATGTTAAAGGCGACCCATGCAGGGTATTGGCTTTGAAAAGAGTTCGTAAATGGCTTGAACATTCTACACTTTTTTGAATATTTGAAATATTTCATTTTTATCGTATTCAAAATTAGCGAGCTCGGTTTGGATTTAATAAGTTTCCCAAAATCCTGATGGAAAATCATAAAACCCTGTAACCTGTGAACCTTGGAATTGTTCAGATCAAACACAGTTTAAAAAAAATCAACGTACGAATTAGAAACTTACACGCTGATTCCTCTTTGCGTTATCTCGCTGACAAAGTTTCCGCGATGAGGAAGCCAAAATTGAAGAACAAACTTGCATACAGAGCAATCATTGTGAGCGAGACGAGGAATGAGGAAGCAACAGGAAAATTTCTAATTTGCACATTTCATTTAAGGGAGGATTAAGGGTTTCAGCGTAAAAAAACACACTTTTTTTGCGATTTTTTTTCTCAAATATGAATTGAGCAATTTTATTCGAACCTTTTGTACATTATTGAGCATACTTTTGACAATGTTGTGTAATTTTTTCATGCAGAAATATTGAAGCATAAGCCCGTAACGGAGCTTCCCCTAGAACGTCTTGGAAAAAAAAACAATTTGCGGTGTTCACTATAACTCGGCCGGAAATTATCGGAAAATTAAAAACCATAAAAATTTAGTCAAATTATAATCAAATTTTCCCCCCAACGTTCTCGGATAATTTTTTTTTTCATTTAAAAATTTTTCGCGGCCATCCAAAGTGTGAACTGTTATTTTCCACGAAAAATTCCGGCATTTTGTGGGTGGGAATGTAACCCTTGATGTAAAAAAAAAAAATTTAACTAAACGTTGGGGGGAGGTATTTTATATGTAGAAAATGTGTACAAAGTTTGAAATGAATCGGTCGAGTAGTTTTTAAATGGCAGTGAACACGGACTTTGAAAAAGTAATTTTGAGAAAAACGCGTCTAAAGTGCACTGCTAGCCCCACCGCCCGCAGCTGTTAGAGGTATAGCGTTAAAGGCCAGGAGATTAATGAGACAATAACTTCAAGAATATTGCTTAGATCGGTTTAAAATTTTAAGGACATATTCTTGAAATGTTAAACAATAAGATAAGGCAAAAAAAAAATTCGATTTTTCGAAAGTGAAAACCCTTACCCCGCTCTTAATACTCCAGTGATGTTCGTTTCATTTGATCTTTTGCAACCACAAAGTCATTTAAAACCAAATTCTAATCGCCCATTTATGATCGCGCAACTTTTTCTTTTGCATTTAGGTGCGCCACGTGTCATTGGTGGTGATGACGCTCCGGATCACAAGTATCCTCATCAGGTGTCACTGCGAGACTTCGTAAGAGGTCACTTTTGCAGTGGTTCGATTCTAAACGAACACTGGATCCTAACTGCTGCCCACTGTGTCTTTGAGTATGCATTATATCGCTATTCCATATAATGGAAATTTTACAAATGAAATTTTGTTTTTTTCCATTCCGCCCAAAAGTTAGCGGATGTATTGAAATTGGCGTAATGTAGTTTCTAACGGTACAACCAGAATTCCATTATGCGCTCATTCATTCTCATCGTAACCGTTCAACCTGTAAATGCCACTTGATTTGTTGAGCTACGATTTTTTTTATTTTTTGCAGTTTTTTTATATAGGACCATTGATTTTTAGGAATTTTTTCAATCATTTAAATTTTGTTTTCATTGATAATTTTCAAAGTGCCCTCACGCCCACAATAATTGAGATATTAGGATGAATCTCTGAGTCAACTTACGGCGTATTTAGACCTCCCCTCCGCCGATCACAAATCGGCCCAGCGGGAACCAGCTTTGAAATAGCCAAAGATATGGCCATTTGAAATCTGTATATTTTAAGTTTTTTGTAAAAGTGAGTAAAATAACGAGAAAAAAAATCATTTTCTCACGGAATCATATTTTAACACGTTTCACAGCTGTTTTCACATCGAGTTTTAGTCGAATGTTAAAAATTTCAATGACAAAAACACAAAAAATCGAATAATTTGAACAGAATTTTTTGTTGCGTGAAAATGCGAAAGCGCAAAGCACTTAAACTACAATAACCTTGTATTGTCCGAATAATTGACATTAATATTTGTTTATATCTATTTTATCCAGACGTAGTACCTCCACCTACACCATATCAGCTGGTACGAATTATCTCAACATATCCGGTGACGTTTATATACCACAATTATCCATTGTTCACGAGGAATACAATAATTTTCTCTTCAACGATATTGCGCTGATTCGAATAAACGACAAATTCATTTTCAATAAATTTGTCAAACCAATCGCGATTCCCGCTGTTGATATAAAGGATTACACGGTTCCTGCGTGGTTCGCCGGTTGGGGAAGCACTCGAGTAAATGCGCGTTTAGTCGAATTTCATCTGTAGCATTAGGGCGATTTTTTTTTTCGACTAGTTTTTTTTCAGTCCCCACCCGAAGTTTTGTTGGGTATGTCGAAAAAGAAATTCCCTGAAAGTTACAGCCCTTAATATTAATTCTAAGTACTTTCCCAAAGCGTGAGAAGATTTTCCATCTAAAATACACGGTAAATCGAATTATTATTTTTTTCAAATTTCTATAACTCAGCCGCATTTTATGCTATCATATTGTTCTTGGTTTCGATTTACTCGGAATAAAACAATCTAAAAAAGTGCCTTTTGCGGCGAAAGTGTAAATTGTAGTGGTGAGTTGGTACGGGTCACTAAAGTTGATTTTTACCCAAAATTCTCGTCTCTTTGCTGTTATCTCCGAAACAATTAACTTTACGAAAAAAATGTAAATGAAAAATTTGTTGGAAATTTAATTTTCTACAAAAAAGGTCCTATCGACCCAATTGCTTAGATTAATATTTCTTGAGATATTGAACTTTAACTTATGAGTAGTATAAAATTTATAAAATATGAAATATTAAGTAATAAAAACAATAAAAAATAAAAAAAGTTCAATATCTCAAGAAATATTAATCTAAGCAATTGGGTCGATGGGACCTTTTTTATAGGAAATTAAATTTCTAACAAATTATTCGTTCACATTTTTTTCGTAAAGTTAGTTGTTTCGGAGATAACAGCAAAAAAACGAGAGTTTTGGGTAAAAATCAACTTCAGTGACTCGTACCAACTCACAAGTACAATTTACACTTTCGCCGCAAGAGGCACTTTTTTAGATTGTTTCATTCTGAATAAATCGAAACCAAGAACAATATGATAGCATAAAATGCGGCTGAGTTATAGAAATTTGAAAAAAATAATAATTCGATTTACGTGTATTTTCGGTGGAAAATCTTCTCACGCTTTGGAAAATTACTTAGAATTAATATTAAGGGCTGTAACTTTCAGGGAATTTCTTTTTCGACATATCCAACAAAATATCGGTGGGGACTGAAAAAAAAAAAAAATAGTCGAAAAAAAAAAATCGCCCTACTGTAGCATATATATGGAGTTGTTAATAAGTTTTATCATTGTTACTGTATATAGCTTGGAGGAAGTGCACCAAATAACCTTCAAGAAATTGAACTGAAACTCGTGACCATTGATGAATGCAAAAAGTCTCAACCATCCAGCGACGAAACTCACATATGCACGTACAACAAATACTCGGAGGGCATTTGTCACGTGAGTATTATCATAAACTTGTAATTTACTTTCTCGTAATTTTACATAATTCCCAGAGCCTCCTCTACGGGGAACGATCTTTCTCGATTTGACTTCCTCGCGCACGCGCGCGTCTGGACTATTTCTCTAAATGTGATTTTCTGACGTTTCGACATATTTAAAAAAAAAGTCTTTCGCCATCGCAAAGCTTATGCTATGATGACGAAAAATCATATGAAATACTTCATTACTGATTTACCTGAATCGAGTATAAACCCCTCCCCTATCTGCCCGATGCATTTTTAGTTATGTATTTCAAAACGATTTTCTTAGAAAAATATGGAGGTACTTCTAACGTTTGGTATTCTTTTCTGCTATGCAGGGAGATTCGGGCGGTCCTCTGGTCGTCGATGGTTTTCAAGTTGGCATTGCGTCGTACGTTACCCCTTGTGCTGTTGGTGATCCTGACGTCTACACTCGTGTTTTCTCGTTCAATAAGTGGATCGAAACTACCATTGAACGCTTCGATTTCATTATAACATAAAACTAGGAATATACACATATCGAGCTGCACGTAAAGAATAAATTGTGAAGCAATCATAATCTGGTACAGTCCCTATTCCAAGGAGAAGTCTTCATGTCTTCGGCCCTCAATTCTACAGATGCAATACTGCCCGGTGCGTGGCACGAATTCAAGACTGCCAGGAGCTTGTCACGAAATGAAGACTGCCCGGAGCGTGGCAAGATTTCGAGACTGCTCGGAGCGTGGCACGATTTCAAGTCTGCCCGACGCGTGGCACCAACGCAAGACTGCCCGGTCCGTGTCACAAATGCAATACTGCCCGGCAAGTGGCAAGAATTTAATACTGCCCGGGAGAGTGCCTCGTGGCCCGCTGGGCCTCGAGGGACGTTCACGGCCCGACGCCACTGCACCGCTCCGATGCAACGTTCGCGCGCGATGAGAACGACTGCTGCTGAAGTATTCATTTTACCCGCTAGATGGAGCCATGTGTGGTTTAATTCGTTAAATGCTCATTATTCATAACTTTCGCAGAAATCGTGTAATTCCTAGAATTGATTAAATTTAATAAAAACATTTGGCAGCGGGCGGGACACTTACCCTTTTCAGCTTCGTAATGTAATCTGCTTATGAAGTTGATGAATTATTTATGAATAATATTTACCATTGCAAAACACCCATTTGACGGACAATTAACAGGAAAAAAATTACAAATACAGTTGAATCTGTGCGTGCTTCCCTGAAATATGAAGTTTCAGTTCTTCATTTTTTATATACCATTTACTGCTACGCATGGAGCCTGGCTCCATGCTATTACGCTTGCATATTACGTTTGTTTGGTATACGAGGGGGGACCAAAAAAAAACGGGAATTGCGCTGTGGCGGGGCGGGAGAGTGGGGGAACCCATTGCTCGACCAGGTGTCCGTTGGGGGACACGTCTCCTGAGTTAGTGTGCGTAGTTCTGTCGCCGTGAGTGCATCGGTTCGCCCGTGGGAACTTTTGTGGCGAAACAACTTTTTCCATTTCGGCGAAAACGTGGTGGCCGATTGTCGAGAGCAACGCGCGGCTGTGAAATTTTGTTTCCTGTTGGGGAAATCGGCCGCGGAAACTACCGTAATGCTTAAGACTGCTTATGGAGATGCTGCCCTAAGTAAAACCATAGTCTACGAGTGGTTTTCACGTTTTAAAAATGGAGAAATGTCAATTGAAGACCAACCCCGTTCAGGACGCCCTTCAACGTCAAGAAGTGACGAAAACGTCGACAAAATCGTTAAATGCTCATTATTCATAACTTTCGCAAAAATCGTGTAATTCCTAGAATTGATTAAATTTAATAAAAACATTTGGCAGCGGGCGGGACACTTACCCTTTTCAGCTTCGTAATGTAATCTGCTTATGAAGTTGATGAATTATTTATGAATAATATTTACCATTGCAAAACACCCATTTGACGGACAATTAACAGGAAAAAAATTACCAATACAGTTGAATCTGTGCGTGCTTCCCTGAAATATGAAGTTTCAGTTCTTCATTTTTTATATACCATTTTCAAAGTGTTTCCCAATACCATTGTTTTTTTTTTTATACACATATAAAGTAAATTGTTATCCAATCTTAACAAATGACATTTAGAAATGTGAACAGTCATGTTCTTTTAATTTAATTAATAATTGAGATGATCGACGTGACGAGTTACCAAGAAACGTACGAGGATACGTGTCAGGTGAACATATAGTCAGACGGATCGACGGAAAGTCGGTAAGTATGAGTTGCGATTCATACAAATGTTCATATTTTACACGTTCGTTTCGTAATTTTTAACAATCCCCTTTTTCTGAAATTGGTATGTTTCTTAATTTGCGACTTTTTGTGGACATTGGCAACAATTATACCGACATTGAATGTTTTCTATGATCATTCAAAGAATTATTACAGATCAATATATGTGGATAGATACATAAGGATTGCAGCAACGGGCGTTTACTTTTATAACGAAGACTGATGAATGAGTTTCATTCGATTCGACATAGTGTACAATGTTTTATTTTTAACCAGAATACACTATTTTAACAAGGCTTTGCCACACGTGTCCCAGTTGGTTATAATATTACTGCTAATGTCATGGTGTTTACCTGCTCATCATACATCAATTTTAAGGTATGTGCATTCGTATCTTCATTATGTTAACGTACGGAATTCGAACTTACATTAGTAAATAGATATCTTTCCTTAATATCACTATGATGCGATAATTTAATGTAGCTCACTGTTGACTAGTATTCACGGATTTAAATATTCTTAATAACATTTATTTATAGCTTCGCAAGTCATGAGATTTTACCTATAAGCTTGTTGTTGTCTACACACGACGTTTTACGCACGAAATATTTCACTAGGCAGTGCAATACTTTTCATCGGTCATATAATAGAAATTTCGTTTATAATCGTTTATAATAGAAATGAAAAATTAACTGGGTCAATTTTTTCAATCGGCGTGTCACGTCGATCATCTCGATTATTAATTAAATTGAAAGAACACGACTGTTCACATTTCTAAATGTCATTTGTTAAGATTGGATAACAATTTACTTTATATGTGTATAAAAAAAAAACAATGGTATTGGGAAACACTTTGAAAATGGTATATCCAAAATGAAGAACTGAAACGTCATATTTCAGGGAAGCACGCACAGATTTAACTGTATTGGTAATTTTTTTCCTGTTAATTGTCCATCAAATGGGTGTTTTGCAATGGTAATTATTATTCATAAATAATTCATCAACTTCATAAGCAGATTACATTACGAAGCTGAAAAGGGTAAGTGTTCCGCTCGCTGCCAAATGTTTTTATTAAATTTAATCAATTCTAGGAATTACACGATTCTTTCGAAAGTTATGAATTATGAGCATTTAACGAATTAAACCACACATGGCTCTATCTAGCGGGTAAAATGAACACTTCAGCAGCAGTCGTTCTCATCGCGCGCGAACGTTGCATCGGAGCGGTGCAGTGGCGTCGGGCCGTGAACGTCCCTCGAGGCCCGCTGGGCCACGAGGAACTCTTCCGGGCAGTATTTAATTATTGCCACTTGCGGGGCAGTATTGCATTTGTGACACGGACCGGGCAGTCTTGCGTTGGTGCCAAGCGTCGGGCAGTCTCGAAATCGTGCCACGCTTCGGGCAGTCTCGAAATCTTGCAAAGCTCCGGGCAGTCTTCATTTCGTGACAAGCTCCGGACAGTCTTGAATTCTAGGCCTAATAGATCGAACCGTTTCATATATTTAATTTCATCCTATTTCATTATATTTTCGTGAAAATTGCAGGTACTCAAATAAAGATTAGAATTAAAGAATTAATTTTTATTCATACTTACTTGATTTTGAAAACTGGAACACTTGCAAAAACGTAAAAAATAAAGTGTAAAAAACTGGAAAGAGCTGATTTTTACTTACCTTAATCTACTATTTTTTGGCATGTTACTAAATACTGTCCATTTCGGAATATTGACAAAACTTAAATGAAGATAAAAATTCAAGTATTTATTTTTATTCATACTCCCTTGATTTTGAAAACTCGAACACTTGCAAAAACTTAACATAAGATTTATTCAGTAGTTCAGTAGTAGGTCTGGAAACTCCTCCGCTGAAAGTGATCCCCTCACGAAGATCATTTTTAATTTCTGTAGCAACCACTAGAGGCGTTCCGATCTTAGTGGGAACTTATAATGCCAACAGACATCACCTGAAAACCCCTCGATACTGCTACGCATGGAGCCTGGCTCCATGCTATTACGCTTGCATATTACGTTTGTTTGGTATACGAGGGGGGACCAAAAAAAAAACGGGAATCGCGCTGCGGCGGGGAGGGAAAGTGGGGGAACCCATTGCTCGACCAGGTGTCCGTTGGGGACACGTCTCCTGAGTTAGTGTGCGTAGTTCTGTCGCCGTGAGTGCATCGGTTCGCCCGTGGGAACTTTTGTAGCGAAACAACTTTTTCCATTTCGGCGAAAACGTGGTGGCCGATTGTCGAGAGCAACGCGCGGCTGTGAAATTTTGTTTCCTGTTGGGGCAATCGGCCGCGGAAACTACCGTAATGCTTAAGACTGCTTATGGAGATGCTGCCCTAAGTAAAACCATAGTCTACGAGTGGTTTTCACGTTTTAAAAATGGAGAAATGTCAATTGAAGACCAACCCCGTTCAGGACGCCCTTCAACGTCAAGAAGTGACGAAAACGTCGACAAAATCAATGCTCTCATTCGTGAAGACCGTCGCCGAACCACTGATCAACTCTGTGAGATGTCTGGGATATCAGGGAGTTCAATTCAGAGGATTTTATCCAAAGATTTGCACATGAGCAGAGTTGCAGCCAAATTTGTCCCTCGCCTTCTCACAGACGAGCAAAGGGAGCGTCGACTTCAGGCATGTTTTGAACTTCAAAATCAGTTCGCAGAGGACCCTGAACTTTTTTCTAAGGTGATTACTGGTGATGAATCGTGGTGCTATGGATACGACCCCGAAACAAAGCAGCAATCAAGCCAGTGGAAGACGCCTCGCTCTCCTCGTCCGAAAAAAGCTCGCCAAGTAAAGTCAAACATCAAGACAATGCTCATTTGTTTCTTCGATTACAGAGGTGTTGTGCACGCGGAGTTTGTTCCCCCGGGTCAAACTGTCAACCAGAAGTTCTACTTGGAGGTTTTCAAAAGATTGAGGGAGAGTATCCGGAAAAAAAGGGCAGAATCTTTGGCGCACAAGTGACTGGTTCCTCCATCATGACAACGCGCCGGCCCACGCCGCTCTCTCCGTAAAGCAGTTTTTGACCAAAAACTGCATGACACCAATTGTCCACCCCCCCCCCCCCCCCCCCTACTCACCGGATCTAACCCCCTGTGTTTTTTTTTGTTCCTCAGACTCAACAGGGACATGAGAGGAAAGCGTTTTGCCACTGTGGAGGAGGTAAAACAACAATCGCTGGAAGGCCCAAAGAACATCCCGATAAGTGAATTTAAAAAAATGTTTTGAACATTGGAAGGATCGTTTGCAGAGGTGCGTTGTGGTCAAAGGAGAATACTTTGAAGGTGATCAAAATTTGGTGTAAAAATTAAAAAAAATAAAGAAATTATGACGAAATTGCCGTTTTTTTTGGGTCCCCCGCCGTATATCACGGTCCATTAGTATTGATCATTGTATTGAAAAGCACGAATCAGTGTGCGGTCTCACATTGCAAAAGCAGTAGCAAAAGAAAGAAAAAATGTTCGACATTTCATGTGCCAAAATACATTGATATGTGGAAAAACTGAAAAGAATCTATTCCAGGCATTATAAAATTACAAAAGACGAATCGTGTATGTGAACAGTATTTTAATAATGAAAACCTAGTTCGCAAATGGATGAAGCTCGACGTAAATGGCCAGGTAATTAGACGGGAAAGTTTAATACAAAGATTTTACACACAGTTCGAGAAGATAGTTACTCAGAAATTGTTTTTTTCCATAATTTTCCTTCTACCAGCCGCTTGTGCATAAGCGTACGTACGTTTTTTTTTAGATTCTCCTGGTCTCAACGCGTTTGGTCAGCATCCGGTGAAGAAGTCACAAGCAGTCACAAATGTAACTGTCCAAATTGCGACAGAGGCGTCACAGCGTGCAGATTTGCAATGCATCTTGACCAGAGTCGCAAAAAATGCATTATTTTTATAATGCATTATTGATTTCATTAGTAATTATTCGAGTAATGAGTAATGGGACTTGAATTCCATTACGGATCGTTGATTTAATAAATAATGTGGTGAAGAAAAACATTGCATTAATCTTCTAATTAATAATACCGATATCAGGCCATTGAGCATTACAAAGTACTGGAAAATGAAAAAAACATATCATTTTGCATTACGTTATTAATGGTTAATTGGCGCAGCGTTACATTGAACATGACTAAAGTAATGGGTAATGTGGAAAGCATTACATTACTCATTACTGAAGTAATGGGTATTGTAATGCTTTGCATTACCCATTACTTCAGTAATGGATAATGCAAGACAATTTTATTTTTCCATTTAAATAGAAATAAATAATGCAAAATATAAAAATGGATCATTACTTCCAGTACTGCATTGTGTCGAGTAATGCATTAGTTGCATTATTGGAATCGAAATTCTTTATTAATTTATATAACAATGTCAATGAAATTAGAGATTTTACCTATAAGCTTGTTGTTGACTACACACGACGTTTTACGCACGAAATATTTCACTAGGCAGTGCAATACTTTTCATCGGTCATATAATAGAAATTTCGTTTATAATCGTTTATAATAGAAATGAAAAATTAACTGGGTCAATTTTTTCAATCGGCGTGTCACGTCGATCATCTCGATTATTAATTAAATTGAAAGAACACGACTGTTCACATTTCTTAATGTCATTTGTTAAGATTGGATAACAATTTACTTTATATGTGTATTTTTTTTTTATTTTTATAATGCATTATTGATTTCATTAGTAATTATTCGAGTAATGAGTAATGGGACTTGAATTCCATTACGGATCGTTGATTTAATAAATAATGTGGTCAAGAAAAACATTGCATTAATCTTCTAATTAATAATACCGATATCAGGCCATTGAGCATTACAAAGTACTGGAAAATGAAAAAAACATATCTTTTTGCATTACGTTATTAATGGTTAATTGGCACAGCGTTACATTGAACATGACTAAAGTAATGGGTAATGTGGAAAGCCTTACATTACTCATTACTGAAGTAATGGGTATTGTAATGCTTTGCATTGCCCATTACTTCAGTAATGGCTAATGCAAGACAATTTTATTTATCCATTTATATAGAAATAAATAATGCAAAATATAAAAATGGAGCATTACTTCCAGTACTGCATTGTGTCGAGTAATGCATTAGTTGCATTATTGGAATCGAAATTCTTTATTAATTTATATAACAATGTCAATGAAATTACATGATTTGGCTGAACACAAAGCGCACGACCGAATGGGTCGAAATAGATCGAGAATAGCTTTGCAATGGATAGCAAACAGTTCGGTGGACATGAGTAATTTCAGCGGTGTAATAAACGACGGTGACGACAACGTTGACTGAAACTTGACGAATGACAAACGTACCAGGTCTGTAAATATGACACCGGAATTTGCCCATAGATGACCCTAGCTGTTAATGTAGTTACCGTCAATTCACGTCATTGGCGCCATTTCCTCGTTGACATCTGACAACGATTTTCAACTCACAACAATACAAGTTTTATACAATAGCATAGTTTGTAATAGCGTCGATACATGTCGAAGTTTCTGCCTGGAAACTACGATTTGCGAACAGCATTGATTTTCTGTTACCATTTAAAGAAAGCTGCTGAAGAATCGCATCGAATGCTTGTCGAAGCTTACGGTGAGCATGCAAATCACAGTGCTTTGAGTGGTTTGAAAAATTCAAAAGTGGCGATTTTGACGTGAGAAACGAAGAACAAACGATCGATTTATTTTCGTCGAATGATTTTTTTATTATGTTTTACTTTTCCTTTCTCAGATCCGTTGGCCGACCTTGCAGAATAATCGGTAGCTTCGCCGACGGTTATAGAAGTCGCTGCAAACAAACGTATATTTAACGAAGAGGGTGGCGTAGAACCTGTATTGTTCAAGCTTCCAGAAAGCTGCAAGTGTACGGTGAAGTTCACGGAGGATCCGTATGGAAGAAACGGTGCGAAGCTGGGCAAGCGTGCACACCGTAATTGATTTTGGTCCATGACGTCTCAATTTTTTTGGAAATATAACTTTCTTATATAAGTTATATTTACACCTATATTTAAATGTTCATATTGTACACCTTAGCCTGCCGGATTTCCGACACTGAATTTATTATTATCTCTTTTCTGGTATATTGCATTTTGAAATTTGTAACAATATAATTTGAGAGTTCTAAGTGAACCAACATTCTGTTATTTAGAAACACCTTTATCCAGAAATCCTTATCTTGCAAATTGAAGAGATCGGGTCTGTATGGGACCGCAGTTGGGACTAACCCTGAACAAAAGTAAATATAAACCTTCCCGTTTTAAGCAAAAGTTGAACTTTGTGCGACGCGGAATAAGGCCCTGCACGTCAGGCTTATAATTAAGCGGATCAACAACATAAAATATCCGTAATTAATTGAAACAAATTGGATGTGAACAAAATTTTCCTTTGCCTCAAAGTTCATTCTCGACTACACAGCCGAGACTTCATTTTTTTTTTTTTTTACAAATATCAAATTTTTATATATATTTCAGTAAATAATGAGAACGTACCGCTTTACTTGTGAGCAACACGACTTCAGGAAACCGTTCTCGAGATGTAGAGAGATAATTTGAAGAAACAAATATGTTTCACCGTCATAAAGTTTCCTCCATGAGGCAACAAAGATAATAATAATGAAAATCAAGACAAAGCGTATCATCAGCGCAACGTAAGTTAGTTATACAAAGTGTTGATATCATAACAAGATTTGACGGTGTAATCATTTTGTTTGATATGATATCAATCGCGTCTTCGGATACGATTGATACCATCGACCATGCGAAGCGCAAACACCAATAGTTGTATTTAAAAAAAATTAAATTCTAATCACCGTAACATCCGTCGACTCCTTAAGGGGGGAAATAGAGTTAGACGGTTAAAAAAATCGATATTTTTTTTATTTCATAAATTGTTAGTAAAACTATTGAAAAATATGTTCCCAAAATTTTAAATGAAAATTCCGACTCGTTCTATTGTTATAAGCCATTAAAGTGAGTAGCTCTCTTTCAGGCCCCGAGCTCGCCACGTGTATAACCGAGCGGTCACTCAGATACGGTATTTTTTCAAACGCGTTTTTCTGAAAACGACTTTTTTTTAACTTGCGTACACGCTAATTTGAAAAGTTTTCATCCAATCGTTTTGAAAAATGGCAGTTACTTTCTTCATAGTATTGCGCTCTATATGAACCGAAAATCGGAATATTATCATTATTTAAAATAATTCTTTTTTTGCAAATTAGATTGTAAAAAATGGCAAGAAATCATGCTTTTTTGTTTTGACCCCTGTAAAAAATTCAAATTTCAATTTTTTTGACAGCATTTAGGTTTACATAGAAGAGAGACATATAATAAAAGTAAATTCCAACCTCGTTTGATTTCAGATGAAAATTGCGGCTTCCAGAATGTACGCAAAATGCTGAGTCTGATTGTGACCTGCAATATGGGGTCGCTCATATCTTCGGTGTTTTTCAAGGAAATTCTTCAAAAATTTTATAGTATATACTTAAATATATGTATAAAATATTCTCAAAGTTTCAATAAATTATATTCATTTTTTATACTATAAAAAAATTCATGAAAATCATTGAGAACACGCTGTTCTAACCCTATTTCCCCCCTTAAAGGATTAGACCACTCTAGAGGCCGAAAAAATAGGCTTTTTTAAGCCATTAAAGTGAGTAGCTCTCCTTCAAGCCCCGAGCGTACTATTTTTTCAAACGCGTTTTTCTGAAAACGACTATTTTTGAACTTGCGTATACGCTAATTTGAAAAGTTTTCAACCAATCGTTTTGAAAATTGGCAGTTACTTTCTTCATAGTATTGCGCTCTATATGAACCTAAAATCGGAATATTATCATTATTTAAAATAATTCTTTTTTTGCAAATTAGATTGTAAAAAATGGCAAGAAATCATGCTTTTTTGTTTTGACCCCTGTAAAAAATTCAATTTTCAATTTATTTGTCAGCATTTAGATTCACATAGAAGAGAGACATATAATAAAAGTAAATTCCAACCTCGTTTGATTTTAGATGAAAATTGCGGCTTCCAGAATGTACGCAAAATGCTGAGTCTGATTGTGACCTGCAATATGGGGTCGCTAATATCTTCGGTGTTTTTCAAGGAAATTCTTCAAACATTTTATAGTATATACTTAAATATATGTATAAAATATTCTCAAAGTTTGAATAAATTATATTCATTTTTTATACTATAAAAAAATTCATGAAAATCATTGAGAAAACGCTGTTCCTAACCCTATTTCCCCCCTTAAGGGATTAGACCACTCTAGAGGCCAAAAAAATAGGCTTTTTTAAGCCATTAAAGTGAGTAGCTCTCCTTCAGGCCCCGAGCGTACTATTTTTTCAAACGCGTTTTTCTGAAAACGACTATTTTTGAACTTGCGTACACGCTAATTTGAAAAGTTTTCAACCAATCGTTTTGAAAATTGGCAGTTACTTTCTTCATAGTATTGCGCTCTATATGAACCTAAAATCGGAATATTATCATTATTTAAAATAACATTTTTTTTTGCAAATTAGATTGTAAAAAATGGCAAGAAATCATGCTTTTTTGTTTTGACCCTTGTAAAAAATTCAATTTTCAATTTTTTTGTCAGCATTTAGGTTCACATAGAAGAGAGACATATAATAAAAGTAAATTCCAACCTCGTTTGATTTCAGATGAAAATTGCGGTTTCCAGAATGTACGCAAAATGCTGAGTCTGATTGTGACCTGCAATATGGGGTCGCTAATATCTTCGGTGTTTTTCAAGGAAATTCTTCAAAAATTTTATAGTATATACTTAAATATATGTATAAAATATTCTCAAAGTTTCAATAAATTATATCCATTTTTTATACTATAAAAAAATTCATGACAATCATTGAGAAAACGCTGTTCTAACCCTATTTCCCCCCTTAAGGGATTAGACCACTCTAGAGGCCGAAAAAATAGGATTTTTTAAGCCATTAAAGTGAGTAGCTCTCCATCAGGCCCCGAGCGTACTATTTTTTCAAACGCGTTTTTCTGAAAACGACTATTTTTGAACTTGCGTACACGCTAATTTGAAAAGTTTTCAACCAATCGTTTTGAAAATTGGCAGTTACTTTCTTCATAGTATTGCGCTCTATATGAACCTAAAATCGGAATATTATCATTATTTAAAATAACATTTTTTTTTGCAAATTAGATTGTAAAAAATGGCAAGAAATCATGCTTTTTTGTTTTGACCCTTGTAAAAAATTCAATTTTCAATTTTTTTGTCAGCATTTAGGTTCACATAGAAGAGAGACATATAATAAAAGTAAATTCCAACCTCGTTTGATTTCAGATGAAAATTGCGGCTTCCAGAATGTACGCAAAATGCTGAGTCTGATTGTGACCTGCAATATGGGGTCGCTAATATCTTCGGTGTTTTTCAAAGAAATTCTTCAAAAATTGTATAGTATATACTTAAATATATGTATAAAATATTCTTAAAGTTTCAATAAATTATATTCATTTTTTATACTATAAAAAAATTCATGAAAATCATTGAGAAAACGCTGTTCCTAACCCTATTTCCCCCCTTAAGGGATTAGACCACTCTAGAGGCCGAAAAAATAGGATTTTTTAAGCCATTAAAGTGAGTAGCTCTCCATCAGGCCCCGAGCGTACTATTTTTTCAAACGCGTTTTTCTGAAAACGACTATTTTTGAACTTGCGTACACGCTAATTTGAAAAGTTTTCAACCAATCGTTTTGAAAATTGGCAGTTACTTTCTTCATAGTATTGCGCTCTATATGAACCTAAAATCGGAATATTATCATTATTTAAAATAACATTTTTTTTTGCAAATTAGATTGTAAAAAATGGCAAGAAATCATGCTTTTTTGTTTTGACCCTTGTAAAAAATTCAATTTTCAATTTTTTTGTCAGCATTTAGGTTCACATAGAAGAGAGACATATAATAAAAGTAAATTCCAACCTCGTTTGATTTCAGATGAAAATTGCGGCTTCCAGAATGTACGCAAAATGCTGAGTCTGATTGTGACCTGCAATATGGGGTCGCTAATATCTTCGGTGTTTTTCAAAGAAATTCTTCAAAAATTGTATAGTATATACTTAAATATATGTATAAAATATTCTTAAAGTTTCAATAAATTATATTCATTTTTTATACTATAAAAAAATTCATGAAAATCATTGAGAAAACGCTGTTCCTAACCCTATTTCCCCCCTTAAGGGATTAGACCACTCTAGAGGCCGAAAAAATAGGATTTTTTAAGCCATTAAAGTGAGTAGCTCTCCATCAGGCCCCGAGCGTACTATTTTTTCAAACGCGTTTTTCTGAAAACGACTATTTTTGAACTTGCGTACACGCTAATTTGAAAAGTTTTCAACCAATCGTTTTGAAAATTGGCAGTTACTTTCTTCATAGTATTGCGCTCTATATGAACCTAAAATCGGAATATTATCATTATTTAAAATAACATTTTTTTTTGCAAATTAGATTGTAAAAAATGGCAAGAAATCATGCTTTTTTGTTTTGACCCTTGTAAAAAATTCAATTTTCAATTTTTTTGTCAGCATTTAGGTTCACATAGAAGAGAGACATATAATAAAAGTAAATTCCAACCTCGTTTGATTTCAGATGAAAATTGCGGCTTCCAGAATGTACGCAAAATGCTGAGTCTGATTGTGACCTGCAATATGGGGTCGCTAATATCTTCGGTGTTTTTCAAAGAAATTCTTCAAAAATTGTATAGTATATACTTAAATATATGTATAAAATATTCTTAAAGTTTCAATAAATTATATTCATTTTTTATACTATAAAAAAATTCATGAAAATCATTGAGAAAACGCTGTTCCTAACCCTATTTCCCCCCTTAAGGGATTAGACCACTCTAGAGGCCGAAAAAATAGGATTTTTTAAGCCATTAAAGTGAGTAGCTCTCCATCAGGCCCCGAGCGTACTATTTTTTCAAACGCGTTTTTCTGAAAACGACTATTTTTGAACTTGCGTACACGCTAATTTGAAAAGTTTTCAACCAATCGTTTTGAAAATTGGCAGTTACTTTCTTCATAGTATTGCGCTCTATATGAACCTAAAATCGGAATATTATCATTATTTAAAATAACATTTTTTTTTGCAAATTAGATTGTAAAAAATGGCAAGAAATCATGCTTTTTTGTTTTGACCCTTGTAAAAAATTCAATTTTCAATTTTTTTGTCAGCATTTAGGTTCACATAGAAGAGAGACATATAATAAAAGTAAATTCCAACCTCGTTTGATTTCAGATGAAAATTGCGGTTTCCAGAATGTACGCAAAATGCTGAGTCTGATTGTGACCTGCAATATGGGGTCGCTAATATCTTCGGTGTTTTTCAAGGAAATTCTTCAAAAATTTTATAGTATATACTTAAATATATGTATAAAATATTCTCAAAGTTTCAATAAATTATATCCATTTTTTATACTATAAAAAAATTCATGACAATCATTGAGAAAACGCTGTTCTAACCCTATTTCCCCCCTTAAGGGATTAGACCACTCTAGAGGCCGAAAAAATAGGATTTTTTAAGCCATTAAAGTGAGTAGCTCTCCATCAGGCCCCGAGCGTACTATTTTTTCAAACGCGTTTTTCTGAAAACGACTATTTTTGAACTTGCGTACACGCTAATTTGAAAAGTTTTCAACCAATCGTTTTGAAAATTGGCAGTTACTTTCTTCATAGTATTGCGCTCTATATGAACCTAAAATCGGAATATTATCATTATTTAAAATAACATTTTTTTTTGCAAATTAGATTGTAAAAAATGGCAAGAAATCATGCTTTTTTGTTTTGACCCTTGTAAAAAATTCAATTTTCAATTTTTTTGTCAGCATTTAGGTTCACATAGAAGAGAGACATATAATAAAAGTAAATTCCAACCTCGTTTGATTTCAGATGAAAATTGCGGCTTCCAGAATGTACGCAAAATGCTGAGTCTGATTGTGACCTGCAATATGGGGTCGCTAATATCTTCGGTGTTTTTCAAAGAAATTCTTCAAAAATTGTATAGTATATACTTAAATATATGTATAAAATATTCTTAAAGTTTCAATAAATTATATTCATTTTTTATACTATAAAAAAATTCATGAAAATCATTGAGAAAACGCTGTTCCTAACCCTATTTCCCCCCTTAAGGGATTAGACCACTCTAGAGGCCGAAAAAATAGGATTTTTTAAGCCATTAAAGTGAGTAGCTCTCCATCAGGCCCCGAGCGTACTATTTTTTCAAACGCGTTTTTCTGAAAACGACTATTTTTGAACTTGCGTACACGCTAATTTGAAAAGTTTTCAACCAATCGTTTTGAAAATTGGCAGTTACTTTCTTCATAGTATTGCGCTCTATATGAACCTAAAATCGGAATATTATCATTATTTAAAATAACATTTTTTTTTGCAAATTAGATTGTAAAAAATGGCAAGAAATCATGCTTTTTTGTTTTGACCCTTGTAAAAAATTCAATTTTCAATTTTTTTGTCAGCATTTAGGTTCACATAGAAGAGAGACATATAATAAAAGTAAATTCCAACCTCGTTTGATTTCAGATGAAAATTGCGGTTTCCAGAATGTACGCAAAATGCTGAGTCTGATTGTGACCTGCAATATGGGGTCGCTAATATCTTCGGTGTTTTTCAAGGAAATTCTTCAAAAATTTTATAGTATATACTTAAATATATGTATAAAATATTCTCAAAGTTTCAATAAATTATATCCATTTTTTATACTATAAAAAAATTCATGACAATCATTGAGAAAACGCTGTTCTAACCCTATTTCCCCCCTTAAGGGATTAGACCACTCTAGAGGCCGAAAAAATAGGATTTTTTAAGCCATTAAAGTGAGTAGCTCTCCATCAGGCCCCGAGCGTACTATTTTTTCAAACGCGTTTTTCTGAAAACGACTATTTTTGAACTTGCGTACACGCTAATTTGAAAAGTTTTCAACCAATCGTTTTGAAAATTGGCAGTTACTTTCTTCATAGTATTGCGCTCTATATGAACCTAAAATCGGAATATTATCATTATTTAAAATAACATTTTTTTTTGCAAATTAGATTGTAAAAAATGGCAAGAAATCATGCTTTTTTGTTTTGACCCTTGTAAAAAATTCAATTTTCAATTTTTTTGTCAGCATTTAGGTTCACATAGAAGAGAGACATATAATAAAAGTAAATTCCAACCTCGTTTGATTTCAGATGAAAATTGCGGCTTCCAGAATGTACGCAAAATGCTGAGTCTGATTGTGACCTGCAATATGGGGTCGCTAATATCTTCGGTGTTTTTCAAAGAAAGTCTTCAAAAATTTTATAGTATATACTTAAATATATGTATAAAATATTCTTAAAGTTTCAATAAATTATATTCATTTTTTATACTATAAAAAAATTCATGAAAATCATTGAGAAAACGCTGTTCCTAACCCTATTTCCCCCCTTAAGGGATTAGACCACTCTAGAGGCCAAAAAAATAGGCTTTTTTAAGCCATTAAAGTGAGTAGCTCTCCTTCAGGCCCCGAGCGTACTATTTTTTCAAACGCGTTTTTCTGAAAACGACTATTTTTGAACTTGCGTACACGCTAATTTGAAAAGTTTTCATCCAATCGTTTTGAAAAATGGCAGTTACTTTCTTCATAGTATTGCGCTCTATATGAACCTAAAATCGGAATATTATCATTATTTTAAATAATTCTTTTTTTGCAAATTAGATTGTAAAAAATGGCAAAAAATCATGCTTTTTTGTTTTGACCCCTGTAGAAAATTCAATTTTCAATTTTTTTGATAGCATTCAGGTTCACATCGAAGAGAGACATGTAATAAAAGTAAATTCCAACCTCGTTTGATTTCAGATGAAAATTGCGGCTTCCAGAATGTACGCAAAATGCTGAGTCTTATTGTGACCTGCAATATGGGGTCGCCAATATCTTCGGTGTTTTTCAAGGAAATTCTTCAAAAATTTTACAGTATATACTTAAATATATGTATAAAATATTCTCAAAGTTTCAATAAATTATGTTCATTTTTTATACTATAAAAAAATTCATGAAAATCATTGAGAAAACGCTGTCCTAACCCTATTTCCCCCCTTAACTATGTATGACGTAATAAATGATCATGTAATAGAAACTTATCGATCGCTAAATTAGTATCCCGATTGATATCATCCGACATAAATGATAAAAATATAGTTATCGATTGGGAAAATTCGTTATATAAAGACGAGTTTTCTGGAGCAAGAATGTAGTCAATTTCAAAACGGTCAGCGATGTATCTTCTCGGTAGCATCATCGTATTCGGTTGCTTCGGTGCTATCGCTCGTGGTAAGAAATCCAATATTTTTGCTTTCGTGAAAATGTTTTGTTTGTTCTTATTCTTTAATGCCAACGTAATTGGAGTGTGCGATGATCTCGAAAAATCACATTTAGAAAAAATTTCCCCCTGTATTTGCGCGCGATGTGTGTGTGTAACGAGCTTGCCAAATTAAACTTGCTATATTTCGAGAACGACTCGACGGATTTGGCGCAAATTTTACATGCATTCGGATCAACGAATCCTCTTTGTTTGTTGAAATTTTCATTAACATCACTGAAGTCTTTGAGAGATTTTCTGGGATTTCGAAAATTTGGAAAAAAATGTTTGTGCTCGCTCGAATTTTCGCATATTTTCAACTATCGAGTAGAAGCATTGTACACAAATAGGCTATGGGGACAAAGGATGTTTGGTATTGAATTTGGCAAGCATCCTTTGAATCGTTTGGATTTTATAAAATTTTTAATTTTTCAAAAAAACTCGGCGATCTCTTCAACCTTCGCAACTTTAGAGATATTGGACTGATTTTTCGGTGAAACAGTAAAGTTCTTGTAAAATTTTTATTTTTTTCATAAGTCACATGTTTCCATTAAGGGAGGGGTAAGGGTTTCAGCGTAAAAAAAAAACACTTTTTTTGCGATTTTTTTTCTCAAATATGGATTGAGCAATTTTATTCGAACCTTTTGTACATTATTGAGCATACTTTTGACAATGTTGTGTAATTTTTTCATGCAGAAATATTGAAGCATAAGCCCGTAACGGAGCTTCCCCCGAAACGTTTTGGAAAAAAAAACAATTTGCGGTGTTCACTATAACTCGGCCGGAAATTATCCGAAAATGAAAAACCATGAAAATTTAGTCAAATTATAATCAAATCTTCCCCCCAACGTTCTCTGATAATTTTTTTTTTCATTTAAACATTTTTGGCGGCCATCCAAAGTGTGAACTGTTATTTTCCACGAAAAATTCCGGCATTTTGTGGGTGGGAAACACCCTTAATTTAAAAAAAAAAAATTTAACTAAACGTTGGGGGGAGGTATTTTATATGTAGAAAATGTGTAAAAAGTTTGAAATTAATCGGTCAAGCAGTTTTTAAATGGCAGTGAACACGGACTTTGAAAAAGTAGTTTTGAGAAAAACGCGTCTAAAGTTTATGAAGTAAAAAAGTGAAGAAACATTTTTTTTTTTCCTACTTACACAGAATCATCGATTCCGGCTCCTTTCTTCGCTCGTTTCTTCTTTTAAAATATTGTAGTGTATAGTATACACTATATACTATATACACAATAGCAATGAATAAACTGTATACCTGTTCGTCAGCTGCACTGCTAGCCCGACCGCCCGCAGCTGTTAGAGGTATAGCGTTAAAGGCCAAGAGATTAATAAGACAATAACTTCAAGAATATTGCTCAGATCGGTTTAAAATTTTAAGGACATATTCTTGAAATGTTAAACAATAAGATAAGACTAAAAAAAATTCGATTTTTCGAAAGTGAAAACCGTTACCCCGCCCTTAAGGTTCGTCAAAATCAAAACTATCGAGGTGGCCCATGTCATAAAAATATGTTAAAGGCGACAGATGCAGGGGGCTTTGAAAAAAATTCGCAAATGGCTTCAACATTCTACACCTTTTTTAATATTTGAAATATTCCATTTTTGTCGTTCTCAAAATTAGCGAGCTCGCTTTGGGTTTAGTAAGTTTCCCAAAATCCTGATGGAAAATCATAAAACTCTGTAACCTGTGAACCTTTTAATTGTTCAGATCAAACACAGGTTAAAAAAAATCAGCGTACGAATTCGAAACTTACACATTAATTCCTCTTTACGTTACTAGCAATAACGGGCTCGCTTCGCTCGCGCTTGAATGTTTCATATTTCGAACTTGTCCTTTAGATTAAGAATCAACTGCAAATTCTTATAGATACTTTTTCCCAAACGGCACAACGGATTTTGTCACCATACTGCAGTCGCTACGATTATTTCGTCACGATCGGTTGTCATTTCGTTAAATAGTACATACTTTATTATAAGGTTTTTAAATTATGAGAATTGCATTGGGCGAGAGTCAATAATCTATTGAATCTTCGATCTTATTGAATCGTTGATCTTATTGAATCTTTGTATACTATAGATGTTGTTTCATGGTGAATGAAATCGTGTTTGAATTACCCGCGCTTTACGACAACCAATCATATTTACGATAAGCGGGCTTCATAATTCGCTATATTTATTTCGCATTTCTTTATTATATAAGGTTTTTAAATTTTGAGAATTACATTGGGCGAAAGTCAATGATCTATTGAATCTTTAATCTTATTAAATCTTTGTATACCATAGATGTTGTTTCATGGTGAACGAAATCGTGTTTGAATTACCCGCGCTTTACGACAACCAATCATATTTACGATAAGCGGGCTTCATAATTCGCTATATTTATTTCGCATTTCTTTATTATATAAGGTTTTTAAATTTTGAGAATTACATTGGGCGAAAGTCAATGATCTATTGAATCTTTAATCCTATTAAATCTTTGTATACCATAGATGTTGTTTCATGGTGAACGAAATCGTGTTTGAATTACCCGCGCTTTACGACAACCAATCATATTTACGATGAGCGGGCTTCATAATTCGCTATATTTATTTCGCATTTCTTTATTATATAAGGTTTTTAAATTTTGAGAATTACATTGGGCGAAGGTCAATGATCTATTGAATCTTTAATCTTATTAAATCTTTGTATACCATAGATCTTGTTGCATGGTGAATGAAATCGTGTTTGAATTACCCGCGCTTTACGACAACCAATCATATTTACGATAAGCGGGCTTCATAATTCGCTATATTTATTTCGCATTTCTTTATTATATAAGGTTTTTAAATTTTGAGAATTGCATTGGGCGAAAGTCAATGATCTATTGAATCTTTAATCTTATTAAATCTTTGTATACCATAGATCTTGTTTCATGGTGAACGAAATCGTGTTTGAATTACCCGCGCTTTACGACAACCAATCATATTTACGATAAGCGGGCTTCATAATTCGCTATATTTATTTCGCATTTCTTTATTATATAAGGTTTTTTAATTTTGAGAATTACATTGGGCGAAAGTCAATGATCTATTGAATCTTTAATCTTATTAAATCTTTGTATACCATAGATGTTGTTTCATGGTGAATGAAATCGTGTTTGAATTACCCGCGCTTTACGACAACCAATCATATTTACGATAAGCGGGCTTCATAATTCGCTATATTTATTTCGCATTTCTTTATTATATAAGGTTTTTAAATTTTGAGAATTACATTGGACGAAAGTCAATGATCTATTGAATCTTTAATCTTATTAAATCTTTGTATACCATAGATGTTGTTTCATGGTGAATGAAATCGTGTTTGAATTACCCGCGCTTTACGACAACCAATCATATTTACGATAAGCGGGCTTCATAATTCGCTATATTTATTTCGCATTTCTTTATTATATAAGGTTTTTAAATTTTGAGAATTGCATTGGGCGAAAGTCAATGATCTATTGAATCTTTAATCTTATTAAATCTTTGTATACCATAGATGTTGTTTCATGGTGAACGAAATCGTGTTTGAATTACCCGCGCTTTACGACAACCAATCATATTTACGATGAGCGGGCTTCATAATTCGCTATATTTATTTCGCATTTCTTTATTATATAAGGTTTTTAAATTTTGAGAATTACATTGGGCGAAAGTCAATGATCTATTGAATCTTTAATCTTATTAAATCTTTGTATACCATAGATGTTGTTTCATGGTGAACGAAATCGTGTTTGAATTACCCGCGCTTTACGACAACCAATCATATTTACGATGAGCGGGCTTCATAATTCGCTATATTTATTTCGCATTTCTTTATTATATAAGGTTTTTAAATTTTGAGAATTACATTGGGCGAAAGTCAATGATCTATTGAATCTTTAATCTTATTAAATCTTTGTATACCATAGATCTTGTTTCATGGTGAATGAAATCGTGTTTGAATTACCCGCGCTTTACGACAACCAATCATATTTATGATAAGCGGGCTTCATAATTCGCTATATTTATTTCGCATTTCTTTATTATATAAGGTTTTTAAATTTTGAGAATTACATTGGGCGAAGGTCAATGATCTATTGAATCTTTAATCTTATTAAATCTTTGTATACCATAGATCTTGTTGCATGGTGAATGAAATCGTGTTTGAATTACCCGCGCTTTACGACAACCAATCATATTTACGATAAGCGGGCTTCATAATTCGCTATATTTATTTCGCATTTCTTTATTATATAAGGTTTTTAAATTTTGAGAATTGCATTGGGCGAAAGTCAATGATCTATTGAATCTTTAATCTTATTAAATCTTTGTATACCATAGATCTTGTTTCATGGTGAACGAAATCGTGTTTGAATTACCCGCGCTTTACGACAACCAATCATATTTACGATAAGCGGGCTTCATAATTCGCTATATTTATTTCGCATTTCTTTATTATATAAGGTTTTTTAATTTTGAGAATTACATTGGGCGAAAGTCAATGATCTATTGAATCTTTAATCTTATTAAATCTTTGTATACCATAGATGTTGTTTCATGGTGAATGAAATCGTGTTTGAATTACCCGCGCTTTACGACAACCAATCATATTTACGATAAGCGGGCTTCATAATTCGCTATATTTATTTCGCATTTCTTTATTATATAAGGTTTTTAAATTTTGAGAATTACATTGGACGAAAGTCAATGATCTATTGAATCTTTAATCTTATTAAATCTTTGTATACCATAGATGTTGTTTCATGGTGAATGAAATCGTGTTTGAATTACCCGCGCTTTACGACAACCAATCATATTTACGATAAGCGGGCTTCATAATTCGCTATATTTATTTCGCATTTCTTTATTATATAAGGTTTTTAAATTTTGAAAATTGCATTGGGCGAAAGTCAATGATCTATTGAATCTTTAATCTTATTAAATCTTTGTATACCATAGATGTTGTTTCATGGTGAACGAAATCGTGTTTGAATTACCCGCGCTTTACGACAACCAATCATATTTACGATGAGCGGGCTTCATAATTCGCTATATTTATTTCGCATTTCTTTATTATATAAGGTTTTTAAATTTTGAGAATTACATTGGGCGAAAGTCAATGATCTATTGAATCTTTAATCTTATTAAATCTTTGTATACCATAGATGTTGTTTCATGGTGAACGAAATCGTGTTTGAATTACCCGCGCTTTACGACAACCAATCATATTTACGATGAGCGGGCTTCATAATTCGCTATATTTATTTCGCATTTCTTTATTATATAAGGTTTTTAAATTTTGAGAATTACATTGGGCGAAAGTCAATGATCTATTGAATCTTTAATCTTATTAAATCTTTGTATACCATAGATCTTGTTTCATGGTGAATGAAATCGTGTTTGAATTACCCGCGCTTTACGACAACCAATCATATTTATGATAAGCGGGCTTCATAATTCGCTATATTTATTTCGCATTTCTTTATTATATAAGGTTTTTAAATGTTGAGAATTACATTGGGCGAAAGTCAATGATCTATTGAATCTTTAATCTTATTAAATCTTTGTATACCATAGATGTTGTTTCATGGTGAACGAAATCGTGTTTGAATTACCCGCGCTTTACGACAACCAATCATATTTACGATGAGCGGGCTTCATAATTCGCTATATTTATTTCGCATTTCTTTATTATATAAGGTTTTTAAATTTTGAGAATTGCATTGGGCGAAAGTCAATGATCTATTGAATCTTTAATCTTATTAAATCTTTGTATACCATAGATCTTGTTTCATGGTGAACGAAATCGTGTTTGAATTACCCGCGCTTTACGACAACCAATCATATTTACGATAAGCGGGCTTCATAATTCGCTATATTTATTTCGCATTTCTTTATTATATAAGGTTTTTAAATTTTGAGAATTACATTGGGCGAAAGTCAATGATCTATTGAATCTTTAATCTTATTAAATCTTTGTATACCATAGATGTTGTTTCATGGTGAATGAAATCGTGTTTGAATTACCCGCGCTTTACGACAACCAATCATATTTACGATAAGCGGGCTTCATAATTCGCTATATTTATTTCGCATTTCTTTATTATATAAGGTTTTTAAATTTTGAGAATTGCATTGGGCGAAAGTCAATGATCTATTGAATCTTTAATCTTATTAAATCTTTGTATACCATAGATGTTGTTTCATGGTGAACGAAATCGTGTTTGAATTACCCGCGCTTTACGACAACCAATCATATTTACGATGAGCGGGCTTCATAATTCGCTATATTTATTTCGCATTTCTTTATTATATAAGGTTTTTAAATTTTGAGAATTACATTGGGCGAAAGTCAATGATCTATTGAATCTTTAATCTTATTAAATCTTTGTATACCATAGATGTTGTTTCATGGTGAACGAAATCGTGTTTGAATTACCCGCGCTTTACGACAACCAATCATATTTACGATGAGCGGGCTTCATAATTCGCTATATTTATTTCGCATTTCTTTATTATATAAGGTTTTTAAATTTTGAGAATTACATTGGGCGAAAGTCAATGATCTATTGAATCTTTAATCTTATTAAATCTTTGTATACCATAGATGTTGTTTCATGGTGAACGAAATCGTGTTTGAATTACCCGCGCTTTACGACAACCAATCATATTTACGATGAGCGGGCTTCATAATTCGCTATATTTATTTCGCATTTCTTTATTATATAAGGTTTTTAAATTTTGAGAATTACATTGGGCGAAAGTCAATGATCTATTGAATCTTTAATCTTATTAAATCTTTGTATACCATAGATCTTGTTTCATGGTGAATGAAATCGTGTTTGAATTACCCGCGCTTTACGACAACCAATCATATTTATGATAAGCGGGCTTCATAATTCGCTATATTTATTTCGCATTTCTTTATTATATAAGGTTTTTAAATGTTGAGAATTACATTGGGCGAAAGTCAATGATCTATTGAATCTTTAATCTTATTAAATCTTTGTATACCATAGATGTTGTTTCATAGTGAACTAAATCTTGTTTGAATTACGCGCGCTTTACCACAACCAATCAGATTGACGATAAACTGGCTTCAAAATTCGATATATTTATATCGCATTTCGAGAGTTTCGAGAATCGAGTGCTATGTCTATAAGAAAGGAATCTCGTTGACAAAGTTTCCGCGATGAGGAAGCCAAAATTGAAGAACAAACTTGCATACAGAGCAATCATTGTGAACATGACGAGGAATGAGGAAGCAACAAGAAAATTTCTAATTTGCACATTTCATTTAATACTCCAGTGATGTTCGTTTCATTTGATCTTTTGCAATCACAAAGTCATTTAAAACCAAATTCTAATCGCCCATTTATAATCGCGCAACTTTTTCTTTTGCATTTAGGTGCTCCACGTGTCATTGGTGGTGATGACGCTCCGGATCACAAGTATCCGTATCAGGTGTCACTCCGAGACTTCTTCAAAGGTCACTTTTGCGGTGGTTCGATTCTAAACGAACACTGGATCCTAACTGCTGGCCACTGTGTCTTTGGGTATGCATTATATCGTTATTCCATATAATGGAAATTTTACAAATCAAATTTTGTTTTTTTCCATTCCGCCCAAAAGTTAGCGGATGTATTGAAATTGGTGTAATGTAGTTTCTCACGGTACAACCAGAATTCCATTCTGCGCTCATTCATTCTCTTCGTAACCGTTCAACCTGTAAATGCCACACGATTTGTTGAGCTACGATTTTTTTGATTTTTTACAGTTTTTTCAAATATAGGACCATCGATTTTTAGGAATTTTTTCAATCATTTAAATTTTGTTTTCTTTGATAATTTTCAATGTACCATCACGCCCACAATAATTGAGATATTAGGATGAATCTCCGAGTCAACTTACGGCGTTTTTAGACCTCCCATCCCCCAATTACAAATCGGCCGACCGGGAGCCAGCTTTGAAATGGCCAAAGATATGGCCATTTGAAATCTGTATATTTTAAGTTTTTTTTGTAAAAGTGAGTAAAATAACGAGAAAAAAAATCATTTTCTCACGGAATCATATTTTAACACGTTTAACAGCTGTTTTCGTTCGTAGATTGTCTGCTGATTACGAATCACAACGAGTTTTAGTCGAATGTTAAAAATTTCAATGACAAAAACACAAAAAATCGAAAAATTTGAACAGAACTTTTTGTTCCGCGAAAATGCAAAAGCGCAAAGCACTTAAACTACAATAACCTTGTATTATCCGAATAATTGACATTAATATTTCTTTATATCTATTTTATCCAGACGTAGTACCTCCACCTACACCATATCAGCCGGTACGAATTATCTCAACATATCCGGTTACGTTTATATACCACAATTATCCATTGTTCACGAAGAATACAATGATTTTCTCTTCAACGATATTGCGCTGATTCGAATAAACGACAAATTCATTTTCAATAAATTTGTCAAACCGATCGCGATTCCCGCTGTTGATATAAAGGATTACACGGTTCCTGCGTGGTTCGCCGGTTGGGGACGCACTCAAGTAAATGCGCGTTTAGTCGAATTTCATCTGTAGCATTAGGGCGATTTTTTTTTTTTTTGACTATTTTTTTTTTTTCAGTCCCGACCCGAAATTTTGTTGGATATGTCGAAAAAGAAGTTCCCTGAAAGTTACAGCCCTTAATTAGTTTTAAGCTTATTAATATTAAGCTTAAGGGGGGGTAGGGTTTTAAAGGCGAACAAAAAGCATATTTTTATGATTTTTTTGCGGTGACATGAGTAATATAATTTTATTAAATAGAATTACATATTATTGTACAACTATTGAAGTATCTCAGAAAAAATTTTCAATGAAAAATATTGATAAATAAGCCGGTGAAGTTGAATCTCCAGAGGCGCCTTGAAAAAAAGTGGTTTTGCGGTAAACATTATAACTCGTTACCGGATCATCCGAAACAAAAAAATCGATATGCATTTTAAAGGTGATGTATTTCTCGAGGTAATCAGGAAGAGTTTTTTTTTTTTTTTTTTTTTTTCTATTTTTTGCAGCACTTGGAAGTGAAAAACGCAATTTTAGCTCAAAAAATCGCGCTTAATTTGTTATTAAAAAATTGAAAGAATTGAAAAAAAAAAACTCCTGATTACCTGTTGATTTATGTGAAGAAGTAATGTTTAAATTTTCAAAAGGATCGGTTCAGTAGATTTTGAGTTCTAATGTTCGCAAACTTCAAAAATGACGTTTTCGGGAAAATCGATTTAAAGTTTTCACGTATCACGTATCACGTATCACGGCCGGTCGTTTGAAACGCTGTAACTCCGTTAGTTTTACTCCGATTGACTTAAAATTTATACACAATATTCTCGACATATTGTTCATGAAGAAAAAAATTTTTTTTTTAAATGCAAAAAAAATCATTTAAAAACCCTACCGCCCCCCTTAAAAAAAAATTCGATTTACGTGTATTTTAGATGGAAAATCTTCTCACGCTTTGGGAAAGTACTTAGAATTAATATTCTAAGTACTTTCCCAAAGCGTGAGAAGATTTTCCATCTAAAATACACTTAATCGAATTTTTTTTTTTTTTTTTTCTAATTTCTATTACTCAGCCACATTTTATGCTATCATATTATTCTTGGTTTCGATTTACTCAGAATAAAACAATCTAAAAAAGTGCCTTTTGCGGCGAAAGTGTAAATTGTAGTGGTGAGTTGGTACGGTTCACTGAAGTTAATTTTTACCCAAAATTCTCGTTTTTTTGCTGTTATCTCCGAAACAATTAACTTTACGAAAAAAATGTAAACGAAAAATTTGTTGGACATTTAATTTTCTACAAAAAAGGTCCTATCGACCCAATTGCTTAGATTAATATTTCTTGAGATATTGAACTTTAACTTATGAGTAGTATAAAATTTATAAAATATGAAATATTAAGTAATAAAAAAAATTAAAAAGTTCAATATCTCAAGAAATATTAATCTAGGCAGTTGGGTCGATGGGACCTTTTTTATAGGAAATTAAATTTCCAACAAATTTTTCGTTTACATTTTTTTCGTAAAGTTAGTTGTTTCGGAGATAACAGCAAAAAAACGAGAATTTGGGTAAAAATCAACTTCAGTGACCCGTACCAACTCACCAGTACAATTTACACTTTCGCCGCAGAAGCCACTTTTTTAGATTGTTTCATTCTGAGTAAATCGAAACCAAGAACAATATGATAGCATAACATGCGACTGAGTTATAGAAGTTTGAAAAAAATAAAAAATTCGATTTACGTGTATTTTAGATGGAAAATCTTCTCACGCTTTGGAAAATTACTTAGAATTAATATTAAGGGCTGTAACTTTCAGGGAATTACTTTCTCGACGTATCCGACAAAATTTCGGGGTGTGAACTGAAAAAAAAAATAGTCGAAAAATAATCGCCCTACTGTAGCATATATATGGAGTTGTTAATAAGTTTTATCATTGTTACTGTGTACAGGTTGGAGGAAATTTACCAAATAGCCTTCAAGAAATTGAACTGAAGCTCGTGACCGTTGATGAATGCAAAAAGTCTCAACCAACCAGCGACGAAACTCACATATGCACGTACAACAAATACTCGGAGGGCATTTGTAACGTGAGTATTATCATAAACTTGTAATTAACTTTCTCGTAATTTTCCATAATTCCCAGAGCCTCCTCTACGGGGAACGATCTTTCTCGATTTGACTTCGTCGCGCACGCGGGCGTCTGGACTATTTCTCTAAATGTGATTTTCTGACGTTTCGACATATTTAAAAAAAAAGTCTTTCGCCATCGCAAAGCTTATGCTATGATGACGAAAAATCATATGAAATACTTCATTACTGATTTACCTGAATCGAGTATAAACCCCCCCCTATCTGCCCGATGCATTTTTAGTTTTGTATTTCAAAACGATTTTCTTAGAAAAATATGGAGGTACTTCTAACGTTTGGTATTATTTTCTGCTATGCAGGGAGATTCGGGCGGTCCTCTGGTCGTCGATGGTTTTCAAGTTGGCATTGCGTCGTACGTTACCCCTTGTGCTGTTGGTGATCCTGACGTCTACACTCGTGTTTTCTCGTTCAATAAGTGGATCGAAACTACCATTGAACGCTTCGATTTCATTATAACATAAATCTAGCAATATGCACATATCGAACTGCACGTGAAGAATAAATTATGAAACAATCATAATCTGATACAGTCCCTATTCCAAGGTATGGCTACATTGCCTTTCACCACCCATCCCATATCGTTGCCCACCATCATTTTTACATGTTTACACTTGTACTACATCTAGTTTTCTCGGAATTTAGTATTGTAGTTATCCTTATTGCTATCGTCACCACGGTCTTGTATACAGGTCTGAACATTCCCTCAAATTTCAGTGCTGGAGGGTGGCCCGTTAACGGAGTCGTTTTTAATTTCTGTAGCGATCACTAGAGGTGTTGCGATTGGGGTAATAATGGAAAAAAATGGAATTGGGAAGGGTCATATGTAAAAACTCGAAAGGGTATACGTTGGAACACACAATAATAAGAATACTTATATTTCATCTCTTTTATATCCTGTTACGTCCCGAGGTCGTTTCATGATGCAGGTTCCGTTCTGTTCATAATTTCTCCTTTTCTTCAATCGTCTTACCGTGGATGATAACGCCGGACGATGTTTGTTTTGCTCACTTTTGGAACGGGAATGCGCCCGTTCGGGATGGGAGCGTAGCGAGGGCGATCTTTAATGGTTTTATTCGTGCGATGAATGGTGGGTTCGATAAATAAATCTGACACTGACATCACACGTATAAAACAAAAGGTAAAACACTTATGTTTAAATAAATTGAACGAAGTATGGTTTTACATATTTTTGATATTTTGTCTCGAGGAGTTAACTCGAAGGGTTAACTTCCCCGTATATTTGACCATTGTGGCCGATAATTAATTAATTCTTGAGCTCGGCCATCGTGTCCGAGCTCCGAACGATGATTTTGGACTGAGTCCAGAAATCTCACTCGAATACTGACTGAAGACTGACTTTTCGATTATTTAACACCCCTGAGCACTGTCGCTGAGAGCAGTGTTTCTAAAATGGGAGCCCTTCGGAAAACCTGGCTCTGGGCTGTCGCTAGGTGAAGCGCGGTCTCCGAAAAGGCAATAATTACCGCCCGTTCTAACTCGGGTGTCGGTCACCGTTTATTAACACACAAAATTTTGATGGATGTCAGTTTTTAATGGTTTTATTTCGCAAACGCTAATCGGCGACTTAACACTGAGTAAACTTTGAATTTATCATTTGTATTTTTAATAAAAATAATAGTGGAGTTTTAACGTGGTCGACCATACTGGTCGATCCGCGGAGTGAGCCGGATTAATATTTGAACTTGACCATCGTGTACAAGTTCTAACCGAAGACTAACTAAAAATTGTTTGGTGGTGCGTCTTAAGTAATCTCGCGCTCGAGATTACTGCCCACGTAGAAAAATTGTAACGGCCGAGCGTTGGGCCAATACTGGTTGCCGTAGTGCCGGTACTGGCTGCCAGTATTGGGCCAGTACAGATTCGGTACAGGAGTGTAATAGCCAGCCATTGTACTGGCACCAACGGTCGGGCCAGTACCGGTTATTTAATTGGCCCGAACTTTGGCTCTGACTTTGGGCCAGACTTTGGCCCGGACTTTGGCCCAGATCTGGCAAACTTCTGGCTTACTACTGGCACCAACGGTCGTACCAATACTGGTTATTTCATTGGGCTGAATGTTGGCACACGATTTTGCCGACGGTGCTAATTACACCGCAGCGAGAAATTCCAAATTAAATAGATATCGAATTGACGTCTTTTAGACACTTTTGGCGTCTAGTGGACGCCGATCCAATGTCTATTTAAATTTTATTTCTCTCTGGGAGTAATTTATATTTCTTTTTATCACGTTACCAGATGTTTCCCAAGCAGCGCACGTACGTCCAAAGGATGTACTTTGGACGTAAGGACGTTCTTCGGATGTTTTTATGACGTCCTTCGGATGTCTGGGTTGTTTATGCATAAATGTTTGATAATTAAATGCACTTAATATATACTAAATACTCGGAGTAGTTTTTATTAATAAGAAACTAAGTACATATACAGGTCTAAAATACGTACTTCAAGTTCGCGGCAAATTATAATTCAACAATTTGGTTGTTTGTAAAATAATGGACTTTTGATCAGAATAACCTAATCTACAATTACATTACAGAACGCAACTGTTAAAGTGAAATACTTTCAGTATTGGCATTTTCTATAGCCCAGTACTAAGCCCGTATCGAAGCCAGAGCTTGGCCGTATTTTATAGCCTATTTTGGTCCAGATCTGGTTATTATACCGGCCCATAGTGCGGCCAGATTGACAACCAGTACTGGCACAAGACGATATTTTATACTGACCCAAAGCTTGGCCAGATTGTCAGCCAGTACTGAAACAATACTGGCTGCCAAAGTTTGGCTGCCAAAGTTTGGCCGCCAATACTGGCCCAAAGCTTGGCCAGTAGAATTCAACCAGTACTGGCATAAGACTGTATTTTATACTGGCCCGTAGTATGGCCCGCAGTATGGCCCATAGTATGGCCAGATAGTCAGCCAGTACGGGGCCAGTACTGGCGGCCAAAGTTTGGCCGCCAATACTGGCCCAAAGCTTGGCCAGTAGAATTCAACCAGTACTGGCATAAGACTGTATTTTATACTGGCCCGTAGTATGGCCCACAGTATGGTCCATAGTATGGCCAGATAGTCAGCCAGTACGGGGCCAGTACTGGCGGTCAAAGTTAGGCCGCCAATATTGGCCCAAAGCTTGGCCAGTAGAATTATACTGGCAATTTTTACGTGGGTGCGCCCTATTGTCTCACGGTGGATTCGACGATCGTGCATCCCAGAGGCGTAAGGCGTCTGCTGGCCACCGTGAGATCTACGCTGTCAGCAAAACGCTGAACAGCGTGACTCCGAGTAGCCATCGGTCGCACGTCTTAAGGTGCACGATTAGCAAAAATTCATCGTGAGAATCCTGCCGTCTTTCAGCTCACACGCTGATAAGGCGGTTCTAGAAATTTTTATAGAGAACACTTCTAAGAGTGCCTCTTTTATTTTGTTCAAATTGCTAATGAAAGACTTTCTATTTTATAATTTATAATTAAATCGTTAAAAGTATATATCGAACAAAACCCGATAACCCAATGACACTTCCCGTGTGAGTGGGAACTCCGGACGTAACAATACCAACAATGCGATAGATACTTTCTGTTAAGAAAACTTACCAACACAAGTACTGATTCCTTAAAGTGATGGTTTCGTGATAATAAAGTACCGAACAGTGCTTGGAGAATTTCTTTCAGAATTCCAAACCTGTTTCGCATATCCATGCTCTGGCACACAATTTTCCTTTTCTACTGAGATGTCATGGAATCTTGTTGGCACAGTAAACACTTTGAGTCGCATTGTTTTGTATGGGACCTTACATATTGAAAATACACGATACGAGCAACTATCTTCTCAAACTATGTGTAAAATCTTTTCATTAAACTTACCCGTGCAATTACTTGGCCATTTGCGTCGAGCTTGACTCATTCGCGAACTGTCTTCATTGTTAAAATGCTTTTCACATACACGATTCGTGTGTTGTAATTCTATAATGCCTGGAATATTCCGAAATAGACAGTATTTAGTAACATGCCAAAAAATAGTAGATTAACGTAAGTACAAAATCAGCTCTTTACATTTTCTTATACTTTATTTTTTAGGTTTTGGAAAAGTGTTCCAGTTTTAAAAATCAAGTAAGTACGAATGAAAATAAATTCTTCAACTTTTATCTTTATTTGAGTACCTGCAATTTTCACAAAAATATAATGAAAAAGGATCAAATTAAATATATGAAACGGTTCGATGTATTTCTATTTTTGTAAATGAATACTTTTGTTTATTTTATAGGATTTAAAAGAAAAACTAACGGAGATCGATCCATCAAGAGGTAGACAACTATTTCGCCTAATATATATTCATATGACAGATATTTACATATAGTTTATCATGCTCGATTAACAGTTAGAATGTTTAAAATCCGATTCAAATTAAGAGCATATTTTTTCAGTATATTCATTAAAGATGACGGGATTAATAACTTATAATAACATATAATAAATATGTGTAACGCGGTGTCCGTTAGTGGGACAGAGACAGACAACCGCGAGAGCTATCGAGGGGTTTTCAGGTTATGTCTATCGGCATTATCCGATCGCGACGCCTTTAGTGGCTGCTACAGAAATTAAAAACAGCTTCGTTAACGGGCCGCCCCCCACCACTGAAATTTGAGGGAGTTCCAGACACGGTCTGGAAACTCCATCAAATTTCGGTAGTGGGGAGTGACTGTCTTAACGAAGTTCGTTTTACTTTCTGTAGCAATCACTAGAGGCGTTCCGATCTTAGTTGCGACCTTACAATGTCAGCAGACATAACCTGAAAAGCCCACGATAGCTCTCGCGGTTGTCTGTCTCTTTCCCACTAACGACTTCTGCCGCATTACACATATTTATTATATGTAATTATGAAAGCGTTATTAATCCCGTCAACTTTAATGAATATATTGAATAAATATGCACTTAATTTGAATCGGGTTTTAAAGATTTTAACTGTTAACCGAGCATGATAAATCTAAACTATTTGTAAATATCTATGTCATATGAACATATATTAGGCGAAATAGTTGTCTACCTCTTGATGGATCGATCTCCGTTAGATTTTTTATTAAATCCTATAAAATAAACAATAGTTTTCATTTTAAAAAATAAAAATATATCGAACCGTTTCATATATTTAATTTTATACTTTTTCATTATATTTTCGTGAAAATTACAGGTACTCAAGTAAAGAGAAAAATTAAAGTATTTTTATTCGTACTTACTCGATTTTGAAAACTGGAACACTCGCAAAAACTTAAAAAATGAAGTGTAAAGAAATGGAAAGAGTTGATTTTTACTTACCTTAATCTACTATTTTTTGGCATGCTGCGAAATAGTCTATTTCGGAATATTGACAAAACTCAAATGAAGAGAAAAACTAAAGAATTTATTTTAATTCATACTTCATTGATGTTGACAGCTGGAACGCTTACAAAAACTTAACATAAGATTTATTCATTAGTTAAATTAGCCAATATTTTTTTAACAAGAAATTTCTTTTTCAGTATTGAATTTTCCTGATGGTGATATTGCCTCATTCTTGATCTTACATAGTAAATTATCGCATATGAAAGGATTTCACATCCATGCTCTATACAGGGATAAGCGAAGGTGTAAGAATGAAGTACTTCATCCAGAGTCATATCGAAGACATCAATTCGAGAGGAATATTTTGTAAATGATGCTTCGATATGACGGATGAGATGAAAGAAATGAGGATTTGCGTGAATCAGGCCACCGCGTGATTTCATTTGCACCAGTTGCGACTCTGAAGATCCGCAGCTGTTTTTCAATCTCACAGCTTCTTGACACACTGACCAGGATTTATATTTTTGATGGAACTTCAGGGATATCTGAAATATCAATAGAGGAAATTTATGTATGTTTAAATTCCTTTTATTTCATCGCTTTTATATACTAACAATGCAATAGGTACTTCCGTTAAGAAAACTCACCGATACAAGTACCGATTCCTTGAATTGACGGTTTCGTGACTCTAAAGGACGGAACAGGGCTTGGATAATTTATTTAAAAATTCGAACCTTGTTTCGCATAACCATGCTCTGGCACACAATTTTCCTTTTCTATTGAGACGTCATTGAACCTTGTTGGCACAGCAAACTCGTTGAGTTACATTCTTTCGTACGTGACTTTACATATTGAAAATAACTCGATACGAGTAATTATCTTCTCAAACTATGTGTAAAACCTTTTCATTAAACTTACCCGTGCAATTACTTGGCCATTTGCGTCGAGCTTGCGAGCTTGACCCATTCGGTCGAACTTATGTCGTCATGATTAAAATGCTGTTCACATACGCAATCCGTCTTTTGTAATTTTACAACATTTTACAATGCCTGGAATAGACTCTTTCCATTTTTTCTGCGTATCAATGTCTTTTGGCAACGTAAAATGTAGAACATTTCTTCTTTCTTTTGCCGCCGGTTTTGCAATTTGGGACGACACACTGATATCTCATTTTAAAATATAATTATCACTAATAGTCGTGATATAAACTAAATGAACGTAATATGCAAGGATATCAATATTGAGGGGTTTTCAGATTATGCCTGCTGGCATTGTAAGGTCGCAACTAAGATTGGAACGCCTCTAGTGGTTGCTACAGCAATTAAACTTAACTTCGTTGAGGAGGTCACTTTCAGCGGAGGAGTTTCCAGACCTGTATATAAGACCGTGGTTCCAGACTTGTACACAAGATCGTGGGCTAGGCTATGTCGGATTGAATGGATCAAACTTTCAAGCCGGTGCCAATTACAAAATACAAACTCGTCCTTGGATATGCTCGGATTCCCCAATTTATTACCTCCATTTGTACCGGTCTAAAGTACGAAAAACAATAACCAATTTCGTTGTCACGATCATCGTCTTGTTAAGCACCGTTCATTGGGTACGCACGTGAGGAAACATTTGTTACTTATAAAACGTTTTCTTACTAATCTATCAGTCGGCTGTGTTCAGCTATGTTCACACACTGACAGTGGTTCTCCAATTGGTAAACAGAAAAAAAAAAATGTTAAAGATCAAAGTAAGAATGTGTGTGTGTGGTAATAATTTTAAAAAATTGCAGTACAGACGATATCTCGTTTCAGGCTGCTTAGAAAATCGAAACGTCTCCGATTCATTGAGAAGTTCGGCGAATCAATTATTTTGCCGCAATATTTGTACAACGAGCAAAAATCTTTTTGTAAATATGTCCGTCGAGGAGGAGAAACGTAAGTAAATCGAAAATCCCACCGCCCAAATTGCTCCAAAGTAAAAAAAAAAAAATCGACTAATTATTTTGCATCAAATTGGTTGAATTGTTTCAGAAAAATTTTTGAACATGCCACTGGAAGATAAAAGAAATCATTATCAAATCAACGCGACAACCACCGAACAGATAATGACCTGGCTAGACTATTGGCGTAAAAACAAATCTGGCGTGTCAAAAGCAAATGTGGATAACGTTGAAAAAGTAGACGAAGCTCTGGCGAACAAAGTTTCCATGTGGCAGGGCGATATAACTTCCCTGGAAATCGATGCTATTGTGAACGCAGCTAATTCCCATTTGATGGGCGGCGGAGGAGGTGAGTTTAAGCATAAAATTAAACGAATAAATTGATTAATATCGAACATTTTGGTGCTATATTTTTTTTAGTCGACGGCGCTATTCACAGGGCAGCTGGATCAAGCCTTAAGAAGGAATGCGCTACTCTGGGCGGTTGTCACGTTGGCGAAGCCAAGATAACGGGAGGATACCATTTGCCCGCTAGATGTGAGTCTACAAAATATCATTTAACTTTTCGTTACGAATATCTTTATTTATTTAGTTATATGCTAATTTGTGGAAAACAAACGTTTTACAATTGTAGATTACAAAGAAAATTCGTAAATACTATTACGAGTTATGTCATTTTTTTAATTATACGACTTTTCGAACTACAAATTTCATTAGCTCTTTTTCTCGTTATCGTATAAAAAAAAAAAAAGAATTTTTCAAATAAATTAACGAAGAAATAAAAATTCAAACTAACAAACTGACGCACGGTCGGTGCGCGGCTTTTACGATCATCCAACTTAAGGGGGGAGTAAGGTTAATTCGTACAATAAAAAGGCATGTTTTTGTGATTTTTTTGCGACGATGCAGTTAAAATTTCTTTATTAAAACTAATGGTACCGTAAAATATGACATTCGAAGAATATTATATAAAATTTTCACGAAAAAATATTAAAAAATACGACAATGGCAGCAATTATTCGGACGTGGCTCGGAAAAAAGTAGAATTGCGGTGTCCCTCATAACTTGGTGCTGGATCATCGGAAATGAAAAAATGAAAGTTCATTTGTTAGATAACAGTTTTCCCCGGGTAACGCTGGGAGGGTTTTTCGAAATTTCAATTTTTCAATTTTTTTAAACATTCTGAAGGGAAAAACGTGATTTTTACAAAAAAAATCGGTTAATTTGTTATTGTAAAATAAAAATTATTAACAAATTTGAAAAAACTCTCCAGCGTTACCTCGTAAATTATGTACAGAATTAGTGTTCAAAATTTCAAAGGGATCGTCGCTGTAGTTATCAAGTTATGAGGGACACTGACTTTGAAAACGTGATTTGTGAGGAAAACGCTTTAAAGTTTTGAACACTAAAAAAATCTGGTATAAAACGTTCGTAAGCGAATTGAATAACTTCAAGAATATTGCTTAGATCGGTTTAAAATTTTAAGGACATACTCTTGAAATGTTAAACAATAAGATAAGACAAAAAAAAAAAATTCGATTTTTCGAAAGTGTATACCCTTACCCCGCCCTTAAGGGGGAACACCACTGTGACCCCCTGTTTTTTTCACATTTTTCAAGAATTTTTTTTTGTGGGAAAAAAAAGAGATATTTGAAAATTTTTTTTGGGTTTTGTTCCTTGTTTATTAATGTGCCAAAAAACATTTTTTTTCACATTTTTCACGCCGCATGGTGGCGCTGGGGAAGCTCTTGCGTCGGGTGCTGTCATTTCCGCGGCACGCAGCAGAACTCTCTTCAACGTCGATCTGAAAAAAAATACCGAGTGTTTTCGTTAATAATATGATATTTTGAAGAGAAGTACATAGGGATTTGGAAAAATATTGTTTAAAAAAAAATAGGCACGCCTTTGAAGTTAAAATTAATTTCAAAGGCGTGCCTATTTTTTTTAAAACAATATTTTTCCAAATCCCTATGTACTTCTCGTCAAAATATCATATTATTAACGAACACACTCGGTATTTTGTTTCAGATCGACGTTGAAGAGAGTTCTGCTGCGTGCCGCGGAAATGACAGCATCCGACGCGAGAGCTTCTCCAGCGCCACCATGCGGCGTGAAAAATGTGAAAAAAATGTTTTTTGATACATTAATAAACAAGGAACAAAACCCAAAAAGTTTTTTCGAATATCTCTTTTTTTTCCCACAAAAAAAAATTCTTGAAAAATGTGAGAAAAAAACAGGGGGTCACAGTGGTGTTCTCCCTTAAGCAGCTTTGGCTGTGGTCACTACTCGGATGGATGACCGCCGAGCTGTGCACTGGCTGGCGCGCCGAAATTAAATTCGGGAAAGGTCATACGTAAAAACCCGAAAGGTTATAAGTTGGAACAAAGGAAAAAAAAAGAATTCGTATTATGTTGCAGATGTGATACACACGGTAGGGCCGCGGGGTGAGAAACCCGAAAAATTGCGCGAATGTTACGAGAACAGTCTTGCATTAGCAATAAAGAATGATCTACGGACCATAGCGTTTCCATGTATATCAACAGGAATTTATGGATATCCTCAAAAGCCAGCAGCCAAGGTCGCTCTTGCCGCTGTCAAGAAATGTCTTCGAGAAAATCAGGACAAAATCGACAGAGTTATATTCTGTTTGTTTCTCAAGAGCGACAAAGATATATACGAGGAATTGTTGCAAAAGTACTTTGCTCTCGAATGATTAATTCTCGAAATTGTCGATTTTGTTTCAAATAATGTCTACGTACGAAGAATCGAACGTGATGAAACACGCGCGCGCTCGATTTCAAGCTAACTTTGTATTCCGATCATTTCCGTCTCGATTATTGTCTCGATGTTACATAAAATTCTTTTTTATTCGCTCGAATAATCGATTTTATGAATTTACACATGTTTCAATTCTGCTTGACTAAGTTGAACATTTTTTTTTGGGAGGTCACCCCATTTTGGGACAGAATATCCCGATGTGAAAATGATTGATAGGTTTTTTGCTTCCTCATAGTGGAAGCATTGTTTTCGTGAAATGTTCTTTTTTTTCGATTTTTTAATCCGAACGCGTTTAAATATGCCAAAACGTTGGAAAATCACAGTAAGAAAAATGTCCGTGTATATATGAGAAGCTTCAAACGGCCATCATATCTCGAGAATTACTTCAGCAATCACAGTAAAATTAGGCACACAGGTAGATCAGCTATATTTGTTGAAATTTTCTTTGAAATTCACAGCTTATGAAAGTTTCAGTTTTCTCGAAAAATGTTAGATAACGATTTAACAGGAATAAACTTTGAAGCGTCATTGTATAATTTTTTTGAGCAATTACAATTGACGATACAGAATGTCTGATACCAAACTTGAAGAGAATCGAGAAAATAATTGAGATTTGATAAAATTTTGAATTTTACGAAAGACGATTCTGATTTTCAAATTCAGGCAAACGCACTATTGAACGCACTAAAAGAGGACAGAAAAAAGGTGTAAATTCAAACTTGCGGAGTTGGAGAACGCAAAAGTGATGAAAGCAGTCTGGAATATTTAGCCCTTTCCTCAAAACTCAAAATATCTGAAAAAATTTGATTATAGTTTTTTTTTACCAACGGTCGGTAAATATGGGTGCGTGGTAAATATGCCTAATGTACAACTACACTAGAAAAAAAAGGTTCCTATATAGAGCTCACAGTGTACTAAAAACCAACACGGAAGATGTACGATATGACGAGGTCGCGGCCTTCGCGATTTGAAACCTCTCGGAAAGAAACGCGTGCAAAGGCCAATAACTCCAAGGGGAGGATGTCAAAGTCCCGACAGTCAAAATCCCGACAGTCAAACTCCCGACACGGTCTATCGCGCGTGTACCGACTGTTTTTGGTACGTGTACAGCCGCGAGATGGCAATAACGGTTAAAGCGCAAACACATCGCGGTTAGGCAATGAACGTAGTTCCAAGTGTTGGGGTTCTCAATAAAACCGAGTGACGTGACTGACTAGCAAATTATTTAATCAAATAATACACGTGGGTTCCTTCATGTTATTCAACTTTTTCTCGCTCCGATATAGCCAAAAGGAACCCACGTGTATTATTTGATTAACTAACTTGCTGGTCAGTCACGTCCCTCGGTTTCATTGAGAACCCCAACACTTGGAACTACGTTCATTGCCTAACCGCGATGTGTTTGCGTTTTAACCGTTATCGCCATCTCGCGGCTGTACACGTACCAAAAACAGTCGGTACACGCGCGATAACCGTGGTCGGAACTTTGACATCCTCCCACTCCAAGAACACTAGTTTCTTGTCGATATCACAGTTTTTCCAAACAATGTTGAAATGCCTTATCCATCCGCGGTCGCCATACATTCGATCAAAAAGCGATTTCAAACACACAACATCAAACAAGCGAAACGGTAAGACAGAAAAAATACCGACAGTGTGGAGGAACTTATTCCGCAGTCGGTGATATAGATAACTTTCGTGATTGTTGTTAATCCAACGGTTCACCGAAAGATGTTACCACGCGTCACTGTCGCAACCCGAAGGAGTATTTCAGACCTGAAGCTAGACAAAACCTTCGGAGTGTCCACTCCGAAGCACTTCGAAGTAGCTTTCGGTGAATCGTTGCTACAGAAATTAAAAACGACTTCATTGAGAGGCCAATTCTCACCGGAGGACTTTTCAGAGCTGTATACAACACCATGATCGAGACTTCGACATGCTCGCCTTAATATCACGTGAAAAAAACTGATGGTACGAAAAAGTTCTCAGAGGTGGAGTGACCCCCTTGCGGCAATGTGAAGACAGACTCAATCGGTAACGAAAACTGCGATCCAACTTTCTCCGAAAGAATTGATCTTTCCGACAGAAGACGAAAACAACAGACTCCGCTTGACAATTTCGTAGCCTCCTCTTGCATTTCGTCCTAAAAGTCAATCGATTCGGAGGGATTTAGGATGAGAGTTTTCAGCAATCTTTCTCGCACTCGAAAGAGATTTTTTCCTTTAGTTTCGTCCGTCAGTTCTGCGCCCTGAGCGTCACGTCAATCGTGTCGGAGCCAATGAAACGTCGTTTCGCTCGATTCCCGGAATTCTAAGTTCCAGCCATTGGCTGTCGCGGCACAATTTCCCTCAAGTCCAGAAGAAGAACCAACCAAACCGAACAAAAAAAAACGACGAGTGCGATGTTCCACAGGAGGTGCGAGCGAATCATTCTAAAAAGCAGGCATCATTTCCTCCGAGCATAAAGTACAGATTCTAAAGATAAACCATGCATTGTAATGTCAAATTATCAATATCGCAATACTAATGATGCAATACTACATTTATAAGATAATCGTGCGTCACTAAAGAAGTTTCACCAATGATCCGACGCGTGGCGCTGTTAGTGCATCCTCCCGGAGTTTTCCGGATGACTTCACGTTTGCCGATACGATCACGATGAGTTTACGAACGCCCGGTGCGTTCCGTTTAGCGTTATACACACCAGTGTAGTAGTGACGTGATAAAGCCCCGTGTGGCAGCGCGCCGCTCCGCTCTCGTCCTCGTACTCGCGCGAGAGACGCACCGCTGCTGTAAATTTTTTCGCGGTGTAGATACGAGCGCGCGGTGCGCGTGTGTGCGTGCAGGTTGATAGAAATAAAGAGAGAAAAAAGAAGGAAAAAAAAAAAAATCTGATAGCGATAAGCTGCGGCTGCCTATACGCGACTATACGCGCGCGCTTCGTCTTCTCTGTGTTTTTTATTCGCGCGTGTGTGTGCCGCGCTGTGCCCGCCCGCAGCGCCAAAGCTTCGGCATATCGCCGCGAAAAATTTTCTCCACTCTCGCGAGTCTCGGGGTTTCTCTCCTCCGCCCTGTGGACGGCGGGGTAGCCATCTTGAAAAATATATCAGCAGTGTGTAATGTCTGCATGTGGGAAATAGGTGGGGGACGGTTTGTGTGGTTAATGTGGGTGCATTTCGTTCGGGGAAACCTGTCACAAATGGGTAAATATCGTTTGATTATTGCAATTCTTCTGTTTTTCTTCCTCTGTTTTTTTTTCTTTCTTCTCTTCCCCCCGGTGAATACATATAAGAAATCGACGAATTAAAGTAAGGGAGACGATGAGAAGGATAAAGACCTTGTAGGGGAGTCGAGTAACGAGATTCTCGTGGTTTGATGTGCGTCAGTGATGATTTTAACGAACGAGAGAAACAAACGAAGTAAATGAGAGAAGGCGTTCGTATAATACTCGTTTTCGATTCCCGATTGAAGTCAGGAGAGGTTTTTTTCCGTGTGTGTGTGTTGCGTGAGTCCGTGTCATTCGCCGTTTAGTTTATTACGAGTAGTTTTTGTTTTCTCATGAATTTCTGTCGTTTCTCTTTGTTATCTTCTCTTCTATTTTGTTTCGGCGGGGACGCGCCGCCCGAAAGAGTCCACAATCGCACGAGTTTCCCACAAAGATGCTATTTCATTTGCGCTAGTTTGCGTGTGTATGTCGCTATATAGTTGATCATGAGCGGAGAGAGAAAAAGAGAGTACAGTGGATAAGGGTTGGTCGTGCCCCCCACTCCTTCTTTTCCTATTTTCACGTTTGGCCGACACACCTAGAAGTGCCTCGGCCGCGTTGACACGCGAATACACGGCGAATGAGGGGGAAACAGTGTCGTACGAATAAACGAGAGATTCGGGAACCCGCAACAAAAAAAAAAACCCGTGTGGGCGAGAGGCAACGACTCAAAAAACGGGGAAAATGATCGGGCAAAATGTTTTAGCCTCGTTCGTTACGTACAACCGACGGGTATACACACTGGCCAGTCACGGATCCTACGTACCGACAAGAGTCCCGTAATCTTCGCTGAATGGCCGCCAAGCTTTCTAGGTTACTGACGGACAACCGTTCGCCGCGAAATCGCTTCTTCTCTCTCTCTCTCTCTTTTTTTTCTCTCTATCTCTCTTTCTCTCTTTAGCATCCTTTTCTTTCAATTGGTAACACGTATTGAAAAAAGTACATTTAAGCATCGAAGGATTAATTTCATAGGTCATATTCTTCGCTTTACGTGTACGTAGCGTTCCGTGCAAACTCGACCCTATGCGCTTTTGCCACATCCTTCACGCGTTTGTAATTCTTTTTTTTTTTTTGTTAATCGCTCGTACGAACGCGTAAGGCGTTCATTCTTCCTTTAAGCTTTTCATTCGTTACACACTTTGTTATAGCGACTGTTGAAAAGTATATTTTCATGATGTTGAAGTTTGCGTCGTTGGAATGCAACGAAAATATAGTTTTTTTTTTTTTATGCCATTCTTACCCATTAACGTTGAATTTTCGAAGACGAAAAATCGTTAAAACGTCTTTTTGGGATCTCCTCTGAAGACCTGAAGCCGAATGGTCAAGAGAAACGAGAGCAATAACGAAAATGAAAAATTGAAAAACTCATTTTCTGCGTTTCCAACGATGCAAACTTCAACGTCATATATTTTCGATGAGGGTAAACTGAGATAATTGGAAAAATAATCGTCAGATGAACGAAACGATGGGTTACAGGTGCTCTATTATCGAATTGTTTCCAAGAAATTCGACGTACACCCCGGGACGAACTTGGGAATAGCCCATCCCGGAATGAAACGGCGTTTGTTTCTAATTTTTTTTCTTCTTAAAGCGTCCGTTAGAAGAAAAAAAATACTCCGGTACTATTAAATGTTTCAGCAACGTTTTTTTTTTTTCCACTTATTCATCGCAACTTGCGGGTACTCTGCAAATTTTTTTCGAGTACAATGACAATCGATTGAGGATGCTACGCCGTTTTATGTTGCCACGTGATTTCATGACGACTGTGAACATGATTCCACACGTTTTACTCATTCGTAACACAAAAAAAAACCAAAAAGATTGCCGATCGGTACGAGTATGGCTGTCTTATGAACCTCGAGATGTTCGAAGAAAAAAAGAATTCACAAAATGGCGAGCCAAACAATGCGTACGTATTTACGAATTTGAAAAAAAATCTTTGAACAACCATAAAAAAATGTTTCATTCCTTTTTCATCGACATTTTTTTCGAGATTCTTGCGATAGCCAGAGTTGTGATCGATAATCTTTTTGGGGTTTTTTTGTTTCGAACAAGTTGAGGGAGGGGTAAGGGTTTCAGCGTAAAAAAAAAACACTTTTTTTGCGATTTTTTTTCTCAAATATGGATCGAGCAATTTTATTCGAACCTTTTGTACATTATTGAGCATACTTTTGACAATGTTGCGTAATTTTTTCATGCAGAAATATTGAAGCATAAGCCCGTAAAAGAGCTTCCCCCAGAACGTCTTGGAAAAAAAAACAATTTGCGGTGTTCACTATAACTCGGCCGAAAATTATCTGAAAATGAAAAACCATGAAAATTTAGTCAAATTATAATCAAATCTTCCCCCCAACGTTCTCTGATAATTTTTTTTTTCATTTAAAAATTTTTGGCGGCCATCCAAAGTGTGAACTGTTATTTTCCACGAAAAATTCCGCCATTTTGTGGGTGGGAAACACCCTTAATGTAAAAAAAAAAATTTTACTAAACGTTGGGGGGAGGTATTTTATATGTAAAAAATGTGTACAAAGTTTGAAATGAATCGGTCAAGTAGTTTTTAAATGGCGGTGAACACGGACTTCGAAAAAGTAGTTTTGAGAAAAACGCGTCTAAAGTTTATGAAGTTAAAAAGTGAAGAAAAACATTTTTTTTTTTTCCAATTTACACAGAATCATCGATTCCAGATCGTTTCTTCTTTTAAAGTATTGTAGTGTATAGTATACACAGTATACTATATACACAATAGCAATGAATAAATTGTATACCTGTTCGACAGCTGCACTGCTAGCCCGACAGCCCGCAGCTGTTAGAGGTATGGCGTTAAAGGCCAGGAGATTAATAAGACAATAACTTCAAGAATATTGCTTAGATCGGTTTAAAATTTTAAGGACATATTCTTAAAATGTTAAACAATAAGATAGGACAAAAAAAAATTCGATTTTTCGAAAGTGAAAACCCTTACCCCGCCCTTAAGGTAGTAGTCTGGTAACTTAAGCCGATTTTCATGTCTTTTTTGGAGAGCGTTTTTTTTGTAGGAAAATAAAAATGAATCGTTCTGGATATTTAGGATGTTTTTATTTACATATTAAAGATACAAAAAAAAAAAAATTTTTTAAATTTAATAGTTTATTATTATTATTATTGATCGAAGTTGGCACCTCGAAAAAAAAGCGCGTGGGTGGCCCGGGTAATTTTGGCTCTTGATGTTATCTGAAATAAAAAATTCTTGATTACTCTTAATCTATAGACATGTCATTCTAGTCGGAACTACTGAAGTTAAATTTCATGGATAAATAACAAAATGGCGGACTTTGGAAAAAAGTGTTATTTATCCATGAAATTTAACTTCAGTAGTTCCGACCAAAATGACATGTCTATAGATTTAGAATTATTAAGAATTTTTTATTTTAGATAACATCAAGAGCCAAAATCACCGGGGCCACCCACGCGCTTTTTTTTCGAGGTGCCAACTTCGATCAATAATAATAATAATAAACTATTAAATTTTTTCAAACTAATTTTTTTTGTATCTTTAATATGTTAAATAAAAACATCCTAAATATCCAAAACGATTCATTTTTATTTTCCTACAAAAGAACGCCCTCCAAAAAAGACATGATAATCGGTTTAAGTTACCAGACTACTACCTTAAACATCTGGAAACATGGCGATACGAAGCCTCGTGGCACCCTCAATTAATTTTTATTGCAGTCGACAATATTTGCAGAGTACCTGCGAGTATAAATAAATAAGTGGCAAAAAGACCGATGTTGAAATATTTAAGAATACCGATGAATTTTTTTTTTTTTTTAAGGGCTCACATACCGCTGCGCACGCTGAAAACGGAGTAAATAACAAAAATTATTATAAAGGTTATGTCGTGAGAAAAAAATTAAATTGTTAATTTCTCATTTTTTATTAACTTTTCAAGTATACGAAAATTTTTTTCTTTCATTTCTTTTTTCAATATTAACATTATTTTTGACGGGTATGAATGAACTACTGATGAAAGCCATGTCGCCTCCTTGTCGACATCGTAACTTCACCAGAAATTATCGAATCTGCAAAAATAAAAAAGAATCTAGTAAAATAATGTAGTAGTAATAGTCTGACTTCTTTTTTTCTTTTTTTTTTTCCCAAAAATAAAGAAATTACAGTGTTTTAAACTTTATTATGCGATTTAAAAAAAAAATAGCGTTAAAAAATTCATTATAAAAATGGTCCGACCAAAAAATGAAAAAAACCCTCTAGTCAGAATATAGAGAAAATAATTATCGAGATATGAGAGAAAAGTTAAAAAAATATTAAAAATTGACTGAGTTATCGCGCTGACACTGTCTAAAAATATAGTTTCGAGAAAAACGCGTTTAAAGCTTCTGGCAGGTACAACGTGAACTCACGGCTCGTCTCACATTTTTTGCTATAAATTTCTAACGGAGTGGAGTTTTCTTAAGTTTTTTTTTTAATTCTTAAAAGTACAAAGAATGAAAAATCCGTGAAAAAAATCCGATTTTTTGAAAATTTCAGGGATATGTGAGCCCTTAAACGTCGGAAAAAAAAAAAAATGTTCGTTCAGACTAGAAGGCTGCCTTAATTTGGATGATCGCCAGAGTCGCGACCGCGCGTCCACAGTTGTCGACGATGATGAATTATAATTGTTGTTAAAAAATTCGTAATTATGAATGTTATATTTTCCCCGGCCTCGTTATATTACGTAAAAGAAAAAAGAAAAGATTATTAAATTTTGTGGAAAATTTCCTTCGAAAGCACTTAACGCGTGTTTTTTGCTGCCCACTCATTTAGACGCGTTGCTTTTTTTTTTTTTTTTCGTTTAACATTGAAATTGATTTATTACAAAGAGGTCGATCCGAGTACATTTTTTTTTTTTTTTTTTTCTGGAACAAGCTCGCGTCCTCTAGTGTTTACATTCTTGAACTCTCTTTAACCCGCCGCGCCGGATGAGTTGTGTGATTCAATTGTTTCCCATACCCTTTAATTACCGTAACGAAGAGTGACGGATCACGTGGATCCAGTTGATGTCTGGTGTGTAATGTGATGAGGGAAGAGAAAAAAAAAAAAAAAAACAATTCACTTCCATCATTTCCAAACGCTCGTAACACGATTTTTCTCTTATGCTTATGCGCGTGTGATGTATTCTTAGATCCCGGGAATTGTATTTGCATCAATTTCTCAGTTTCTATGCCAATTGTACGCGGAGCTCGAGTGATATTTTTCTCTTGGACCCTCAGCCAACCCAATTTATTACTTATATATGTACATATACACGCGATACCAGACCACCAAGCTCGGACGTTTCGCGTCCTCGGGTTTTCAAAAAAAAAAAAAAAAAAAAAGAAAAAAAAAATAACGGATTCGACGCTGAGGACAGAGGCGACTGTGTACATCTGTGAGCGTCCAAGTCCGACGGTAGCTCCCTGTGCGTTCGTGTATTTCCGTGTCACGGAATATCCCGAAGTACGATTTATTCCCGAAGCCGGCTAATTCGTCATTATGATTGGCCGTCGATGTCGCGCTCGGAGTTCGCTCGTGCGCATACGTTCAGACCGCACGGTGAATCTAACCTACAAAAATGGCGCGCGAAACGCGTACACCGAAATTTTAGTACAAATTAAATCGCTTCTGGCACGAGTAATTTCCGTATTTCGTACATGCTCCTCGAATGTCACCAAGATTTCATAGTTGTCCCACTGTACCGACGCCGGTGGCGTTTTTTTCATCGTTTTTTCACACGCTCTCAAAGGGAAACCATAGTGACGTTCGAAATTTTCTAACCTTGTCAAGCGTTTTGCTTGAATTATTTATCGAGATATTGAGAAATGACGCAGAAAAAAAGATGAAATTTCAAAAAATTCATCGTACCAGCTAATGTCGAGTTGAAACTTTTTCACGGTTTAAGGTCTGGTAACTTAAGCCGATTTTCATGTCTTTTTTGGAGGGCGTTTTTTTGTTGGAAAATAAAACGAATGGTTTAGGATATTTAAGATGTTTTTATTTGCATATTAAAGATACAAAAAAAAAAATTTTTGAAAAAATTGAATAGTTTATTATTATTATTATTATTATTGATCGAAGTTGGCAGCCCGGGTCCTAAATTTTTTTCTGGCGAACCGATTGCTTTCAAATTTTAACAGGCTACTCTGCACACTTATAGTTCTCGTCGGAACTACCGAGAAATTTTTTCACCCCCAACTTTTTATTTTACAACCCCTTCTTTGCTAAAACAAAAGGACTTTTTTTTTCGAACATCCGCCATTTTGTTCTTTATCCATGAAATTTTACTTCAGTAGTTCCGACCAGAACTATAAGTGTGTAGAGTAGTCTGTTAAAATTTGAAAGCATTCGGTTCGGTAGAAAAAAAGTTAGGACCCGGGCTGCCAACTTCGAGGTGCCAACTTCGATCGATAATAATGATAATAAACTATTAAATTTTTTCAAACAAATTTTTTTTTGTGTCTTTAATATGTAAATGAAAACATCCTAAATATCCAAAACGATTCATTTTTATTTTCCTACAAAAAAACGCCCTCCAAAAAAGACATGAAAATCGGCTCAAGGCAGTCGTCTGGTCTAGAGCGAGATTTTCGACGTCATTTCTAATGTGCAATAACGTTTAAACCGTTGAAGTTGGCTTGATGAAAATTTACACGTGCGTTTATTGATCCTTAGAGAATACTTGTACATTAAAAAAAAAAATTATTTTAAATATTTTCATGTAGTTTTTTGCCTTGTTGCAACATGGTGCGCCGAAATCGGTGCCCACTTTGGACGATGTTGTATGCATCTGAAAAAAAAAAATATATATATGGGGCATTCCACGTCAAATCAGACACTATTTGGCCTTTGCATCTCCGATTTTTCTCATAATTTTTTATGTTTTAGTATCGATTGAGAGAGGCGTCCCTGATTTTTTTTCAAAATTTTTTGACGAGACGTTTCCGAGATATCGATTTTTCAAAAAAAAAGTTACTTTTTCTTTAAATGCCCGTCACTGTGCGAAAAATGGGCCGATTGGGACGTTTTTTTTTTTGAAATTTTTCTTTTTGAACACACATTGGAAAAAATTGATCGAAAAATTAAAAAAAAATGTATTTCTTTAAAATTTTTATGTTTTTAATATAAAATGTTGATTTTCAAAAAACACGTACTGATCGATTTTATTGAAATTTTTTTCTAAAAAACTGTCACTCATTCCGCAACTTTTAAGCCTGGGCCGATGATGGGATAACGATGGGATCTATTTTTATACGTATATTTAAGTATACTTAAATATACGTATAAAATTTTTATAGTATATACTTAAATATACTTAAATATATATATAAAATATTCTCAAAGTTTCAATAAATTATATTCATTTTTTATACTATAAAAAAATTGTATAGTATATATACTATAAAATATTAGCGACCCGATATTACAGGTCACAATCAGACTCAACATTTTGCGTACATTCTGGAAGCCGCAATTTTCATCCGAAATCAAACGAGGTTGGAGTTAACTTTTATTACATGTCTCTCTTCTATATGAACCTAAATGCTATCAAAAAAAATAGAAAATTGAATTTTTTACAGGGGTCAAAACAAAAAAGCATGATTTTTTGCCATTTTTTACAAACTTTATTTGCGAAAAAAAATTATTTTAGATAATGATAATATTCCGATTTTAGGTTCATATAGAGCGCAATACTATGAAGAAAGTAACTGCCAATTTTCAAAACGATTGGTTGAAAACTTTTCAAACTAGCGTGTACGCAAGTTCAAAAAAAGTCGTTTTCAGAAAAACGCACTAGAAAAAATAGTACCAAAAAAAATAAGCAATATGGGGTCGCTAATATTTTATAGTATATACTTAAATATATGTATACAAATTTTATAGTATATACTTAAATATATGTATAAAATATTCTCAAAGTTTCAATAAATTATATTCATTTTTTATACTATAAAAAAATTGTATAGTATATATACTATAAAATATTAGCGACCCGATATTACAGGTCACAATCAGACTCAACATTTTGCGTACATTCTGGAAGCCGCAATTTTCATCCGAAATCAAACGAGGTTGGAGTTAACTTTTATTACATGTCTCTCTTCTATATGAACCTAAATGCTATCAAAAAAAATAGAAAATTGAATTTTTTACAGGGGTCAAAACAAAAAAGCATGATTTTTTGCCATTTTTTACAAACTTTATTTGCGAAAAAAAATTATTTCAGATAATGATAATATTCCGATTTTAGGTTCATATAGAGCGCAATACTATGAAGAAAGTAACTGCCAATTTTCAAAACGATTGGTTGAAAACTTTTCAAACTAGCGTGTACGCAAGTTAAAAAAAAGTCGTTTTCAGAAAAACGCACTAGAAAAAATAGTACCAAAAAAAATAAGCAATATGGGGTCGCTAATATTTTATAGTATATCCTTAAATATATGTATACAAATTTTATAGTATATACTTAAATATATGTATACAAATTTTATAGTATATACTTAAATATATGTATAAAATATTCTCAAAGTTTCAATAAATTATATTCATTTTTTATACTATAAAAAAATTCATGAAAATCATCGAGAAACGGCTGTCCTAACCCCATTTCCCCCCTTAATGGCTTATAACAACAGAACGAGTCGGAATTATCGTTAAAAATTTTGAGAACATATTTTTCAATAGTTTTACTAACAATTTATGAAATAAAAAAAATATCGATTTTTTCGAACCGTTTAACCCTATTTCGCCCCTTAACCCGCACCCTTAACTGCAATTCTGTACCGCGGGATGTTCGATTTTCTATCTAGAAATATTGTAGTTCATTGAAAAATGTTAATTAACATTTTTTAACTATTGTTTTCACTTGAAACCCATCAAAATTTTTAAGCACTTCGTGAATTATTTATCGAGAAATTGAGGTATGACGCAAAAATGAAAGATGGATTTTCAAAAAATCACTCACCCATCGAAACGACTAATGCGGAGCCTGAAACCTTTTTGACGGTTTAATACGTACCCTTGACTACAATTTGTACCGCGGGATTTTTCATTTTTTAACTAGAAATATTGTATTTCATTGAAAAAAATGTTGATCAACATTTTTTTTTTTAATCATCAAATAACTTTTTTTACATTGTCAAATTTAACAAATCATTTGCGCCATCACCCATCACAGTACTGAGCGCGGTCAGTACCGCTTAACATGGGAGATCGCACGAAGCCTTCATTCTTTCACAATGTCTATTCGCAATTACTTTTTTTTTTTATCATTTATTTTTTATTTTATTTTTCTTCGTGCCGATATACTCGAGTACAATCATCGACTAATCAAGCACGCGCCGCAGTGATTCATTATACGTGACATAAATGCGAGCGGCAATATATTCCCCGGTTAAAATACACGTGCATTGTTAGATAATAGAAAAAATAAAATAAACAGAGCTAGAGAGAAAAAATTGAGCTGCATACGCCTACCGTGTCCTCGAGTCTCATTTTTTTTTTTTATTCTCTCGTCAACGGGACACACACAGATACATAATTTCATTCAATCGTTAACAACACTTTTTTTTTTTTTTTTCGTACTCTTCGTGACAAAAATGTTGAACCGATGGAAAATTGACCGGAAATCACTTATTCTTGATCACAATTTCCAAGGTCACGTTGTTACACCATCAAAAGGAATTATATCCCAAACGGTCGTCGTACTAAGAACAAAAATAAAGCTCAAAAAAGCCTCATAATTTTTCATAGTTTTTCACAATTTTTCATAATTGTTTTCCGTGTAGAGCATTAGTCGGGGTTTTTGCCGAAAAATTCAAATTTTCATTCTAACAAAGTCACCAACATTACGTAAGGTTTCTGGAACCTAAAAAAAAATATTTCCCTCTATTACACGAGTTCTGAAAAAAAATGTGCGTAAAATAGTTTCGAAATTCGTCAAAATTCGACGACGTTCACGGCGATTATAAGAGAATGGACGTTGCTTCGGAGGCTTAATAGCGTTTCTCGAGAAATTCAATGCCAGCCCTCCTAGCATATTGGAAATTACCACTTGGCAACCTGACGTCTCTCGGTCAAATTTCAAACCACTCTCTAACAGTCAGTGTTCGATGATTACTACGGGAATATGTCACGTTTCAATCGTAACTGAAATCGTTTTGATTTATTACAGCAACAATGTGATAAATAAAAATCAAAAGAATACGGACTATATCGGGGTCCGAAGGATATGAGATTTTGAACCCACGCGAAAAATCAAAAACCTTTTTATTCTTGACGTGTAAACAACACGAGGCGCAACGGAAATTGCATAATTGCTAAAGAAATGAAAAGTTTATAAATAAAACATTATATAATGCGATAGATTCATGTTATAAGTAATAATTTATCGTTGGAAGTCATTTATTTAGCCGTACAGTGGCGGGCAATATTTTTCGTTATTTTGAGATTAAATTGTCCGTATCCAATTGTCGCAGTTGACTCTGTCCACGCACAAGCATCAACGGTAATAATCCTGATTAACAGATCGTAATAAAAACATTAAATTTCATCAAAAAATATACAATAATCTAGGGTTGTCTGACTTGAGCTGACTGGTAATGAGCGACCATATTAAGGGGGGAAATAGGGTTAGGACAGCGTTTTCTCAATGATTTTCATGAATTTTTTTATACCATAAAAAATGAATATAATTTATTGAAACTTTGAGAATATTTTATACATATATTTAAGTATATACTATCAAATTTTTGAAGAATTTCCTTGAAAAACAACGAAGATATTAGCGACTCCATATTGCAGGTCACAGTCAGACTCAGCATTTTGCGTACATTCTGGAAGCCGCAATTTTCATCTGAAATCAAACGAGGTTGGAATTTACTTTTATTATATGTATCTCTTCTATATGAACCTAAATGCTATCAAAAAAATAGAAAATTAAATTTTTTACAGGGGTCAACACGAAAAAGCATGATTTTTTGCCAGTTTTTACAACTTTATTTGGAAAAAAACAGTTATTTTAAATAATGATAATATTTCGATTTTAGGTTCATATAGAGCGCAATACTATGAAGAAAGTAACTGCCAATTTTCAAAACGATTGGTTGAAAAATTTTCAAAGTAGCGTGTACGCAAGTTAAAAAAAAGTCGTTTTCAGAAAAACGCGTTTGAAAAAATAGGGTTAGGACAGCGTTTTCTCAATGATTTTCATGAGTTTTTTTATAGTATAAAAAATGAATATAATTTATTGAAACTTTGAGAATATTTTATACATATATTTAAGTATATACTATACATTTTTTGAAGAATTTCCTTGAAAAACACCGAAGATATTAGCGACTCCATATTGCAGGTCACAATCAGACTCAGCATTTTGCGTACATTCTGGAAGCCGCAATTTTCATCTGAAATCAAACGAGGTTGGAATTTACTTTTATTATATGTATCTCTTCTATATGATCCTAAATGCTATCAAAAAAATAGAAAATTAAATTTTTTACAGGGGTCAACACGAAAAAGCATGATTTTTTGCCATTTTTTACAACTTTATTTGGAAAAAAAAAGTTGTTTTAAATAATGATAATATTCCGATTTTAGGTTCATATAGAGCGCAATACTATGAAGAAAGTAACTGCCAATTTTCAAAAAGATTGGTTGAAAACTTTTCAAACTAGCGTGTACGCAAGTTCAAAAAAAGTCGTTTTCAGAAAAACGCGTTTAAAAAAATAGGGTTAGGACAGCGTTTTCTCAATGATTTTCATGAGTTTTTTTATAGTATAAAAAATGAATATGATTTATTGAAACTTTGAGAATATTTTATACATATATTTAAGTATATACTATAAAATTTTTGAAGAATTTCCTTGAAAAACACCGAAATTATTAGCGACCCCATATTGCAGGTCACAATCAGACTCAGCATTTTGCGTACATTCTGGAAGCCGCAATTTTCATCTGAAATCAAACGGGGTTGGAATTTACTTTTATTATATGTCTCTCTTCTATATGAACCTAAATGCTATCAAAACAATAGAAAATTGATTTTTTTACAGGGGTCAAAACGAAAAAGCACGATTTTTTGCCATTTTTTACAACTTTATTTGCAAAAAAAAAATTATTTTAAATAATGATAATATTCCGATTTTGGGTTCATATAGAGCGCAATACTATGAAGAAAGTAACTGCCAATTTTCAAAACGATTGGTTGGAAAATTTTCAAATTAGCGTGTACGCAAGTTCAAAAAAAGTCGTTTTCAGAAAAACGCGTTTAAAAAAATAGGGTTAGGACAGCGTTTTCTCAATGATTTTCATGAGTTTTTTTATAGTATAAAAAATGAATATGATTTATTGAAACTTTGAGAATATTTTATACATATATTTAAGTATATACTATTAAATTTTTGAAGAATTTCCTTGAAAAACACCGAAGATATTAGCGACTCCATATTGCAGGTCACAATCGGACTCAGCATTTTGCGTACATTCTGGAAGCCGCAATTTTCATCTGAAATCAAACGAGGTTGAAATTTACTTTTATTATATGTATCTCTTCTATATGAACCTAAATGCTATCAAAAAAATAGAAAATTAAATTTTTTACAGGGGTCAACACGAAAAAGCATGATTTTTTGCCATTTTTTACAACTTTATTTGGAAAAAAAAAGTTATTTTAAATAATGATAATATTCCGATTTTAGGTTCATATAGAGCGCAATACTATGAAGAAAGTAACTGCCAATTTTCAAAACGATTGGTTGAAAAAATTTCAAAGTAGCGTGTACGCAAGTTAAAAAAAAGTCGTTTTCAGAAAAACGCGTTTGAAAAAATAGGGTTAGGACAACGTTTTCTCAATGATTTTCATGAGTTTTTTTATAGTATAAAAAATGAATATAATTTATTGAAACTTTGAGAATATTTTATACATATATTTAAGTATATACTATAAAATTTTTGAAGAAATTCCTTGAAAAACACCGAAGATATTAGCGACTCCATATTGCAGGTCACAATCAGACTCAGCATTTTGCGTACATTCTGGAAGCCGCAATTTTCATCTGAAATCAAACGAGGTTGAAATTTACTTTTATTATATGTATTTCTTCTATATGAACCTAAATGCTATCAAAAAAATAGAAAATTAAATTTTTTACAGGGGTCAACACGAAAAAGCATGATTTTTTGCAATTTTTTACAAATTTATTTGGAAAAAAAAAGTTGTTTTAAATAATGATAATATTCCGATTTTAGGTTCATATAGAGCGCAATACTATGAAGAAAGTAACTGCCAATTTTCAAAAAGATTGGTTGAAAACTTTTCAAACTAGCGTGTACGCAAGTTCAAAAAAAGTCGTTTTCAGAAAAACGCGTTTGAAAAAATAGTGACCGCTCGGTTATACACGTGGCGCGCTCGGAGCCTGAAGGAAAGCTACTCACTTTAATGGCTTATAACAATAGAACGAGTCGGAATTTTCATTTAAAGTTTTGGTAGATGTATCAGCTACACTGTATCGCATTCGCCACGGACACAGGGAAACTGCGACAAAATCTGTGTCGATACAGACGGCTTTTCGTTTTGCACTGAGTTTCAGTTGTATTACCATCAGAAACTTAGAAATACTATGATGAAACTGTGCTGAAGTTTGCATTGTTCGAATGCAACGAAAATAGATATTTCTATACCATTGATCCCCTTTACGGTTGGATTTTCGAAAACAAAAATCGTTAAAACGTCTTCTTGGCGTCTCCTTTAAGGTGCTGTCCTTTCACATAATTTCTAATATATAAAGTGAAAGTTTTAAGCTTGAAAGCTCAACATTTTCGTCAGGGGAGCTTTGATTTTTTTGACAAAAATTTCATCTAAACTCAAATTACACATGGGTCTTCATAAAAAAAAAAAATAGTTTAATTTCGAAAGTCTCTCACGCACACACTTTTGCTAAATCTAATTTTTTCGATTATCCAAATCTAATTTTTCGATATTTCGAACACACTCTGGCTTGATTATATCGATTTTGTTTTATTATCACGAAAACTAAACGCACGATTGAACGATAAAATCGAGAATTAAATTATTCGCGTTAGTAATTACGATTAATTCGTATTGATTGGCCATCGATAAAGAAAATCAATTAAATTATAAAATTACAATTAATTTTATAATTTAATTACAATTAAATTACGATTAATTTGACAAAATCAAATGCAATTAAAAGTTTGCCGCATGAATGCTCGACTGTCGTCGACTAAATCGAGCCGGTTACTCTTGTCCACAATGCAATAAAAAAAAAACGAAATTTTTTTTTTTTTTTTTTTAATAAGGTTCAGTATCACGTACCGAATTTCAATGAACAAAATGGTTACAAATTAAGGGAGCGGAAGTGCCGCCATTTTGAGGAAAACCGTATTGGCCAATATCTCCGTTACCGTGCACTTCAAGGCCAAAAATGATAATAACCTTTCTTGTAGATAATTGAATTTCCCATCTTTTTTTCAAAATAATTTTTTTTTTTATCACTTACCGTTTACGACTTATACGTTTAGTGTCGTTTCGTTCGGGTTGCCATCATAGAATGCAATGAAGATGTTCTTGCCAGCTTGCTCAACTTTCGCAGGTTATTTTTTGTTCTCAGTGAACATCTTCGTAATATTGGTTAAATTTTTTTGCTTCACAAGCGTTGTTAACATTTTCAATTTCCCAATATTGTACGTTGCTGACGTTGTATCACAACCACTAAAGGCATGAAGTGGGTAAGGTATTTTTTGCCGGTAAGAAGGTATTTATTGTTAATTATGTCAATATCATTAATATTTATATTCACTATATAAGAGTGAATAAATAAATTTTAACAGTCGTATAAGTCGTAAACGGTAAGTGATATAAAAAAAATCATTTAGAAAAAAAGATGGGAAATTCAATTGTCTGCAAGAAAGGTTATTACCATTTTTGGCCTAAAGTGCACGGTAACGGAGATATTGGCCAATACGTCTTTCCTCGAAATGGCGGCACTGCCACTTCCTTAATTTGTAACCATTTTGTTCATTTACATTCGGTACGTGATACTGAACCTAATTGAAAAAAAAAAAAAAAATTGTCGTTTATTTTTAATGCGCCACAATATTCCCTATTGATGGTACAATTTGTGGAAAAAATAATACCGAAGAATCGTTTTAAAGCATAAATATAATGTACAATGTTTTTTTCACCGAAGATTTCATTCTTATGGAAGAGAATTTTATTTTTTACAAACTTGTCGTCGTCCAGAACGACGCAAGAGGAATTGCAGAACTCGGAAGGCGTGCAACAGCCAGAAAGAGACAAAAACACAGAGCGAGAGAGAGAGAGAAAAAGAGACAGAGAGACAGAGAAAGAGAGAGATCGGAGTAGTCAGCAGTCGGGCAACGAACAGATATGAAATGAGTCACGCACGCCTACCTGAAAGTAGGACTCTCGATTCTCTGCTTCACGCTCGAAATATATATAAAAAGAGAGAGAAAGAGAGAGACCAGTATTTCGCGGTTATGATGATGGCGGTAGTCCTGGTGTGCGAATATATATATATTCGTACCGCCCTCTTCCTCGTTTAGACCGGAAGAACGATTGTTCTGCCGCGACGAATATCGCCGAGGCGAATCTTTCAACCGCTGGCTCGTCTCCGGCTATGGTCTTTTTTTTCCTCTCTCTCTCTCTCTCTCTCTCTCTCTCTCTCTCTGTACTTCGTCATTTTCAACCAACGCGCCGATATACGTATGTACAACCGACAGCATTGGTCGGTGCGCGACTTCGGCGATCTCCGATGTTAAGGGGGTTAGGACAGCGTTTTCTCAATGATTTTCATGAATTTTTTTATAGTATAAAAAATGAATATAATTTATTGAAACTTTGAGAATATTTTATACATATATTTAAGTATATATTATACAATTTTTGAAGAATTTCCTTGAAAAACACCGAAAATATTAGCGACCCCATATTGCAGGTCACAATCAGACTCAGCATTTTGCGTACATTCTGGAAGCCGCAATTTTCATCTGAAATGAAACGAGGTTGGAATTTACTTTTATTATATGTCTCTCTTCTATATGAACCTGAATGCTATCAAAAAAATAGAAAATTGAATTTTTTACAGGGGTCAAAGCAAAAAAGCATGATTTTTTGCCATTTTTTACAACTTTATTTGCAAAAAAAATTATTTTAAATAATGATAATATTCCGATTTTAGGTTCATATAGAGCGCAATACTATGAAGAAAGTAACTGCCAATTTTCAAAACGATTGGTTGAAAACTTTTGAAACTAGCGTGTACGCAAGTTCAAAAGAAGTCGTTTTCAGAAAAACGCGTTAGGAACACGTGGCGCGCTCGGGGCCTGAAGTAGAGCTTCTCACTTTAAAGGGGGAAATAGGGTTAGGACACCGTTTTCTCAATGATTTTCATGAATTTTTTTATAGTATAAAAAATGAATATAATTTATTGAAACTTTGAGAATATTTTATACATATATTTAAGTATATACAATAAAATTTTTGAAGAATTTCCTTGAAAAACACCGAAAATATCAGCGACCCCATATTGCAGGTCACAATCAAACTCAGCATTTTGCGTACATTCTGGAAGCCGCAATTTTCATCTGAAATCAAACGAGGTTGGAATTTACTTTTATTATATGTCTCTCTTCTATATGAACCTAAATGCTATCAAAAAAATAAAAAATTAAGTTTTTTACAGGGGTCAAAACGAAAAAGCATGATTTTTTGCCATTTTTTACAACTTTATTTGGAAAAAAAAATTATTTTTAATAATGATAATATTCCGATTTTGGGTTCATATAGAGCGCAATACTATGAAGAAAGTAACTGTCAATTTTCAAAACGATTGGTTGAAAAATTTTCAAACTAGCGTGTACGCAAGTTCAAAAAAAGTCGTTTTCAGAAAAACGCGTTTGAAAAAATAGGGTTAGGACAGCGTTTTCTCAATGGTTTCATGAGTTTTTTTATAGTATAAAAAATGAATATAATTTATTGAAACTTTGAGAATATTTTATACATATATTTAAGTATATACAATAAAATTTTTGAAGAATTTGCTTGAAAAACACCGAAATTATTAGCGACCCCACATTGCAGGTCACAATCAGACTCAGCATTTTGCGTACATTCTGGAAGCCGCAATTTTCATCTGAAATCAAACGAGGTTGAAATTTACTTTTATTATATGTCTCTCTTCTATATGAACCTGAAGGCTATCAAAAAAATAGAAAATTAAATTTTTTACAGGGGTCAAAACGAAAATGCTTGATTTTTTGCCATTTTTTACAACTTTATTTGGGAAAAAAAAATTATTTTAAATAATGATAATATTCTGATTTTGGGTTCATATAGAGCGCAATACTATGAAGAAAGTAACTGTCAATTTTCAAAACGATTGGTTGAAAAATTTTCAAACTAGCGTGTACGCAAGTTAAAAAAAAGTCGTTTTCAGAAAAACGCGTTTGAAAAAATAGGGTTAGGACAGCGTTTTCTCAATGGTTTCATGAGTTTTTTTATAGTATAAAAAATGAATATAATTTATTGAAACTTTGAGAATATTTTATACATATATTTAAGTATATACAATAAAATTTTTGAAGAATTTCCTTGAAAAACACCGAAATTATTAGCGACCCCATATTGCAGGTCACAATCAGACTCAGCATTTTGCGTACATTCTGGAAGCCGCAATTTTCATCTGAAATCAAACGAGGTTGGAATTTACTTTTATTATATGTCTCTCTTCTATATGAACCTGAATGCTATCAAAAAAATTGAAAATTAAATTTTTTACAGGGGTCAAAACGAAAAAGCTTGATTTTTTGCCATTTTTTACAACTTTATTTGGGAAAAAAAAATTATTTTAAATAATGATAATATTCCGATTTTGGGTTCATATAGAGCGCAATACTATGAAGAAAGTAACTGTCAATTTTCAAAACGATTGGTTGAAAAATTTTCAAACTAGCGTGTACGCAAGTTCAAAAAAAGTCGTTTTCAGAAAAACGCGTTTGAAAAAATAGGGTTAGGACAGCGTTTTCTCAATGGTTTCATGAGTTTTTTTATAGTATAAAAAATGAATGTAATTTATTGACACTTTGAGAATATTTTATACATACATTTTAGTATATACAATAAAATTTTTGAAGAATTTCCTTGAAAAACACCGAAGATATTAACGATCCCATATTGCAGGTCACAATCAGACTCAGCATTTTGCGTACATTCTGGAAGCCGCAATTTTCATCTGAAATCAAACGAGGTTGGAATTTACTTTTATTATATGTCTCTCTTCTATATGAACCTAAATGCTATCAAAACAATAGAAAATTGAATTTTTTACAGGGGTCAAAACGAAAAAGCATGACTTTTTGCCATTTTTTACAACTTTATTTGCAAAAAAGAAATTATTTTAAATAATGATAATATTTCGATTTTAGGTTCATATAGAGCGCAATACTATGAAGAAAGTAACTGCCAATTTTCAAAACGATTGGTTGAAAACTTTTGAAACTAGCGTGTACGCAAGTTAAAAAAAAGTCGTTTTCAGAAAAACGCGTTTGAAAAAATAGCAAAATGCTGAGTCTGATTGTGACCTGCAATATGGGGTCGCTAATATCTGCGGTGTTTTTCAAGGAAATTCTTCAAAAATTTTATAGTATATACTTAAATATATGTATAAAATATTCTCAAAGTTTCAATAAATTATATTAATTTTTAATACTATAAAAAAATTCATGAAAATCATTCGAACTAGCGTGTACGCAAGTTCAAAAAAAGCCGTTTTCAGAAAAATGCGTTTGAAAAAATAGCGCGCTCGGGGCCTGAAGGAGAGCTACTCGCTTTAATGGCTTATAACAATAGAACGAGTCGAAATTTTCATTAAAAATTTTGGGAACATACTTTTCAATAGTTTTACTAACAATTTATGAAATAAAAAAAAAATCGATTTTTTGAACGGTCTAACCCTATTTCCCCCCTTAAGGGCTCACAAACCCCTGAAATTTTCAAAAAATCGATTTTTTTGTACAGATTTTTAATCTCTATACTTTTATAAATTAAAAAAAAAACTTTAAGAAAATTCCACTTCGTTACAAAGTTATGACAATAAATGTGACCGGACATCGGGCTTGGGACGGCAACCTACCAAAAACACGTTTTTCTCGAAACTATATTTTCAGACAGAGTCAGCACGATAACTCAGTCAATTTTGATTATATTTTAACTTTTTTTTTTTTTAAATCGTGATAATTATATTGTCTATAGTCTGACGAGAGGTTTTTTTAAATTTTTTGTTTGGACAATTTTTTTATAAATTATTAAACATTAATTTTAGTGGTTCTTTTAAATTCCATACTTAAGTTTGAAATACTGTAATTTCGTTATTTTTGAAAGAGAAAAAAAAATCTTCCGTCCCACCATTATTACTACATTATTTCATTAGATTCTTTTTTATTTTTGCACATTGGGCAATTTTTGGTGAAGTTATGAGGTCGACAAGGAGGCCCCATGGTAGTCCGTTCATCCGTTCATCGGTAGTCCATTCATACCCGTAAAAAATAATGTTAATATAAATAGAAAAAATACTTTAATTTTTTTTCTTATAGTTGAAAAGTTAATAAAAAATGTGGAATCAATAATTTAATTTTTTTTTCACTATGTAATCTTTGTAATAATTTTTCGAACTACTCGGTTTTCAGCGCGTGCAGGGGTATGTGAGTCCTTAAGGTAGTTCATTTAGGTTGTTTATTTATTTATTTATTTACTTATTCGTTTATTTATTTCCTTGTTTATCGATTGCTTTTTCACAAAGAGCGTTGAAAGATAACACGTACCCTTTGTTAACGGCATTTTTTAACGAAAAATTCATCAATTCTCTCGGATTTTGTGAACACTTTGAAAATTTTTGCTCGGAGTATATTTGCTCTCTGGTTTTTTTTTTTCCTGAAATCATTAATGATTTTTTATATACATTGATTATCATTGAAGTGCGGTCGATGAGATTGAATTTTGCGAAAATCTGCGCGAGTGTTTTCCGTTTTTGTGAAATTTTTCATTTTCCCAATTGGATCAAATATTCGCGTGGGTTCGGGTGACCTTTGGATATTTTTTTTTTTCCGTTATCGATACGCCAGACATCGTTTTTTTTTCTACTCTCTTTTTTTATGTACGAGAACTCCTTAATTCAGCAAACCTTCGTTTGCGGCAGGTTTCCCTATGAAAATGTGTACAAACAATTTTCAAGAGCTTAGTGCTCAATTTATCCGATTGTGGGCACTTAAGCTTTTCTAAGCCTCTTCACAAAAAAAAAAAAAATACCCTACCTCGTTCTATGTAATAGGTGAAAATATGTGTACGTCTATGCGTTTCTTACGTATCTGGGACGTTCTCGTGGCGATTTAGAGGGAGTTTATACATTTATTTAAGCCGAGCAGTACGGGATACCCGGGCAAAATGGCTCCCCGGGGTCAACATGGCCCCCCTGGGGCAAAATGGTCGCCCCGGAGCAAAAGGAATCCCTCTAAATTAAGGTATTAGTCTGGTAACTTAAGACGATTTTCATGTCTTTTTTGGAGGGAGTTTTTTTGTAGGAAAATAAAAATGAATCGTTTTGGATATTTAGGATGTTTTTATTTACATATTAAAGATGCAAAAAAAAATTTGTTCGAAAAAATTTAATCGTTTATTATTATTATTATTATTGATCGAAGTTGGCACGTCGAAAAAAAAGCGCGTGGGTGGCCCCGGTGATTTTGGCTCTTGATGTTATCTGAAATAAAAAATTCTTGATAATTCTTAATCTATAGACATGTCATTCTGGTCGGAACTACTGAAGTTAAATTTCATGGATAAATAACAAAATGGCGGGCAAAATAAAAGGACTTTTTTTTTCCAAAGTCCGCCATTTCGTTATTTATCCATGAAATTTAACTTCAGTAGTTCCGACCAGAATGACATGTCTATAGATTAAGAATTATCAAGAATTTTTTATTTCAGATAAGATCAAGAGCCAAAATCACCGGGGCCACCCACGCGCTTTTTTTTTCGGGGTGCCAACTTCGATCAATTATAATAATAATAATAAACTATTAAATTTTTTCAAACAAATTTTTTTTGTATCCTTAATATGTAAATAAAAACATCCTAAATATTCAAAACGATTCATTTTTATTTTCCTGCAAAAAAACGCCCTCCAAAAAAGACATGAAAATCGGCATAAGTTACCAGACTACTACCTTAAAGCAGAGCCTCTTTCACGAGGAAATGGAATTGAAATTTGTTTAATTTAAGAATTATAATTATAATGCACGCGCACATAAAAAAATTAGGGACCTCACACGCAAAAGCTGCGGACATCGAGACGTTTCTTTTTCGAAAACCACAATTCACCGACGAAAAATGTTAAAAAAACAATTTTCCCCCTCTTTTTCAACTATTAGAAAAAAAATTTTTTTAAATTTTTCTCAAATATGAACATTATTTTGTACGGGTATAAATGGACTACTGATGAAAACCGTGGCGCCTCCTTGTCGACATCATAACTCCACCAAAAATTATCCAATCTGCAAATATCGAAAACAATCTAGTAAAATAATGTAGTAGTAATAGCCTGTCGGAGAGATTTTTATTTCTCCAAAAATAAAGTAATTACAGTATTTCAAACTTAAGTATGCAAATTTAAAAAAAAATTAGTGTTTAATATTTTATAAATAATTGTTCAACAAAAAAAATTAAAAAAACCTCTCGTCAGACTATAGAGAAAATAATTACCAAGATTTAAAAAAAACAAAAAAGTTGAAAAATATTAAAAATCGACTGAGTTATCGTGCCGATACCGTGTAAAAACATAGTTTCGAGAAAACCGCGTTTAAAAAATGTCAATATTTAAAAAAATAGAAATTTTTTTTTTTTTCATACAGTTGAAAAGTTAATAAACAATGTGAAATCATCAATAAAAATTTTTTTTTCACCATATAATTTGTATAATAATTTTTCAAATTTACTCGGTTTTCAGCGCGCGCACGGGTATGTGAGCCCTTAACGCTATTGGCATTGATTTTAGGAGCGTTATTTCATCAGGTGGTCCATAATGCCCCGTCCTCTGCCCTAATACTATACGCAGCTTAGATTGAGAAGATGTAAAGTTGTAAATATTCGTCTTCGTCGTTTTCAACGTGGGCGTGGGTGTGTTTGTCAATTTACAGGCGTAGGGGTAGAGGGTGCAGCATCGAAGCGTTGGAGGGTTTGAGGGCAGTAGAACTGGCTGGCCTAGAATGTTCACTAACATGCGGAGCACCCTGCAAACCGTTCCCGAGTCTGTGCCCACCGACCGCGTCACAAACTCAAAAGTAAGTTCCGATCATTTCCGGCGCGATGACATGGCATGTTGAATTTTTTTTCTTTTTATATAATAAATTATTATTATGTGCATAGTGTAATGGATAAGGGCGTATAGTTATCGTATATCGTCTAGCCGCGAAACATTGGGAAATGTCGTGGCTACGAATTTATGTATGTGTATATATATATATATATATATATTTTTTTAAACAATTTTTTTACATTATTCCGCGGTTTACCGAGTTGTGCGGTGTTGTTACGCATATCAGTACTTTCACGTAACGAGAACCGTGTTGAAATTGCGAAAATAAAGCACCAATCGTCCTTTCACAACGTTGATTGAATTGTTTTTTTTTTTATATATTTTTTCATCATTTGTTAAATAATTTTTATCATGTAAATATATTTTTTTGTACATTTTTTTCTCCGCTATTCCGCGGGTTACCGACTTGCAGGGTGTTGTTACGCGTAGCAGTAACTTCACGTAACGATAACCGCGTTAAAATTGCGAAAATAAAGCACCAAACGATTTCGCACAACGCTGATTGAATTAATTTTTTTTTTTTATTTACCTTTATTTTAATACATCATTTGTGAATTAATTTTGATCATATAAATATTTATTTATTTATTCATTTCTGAAAATGTTATTATTTAACGTTTAATAACACACCCACGACGTTTCCCATCCGCGATTGTTGGGTCGATTACCGCGTGGCTTTTTTTCTTTTTTTTTTTTTTTCTTCTTCTCACAAACTATAATATGCGTTCACGTGAGAAATTCAATGTTCGATGCTCAAGCTATGTAATCGTTGGTGAAACATATATTTTATATATACATTTATTGTATCTGTAACAGTGTATTATAATAACGTTACACTTTTGCTGTCGGGGGGAGGGACACGCGTGATCTCTTTAAGAGCTACTGCTTCGTGACGTCCTTCGGGCCTATAATGGTATAAGGCACGCTCAAGTGTTGCTCCATATCCATATACAAACATATTACATGTGCAAATATATAGATAGAGAATAATCAATGTATACATATTTATTATGTATTTATTTATACATATATAATACGTGTATACATTTCACTCATTTTATGTACATATATATATATACTGGACGGGGTCTTCGCCCCGCTGCGCGCTCCGCGCGCCAACCCCCGTGTTCCCCTCCCTCCCAAACACAAACCCAAGAGGGGTGGTGGTTTCTTCTCGGTATGACCGAAAATGGCCGCCAATGCACCACTCCATTTGCGGTCAGCTTCACCAAATAGGCAAGGTCATTCCCGTACCGTGAAGCTGAACCCGCTGATAATGGCCGCAAATACAGTAGCGCATTTGCGGTCATTTTCGGCGGAGTGAGCTTTACCAAACGGGTTAGAGTCACCCCGTACGGTGAAGCTGCCCGTTTTCTCTTTATCATAATGGAAAAAACGGTTAGGTTCACTAAGCGGGCAAGGTCAACTTCACTAAACGGGCAAGGTCAACTTCACTAAACGGGCAAGGTCAACTTCACTAAACGAGCAAGGTCAACTTCACTAAACGGGCAAGGTCATTCCCGTTCGGCGAGGTCACCTTCACCAAACGGGTAACGGTCGCGCCGTGCGGTGAAGCTGACCGTTTTCCCTTTACCACAAAGGAAAAACGGTCGGCTTCACCAAATGGGCAAGGTCATTCCCGTTCGGCGAGGTCAACTTCACCAAATGGGCAAGGTCATTCCCGTTCGGCGAGGTCAGCTTCACTAAACGGGTTACGGTCGCCCCGTGCGGTGAAGTTGGCCGTTCCCCTTTGACACAATGGAAAACGGCCGGCTTCACCAAATGGGCAAGGTCATTCCCGTTCAGCGAGGTCAGCTTCACTAAACGGGTTACGGTCGCCCCGTGCGGTGAAGTTGGCCGTTCCCCTTTGACACAATGGAAAAACGGCCGGCTTCACCAAATGGGCAAGGTCATTCCCGTTCAGCGAGGTCAGCTTCACTAAACGGGTTACGGTCGCCCCGTGCGGTGAAGTTGGCCGTTTCCCCTTTACCATAATAGAAAACGGTCGGCTTCACCAAATGGGCAAAGTCATTTCCGTTCGGCGAGGTCAGCTTCACTAAACGGGTTACGGTCGCCCCGTGCGGTGAAGTTGGCCGTTCCCCTTTAACACAATGGAAAAACGGCCGGCTTCACCAAATGGGCAAAGTCATTTCCGTTCGGCGAGGTCAACTTCACTAAACGGGTTACGGTCGCCCCGTGCGGTGAAGTTGGCCGTTCCCCTTTGACACAATGGAAAACGGCCGGCTTCACCAAATGGGCAAGGTCATTCCCGTTCAGCGAGGTCAGCTTCACTAAACGGGTTACGGTCGCCCCGTGCGGTGAAGTTGGCCGTTTTCCCTTTGACATAATGGAAAGAACGGTCGGCTTCACCAAATGAACAGGGCCAACTTCACCAAACGGGCAAGCTCATTGGCGTACGGTGAAGCTGACCCCGCCGAACACGACTGCAAATGCGGTGGTGCATTTGCGATAATTTCCGGCGCGGTCAGTTTCATCAAACGGGCAAGGTCATTCCCGTGCGCTGAAGTTGACCCTCCTCAACTCTTGTTCACGGCGGCGGCGATATATTTATATAATGTAGAGAGATATATATATATAATACTAACGACGTTAATATTATCCTCTGGTTTAATCGATATTCATATTCCCGTTGTGCAATTCGTCCGCGAGGTGAATTGTAACCTCCGCAAGAGAGAGAGAGAGAGAGACACTCGTGCGCGAAGAAGAATCAATCCGTTAGCGTCGTCTCGTCCGAGCTCACTCGCACGTGAGCCACGTCGATAGTTTTTGTTTGTCACTAGTGTTACATTATACGCGGTATTCCGTTTTATCATCAACGCATTAACATCAAATCCAAAACGCGATTATCTGCGAATCCGGGCCCATTAAAAAGCAGCAGCGCCTCTTTTCTACAGAAACAAAATTCCATAGAAACAAGATTGAAAATTTCGGTTTAACACACTAAACGTACCAAGCGGGGGTCAAATGACCCCTTTCAAAATTGACTTCAAACTCGTACATTCGTTGTTATTTCTCTCGCTCATCTGACTTTTTGTAAATTTATTTGATTATTTTATTAGAAATCAGAAATTATGTTAGGAATTATTTCCTTCAATAATTCAAAATTTCTTTCTAAAAATCAATGTCCATTTCATAAGGAGTCAAATGACCCCTTATCGTGCCGGTACGTTTGCTCTTAATAAGACAATTTGCCAAACCCGTCTTTTTGTTTATCTTTTCCATTTATCGATGGGAATTGATGGAAAAAAAATGAAAGTACTCTCGGAACGAATTCGCGAAATAAAAATCGATCCACTTCACGCGGTATGCATCATTGCGAATATACGCGAGCGAGCAACTTCGGCGTGCACTTAACGGTGCGTAGCCACGCTTCGATAATAATGTGCGTACGTTCGAGAGAGCGCGAAGAGAGAAATGAGCCATCGCGCGAGAGTGCAACGTCAAAATCGTACGTACAGCGCTGTTCGCGATGTTGGTCGTGGTGTAAACGCGTTACGGTAAGACCTTCAATGGTAAACCGAGAGAACTCTCGTCTTGTAGTTGTATCAACACACTATCCTCCTCGCTCGCTTTGCTCTCGCGAAGTTTCCCCGGGTGGACACGAGAGTCAATCAAACGCTTTCTACGTCCTCGATTCTTTTTTTTTCTTCTCTTTTTTTTTCTTCTCTTTTTTTTTCTTTCTCAACTTCGTACTTCGGTGAAATAATAATAATTCGTGCCAAACGCTTTTACCGTTGAGAATTGAGGACAGGTTAAAAACAAAATGAGCGCAGATCGAATTGTGGACCGGTGCGGATTTGGAAATTTGACTTTACAATTTGGGATACGAAAATATTTAATTCCTGAAGATTTTACAATTTTTTCTATGAAAGAAAGTCATTTCCATCGGGTTATCAATTTCTTTCGTCGAGAGGGAAAAAAAGATTATTTTTGCGAATGAAAACAAATCACGTCGAAAATTCCAAGCGAACGTCTTTTCAAAATGATTTTCCGCTGGCGTAAACAGATATTCGGATCGATGCACAAAAAATTGTAAAAAGAATCCAATTTTTAAACGTTTATTTTCCTTTTATCAAAGTGCATATTTTCGTACAATTTTTTTTTAATTTCCATATTATTATTTGTTCACTTGTTCGCGGAGACGTTTTAATCAATCGCTCGTTTCGGATTTTTTATACGTTTCTTTTTTTTTAGCAATTTAAAAAAGTTAGAGAGCACCCCCTTCCCATTGATTTGGCAGAAGAATAGTAAATGTTTCGTCGGAACTGTACTGAATTATTTTTCCAAGCAACTTTCACCTGAATTTCCGTAATACAACGCGAATGAAAATTTCATTAAAGTAATTTTATAAAATAATGAATTCACATTGAATACATTTTTTGTATTGAATACATTTTACATGAATCCTCGATCAAAGGACAATTTAGCGTGGCTTCCCTCATCGAAAATATTGTAAAGACGAATTCTTTCTTCGTATTTATTATTTTCTGGTTTTAAATGTCAATCCAGTATATCCTCATTGAAGGTATACTCGGATTACACGTCAGTGGTATGAAGAAAAAAAATCAACAATAGCGTATAATTATCCTCGCTGAGAGAATCGAGCGAAAGGTAATGAAGTCTCGTCGTCGAGTTGTTACGGCGTATCACCGTTAGATGGCGATCGAAGCCTGTTCGCGCGCGAGAGTGCGCGAGAGTCACTAGCGCGGCGAGCGGTTGCGCGCGCTTCTGGGATAATGTACAACGAACGGTGGGGGGAAAAAAAAAGGAGAGAAACGGTAATATATACCCGGTACAGCTCGTATATATACTCTTAGCTTCTGTTTGGATCGAGTGCCTCGTTCGACGAGATACGTGAAAACAAACCGTGCGCCATCGCGGTGTAGAGCTCTGAGAAGGCGAATTTGCTTTTCGCGTATCTAATCTCACTGGGCGTGTAGACGATTTTAGTCACTTGCCAATCTTTAACAATAAACATATAGTACAATCAATAGAGAATATTGTGCATTAAAAATAAAGGAATTTTTTTTTTTTTTTTTTAATTAGGTTCAGTATCACGTACCGAATGTGAATTAACAAAATGGTTACAAATTAAGGGAGCGGAAGTGCCGCCATTTTGAGAAAAACCGTATTGGCCAATATCTCCGTTACCGTGCACTTTAGGCCAAAAATGGTAATAACCTTTCTTGTTGATAATTGAATTTCCTATCTTTTTTTCTGAATGATTTTTTTTGTATCAGTTACCGTTTACGACTTGTACGACTGTTGAAATTTATTTATTCACTTTTTCACCTGTATCTCTCCTAATAATTGTTTAAACAATAAAATGCTAATAACTTATCTTTTAAATCCATAAATTTCCCACACCTTTTTATCAAAACTTTTTTGTCTAAAGTTAATATTCTCAAAGGTATTACGCGTTTTCATTGGCCTTGCACCCAGTAGCGCAACATTGAACGCGTTATAACTTTGAAAATATTAATTTTAGACAAAAAAGTTTTTAATAAGAGTTGTGGAAAATGCATGGATTTAAAAGATGAGTTATTAGGATTTTATTGTTTAAACAATTATTGGGAGAGATACAGGTCAAAAAGTGAATAAATGCATTTTAACAGTCGTATAAGTCGTAAACGGTAAGTGATACGGAAAAAATTATTTAGAAAAAAAGATGGGCAATTCAATTATCTACAAGAAAGGTTATTATCGTTTTTGGCCTAAAGCGAGGTACTGCGACGAGAGACACTTCTTTGTGAATTCACGTCTCTTCCAACTTCTTTACGGAATATTAATATGCAGATTGAACGACGTGAAAGATTCGTTATTCTTGCGAGAAGCCTTTTCGCGGCGCTGCTTATGCGGGCATTACGCGAACTACCGATGAGACGAAAGAGATTCAAGAAATTTCGGAGAATAACAATTTATTAAATTTAAACACACTAAAATCGGTGCGCGCACCGATTTCTTCCATCTTCCTTTTTCAATTCTTCGTCTCTTTTTTTTTTTTTTTTTTTTCAATTTAATCGTTCATTTATCTAATGTTTACCGCGATGATAAGTAATTTCAGGGATTATTGTACATTAGGGTGGGTCGAATAAAATGACTAATTTTTTTTTTCCTCGATATAATGAAAAATGTATTGTTTGGCATCTCAAAAAAAAAACCCTCTGCAAGTATGAGCTCTTCATATTTAAATTAAGAGGTCCCTCACCGCGAATTTTCATTTCCCATTTAAATAACATGGAAACATTTTTTTTTTAACTTTGGAATTTTATTGGACTCAAACCGTTGATGTTACGAGAGTTTTTTAGCACATTTTTGTAGAACATTTGATGCTCTACAAAAAAGCTCTCTTGTGTCTAATCGATAAAAGTAACGGTACAAAAAATAATCGGTCATAATTAGCTTTGGATTCTTTCATATTTGTTTGAAAACAATTAGTAATTTATTAGTAGTATATTAGTATATTAGTAGAATATTAGTAGTATATATTAGTAGTATATATTAGTAGTATATATTAGTAGTATATTTATTCATATTGATAACTAAAATTTTTAAAAATTTGAAATTTATGTACTAATAAACGAGATAAGTAGAATCCAGAGGTAATTATCACCGATTATTTTTTGTACGGTTACTTTTATCGATTAGACACAAGAGAGCTTTTTTGTAGAGCATCAAATGTTCTACAAAAATGTGCTAAAAGACTCTCATAACATCAACGGTTTAAGTCTAATAAAATTCCAAAGTAAAAAAAAAATGTTTCCATGTTATTTAAATGGGAAATGAAAATTCGCGATAAGGTATATTAGTAGTATATTAGTATATTAGTAATATATTAGTAGTATATATTATTAATATATTAGTATATATTAGTAGTATATATTAGTAATATATTAGTAGTATAGATTAGTAGTATATATTAGTAGTATATTTATTCATATTGATAACTAAAATTTTTTTTCGATTTGAAATTTATGTACTAATAAACGAGATAAGTAGAATCCAGAGGTAATTATCACCGATTATGTTTTGTACGGTTACTTTTATCGATTAGACACAAGAGAGCTTTTTTTGTAGAGCATCAAATGTTTTACAAAAATGTGTTAAAAGACTCTCCCAACATCAACGGTTTAAGTCTAATAAAATTACAAATTAAAAAAAAATGTTTCCATGTTATTTAAATGGGAAATGAAAATTCGCGTTGAGGGACCTCTTAATTTAAATATGAAGGGCTTATACTTGCAGAGGGTTTTTTTATCGAGGAAAAAAAAATTAGTCATTTTATTTGACCCACCATATTGTACATAACCTCGAACTAGCACCTCTCGTTACTTATTCGTTTGTTTATTTCATTGTTTATCGATTGCTTTTTAACAAAGAGGGCTGAAAGAAAGCACGTACCCTTTATTCACGGCAATTTTTTTCGAAACATTCATCAAGTCTCTCGAATATTGTGTGAACACTTCGAAAATTTTTGCTCGGAGTACGTTTGCTTTCTGTTTTTTTTTTTTTTCGTGAAATCGACAATGATTTTTGATATACATTGATAATCATTGAAGCGTGGTCGATGAGATTGAATTTGGATTGAATCAATTATTAATTAGACTTTGAAAAAAGTACATAATACTTCTTTTTATCCGTTCGTACCTCAACGAACTTTTCTCCTTTTTTTTTTTCATTAAAAATTCCTACGACATAATTTCGGAACGTTCAACGATCTCGAGGCGGCGAAAATTTTTTTTTAACTCAAAATCGTCGTCGGGCACATCGAGTTATTATTATTATTAATATTATTTCCCCTGTAAAAGAGAAAAATCAAATGAAGAAGAGAACAAAAACAAGCGTTGAAGTTCTGAAAAAGGCGCGGTGGGCAACCGGCGAAGAACTCTGGTCTCTCGAAGCGTTCAACAATCCGAGCGCGCTCCCCGCTCCGAGGGACATATCGGGGGACCCGGTCTCGAGGAGCATCGCTATATGGGCGACACGACGCACAGGGGCCCCGAAGTCTGTCCCCGTAGGCCCATAAATGGTTGCGGCGCAAAGAGGGACTCGGGGACGGGAAATATAATCGTTCGTACGGTCTACGAGAAGGCGCAAGACGAGTTTTCCCGCGCGCTCGTACGTTGGTATACCTGTTTATAAGATAGTCCAGTCATTATATACATTTGGAAAGGCCAACGAACCGAAAGTGCTGATTTTTGGATATTGTGTGTGGGGGGGGGCTTTGAAAAGCTTAATTTCAAATTGTCGACCAAGATTTCCTATGTGCGTTCTCTGCCATCTTGAAATAAGTGTTAAATTTTGTTTTTTTGCAATAACTCGGCTCTCCGTCGAGATACGAAAATTTCGATGGGATACTTTTTTGTTGCTTCTTTTACGCTCTACAATTTGAGTCATATACATTTTTCACCTACCGTTCATCGTTGTTGAGATATCGAACGAGAAAGTAAAAAATTCAGGTAGTGAAACTTGTTTTTGGCTGTGTGCACGTTTATATACACACATGTATATAAATCGTCGGGCGAGCATGAACAACGTACGAATCACCGCACAAAGAGGAGACGGCAAGAATGAGCCGCGACTGTGAAACATATGAAAATATATATATATATATATTTTCATGTTTGCTTTTTTACCAACTTACTTTTTTCTTAGATACTTTTTTACGTAAATTTGACAAAAAATTGTAAAATCATATTTAACAATCTTTAAAAATATTTTGGTGGTCTTTGTGGAAAAAAATATATTTTTACTTTCTCGTTCGATATCTCAACAACGATGAACGGTAGGTGAAAAATCTATATGACGTAAATTGTAGAGCGTAAAAAAAGCAACATAAAAGTATCTCATCGCAATTTTCGTATCTCGACGGAGAGACAAGTTGGAAATCAAAAAACCGATTTTTGCAAAAAAAAAAATCCGGCTAATTTGTTGCTTTAAATTTAATGATTATTGGAAAAAAAAAAAAAGCTCTCGACAATACCTGGTGAATTATGTGAAGAAGTACTGTGCAAAATTTCAAAACGATTGGTCCAGTAGATTTTGAGTTCGCGGACTTCAAAAATGACAAGTTTCAGAAAAACGCTTTAAAGTTTCCACACCGGAAAACCGGTCCGGAGCAACGGACGCTCAAATCCTCATAACTCCGTTAATTTTGCTCCAATCGTCTTGAAATTTTGACACAATATTCTTGAGATGTTATACATTCATTTTTAAAAATGAAAAAAAAAATACAAACAAAAAAGGTTTAAATACTTTACCCCGCCCTTAAGGGGTGACATACCCCTGCGCGCGCTGAAAACTGAGTAAATTTGAAAAATGATTATAAAGGTCATATGGTGAAAAAAAAATTAAATTGTTGATTTTACATTTTTCATTAACTTTTCGACTATGAGAAAAAATAACGCACGTAAAGAATTTATAAGAATTGTTCTTTCGGAGTTGTTGTTGTTTTATTATTATTATTATTATTATTATTATTATTATTATTATTATTATTATTATTATTTTTCTAGAATTTTCTGCAAATTGTACAGCGAAGCTTGTCAAAAACATTTTCCAACTTTTCGGTAAAACATTTGGACTATTTCCAAGTTTTTACGGTTTGTTATTTTTTTTATTTTTATTATTTTATTTTTATTGCTTGGTTAATGGAAAAATGGCTAAAAAGGGTACCACAACATTTTTATTCATTCGATATCATTATTATTATTATTTTATTTTTTCAATAATTTCCGAATTAACGGAATAATTTTGCCGAAACAATTGTGCGACATTTCAGATAATTTTTTTTCGTCAGTTTTCATTATTTTTAGCTTTTTAATTTTTCTTTGTTCCAAAGTTATAACTTTTCGAGTTTTTTACCTGCGGCCCTTTCCAATTCATTTTCTCGATTACAATTAATTTGCGTCGGAATTAGGAATTCGGAACGAACGACAATTTGATGGTCCCGGGCAATTTTCGAACAATCAATTAAAGGCGATAAATCGAATTTTCACACGCTTATTGGTAATCTCCCGTTACGGTTTCGATACAACACGGTATTCTCTCGTCTATGTTATCCTTTGCTCTTCAGCGGTACCGAACATCGAACGAGCGAGTCGCGAATGCCGGGGCGGGGGCACCCGGCGCCATCTGCCAATGCCAATATAACTCGCTCGCTTCGCACTGATTGCCAATTTACTTCGGCGAGCCTCGCGATCCGTATATCCATCACCAAAACGAAACTTTATGGATGTACGTGTGTATCCAGCGGCATTAGAGCGGCAACAAAGAAAGATATCTGTCGAGGTTCCGAAGAATTTTTTTTTTTTTTCTTTCATAAGAATGATTTAATTAATCCGAATCATTCGTTAAAAATATTAAGGCAGGCTATGGCCACGATAGCGGATATAAAATCATGTGCACAATTAACATTTTTTTTTTTGTATGATAAAACGATTTATTTATAAAACTAATTGCACATCTATTTAGTATAAATATCAAGCTAAGAAAAACAAATTTTTTTGTGTTTTTTTGTTATACAAAATGGCCGACTACTGCTGTTTGCTTTTGGCGCTCAGCGGCGTGACATTTGGCATCCACAATTTTTGGCCTAGAAAAAAAATTAAAAAATTCTCGTTAATCTACATCAGAATACCTAGTGAAGTACATACGGAAATTGAGAAATATTGTTTTATTCGAATATTGTATGCGTTTGAACTTGAAAGACGAATTTCCAGTTAAAAATATCGAATGAAACTGCTCATAAAGTGAAAAGTTTTTAATTAATCAGAAATTCCGTACGTGCTTCTCTGCGAAATGCAATTAGAAACGTAATTTGAAAATCTGAAGTCAATCGGGTAAAAATTGTCAGAGTTATTTATGACGCAACGCGCTCGGGTACTCTATGGCCGTGCCAAATGTAGGCTTACGTTATACGCTCAAAGGCGGTGAAAAAAAATGTTTCTCGCTATAAATCGAATAGTAAATTATTTCTATGATGATAAAGCATCGTTTAAGCAAAAGAAAACATCTATTTTTTGAAAATTCTACTCTGGTCGTACCTCTTAAGGGAGGAAATAGGGTTAGGACAGCGTTTTCTCAATGATTTTCATGAATTTTTTTATAGTATAAAAAATAAATATAATTTATTGAAAATTTGAGAATATTTTATACATATATTTAAGTATATACTATAAAATTTTTGAAGAATTTCCTTGAAAAACACCGAAGATATTAGCGACCCCCATATTACAGGTGACAATCAGACTCAGCATTTTGCGTACATTCTGGAAGCCGCAATTTTCATCTAAAAATCAAACGAGGTTGGAATTTACTTTTATTATATGTCTCTCTTCTATATGAACCTAAATGCTATCGAAAAAATAGAAAATAGAATTTTTTACAGGGGTCGAAACAGAAAAGCATGATTTTTTGCCATTTTTTACAACTTTATTTGCGAAAAAAAAATTATTTTCAATAATGATAATATTCCGATTTTAGGTTCATATAGAGCGCAATACTATGAAGAAAGTAACTGCCAATTTTCAAAACGATCGGTTGAAAACTTTTCAAACTGGCGTGTACGCAAGTTAAAAAAAAGTCGTTTTCAGAAAAACGCGTTTCAAAAAAATAGCAAAATGCTGAGTCTGATTGTGACCTGCAATATGGGGACGCTAATATCTGCGGTGTTTTTCAAGAAAATTCTTCAAAAATTTTGTAGTTTATGCTTAAATATATGTATAAAATATTCTCAAAGTTTCAATAAATTATATTCATTTTTTATACTATAAAAAAATTCATGAAAATCATTGAGAAAACGCTGTCCTAACCCTATTTCCCCTTTTAATGGCTTATAACAATAGAACGAGTCGGAATTTTCATTAAAAATTTTGGGAACATATTTTTCAATAGTTTTACTAACAATTTATGAAATAAAAAAAAATCGATTTTTTGAACCGTCTAACCCTATTTCCCCCCTTAAGGTATTAGTCTGGTAACTTAAGCCGATTTTCTTGTCTTTTTTGGAGGGCGTTTTTTTGTCGGAAAATAAAAATGAATCGTTTTGGATATTTAGGATGTTTTTATTTAAATATTCAAGATTAAAAAAAAAAAATTTTGAAAAAATGTAATAGTTTATTATTATTATTATTATTATTATTATTATTATTATTGATCGAAGTTGGCACCTCGAAAAAAAAGCGCGTGGGTGGCCCCGGTAATTTTGGCTCTTGATGTTATCTGAAATCAAAAATTCTTGATAATTCTCAATCTATAGACATGTCATTCTGGTCGGAACTACTGAAGTTAAATTTCATGCATAAATAACAAAATGGCGGACTTTGGAAAAAAAACTTTTTTTTCCAAAGTTAAATTTCATGGATAAATAACAAAGTGGCGGACTTTGTAAAAAGAAGTTTTTTTTCCAAAGTCCGCCATTTTGTTATTTATCAATGAAATTTAACTTCAGTAGTTCCGACCAGAATGACATGTCTATAGATTAAGAATTATCAAGAATTTTTCATTTCAGATAACATCAAGAGCCAAAATCACCGGGGCCACCCACGCGCTTTTTTTTCGAGGTGCCAACTTCGATCAATAATAATAATAATAATAGACGATTAAAATGTTTCAAACAAATTTTTTTTGGTATCTTTAATATGTAAATGAAAACATCCTAAATATCCAAAACGATTCATTTTTATTTTCCTACAAAAAAACGCCCTCCAAAAAAGACATGAAAATCGGCTTAAGTTACCAGACTACTACCTTAGGCAAAAGAAAACATCTATTTTTTGAAAATTCTACTCTAGTCATACCCCTTAATGGAAAACTTGTCCGATAATGTGTTACATATGTTCGTAAAAGATTGTACTAATATAATAGGCGAATGAATGAAAAAATACAATTCTTTGGTCTTCCTATTCCTCTTGAGGGCTAACACCACTCTAGCGGCAGAAAAAAAGGCTTAACTTTGACGATTTATTTTTTGGAGTTTTGAAAAAAGGAATAGGATTTCTTTTCAGAGGGTTTCTTTAATGCATATTGAAGTATGAAAAAACATTTTTTTATTATCATTTTGATACAAAATGGCGGCGACAGAGTCCATCTTGAAAATCGTCTTTTTTTTTTAAACACCTTGACGGGAGGACGGTTTTCTCGTAAAGTATAAGACCCGGAACAGAAAACCAAGAAATTTTGTAATCTATATACTGTTGGCTATGGGACTGCGTAGTGGTTTTTTTTTCATCAAATTTTGTAGAAATGGTGCACTTTTGAAAAAATTAATCGATTTTTTGCCAAGAAAAAGCGGTAAATTGTTTATAAAACAAAAAGTTTACGTTAAATCAAAAAACGGCTACGCACTCCGATAGAGAATGTAATTGTGAAGCTACTATCAAATTTTCAAATCGAGCCATGCACCGCTGTTCAAGTAATACGTCCTCCCAGTTTGAAAAAGACGATTTTCAAGATGACCTCTGTCGCCGCCATTTTGTATTAAAATGATAATAACATTTTTTTTTTTCATACTTCAATATGTGTTAAATAAAGCCTCTGAAAAGAAATCCAATTCCTTTTTTCATACTCCCAAAATAAATCGTCAAAGTTAGGCGTTTTTTTCTGCCGCCAGAGTGGCGTTACCACTTAAAGCCCCATATATATGTACTTATTACGTGTCATATATCTCGGCTAAAACTTTTTCCGACTTATCAACGATCCTTTGCGGTTGGGTGTAAAATTTCCGGTTCGACATTGCATATTACATCTATAATAGGCCACGATGTTGTACGTAACTTCACGCCTCGGGAAATAATGACGGAAATTTTCGCGTTACGTATTACCGGCTGTGTAATATTGATGAAGCACACACACACACACACACACACACACACACACACACACACACACACACACACACACACGATGTCAACACTTTTGTTTATCGTCCATATATGTGCGTGTCTGCGTTTTTCAATAGGGACCTCCGAACCTCCTAAACATCTTCTATGATACACGAGGCGTTCCCAGTCAACTTACAGCCACATTTTCTCCTATTCTAACGTGGGTTTTTTTTTTCGTCACTTTGCACCACGTGAAAATACTATTAGTGTATTTTTTTCAGATTTTTTTTAATCGGCGAAAAAAAATGGAATTGGCAAGGGTAAAAAAAACCCGAAAGGGTATACGCTTCAATAAAGAAAATAAAAAATAAAATAAATAGAATACACGTTTGTGAAATCGCCCACTTCGAATTGGAATTCAAAAAAATGTCCGACCACAAAACATCTGTATGGTATGTTAGCTGAAAGAAATAAATTAGCAAAAGTGCGGATAGGGATTGATAGGAAAAAGAATGAAAAAAAGTGAAATTAGCAAGGGTCGTTCGTAAAAACCTGACAGGGTGTACGTTGGAATAAAGAAAAGAAAAGAAATATAATGGACGTTTGTGAAATCGCCTACTTCGAATTGAAATTAAAAAAAATATAAAAATAAAAAAAGTTCAATATCTCAAGAAATATTAATTTAAGCAAGTGGGTCGATAGGACCTTTTTTGTAGGAAATTAAATTTCCAACAAATTTTTCATTCACATTTTTTTCGTAAAGTCAATTGTTTCGGAGATAACAGCAAAAAAACGAGAATTTCGAGTCAAAATCAACTTCAGTGACACGTACCAACTTACCAATACAATTTACACTTTCGCCGCAATAGGCACTTTTCTAGACTGTTTTATTCTGAGTAAATCGAAACCAAGAACAATATAATAGCATAAAATGCGGCTGAGTTATAGAATTTTGAAAAAAAAAAAAAAAAAAAATCGATTTACGTGTATTTTAGATGGAAAATCTTTTCACGCTAAGGGTTAAGTACTTAGAATTAACATTAAGGGCTGTAACTTTCAGGGAATTTCTTTTTCGACATATCCAACAAAATTTCAGGTGGTGACTGAGGAAAAAAAAATAGTCGAAAAAAAAAAATCGCCCCAGTCTATATGTATATACTAGCTGAAAATAAATAAATGAGTAAAAGTGCAATGAGGGGTTGATAGGGGGAAGAATGAACAAAAAAAATTGAATTGGCAAGGATCATACGTAAAAATCCGAAAGGGTATACGTTTGAACAAACAAAAGAATAAAAAATAAATGAAATGGACATTTCTGAAATCGCCTGCTTCAAATTGACATTTCAAAAATGTCTGACCACAAAACGAGACGTCTATATATATGCTAGCTAAAAAAAAAAATTAATTAACCAAAGTGCGGTTACGGATTAACGGGGGGTGGGTAGGGTTTTAAAGGCGAAAAAAAAAGCATATTTTTATGATTTTATTGCGGCGACATGAGTAATATAATTTTATTAAATAGAATTACATATTATTGTACAACTATCGAAGTATCTCAGAAAAAATTTTCAATGAAAAATATTGATAAATAAGCCGGTGACGTTGAATCTCCAGTGGTGCCTTGAAAAAAAGTGGTTTTGCGGTGAACATTATAACTCGTTACCGGATCATCGGAAACAAAAAAATTGATATGCACTTTAAAGGTGATGTATTTCTCGAGGTAATCAGGAAGAGTTTTTTTTTTTTTTTTTTTTTCTATTTTTTGCAGCACTTGGAAGTGAAAAACGCAATTTTAGCTCAAAAAATCGCGCTTAATTTATTATTAAAAAATTGAAAAAATTGAAAAAAAAACAAAAAAAACTCCTGATTACCTGTCGATTTATGCGAAGAAGTAATGTTTAAATTTTCAAAAGGATCGGTTCAGTAGATTTTGAGTTGTAATGTTAACAAACTCAAAAAATGACGTTTTCGGGAAAATCGATTTAAAGTTTTTTTTATACGTGAAAATCAGGTATCACGGCTGGTCGTTTGAAACGCTGTAACTCCGTTAGTTTTACTCCGATTGACTTAAAATTTATACACAATATTCTCGACATATTGTTCATTCAGAAAAAAAATTAAAAAAAATGCAAAAAAATTTATTTTAACCCTACCCTCCCCGTTAATAGGAGGAAATCTTTTGAAATAAACAAAATTGGCAAGGGTCGTACATAAAAACCCAAAAGTGTATACGTTGGAACAAAGAAAAAATAAAATAAAACAGATTAGACATTTGTGAAATTGCCTACTTGGAATTGAAATTGAAAAAAATATTTTCCGACCACCCCACAAAAACATGACGTCTATATAGACGCTGACTGAAAGAAATAAATTACGCACCAATTGACTCATTCGAGCGATACAACGCGACGCTGAATCGTGAAACTCCTTTTATTTACGTCAACTTCCCGTATAGTGTGGAAAGAGAGAGAGAGAGAGAGAGGTACGTCATCGTTGCTGATGTTGTGCTGATGCATGGACATTTACATTTGATGACGAGTATGACATTGGTCAGTTCGAACACGAAAGTCCACTCTTGTACGATTAATCGATTTTTGTTGTGTATTTTCTTTATTCATTTTCTTTTTTCCAACGTACACCCTTTCGGATTTTTACGTATGACCTTTTCCAATTAATTTTTTCGTTATTCCCCCCTCCCTCTGCCCATCAGGCCGAGTCGGGACTTTGCTAAACAAACCTAACTTCCGTCGCGTCCGCAGACGTCTCAGCGACGCTGTATCGCGTTTTCCATGAAAACAGGGAAACTGTGAAAAACCCTTGTCGACACGGACGACGTTAATTTTACTTGAGTTTCCGTTGTACCGTTACCATGGGAAAGTGTGAAAAACCGTGGTCAGAGTAGCGCACCAATCGTTCTTCAACTGTAGTCTATGATTTTTCTTTGTAATTCTTTCTTTTTATTTTGATTTCACGTTTTTTTTTTTCCCACGTTGAATCTTTTTTCATCGATGTTGATTTTTGTTCTTCCTTCTGTTTGTTTAAATTATTTTCGTAAAAGTGGAACGTCGCGCGGCTTCGAGGACGCTTATGGACACAGAGAACCCGGCAAAGTTCATTAGTTAGATCGATTATATTAACCGCGTACTCGTTTCGGCCTCTCGGTACTGCAAAACAATAAAAAAAAAGTCAGGCTACTTTTTTCCTCATCCTTTATACTTTATACCCCCCTCGTATCAAATACTCTTTTTTAAACGTCGTCTCGCATCCGTGAATCCGGTCGTGGCATTCGCTTTTCTTCCTCGCGCTGTTCTCCACCCTCTCGACCCCGAGCAACCTTTTTCATATTCCACTTGTCCGTTCATCCGGCATCGTACCGTTTTACCCTCTGATCGTGCTTAGGGGGTTGGTTCATCATTGAATAATTGTTTGCACGAAAAAAAAATAAAATAAATAATAAATAAGGCTGTTAATTGCATTTTTAATATTTTCAGATTTTTACGCGGTTATTTTCTTGTTTTTTTTTTTCTTTTCATTTTGTCTCGGTTTCGGTTATTCTGAGCATTGAAAGGGGGGAGATTGAGTCACCAAAAAATATTTCAGTGACAAAGGCTTTTTTTTATACGTGTATGTTTATATACTCGTAGAAAAAAAAAAAAGAATAAACAAACACATCGTTTCGCTTGAGGAATTAGTCTGGTAACTTAAGCCGATTTTCATGTGTTTTTTGGATGGCGTTTTTTTGTAGGAAAATAAAAATGAATCGTTTTGGATATTTAGGATGTTTTTATTTACATATTGAAGATACAAAAAAAAAAATTTCTAAAAAATGTAATCGTTTATTATTATTATTATTATTGATCGAAGTTGGGACGTCGAAGTTGGCAGCCCGGGTCCTAACTTTTTTTCTACCGAACCGATTGCTTTCAAATTTTAACAAGCCACTCTACACACTTATAGTTCTCGTCGGAACTACCGAGAAATTTTTTCACCCCTAACTTTTTACTTTACAACCCCTTCTTCGCCAAAGTCCTTTTATTTTAGCAAAGAAGGGGTTGTAAAATAAAAAGTTAGGGGTGAAAAAATTTCTCGGTAGTTCCGACGAGAACTATAAGTGTGTAGAGTAGCCTGTTAAAATTTGAAAGCAATCGGTTCGGTAGAAAAAAAGTTAGAACCCGAGCTGCCAACTTCGAGGTGCCAACTTCGATAAATAATAATATAAATAATGAACTATTAAATTTTTTCAAACAAATTTTTTTTTGTATCCTTAATATGTAAATAAAAACATCCTAAATATCCAAAACGATTCATTTTTGTTTTCCTACAAAAAAACGCCCTCCAAAAAAGACATGAAAATTGGCTTAAGATACCGGACTACTAACTTAAGAACGAAAAATTAAAAAATCGTTCGTTCTACTTATCCTTCTGAATAACGAGGTAGTCGTTTTTGACGAATTTTTAAAAAAAGTGCACTTGGCTCGCTCGTTTTTTTTTACAAAGTTGGGATTTTTTTTTTAAATGAAAATTAACGAGACAACAAACAACAACAATACCGAAGACAATATCGAAGTATATGATTTATAGGAGTGAAAAAAAAAATTGTGGTAGATCGAATCACCGATGAGGTATCGGTCAATCGATTATTCGATCGATCTTCGATCATTTATCGTGACTTCGATCATTACCGTATCAAGAATGGTATCTGTGAAACCAGGAGAAAATATAATCCGTTGATGGATAGGATAATGCCGAGATTGTTTACGTTGTTGATAATCCGCGTCGAAAGAGCTCCGGTGGCATAAAATGAGGAAGGGCGAAAGAGGAGAGGGAGGATTTCGCTAATAACTTTAACGGGTCTTGGGTAACGATGTCCTTCATAAAGCTCACAATCCTCCAGAGCTTTAAACACGCGACGTACTGCATTTTATTATATTATTATTATTATCCGTAACGTGATATCGAAAGGGACGGATTATTCAATAAAAATTTATCACAATAACACCGCACCGTCGAACTTTTTCTTTTTTTTTTTTGTCAGCCAAATACTCGAGAAAAATAGAAACCGAACGCCGGCTTATTTCCAGATTTTTTTCTGCACGGAGAATTTTTTTATATTTAAAAAAATTAAGTATTTTTCAAAATGAAAAAAATTTTATACGAAAATCAGAAGTAAAAAAGACTTGCCAGCATCGTTTTACATGTTAAACAGCTTCGGTTGCGCCCTTTTCTTCGCTGGTAATATACAGGGTGTCCTAAAAGTAGCACGTCATAGTTACACCGGGAGAGTTAGGTTAGATTGGCTCCGGACTTATTGGAATTTTAAAAATATGACGTCGGTAAAGGTCTAATGGTTTTCGAGAAAAATCGTCTTTTGTTATTTTTCGGAAAATCGCTACTCGTTATTCCGCGTACCATTGGCTATGAAAGTCCAAAGATTAGCAAATCAAAGTTCAAATTCACACCAAATTCTAAAGTGATCAGGAACACAAACGAAAACAGTGAGATAACGAGAATAGAGATTTTCCGAAGAAGTCAAAAAAAGGAGATTTTTCTTGAAACCCATTAGACTTTTACCGAGGTCATATTTGTTTATTCTGATAGGTCCTGAGCCAAGCTAATCAACGTGTCACTCGAACTTCCTAATTTTGGGATACCCTGTATATAGATTAGGGCGATTTTTTTTTCGATCATTTTTTGTTCTCAGTCCCCACCTGAAATTTTGTTGGATATGTCGATAAACAAATTCCCTGAAAGTTACAGCCCTTAATATTAATTCTAAGTACTTTCCATTAGCGTGAAAAGATTTTCCATCTAAAATACACGTAAAGCGATTTTTATTTTATTTTTTTTCAAAATTCTATAACTGCCGCATTTTATGCTATCATATTGTTCTTGGTTTCGATTTACTCGGAATAAAACAATCTAGAAAAGTGCCTATTGCGACGAAAGTGTAAATTGTACTGGTGAGTTGGTACGGGTCGCTAAAGTTGATTTTTACCCAAAATTCTCGTTTTTTTGTTGTTATCTCCGAAACAATTAACTCTACGAAAGAAATGTAAATGAAAAATTTGTTGGAAATTTAATTTCCTACAAAAAAGGTCCTATCAACCCACTTGCTTAGATTAATATTTCTTGAGATATTGAACTTTATTTCTTTTAAGTTTTTTTATTATTTAATATTTCATATTTTATAAATTTTATACGACTCGTAAGTTAAAGTTCAATATCTCAAGAAATATTGATGTAAGCATTTGGGTCGATAGGACCTTTTTTGTTGGAAATTAAATTTCCAACAAATTTTTCATTCACACTTTTTTCGTAAAGTTAATTGTTTCGGAGATAACAGCAAAAAAAACGAGAATTTTGGGTAAAAATCAACTTCAGTGCGCCGTACCAACTCACCAGTACAATTTACACTTTCGCCGCAATAGGCACTTTTCTAGATTGTTTTATTCTGAGTAAATCGAAACCAAGAACAATATAATAGCATAAAATGCGGCTGAGTTATAGAAATTTGAAAAAATAAATAAAAATTCGATTTACGTGTATTTTAGATGGAAAATCTTTTCACACTAAGGGAAAGTACTTAGAATTAATATTAAGCGCTGTAACTTTCAGGGAATTTCTTTTTCGACATATCCAACAAAATTTCGGGTGGTGACTGAGAAAAAAAATAGTCGAAAAAAAAAAATCGCCCTAATATAGATATACAAACGCATATACGTCCTTTTTTAAATGTCAAAAGAAGGCTCGATCCATATTGTTTCACGTGAAAAAATGATTGAGTTACGCTCTTTTGTTTGCCAACAGTGTATAAAGCTAATATGCATTCGTACATCGTCGGTTAAGGGCTCACGTACCGTTGCGCGCGCTGAAATCGAAGTTTGAAAATTAATTTGAAAAATTATTACAAAGGGTATATTGTGAAAAAACAATTAAACTGTTGATTTCACATTTTTTATTAACTTCTCAACTATAAGAAAAAAAATTAAAAAATGTTTCTTTTTAACATTAACATTATTTTTTACGGGTATAAATGGACTACTGATGAAAACCATGGCGCCTCATTGTCGACGTCATAACTTCACAAAAAATTATCCAATTTGCAAAAATAAAAAGTATTTAGTAAAATAATGTAGTAGTAATAGTCTGACGGAGGGATTTTTTTTTTCTCAAAAATACAGAAATTACAGTATTTCAAGCTTTAGTATGCAATTCAAAAAAAAAAAAAATTAGCGTTTAATAATTTATAAAAAATTGTTCAACCAACAAACTGAAAAACCTCTCGTCAGACTATAGGCAAAATAATTATCAAGATGGAAGGAAAAAAAAAGTTAAAAAATATTAAAAATTGACTGAATTACCGTGCTGACACTTTAAACGTTTAAACGACTTTAAAGTTTAGCCAGGTAGCCGTGCCAGTCCGATGTCCGGTCACATTTAACGTGATAACTTTGTAACGGAGTGGAATTTTCTTAAAAGTTTAAAAAAATTCTTAAACGTATAAAGAATAAAAATCTGTGAAAAAAATCGATTTTTTGAACATTTCAGGGGTATTTAAGCCCTTAAGGCATCTACCCTAATTAGACGCGCAAAAAAAAGCTATTTTCACGGGTTTAAATTATAAATATTGATATATAAAGTATTAGACCTAATAAATACACTTTCAAAATTCACAAAAAAAATTTTTTAAAATTTATTTTAGTCAGTTTTTGTAGAGAAAAATGGGGGGGAAAAAGGTCCAAAAAAAAGATGGGTATGTGCTGTTGATGAAATCTCTGGAACGGATGATCGGAAAAAAAAACAGTTTTAGATTCAGTAGGTTAATAGCTCTAGCGGGTCAAATCGCGGCCATTTTTCGAACAACCACGAAAAAGCACGTTTGTTTTCATCGTTTTTTCCAAAAAAAAAAATAGTTCAACTCAAAATTTCAAAAATCGTATGATATGCGCTATAGCTATAGTCATAAAGAACACGTGGTAAAATTTTGGTAAGTATCGGTTCAATAGTTTCGGAGATTTTATCAACAAGCCGTCCAAAAACGTCATTTTGAGAAAAACGCTTTTAAGGTAGTAGTCTGGTAACTTAAGCCGATTTTCATGTCTTTTTTGGAGGGCGTTTTTTTTGTAGGAAAATAAAAATGCATCGTTTTGGATATTTAGGATGTTTTTATTTACATATTAAAGATAGAAAAAAAAAATGTTTTTGAAAAAATTTAATAGTTTATTATTGTTATTATTATAGAACGAAGTTGGCACCTCGAAAAAAAGCGCGTGGGTGGCCCCGGTGATTTTGGCTCTTGATGTTATCTGAAATCAAAAATTCTTGATAATTCTTGATCTATAGACATGTCATTCTGGTCGGAACTACTAAAGTTAAATTTCATGGATAAATAACAAAATGGCGGACTTTGGAAAAAAGTTCTTTTTTCCAAAAGCGCGTGGGTGGCCCCGGTGATTTTGGCTCTTGATGTTATCTGAAATCAAAAATTCTTGATAATTCTTAATCTATAGACATGTCATTCTGGTCGGAACTACTAAAGTTAAATTTCATGGATAAATAACAAAATGGCGGACTTTGGAAAAAAAAACTTTTTTCCAAAGTCCGCCATTTTGTTATTTATCCATGAAATTTAACTTTAGTTTATATTAAAGATACATATTAAAGATACTAAAAAAAATGTTTTTGAAAAAATTTAATAGTTTATTATTATTATTATTATTATTGACCGAAGTTGGCACCTCGAAAAAAAAGTGCGTGGGTGGCCCCGTGGATTTTGGCTCTTGATGTTACCTGAAATAAAAAATTCTTGATTATTCTTAATCTATAGAAATGTCATTCTGGTCGGAACTACTAAAGTTAAATTTCATGGATAAATAACAAAATGGCGGACTTTGGAAAAAAAAAACTTTTTTCCAAAGTCCGCCATTTTGTTATATATCCATGAAATTTAACTTTAGTTCATATTAAAGATACAAAAAAAAATGTTTTTGAAAAAATTTAATAGTTTATTATTATTATTATTATTATTATTATTGATCGAAGTTGGCACCTCGAAAAAAAAGCGCGTGGGTGGCCCCGTGGATTTTGGCTCTTGATGTTACCTGAAATTAAAAATTCTTGATTATTCTTAATCTATAGACATGTCATTCTGGTCGGAACTACTAAAGTTAAATTTCATGGATAAATAACAAAATGGCGGACATTGGAAAAAAAAACTTTTTTCCAAAGTCCGCCATTTTGTTATTTATCCATGAAATTTAACTTTAGTTCATATTAAAGATACATATTAAAGATTAAAAAAAAAATGTTTTTGAAAAAATTTAATAGTTTATTATTATTATTATTATTGATCGAAGTTGGCACCTCGAAAAAAAAGCGCGTGGGTGGCCCCGTGGATTTTGGCTCTTGATGTTACCTGAAATCAAAAATTCTTGATTATTCTTAATCTATAGACATGTCATTCTGGTCGGAACTACTAAAGTTGAATTTCATGGATAAATAACAAAATGGCGGACTTTGGAAAAAACTTTTTTTTTCCAAAAGCGCGTGGGTGGCCCCGGTAATTTTGGCTCTTGATGTTATCTGAAATCAAAAATTCTTGATAATTCTTAATCTATAGACATGTCATTCTGGTCGGAACTACTAAAGTTAAATTTCATGGATAAATAACAAAATGGCGGACTTTGGAAAAAACTTTTTTTTTCCAAAAGCGCGTGGGTGGCCCCGGTGATTTTGGCTCTTGATGTTATCTGAAATCAAAAATTCTTGATAATTCTCAATCTATAGAAATGTCATTCTGGTCGGAACTACTAAAGTTAAATTTCATGGATAAATAACAAAATGGCGGACTTTGGAAAAAAAAACTTTATTCCAAAGTCCGCCATTTTGTTATTTATCCATGAAATTTAGTTTTAGTAGTTCCGACCAGAATGACCTATCTACAGATTAAGAATTATCAAGAATTTTTGATTTCAGATAACATCATGAGCCAAAATCACCGGGGCCACCGACGCGCTTTTTTTTTCGAGGTGCCAACTTCGATCAATAATAATAATAATAATAGACTATTAAATTTTTTCAAAAACATTTTTTTTTGTATCTTTAATATGTAAATAAAAACATCTTAAATATCCAAAACGATTCATTTTTATTTTCCTACAAAAAAACGCCCTCCAAAAAAGACATGAAAATCGGCTTAAGTTACCAGACTACTACCTTAAAGTACGCGCGGTGCGTATTAGCGCGCTCAGGTAGGCTAAGTAAACGTCGCTCAAAAGTACACTTAGCTGCTCAGATCTTTATAAAATTTTAATATGATACTTCTAAATATGTATACTTTCGAAAAATGCATAAAAAAAAGAAATCAATTTTTTGAAAATTCTAATTGTGGTAGACCTCTTAAGACCACATAATAGTATCGGTTTAATAACGTCACGTACGCCCTTTTTGTCTCTTAAAAGTCAATGTACGCGTATGTGTTCGTTGTTGCGTGTTTACACGCTCGTTGAGTCGTTAAGGGACGTACGGCTATTGGTCGGTCTCCAACGAGGCCGGACGCTCGAGTGAACGTGCTTTGTGTATGTTTAACTCGTATACATCTCTCTCTTTCTCTTTCTGTACCTGCTACTTAAACGCGTACACAACTTGCTGGACGGGCCTAGTAATGCTATATAGGTATTTCTCGGGAGTTGGCGCGGTGGATGGAAAAACTCGCCGGATGCCGAGTAGTAAAGAACGAACGAAGAGCGTTGAATAGAAAATTAAATTGCGCTGTCTCAACCGCGCCTTCGGTAACTAAACCAGAGACGCGCTCGTTTTGCAACGCTAAACCGTTGCATTTTCAATAAACTGCGGCTCGTGCACTATATCAATCGTATATATGCTTTTATATTGACGTATAACCTGTGACGCATATACTTTACGCACTCTCACGTAACTCTTGCCATTATCAAAATTAATCGCGTTAAATTGATAAAAAATAATTTAGGTGATTAAAACAATTGTTTATTTCTACGACAGAAAGATATTTAAATTAATTAATTAAGTTAAATGTATTGGATCATTAATTTCGTAGCGCGGTCTATATCATTTATTTGTATCTTTTAATAATTTCATTGCGTTCTTTTGATTATTTTCATATCTTTTTCTGTCGCGTCAACGACATAGTACAATCAATAGGGAGCCCGTTACTCTTGTCCGCATCGCACTAAAAATAAAGGGGATTTTTTTTTTTTAATTAGGTTCAGTATCGCGTACTGAATGTGAATTAACAGAATGGTTACAAATTATGGGATCGGAAGTGCCGCCATTTTTAGGAAAACCGTATTGGCCAATATCTCCGTTACCGTGCACTTTAGGCCAAAAATGGTAATAACCTTTCTTGTAGATAATTGAATTTCCCATCTTTTTTTCTAAATAATTTTTTTTGTATCACTTACCGTTTACGACCTATACGACTGTTAAAATGTATGTCTTCACTTTTTTACCTGTATCTCTTCTAATAATTGTTTAAACAATAAAATGCTAATAACTTATCTTTTGAATCCATAAATTTCACACAACTTTTATTAAAAACTTTTTTGTCTAAAGTTAATATTCTCAAAGTTATAACGCGTTCAATGTTGCGCTACTGAGTGCAAGGTTAATAAAAACGAGGTATGCATAGTACAACGATGAAAATTCAATACATATGTAAAAAAATATTAATGATAGTGACATAATTAACAATAAATACCTTCTTACCCGCAAAAAACAACGATTTCCCGTTGCCACTTTTTAAATATTTGTATAATATTTTTAACAATTCAATAATACTTCATAACTCGAATTGCCCCACGATTATTATTTTTAAATTATCAATTATAAAAATAAAGGGGAATTTTTTTCTTAATTAGGTTCAGTATCACGTACCGAATGTGAATTAACAAAATGGTTAAAAATTATAGGAGCGGAAGTATCGCGATTTTGAGAAAAACCGTATTGGCCAATATCTCCGTTACCACGTGCACTTTAGGCCAAAAATGGTAATAACCTTTCTTGTAGGTAATTGAATTTCCCATCTTTTTTTTCGAAATAATTTTTTTTCTATCACTTACCGTTTACGACTTATACCACTGTTAAAATGTATTTCTTCACTTTTTCACCTGTATCTCTCCTAATAATTGTTTAAACAATAAAATGCTAATAACTTATCTTTTGAATCCATAAATTTCACACAACTTTTGTTTAAAACTTTTTTGTCTAAAGTTAATATTCTCAAAGTTATAACGCGTTCAATGTTGCGCTACTGGGTTCAAGGTTAATAAAAACGAGGTATGCAAAACACAATAATGAAAATTCAATGCATATGTAAAAAAATATTAATGATAGTGACATAATTAATAATAAATACCTTCTTACCTGCAAAAAAACAGCGATTTCCCGTTGACACTTTTTAAATATTTGTATAATATTTTTAACAATTCAATAATACTTCATAACTCGAATTGCCCCACGATTATTATCAAATTATCAATTATATACTGTTGGCATAATGAACAAAAGAATAGGAAAACGGGAAATTTATTTAAAAAGGCATGGAAAGATTGATAAGTCCGGAACGAATGATACTTCGCAGCATTTTCGGTTGGAGGCAGAGTTGCTCGACTTATTTTACTTCTTGTCGATAAGCGAACGTAATTGCGCGTTTTCCTATTCTTTTGTTCATTATGCCAACGGTATATAATTGATAATTTGATAATAATCGTCGGGCAATTCGAGTTATGAAGTATTATTGAATTGTTAAAAATATTATACAAATATTTTTTAAATGTCAACGGGAAGTCGCTGTTTTTTGCAAGTAAGAAGTTATTTATTGTTAATTATGTCAATATCATTAATATTTTTTTACATATGTATTGAATTTTCATCATTGTACTATGCATACTCCGTTTTTATTAACCTTGCACCCAGTAGCGCAACATTGAACGCGTTATAACTTTGAGAATATTAACTTTAGACAAAAAAGTTTTTAATAAAATTCGTGGGAAATTTATGGATTCGAAAGATAAGTTATTAGCATTTTATTGTTTAAACAATTATTAGGAGAGATACAGGTCAAAAAGTGAAAAGATAAATTTTAACAGTGGTATAAATCGTAAATGGTAAGTGACACAAAAAAAATTATTAAAAAAAAAAGATGGGAAATTCAATTATCTGCAAGAAAGGTTATTACCATTTTTGGCCTAAAGTGCACGGTAACGGAGATATTGGCCAATACGGTTTTCCTCAAAATGGCGGCACTTCCGCTCCCATAATTTGTAACCATTTTGTTAATTTACATTTAGTACGTGATACTGAACCTAATTTAAAAAAAAATCCCCTTTATTTTGAATGCGCCACAATATTCTTTATTGATTTCACTAACATGGTTAACGGCGACATTTTAAAACATTGTTTATTGTACACTAAAATGTTTTCTTTTTTTAATGGCGGTTTTGCAATTTTTGCGCAACATTGGGAATTTAGAGTATTTAGACTATTCAATATGGCCGCTCATTCCCAGTTAGCCAGCACTAGATAGCACCGGGGAACGGTGGTAAACCCTCGGATTATTGTACAGTTTTTTTTTTGGCGAAATTTAATGTTTTTCAGTATGACCCGATGATCAAGATTATTTCCGTTAATTTTTTGCGCGTCGATGAAATTAATTGCGACAATTGGATACAGAACATTATCGTTATAAGGATACAATGAATCTCTATGACCCGCCATGCTTAATCTCAAAAACAGAAAAATATTGCCCGCGACTCTACGGCTAAATAAAATTACTTCGAACGATAAATTATCCGGACAAAATATCAGATTGGAAATCTGATTTATTGATTAACCGTTCGTGGTCACACGTTTTAGAAATAACACGTTGGTCACAGGGGGTCAGAATGACCCCAGCCATGTTTAAAAAATTGCCGCCTTACCAGTACCGTTCCGAACGACTGATAAAAATTCAGGATACTAGTTTCAACCTTTCCGAATGAGAATATCATGGCAAAAACTTTTTATCAAATTTTCAAAATGGCAAAAAAAAATCAGCAAGGAGGCATAGTAATTTTAGCTTAAAGTTGCGCTTGGGGTCACTTTGACCCCGAAAGTTCAATACGTTGTTTCGAAAAAAAAATGCACGTTTAATTGATTATCAAAACCGATGTAATTGTTGCATCAGGGTTTTTACGTTCATGAAAAAGTTACTTTAATTTTCGAAATCTTTTCCCGAAGGGCCAATAATAAAATAACGTTGTTAAATGATATAAATCTGGTTTTTCGCGATGGAAGTTGAAAAAAAAAAAAGTGAAATCTCGATATGACACATAATTTGTTACGCAATGTCCACTGTGACCCTCGTTAACCACGACTTTCCATCACGTATATGTAAGTATATATATTTTTTTAAATCTTTTGTGACTATGCAACATGCTCGATACGCCATTTACTATCTAGGCTGCGAATTCATCGGTGAATTGTCGATAACCGTAGAGCTCGTTCCGATCTGCTACCCACGGAGTTCCGAAGTTTCGATGTGTGTGCACAGGCACGGCACATATCTCTCTTGAATTACGCTGGCATAGTTATTGTACGCTCGAGTCGAGAGTGCCGAGAGAGAGAAACCTTTGTCTTGGACACTCGCCGCACGCACAGGTCGATTAAAAAGTAATTTCGGTCATTGCTGGATCATTTATTTCCACAAAATGGCCGCCGCATCGTAACAAAATGGCGGAGTTTACGTTTGACGTGCGAGAACTCGATATGACGGCGCGAACGCCACCTGTTGCATTATCAACGAAACATTTTATGATTTTCATCGGACTAACATCCATGTCGTTTGTTTATAACGTGGCCAATTCGAAATTGCATCAAGGTGGCTAGTCGATTTGTCCTCGATTTTAAGGGAGAACACCACTGTGACCCCCTGTTTTTTTTTCACATTTTTCAAGAATTTTTTTTTGTGGAAAAAAAAAGAGATATTCGAAAAATTTTGTTGGGTTTTGTTCCCTGTTTATTAATGTATCAAAAAACATTTTTTTCACATTTTTCACGCCGCATGGCGGCGCTGGGGAAGCTCTCGCGTCAGGTGCTGTCAATTTCCGCGGCACGCAGCAGAACTCTCTTCAACGTCGATCTGAAAAGAAATACCGAGTGTTTTCGTTAATAATATGATATTTTGAAGAGAAGTACATAGGGATTTGGAAAAATATTGTTTAAAAAAAAATAGGCACGCCTTTGAAATTAAAGTTAATTTCAAAGGCGTGCCTATTTTTTCAAAGGCGTGCCTTTTTTTTATAAAACAATATTTTTCCAAATCCCTATGTACTTCTCTTCAAAATATCATATTATTAACGAAAACACTCGGTATTTTTTTTCAGATCGACGTTGAAGAGAGTTCTGCTGCGTGCCGCGGAAATGACAGCACCTGACGCGAGAGCTTCCTCAGCGCCGCCATGCGGCGTGAAAAATATGAGAAAAATGTTTTTCGATACATTAATAAACAAGGAACAAAACCCAAACAAATTTTTCGAATATCTCTTTTTTTTCCAACAAAAAAAAATTCTTTAAAAATGTGAAAAAAAAACAGGGGGTCACAGTGGTGTTCTCCCTTAAGAAAAATCCCCACTCTTTTGTCTCGGTTGTGTATGGTGGGGCGTATCGTGACAAGATGGCAGAGCTTGTGTTGAAAGCGTTAGGCCACTCTAAAGGCCGAAAAAAATACGCTTTTTAGGGGATTTTGTTTCAAAAAAATAACGAAATAAATCGAGATTACGAAATAGAGTGTTTATCATACGTATCAGTGACTGTATACAATAAATTTTTGAAGCGATTAATTTCAAAATGGTCGGCTGTGCAGCGTTTTTACTATGACGTCTCCGGTTTTTGCTGGTCGGAAACATAACTCGGACAATTTTCGACCGATTCGCTTGAAATTTTGAATATATCTTTAAACATACATCGTCTATGGAAGTGCGTAGGATTTTTTTTTAAATATTGCATAGTTCATTTGTTATTAACAATTTTATGACGATTTTTTAAGCAAATTTTTCACTTATCACTTTAGAAGTGCGCCATTTGGCCAAAAATCAATATATCAAAAAAATCCTACGCACCTCCATAGATAATGTATTTTCAAAGATATATTCAAAATTTCATGTGAATCGGTCAAAAATTGTCTGAGTTATGTTACCGCCCAACAAAAACGGCGGCGTCATCGCAAAATGCTGGCCCAGCCGCCATTTTGAAATTAATCGCTACGAAAAAATTATCGTATACAGTCACTGACATCTGTGATAAACACCCTATTTTGTAATATCGATTTATTTTGTAGTTTTTCCGGAAAAAAAAAAATTCCCAAAATGCCTTTTTTTTGTCTCTAGAATGGCCTAACCCCTTAATGTGCGAGGACTCTATATGATGACGCGAGCGCCACCTGTTGCATTATCAATGAAATATTTCAGTTTATTTATAACGTGGACAATGTGAAATTCCATATGGATTAAGTGGCTAATCGGTTTTTCGATTAAATATAAAAATACCGGCCAGCCACGAGCTCTATACGCTAGAACCTCGATTTTAAGAATAATCCCCACTCTTCTGTCTCGCCTGCGAACGGGCGCATCTACGTCACGACTCTTTATTGCGTCACTACTATATTGAAAAAAAAGTATGACTGCATTTACTCGCTGAGCGTGACGTAAATTTGTGGAAAAGAACAAAATTGAGAATGACAATTGCGAGTGAAATTAAAAACAAAAAGGAGTTCCTTAGAAGTTCAGAAATTTATTTAGTCCGATCATTACGTCGAAAAAAACGGGTTAGAAATGTATGAAGAACCGAGAAAGTTGATTTTTTTATATTGTGTGCGGGGGGGGCTTGGAAAAGCTTAACTTCAAATTGTCGACCAAGATTTCCTATGTGCGTTCTCCGCCATCTTGAAATAAGTGTTAAATTTTGTTTTTTTTTTGCAATAACTCGGCTCTCCGTCGAGATACGAAGATTGCGATGGGATACTTTTTTGTTGCTTCTTTTACGCTCTACGATATAGGTCATATGCATTTTTCACCTACCGTTCATCGTTGTTGAGATATCGAACGAGAAAGTAAAAAATTCACGTAGCGAAACTTGTTTTTGGCTGTACACATTTATATACGCGCATGTATATGAATCGTCGGGCGAGCATGGACAACGTGCGAATCACCGCACAAAGAGGAGACGGCAAGAATGAACCTCGACTGTGAAACATATGAAAAGATATATATATATATTTTCATATGTTTGCTTTTTTACTAACTTACTTTTTTCTTAGATACTTTTTCACGTAAGTTTGACAAAAAAAACTGTAAAATTATATTTAACAATCTTTAAGAATATTTTGGTGGTTTTAGTAGAAAAAATATATTTTTACTTTCTCGTTCGATATCTCAACAACGATGAACGGTAGGTGAAAAATGTATATGACCTAAATTGTAGAGCGTAAAAGAAGCAACAAAAAAGTATCCCATCGCAATTTTCGTATCTCGATGGAGAGCCGAGTTATTGCAAAAAAACAAAATTTAACACTTTTTTCGATATGGCGGAGAACGCACATAGGAAATCTTGATCGACAATTTGAAGTTAAGCTTTTCTAAAGCCCCCCCCACACACAATATCCAAAAATCAGCTTCCTCGGTTCACATGCATTTCCAAATGTATATAACGACTCGACTAATTCTGAATCAGCCTGTACATACAAAAGCGCGCGCACACACGTACACACCTCGGCGCACACCGTAACGCTTGGTTCCCGTTGACATGCTTTGCATCGACGATCGAGGGGAGAAAAAAAAAAATCTCGAGAGAGAGAGAAAAAGAGAGAGAGAGCTTCTCGCGAATCAACACAACGAAACGCTGTTATAATATACACGTGTATCGCAAAGTCCAGTAACAAAAGCTGACGGACTGGCTCTTAGTTGCCTCGCGCGTCGCTGTTGTCCTCACTCGAAACGATAGCTCACCGTGGCGAAAACCCGAAGCGGGGCGAGCAGAGGCATAAGCGAGAGTAGCAAAGCCTCGCATCGAGCTCGTAACCCGGCTCAGTTAGCACGAGGCCCGCGATCGAGCAGCACGCATCGAGACCCGGTCACGGGTGTGTTTAAAATCGTCGCCTCTCTTTCTCACCGCTCGGTAGTCTCTTCGCTATTTTGTTCGTTTCGTATCGCGCCATTATCGCTATTACGGACTCACGTTCTACCCGTAAAGGTCTCATTACGAGAGAAATATTTCACGAGTGTTTGCGCGCGCGCACCCGCGCTTCAGTGTCACGTGTCATCGCTTCTAGCGCTACCAACGGATTTATTACGTAGTAAAATACATCGTAACAACGAGCGACTTCGTGTCATTGGATTTTCGTACTTCGGACGAAAGTTTAACTGCGAGTGATCGAGTGTTTTGTAACCGTTAGTTCTGACTATTGAGCATCGAGCTTCGCTACGAGTTGTACGTAGGTTATAGTTCGTAATCGGTGATTGTTTCTTGCAGAATTCGCAATATCATCTTTTCAATCAATTTCCAAATTAAAATTTATCTTTTCGATGAATTTTTCCTGTTCAAGCTCTTCGTATTTGTGATTTTTCGGAATTCTTTAGCGAATTTCGATAGTAGGGACGCGTTTAAAAAGAATCTTCTCTGTGGGGGCTGCGTTCACTGACCGTCAAATGCCGCGTACGGTAAATGACCAAGTTTCGACCATTAGTTCTGACAATTGAGCATCGAGCTTCGGTACGAGTTATACGTAGGTTATAATTCGTAATCGGTAATGTTTGTTCCTTGCAGAATTCGCAATATCATCTTTTCTAATATCCAAAATAGAATTTATCTTTTCGATGAATTTTTCCTGTTCAAGCTCTTCGTATTTGTGATTCTACGAAATTCTTTAGCGAATTTCGATAGTAAGAGCGCGTTTAAATAGAATATTCTCTATGGGGGCTGCGTTCACTGACCGTCAAATGACGCGTACGGTAAACGACCAAGTTCCGACCGGTTCGCCAAAATGGCCGCCGATCACTTCGGCTGATAAGTAAAACAAACAATGATAAATAAAATAGAAAAAAAAAATACAATTGATTCGTTCCTCCCCTACAAAATTATGAAAAGATTGGCATACCTTGATAAATATTTTAATCGATCACAGGTTCAACCTAATTACAACAATTGTTTTACAACGAGTTTGCGATCGTTATAACGGCAATTATTATGATGCTGAAGTTTGCATCGTTGGAATCCAACGAAAATAAATCCTTTTTTATACGATTCGTCCTCCTTGAGGCTGAATTTTCGAAGACAACAATCGTTAAAACGTTTTTTGGGGTTTTCCTTTAAGGTTCTGGTCCTAAACCCGCAAGACAAGCTGGAGCAATACTGAAAATGAAAAAGTAAAAAACGTATTTTCGTTGCGTTCTAACGATGCAAACTTCAACGTCGTCAATTATTCCAGCATAATTCTCGAATAGAATCGAAAATTATCTGGTTAATGAAATTAAAGTCCAGAATAATCGTCCGGCGATAGAACATGTGAGTTCCGTGTAACGCACACACACACACACACACACACAGAGAGAGCGTTTCATACAGTAAAGAGATTTCGTACCGCTATAAATAGACGAGAGAAAGGCAGAGAGGGAAAAGGAATTGGAACAGAGTTGCGAAGAGATGTTTGTACTATATAACCTTATAAACCTAACAGCACGTGGCCGGCATATTAGCACTTCGAACAACACGATTGCCCTACAAATTGACCGCGAAAAAAAAAATATGCGCGCGGTTCTCGAAAAGGAAAAATATCGTATATTTCGTTATCGTAACACGTTATCGTAATCGTTGCGTGAATAAAATTTTTGAGATGAAGAAAAAATCCCATCAAGCAAATAACTTAGCGCTCTTTCGACGTATCTCGCTCTGTTTGTGTCGAAACAATGTTTGCAAACCCCGTGCGAATTGCGCGCGGAAACGATGACGAAGATTGAGTGGAAATATACCACGAAAATATGACTCCGGCCCCTCGATCTTGATAATGACCCTACGAGCTACGGTCGTACGAAAATTGACCGCGAGGGGGAGAAACCGTGCGCAATATGTTTTGAGATATATAGATTTCACACGGGTACGAGACGCGACCTCTCCCGCCGAGAAAAAAAACAAAAGTTCTGACGTTATTCCTGATACGGTACTATTTACGTTGTTCGAGAAATATCTTCTCTATTTATATATATATGTTTTATATATATAGATATGATGTTGCATCGAGTGCGTAGAAAAATATGATTATAGAACTTATGACCCATTGAGAGTAACGAATTAGTCGAATATCTTAGGTTTGACTATCGTATGGGAAATAATCTTACGGGAGAAAGTGTCAATATTGTAGCTCTTAAAGGGGGGAGTAGGGTTTTAAAGGCGAAAAAAAAGCATATTTTTATGATTTTTTTGCGGCGACATGAGTAATATAATTTCATTAAATAGAATTACATATTATTGTACAACTATTGAAGTATCTCAGAAAAAATTTTCAATGAAAAATATTGATAAATAAGCCGGTGACGTTGAATCTACAGTGGCGCCTTGAAAAAAAGTGGTTTTGCGGTGAACATTATAACTCGTTACCGGATCATCCGAAACAAAAAAATTGATATTCATTTTAAAGGTGATGTATTTCTCGAGGTAATCAGGAAGAGTTTTTTTTTGTTTTTTTTTGTTTTTTTTTTCTATTTTTTACAGCACTTGGATGTGAAAAACGCAATTTTAGCTAAAAAAATCGCGCTTAATTTGTTATTAAAAAATTGAAAAAAAAAAAAAACTCCTGATTACCTGTTGATTTATGTGAAGAAGTAATGTTTAAATTTTCAAAAGGATCGGTTCAGTAGATTTTGAGTTCTAATGTTCACAAACTTCAAAAATGACGTTTTCGGGAAAATCGATTTGAAGTTTTCACGTATCACGTATCACGTATCACGGCCGGTCGTTTGAAACGCTGTAACTCCGTTAGTTTCACTCCGATTGACTTAAAATTTATACACAATATTCTCGACATATTGTTAATTCAGGAAAAAATTTTTTTTTAAAATAATTTAAAAACCCTATCCCCCCCTTAATGGGGGTAAATAGGGTTAGGACAGCATTTTCTCAATGATTTTCACGAATTTTTTTATAGTATAAAAATGAATATAATTTATTGAAACTTTGAAAATATTTTATACATATATTTAAGTATATACTATAAAATTTTTGAAGAATTTCCTTGAAAAACACCGAAGATATTTGCGACCCCAAATTGCAGGACACAATCAGACTCAGCATTTTGCGTACATTCTGGAATCCGCAATTTTCATCCAAAATCAAACGTGGTTGGAATTTACTTTTATTATATGTCTCTCTTCTATATGAACCTAAATGCTATCAAAACAATAGAAAATTGAATTTTTTACAGGGGTCAAAACGAAAAAGCATGACTTTTTGCCATTTTTTACAACTTTATTTGCAAAAAAAAAATTATTTTAAATAATGATAATATCCCGATTTTAGGTTCATATAGAGCGCAATACTATGAAGAAAGTAACTGCCAATTTTCAAAACGATCGGTTGAAAACTTTTCAAACTAGCGTGTACGCAAGTTCAAAAAAAGTCGTTTTCAGAAAAACGCGTTTGAAAAAATAGTGACCGCTCGGTTATACACGTGGCGCGCTCGAGGCCCGAAGGAGAGCTATTCACTTTAATGGCTTATAACAATAGAACGAGTCGGAATTTTCATTCAAAATTTTGGGAACATATTTTTCAGTAGTTTCACTAACGATTTATGAAATTAAAAAAAAATCGATTTTTCGAACCGTCTAACCCTATTTCCTCCCTTAAATAAGTTTTACCCACGCGTATGTGCACAATATCTGCGATGAACAGGATAAAGCAGCGTTCGAAATAACTTTTGAATTTCGTTATCGTTTATCGTGAATAATGATCGTGAGAGAAGAAACATTTTTTTTCTCGAAATTCACAATAATTTACTTATTATTTTTGTAATGAGTTTTTGTAAAAATTATTATTGGTGATAAAGATTTTTTTTTCTTCCTAAATTGAAAATAATTCACTTATTATTTTCGTCATGAATTTTCGTAAAAATTATCATCGGTGTTTTAACATTTTTTTTCCAAATCTAAAATAATTTACTTATTATTTTTCTAATGGATTTTCGTAAAAAATTATCATCGGTGTTGAAGTAACATTTTCGTTTCCGAATTGAAAATAATTTACTTATTATTTTCGTAATGACTTTTCGTAAAAAATGATCATCGGTTTTGAGAGAACATTTTTTTATAAATTGAAAATAATTTATTATTTTCGTAATGAGTTTTTGTAAAAATTATAATTGGTGTTAAATTTTTTTTTTTCTTCCTAAATTGAAAACAATTCACTTATTATTTTCGTCATGAATTTTCGTAAAAATTATCATCGGTGTTGTAACATTTTTTTTTCCAAATTAAAATTAATTTATTTATCATTTTTCTAATGGATTTTCGTAAAAAATTATCATCGGTGTTAAAGTAACATTTTCGTTTCCAAATTAAAAATAATTTACTTATTATTTTCGTAATGACTTTTCGTAAAAAATGATCATCGGTTTTGAGAGAACATTTTTTTTTAAACTGAAAATAATTTATTATTTTCGCACCGTCTAACCCTATTTCCTCCCTTAAATAAGTTTTACCCACGCGTATGTGCACAATATCTGCGATGAACATGATAAAGCACCGTTCGAAATAGCTTTTGAATTTCGTTATCGTTTATCGTGAATAATGATCGTGAGAGAAGAAACATTTTTTTTCTCGAAATTCACAATAATTTACTTATTATTTTTGTAATGAGTTTTTGTAAAAATTATTATTGGTGATAAAGATTTTTTTTTCTTCCTAAATTGAAAATAATTCACTTATTATTTTCGTCATGAATTTTCGTAAAAATTATCATCGGTGTTTTAACATTTTTTTTCCAAATCTAAAATAATTTACTTATTATTTTTCTAATGGATTTTCGTAAAAAATTATCATCGGTGTTGAAGTAACATTTTCGTTTCCAAATTGAAAATAATTTACTTATTATTCTCGTAATGACTTTTCGTAAAAAAATGATCATCGGTTTTGAGAGAACATTTTTTTATAAATTGAAAATTATTTATTATTTTCGTAATGAGTTTTTGTAAAAATTATTATTGGTGTTAAAGATTTTTTTTTCTTCCTAAATTGAAAATAATTCACTTATTATTTTCGTCATGAATTTTCGTAATAATTATCATCGGTGTTGTAACATTTTTTTTTCCAAATTAAAAATAATTTACTTATCATTTTTCTAATGAATTTTCGTAAAAAATTTATCAGCGATCTTGAAGTAACATTTTTGTTTCCAAATTGAAAATAATTTACTTATTATTTTCGTAATGACTTTTCGTAAAAAATGATCATCGGTTTTGAGAGAACATTTTTTTATAAATTGAAAATAATTTATTATTTTCGTAATGAGTTTTTGTAAAAATTATTATTGGTGTTAAAGATTTTTTTTTCTTCCTAAATTGAAAATAATTCACTTATTATTTTCGTCATGAATTTTCGTAAAAATGATCATCGGTGTTGTAACATTTTTTTTTCCAAATTAAAAATAATTTACTTATTATTTTCGTAATGACTTTTCGTAAAAAAAGATCATCGGTTTTGAGAGAACATTTTTTTTTAAACTGAAAATAATTTATTATTTTCGTAATGAGTTTTTGTGAAAATTTATTATTGGTGTTGAAGATTTTTTTTTCTTTCTAAATTGAAAACAATTCACTTATTATTGTCGTCATGAATTTTCGTAAAAATGATCATCGGTGTTGTAACATTTTTTTTTCCAAATTAAAAATAATTTACTTATCATTTTTCTAATGGATTTTCGCGACAAATTATTATCGGTTTTGAGAGAACATCTTTTTTTTTTTAATTGAAAATAATTTATTATTTTCATAATGAGTTTTTGTAAAAATAATTATCGGTGTAAAACGAACGATTATTTTTCGACTTTTGTTCCCCGAATAATCGATTTTCCCCCTAATCGATTATATTTTCAATGATAACACGCCAACTCCAGTGCCAAGGAGTGCCGTTGAAAGTTCCGCACACTAAGGGTTTTGTGCGATACGTTGTGTCCCTATGTATGTACATACCGTTTCATCACTAATAATACAACTAAAAAGTGTCTACGACTGCCGGCCACGGTTGCTATATACGAACGTATATTTATATATCTACGGAGTTCAACACAATACGAAGCGTGCCGGACACGGTGTTACGTGTGTTACGTGCCGCTGACGATGATACTCCACCACTGTTTATTAAGCGTGTGAATGTGGAACGTTGAAATACACGTTAACTCGGTTATACGCTAACGACATTAGGAAGTCCGCGTTGGGACCTGGTCAAGGCACGTCAGTTCCCGCCTCAGTTTGTCCACTGACACACCCGTGTATCCAACCGCGATGAATGCGATAACGTTATTCTCATATCGTTCCAAACATTGTCTTCTAAAGTTGCAGCGACGTGGCGGGAGCAGCAACAGCAGCAGCACCCGCCGTTTGCTCTCACAGCGCTGCCTCGGACAAACAAACGAACCAAACACATCTCGCTAATAGTTGCTCTGCCCGCATCTCTCCGCGATGTAAAACGCGCTTCGAATTGTCTCAGCCGTGAACTCACGGTGCGCGCGTGTGTCGTGTATTTTTTTCGCTTTGACCATCGTTTGTCGTGTGCGGTTGGGTGTCGCGAAAAAAATTGTAAGGCTCGCGGTTCCAGATGCCACGCGAGTGACCACGAGTAATGTATGAAAAGCCGGGGAGAACTTGTTGGGATTCGTCGAGGTTACCGATAACTCGAAAGTGACAGAATCAAGGTTCGCGGAACGGAAAATTTGCGGACCCCCCTCCCACCGCCAACTGGTTCGACGGGAATTGAGCCTTCGTAGTGTCCCGCGTGGCGGGAACGGATTTAAGGGTGAACACCACTGTGACCCCCTGTTTTTTTTTCACATTTTTCAAGAATTTTTTTTTGTCGGAAAAAAAAGAGATATTCGAAAAAATTTTTTGGGTTTTGTTCCTTGTTTATTAATGTATCAAAAAACATTTTTTTCACATTTTTCACGCCGCATGGTGGCGCTGGGGAAGCTCTCGCGTCAGGTGCTGTCATCTCCGCGGCACGCAGCAGAACTCTCTTCAACGTCGATCTGAAAAAAAATACCGAGTGTTTTCGTTAATAATATGATATTTTGAAGAGAAGTACATAGGGATTTGGAAAAATATTGTTTTAAAAAAAATAGGCACGCCTTTGAAATTAACTTAAATTTCAAAGGCGTGCCAATTTTTTTTTTTTAACAATATTTTTCCAAATCCCTATGTACTTCTCTTCAAAATATCATATTATTAACGAAAACACTCGGTATTTTTTTTCAGATCGACGTTGAAGAGAGTTCTGCTGCGTGCCGCGGAGATGACAGCACCTGCGACGTGAAAAGTGTGAAAAAAATGTTTTTTGATACATTAATAAACTAGGAACAAAACCCAAAAAATTTTTTCGAATATCTCTTTTTTTTTCCACAAAAAAAAATTCTTGAAAAATGTGAAAAAAAACAGGGGGTCACAGTGGTGTTCACCCTTAACAAAATGGCAAATGTTGGAAAATGGACGTTGACGGAGTCGAGATATAATCGCTTAAAGGGGGAAATAGGGTTAGGACAGCGTTTTATCAATGATTTTCATGAATTTTTTTATAGTATAAAAAATGAATATAATTTATTGAAACTTTGAGAATATTTTATGCATATATTTAAGTATATACTATAAAATTTTTTAAGAATTTCCTTGAAAAACACCGAAGATATGAGCGACCCCATATTGCAGGTCACAATTAGACTCAGAATTTTGCGTACAAACGAGGTTGAAATTTACTTTTATTATATGTTTCTCTTCTATATGAACCTAAATCCTATCGAAAAAATAGAAAATTGAATTTTTACAGGGGTCAAAACGAAAAAGAATGATTTTTTGCCATTTTTTACAACTTTATTTGCAAAAAAAAATTATTTTAAATATAGATAATATTCCGATTTTAGGTTCATATAGAGCACAATACTATGAAGAAAGTAACTGCCAATTTTCAAAACGTTTGGTTGAAAACTTTTCACACTAGCGCGTACGCAAGTTAAAAAAAAGTCGTTTTCAGAAAAACGCGTTTGAAAAAATAGTACCAAAACAAGCATTATGGGGTCGCTAATATCTTCGGTGTTTTTTCAAGGAAATTCAAAAAATTTTCACTAAATTTTATAGTATATACTTAAATATATGTATAAAATATTCTCAAAGTTTCAAGAAATTATATTCATATTTTATACTATAAAAAAATTCATGAAAATCATTGACAAAATGCTGTCCTAATCCTATCCCTTAATGGCTTATAACAATAGAACGAGTCGGCATTTTCATAAAAAATTTTGGGAACATTCAATAGTTTTACTAACAATTTATGAAATAAAAAAAATCGATTTTTTGAACCGTCTAACCCTATTTCCCCCCTTAAATTGAGTCTTACGAAATTGAAAATATGAAAGTTACTACCGACGGAATATTAGAGGGTGAGGGAATCGTTGGGTGACGGAATTTAGGTTTATTTAGGTTGGCGGAATAAAGGTTGAACGCTTTGCGGATGATAAAATTGGTAGCACGTCTAAACATCACGTTGCAATAATTTTACTGATAATAACATCGCAGGCGAAAACTACACAGCATATATTTACACATCCGTTTTAGTGGGTTTTGTTGGATTTTGTTGGGTTTTTTTTTGGGGTTTGTTGGTTTTGTTGGGTTTGTTGGGTTTTGTTGGGTTTGTTGGGTTTTGTTGGGTTTTGGGTTTTGGTTTGGGGTTTGGGTTGCGTTGCTGCGTTCAAAACCCAACAAAACCCATTAAACCGCATGTGTAAATATGTGCTGTGTAGTTTTGGCCTGCGATGTTATTATCCGTAAAGTAATTGTAACGTGATGTTTAGACATGGAACCGATAAAATTTGGGTTTGTTTGGGTTTCGTAGAATGGAGCTTGAAAGAATTTGGGTTTGGTTAGGTTCGCGGAATCGAGCTTCAAAGAATTTTGGTTTGCTTAAATTGCCGGAATAGAGGTTGACATAATTTGGGTTTGTTTTGATTGGCAGAATGGAGCTTGAAAGGATTTGGGTTTGCTCATGTTGGCGGAACAGAGGTTGAGAGAATTGCGGGTAATAGAATTTGGATTTGTTTAGGTTGGCCGATTGGTGGTTGAAAGAATTTGGATTTGTTTAGGTTCACAGAATAGTGGTTGAAAGAATTTGGGTTTGTTTAGGTTGGCAGATTGGTGGTTGAAAGAATTTGGATGGAAGGTTTGGTTTAGGTTGGCGGAACAGAGGGTTGAAAGAATTCCGGATGAAAGAATTTGGATTTGTTTAGATTCGCAGAATAGTGGTCGAAAGAATTTGGGTTTGTTTAGGTTGGCAGATTGGTGGTTGAAAGAATTTGGATTTGTTTAGGTTGGCGGAACAGAGGGTTGAAAGAATTCCGGATGAAAGAATTTGGATTTGTTTAGGTTCGCAGAATAGTGGTTGAAAGAATTTGGGTTTGTTTAGGTTGGTAGAATGGTGGTTTTAAGAATTTAAGTTTGTTCAGGTTGACGAAACGGACGTTGAGAGAATTGTGGATCGTGGAATTGATTCTTTGTTTTGGTTGGCAGAATTGAGGTTGAAAGGTTCGTGGTTTTTGCCGATTGTGAGAAATGAGGTCGTCATTGTCAATATGTGTGTTGACAAGATCGAGATTGAGCCGGACCGAAATTGACGGTATTGATGCTTCGCCTAATACAGTCAAATGTGCCGTTCGTGGAATCGCGAAAATGGATCGTTACACTGGTATATCCGTTTGATCCTTCGTACAAGCAGCAAACACTCCCGGCACTATAATTGCAATATAATCGTCGTGGATGCGTAATTGTGAGTGTTTAATTGAGGCTCATCGTATTCCTGGTTACAAATGAGCAGTTGGATGCGAAATAATTGGCAATTAAGAGCCCCGCCGAACGGGGCGCATACTCGTGCTGGTCCCACATGTTGTTGTTTCCCGCTTATCCTAATAATAGATATGCGAGCGACAGAACTTTCATTATAGTCAAAACAATCTATAAAACTTATATATGGGACATATCGATCAAAGTCTCATTTTAACTTTTGAGTTACTATTTTTCTTATAGCATCAAACTAAATGGCTAAAAGCCATCATCAATCTATCACACGACGTAATGTTTTTTGTCATGTGATCGATTGATTTTCTAAGTAATAGTTTATTGCTCGAAGTCGTTTATTTAGCCGCAGAGCGGCGGGCAATATTTTTTCTCATTTTGAGGTTAAACACGGCGCGTTATATTGGTTCACCTTATCCTTATTGCGATGCGCTGCGTCCAATTAACGCAGTTTATTCTCTCCACGCGCAACATTTAACGGTAATAATTCTGATCATCAGATCGTACCGCGAATGCATTACACTTTGTTGAAAAAAAATATTGGGAATTACCATTCAGCAACCTGACCTCCCGCGGCCAAATTTCAAAGCACTCTCTTCCGTTCGGCACCCGACGATTGCCGAGCCAAAGTGTCACGTTTTGAGGGGGGGAATAGAGTTAGGACAGCGTTTTCTCAATGATTTTCATGAATTTTTTTATAGTACAAAAAATGAATATAATTTATTGAAATTTTGAGAATATTTCATACATATATTTAAGTATATACTATAAAATTTTTGAAGAATTTCCTTCAAAAACACCGAAGATATTAGCGACCCCATATTGCAGGTCACAGTCACTCAGCATTTTGCGTACATTCTGGAAGCCGCAATTTTCATCCGAAATCAAACGAGGTTGGAATTTACTTTTATCATATGTCTCTCTTCTATATGAACCTAAATGCTATAAAAAAAATAGAAAATTGAATTTTTTACAGGGGTCAAAACAAAAAAGCATGATTTTTTGCCATTTTTCACAACTTTATTTGCAAAAACAAAATTATTTTAAATAATTATAATATTCCGATTTTAGGTTCATATAGAGCGCAATACTATGAAGAAAGTAACTGCCAATTTTCAAAACGATTGGTTGAAAACTTTTTAAAGTGGCGTGTACGCAAGTTAAAAAAAAAGTCGTTTTCAGAAAAACGCGTTTGAAAAAATAGCAAAATGCTGAGTCTGATTGTGACCGGTAATATGGGGACGCTAATATCTGCGGTGTTTTTCAAGAAAATTCTTCAAAAATTTTATAGTATATACTTGAATATATGTATAAAATATTCTCTAAGTTTCAATAAATTATATTCATTTTTTATAATATAAAAAAATTCATGAAAATCATTGAGAAAACGCTGTCCTAACCCTATTTCCCCTTTTATTGGCTTATAACAATAGAACGAGTCGGAATTTTCATTAAAAATGTTGGAAACATATTTTTCAATAATTTTACTAACAATTTATGAAATAAAAAAAAATCGATTTTTTGAACCGTCTAATCCTTTTTCCCCCCTTAAGGTAGTAGTCTGGTAACTTAAGCCGATTTTCATGTCTTTTTTGGAGGGAATTTTTTTGTAGGAAAATAAAACGAATCGTTTTGGATATTTAGGATGTTTTTATTTACATATTAGAGATACAAAAAAAAATTTGTTTTATAAAAATTCAATAGTTTATTATTATTATTATTATTATTATTATTATTGATCGAAATTGGCACCTCGAAAAAGAAGCGCGTGGGTGGCCCCGGTGATTTTGGCTCTTGATGTTATCGGAAATAAAAAATTCTTGACAATTCTTAATCCATAGACATCTCATTCTGGTCGGAACTACTGAAGTTAAATTTCATGGATAAATAACAAAATGGCGGACTTTGGATAAAAAAACTTTTTTTTTCCGCCATTTTGTTATTTATCCATGAAATTTAATTTCAGTAGTTCCGACCAGAATGACATGTCTATAGATTAGGAATTATCAAGAATTTTTGATTTCCGATAACATCAGGAGCCAAAATCACCGGGGCCAGCCACGCGCTTTTTTTTTCGAGGTGCCAACTTCGATCAATAATAATAATAATAATAAACTATTAAATTTGTTCAAAAAATTTTTTTTTTGTATTTTTAATATGTAAATAAAAACATCCTAAATATCCAAAACGATTCATTTTTATTTTCCTACAACAAAACGCCCTCCAAAAAAGACATTCAAATCGGCTTAAGTTACCAGACTACTACCTTAATGGCTTATAACAATAGAACGAGTCGGAATTTTCATTTAAAATTTTCGGAACATATTTCTCAATAGTTTTACACCAACACACACAACAACAACAAAAATTAACAACAACAACACAACAATTAACACAACAACAACAACAACAACAACAACAACAACAACAACAACAACAACAACAACAACAACAACAACAACAATAACACAACAACACAACAACAACAATTAAATAACGACAACAACAATTTAACAATTTATGAAATAAAAAAAAATCGATTTTTTGAACCGTCTAACCCTATTTCCACCCTTAACGGGTACGGCCACGGGTAACGAGTATAAAATCATGTGCACATTCAACAATTATTTTTCCATGAAAAAGTGATTTATTAATAAAACTAATTACACATCTCTTTAGTATAAATATCAAGCTAATAAAAAATTTTTTTTTTTTGTTTTTTTCGTTACACAAAATCGTCGACTACTGCTATATGCTTTTGGTATCTTTCTTTTTTCTCTAAGGTGCCCCGCGGGGTGTTCGAAAAACGTACAATTGTCAGTTTTTATTTTTCCGCTGACTTATTGCATAACATCAATCGTGTCTAACGAAGTTAAAAAAAAAAGAAACAATAATAAGTTTTCCAAACAAGAGATCGAATTGTGCAAATTTCGGAAAACACGTGCCTCAATTTTATTGAAAATTATTAAATCGCAACAATTTACGTTTTTCCGTCACGTCAGGGCAACGTTGAAAAGGAAGAAAAACAAAAGAGAGAGAGAGAGAAAAAAAGTGTCGACATCGTATCAGGTCAATTTGGCGTAAAGTGTCCCATATGTGCATGTCGACGATATAGGGGAGATAGGCTAAAGAATCCTTAAACAGCGCAACGTCGTATGTTAAAATGATGATCGGATATTTTTATAGACCGTAACACTTGTGTGTACGCGCGTGGTTGGACTAGCCCTGCGTTTTCATCCTTTTTTCCCCCTTTGGACGATCTCCGCTTCGCTAACCTCACGCCTCTCTCTCTCCCGTACGTACAACGCGTGTGTTCGTTTTAATATTTAAAAAAAAAAAAAAAAACCTCGCATACACACACGCAAAGAGACACAGATCGTGCCGGCCGAGCTGCTGTGCCTCCAGCGAGGGGCATCTCATCGCGTCATAGCCGAGCCAACACTTCCAGCCTCCGACTTTCAGTCTTGGTCCCAGCCAACTCGCGCTCGCGTTCGTTCCGATAAACCATCCCGGTCGCGCTCTCTTCACATTCTCTCGTGATCGGGAGATGAAAAAAAAATAACAAATAAACAAACGAGAAAAAAAAAAGTAAAATAAAACTAACGGGTAAAGATTTTCAGGTCGACGCCTCTCGACGTCCCGAGTGCGCCATTTTGGAATAAATCTTTTTTTTCTTTTAGTCATTGTAGTATTGATTCATTCGATAGGAAGAAAAAATTGAGCTTTCATCGTTGTCTGTATAAATTCGTGGTTGAGGAGAAATTTTTTTAATTTTTCTTCTTGTTTCATGGTCCGTTGTTTAAATGGTCGTGTTGTATAAATTGCATTTTAGGGAAGGGACTTTTGTTTCGTCGGCGGGAAAGCACATTTTACATTGGTTACGGTCCGTCGATGATGAAAATTCTTAAAAGCGATTGCGCGTTGTTATCCCCGGTGTGAATTTCCGAGAAACTTTTCTTTTCCAACTCGGCGATTTTTTTTTGTCACAATTTTTTTCCATTTTTAGCATTTTCTTAATGTTTAAAAATTTTTTTTAATTAATCCTCCGCAGTCCGGGTCTTTTACGTCCCCGTCAATACTCCAGTCGCCAATTTAGTACAATCAATAGGGAGCCCGTTACTCTTGTCCGCATCGCACTAAAAATAAAGGGGATTTTTTTTATTTTTTAAAATTAGGTTCAGTATCACGTGCCGAATGTGAATTAAAGGTGAACACCACTGTGACCCCCTGTTATTTTTTTTACATTTTTCAAGAATTTTTTTTTGTCGGAAAAAAAAGAGATATTCGAAAAAATTTTTTGGGTTTCGTTCCTTGTTTATTGATGTATCAAAAAACATTTTTTTCACATTTTTCACGCCGCATGGTGGCGGTAGGGAAGCTCTCGCGTCAGGTGCTGTCATCTCCGCGGCACGCAGCAGAACTCTCTTCAACGTCGATCTGAAAAAAAATACCGAGTGTTTTCGTTAATAATATGATATTTTGAAGAGAAGTACATAGGGATTTGGAAAAATATTGTTTTAAAAAAAATAGGCACGCCTTTGAAATTAACTTTAATTTCAAAGGCTTGCCTATTTTTTTTAAAACAATATTTTTTCAAATCCCTATGTACTTCTCTTCAAAATATCATATTATTAACGAAAACACTCGGTATTTTTTTTCAGATCGACGTTGAAGAGAGTTCTGCTGCGTGCCGCGGACAGCACCTGACGCGAGAGCTTCCTTAGCGCTACCATGCGGCGTGAAAAATGTGAAAAAAATGTTTTTTGATACATTAATAAACGAGGAACAAAACCCAACAAAATGTTTCGAATATCTCTTTTTTTTTCCCACAAAAAAAAATTCTTGAAAAATGTGAAAAAAAAACAGGGGGTCACAGTGGTGTTCACCCTTAATTCACATTCAATACGTGATACCGAACCTAATTAAAAAAAAAAAATCCCCTTTATTTTTAATGCGCCACAATATTCTCTTTTGACTGTACTAATTTTACCGAAACAAATCGTACTTGTGAGCAAAAAACAAAACAAAAACAAGAATCGGAATTGCATAATGCTAGGCGAACGGTTCTAGAAGCCTTCGAAAGTATACGTAATTTTCTTAAGATTTTTTTCAAGGGATAACACCACTCTAGCGACAGAAACAAAGGCCTAACTTTGACGTTTTATTTTGAGAGTATGGAAAAAGGAACAGGATTTCTTTTCAGAGAGTTTATTTAACAGATATTGAAGTGTCAAAGGAAATTTTTTTATTATCATTTTGATACAAAATGGCGGCGACAGAACCCATCTAAAAAATCGTTTCGTTTTTTAAACAGCTTCACGGGAGGACGGTTTTTTCGTAAAGTATAAGACCTGGAACGAAAAACCAAAAATTTTTATAATCTTTATACTATTGGCTATCGGACTACGTAGGGGTTTGTTTTTTTTATCAAATTTTGTGGAGATGGTGCACTGTTGAAAAAATGAATCGATTTTTTGCCAAAAAAAGCAGTAAATTGTTTATTAAAAAAAAACTTTACATTAAATGAAAAAAACGGCTAAGTACTCCGATAAAGAATGTAATTGTGAAGCTGTTATCAAAATTTCAAATCGATCCATGCAACGCTGTTCAAGTAATACGTCCTCCCAGTTTGAAAAAGACGATTTTCAAGACGGGCCTCTGTCGCCGCCGTTTTGTATAAAAATGATAATAACATTTTTTCTTTTCGTACTTCAATATCTGTTGAATGAAGCCTCTGAAAAGAAATCCTATTGTTTTTTTTCATACTCCCAAAATAAATCGTCAAAGTCAGGCCGTTTTTTCTGCCGCTAGAGCGGTCTGACCCCTTAATAGTGGAATAACAGTTTGAGACTGTTGGTCGGCCATAAAAAAGACTCTTATATTAGTCGATGTAGTTATGGAAATTTCCGCGGTGAGGGGTTCGGCTCAATGTCAAGAAAAAACAACCGTTGAATCGAGTTTTTTTTTTTCCGTCGATTAATAATCGTCAGGAGTGTGTGAAATATACTTTTCGCGGGTTCTGTTATTTGCTAGGGAATTTTTTTGTTAATTATCACATCGTCCATTTTTTTTTCCACTTTGGCCTTGTAAAAATAGTTGTTCGGTGTGAAAAAACGGATTCCAACTTGTCAGGAACGAGGATGTGTGTGTGTGTGTGTGTATGAGGGAGAGAGAGAAAGAGTGAATAATTACGATTGCTGTAGCTTAGGAATGACGATGGACTGACGTCACCCATCGTGCTCTCGGCGTGCACTACACGTGGACGTGCGTTCGAGCCAAGCTAGAGATTCCGCTAGACTTCCAGTCTCCGTGACGGAGAGTTTTATTGGGAATGACCAGGGCGGCGTGGCCTATTAAACATGGCCGCTCATTCCCATCAATCAAACGGTGTGATTCAATGAAAATTATTTAACCCTCAAGTAAATCGACGCGCAACATAAGAGATTTTTGCAACTTCTAAAGGTATTTCGATGGCGGAATAAAAAAAAAAACAATCCTGCACATCTTTCAGGCATTTCGCCGCATCAATTTTCCTTCGTATAACAACGCGTTGTTTCCTCATTTTTTGAAGAGTCGTCTTTTTACCTTTTGCGCTTATGTTTACGCAACCATCATAGGCAATTTACACACTGACCCGTACTTTTTATTTCGGTATTCCAAAAGCCAGGATGATCTGTTTATGGCGCTTTAAGGTAGCAGTCTGGTAACTTGAGCCGATTTTCATGTCTTTTTTGGAGGGCGTTTTTTTTGTAGGAAAATAAAAATGAATCGTTTTCGATATTTAGGATGTTTTTATTTACATATTAGAGATACAAGAAAAACATTTTTGAAAAAATCTAATAGTTTATTGTTATTATTATTATTGATCGAAGTTCGCACCTCGAAAAAAAAGCGCGTGGGTGGCCCCGGTGATTTTGGCTCTTGATGTTATCTGAAATAAAAAATTCTTGATAATTCTTAATCTATAGACATGTCATTCTGGTCGGAACTACTGAAGTTAAATTTCATGGATAAATAACAAAATGGCGGACTTTGGAAAAAAAAGTTTGTTTTCCAAAGTCCGCCATTTTGTTATTTATTTGGATATTTAGGATATTTTTATTTACATATTAAAGATACAAAAAAAAATTTTGTTGAAAAAAATTAATAGTTTATTATTATTATTATTATTATTATTGATCGAAGTTGGCACCTCGAAAAAAAAGCGCGTGGGTGGCCCCGGTGATTTTGGCTCTTGATGTTATCTGAAATAAAAAATTCTTGATAATTTTTAATCTATAGACATGTCATTCTGGTCGGAACTACTGAAGTTAAATTTCATGGATAAATAACAAAATGGCGGACTTTGGAAAAAAAAAACTTTTTTTTCCAAAGTCCGCCATTTTGTTATTTATTTGGATATTTAGGATATTTTTATTTACATATTAAAGATACAAAAAAAAATGTTGTTGAAAAAAATTAATAGTTTATTATTATTATTATTATTGATCGAAGTTGGCACCTCGAAAAAAAGCACGTGGGTGGCCCCGGTGATTTTGGCTCTTGATGTTATCTGAAATAAAAAATTCTTGATAATTCTTAATCTATAGACATGCCATTCTGGTCGGAACTACTGAAGTCAAATTTCATGGATAAATAACAAAATGGCGGACTTTGGAAAAAAGTTTTTTTTCTCCAAAGTCCGCCATTTTGTTATTTATCCATGAAATTTGACTTCAGTAGTTCCGACCAGAATGGCATGTCTATAGATTAAGAATTATCAAGAATTTTTTATTTCAGATAACATCAAGAGCCAAAATCACCGGGGCCACCCACGTGCTTTTTTTCGAGGTGCCAACTTCGATCAATAATAATAATAATAATAAACTATTCAATTTTTTCAAGAACATTTTTTTTTGTATCTTTAATATGTAAATAAAAACATCCTAAATATCCAAAACGATTAATTTTTATTTTCCTACAAAAAAACACCCTACAAAAAAGACATGAAAATCGGCTTAAGTTACCAGACTACCTCCTTAAGGGATAACAGCACTCTAGTGGCAGAAAAACAAAAGGCCTAACTTTGACGATTTATTATGGGAGTATGAAAAAAGGAATAGGATTTCTTTTTACAGAGTTTATTGAACCCATATTGAAGTATGAAGAAAAATTTCTTTACTATCATTTTGATACAAAATGGCGACGACAGAGCCCATCTTGAAAATCCCTTTTTTTTTTCTCAAACTGGGAGGACGTATTACTTCAACACCGTTACACGGATCGATTTGAAATTTTTATAGTGGCTTGACAATCACATTGTCTATTGGAATGCGTAGCCGTTTTTTTAAATTTAATGCAAACTTTGATCTTTCGCCGTGGGACTGAAAATCTCATACTCCCCGAACATCGTTCGTGCCGTCCCGATTGAAGGGGGGGAATACAGGGTTAGGACAGCGTTTTCTCAATGATTTTCATGAATTTTTTTATAGTATAAAAAATGAATATAATTTATTGAAACTTTGAGAATATTTTATACATATATTTAAGTATATACTGTAAAATTTTTGAAGAATTTCCGTGAAAAACACCGAAAATATTAGCGACCCCATATTGCAGATCACAATCAGACTCAGCATTTTGCGTACATTCTGGAAGCCGCAATTTTCATCTGAAATCGAACGAGGTTGGAATTTACTTTTATTATATGTCTCTCTTCTATATGAACCTGAATGCTATCGAAAAAATTGAAAATTGAATTTTTTACATGGGTCAAAACAAAAAAGCATGATTTTTTGCCATTTTTTACAACTTTATTTGCAAAAAAAAAATTATTTTACTAATGATAATATTCCGATTTTAGGTTCATATAGAGCGCAATACTGTGAAGAAAGTAACTGCCAATTTTCAAAACGATCGGTTGAAAACTTTTCAAACTAGCGTGTACGCAAGTTCAAAAAAAGTCGTTTTCAGAAAAACGCGTTTGAAAAAATAGTACGCTCGGTTATACACGTGGCGCGCTCGGGGTCTGAAGGAGAGCTACTCACTTTAATGGCTTATAACAATAGAACGAGTGGGAATTTTCATTTAAAATTTTGGAAACATATCTTTCAATAGTTTTATTAATAATTTATGAAATTAAAAAAAAAATCGTTTTTTTGAACCGTCTAACCCTATTTCCCCACTTAAATTCATTATACCGTAATTCTCTGATAAAACAGTACATTTTGAATTACGATTAAAACGCGACACATTCGCGCGATAATAATCAGCGACTGGGAGAGAGTGATTTTGAAATTTAGCGGCCGAGAGGTCAGGTTGCTAAATGGTAATTCCCAACAGTTCTTTGTTTTTTTTTTCTTCTTTTTTTTTCCTTCGTTCCGTACACGATTCATTTTAATCTTTGTGCGTTCACGCGTATCGTCATGGTTTTGTTTTTCTTCTCTATAAAACATGGGTCACAATTGTATCGTCGAGTTTCGTGTATTTGGTCCGTTGTCGTTTGTCACGAGGAACGCGACAGTAAAAAATTGACCTCCGGAGCCTGGGCGGGCAATGAGGTTAATAGTCCAGTCATTACGTCGAAAAGAACGGGTTAGAAATGCATGTGAACCGAGAAAGCTGATTTTTGGATATTGTGTGTGTGGAGGGGGGGCTTAGAAAAGCTTAACTTCAAATTGTCGGCCCAGATTTCCTATGTGCGTTCTCCGCCATCTTGAAAAAAGTGTTAAATTTTGTTTTTTTGCAATAACTCGGCTCTCCGTCGTGATACGAAAATTGCGGTGGGATACGTTTTTGTTGCTTCTTTTACGCTCTACAATTTAGGTCATATACATTTTTCACCTAACGTTCATCGTTGTTGAGATATCGAACGAGAAAGTAAAAATATTTTTTTTCTACAAAAACCATCAAAAAATTTTTAAAGATTGTTAAATATAATTTTACAGTTTTTTGTCAAATTTACGTAAAAAAGTGTCTAAGAAAAAAGTAAGTTAGTAAAAAAGCAAACATGAAAATATATATATATATATATTTTCGTATGTTTCACAGTCGCGCCTCATTCTTGCCGTCTCCTCTTTGTGCGGTGATTCGCACGTTGTCCATGCTCGCCCGACGATTTATATACATGCGTGTATATAAATGCGTACAGCCAAAAACAAGTTTCACTACCTGAATTTTTTACTTTCTCGTTCGATATCTCAACAACGATGAACGGTAGGTGAAAAATGTATATGACCTAAATTGTAGAGCGTAAAAGAAGCCACAAAAAAGTATCTCATCGCAATTTTCGTATCTCGACGAAGGGCCGGGTTATTGCAAAAAAACAAAATTTAACACTTTTTTCAAGATGGCGGAGAACGCACATAGGAAATGTTGGTCGACAATTTGAAGTTAAGCTTTTCCAAGCCCCCCTGGACTATACCCGACTGGACTATAAACGAAGTGATACGCGAACGTGGATAATCCACGAAATTATTTCATTTTTTTTTTTTTTTTCTTCTTTCGTCGCTCAATTTACCTCGGGGGGTGGTATTCAACGATAACGTTATACTTTTGGGATTAACCGATCGGACATCAAGCTGACATTTTTGCAAACTTCCGTAGCCACGCGATATTTTGATATTAACACTAAACGTTCCGGCACACAATAAGCGGTCATTTGACCGTTTAGTAAATAAACTTTGATTTTTAGAAAGAAAATCGTAATTTATTAAAGGAAATAATTCGCAGCATAATTTCGGATTTCTAATAAAATTTTAATTTTAATAATAATACATTTTAATAATAAATTTGACCTCGCTTTGGTACGTTCAGTGTTAAATTTGGAAAAAAAAAAACTGAATGCTTCCTCGTTATTTTCGCACGTTCAAACAAATTTTTTTTTTTTTCACAATTTTCGTATAAATTTTTATGTGAAAACGAGAACAATTGTGAACGTATAATATTTTCGAAGCTCTCCCTCTTTCATTTACGATGAAATCGTATTTTATAATAATTTCAAATGTTAAAATCAAAATTTCAAATATTTCCCGGGTTATTTATCAGTCGAGCGTTCTCCCTATTTTATTTTTTTCCCCCTCTTTCTCGAATAAAATTAACGTAATTCAGCGAGGTCATTGTACCGTACATATAGCGACGTTCTGAAAAAAAAAAAAAAAAAAAAAAAAAAAAAAAAAAAAAAAACAAAAAAAAACAATCGACTCGGTAAGGCCTTACATACGTCCAGCGGTACCGAAAACGTACCAAAAGAAAAACTGTTTTTAGGAGGGATAGAAATAGAAATTGATAAAAAAATTCTTACACATTGTTTATTACTGTGTTAAGTTTGTAAAAAAAATTTTTTCAATTTTTTTTTTCAAAAATTACAACATGAAAAATCATATTTTTTGAAGCACTGTAAAAAAAAAGTTGCTCCACGGTCGGCAGTATTTCTTCCTCAAATGTTGACGGATCTGCAAAATGTAAAGAAATTCTTGTAAAATAAAGTAGTAGTTATAGTCTGTCGAGCCGGATTTTTGAAATTCGAAAAATTAAACAATTTACGGTAATTTAAAAAAAAATGTTAAGTTTGTGTCAAAAAAGTCACACTTTAATTGTTTTTATAAAATTTTCTAATTATAATTTTTAAAATCCGGCTCGACAGACTATAGAAAAAACAATTCCGAATATTTAAAAAAAAAAATCATCAAAAAATATTAAAAACCGTACGAGTTATCATGCCGACCGTGTCAGAAAAAGTAGTTTTTAGAAAAACGCGTTTAAAGTTTCAAGCGCGTTTCGCTCGAAGTCGCGCGCGGCTGGAGCAAGAACTTTATGAATTTTTTAAATTTATTTAGTTAACTTACGTCTAATCTCCCATTCCAGCTTCATATTGTACGCCTTCCTTGTCAGTAAAAAATTGTTGTTGTTTATTTTTTTCTAATCGACGAATTGTTCTGGCCTCTTTTGTTGCTTTGGTAGCGTTGTCAGACCTTTGTCCTTTCGTCGGGCAGTCACATTATCTACAATAACTTTTGAACTATGGGGAATTTTTACAATCAGCTTACACAGAAATACGCCTAAGACTATAAGGAATAATAATCTGTAAACAAAAAAAATCGATTTTTTGAAAATTCTCGACGTATGTAAGACTTTAATGCTCGATTAAACCCTCGCGAGTTCGAATAGAAAAAAAGTAAATAAAGTCTTATCGGTGCACTCTCTTTGGTTTCGACCAATGGGACCGCGAGAGTGTCCGAGCGTATAAATGAGATTATGCACACCGAATGAAGTTCCGGGTGACCCGTTACATATACTCTCACCCTCGTCTTTCGTTCCTCTTTCTCTCTATGATTTTTCTCCTCCGGGCGATTTACTAATTGAGCTCAGGGCTCACTTCCGCATCTTGATCTTTTGGACCACGCAAACACTCGTCGCCAAACGTTTCGTGACCCGTTTCGCACTCTTCCAAACGAACTCCACACGCAAGCACTCAATCAACAAAATGACCTCTTTTTACTCCTATTTTCGTTCCAATTATCAAAAATTTCTTAAAAGTGTACATTTTCTAAAAGTGCAAACAAATGGCTCTTTGAGAACGGTTTTTCATTTATTTGTTTTTTAAACATTGCGATTTTAACGGCAGTGACGAAATCGAAATGAAAAAAATCGTAGGTCTTCCCGTTAAGCTCAGATTTTATTTCTAACGTGAAAAGAATGGACTCCGTTTTACAATGTAATTTTACGTACACCCCCGTATACATAGGTGTAACCGACTGGGGAGAAGATTTAACGGGTTAGGCCACTCTTAAAAAAATAGGTTTTTCTGGGGATTTTTTTTTTTTTCCAGAAAAACTACAAAATAAATCGAAATTACAAAATAGGGTGTTTATCATACATATCAGTGACTGTATACAATAATTCTTTTGAAGCGATCAATTTCAAAATGGCGGCTATGCAGCGTTTTTACTATGACGTCTCCGTTTTTTGTTGGTCGGAAACATAACTCAGATAATTTTCCACCGATTCACATGAAATTTTGAATATATCTTTGAAAATACATTGTTTATGGAAGTGCGTAGAATTTTTCTAAATATTGCACAGTTTTTTTATTAACAATTTTTTTACGATTTTTTAGGCAAATTTTTCACTTTTCACTTTAGAAGTGCGCCATTTGGCCAAAAATCAATATATCGAAAAAAATCCTACGCACAAGGATTGTGCGTACCGAGCAGGGGGTCAAATGACCCCTTTCAAAACTTACTCTAAGGTAGTAGTCTGGTAACTTAAGCCGATTTTCATGTCTTTTTTGGAGGGCGTTTTTTTGTAGGAAAATAAAAATGAATCGTTTTGGATATGTAGGATATTTTTATTTACATATTGAAGATACAAAAAAAAAAAATTTTTGGAAAAATTTAATAGTTTATTATTATTATTGATCGAAGTTGGCACCTCGAAAAAAATGCGCGTGGGCGGCCCCGGTGATTTTGTCTCTTGATGCTATCTAAAATAAAAAATTCTTGATAATTCTTAATCTATAGACATGTCATTCTCGTCGGAACTACTGAAGTTAAATTTCATGGATAAATAACAAAATGGCGGACTTTGTTAAAAAAAACTTTTTTCCAAAGTCCGCCATTTTGTTATTTATCCATGAAATTTAACTTCAGTAGTTCCGACCAGAATGACATGTCTATAGATTAAGAATTATCAAGAATTTTTTATTTCAGATAACATCAAGAGCCAAAATCACCGGGGCCACCCACGCGCTTTTTTTTTCGAGGTGCCAACTTCGATCGATAATAATAATAATAATAAACTATTGAATTTTTTCAACCAATTTTTTTTTTGTATCTTTAATATGTAAATAAAAACATCCTAAATATCCAAAACGATTCATTTTTATTTTCCCTACAAAAAAAACACCCTCCAAAAAAGCCACGAAAATCGGCTTAAGTTACCAGACTACTACCTCAGAGTAAGTTTTGAAAGGGGTCATTTGACCCCCTGCTCGGTACGTTTAGTGTTAAGGGGGCTGAATGGTATAAAAAAATATATCTTCGTCGCATTTCAACGATCCAAACTTCAAGATCATAAATGTTTTTGTTATTGTTTCTTTTCCCGAAGCACCGAACCGTTACGCGTCGAGTGAAATGATTCGAATTTCGTGATAACAAAACGTTCGTTCGTGCTCGTCGGAAAGTCCGACGAGTTAACGTCCCGGTGTTATTGAGAAGAGATCAACGAGCCAAAGAACATTGAAGTACGCGAGAGAGATTAACGATCCCCGGAGAGTGTTTGTCCAATTTCGGCCGGAAGACTCTCAATAAAGATTCGCGATTTCAACGATAAAGCGAGATAAAAATATTGAAAAAATTTTCGATCCGAGCTACGAATGATAATTTTTTCTAATAATTCATCGATAAGTGCGGGATAACGATTTTTTTTAAATTGACGAAAGACGGAACGGGGAAAAAAGAAAGAAAGTATAGAAGAGGAGGAGAAGGAGGGTAAAGAGGATGTACGTGATGGAGTCGGGAGGCCACAGAGTGGCGCCTGCGCCGACGAGGCTGAAAAAGGTCGTGGATTACAAATCGGTAAACGATGGCGGTGGGACGGTCGTCGGTGGCGTTGCTGCGACCGTTGCCGAGACACGTGGCGGTACTCACATCGCCGCGACCGTGAAAAATACCGTTCGTCGTTTGTTGAGACGAACGAAGAGTCATCGGGACACGCCGTCATTGCCCGCCGCGGTTATGCCGATAAACAGAAATTCAGCGGTCACCGGTCCAACGGCAAATGTCATTGCGACGAATAATAATCCAACGCCGAGAATAACGTCGAGCGCGAATGAGACGCCAGTGAGAAAAGCTCGTATTCAGCAACAACAGCCGACGACAAATTCAACGATACAACAGCAAAATGTCAAACGAACGTCGAGCACAACGCGACGATACTCGAGGCCCAGGGTCAGACTTCAGGTAAGATGGATAATAATGAAAAAAAAAAAACGGACGATACCTTGTGAAATGATTTGTCACGAAAGTCGTCAACGTTAGTTCTTATGAAGTTGAGAATTTTTGGAGAAAAATCGCTCGAGAAGGTTCAGCGGTTAGAGCGAAAATTCACGATTTCTGAAATTTTGCGTTCTGTTTTTTTTTTTTTACATTCCTCGCCCATACTCACCGGCCGAACTGAATTATTTTAGAATTTTCATTTACACCGTTCTCGAAGAAAATGATAATTGAACATTTGCATATTCGCAATTCGTAGATGTTAAATTGCAACATTTTTTATATTAATCCAGCGAAAATGCGCAATTTATGAAATTTTTATTTTATATATCGCGCCCGTACGCACCGACGAATCTGAATTATTTTAGAATTTACACCGTTCTCGAAGAATTAATTAAGGTAACTTAACTTAAGCCGATTTTCGTGTCTTTTTTGGAGGGCGTTTTTTTGTGGGAAAATAAAAAGGAATCGTTTTGGATATTTAGGATGTTTTTGTTTACATATTAAAGATGAAAAAAAAATTTTTGTTGAAAAAATTTAATAGTTTATTGTTATTATTATTATTGATCGAAGTTGGCACCTCGAAAAAAATGCGCGTGGGTGGCCCCGGTGATTTTGGCTCTTGATGTTATCTGAAATGAAAAATTCTTGATAATTCTTAATCTATCGACATGTCATTCTGGTCGGAACTGCAGAAGTTAAATTTCATGGATAAATAACAAAATGTGCGGACTTTGGAAAAAAAACGTCCTTTTCCATTTTGTTATTTATCCATGAAATTTAACTTCAGTAGTTCCGACCAGGATGACATGTCTATAGATTAAGAATTATCAAGAATTTTGTGATTTCAGACAACATCAAGAGCCAAAATCACCGGGGCCACCCACGCGCTTTTTTTTCGAGTTGCCAACTTCGATCAATAATAATAATAATAATAAACTATTAAATTTTTTCAAAAAAATTTTTTTTTGTGCCTTTGATGTGTAAATAAAAATATCATAAATATCCAAAACGATTCATTTTTATTTTCCTACAAAAAAAACGCCCTCCAAAAAAGACATGAACATCGGCTTAAGTGTTACCAGACTACTACCTTAACCCTTAACTGGTAACGTCTTTTTCGACACCTTTAACTGGTAACGTCGGGTCACTCGTGTCCGGCGCTTAAAAAAGTACTTTAAAGTGCTCTTAAAAATCTGAAAAAAATCATGTAAATTCGTTAACTATCGTAGTTTAAGAACCAATTGCTATACTGCCGATTTTTTCATTTGTTCAAACAACATAATTATTTAAACAAATGAAAGCGTGAAAAAAAGATCATTATTTTCAAAAAATCATTACTTTGACCAAAATTAACATTTTTCAAAAAATCCAACGGGAAATTGAAGATGAAGAATAGTACTTTTAAGAAAAAAATATAAAAAGTTTGTATGAATTAATAGGATACTTAAGTTTTGAGCATCAACATCACGTTTTTTCACTCGTGTCCGGCGCTCAAAAAAGTACTTTAAAGTGCTCTTAAAAATCGGAAAAAAATCATGTAAATTCGTTAACTATCGTAGTTTAAGAACCAATTGCTATACTGCCGATTTTTTCATTTGTTCAAACAACATAATTGTTTAAACAAATGAAAGCGTGAAAAAAAGATCATTATTTTCAAAAAATCATTACTTTGACAAAAATTAACATTTTTCAAAAAATCCGACGGGAAATTGAAGATGAAGAATAGTACTTTTAAGAAAAAAATATAAAAAGTTTGTATGAATTAATAGGATACTTAACCCTTAACTGGTAACACGTCTTTTTCGAGACCTTTAACTGGTAACGTCGGGTAACTCGTGCACTTATCAAATTTCAACTAGCTCTCACAACGCCTGTTTACGCACCGAACCGTCGGTACTTTGGGTGCTAGTAGTCTACTAGTATACAATTTTTTCCAAAATAGTTTGTCCCCGCCCATCACCCCACCCTTCGAGCTACAGGACACAGTCAATTTCGTCGGGGCACGAGTGACCCGACGTTACCAGTAAAGGGTTAAAGACGTTCTCTACATTAAACGTTCAAACTATTGAACGTTCGTTATTTCGAAATTCCACACTTAGGCGTCCAAAATAGCCGTTTGGTTTGGTTTGGTTTGGTTTGGTTTGGTTTGGTTCGGAATTTTCAGCCTTATACAATAAAAAAAAATGTCAGAAATTGTGCACTTTCGTTCTACGTATTTGTTGATGCGTCCAACAATGCACAGGCGAGGGGCAAAAGTGCCGGAATTTTTCTTAAACTCCCTTAGATGGAGGTCCTAGTGTACTTATGAAAAAAAAATGGAAAGAACAAATAAAAAAAGAAATAGAAAAACATAGAAAAAAAGTAAACACTCCGTGTGTACAAAAATGTACGCTCGGAGTCCAGGGACGCTTCCCCCCCCCGTTTCTGACTTCTTGATTCTCGTGGACATTTCAAACGGCTAGAGAGAGGTCACCCCTCTCGTCGGTAGGTCTCAACGATAATTGACTCCGAATCGTAACAGATTGGAACGGTGTGGTGACAATTTAAGAACGAGAACGCGCGGGGATATTGTGGCGATTCGCTGATGCTCCTCGGTGGTTCTATACTCGTCTCTGCTCTACTGTGTCCATTATAAAGTTATGATATACGCACTTGTATAGTTGATATAGTCATTGGGGACCTGCACGTTCGAATTATCTCTCTCTCTCTCTCTCTCTCTCTCTCTCTCTCTCTCTCTCTCTCTCTCTCTCTCTCTCTCTCTCTCTCTCTCTCTCTCACTTTTTTCTGTCTGTCTCTCTCTCTCTCTCTCGAAGCATCTATAACCATTGCGAACCGAGAGAAACGATAAGAGCGAAATTGGTTATTATTCATTCGAATAATAACCAATTTGCGAATCGTTTTGCAACGGCACATTGCGTCCGTCTGATTATACAGCAGGTTGGCGAACAATATGGCTCGTACGATCGTTCGAACAATAATACATAAATGTCTGGATCATTTGGCACGCAATTTTTTTTTTTTTTTTTTTTTTTTTTCTCCCCCCTCAGTACCAAACATATTCAAATGTCGTCTTGCGTTCAGATGCCATCTGTTCCTCAATCTAATCGTTTGCACGGAGATGCAATGTGGGGAAAAAAAAAAAACGTGTTATTGAAACATCGAAACGTTGAAATTTGCCCGTGGCGTTTCTCATAATTCTTGACAATTTGTCGTAGGAGTTACACGCAGATGAGGAGACCGGAAGAAAGCGATTTTTCAAGAATTTTTTCCTGCACGGACATTTTAATTTATTAAAGTAAAAAAATTATGTACATATTGCCGTAACTTTTTACTTTATTTTCATATTTTTTCATTTGTAAAAATGATGATTTTTAAAAGCGCCGATCCTCCGGGAGATCGTCTAAAAAAAAAGGCGTCTTGCTGTCAGCACGATAACGCTGGATTGGATCGTCCAAAATAGAAAGACGAAAAAGATTTCGTTAATATAAGCTATTATCTAGTATTTAACCGAAGGAATAAGAAAAATATTAAGTTTTAACAAAATGGCGGCTTCTCGGAAAAAAAAAAGAAAATGTTGTTTTTCGATACAAATTTTCGCCTTGAATTTTTTATAAAATCGACAATATTTATCGGCGAGAAAAAATCTTAGATTAATCACTGAAAAATGTATTTATAAAGCTTGTGGAAAAATTTCAGACCGATCGGTTTAACCCGTTCCGAGGAATCTTCCTCGCCGACTTTGAAAAACACGCAGTTTTGAGAAAAACGCGGTTCGAACTTTCAAAATCATGCTCAGACGCTCCGAGACGTCTTTACAAATATGCGCGTAACTTCGAGAATATTTGTCGGATTGAAATGAAAATTTTTTTGTGTATATACTTAAATATATCGACGCTCTGCTTACGAAAAGTTGCACGATTCAAATTTCTTACGAGAACTAATACGTTTCGAATTCCACCAAAAAAAATCAACGCGTTTCGATATTCGACGCGAAAACTAGCATATTTCGATTTGCACTAAAAAAAAAAGTAGTATATTTGCCGAAATAAATCGAATAAGATTCAGAACTTTCACAAATGTTTTAATAATTTTTTTCGGGACCGGTATAAGGAATAAATGAAAAACATTAAGGGGGTATCGCCCGTAGATCCTTAAATATTTATAATTGTTTTCTATTAAGGTAGTAGTCTGGTAACTTAAGCCGATTTTCATGTTGTTTTTGGAGGGCGTTTTTTTTTTTGTAGGAAAATAAAAATGAATCGTTTTGGATATTTAGGATGTTTTTCTTTACATATTAAATATACAAAAAAAAATTTTTTTGAAAAAATTTAATAGTCTATTATTATTATTATTATTGATCGAAGTTGGCACCTCGAGAATAAAAAGCGCGTGGGTGGCCCCGGTGATTTTGGCTCTCGATGTTATCTGAAATAAAAAATTCTTGATAATTCTTAATCTGTAGACATGTCATTCTGGTCGGAACTACTGATGTTAAATTTCATGGATAAATAACAAAATGGCGGACTTTGGAAAAAAGTTTTTTTTTTCCAAAGACCGCCATTTTGTCATTTCAGATAACATCAAGAGCCAAAATCACCGGGGCCACCCACGCGCTTTTTTTTTCGAGGTGCCAACTTCGATCAATAATAATAATAATAATAAACTATTAAATTGTTTAAAACAAATTTTTTTTTGTATCTTCAATATGTAAATAAAAAACATCCTAAATATCGAAATATCTAAATATCCTAAATATCGAAAATATCGAAAGTTACCAGACTACTACCTTAAAAAAATAATAACATTATTGAAAATACGATTCGCAAATACGATACGCAATATTCCACCGCTCAAATACTAAAATTGTTCGTCAATGATATTTTTTCATGACTTCAAGTTTCGGAGTCAGCGATGGAATTGAACAAAATTATTGTTTATAAAAAGTATTGTCTACTTACAGTCTGAAGAATCGTTCGTTGTGTTTTTATTTCATAAAAAAAAAAAAATACAATCTTGAAGTGATCAACGACTAAAGTATAACGTACAGTATAAGTACAAAATACAGTTGGCAAAATCTTCAAAACAATCGATTGAGATATCTCGAGAAATGTCAGGTCTTGGACGAAGTAGCAAGAGGGAAAAAAAACTGACATTGTTCATTTTCCATACACCGCAATAGTTTTCGATTTTCTTTTATCTAATTTTTTTCACCATGGTTTTTTTATTTCAAAATGCCGAGGTATTTGCCGTTTGCCATCTTATGATAAGCCTGGCAGACCAAAATTCAAACGGTAAAATATGTATGAAATAAATTCAAACAAAAAATAAAACGGTATAAAATGACAAGCATAAATATTTCGTCAATTTGGAGTCAAAAAGGATGTTCAAAAAGCGTGGAGTAAAAAAATGAGAAAGACTTCCGGTGACACTGAAACGTGCTAATTTTCGCGGTGAAATTCGAAACCTGCTAGTTTTCGTGGTAAAAGCCGAAAAATGCTAGTTTTCGTGGCGAATATCAAGCGTGCTTGTTTTCGTAAGAAATCTAAAACATGCTAGTTTACGTAAGCAACGTCGATATGTACATTAAGAAAATAGAATTAAAAAAAAATTTGATCGATTTTGAGTGATCGATAATTTGTTTTTTCATTAATTCAAAATTTCATAAAATCAAAACTCATTTTTCTTCATTCTCGGTCACATTTCACATGGAATATCATTGAAGTCTCGATTCGAACGCGTAAAAAGTTTTCTTTAGATGGTTCGAAGCGTTGCGCGATTTTCGAAAAATTTATAACATCAAAAAGTGTAAAATCGATTCTCGCCAAAGAGAATTCTGGTTCCCTAGTCTATTTGTGCAGAAAATTTTAACTCGATCGCACTCAATATTTACGAAATATACTAAAAACATTACATTTCGCAAAAAAAAAATAATAAAAACGATAATCGAGGATTCACCTCGTGCTAACTTGGTGCTTTCTGACTGGGAATGAGCGGCGGCCATATTGGATGGGCCACGGTCTCCGTGGTAATTCCCAAGCACCAACAAACTTTCGTACGTTCGCGACAACTATCATTGAATATTCGAAACGAAAAAGCGTCACGAAATAAAACAAAACGTTCTTTTTATTTACGAAAAGACGAGCGCCAAGAAGTGGGTTAAAGTTTTATTTTTTCTCTCTTATCAAATTGAAACGAACGAATGAGAAAAAAACATTGGAAGGGAATGGGCAAACTGTTGGAAAATTATCGTTTGATAATCGCAAAGAATTCACGGTCCCTGAGTTCGTATCGAACGGATAGAAGTTGGCCTGTAGGGAGATAGTAGAAATATAACGTGATATCTCAAAGAATTCCATTCAGCGTTGTCTGCACACGAGCCATCGAGAGGCGCACGAGAGGACGCGCTCAGACTCGAGGTCGTCGAGTACGAGCCGCGCGCCTCTAGCGGGCTCTGCAAATACTTACATATTCTATATACATACGGTATATAAACACGCCTCGAACTCAACTGGGAAACGTAAGGACGTTCATGTGCAACGATGATAATTCTTCGTGAAGCGTTTTGTCACAATGAAAAATCTCCATATACGTAATCAAGATTTTCTCGGTCTCGTGGAAATATAAAAACTTGTGCGAAATTCTCGCAACAATTTTCTCACGAAAATTCTTTTAACGACTATCCCGGAGAAATAATTTTCCAACGTGGCGTCCACCGGAAACGAGAATTCTTTTGTACTCTCATTATATATAGACACATACTTGTGCATGTAAATATAATGTATTTACGTATCTCCGTATTAGGAACGTGTTATTCCTTCCGTGTTTCACTTTAAACTGTGATAATAGTCAAACTCGTTTGAGGTAGTAGTCTGGTAACTTAAGCCGATTTTCATGTCTTTTTTGGAGGGCGTTTTTTTGTAGGAAAATAAAAATGAATCGTTTTGGATATTTACGATGTTTTTATTTACATATTAAAGATAGCAAAAAAAAATTTTTTTTATAAATTTAATAGTTTATTAATATTATTATTATTATTGATCGAAGTTGGCACCTCGAAAAAATAGCGCGTGGGTGGCCCCGGTGATTTTGGCTCTTGTTGTTATCTGAAATCGAAAACTCTTGATAATTCTTAATCTATAGACATGTCATTCTGGCCGGAACTACTGAAGTTAGATTTCATGGATAAATAACAAAATGGCGGACTTTGGAAAAAAGGTTTTTTTTTCCAAAGTCCGCCATTTTGTTAGTTAAATTTCATGGATAAATAACAAATTGGCGGACTTTGGAAAAAAGTTTTCTTTTTCCAATGTCCGCAATTTTGTTATTTATCCATGAAATTTAACTTCAGTAGTTCCGACCAGAATGACATGTCTATAGATTTAAGAATTATCACGAATTTTTTATTTCAGATATCATCAAGAGCCAAAATCACCGGGGCCACCCACGCGCTTTTTTTTCGAGGTGCCAACTTCGATCAATGATAATAATATTAATAAACCATTGAATTTTTTCAAAAAATTTTTTGTTTGTATCTTTAATATGTAAATAAAAACATCCTAAATATCCAAAACGATTCATTTTTATTTTTCTGCCGATTTTCATGTCTTTTTTGGAGGGCGTTTTTTTGTAGGAAAATAAAAATGAATCGTTTTGGATATTTAGGATGTTTTTATTTATATATTAAAGATACAAAAAAAAATTTGTTTGAAAAAATTTAATAGTTTTTTAATATTATTATTATTGATCGAAGTTGGCACCTCGAAAAAAAAGCGCGTGGGTGGCCCCGGTGATTTTGGCTCTTGATGTTATCTGAAATAAAAAATTCTTGATAATTCTTAATCTATAGACATGTCATTCTGGTCGGAACTACTGAAGTTAAATTTCATGGATAAATAACGAAATGGCGGACTTTTGGAAAAAAGGTTTTTTTTCCCAAAGTCCGCCATTTTGTTAGTTAAATTTCATGGAAAAATAACAAAATGGCGGGCTTTGGAAAAAAGTTTTTTTTTCCAAAGTCCGCAATTTTGTTATTTATCCATGAAATTCAACTTCAGTAGTTCCGACCAGAATGACATGTCTATAGATTAAGAATTATCTCGAATTTTTGATTTCAGATAACATCAAGAGCCAAAATCACCAGGGCCACCCACGCGCTTTTTTTTCGAGGTGCCAACTTCGATCAATAATAATAATATTAATAAACTATTAAATTTTTTCAAAAAATTTTTTTTTGTATCTTTAATATGTAAATAAAAACATCCTAAATATCCAAAACGATTCATTTTTATTTTTCTACCGATTTCCATGTCTTTTTTGGAGGGCGTTTTTTTGTAGGAAAATAAAAATGGATCGTTTTGGATATTTAGGATGTTTTTATTTATATATTAAAGATACAAAAAAAAATTTTTTTGAAAAAATTTAATAGTTTATTAATATTATTATTATTATTGATCGAAGTTGGCACCTCGAAAAAAAAGCGCGTGGGTGGCCCCGGTGATTTTGGCTCTTGATGTTATCTGAAATCAAAAATTCTTGATAATTCTTAATCTATAGACATGTCATTCTGGTCGGAACTACTGAAGTTAAATTTCATGGATAAATAACAAAATAGCGGACTTTTGGAAAAAAGTTTTTTTTTCCAAAGTCCGCCATTTTGTTAGTTAAATTTCATGGATAAATAACAAAATGGCGGACTTTGGAAAAAAAAACCTTTTTTCCAAAAGTCCGACATTTTGTTATTTATCCATGAAATTTAACTTCAGTAGTTCCAACCAGAATGACATGTCTATAGATTAAGAATTATCAAGAATTTTTTATTTCAGATAACATCAAGAGCCAAAATCAACGGGGCTACCCACGCGCTTTTTTTTCGAGGTGCCAACTTCGATCAATAATAATAATAATAATGAACTATTAAATTTTTTCAAACAAATTTTTTTTTGTATCTTTAATATGTAAATAAAAACATCCTAAATATCCAGAACGATCCATTTTTATTTTCCTACAAAAAAACGCCCTAAAAAAAAATATGAAAATCGGCTTAAGTTACCAGACTCCTACCTTAAATTCTTGCTGGAGTACGCGTGATTTTGTTTTCTTCTTTTTTTTCTCTACGTTATCTCTATTCGTTGGCTCAGTGTAAGAAGTATCGTGACTTAGCCGTTGACACGGCGAAATAATCGTTCGTTTTCATCGCGGATTTCCTTTCACTAATTTGCCCCCACAGCTCGCCCCGTTCCAAGTATTGCATCGATCGCTCGTCACACTATGGCACAGCCGGCGGGCAAAACAGTGGGAATTTTCATTAAAATCGAACTACTTAAAAATCGAGGTCCTAGTGTGTATATATATAAAAAATTGATTAAAAAACGTTGCGTTATTTTACGCGCGTTTACTCGTCTAAATTCTATTCTCGTCTCGGCCCGCATCAACGTCATCATCGACCCCCCCCCCCCCCCCCCATTTAAATGTTTTTGTGAAATCGATGGATACGAGAATGGGAAAAAAAAAATGATGTCAAAAATAACGAAAACTTTGAACTACACTCACCCGAAAAAAAAAAAGCGGTACACTTAAAATTTGGAAAAAAATCACAAAATTTCAAATGACGGTAACTGCGCAAATAATGAAGATAGAAAGGTCTTTAAAAAATGAAAATAAAGCCTGGAATCTCTACTTAAAGGATCGATTTATTTCAATGTTGCGAGATAAATTTATTGAAAATGGCGGATGACTAAGCGAGAGCATGCGAAATTGCAAAATATTGGTCCGAGTTTGCGACGACCCATGGCGTGAGTCAGGTGTCGCAGCACAATGGGATGACAAGCATGTGATAGTACAGAGTCTTCTCTTTAAAATGCTTTTTTAATCGTTTCGATACGATGATTTTTCGCCGAGTTATTCGCATTTAAAGTAAAGAAAAAATTCTTTTTCTTCAAATGCGAATAACTCGGCGAAAAATCTTCGGATCGAAACGATTAAAAAAGCATTTTAAAGAGGAGCTATGAAAAAAATGTTTTCATTAATTTGGCGCCATGACGCCGCCATCGCGGTAAGGGGAAAAAAAAATCGCACTAAAACATATCTCATTATCGATCAACAATTTTATTTTCCCTCGGTGTTTTACCCACAATGTACGTTGAGCGAGCGAATTATTATATGATTTGTCTCAATCGATTTGTCTCATATAAGTAATGCAGGAGTGGCTCCTGCAACTGATGCAGAAACGTTATTGACAAACGCAACGACAAGTTAACTCCGGACCTTGACAGACTTTTCCTCGCACGAGAGACTCTAATGGTCTCTCTCTCTCTCTCTCTCTCTCTCTTGTTTTTGTCGTCGTGCTTGTCCGCGAGAGACAAAGACAGATAATTCTCCTCGATGTGTGTATGCTAAACTCACGCTCATTCCGATGCACACGATTGCCCATATTATACACTAGGCGAATTGCACCTGCGTTTATATAGGTGTCGAAGGCAAATTATACCCAAGTACAAGTGGGTGACAGGCGATATATATATGCGTACTAGCTCTGCCCCGCGATTTCATTCGCGTTAAGGGAGAACACCACTGTCACCCCCTGTTTTTTTTTCACATTTTTCAAAAATTTTTTTTTGTGGAAAAAAAAAGAGATATTCGAAAAATTTTTTTGGCTTTTGTTCCTTGTTTATTAATGTATCAAAAAACATTTTTTTCACATTTTTCACGCCGCATGGTGGCGCTGGGGAAGCTCTCGCGTCAGGTGCTCTCATTTCCGCGGCACGCAGCAGAACTCTCTTCAACGTCGATCTGAAAAAAAAATACCGAGTGTTTTCGTTAATAATATGATATTTTGAAGAGAAGTACATAGGGATTTGGAAAAATATTGTTTTAAAAAAAATAGGCACGCCTTTGAAATTAAAGTTATTTTCAAAGGCGTGCCTATTTTTTTTAAAACAATATTCGGCCCCTTTCCCAGGCCTTTTTTCTCTACCGCCATTTTTTTCCCCCCCTAAAACCGCAACGCTGCAAACAAAAATCGTTACGTTTTCACGGATTTCCAAACAGTTATTCTCCGTGAAAAACGAGAAGAAAAACAAAAATTTACGGAAATTCATTTTTAACAGGGAGGATAAGGATTTTCTTTTAATTCCCTTTGTCGATCTCCTTTGTGAGAGTGAAAGAAAAAAATTACGATTATTAATTATCTTTACTACTCACAAAGAGCGAAAGATACGGAGCTTTACGATTGTTTTGACATAATTGCACAATGCAAAAGCTAGAAAAGAATAAACATCGGAATTGAACGGCGTAGATTTCGCAATTTTTTTTTTTTTCCCTCTTTGTAAAAAGCGTCCGACTGTAACGCGCTAATTAGCACAAATCGCGAGGGGCAGGGGGAAGGAGGAGAAAGAGATGGAGATAGAGATAAGTCCCCGGAGGAGTTTCAACGTCTGGCGCACAAAACGAGAAGATTACTCGGCGGTTTCTCGTATCAACGAACGCTCCACTAACGGTTAAACTATACCTGCAAAATTAATACCGTAGTTGTAAACGCGTATGACCCGCTGTACGCTACATAAATTTCTAAGAAGAGAAGGAAACATGAGAGGGATGAGAAACTCGAGGTGGGTTAATGAGGCTAGACTCTGAAAGAGGTTAAAGAGGGGAGAGGGAGAAAAAAAAAGGAGTTGTGCTTCACATTGCCCCTGGCATTGCCACTGTCCTCATCTTGGGGTCCAATGACCCAGTGCACTCCGAAGCATTTCGAACGTTTCAATGTCATCGATAGTACAATCAATAGAGAATATTGTGGCGCATTAAAAATAAAGGACATTTTTTTTTAATTAGGTTCGCTATCACGTACCGAATGTGAATTAACAAAATGGTTACAAATTAAGGGAGCGAAAGTGCCGCCATTTTGAGGAATACCGTATTGGCCAATGTCTCCGTTACCGTGCACTTTAGGCCAAAAATGATAATAACCTTTCTTGTAGATAATTCAATTTCCCATCTTTTTTTCTTGATAATTTTTTTTGTGTCACTTACCGTTTACGACTTATACGACTGTTAAAATTTATTTATTCACTTTTTGACCTGTATCTCTCGTAATAATTGTTCAAACAACAAAATGCTAATAACTTATCTTTTAAATCCATACATTTTCCACAACTTTTATTCAATACTTTTTTGTCCAAAATTAATATTCTCAAAGTTATAACGCATTCAATGTTGCGCTACCGGGTGCAAGGCTAATAAAAACGCGTTATAACTTTGAGAATATTAACTTTAGACAAAAAAGTTTTTAATAAAAGTTGTAGAAAATGTATGGATTTATAAGATAAGTCATTGGCATTTTATTGTTTAAACAATTATTAGGAGAGATACAGGTCAAACAGTGAATAAATAAATTTTAACAGTCGTATAAGTCGTAAACGGTAAGTGATACAAAAAAAATTATTCAGAAAAAAAAATGGGAAATTCAATTATCTACAAGAAAGGTTATTGCCATTTTTGGCCTAAAGTGCACGGTAACGGAGATATTGAGAAACAAAATCGCAAAAAAAAGTGTTTTGGCCAATACGGTTTTCCTCAAAATGGCGGCACTTGCGCTCCCTTAATCACGTACTGAATGTAAATAAACAAAATCCTTACAAATTCAGGGAGCGGAAGTGCCGTCATTTTTAGGAATACCGTATTGGCCAATATCTCCGTTACCGTGCACTTTAGGCCCAAAATGGTAATAACCTTTCTTGTAGATAATTCAATTTCCCATCTTTTTTTCGGGATAATTTTTTTTATGTCACGTACCGTTTACGACTTATACGACTGTTAAAATTTATTTATTCACTTTTTGACCTGTATCTCTCGTAATAATTGTTTAAACAATAAAATGCTAATAACTTATCTTTTGAATCCATACATTTTCCACAACTTTCATTTAAAACTTTTTTGTCCAAAGTTAATATTCTCAAAGTTATAACGCGTTTTTATTAGCCTTGCACCCAGTAGCGCAACATTGAACGCGTTATAACTTTGAGAATATTAATTTTAGACAAAAAAGTTTTAAATAAAAGTTGTGGAAAAAGTATGGATTTAAAAGATAAGTTATTAGCATTTTATTGTTTAAACAATTATTAGGAGAGATACAGGTCAAAAAGTGAATAAATAAATGATCGCTTTGTAGTCTCTGAACGATGACTCGGAAATTCCTCGTTTCATTATACTCGTAAATTACGTGCACGCGAAACAACAAAGAACGATTATATTCGAGAAGTATCAATTTTGATTTTTATCTTAATTAACGACAATGTCGCCACTGGAGTTCTTTTTTACTTTTTTACTATTTAATATTTCATATTTTATAAATTTTATACTACTCATAAGTTAAAGTTGAATATCTCAAGAAATATTAATCTAAGCGATTGGGTCGATAGGACCTTTTTTGTAGGAAATTAAATTTCCAACAAATTTTCCGTTTACATTTTTTTCGTAAAGTTAATTGTTTCGGAGATAACAGCAAAAAAAACGAGAATTTTGGGTAAAAATCAACTTCAGTGACCCGTACCAACTCACCAGTACAATTTACACTTTCGCCGCAAGAGGCACTTTTTAAGATTGTATTATTCGGAGTAAATCGAAACCAAGAACAATATGATAGCATAAAATGCGGCTGCGTTATAGAAATTTGAAAAAAAAAAAAATCGATTTACGTGTATTTTAGATGGAAAATCTTCTCACGTTAGAGGAAAGTACTTAGAATTAATATTAAGGGCTGTAACTTTGAGGTAATTTCTTTTTCGACGTATCCAACAAAATTTCGGATGGGGACTGAAAAAAACAAAATAGTCGAAAAGAAAAAAATCGCCCTAATATACATATACGTTCTGGCAAAGGTCACGCGCTATAACAGAGACGAGTGATGCATTCTGAAAATATTCCTTCAATCTCTATCTCTTGTTTCCCGGTGAACGCTCAAGAGGTCATTCTCAGCGATACGAGAACGAGGCGGGACAGCGAGAGTGAGGGGCAAACGACCGAATGGTATCATTGGTTGAGTGCACTGCGTACGCGTGTGGGCAAACAGTTGGACGCTTCTTGCCTCACGCGTGTGTTCCTCGACGCTTCGACATAACCTCTCCTGTGCTTATACTAGGGCTGTTACTTTTATCCGGGTCAGCCGGATACCCGAAAGTATCCGGGTATCCGGAAAATCGGATTGAACACTTCAGATTCGAATACCCGAATATCCGGGTATCCGGGTATTCGAGTACCCGAGCAACCGGGTATCCGGATATCCGAAAAATCACGGATCCGGGTAACCGGGTAATAACGAATAATGTCGGGTAATTACCCGATTTTTCGCGTACAGGCTCAAATGGGATCGCCGGCGTAGAAAAAATAATGATATTTTATTAGTCTGGTCATCAAATAAGCCGAAATATAGGGCGTTAATAGTTACCATTGGAAAAAAAATTGGATAATAACTTGTATCAAATTTGCTCTGTGCAAAGAAATTGTGCAAAACTACGGTAAAAATGAAAACTTAGTGTTGACGAATCGGACGTCACGGTTTTCCAATTTATAATAATTGTGTACTTACTCGGAAAAACATTTTACATGTGACTCCCATAATTTTTTAGAATCTGCCGTTACGATCACAATTCCTTGCCTGCGCATATTAAGGGAGGGGTAAGGGTTTCAGCGTTAAAAAAACACTTTTTTTGCGATTTTTTTTCTCAAATATGGATTGAGCAATTTTATTCGAACCTTTTGTACATTATTGAGCAAACTTTTGACAATGTTGTGTAATTTTTTCATGCAGAAATATTGAAGCATAAGCCCGTAACAGAGCTTTCCCCAGAACGTCTTGGAAAAAAAACAATTTGCGGTGTTCACTGTAACTCGGCCGAAAATTATCTGAAAATGAAAAACCATGAAAATTTAGTCAAATTATAATCAAATCTTCCCCCCAACGTTCTCTGATAATTTTTTTTTTTATTTAAAAATTTTTCGCCGCCATCTAAAGTGTGAACTGTTATTTTCCACGAAAAATTCCGCCATTTTGTGGGTGGGAAACAGCCTTAATGTAAAAAAAAAAAATTTAACTAAACGTTGGGGGGAGGTATTTTATATGTAGAAAATGTGTACAAAGTTTGAAATGAATCGGTCAAGTAGTTTTTAAATGGCAGTGAACACGGACTTTGAAAAAGTAATTTTGAGAAAAACGCGTCTAAAGTGCACTGCTAGCCCGACCGCCTGCAGCTGTTAGAGGCATAGCGTTAAAGGCCAGGAGATTAATAAGATAATAACTTCAAGAATATTGCTTAGATCGGTTTAAAATTTTAAGGACATATTCTTGAAATGTTAAACAATAAGATAAGACAAAAAAAAAATCGATTTTTCGAAAGTGAAAACCCTTACCCCGCCCTTAAGAATAGCCGAGATCTGCTTCTTCACATTCTATATTTTCTCTCCAACTCTAAAGTTCATAAAAACTGCACACACGCCCACGAAGCAAATATACATTTCCGAAACTAAGGATATTTATTAAATAATAATAAATTGTGATGAAAAAAAAAATATTAAAAATGCAAATAGTGCAGGTCAACGTTGATTAAGTTCTTATGAAATGATCATGTGTTTCCCTAACATTGTATAGAAGATTATGTCATTGCTTTTTTAATCTACACAAGAATGTTTTATTGAAATTGTAGTTTTTGTCGGATGTGAATTACAGTAAAGAAATAGTTTGGTAATAATAGTAAATACGCCTGCGAGATTCTTTCCAAAAATCTTCGTTATAATCATAATCTAATTTGTTTAAGGGAGAACAGCACTGTGACCCCCTGTTTTTTTTTTCACATTTTTCAAGAATTTTTTTTTGTGGGAAAAAAAGATATTCGAAAAATTTTTTTGGGTTTTGTCCCTCGTTTATAAATGTATCAAAAAACATTTTTTTCACATTTTTCACGCCGCATGGTGGCGCTGGGGAAGCTCTCGCGTCAGGTGCTCTCACTTCCGCGGCACGCAGCAGAACTCTCTTCAACGTCGATCTGAAAAAAAATACCGAGTGTTTTCGTTAATAATATGATATTTTGAAGAGAAGTACACAGGGATTTGGAAAAATATTGTTTTAAAAAAAATAGGCACGCCTTTGAAATTAACTTTAATTTCAAAGGCGTGCCTATTTTTTGAAATATTGTTTAAAACAATATTTTTCCAAATCCCTATGTACTTCTCTTCAAAATATCATATTATTAACGAAAACACTCGGTATTTATTTTCAGATCGACGTTGAAGAGAGTTCTGCTGCGTGCCGCGGAAATGACAGCACCTGACGCGAGAGCTTCCCCAGCGCCACCATGCGGCGTGAAAAATGTGAAAAAAATGTTTTTTGATACATTAATAAACGAGGAACAAAACCCAAAAAAATTTCTCGAATATCTCTTTTTTTTCCCACAAAAAAAAATTCTTGAAAAATGTGAAAAAAAACAGGGGGTCACAGTGGTGTTCTCCCTTAATCTACACAAGAATGTTTTATTGAAATTAAAATAGTTTTTGTCGGATGTGAATTACCGTAAAGAAATAGTTCGGTAATAATAGTAAATACGCCCGCAAGATTTTTTCCAAGAATCTTCGTTATAATGATAATCTAATTTGTTTAACATTGATATCAGTCGGTAAAAATGAAAAGATGGTCAACCAAATGATCGGACATGAACGCCGATATAATCCCGGTTTCTCAATCTTCCGGTAATGATTTATTATTCGTCTTATAAATGTACTTCGCAAACATTGTTCCTGGCAACATCTACGCGTGCCTCACAAATAGTGTAAATTGAACAATTTTTTTTTCAGCATTTTCGGCATCAATTATCGGGCGCTAATTGCCCGATATTATCCGTTATTATCCGAGTACCCGGTTACCCGGATACCTCGAAATTATCCGCATACCCGAATCCGTTATTACCCGGATATCATCGAGTTATCGAGATATACGGATTTGAAGCGTCGGATCCGTGAAACCCCGAATTACTCGGGTATCCGGATACCCGGAAAAGTTCAAGCTCTAGTTTATACACACGTGTGTTCGGCAAAGCGATAAATCGATGACCGGAGGTGCGCCCCGACAGACTTCTCGTTGCAATCAAATAATTGCGATCGCTCTAACGGTATCAACCTCGTTACGCACGTACACCGCACATTATTCCAATGAATTTTAACCCTCCCGACAATCATTTTAACGAGAGACTCGTATTACTGGGATGGGCGATATTGAAAATATAATCGATTACGTGGATAATCGATATCGAAAAATCGATTAATCGGGGAAAAAAGTACCGAAAGTCTTATAAAACGTAGCTGCCTCTGTCGGCCATGTTTTCCGCGAGAGTTCCCGCGCGCAAATGTTGATTTTTAATATTTAATTTTTCTTCACTAATAGCCGGTACGATGAACTTGAAGTTTCGCTAATTCGTCAATGAATACTAAAACTTGAATATATTGAAAATAATGATGGCGCAAGAGTTCGTAACTCTCGTCGAGACCAATTTGGACCGGATGCCGATAATTCAGAGTTTATCCCACCTTGAAAGTTCAAATCAAAATTAACAAAAAAAAAAATTCAAATTCTAATAGCCTAACGTTTGATTAGTAAAAGACGCAAAGATACGATTTTCTGCTAGTGTTTAGAATGAACTAAAACGTTTGTGGGGGGTAGATGACGTCATTGGCGAACACCTGTTGTCTCTCTGCTATCTATATAACAGAGAGACAACCTAAGAAGTACACACAGGCGCGCTCACACACACACATGCTTATATATACAGTCGGTAAAAAAAGTATTCATACACCTTGTTTTTTTGCGATAACTTTGTAGACATAAGCGATACGCAAAGAAAGCCAATTTTATTTAATAGTACATCAGGTACAGAAATAAACTGCAAATGGAGAATTTTGTCCCATGAATAACAGAAGAATTATGCAAAAAAAACGAAAATTTGGAGGGCCAAAAAAGTATTCGTACACTTACGATTGAGCTGCTAAACCTCGATATTCACTCACGGACGGTCTGACCTCTGCGTACAATGTAAACGAGTCTTCGTTTACACAATGGTTTTGACCTATTCCATGCGGTATAGTCCAGTCATTATATACATTTGGAAATGCATGTGAACCGAATAAGCTTATTTTTGGATATTGTGTGTGGGGGGGGGGGCTTAGAAAAGCTTAACTTCAAATTGTCGACCAAGATTTCCTATGTGCGTTCTTCGCCATCTTGAGATAAGTGTTAAATTTTGTTTTTTTGCAATAACTCGACTCTCCGTCGAGATACGAAAATTGCGATGGGATACTTTTTTGTTGCTTCTTTTACGCTCTACAATTTAGGTCATATACATTTTTCACCTACCGTTCATCGTTGTTGAGATATCGAACGAGAAAGTCAAAATATATTGTGGGGGTTTAATATGGGTAAAAAAAAAAATTGATCGCGCCGCCCTTCAAAGCGGTTCCGAATACTAAAAAAAAAAACCTACGCGAAGCCCCAGCTATGTCCGTTAAGAGGAAGACGTGGCTGTAAGCATGAAATATCAATTTTTCTTCATGATTCGAGAAATTTTGATTTTTTTAATCAAGTTTGGGTCAATTTTTTTTTTTAACTTTCCGAAGCTATTGTATATTGGTATTCGATATACAGATCAAATAATATGGTCCGCCATACTAGATTTGATGAGCGTTCAGGTCTGCCATCCTATTATTTTGGAACAATCGTTTGATTTAGCTGCTGTCACACGTTTTTAATCATATCAAAATCTAACGTTGAATTTGCATCTTGTCAGAAAAATCTGTTAAGTAAGAAGGATATAAATTCACGATAAACCATTCACATCGAACTTCCGGATCGGCCAGAATTGTTTTTTTTTTTTTTTTTCAAATTTGTTAGAAATATTCCTTGTGTGCTGAGATGCAAGCATATTAATATTTCACTGAGATCAGACTTCCAGTGATGCGGATAAAAAATATATTTGAAAATTACTTTCGCGAAAAATGCATAAGGACATTTTAAATTTCGCAGGATTTTAAACTTGGCGAGCTTGTTCGTTTTATTGAAAACAAAGAAATTATTTATTCGCACAAGTCATCCAATTGGTCGGAAAAAACATAATATTTTTTTCGTAATATTTTTTTCATAATAAGTTCGATGTGAATGGTTTATCGTGAATTTATATCCTTCTTACTTAAGGCTGAACACCACTGTGACCCCCTGTTTTTTTTTCACATTTTTCAAGAATTTTTTTTTGTGGGAAAAAAAAGAGATATTCGAAAAATTTTTTTGGGTTTTGTTCCTTGTTTATTAATGTATCAAAAAACATTTTTTTCACATTTTTCACGCCGCATGGTGGCGCTGGGGAAGCTCTCGCGTCAGGTGCTGTCCGCGGCACGCAGCAGAACTCTCTTCAACGTCGATCTGAAAAAAAATACCGAGTGTTTTCGTTAATGATATGATATTTTGAAGAGAAGTACACAGGGATTTGGAAAAATATTGTTTTAAAAAAAATAGGCACGCCTTTGAAATTAACTTTAATTTCAAAGGCGTGCCTATTTTTTTTAAAACAATATTTTTCCAAATCCCTGTGTACTTCTCTTCAAAATATCATATCATTAACGAAAACACTCGGTATTTTTTTTCAGATCGACGTTGAAGAGAGTTCTGCTGCGTGCCGCGGAAATGACAGCACCTGACGCGAGAGCTTTCCGCAGCGCCACCATGCGGCGTGAAAAATGTGAAAAAAATGTTTTTTGATACATTAATAAACAAGGAACAAAACCCAAAAAAAATTTTCGAATAACTCTTTTTTTTCTCACAAAAAAAAATTCTTGAAAAATGTGAAAAAAAAACAGGGGGTCACAGTGGTGTTCACCCTTAAGGTAGTTCTAACACGACTGCATAAGTCAAAAGAAAACTAAAGAAAAAATTCTCAGAAAAAAAAGTTATATCGCCAAGTAAAAATCATATTATGAACTAACATGAAGATTCCAGACCATATAAAAATCTTAAAGATAAAAACAATTAAAATAACTAAATTTAATAAGAATTCGTTTCACGTAGTCCCAGTTAAAAATTGAAACGTGGCAACGTTGCTCTACTCGTATGTCCGTGTGATTCATCTATCTGCGTGTATGCGTGCCGAAAGTGAGGTTATGGATGTCAGTGACGCGAATAAAGAGAGCATCAAAAAGATGTCTAATAAAAGATTGAAAGGAAAATTTATTATTACAAATGTATTATTTATTGCTGATATTTTTATTTCTATTCGAATCTCAATGAAAAACCGTTAAAATCCTCCTATACATTCAACTCCGAAGCATTTTCCTTTTGAAAAATTTGTATTACCGCGCTGCGTCGATTTGTATCATACACACACACACACGTCACGCCAGTCGTAATAAAGCAACGTTGCCATGCTCACTAACCAGCTCTTCTAGCCTCAAAACAATATTTTTTTAATAGTCCATACTTTTTTACTGTACGGTTGAGAATTTACTGTAAAATATATGTTATTCTTCATCTACTAGACTACTTTCGTGCCAAATTTCAAGAATTTGTCAATATTCCTTCGTACATTTTGGTGACTAAATATCCGAGAAAGTGCTCATTTCGTACGGTATAGGTATACGTTCGTATGCAAATTTTGGAATTTTTGATAAACGATATCTCGAAAACGGTACGGTGAAACAGTCTCAAATTTCGCATAAGTATTCTCCAGTACTTCTTTTAGTTTTTCCCAAAAATTCATTAAATTGGCATTAATCTTGATTTGTGTTAGAACTACCTTAAATAAAATTGGCTTTCTTCGCGTATCGCTTATGTCTACAAAGTTATCGCAAAAGAAAAACAAGGTGTACGAATACTTTTTCGATCCACTGTACATTTGTCATAAGGCTCGGCGAATTTATTTCAGTCGAAACGGTTTATCAGGTGTTTGCAACTGTCCGTGTTTAAAACGGCGTATCTACACGATTGAACGAGAGATAAGGAGTGAGAGAGAGAATTTCATGTACATAAGTTCGTCTTCGTGCTTGGTAAAATTATCTATCGAGTATTGTAAACATACTATTTTTGTTTTCATTTTCACAAAGCGTCCGGAGGCTATCGAGTGAGCGTGCCTCTCGATATGGCGTGAGAAGTGCCATTGTACGTTCGACCCGACTCTAAGCTCGCTTCTCTCTCTCCCCCTACCTTTGTCTCGCTCCACTATAGGGCTTGGTTTGGAGGGGGGCGCTCGCAGAGACGCACAAGTGTTTCACCGCTGTGGTCGTGTAATTTGTACGACGAACGGCTATTCCCCCATAAAGCAAAAGGAGAGAAGAAGAAGAGAGAAAGAAAAAAAAAGAACACGGTGTGTATCGAACTTTCATTTTTATCCAAAGTCTTGCCCCACCCCGTCGTTTTATTTTTCCGTTCCGAGAGACGGATGGTATAAAGCAACTAATAACGTGGGTAGATCTCTCGCTCGCTCGCTCGGGAGAGGCGAGTTTCGGTGAAGCGAAATGTACAACGTTCAGACTGGTGAGTTGCTCGCCCGGCGTGGCGAGAGTTACTGCTGGGGCCCCGTCCACGGTTTTAGAGACTTTCTAACCTCTCATCAACCTGCACGGCTCGCAGTCTCGCGCTCGACGTCGCGACCACCGCGTTTTAATCTACTTGAACCGAACGCGTCGTCAGTTTTTTTTTTTTATTTATTCTTTACTATCTTCCTCGTGCTTTTCGCGTGATCATCGGCGTTACGTGTATGGGCTTAAGAGCGTACGAAAACGCGAAACTTTAACGAAACATAGTTTTCAGTGGAAAGTCCCGATTGCTGACGCTATCAACCCGGAGAAATCATTCGCCATCAGTCTCTCATTAATCTTCGCTCGGTGTATCATTAGCGTCACTTATTATTACTTTGTGTTACGATGCACCCGAGTTCTGAACTTTGCAAACCGGAAGTCGTTCCGCGAATTGCCACAGCGAAATAGACCCTCGGGCAAATAAACGCCAAGCAAATATATTACATACAGACACACACACACTTGCAATACGTATGTGTGCAGTTTGGTGTAAAGACTGTGTAAAGTCTGTGTGAGGGAGGTGGGCGAATGCAATTGTTCGTTTCAACGAAGTGACTTTAGTTTACATTGAGTGTTTTACGGATATAACTTTGATGATAAAGAAGAAATTCCGTGCGTTAAACATATTTCATTATCGAACAAGTTTCGCCCTCGGCGCATCGGTAGGGAATTATCCATTCTTGTGTTTGAGGAAATTTATCGGGCAGGAGCGCGCGTGACCAAAGTGCAGATTGCCCGGTTAGATAATTCAATACGAGTGCATTGTGTATGTATTTATATATAAATACACCGAAGGAAAATAACTTCGATATCCCACGCTGGCGCGCACTGAGCTGGTGACGCATACCTGATAAGTAGTCACTAGCTACGGTTGTGTACGTGTTGCACACACGTTGCCCATCGAGCTAATCTTGAGGAAATTTAAAAAAAGTTTGTTTGGTTTGGTTTGGTTTGGTTTGTGCAAATTTATATATTTTTTTCCTGTACGAGAAGACGCGAGTGTACCCGTGTGTATGCTCAATCATTTATCATCGTGTATATATATATATATATATATATAACTAGAGTAAAATTGACGACTCAAATTTCGATAATAGCGTTAAATATTGGTTGGACAAACGTCGTAGTTTCTTATTATTGCGCGAAATTTTCCTACACGCCAGCCGAGCAATGTATCTCGAGAGATAGAACCACGTGCCGATGACGCGAGCATTTCCTCGCGAATCAGCACACGGTTTCCATGGTTACCATCCGTCACGCGCGCCCAATGTCTCTTATCCTTCGAGCAGCGTTACTGAGGTTCACGCAGTCGCCGCTAGGTGTCGCACTATGCGATCCTCGTTCCCTGGTAGGGGTGCGTTCGGAATACTGTCTCTGTGACGCTGGACGCTATAACTTAGGAAATAGGATAGGATCCGAATTAAAACGTACCTTTGTAACGTTTGCTAAATGGTTTCGCGAGAGCTCGGTTAACCGCACGGAAAATATATTCGTCCGCAGTACCACAGAAATACCGTTGAATCGGGAAGAGGGGAACAATTTTCCGGTGGCCTAATTTTCTGTTGGCGAATTTTTAAACAGTACGGTAGACGTTTGACGCCATAGCTCAAGTGTGACCAACTCCACAGCGCCAAATTACTGTACATCGTTTTACACTGTACTCCAACTCTTATTAAAAATACTTTTAATACAGCCATTAATAAAGTCTTGTGTCGAAGATGTATCCGTTCGGTTGCACCAGCCCGGTTGCATTGCCCCAGCTGCGAAAACATAATCGTGGAAAGTTTTTAACGACCCGCACGGATAAGAAAAAAAAAAAAAACCGTAAATAAATACATGTTCTTCTGTGTATGCACGTTGTGTGTTGGATGCAGTCTCGCTATCAATAATTCTCGTATTATTCTCTCAAAGAGCAATTTCAACGGATTCCATTGATCGTCCAATGACTCGCATTTCGGCGTGTCTTCTGTAACGATCTTTCTCTCCCTCCCCCTCTCTCTCTCTCATCCTCCCTTCCTAGTTTTTTTTTCTCGTTTTTTTCCGGACCAGATTTTGAATCTAAATCCGTGTTTACCGCTTGGATGGTAACAATTCACGGTCGGTAGATTCGACGAAATTTGGAAGTACCCGTTACTTTTTGACCGTAGGCACGTGAAATCTGCACGGCAATGAAACGTCGCGAGTGATTTCCCGCGTGAGACTGCATTGTAATATCGTATGGATATTATCTATTAAGGTAGTAGTCTCGTAACTTAAGCCGATTTTCATGTCTTTTTTGGAGGGCGTTTTCTTTGTAGGAAAATAAAAATGAATCGTTTTGGATATTTAGGATGTTTTTATTTACATATTAAAAATACAAAAAAAATGTTTTCGAACAAATTTAATAGTTTATTATCATTGTTATTATTGTTCGAAGTTGGCACCTCGAAGTTGGCCGCCCGGGTCCTAACTTTTTTTCTACCGAACCGATTGCTTTCAAATTTTAACAGACTAGTCTACACACTTATAGTTCTCGTCGGAACCACCGAGAATTTCTTTCACCCCTAACTTTTTATTATACAATCCCTTCTTTGCTAAAGTCCTTTTATTTTAGCGAAGAAGGGGTTGTAAAGTAAAAAGTTAGGGGTGAAAAAAATTCTCGGTGTTTCCGACGAGAACTATAAGTGTGTAGAGTACGCCTGTTAAAATTTGAAAGCAATCGGTTCGGTAGAAAAAAAAAGTTAGGACCCGGGCTGCCAACTTCGATCAATAATAATAATAATAATAAACTAATACATTTTTTCAAAAAAATTTTTTTTTGTATCTTTAATATGTGAATAAAAAAATCCTAAATATCCAAAAGGATTCATTTTTATTTTCCTACAAAAAAACGCCCTTCAAAAAAGACATGAAAATCGGCTTAAGTTACCAGACTACTACACTCGACGGTATCATTGCGCTTTGTGCATTTTCGTCATTATTATCATTATCGAGGACAGTCAATCGTACGAGACGTTCTCTTTGTACAATTTTATTATAATGCAAACGAAATTTCGATATGGTTGACTTTTCTTTTTTTTTTGTTTTACCTTTTCAACCATTCACTCGTAACGTATTGCAATTTGTTAATATTATGGAACCACTCTTGACGTTTTTCGCCTTTGATTAACCTTTTGCCCGCGTTATAACGCATGCGCATCATTGAAAAAACCGGCTTACACTTTTGCCAAATTTATTTAAAAAGAACCTCAAGGCTTTAGAGGTCATTTAAAATATTGGAAGAAATTTGGAAGAGCAGTTGGATCGTTGTGCGAGTGAGTACTCCTAGGGTTTTGAGGTCACTGTATCCGAATACAGTAGCAGAATTGCAAAATTCAAAATGGCGAATCCAATATGGCGGTTGGTAGTTTTGAAGAACAGTTGGATTCTCATGAAAATGAGTACTCCAAGGTTTTTGAGGTCGCTGAATCCGAATATGATATCAGAATTGCAAAATTCAAAATGTCGAATCCAATATGGCGGTTGGTACTTTTGAACAACAGTTGGATTCTTATGAAAATGAGTACCTCAAGGTTTTTGAGGTCGCCGAATCCGAATATGATATCGGAATTGAAAAATTCAACGAATTAACGAAAACGCAAACACTAGAGCTACGTACTCCCAAATTTGGTACATTTTGGATATGACTCGATTAAAATTTATAACGTGGTGAAGAAAAAAAAAATATATATATATCTTGTAACGTTATCGATCAATCTCTTTCATTATGTATATATGTATGAAGGAAAAAGACGGCGGACCGGTCCGCTTTCATGCGCCCGCCTCCGGTGATGCTTTCTCGTGGGCTTCAGCTCGCCAAGCCTCGCGGCGATTCCCTGGCATATCCGTCGAGAGAACGAAGAAAGAGATAGAACTTCTTCATGACTCAGACACTCTACTACTCTCCAAGAAAAACGGGGAGGCCCTTCACGCCGCTTGGCTCTTTCCTCTCCTTTACTCTTCCTCTCGTCCCTCGCTTCTCCCCGTTTTTTTTTAATCATATCTATATATGTATCTATGTAGCACTATATAGTTACGGTTCCGTGCCTCGTCACAGCTTTCGCTTGTTCGTTCTCTCGCAACGCCAGTTGTTCCTCTTGTTCACCAGCTCCTGGCTGAGTACGCATCGTCATCGGGTTATTCAGTTCACCATATTTCTCTCTCCTTCTCTCGAGACTATTCGTTTAAAACACGTCTCTCGATTAATAGCTTGTATTTGGCGTAACCCTAAAACCGTACAGACGAATTAGACACTGAAGAAGGTCGAGTCAGGTTCGTGAAACTTTACCTGCCTACCAGCGTAATTAAAATTACGATGCATAAAGAAAGAGGCATTGAATTTAAAAATTCAATCGTGTATACTTTTTCGATTATTTTCGTTCGTTCCTCTGTAAATAAACCAAAATTCAAAATGGCGGATCGTTATTTGAGAGAACAGTTGGATCGTTACGCGAATGAGTACTCCAAGGTTTCGGAGGTCGCTGAATTCGAATATAATATCCGAATTGCAAAATTCGAAATGGTGGTTCCAATATGGCGAATCGTATTTTGGAAAAGCAGTTGGATTCTTATGAATATGAGTCCTTTAAAGTTTTTGAGGTTGCTGAATCCGAATATAATATCTGAATTGCAAAATTGAAAATGGTGAATCAAAAATGGCGGATCGTAATTTGCGAGAGCAGTTGAATTGTTACGTAAATGAGTACTCCAAGGTTTTGGAGGGTGCTGAATTTTCTAATGTAATATCAGAATTGCAAAATTAAATATGGCGGATTGTATTTTGGAAGAGCAGATGGATTCTTATGAAAATCAGTACTCTAAAGTTTTTGAGATCGCTGAATCCGAATATAATATCAGAATTGCAAAATTCAAAATGGTGAATAAAAAATGGGGGATCGTATTTGGGAGAATAGTTGAATTGTTACGTAAATGAGTACTCCAAGGTTTTGGAGGGTGCTGAATTTTCAAATATAATATCAGAATTGCAAAATTAAAAATGGCGGATTGTATTCTGGAAGAGCAGTTGGATTCTTATGAAAATCAGTACTCCAAAGTTTCTGAGATCGCTGAATCCAAATATAATATCAAAATTGCAAAATTCAAAATGGCGGATTGTATTTTGGAAGAGCAGTTGGATTCTTATGAAAATCAGTACTCCAGAGTTTTTGAGATCGCTGAATCCAAATATAGTATCAAAATTGCAAAATTCAAAATGGCGGATTGTATTTTGGAAGAGCAGATGGATTTTTATGAAAATCAGTACTCCAAAGTTTTTGAGATCGCTGAATCCAAATATAATATCAAATTTGCAAAATTCAAAATGGCGGATTGTATTTTGGAAGAGCAGTTGGATTCTTATGAAAATCAGTACTCCAAAGTTTTTGAGATCGCTGAATCCAAATATAATATCAAAATTGCAAAATTCAGAATGGCGGATTGTATTTTGGAAGAGCAGTTGGATTCTTATGAAAATGAGTACTCCAAAGTTTTTGACATCGCTGAATCCAAATATAATATCAGAATTCCAAAATTCAAAATGGTAGATCGTATTTCGGAGAATAGTTGAATTGTTACGTAAATGAGTACTCCTAGGTTTTGGAGGGTGCTGAATTTTCAAATATAATATCAGAATTGTACAATTCAAAATGGCGGGTTGTATTTTGGAAGAGCAGTTGGATTCTCATGAAAATCGGTACTCCAAAGTTTTTGAGATCGCTGAATCCAAATATAATATCAAAATTGCAAAATTCAAAATGGCGGATTGTATTTTGGAAGAGCAGTTGGATTCTTATGAAAATCAGTACTCCAAAGTTTTTGAGATCGCTGAATCCAAATATAATATCAAAATTGCAAAATTCAAAATGGCGGATTGTATTTTGGAAGAGCAGTTGGATTCTTATGAAAATCAGTACTCCAAAGTTTTTGAGATCGCTGAATCCAAATATAATATCAAAATTGCAAAATTCAAGATGGCGGATTGTATTTTGGAAGAGCAGTTGGATTCTTATGAAAATCAGTACTCCAAAGTTTTTGAGATCGCTGAATCCAAATATAATATCAAAATTGCAAAATTCAAAATGGCGGATTGTATTTTGGAAGAGCAGTTGGATTCTTATGAAAATCAGTACTCCAAAGTTTTTGAGATCGCTGAATCCAAATATAATATCAAAATTGCAAAATTCAAAATGGCGGATTGTATTTTGGAAGAGCAGTTGGATTCTTATGAAAATCAGTACTCCAAAGTTTTTGAGATCGCTGAATCCAAATATAATATCAAAATTGCAAAATTCAAAATGGCGGATTGTATTTTGAAAGAGCAGTTGGATTCTTCTGAAAATCAGTACTCCAAAGTTTTTGAGATCGCTGAATCCAAATATAATATCAAAATTGCAAAATTCAAAATGGCGGATTGTATTTTGGAAGAGCAGTTGGATTCTTATGAAAATCAGTACTCCAAAGTTTTTGAGATTGCTGAATCCAAATATAATATCAAAATTGCAAAATTCAAAATGGCGGATTGTATTTCGGAAGAGCAGTTGGATTCTTATGAAAATCAGTACTCCAAAGTTTTTGAGATCGCTGAATCCAAATATAATATCAAAATTGCAAAATTCAAAATGGCGGATTGTATTTTGAAAGAGCAGTTGGATTCTTATGAAAATCAGTACTCCAAAGTTTTTGAGATCGCTGAATCCAAATATAATATCAAAATTGCAAAATTCAAAATGGCGGATTGTATTTTGGAAGAGCAGTTGGATTCTTATGAAAATCAGTACTCCAAAGTTTTTGAGATTGCTGAATCCAAATATAATATCAAAATTGCAAAATTCAAAATGGCGGATTGTATTTCGGAAGAGCAGTTGGATTCTTATGAAAATCAGTACTCCAAAGTTTTTGAGATCGCTGAATCCAAATATAATATCAAAATTGCAAAATTCAAAATGGCGGATTGTATTTCGGAAGAGCAGTTGGATTCTTATGAAAATCAGTACTCCAAAGTTTTTGAGATCGCTGAATCCAAATATAATATCAAAATTGCAAAATTCAAAATGGCGGATTGTATTTTGGAAGAGCAGTTGGATTCTTATGAAAATCAGTACTCCAAAGTTTTTGAGATCGCTGAATCCAAATATAATATCAAAATTGCAAAATTCAAAATGGCGGATTGTATTTTGAAAGAGCAGTTGGATTCTTATGAAAATCAGTACTCCAAAGTTTTTGAGATCGCTGAATCCAAATATAATATCAAAATTGCAAAATTCAAAATGGCGGATTGTATTTTGAAAGAGCAGTTGGATTCTTATGAAAATGAGTACTCCATAGTTTTTGAGTCCGCCGAATCCAAATATAATATCAGTATTGCAAAAAAAAAAAAAAAATCGTAATTTCGATGGCAATTTGTTTATTTTATATCTTCTCGATTCGTTGATCCAGAAAGAAGAAAATAAATATCTTCCCCTCGCCGCGTCCCTCACGTAAATTGACCTCGTCTCGAAGTTGATTTTTCCCTTCGTGCATTTTGTGCTTAGTCCAATTTACAAATTTCATACTTACAACCTACACCACGTCCGTTTATTTTCGTTCGTTCCTCGGTGAATGAACGAAAACGCTCGGTTCCCACTCTCTCGCATATCATTATTATTATTGTGTGAGTATTCTCACATAATAATTATCATTCAAAACGTTTCGTTCAACGTTAATTTTCGTTTGAAAAATATTATTATATTTATTCATAGCAGAAATCTCGGAATTCAATTCGTTAAAGTCAGGAGATACGCGCAATTTTTTTTACACCATCCCCCCCCCCCCCCCCCCCCTCATCTCATACATTAAAGGATTACAGGGATTTTCGTTATCTCATTTTTCCGACGTCTTTCCTATCTCTCTATTTCTTCTCCGCGTCCCGTAGCGTCATTTTTGCCGTCTCTTAGCTATATATATATATATATATATATATATATATATATATATATGTATGTATGCTCACGTGCCTATACATATATATTGTATTGTATAGGTGTGTAGGTAGGATATCGCTTATCAGCATCTAGCCCAGAGGGACTGATAACGAAGCAACTGCGAGAGACTCTCGGGGTCTCGTGGTCGTTTCACGAATGGCGCTGACGCCGTCGTCGTCGCCGCCGCGCTAAAAGTTCTTTCGCACTTACGTGTATATTTTCCACGATTCGTCCTCGACTTGCCATCAATTTTCGCGCAATTGTTTTTCTCCGACTTTCATGGCGTTATTTCGCTAAAATATTCTCTTCTTTTTTGTTCTTTCTTACGACGAATTAACGTGAACAGTGCATACACCAATTATTCTACACGATATCCAAGAGAGTACGTACATATATGTTTTTTTTTGTTCGTTAATACTCACAAGAGAATTGTCGTAGAATTTTGTTCGGAACCCCCGTGGTATCTTTCAGGCGGGAAATAGGGTCAGGACAGCGTTTTCTCAATGATTTTCATGAATTTTTTTATAGCATAAAAAATTAATATAACTTATCGAAACTTTGAGAATATCTTATACATATATTTAAGTGTGTACTGTAAAATTTTTGAAGAATTTCCTTGAAAAACATCGAAGATATTAGCGACCCCATATTGCAGGTCACAATCAGACTCAGCATTTTGCGTACATTCTGGAAACCGCAATTTTCATCTGAAATCAAACGAGCTTGGAATTCACTTTTATTACATGTCTCTCTTCCATATGAACCTAAATGCTATGAAAAAAAATAGAAAATTGAATTTTTTACAGGGGTCAAAACAAAAAAGCATGATTTTTTGCCATTTTTTACAACTTTATTTGCAGAAAAAAAATTATTTTAAATAATGATAATATTCCGATTTTAGGTTCATATGGAGCGCAATACTATGAAGAAAGTAACTGCCAATTTTCAAAACGATCGGTTGAAAACTTTTCAAACTAGCGCGTACGCAAGTTCAAAAATAATCGTTTTCGGAAAAACGCGCTTGAAAAAATAGCAAAATGCTGAGTCTGATTGTGACCTGCAATATGGGGTCGCTGATATCTGCGGGGTTTTTCAAGGAAATTCTTCAAAAATTTTATACTACATACTTAAATATATGTATAAAATATTCTCAAAGTTTCGATAAATTATATTCATTTTTTATACTATAAAAAAATTCATGAAAATCATTGAGAAAATACTGTCCTAAACCTATTTCCCCCTCTAAGATCGTAGTCTGGTCTAGAGCGAGATTTTTGACGTCATTTCTAATGTGCAATAACGTTTAAACCGTTGAAGTTGTCTTGATGAAAATTTACACGTGCATTTATTGATCGTTAGAGAATACTTGTGGATTGAAAAAAAAAATTATTTTAAATATTTCCATGTAGTTTTTTGCCTTGTGTGCAACATGGTGCGCCAAAATCGGCGCCCACTCTGGACGATGTTGTATGCATCTAAAAAAAAATATATATATATATTCTCAATCTGTATGAGTATTCTGAGGACTGGTAGCAGAATTGGTACTTGAAAAAATGTTTTGACAAAATGGCGGCCTGTTGAACTTTCATTAATGATATTTCATTATTCGACGAGTTATAAAATGTCGGCAAAATTATTGTTCGACTCAATAAAAATTTTTTTTAAGTACCAATTCTGCTACCAGTGCTCAGAATGCTCATACAGATTGAGAATATATATATTTTGTTTTTCTCAGATGCATACAACATCGTCCAGAGTGGGCGCCGTTTTCGGCGCACCATATTGCAACAAGGCAAAAAACTACATGAAAATATTTAAAATAATTTTTTTTTTTATGTACAAGTATTCTCTAAGGAACAATAAATGCACGTGTAAATTTTCATCAAGACAACTTCAACGGTTTAAACGTTATTGCACATTAGAAATGACGTCAAAAATCTCGCTCTAGACCAGACTACGGCCTTAATGGCTTATAACAATAGAACGAGTCGGAATTTTCATTTAAAATTTTCGAAACCTATTTCTCAATAGTTTTACTAACAATTTGTGAAATTAAAAAAAAATCAATTTTTTGAACCGTCTAACCCTATTTCCCGCCTCAAGGTATTAGTCTGGTAACTTAAGCCGATTTTCATGTCTTTTTTGGAAGGGGTTTTTTTGTAGGAAAATAAAAATGAATCGTTTTGGATGTTTAGGATGTTTTTATTTACATATTAAAGATACAAAAAAAAATTTCTTTGAAAAAATTCAATAGTTCATTATTATTACTATTATTGATCGAAGTTGGCACCTCGAAAAAAAAGCGCGTGGGTGGCCCCGGTGATTTTGGCTCTTGATGTTATGTGAAATAAAAAATTCTTGATTATTCTTAATCTATAGATATGTGATTCTGGTCGGAACTACTGAAGTTAAATTTCATGGATAAATAACAAAATGGCGGACTTTGGAAAAAAAAATCCTTTTATTTTAGCAAAGAAGGCGTTGTAAAATAAAAAGTTACGGGATGAAAAAATTTCTCGGTAGTTCCGACGTGAACTATAAGTATGTAGAGTGGCCTGTTAAAATTTGAAAGCAATCGGTTCGGTTAGAAAAATAGTTAGGACCCGGGCTGACCAGAAAAACACTGTTTTGAGAAAAACGCGTTTAAAATTCGAAAACTCATTATAACTCCGGAAGTATTTCGAATTTCGGTCTGAAATTTTCACAGTATATTCCCAAGACATTGTACTTTCGAATTAAGCAAAAAAACATTTTTCGATTTTTTGAACCCGTTACCAGACTACTACCTCAAATGCCATTTTCTATGATTTCAAACTGCGAGCAACGTCAAAGAGCATTTAACGATAAAATTAATCAAGATTAATTAAAGTAAATGACAAGTCGTTCATACTAATTCGTTATTAGATCTTCGACGTTATTCACAGCGAGAAAACATCGAATTTGTGAATTTTCAGCGTTTAAACACTATTTCAGTGTCCGCTGATTGTCGTTCCATCTTTTTTTTTTCTTTTTTTTCTCTCGTCCTGAAAACTGTATCAGTTTTATAAGTATTCAAACTCGCCGATACTTAACGCTTCGATTCAAAAAAGTTTCTCTCGATATCCACCTACGCTCCGTGTAAACGACGAGTGGATTGTTAAAAAAAAATAATATATATACATTCCTGTATGTACAACGTACAAGGATATAATCTTTGTGCAAAAATTTTTTTTTCTCCCCGTTCTTTTCTCTTATACTCGTTCCTTCGTCCCCGGCACCAAACGTTCAACGAAACTTGGTCGAATCGATAAGAGTGCGATCGACGTCTACGAGGAAAAAAAAAAAAAAAAAAAAAAACTCTTGCGACTACACGATCTCTCTTGTGCTATCGATAAGCACAGTGCCCTCCTACCATCTCCTCTCTGGATACGACTCGACCTCGAGACTCGAGAAAAATGCTCTGAGAAATATACGCGAAAAAAAAGCACTCCTGAGAAGAAAAAATAATCTTACTTCTTTTTTTCTTTTTTTTTTTTTTTCTTTTCTGAAATCATATCTCAATGAGATTTTTTCCAAAATATTGAGTCACCTGTAGATCATTGATGTTAAACTGTTGATGCACTTGCAAATATTTAATTTCGAAATTCTTGCGAAGAACACCAAGAACACGAAGAACACCAAAATAACGAAACATTTTCATAATTGTAATAATAATTTTTACAATTTTTTTCGTCGCTGCTAATATTTTACCATTTTTAGCTTGTCGTAAGGTTCAGATCGCACCGATGAACGAAATTCACTTTGCACCGTCTCTGTTCTCTTTGTCCAAGGGTTCTTTACGGTTTGAGTATAGAAATTTCCATTCGATACCCTTGCGCAAAAGTTACAGAGAAAATTTGTTAACACGACGCAGCGTGAAGAAAAATTTTCTACAAAACTGGACCTTTTGCGTAACAGCTTCAAATCGAAAATTCCTACATTCTCATAATTGAAATAATATTTTTTACAATTTTATTCATCGGTGGAAATATTGTTCCATTTTTTTAGCTTGTCGTAAACTCTTTACGGTTTGAGTGTAGAAATTTCCATTCGATGCTCTTGCGCAGAAGTTGGAGAGAAAATTTGATAACACGACGCGGCGTGAAGAACAATTTTCTACAAAACTGGACCTTTTGCGTAACAGCTTCAAATCGAAAATTCCTATGTAGGAATTTTCGGAGGAAAAAAATGGAACAATATTTCCACCGATGAATAAAATTGAAATAATATTTTTTACAATTTTATTCATCGGTGGAAAAATTGTTCCATTTTCAGCTTGTCTTAAACTCTTTACGGTTTAAGTGTAGAAATTTCCATTTGATGCTCTTGCGCAGAAGTTGGAGAGAAAATTTGATAACACGACACGGCGTGAAGAAAAATTTTCTACAAATCTGGACCTTTTGCGTAACAGCTTCAAATCGAAAATTCCTACATTCTCATAATTGAAATAATATTCTTTACAATTTTATTCATCGGTGGAAATATTGTTTCATTTTTAGCTTGTCTTAAACTCTTTACGGTTTGAGTGTAGAAATTTCCATTCGATGCTCTTACGCAGAAGTTGGAGAAAAAATTTGTTAACACGACGCGGCGTGAAGAAAAATTTTCTACAAAACTGGACATTTTGCGTAACAGCTTCAAATCGAAAATTCCTACATTCTCATAATTGAAATAATATTCTTTACAATTTTATTCATCGGTGGAAATATTGTTCCATCTTAGCTTGTCTTAAACTCTTTACGGTTTGAGTGTAGAAATTTCCATTCGATGCTCTTGCGCAAAAGTTACAGAGAAAATTTGTTAACACGACGCGGCATGAAGAAAAATTTTCTACAAAACTGGACCTTTTGCGTAACAGCTTCAAATCGAAAATTCCTACATTCTCATAATTGAAATAATATTTTTTACAATTTTATTCATCGGTGGAAATATTGTTCCATTTTTTTAGCTTGTCGTAAACTCTTTACGGTTTGAGTGTAGAAATTTCCATTCGATGCTCTTGCGCAGAAGTTGGAGAGAAAATTTGATAACACGACGCGGCGTGAAGAACAATTTTCTACAAAACTGGACCTTTTGCGTAACAGCTTCAAATCGAAAATTCCTATGTAGGAATTTTCGGAGGAAAAAAATGGAACAATATTTCCACCGATGAATAAAATTGAAATAATATTTTTTACAATTTTATTCATCGGTGGAAAAATTGTTCCATTTTCAGCTTGTCTTAAACTCTTTACGGTTTAAGTGTAGAAATTTCCATTTGATGCTCTTGCGCAGAAGTTGGAGAGAAAATTTGATAACACAACACGGCGTGAAGAAAAATTTTCTACAAATCTGGACCTTTTGCGTAACAGCTTCATTTCGAAAATTCCTACATTCTCATAATTGAAATAATATTCTTTACAATTTTATTCATCGGTGGAAATATTGTTTCATTTTTAGCTTGTCTTAAACTCTTTACGGTTTGAGTGTAGAAATTTCCATTCGATGCTCTTACGCAGAAGTTGGAGAAAAAATTTGTTAACACGACGCGGCGTGAAGAAAAATTTTCTACAAAACTGGACATTTTGCGTAACAGCTTCAAATCGAAAATTCCTCCATTCTCATAATTGAAATAATATTTTTTACAATTTTATTCATTGGTGGAAATATTGTTCCATTTTTAGCTTGTCTTAAACTCTTTACGATTTAATAGTAGAAATTTCCATTCGATGCTCTTGCGCAAAAGTTACAGAGAAAATTTGTTAACACGACGCGGCGTGAGGAAAAATTTTCTACAAAACTGGACCTTTTGCGTAACAGCTTCAAATTGAAAATTCCTACATTCTGATAATTGAAATAAGATTTTTTACAATTTTGTTCATCGGTGCTAATATTTTACAATTTTTAGCTTGTTGTAAGGTTCAGATGGCACCGATGATCCAAATTCACTTTGCACCGTCTCAAACAAAACTGAGTATACCTTCTGCGCAACAGCATCGGATCGAAAATTCCTGCGGTCAGTGTGCAAAGTATCTTCTTGCGGAGGGAATAAAACCTTGCGAAGCTAATTTGGATGCATTCCTGCGACCTGAACTTTACAGCTTAACAATGAAACTATATTTGCATCGATGAGCACAGCAAAAATTATTTCATACGTGACTTCGTTTCGTCATTTTAGTGTTCTTCATGTAATTTATTATTTTTCTTTTTTACAAAGTTCCAAGCTATACGCGTGTATAATCTATTTTCACGGGTTTTTAGGTGACTCGACCTCCTTAACGAAAGAATGAAAAGAAAAAAAAATCATTAATTGTTTTGTCCGCTTGCTTATGCCGTGTTCACCATTGTCCAAATTGTCTCGGTCACAATCACCCCCTAAGGAAAAATAAATGGATTTATTAAAATTTCAATAAAGCTCCACCGATTCATTCAATTCTAACAAAACGTATTTTATCAAATTGCAAATTGGATAAATATAATTTAAAAAAATGTTATTCAATGAAAATAATTTTTCGTTCGTTAAATTCTTTGTTTTTTTTTTCTTTTTCAATTAATAAATCCATTTCTTGGAGTTCTACTCGGGTGTGCACGTAGTACAATCAATAGGGAGCCCGTTACTCTTGTCCGCATCGCACTAAAAATAAAGGGGATTTTTTTTTTTTTAATTAGGTTCAGTATCACGTACTAAATGTGAATTAACAAAATGGTTACAAATTATGGGAGCGAAAGTGCCGACATTTTGAGGAAAACCATATTGGCCAATATCTCCGTTACCGTGCACTTCAGGCCAAAAATGGCAATAACCTTTCTTGTAGATAATTGAATTTCCCATCTTTTTTTCAAAATAATTTTTTTTTGTATCACTTACCGTTCACGACTTATACCACTGTTAAAATTTATTTTTTCACTTTTTCACCTGTATCTCTCCTAATAATTGTTTAAACAATAAAATGCTAATAACTTATCTTTCGAATCCATACATTTCTCACAACTTTTATTCAAAACTTTTTTGTCTAAAGTTAATATTCTCAAAGTTATAACGTGTTAAATGTTGCGCTACTGGGTGCAAGGTTAATAAAAACGGAGTATGCATAGTACAATGATGAAAATTCATAACATATGTAAAAAAATATTAATGACATTGACATAATTAACAATAAATACCTTCTTACCTGCAAAAAAAAGCGACTTCTCGTTGACATTTTTTAAATACTTTTACAATATTTTTAACAATTCAATAATACTTCATAACTCGAATTGCCCCACGATTATTATCAAATTATCAATTATATACCGTTGGCACAATGAACAAAAAAAATAGGAAAACGCGCAATTACGTTCGCTTATCGACAAGGAGTAAAATAAGTCTAGCAACTCTGCCTCCAACCGAAAATGCTGCGAAGTACCATTCGTTCCGGACTTATCAATCTTTCCATGTCTTCTTGAATAAATTTCCCGTTTTTCCTATTCTTTTGTTCATTATGCCAACAGTAAATAATTGATAATATGATAATAATCGTGGGGCAATTCGTGTTATGAAGTATTATTGAATTGTTAAAAATATTGTACAAATATTTAAAAAATGTCAACGGGAAGTCGCTGTTTTTTGCAGGTAAGAAGGTATTTATTGTTAATTATGTCAATATCATTAATATTTTTTTACATATGTATTGAATTTTCATCATTGTACTATGCATACCTCTTTTTTATTAAGGTAGTAGTCTGGTAACTTAAGCCGATTTTCATGTCTTTTTTGGAGGGCGTTTTTTTTGTAGGGAAATGAAAATGAATCGTTTTGGTTATTTAGGATGTTTTTATTTACATATTACAGATGCAAAAAAAAAATTTTTTTAACAAATTTAATAGTTTATTATTATTATTATTATTGATCGAAGTTGGAACTTCGAAAAAAAAAAGCTCGTGGGTGGCCCCGGTGATTTTGGCTCTTGATGTTATCTGAAATCAAAAATTCTTGAAAATTCTTAATCTATAGACATGTCATTCTGGTCGGAACTACTGAAGTTAAATTTCATGGATAAATAACAAAATGGCGGACTTTGGAAAAAAAAACTTTTTTTATTGAGCTTTTTTGCGCTTTTTTTTTCGAAGTGGCAACTTCGATCAGTAATAATAATAATAATAATAATAATAATAATAATAATAATAATAATAAACTATAAAAATTTTTCAATTAATTTTTTTTTTTGTATCTTTAATATGTAAATAAAGACATCCTAAATATCCAAAACGATTCATTTTTATTTTCCTACAAAAAAAACGATCTCCAAAAAAGACATGAAAATCGGCTTAAGTTACCAGACTGCTACCTTAACCTTGCACCCAGTAGCGCAACATTGAACGCGTTATAACTTTGAGAATATTAACTTTGGACAAAAAAGTTTCAAATAAAAGTTGTGGCAAATTTATGAATTCAAAAGATAAGTTATTAGCATTTTATTGTTTAAACAATTATTAGGAGAGATACAGGTGAAAAAGTGAGAAAATAAATTTTAACAGTGGTATAAGTCGCGAACGGTAAGTGATGCAAAAAAAATTATAAAAAAAAAAAAAGGGAAATTCGATTATCTGCAAGAAAGGTTATTACCATTTTTGGCCTAAAGTGCGCGGTAACGGAGATATTGGCCAATACGGTTTTCCTCAAAATGGCGGCACTTCCGCTCCCATAATTTGTAACCATTTTGTTAATTCACATTCGGTACGTGATACTGAACCTAATTAAAAAAAAAAAAAAAAAAAAATCCCCTTTATTTTTAATGCGCCACAATATTCTCTATTGATTGTACTAACGATCGTTACTCTATTTGTCGAGAATGTTTGGGTCACTCATACGGGGTTTATTGGGATAGGTGAAAAAAAAAAAAAAAAACAAATTTATCGTCATTGTCCTCGGGAAGTTGCTCGCTGTCTTATTAGCATTACTATCATCATCATCATCATCATTATTATTATTATTATTATTATTTTCTAAATCATTACTATTATTTTGACGTTGTTTGTCGATGCCTCGCGAAGCTAAAAAAAAAAAAGCTGCCTCCAACAGCAACACAAAGCCAGATGGATAACGAGGGCATGTGCCTGTTTTTTTTTCTCTTTCTCTCCTCACGACAGAAAATAGCCGTCTGAAGAGTGGCTACGACAAAGACGACGACAACTCGGCGAGGAAGTTTTCCGAAAATACCGAGAAAAAAAAAAAACAAACTACATTGAAAAAAAAAAAAAAAAAAAACAATTATTCGTATAAATTTGTGACGAGGATCGTTGAGAATTCGTTCGATAACAAAAAAAATAGAAAAAAATAGAAAAAAATTCCAAAATTAGAGGAGAACGAGAGTAAGAAATATTGGGGCCGGTAATGGCCGATCGTGAGAGACAAATTATCGGGGCTTTCGGGCGTAATCATCCGGGCAGAAATTCCATCGGTCCGTCGAGCTCAAGCGCTCGAAGAATATTGCCGAGCACGGAAAGCACAACGAAAAAATTAAATCAACGAACGGAAATTTCCGGTATCGAAAGTTCGTCGTTATCCGCCACGACTGGACGTTGTCGCGGCGCGGAAATTGAGAATCTTAAACAGTGGCAACTCGTGCAGGGCGATGGTGGTTTACGGGTCGTGGAAAAGAGAATTGACGATAATTTTTACAACGAAAAATTGACAAACGACGCGAATACATCGTTCACGGACGATTATCGGAGCTTCGAGGAGGAATTAGCGAGGAAATTTAAAGCGTTTGAAAATTCGAGTATCGTTCAAACGTCGCCAATTGATAACGTCGCGATATCGAACGCTATGAACGTAAAGACGAGAATTGACGAAAAAATGCCTATGACGAAAATGTCGAAAAACGAACGTTTCAACGAGCGCAAAGTGCCGGTAAGCCTCGACGTGATACTCAGTCAGAAGAAAAGTTTCGACGACGCCACCGTCGACTCCGTCGCGTCTTCGTCGATCGTCAAGGTCGACGGTTCTGTCGGTAGCAATGACACCCTCAATCAGCTCGAACGACAGGTCAAAGCCATTGAATTGGGCACTATCGAGGCAGCGAGAAACAAAAAGAAGATCGACGATAGTTGCGATTTCGAGCCGGAGATTCAGCTGCGTTACCGGGAGCACGAGGATCTATTGAGGAACGTTACCGACGACGAGGCCGACGGGTAATTTATCATTTTATATTTTACTTTTTTTTGTTTTTTTTTTTTTTCAATTTGAAATTTTATTTATTTTTTTTCTATTTTTTGAAGTTTAATGTTTGGAAAAAAAAGACGAAAATTGATGAGGAATTGAAGGTCGAACATCTGAGACGACGAAACGCGGAGAGAATCTCGTCGGAAGTTGGGAATCTTTAGGGGGGAAATTGAGTTAGGACAGCGTTTTCTCAATGATTTTCATGAATTTTTTTATAGTAGAAAAAATTAATATAATTTATCGAAACTTTGAGAATATTTTATACGTATATTTAAGTATGTACTAGAAAATTTTTGAAGAATTTTCTTGAAAAACACCGAAAATATTAGCGACCCCATATTGCAGGTCACAATCAGACTCAGCATTTTGCGTACATTCTGGAAGCCGCAATTTTCATCTGAAATCAAACGAGGTTGGAATTTACTTTTATTATATGTCTCTCTTCTATATGAACCTGAATGCTATCAAAAAAATAGAAAATTGAATTTTTTACAGGGGTCAAAACGAAAAAGCATGATTTTTTGCCATTGTTTACAACTTTATTTGGAAAAAAAAAATTATTTCAAATCATGATAATATTCCGATTTTAGGTTCATATAGAGCGCAATACTGTGAAGAAAGTGACTGCCAATTTTCAAAACGATTGGTTGAAAACTTTTCAAACTAGCGTGTACGCAAGTTAAAAAAAAGTGTCGTTTTCAGAAAAACGCGTTTGAAAAAATTGTACCAAGAAAAACAAAGTCAAGGCAGTCATAAATTTTCTTCGGTGTTTTTCAAAGAAATTCTTCAAAAGTTTTATAGTATATACTTAAATTTATGTATAAAATATTCTCAAAGTTTCAATAAATTATATTCATTTTTTATACTATAAAAAAATTCATGAAAATCATTGAGAAAACGCTGTCCTAACCCTATTCCCCCCCTTAATGGCTTATAACAATAGAACGAGTCGGAATTTTCATTTAAAATTTTGGGAACATATTTTTCAATGGTTTTACTAACAATTTATTAAATTAAGGGTGGAAATAGGGTTAGGACAGCGTTTTCTCAATGATTTTCATGAATTTTTTTATAGTATAAAAAATGAATATAATTTATTGAAACTTTGTGAATATTTTATACATATAATTAAGTATATACTAGAAAATTTTTGAAGAATTTTCTTGAAAAACACCGGGGATATTAGCGACCCCGTGTTGCAGGTCACAATCAGACTCAGCACTTTGCGTACATTCTGGAAGCCGCAATTTTCATCTGAAATAGAACGAGGTTAGAATTTACTTTTATTGATATGTCTTTCTTCTATATGAACCTAAATGCTATCAAAAAAAATAGAAAATTGAATTTTTCACAGGGGTCAAAACGAAAATGCATGGTTTTTTGCCATTTTTTACAACTTTATTTGCAAAAAAAAAATTATTTTAAATAATGACAATATTCCGATTTTAGGTTCATATAGAGCGCAATACTGTGAAGAAAGTAACTGCCAATTTTCAAAACGATTGGTTGAAAACTTTTCAAACTAGCGTGTACGCAAGTTCAAAAAAAGTGTCGTTTTCAGAATAACGCGTTTGAAAAAAAAGTACCAAGAAAAACAAGCAACATGGGGTCGCTAATATTTTATAGTATATACTTAAATATTTGTATAAAAATTTTATATTATATACTTAAGGTAGTAGTCTGGTAACTTGAGCCGATTTTCATGTCTTTTTTGGAGGGCGTTTTTTTGTAGGAAAATAAAAATGAATCGTTTTGGATATTTAGGATGTTTTTATTTACATATTAAAGATACAAAAAAAGATGTTGATGAAAAAATTTAATAGTTTATTATTGTTATTATTGATCGAAGTTGGCACCTCGAAAAAAAAGCGCGTGGCTGGCCCCGGTGAATTTGGCTCTTGATGTTAGCTGAAATAAAAAATTCTTGATAATTCTTAATCTATAGACATGTCATTCTGGTCGGAACTACTCAAGTTAAATTTCATGGATAAATAACAAAATGGCGGACTTTGGAAAAAAAAAGTCCTTTTATTTTGCTCGCCATTTTGTTATTTATCCATGAAATTTAACTTCAGTAGTTCCGACCAGAATGACATGTCTATAGATTAAGAATTATCAAGAATTTTTTATTTCAGATAACATCAAGAGCCAAAATCACCGGGGCCACCCACGCGCTTTTTTTTCGAGGTGCCAACTTCGATCAATAATAATAATAATAAACTATTACATTTTTTCAACAAAATTTTTTTTTGTATCCTTAATATGTAAATAAAAACATCCTAAATATCCAAAATTTTTTGAAAAAATTCAATAGTTTATTATTTATATTGTTATTATTGATCGAAGTTGGCACCTCGAAAAAAAAGCGCGTGGGTGGCCCCGGTGATTTTGGCTCTTGATGTTATATGAAATCAAAAATTCTTGATTATTCTTAATCTAGAGACATGTCATTCTGGTCGGAACTACTGAAGTTAAATTTCATGGATAAATAACAAAATGGCGGACTTTGGAAAAAAAGTCCTTTTATTTGGCCCGCCATTTTGTTATTTATCCATGAAATTTAACTTCAGTAGTTCCGACCAGAATGACATGTCTATAGATTAAGAATTATCAAGAGTTTTTTATTTCAGATAACATCAAGAGCCAAAATCACCGGGGTCACCCACGCGCTTTTTTTATCGAGGTGCCAACTTCGATCAACAATAATAATAATAATAAACTATTAAATTTTTTCGAAAATTTTTTTTTTGTATCTTTAATATGTAAATAAAAACATCCTAAATATCCAAAACGATTCATTTTTATTTTCCTACAAAAAAACGCCCTTAAAAAAAGACATGAAAATCGGCTTAAGTTACCAGACTACTACCTTAAAGTTTTTCGTAGGTGCAACGTGAACCCAAAGTCCGGTCACATTTATTGCTACAACTTTGTAACGTAGTGGGAATTTCTAAAAAGTTTTTTTTTTTTTTTATCTCTTAAAAGTATAAAGAATAGAAATCGGTAAAAAAAAATCGATATTTTGAAAATTTCATGGGTATGTGAGCCCTTAATGGCGCGTAAAAATAAAATGTACGTGGGATTGTTCGCACAGTGGAAAAAAGTGATTTATCACTAATATTGAAAACATTTTCTTGAATTTCGAAAAATGTCTAGTTATTGCCGTCGAAACGCAAAACGCAATTTCATCGAATAATAAAATGAAAATTTAATTCAAATGAATTTTCACAAAATTCCGCAATTAATAATCAAAGTTCATTTTGAGCGAAATAACTTTTGATAATGATTAGCGAACGTTGTTTTGATTTTTAAAAAATCCGGATTGATCCAACCGAAGATTTCTGAAGGTTGAAAAAAAAAAAAAACAAGAAACGGATTTCCGTGCCGGAGTGAAAAAAAATAACGAAATTTTTTCGTACACGCAATAACAATTTTTTCGAAGGCACATTTTCTGGACGAAAAAAAAAAAAAAAACAGAAAAAAAAGCTGCAATAACAATAAAACAATAATCGATACTTGAACCGGTTTCGTGGGAATTCAATTTTTTATTAAATATTTCCGAGCGTAGCCAATGGAAATTCGTTGCAATGTGCGAAATTCGCGTTTCCGATAATTCAATAATTTTCGTACGAAATTCACTTTCGCGTGCGAGACTCTCTCCGAATTCGTCGAAGAAATTGTGAATATTGGGTAGCATTAATTCGGACGTTAGACGATCGATACTTCCGTAATTTCTCAAATTTAACGAGACAAAAAAAAACAAAAAACGAAAACAAACAAAAAAATAAATGACAAAAAAAAAAGTCCTCCGTTGCAACGCGGCGAAACGACGAGGAATTCGACGGGAAATGCCGGAATAACGACGAGACGACACGCCGTTCAATTGGCACGTACCGCGTCCGACACGAGACGCGGCGTAAATCATCAGCATCAGGACGGCGAAATGCCAGTTAAGGTTCAATCGAGGGTACAGCAGTCTCAGCGAACCGGCGGACTCGTCGTCAGGCCGATCGTTACGAAAAAAGAACAGCGTCATCAGCAGGTATCGCGTGGTCCGTTGAGACCGTTGACCGACATCATGCAGAAGGCCATTATGAGCGCATCTCATCATAAGGTATAAAACATAAAACAAACAAACAAAACATGAAAAAAAAAGTTTTCGTCCCTCGTCATCGACCGTTGTATAACAAACGACGATGAAATATCGGGAAATCCCACGGAGACGTTGCCTATTCAACATGGTCTCGCTCAGTTCCCAATCAACCGAAGTCAGCCGTTAATTAAATTTATCCTTGATTAAGGTATATTTTTTTTGGCGAAATGTAAGGTTTTTAATACGTTCTGATGATCAGTATTGTTATCGTTGATGTTTTTTGCGTGGACAGAATTAACTGCGACAATTGGATAGTAATATACATATTGGATCGTAATGGTTTTATTGCCATCTGATATTCAGAATAATTATTATATATATTAGGGCGATTTTTCTTTTTTTCAGTCCCCACCCGAAATTTTGTTGGATATGTCGAAAAAGAAATTCCCTGAAAGTTACAGCCCTTGAGGTAGTAGTAGTCTGGTAACTTAAGCCAATTTTCATGTCTTTTTTGGAGGGCGTTTTTTTGTAGGAAAATAAAAATGAATCGTTTTGGATATTTAGGATGTTTTTATTTACATATTAAAGATACGAAAGAAAATTTTTTTGAAAAAATTTAATTGTCTATTATTATTGTTATTATTGATCGAAGTTGGCACCTCGAAAAAAAAGCGCGTGGGTGGCCCCGGTGATTTTGGCTCTTGATGTTATCTGAAATCAAAAATTCTTGATAATTCTTAAACTATACACATGTTATTTTGGTCGGAACTACTGAAGTTAAATTTCATGGATAAATAACAAAATGGCGGACTTTGGAAAAAAGTTTTTTTTTCCAAAGTCCGCCATTTTGTTATTTATCCATGAAATTTAACTTCAGTAGTTCCGACCAAAATAACATGTGTATAGTTTAAGAATTATCAAGAATTTTTGATTTCAGATAACATCAAGAGCTAAAATCACCGGGGCCACCCACGCGCTTTTTTTCGAGGTGCCAACTTCGATTAATAATAATAATAATAATAATAAACTGATAAATTTTTTCAAACAAATTTTTTTTTGTATCCTTATTGTGTAAATAAAAACATCCTAAATATACAAAACGATTCATTTTTATTTTCCTACAAAAAACGCCCTCCAAAAATGACATGAAAATCGGCTTAAGTTACGTCTGGTAACTTAAACCGATTTTCATGTCTTTTTTGGAGGGCGTTTTTTTGTAGGAAAATAAAAATGAATCGTTTTGGATAATTAAGATGTTTTTATTTACATATTAAAGATACAAAAAAAATTAGTTTGAAAAAATTTTATCGTTTATTATTATTATTATTATTGATCGAAGTTGGCACCTCGAAAAAAAAGCGCGTGGGTGGCCCCGGTGATTTTGGCTCTTGACGTTATCTGAAATCACAAAATTCTCGATAATTCTTAATCTATAGACATGTCATTCTGGTCGGAACTACTGAAGTTAAATTTCATGGATAAATAACAAAATGGCGGACTTTGGAAAAAAAAGTCCTTTTATTTAGCCCGCCATTTTGTTATTTATCCATGAAATTTAACTTCAGTAGTTCCGACCAGAATGACATGTCTATAGATTAAGAATTATCAAGAATTTTTTATTTCAGATAACATCAAGAGCCAAAATCACCGGGGCCAGCCACGCGCTTTTTTTTCGAGGTGCCAACTTCGATCAATAATAATAATAATAATAATAAACTATTAAATTTTTACAAAAAAATTTTTTTTTGTATCTTTAATATGTCAATAAAAACATCCTAATTATCCAAAACGATTCATTTTTATTTTCATACAAAAAAACGCCCTCCAAAAAAGACATGAAAATCGGCTTAAGTTACCAGACTACTACCTTAATATTAATTCTAAGTACTTTCCCAAAGCGTGAGAAGATTTTCCATCTAAAATACACGTAAATCGAATTTTTTTTTTTTTTGTTCCTGGTTTCGATTTACTCGGAATAAAACAATCTAAAAAAAGTGCCTTTTGCGATGAAAGTCCAAATTGTACTGGTGAGTTGGTACGGGTCACTGAAGTTGATTTTTACCCAAAATTCTCGTTTTTTTTGCTGTTATCTCCGAAACAATTAAATTTACGAAAAAAATGTAAACGAAAAATTTGTTGGAAATTTAATTTTCTACAAAGAAGGTCCTATCGACCCAATTGCTTAGATTAATATTTCTTGAGATATTGAACTTTAACTTATGAGTAGTATAAAATTTATAAAATATGAAATATTAAATAATAAAATTTTTTTTTTTAAATATAGTTCAATATCTCAAGAAATATTAATCTAAGCAATTGGTTCGATAGGACCTTTTTTTGTAGAAAATTAAATTTCCAACAAATTTTTCGTTTACATTTTTTTTCGTAAAGTTAATTGTTTCGGAGATAACAGCGAAAAAACGAGAATTTTGGGTAAAAATCAACTTCCGTGATCCGTACCAATTCACCAGTACAATTTACACTTTCACCGCATAAGGCACTTTTTTAGATTGTTTTATTCTGAGTAAATCGAAATCAAGAACAATACGACAGCATAAAATGCGGCTGAGTTATAGAAGTTTGAAAAAAAAAAAAAAAAATCGATTTACGTGTATTTTAGATGGAAAATCGTCTCGCGCTCTGGGAAAGTACTTGTAATTAATATTAAGGGCCGTAACTTTCAGGGAATTTTTTCGACATATCCAACAAAATTTCGTGTGGGGACTGAAAAAAAAAAACCACCCCAATGTATATACATCAAGTCAGATTACTAAAAGTAAAAACGGTCGATTGTCACATTTGAAGTTTTGCCGAGCAGCGCTAATCGGGATACGATCCGGGATCCACCTGGAATCCGAAGAGGAATCCCTTGATATGGAGTCCCTAACAAATCCCGATTGGGGTTTCGCCGGAAGCGGGGGCAACCCTTGCAATTTTCTGCACGGAGCGAAGACAAAGCTTGCTTCATGAAGAAACAAAATAGATTTATTACAATAATTATGAATAGTGTGGAGCGAGGGGGTTGGTTAGTTTGCTGCACAAAGAAACAAAATAGGTTTATTGCGATAATTACGTTTAGGGTACCTAAACTATTCATAATTAAAGTGACCCTAAACGAAGCTTTCTCCATGAAGAAAGAAAATATGTTTATTGCGATAACATGAATAGTTTAGATACCCTTAACGTAATTACGAAAAACAATAGATTTTGTTCGTCATTTTCGAGATGTGACTATCGTCACTAAACTAGATTTCATGGCGTACACACAGGCATTCAGTTGTGCGATGTAAGCTTTAGCGAAACAACGCACTTGTCACATATGCAGACAAGCGACAGAGTACGCTAGATGGCCGTTAGATGGAAGCTCCTGTCTGTTCTAGCGCAAGCGAGATCTCTCATGAAGTGCACATCCGCAAAATCAGAGCGACATCCACCGTAGGGAACTAATGTCCATGATGGGTGTATACGATCTTTCGAGTGACGCTGTGGCGAGTGTGGTCGGTTGACATATTCTCTTCGAGGCTCTATCCCCCTCTCTCTCTCTCTCTTTCTCGTTCTATGTCTTGGTGCACTAGTTACCGTGACAATATGTACTATCGCTTGCGTCAAGGTCGACGAGGAAAACGATGCTGGGGTTGTTACCGACTACACTAGGATCTCGATTTTAAGAACAAACTGGAACCGGATGTTCTTGTAATCGAGGCTGACTAAGCCCAGTCCCTATAACGCAAAAACAACCACTCACGCCACATCTCGTCACGTTTAGGGTTATGTGAGGTTTATATTTTTTTACACAAGCACACTACGTTGTGCTAACGACCTAACTTAAAAAATGGCTCCGATGACCATTAAGAGAAATACGGCCACGGCCGTCTTGACGTAGATGCGTTCCCCGCCATGCCCAGGCGAGGTAAAAGATTGACGATTTTCCTTAAACGCTGTTTGCCCCGATTTTGGGCCCGGAGATACAGACCCGGGACAGGATGCTTCGCGATTTTAACAAAACATAGATGCTCCTACCTTTGGTGTTGCTCCTCCCCGCGGGTTTATCGACGACGTTTTGTTGTTGTTACTGTGTGCGTTGCCGAAGGAGTTGTCGCTCTTGAGTTCGCCGATGTGGGTTTGGGTTGGTAATCAATCACTCTCGATGTAAGTTCACAATAATAACGTTTAATAAATCCCTTGAAAATTTTGTGGTTTTACACCCGCCACGCGTTGGTAAACAATCACGCCCGACGATATTTCACAATAATGAGGTCTAACTAATCCTCGAACTTCGGTTGGCTCGAACTTTCATTCGCGTTTACAGAAGATTTTGCCACCTCGCTTATATAAATGGTCAAATCAGCAATTAGCGCGAGGAGATGAGTCACTCATTGACTCTCGAGAAGAACTGAATATCGAAATTGTGTCTCTAACTCCACGATCTGGACCCTTGGGTCGCAGTGGGATGAATTGCTGAATTGCAGTTCCCATGGGCAGAGTTTGCTCTGACCAAGGGACCGCGTATTTTTCTCTGTTTCCAGGCTGACCGCTGACAAGCCTCGGATTTTCTTATCACCACTCGAATTGCCGGTGAACCGCGGGACCCGCGCGAGTGGTGCTGTCCCACCGGGTCGTTTTCGTTCGACAGCAAAAATTTTCATTCTAATGAGATGAGCGCACAAGACGTCATATAGATAACTCATGAGTTCATCTCGCAATCGCAACCACGCCTATAATCTGAATTAATTTTGAGGTAGTTAGTGTAAAACAAAGAGGATAAAATGTGTTAAAAATTGGAATTGACTTTGGTGTCGAGCCCGGACGTAACAATATGTATGATAAACATCCTATCTTGTGATCTCGATTTATTTTGTAGTTTTTCTGAAGAGAAAAAACCCCCAAAAAAGCCTATTTCTCCGGCCTCTGAGTTATGAGCCCTCTAACCCGTTAAAGGACAACACCACTGTGACCCCCTGTTTTTTTTTCACATTTTTCAAGAATTTTTTTTTGTGGGAAAAAAAAGAGATATTCGAAAAAATTTTTTGGGTCTTGTTCCTTGTTTATTAATGTGTCAAAAAACATTTTTTTCACATTTTTCACGCCGCATGGTGGCGCTGGGGAAGCTCTCGCGTCAGATGCTGTCATCTCCGCGGCACGCAGCAGAACTCTCTTCAACGTCGATCTGAAAAAAATACCGAGTGTTTTCGTTAATAATATGATATTTTGAAGAGAAGTACATAGGGATTTGGAAAAATATTGTTTTAAACAATATTTCAAAAAATAGGCACGCCTTTGAAATTAAAGTTAATTTCAAAGGCGTGCCTATTTTTTTTAAAACAATATTTTTCCAAATCCCTATGTACTTCTCTTCAAAATATCATATTATTAACGAGAACACTCGGTATTTTTTTTCAGATCGACGTTGAAGAGAGTTCTGCCGCGTGCCGCTGAGATGACAGCAGCTGACGCGAGAGCTTCCCCAGCGCCACCATGCGGCGTGAAAAATGTGAAAAAAATGTTTTTTGATACATTAATAAACAAGGAACAAAACCCAAAAATTTTTTTCGAATATCTCTTTTTTTTTCCACAAAAAAAAATTGTTGAAAAATGTGAAAAAAAACAGGGGGTCACAGTGGTGTTCTCCCTCAATCCTATCAGGGTTAATTCCATCATCATTTTCCCATAATCTAGGGAATTCTAATATTAAAGTATTAACCGACAGCAGTGGACACGTGGTCGGTGCGCGACTTCAACGAACTTCAATGTCAAGCGGTATTCGTCGCTGAACGGCGGGCTTTTGAGTTTCCGATGGTAATACAACTGAAACTTAGTACAAACAAAAGCCGTCCATGTCGCCACAGGCGTTTCCGCACTATCCCTGTGTCCAATGGCAAAACAGTGTTGCCAGGTTAGGGGATTTCCCCCTAGATTTAGGGGAATTCTACGTGTCTTAGGGGCGAAACAGGGGTAAAATATGTTTAGGGGTTTTTCTAGTGGGATTCTGAATCGTCAGGGTATTTTAGGGGATCATAAAGCCATAAATTATGAGACTTCCACGCGTTCCGCTTTTTCGGAAACGCTTGGATTTCTCAAAATTTGTGTTGTGTTTGAGCGTTCTGAAGTCAGTCTAAAATCTAGACCGACTTCAGAACGCTTTTTCGTTGTGAAGTCAGTCTAGATTGTAGATCACAACAAACAGTTTCATTCATCCGAAGTCTCTAGTCGATTATTGTGGATTTGCTCTTATATATTATATACTAAACGGGGAAATCCCGATATATTAACAATTAAAATAGTTTGGTTTGGTTTGGTTTATCGATACATAAAAGAATAAATACGCCGAAAAACGAAAGTGGTAAAAAAACATACTTGCAAAAGTACGTTAAAAATTGGGAATTTGAACCTAATTTTAATGGTAGGTTGTTATTGTAGATCTTCGCTGAAAGCTACATGGATTTTTCGTTGATTTCGAGAGTTCATTCTTAAATTTATAAGTTCATTTGTATATGTATATCCTCTACATTTTGTTGATTAATTCTACGTACATAATGACGTTTAAATTAATCTCCTTCATACGATATACCAGGGGTGTTAGTTGAAATTTGCCGGCTTTTTCGATAAAGAAAACACTTAATTTTCAGAGGAATCTCAAAAATTTTTTATTCAAAGTATTGACCATTGGTTTCTACACATTTCGCCCATCTCTCAGACAAATTATGGATACCATCCCAAAAAAACTTTTTCTCTTTCGAGGTAAACCATTCGACGAGACATTTTTCGACTTCTTCAAAATTAGCGAAGCACTGCTCCGCAAGGGAGTGTCCCATCGATGCGAAAAGGTGATAGTCGGACGGGGCGAAGTCTGGAGAGTACGGCGTGTGTGATAATATTTCCCAATTAAGTGTTTTTAATGTGTCTTTCACCAGTTTAGCGGTATGAGACGGCGCATTGTCATGTTGCAAGATAACTTTGCCATGTCTTCGGGCCCATTCCGGCCGTTTTTCGATCAACGCATAATTCAAATTGATCATTTGTTGTCGGTAGCGATCCTTGTTCACCGTTTCACCAGGTTTTAACAACTCGTAGTACACCACACCACACTGGTCCCACCAAACACAGAGCATTGTCTTACGGCCAAAGCGATTTGGCCTTGCAGTCGATGGGCCGGCTTCACGAGGTGAAAGCCATGATTATTTTCGCTTCGGGTTCTCAAAATAAATCCACTTTTCGTCCGCCGTGACAATTCGATGCAGAAAAGAATTCCTTTCGAATCGTTGAAGCAGCATTTCACAAACGGTTTTTCGATTTTCCATTTGTCCATCGTTCAGCTGGTGTGGCACCCATTCTCCATACTCTTGGATCTTTCCCATGGCTTTTAAACGTTGGCAAATTGCTCCTCGAGTCACATTTAGTGTTTCTGCCAATTTTTATTGCGATTGGGTTGGATCAACATCCAATAACGCCTGCAATTCCTCGTCTTCGAACTTTTTCCCTGCACCAGGATGTTCAGTGTCTGTCAAATCGAAATCTCCACTTTTAAATTGACGAAACGATGTCTCACATGTTCTAATCACTGGAGCATGTTCACCATAAGTTTCTACCAGCAACCGGTGAGCTTCAGCTGCTTTTTTCTTTTGATGAAATAAAAAAAGCAACGAATGCCGCAAATGCGATTTACTTGGAACGAAACTCGACATATTCACTGAGGTAAACAAATATGACGCTATTATTTTGGCGAAATGTGACTTGCGTATTTTTGTAGGTTAATGTCAATAGAAAAAAATGACACATGCCAAATCATAGAAATGTATACATATTGCTAGCGACATCTACTGGTAAAACCGGCAAACTTCAACTAACACCCCTGGTAAACGGGGAAATCCCGATATATTAACAATTAAAATAGTTTGGTTTGGTTTGGTTTATCGATACATAAAAGAATAACTACGCCGAAAAACGAAAGTGGTAAAAAAACATACTTGCAAAAGTACGTTAAAAATTGGGAATTTGAACCTAATTTTAAAGGTAGGTTGTTATTGTAGATCTTCGCTGAAAGCTACATGAATTTTTCGTTGATTTCGAGAGTTCATTCCTAAATTTATAAGTTCATTTGTATATCCTCTACATTTTGTTGATTAATTTTACGTACATAATGACGTTTAAATAAATCTCCTTCATACGATATATAGGGTGGTTAAAATCATCGCCTGACGGGGACTCAACCAAAGCGTTTTGTGCTTATTGCAAGACGATTCTCATCGCTCATAAGAAAACTATACAAGATCATTCTTTATTGAAAAAAACCACACAAAGGCTACGAAAAATCAGGACACCATTGTCGCTTTACCGAAAATCGATACATTCACTAAACTAACTCTGTCCGAACAACGAAAGGAAGCCGAATTGAAAATCGCGACATACGTGGGCAGAGCATTGCCGCGTAAACGTGTTTAAAAGTTCGTTGATATTTAGGTACAATTGCAAATACTCAAATATAAAAAAATAGACAAAAGAAATATATCGTTACTATATTAATTACGATTAAACAGTCTTGTATTTATCAAAGTGTGTATTCATTTTTTTTTTAAATTTAAACCAAACTGCACCGCCATCTAGGGTGCGTTCCGGGTACCGTTCGATCTGAAAAGTTGACACCGCCGTTGGCACAATGAACCGCCTGGCGGCGGGTCGGGGCAATCTAGGGGATTTCTAGGGAGAAACAAAAAAAACCTGGGGGGAATCCGCACAGACCACCTGGCAACACTGTCGCAAAATCGAGCGTAGCTAAGATGGCCGCGGGCGCAATGAAAGTTAGGTTAGTTTAGCGACGTGCGAGAAGGGGAATGATGGAGGAAGTAAAATGGAAACAAATGAAATTGGGAAGGGTTATAGGTAAAAGCCTGAAAGGGTATAACGTTGGAACAAACAAAAAAATATAAAAATGTATCGTTATTCCCTACACGGCGAAGCTTAACCTTTGAGGGTTAAAATTAGTTCGGATCCATAATCCACGGAATTCTAACACTAAAGGATTAAAATGTCGCATTGTTGTTCCGTATATTGGAAAATTTAACCTTTCAGGATTAAAATGAATCCTGATGATAATGTTCCTCGGCTCCAGAGAATTCTCGTCCGGCACGGTTATTCAAATATAGCCACGAAATTCCCGCTCAAACGATCAGGAAACGAGCGTCCAAGAAAGTGACCTCTGACATATCGCCGCGAAAGCATTGTTATCTCATTTCCAATGAATCTAGAAGTGAGATCAATGTATAGTCGACTCGTTGCTCGTCAGCCACAGGAAACGTGTACAAGGATATAAACAATACGCGTACGTATGTGTCGCCACTATATACGACAAGAGCGCGTATATTCGCTGCAAAGTTCCATCCTCGTTGAACTTGCGAAACGCGCATGCGCGGCGAGCAAAACTACCAATCGTCGGGATGGGTTTCCGTTGCGAACTCAACGGATTATATATATTTATATACACGGCATGCGCGGACATAACATTACCACCCTCGCGCGGAGTGTCCGGCCGTTCGGCGAGTCGAGTATATATAAAACCTCTCACGGGCCGTTCGTTCGCGCAGAGTTTGCCCCATGGTTATACGACGCGAGTCTCGGGCGTCGCTCGCGTATTGATTCTACCCTATCATCCTTCTCTCCGTGAAGCGCGCGGCTCTACGCGCGCACCTTCACTTCTCTCTCTCTCCCACTCCTCGCTAGATGGCGAGCGCGCGGGGGTGATGAAAATTCTCCGAGCCACCGCAAGGAGGACATAGGCAAAAAAGACACCACCTCTCGCAGTCGTTTCGGGATTGTTCCTTCGTCGTGACACGCGCCATATCCTCAATATCTCTGCCGACTCACCGAGTCACTCTTTCTCCGTGTATTTCACAGAGTACGAAAACAAAGGACAACCTTCAAACCGCGAGTTCGAAACGAGTTTTTCGATACTTTGAAGGCAAAAAAATTAAATAGATAGCCACAACAAGGTTATAACGATATTTTTGTCGTGTTTTTTTTTTTTTTTTTTCCTTCACTTCGATCAGCGTACGAACGAAAAAAGAAAAGATAAACGACTGGAGATGTGTGGAAATGTAACTTGCGCGCGTTACCGTCGGGGGGCGTCGTAATCTCGAAACTCGCACGATTCTAACGACGATTGTGCGATAAATGTCTCATTGATCGAAGGATTTACGTCGAATTTATTTACAATAACTACATTTACGTTACATTTACGCGGATGTTGCAACGCTGTGCACCGAGACTTTCGGTTTAATTAACGAAATGCGAAGGAACGAAATGAGAAACAAATATCAACAACGATAATCGTTCGGAATCCTCGGGATTTCTCATGGAATCATTGTCGTCGCGCGTTCCGCGGGATTACGTTTGTCCGACGAACGTTAAACTGTTCTCGCGACGAAAATATTATCACGGACTTTACGAACGGGACGAAACGAACGCGCGTCGTTGAGCGATGTTCGGTTTTTCGTGTGATTACCGAATTACTCGACCGATTACATTTCACCGTTGTCGGGAGTACGAGCGTTCGTTTAACGAAACGACGACCCGACTCATTGAGAGTCTGGAAAACTACAGATAATTTGAAAAGAGTCAAATTCGTCTTGGTCTTTTAAAATTTGTTTTTAGTTAACTCTTTGCCATTCCGGAAGTTAATGGAATTTCGTCGTTTGACAAAAAAAAAGCCCCTCGAAGCCTTCGGCGTCACTTTTACAGGATTTGCAGACATTTTTTTATTTTCTTTTACCGACTCTTCGTTGAATCGTTAACGCGGTCGACGATTTTATGTTTTTGTTATTCTCGGGGCTCGAGAGAAACGAGAAAAGTACCTAGAAAGATAAAATCTCGTTTGTCGTTGTTGACGTTGTTGTCAGGCGGCGCTTCGCTACGCCTTTAATTAGGCCATTCATCCTCTACAAGAGTCCGCAAACTCTTCGGTTTGGCCGACTCGTTCGTTATACCGCGGGAAGATGGTGCCACGATCGATTGTTTTTTTTTCTTTTCTCTTTCAACTACGTGAATCGATCGAATCCTCGTAGCGCCGGGGTGTAATCAAAACAAAATATAAATATAATACTCGACGACGATTGGTCGTCGTCCGAAAGTGACGAAAAGCCGAAACTAAAAACGGCAATTGCGAACGAACATCTGATTGGTCGGGCGAATCAATAGAACGATTATCAACGTTGATTTTAGTCCGGTGATGGTATGATTGAATTCTCGACGATGCGATAATCAATTTTCGTTGAATTAACGAAAAAAAAAAAAACAACGACAATCCAATTAATTATGCGGTCGAAGAGAATGACGGCGCTCGTCGAGAGTGCGAAAACTTTCGTTGCCCCGAGAACGATTTATTCGCGCTCGTGTCGCGACGATAAACGGGAAATAAGTCTGTAAAACTTGTGAATTACAAACGGAAAAAAAAGGAAAGGAAAGAAACACAAGGTTTCAGTGAACTTTTGGTGCGCGAGTGCCAGAAGGGCGAGGGAATTCGTTTTTTTTTTTTCGTTTTTTTTTTTAATTACCTACCGGTTATATCGTGAGAGGGTGCGTCGATCGAGCTGTCAAACTGGCGGCCTCCAAGGTTGCAGCAGTGACCTCGTGCAAGATGGTCACGCGCGGCCTCTTACGGGTAATAAATCGTACAAATAGATAATCAACTATTCCATACACGAGCATTTTGTGCTCCCGGGCCGTTGCTACGGTACCTCCGAATGTGCGGAAATATTTTCTTCTTTTTTTCCCTTCTCATTTCACCGAGCTACTCGCAAAAATGGTGCTCGCAATTCAGAGAAATACATGCATCTCGTCGAACATTATTCTGAGATCAGATTTTAAGATTGTTAGGGATTAAGATAGTTTTTTTTTATCTTCACAATTGTCATTTTTCAAGATCACAAAATACTCGACGGAGAATGAGATCTAAAAATATTTTAGATTGCTAACGGACGTTTCTCATCTTGAAAATTGTAAATTTTCATTTTTAACGGTGATAACGATCTTGAAATATTTTAGATTGCCAACGGACAAAATAGTTTTTTATCCTGAAAATTGTAAATTTTCATTTACATTGTCCTGAGATCAGAAAATATTTTAGGATCGTTGATGGAGATTAAAATATTTTTTTATCTTCAAAATTGTAAATTTTCAAGATCTAAAAATATTTAACGGAGATGACGATAAATTAGTTTCTTATCTTGAAAATTGTAAATTTTCATTTTTAACGGAGATAACGATCTTGAAATATTTTAGATTGCCAACGGACAAAATAGTTTTTTATCCTGAAAATTGTAAATTTTCATTTACATTGTCCTGAGATCAGAAAATATTTTAAGATCGTTAATGGAGATTGGAATATTTTTTTATCTTGAAAATTATACATTTTTCAGTTTTAACGGAGATAACGATCTCAAAATATTTTAGATTGCTAACGGACAGAATAGTTTTTTATCTTGAAAGTTGTAAATTTTCATTTACATTTTTCTGAAATTAGAAAATATTTTAAGATTGTTAGAGATTAAAATAGTTTTTTTTATCTTCAAAATTGTAAATTTTCATTTACATTGTCCTGAGATCAGAAAATATTTTAAGATCGTTAATGGAGATTAAAATATTTTTTCATCTTCAAAGTTGTAAATTTTTGAGATAAAAAAATATTTAACGGAGATAACGATAGTAACGATAAAATAGTTTTTTATTTTCAAAATTCTAAATTTTTCATTATTAACGGAGATAACGATCTTAAAATATTTTAAATTGCTAACGGACAAAATAGTTTTTTATCTTGAAAATAGTAAATTTTCATTTACATTGTCCTGAGATCAGAAAATATTTTAGAATCGTTGATGGAGATTAAAATATTTTTTTATCTTCAAAATTGTAAATTTTCGAGATCAAAAAATATTTAACGGAGATGACGATAAATTAGTTTCTTATCTTGAACATTGTAAATTTTCATTTTTAACGGAGATAACGATCTCAAAATATTTTAGATTGCTAACGGACAGAATAGTTTTTTATCTTGAAAATTGTAAATTTTCATTTACATTTTTCTGAAATTAGAAAACATTTTAAGATTGTTAGAGATTAAAATAGTTTTTTTTATCTTGAAAATTGTAAATTTTCACTTACATTGTCCTGAGATCAGAAAATATTTTAAGATCGTTAATGGAGATTGGAATATTTTTTTATCTTGAAAATTATAAATTTTTCATTTTTAACGGAGATAACGATCTCAAAATATTTTAGATTGCCAACGGACAGAATAGTTTTTTATCTTGAAAATTGTAAATTTTCATTTACATTGTTCTGAGGTCAGAAAATATTTTAAGATCGTTAATGGAGATTAAAATATTTTTTTATCTTAAAAATTGTAAATTTTCATTTACATTGTTCTGAAATCAGAAAATATTTTAAGATTGTTAGAGATTAAAATAGTTTTTTTTATCTTCAAAATTGTAAATTTTCAAGATCAGAAAATATTTAACGGAGATAACGATCTAAAAATATTTTAGATTGCTAACGGAGAAACTGGTTTCTTAGCTTCAAAATTGTAAATTTTCATTGTTAACGGAGATAACGATCGTAAAATATTTTAGATTGCTAACGGACAAAATAGGTTTTTATCTTCAAAATTGTAAATTTTCATTTACATTGTCCTGAGATCAGAAAATATTTTAAGATCGTTAATGGAGATTAAAATATTTTTTCATCTTCAAAGTTGTAAATTTTTGAGATAAAAAAATATTTAACGGAGATAACGATAGTAACGATAAAATAGTTTTTTATTTTCAAAATTGTAAATTTTTCATTATTAACGGAGATAACGATCTTGAAATATTTTAAATTGCTAACGGACAAAATAGTTTTTTATCTTGAAAATAGTAAATTTTTATTTACATTGTTCTGAGGTCAGAAATCATTTTAAGATCGTCAAGGGAGATTGAAATATTTTTGTTATCTTCAAAATTGTAAATTTTCAAGATCAGAAAATATTTAACGGAGATAACGTTAGTAACGATAAAATAGTTTATCTTGAAAATTGTAAATTTTCATTTTCAACGGAGATTATGATCTTAAAATATTTTATATTGCTAACGGACAAAATAGTTTTTTTTATCTTCAAAATTGTAAATTCTCATTTTCGGTATTGCTCTCGGCTTCTCTTGTCCATTTAGGTCCGGATCCTTAAAGGAGATCCCCAAAAGAACGTTTTAACGGTTTTTGTCTTGGAAAATTCAACCTTAAGGGGGCTTAATGGTATAAAACAAATATATTTTCATTTCATTCCAACGATGCAAACTTCAACATCATTTCCTCCTATCAATCCCCATCCGAACTTCGCTAACTTAACCTAACTTTCATTTTGTCCGCGGACTTCTTAACTACGCTGTATCACATTTGCCATGGACACAGGGAAACTGCGGAAAACCTGTGTCGATACGGACGACTTTGTTTTTTGTTTTTTTTGTTTTTTTTTTTTCTTACTGAGTTTCACTTGTATTTACTACATTAGAAACCGAATAAAACTGCCGCCCGTTCAACGGTCGGCGCGCCAATCAGTGCACGGTTACCGATTCAAGTAGTGACCGCCGCCATGCCGCTTAATTCGGGCGATCGCCGCAATCGCGCTCCAAGCGCGTCCATTGTTGTCGGTTTTCATATTCAAATGATATTTTACTGTTAAAAATTTCTAGATCTTGCTTTTTCCGACATGTGAACGTGCAAGCAATGTCCAAACGAGCATTCACGTCGAATTGGCCAATTTAAAAAATATAAATTCGACCTGCCCTTAAATTAAGGAGTTATGCGCAGTTAGGAGACCGAAAAAAGCGATTTTTTCAAGAATTCTTCCCGGAAAGACATTTTAACTTATTAAAGGGGGAAATAGGGTTAGGACAGCGTTTTATCAATGATTTTCATGAATTTTTTTATAGTATAAAAAATGAATATAATTTATTGAAACTTTCAGAATATCTTATACATATATTTACGTATATACTATAAAATATTTGAAGAATTTTCTTGAAAAACACCGGGGATATTAGCGTCCCCATATTGGCAGGTCACAATCAGACTTAGCATTTTGCGTACATTCTGGAAGCCGCAATTTTCATCTGAAATCAAACCGAGGTTGGAATTTACTTTTATTATATGTTTCTCTTCTATACGAACCTAAATGCTATCGAAAAAATAGAAAATTGAATTTTTACAGGGGCCCAAAACGAAAAAGAATGATTTTTTGCCATTTTTTACAACTTTATTTGCAAAAAGAAAACTATTTTAAATATAGATAATATTCCGATTTTAGGTTCATATAGAGCACAATACTGTGAAGAAAGTAACTGCCAATTTTCAAAACGATTGGTTGAAAACTTTTCAAACTAGCGTGTACGCAAGTTAAAAAAAAGTCGTTTTCAGAAAAGCGCGTTTGAAAAAATAGTGACCTCTCGGTTGTACACGTGGCGCGCTCGGGGCCTGAAGCAGAGCTACTCTCTTTAACGGCTTATAACAATAGAACGAGCCGCAATTTTCATTTAAAATTTTGAGAACATATTGTCAATAGTTTTATTAACAATTTATGAAATAAGAAAAAATCGATTTTTTGAACCGTCTAACCCTATTTCCCCCCTTAAGGAGTTATACGCAGTAGGGGGGCCGAAAAAAAGCGATTTTTTCAAGAATTTTTCCCGGAAAGACATTTTAACTTATTAAAGGGGGAAATAGGGTTAGGACAGCGTTTTCTCAATGATTTTCATGAATTTTTTTATAGTATAAAAAATGAATATAATTTATTGAAACTTTGAGAATATCTTATACATATATTTAAGTATATACTATAAAATATTTGAAGAATTTTCTTGAAAAACACCGGGGATATTAGCGACCCCATATTGGCAGGTCACAATCAGACTTAGCATTTTGCGTACATTCTGGAAGCCGCAATTTTCATCTGAAATCAAACCGAGGTTGGAATTTACTTTTATTATATGTTTCTCTTCTATACGAACCTAAATGCTATCGAAAAAATAGAAAATTGAATTTTTACAGGGGCCCAAAACGAAAAAGAATGATTTTTTGCCATTTTTTACAACTTTATTTGCAAAAAGAAAATTATTTTAAATATAGATAATATTCCGATTTTAGGTTCATATAGAGCACAATACTGTGAAGAAAGTAACTGCCAATTTTCAAAACGATCGGTTGAAAACTTTTCAAACTAGCGTGTACGCAAGTTTAAAAAAAGTCGTTTTCAGAAAAACGCGTTTGAAAAAATAGTGACCTCTCGGTTATACACGTGGCGCGCTCGGGGCCTGAAGCAGAGCTACTCACTTTAATGGTTTATAACAATAGAACGAGCCGCAATTTTCATTTAAAATTTTGAGAACATATTGTCAATAGTTTTATTAACAATTTATGAAATAAGAAAAAATCGATTTTTTGAACCGTCTAACCCTATTTCCCCCCTTAAGGAGTTATACGCACTAGGGGGGCCGAAAAAAAGCGATTTTTTCAAGAATTTTTTCTGGAAAGACATTTTAACTTATTAACGTAAAAATTCATATACATATTGTGGTAACTTTTAACTTTATTTTCATATTTTTTATTTGTAAAAGTGATGATTTTTAAAGCTGCTGTAGTCGATCTCCGGGAGGTCCTCTAAAAAAAGGCGTCTTGCGATGAGCACGATGCCTCTGGATTCGATCATTTAAAATGAAAAAAAAAACAAAAAAGATTTCGTTGATACAAGGTATTATCTAGTATTTAATCGAAGGAATAAGAGAAATATTATTTTTTAACAAAATTATGGCTTCCCAAAAAAAATGTTGATTTTCAATAAAAATTTTAGCCTCAAATTTTTTATAAAATGAAGAATATTTTTCTGCCAAAAAAAACCTTCGATTAATCACTAAAAAATATATTTATAAAGCTTGTGTAAAAATTTGAGACTGATCGGTTGAGCCGTTTCCGAGGAATTTTCCTCGCCGACTTTAAAAACGCAGTTTTGAGAAGAACGCATTTAAACATTGAAAATCTACTTTCAAACGGTCCGAGACGTCTTTACAAATATGCGTGTATCTTCGAGAATATTTGTCGGATTGACATATGAAATTTTTCCTGTGTATATAAAATGAGATAAAATAAGACATTTTTTTTTTTTTTTTGAAAATCCCGATTGCGTATAACCCCTTAAATGTGTTGAGATTAAGATTTATTCCGAGAATCATTATCACACGTTTTCACGGTGTGTCGTCGATTAAATTTTAATTAACCCGCCTCGCACGATAACAATTTAACTAAAACGCTCCGGTATACCGGATTTTCCATCCCTCTCGAACGACACCCCGCGAAGCCACGATCTAATCGATTCGTCAATCGAACATGGACAGCCACTTGTTGTGCTGTATTTTCTCTTTTAACGTTAACTACGATTGAATTTTCGTGTGAAATAATTTTCACGCGAGATTCGTGTTGGAATGAAAAACGATTTGGCGAGCCGTTCTTATCGTTACTCGTATTATCAACAATATCGCCCGCGATTACACGATTCAGTCGTGTAACAAATTTTTCGATAAGCCATCGACGAGCGAAAATTTCGTTGCGTCGTTATTTTTTTTTTTTGGTAAATTGTACCTCTTCGTTTATTTTCCTCGCTCACAAGTAACCACGGTAGCGGGTATAAAATCATGTTCACATTTAACAATTTTTTTTTGTATGAAAAACTTATTTAATTATAAAAATAATTACACATCCATTCAGTATAAATATCAAGCTAATGAAAAATATTTTTTTTGTTTTTTTTTTCTGTTATACCAAATGGCCGACTACTGTTATTTGCTTTTGGTATCTTTTTTTTTTTTTTGAGGCGCTCTGCGGCGTGACATTTTTCATCGACGATTTTTGACTTGGAAGAAAAAAAATAAAAATTCTCGTTAATCCACATCAGAATACCTAGAGAAGTACGTACGGAATTTGGAAAATATTATTTTATTCGAATATTGTTGGCGTTTGAAGTTAAAAGGTGAATTTCCAGTGAACAAATTTCGTATAAAACTGCTCATAAAATGGAAAGTTTGATATTGATCAGAAATTTCGTACGTACTTCTCTGCGAAAATGCAATTAGTAACATAATGAAAAAAATTTGAAGTCAATCGGGTGAAAATTGTCGATGTTATCTATCACGCCAATTAGAAAAAGATACCAAAAGCAAATAGCAGTTGGCCATTTTGTATAACGAAAAAAAAAAACAAAAAAAAATATTTTTTATCAGCTTGATATTTATACTAAATAGATGTGTAATTAGTTTTATAAATAAATCACTTTTTCATACAAAAAAACATTGTCAAATGTGCACATGATTTTATACCCGCTACTAATATGGCCATGCCCGCCTTATATACGGGACTTCGCCGATTTTCGATGGTACTTTTCTAGACGCGGGTAAAAAAAAAATTACGCATATATTGACAACTTTTTTTTTACAGACCGTTTATGCATATGGTTAAGGTAGTAGTCTGGTAACTTAAGCCGATTTTCATCTCTTTTTTGGAGGGCTTTTTTTTCTAGGAAAATAAAAATGAATCGTTTTGGATATTTAGGATGTTTTTATTTACATATTAAAGATACAAAAAAAAATTTTTTTGAAAAAATTTAATAGTTTGTTATTATTATTATTATTGATCGAAGTTGGCACCTCGAAAAAAAAAGCCAAAATCACCGGGGCCACCCACGCGCTTTTTTTTCGAGGTGCCAACTTCGATGAATAATAATAATAATAATAAACTATTAAATTTTTTCAAAAAATTTTTTTTTTGTATCTTCAATATGTAAATAAAAACATCCTAAATATCCAAAACGATTCATTTTTATTTTCCGACAAAAAAACGCCCTCCAAAAAGGACATGAAAATCGGCGGAGATATGACATAATAAAGCAATGTATTTTTTTTGCGCGCGCGTTGACGGTGAAAGTTCTCGGCATCGATGTGGGTGTCTGAAAAAAAAAATGAATATATTTATAATTGCATAATGAATGTATCTTCAGTGTGAACCAACAATGTTATAAGAAAAAAATTATTATAATAAAAATTCGATACTTAAAACTTTTTTAATCCATTTTCTGGCGGTATTTTATTTTTTTATACTTTTTTGGTGTCATTGAAATTTTTGTTTCTGTGGTTCACACGATAGTTGATGATACCAAGAATATGTTGTAAAAATTTCAAAGCGATCCGAACCTTCGTTCAAGAGTTAGAACTTTCACAAGGTTCAAAAAAGTGAATCGTGGAAAAACGGCTTTGAATTTGGCGATCGGGCGCCCCGCGCCGATATCTATTACAAATGCAATCTTACCTTATTTACCTTATTTTTGGAATTTTTCCAATTCCGTAAAGCTTAAAATATTCCTAACCGGCTAATGAAATCAGAAATAAAAAAAAATGAAAAGTTTCGAAAATTTTCGCGTATATAAGGCCTCAAGGAGGGAAATAGGGTTAAGGACAGCGTTTTCTCAATGATTTTCATGAATTTTTTTATGGTATAAAAAATGAATATGATTTATTGAAACTTTGAGAATATTTTATACACATATCGAAGTATATACTAGAAAATTTTTGAAAAATTTCCTTGAAAAACACCGGAGATATTAGCGACCCCGTATTGCAGGTCACAATCAGACTCAGCATTTTGCGTACATTCTGGAAGCCGCAATTTTCATCCGAAATCAAACGAGGTTGGAATTTACTTTTATTATATGTCTCTCTTCTATATGAACCTAAATGCTATAAAAAAAAATAGAAAATTGAATTTTTTACACGGGTCAAAATAAAGAAACATGATTTTTTGCCATTTTTTACAACTTTATTTGCAAAAAAAAAATTATTTTAAATAATGTTAATATTCCGATTTTGGGTTCATATAGAGCGCGATACTATGAAGAAAGAAACTGCCAATTTTCGAAACGATCGGTTGAAAACTTTTCGAACTGGCATGCACGCAAGTTCAAAAAAAGTCGTTTTGAGAAAAACGCGCTTGAAAAAATAGTGAGGAGAGCTACTGAAGGAGAGCTACTCACTTTAAGGGAGAACACGACTGTGACCCCCTGTTTTTTTCACATTTTTCAAGAATTTTTTTTTGTGGAAAAAAAAAGAGATATTCGAAAAATTTGTTAGGGTTTTGCTCCTTGCTTATTAATGTATCAAAAAACATTTTTTTCACATTTTTCACGCCGCATGGTGGCGCTGGGAAAGCTCTCGCGTCAGGTGCCGTCATTTCCGCGGCACGCAGCAGAACTCTCTTCAACATCGATCTGAAAAAAAATACCGAGTGTTTTCGTTAATAATATGATATTTTGAAGAGAAGTACACAGGGATTTGGAAAAATATTGTTTTAAAAAAAATAGGCACGCTTTTGAAATTAACTTTAATTTCAAAGGCGTGCCTATTTTTTTTAAAACAATATTTTTCCAAATCCCTGTGTACTTCTCTTCAAAATATCATATTATTAACGAAAACACTCGGTATTTTTTTTCAGATCGACGTTGAAGAGAGTTCTGCTGCGTGCCGCGTAAATGACAGCACCTGACGCGAGAGCTTCCCCAGCGCCACCATGCGGCGTGAAAAATATGAAAAAAATGTTTTTTGATACATTAATAAACAAGGAGCAAAACCGAAAAAATTTTTTCGAATATCTCTTCTATTTCCCACAAAAAAAAATTCTTGAAAAATGTGAAAAAAAACAGGGGGTCACAGTAGTGTTCTCCCTTAATGGCTCATAACAATAGAACGAGCCGGAATTTTCATTAAAAATTTTGGCAACATATTTTTCAATAGTTTAACTAACAATTTATGAAATAAAAAAAAAATCGATTTTTTTGAACCGTCTAACCCTATTTGCCCCCTTAAGGAAAAAAAAACATTGATTTTTTGAAAATTCTACCGTGCCCACACCCCTTAATATATACATGCGCGTTTAATTATTTCGACGATACTGATAAAAACCGTTTGTGTTTTTTTTTTTCTCTGTTATCTCAGACAGGGGATGGCGTCGGAGTGTCGAGCAGCGGTGGTCGACTGTCCTCGAGAAGCCGTACCTCCGAGGAGCCTCACATTGGCAAATACAAATTGCTTAAAACCATAGGCAAGGGAAACTTTGCCAAGGTTAAGCTCGCGAAACATGTACCCACGGGCAAGGAAGTGGCTATCAAGATCATTGACAAGACCCAGCTGAATCCTGGAAGTCTTCAGAAGGTACGTTTGTCAGAAACGTTAAACCGAACAGTTTTTGGACGGGGATGAAAATAACGAGACACGAAAAATTCGAACGTTCGAAATAGGCGAGAAATCTAAAAAAAAATCGTACGATCGGAAATAGGAAGGACCAAAAAGTCGAACGATCGAAATAGCGAAGGACGAAAAAGTTGAACGCCAATGGAACGTTCGAACGAGCCCATTGGTATTCGATTTTTTTGGTCCACTCGCTATGTCAATCTTAAAATCGGTGAAAACGTTTTTTGGACGTTAGAAATTTTCGAATTGTCCAAAAAACAATATCACAACTATGGCTGTGATTTCCGCAAATTTCATGATACGGGGCTAAAATTTTTCCCACGAATACGGTATCGTCGAAGAATGTTTGATATTGAATTTGGCGAGAATCGATGGAAAGGTTCAATGACGAAAAAAAAAATTTGTTCGAATCGTTCGACAGAATCTGCAAAAAGGTTAAAAATCATAAGCACCCTTCTGTTTACATAAATAAATTTAAACGTCTCAAATCGAGTATACCGTGAATTTTTTACCTCGAGTAAAATATGTTCTTTTTTTTTTTTTTTTTTTTTTACAAAAATTCAGTCAGTTTACAAGTTAGGATAGAATGTGGGCAAAGCTTTTGCAGATTTTTCAAGTTCCGTTTTTTTTTTTTTTATTCAGGCTCGAGAGATCGAGTAAACTAAAGTGTAAAAAATTTTTTCGCACAGCGTAAAATTATACCGATAAATTTATCATCATTGGACGAGCATTCATTAACTCAAGTCCACCTCCATTCGCGCTTGCTTTCTCCTTGAAAATGCGTACGAACAATTTTTAAAGGCTTGGCACTCGATTCACGTGGCTGTACGATGGAAATTTCCTTTAATAGCATCTTTGTTGTTTTCATTTTCCTACGATTACAAATGTGGGAGGTAAAATTTCACCGCGCAAGAAAATACAAAGTTTATCCAATATCTATACTCTCGCTGTTCGATGTTCAATATATGCACTGTGTTTAAAATGGAAAAAAATGTCGATGTAGCTGATGAGAATAAATCGAGCGCAAAAGGAATTTGCAAAGAGAACCCAGCGGGACGAAATTTGATCGAAAAAAAAAGACAATATAGCGGATGAATTACGATAAATAAGAATTGATATAAGCGGATTAGAATAAATCGGGTCCAAGAGAAATTTATAAAAAAATTCCAACATAGAGAACGAATTTGATCGAAAAAAATCACATTACAGCCGAAAAAATTATGATTGAAAAAATTTGTTATAACAGATGAGAATAAATCGAATCTAAAAGGAATTTAGAAAATAATCTTGATATAAATACTGAATTTGCACGAGTAACGTCGATTTCAATCTTTGATGGTAAATGGCAAATAATATATTCATTTAGCTACTTCGTAAATACAAAGTTACCCCGAATAATTGAAATCTACTAATTTTTATATGTACGTTTTAATTTCATAACTATAACGTTAACCCGAATAATTCTCATCTACTAACTTTTATAGTTACGTTTTATTTACAAAAATAAAACGTAACTATAAAAGTTACCCCGAATAATTCTGATCTACTAATTTTCATATTTACGTTTTATTTTTGTAAATACAATGTTAACCCAAATAATTCTGATTTACTAATTTTTATACTTACGTTTTATTTTCGTAAATACAATATTAACCCGATTAATACTGATCTACTAATTTCTATATGTACGGTTTAATTTCATAACTATAACGTTAACCCGAATAATTCTAATCTACTAACTTTTATAGTTCCGTTTTAATTACAAAAATAAAACGTAACTATAAAAGTTACCCCGAATAATTCTGATCTACTAATTTTCATATTTACGTTTTATTTTTGTAAATACAATGTTAACCCAAATAATTCTGATTTACTAATTTTTATACTTACGTTTTATTTTCGTAAATACAATATTAACCCGAATAATACTGATCTACTAATTTTTATATGTACGTTTTAATTTCATAACTATAACGTTAACCCGAATAATTCTAATCTACTAACTTTCATAGTTACGTTTTATTTACAAAAATAAAACGTAACTATAAAAGTTACCCCGAATAATTCTACTAATTTTCATATTTACGTTTTATTTTTGTAAATACAATGTTAACCCGAATAATTCTGATCTACTAATTTTACGTAAATATAAAAATTAGTAGAATAGAATTATTGGGGTAACGTTGTATTTACCAAAATAAAACGTAATCATGTAAATTAGTAGATCAGAATTATTCGGGATGTTTGTCCACTAATTTTCATATTTACGTTTAATTTTTGTAAATACAATATTAACCCAAATAATTCTGATTTACTAATTTTTATACTTACGTTTTATTTTCGTAAATACAATATTAACCCGAATAATACTGATCTACTAATTTTTATATGTACGTTTTAATTTCATAACTATAACGTTAACCCGAATAATTCTAATCTACTAACTTTTATAGTTACGTTTTATTTACAAAAATAAAACGTAACTATAAAAGTTACCCCGAATAATTCTACTAATTTTTATATTTACGTTTTATTTTTATAAATACAATGTTAACCCGAATAATTCTTATCTACTAATTTTACGTAAATATAAAAATTAGTAGCATAGAATTATTGGGGTTACGTTGTATTTACGAAAATAAAACGTGAATATGTAAATTAGTAGATCAGAATTATTCGGGATGTTTGTCTACTAATTTTCATATTTACGTTTTATTTTTGTAAATACAATGTTAAGGGAGAACACCACTGTGACCCACTGTTTTTTTTTCACATTTTTCAATAATTTTTTTTTGTGGGAAAAAAAAGATATTCGAAAAATTTTTTTGCATATTGTTCCTTGTTTATTAATGTATCAAAAAACATTTTTTCACATTTTTCACGCCGCATGGTGGCGCTGGGGAAGCTCTCGCGTCAGGTGCTGTCATTCTGAAAAAAAATACCGAGTGTTTTCGTTAATAATATGATATTTTGAAGAGAAGTACATAGGGATTTGGAAAAATATTGTTTTAAAAAAAATACCGAGTGTTTTCGTTAATAATATGATATTTTGAAGAGAAGTACATAGGGATTTGGAAACATATTGTTTTAAAAAAAATATATTGTTTTAAATATTGTTTTAAAAAAAATAGGCACGCCTTTGAAATTAACTTTAACTTCAAAGGCGTGCCTATTTTTTTTTAAACAATATTTTTCCAAATCCCTATGTACTTCTCTTCAAAATATCATATTATTAACGAAAACACTCGGTATTTTTTTTCAGATCGACGTTGTAGAGAGTTCTGGTGCGTGCCGCGGAAATGACAGCACCTGACGCGAGAGCTTTCCCAGCGCCACCATGTGGCGTGAAAAATGTGAAAAAAATGTTTTTCGATACATTAATAAACAAGGAACAAAACCTAAAAAATTTTTTCGAATATCTCTTTTTTTTGCCACAAAAAAAAATTCTTGAAAAATGTGAAAAAAAAACAGGGGCTCACAGTGGTGTTCTCCCTTAACCCAAATAATTCTGATTTACTAATTTTTATACTTACGTATTATTCTTCGTAAATACAATATTAACCCGAATAATACTGATATACCAATTTTTATAATACCGTTTTATTTTTGTAAATAGAACATTTAACCCGCATAATTCTGATGTACTAATTTTAATATATACGTATTATTTTTGTTTCTTATCGGGCGCAGCTGTTCCGCGAAGTGAGGATAATGAAGATGCTCGACCATCCGAATATAGTTAAGCTGTTCCAAGTGATCGAGACTGAAAAGACATTGTACCTGGTGATGGAGTATGCGAGCGGCGGCGAAGTATTTGACTATCTGGTGTTGCACGGTAGAATGAAGGAGAAGGAAGCGCGAGCTAAATTCAGGCAAATCGTGTCGGCCGTGCAATACTGTCACCAGAAGAAAATCATACACAGGGATTTGAAAGCGGAAAACTTGTTGTTGGACAGCGAGATGAATATTAAAATAGCTGACTTTGGATTCAGCAATGAATTCACGCCAGGCAACAAATTGGATACCTTTTGCGGCTCACCTCCTTACGCCGCGCCCGAATTGTTTCAAGGTGTGCCACGGAGCTTTTATTTTTTGGTTTTTTTTTTTTTTCGAACCAATTTTACGAATTTCTAGATATTCGCGTCGAACATAGAGACTATATGGACTTTCGATATATTTCTGTCGAAAGAACTTCGCCATTACAATTGCAAAGTTTCGAGATCATTGACCGACCATTTTCACAAATAGGACTACCTCGAGGAATCTCGAGAATCCTTATTTCCGATAATTTATTTATTTTTACAAGATTCTCTTGGCAATAAATTTATGATAATTTCTTAAGGTAACGAGCTATAAAAAATAATTTGGTCAAATTTAAAAAAAATGTATTAATGAAACGAACGAAATTTTTGTGAATTTAACCAGCGCTGTTGTTGTTTACGTTAGAAAAGAAAAACAAAGTTTGTAATACGGTGTCCAAGTAAAATGAACAAACGCGTATTATCGTCGAGACTTCCGGAACGATGGATTTTTCGCAAAGTTTTCCATAGTTTTACGAATTATTCGGTAGCAAAAAAAAAAAAAATATTGAATTTAATTTTGAGATTAAAGCTTCGACGTGTAAAAAAACATTTAAGTAATGTTTTGTTTTGTTTTTTTTTTTTTAACAGGAAAGAAATACGACGGGCCCGAGGTTGACGTTTGGTCGCTCGGTGTAATCCTCTACACTCTGGTATCGGGCTCATTGCCGTTCGACGGTTCGACCCTGAGAGAGCTCAGGGAGAGAGTACTGAGAGGGAAATATCGTATTCCGTTTTACATGTCGACCGACTGTGAAAATCTTCTGAAGAAATTTTTGGTGCTCAATCCGACGAAGCGGGCCTCGTTAGAGGTACGTGGTGATAAGGTTCGAATTACCATTTGTCTCAGCACTTGCGATATATTGTAGAAAAAAACAAAAACAAAACAAACCCGCCCCTAGAAAATTCAACGATTGCGCGTATCTTGAGAAGAAACAAACGACACTTTGTACTCGTAGAAATTTTTTTGCAAGTAGCATGTGTTAAAATAATGAAAGTACGATATTTTAAGGTAGTAGTCTGGTAACTTGAGCCGATTTTCGTGTCTTTTTTGGATGGCGTTTTTTTGTAGGAAAATAAAAATTAATCGTTTTGGATATTTAGGATGTTTTTATTTACATATTAAAGATACAAAAAAAAATTTTTTTGAAAAAATGTAATAGTTTATTATTATTATTATTATTGATCGAAGTTAGCACCTCGAAAAAAAAGCGTGTGGGTGGCCCCGGTGATTTTGGCTCTTGATGTTATCGGAAATCAAAAATTCTTGATAAATCTTAATCTATGGACATGTCATTCTGGTCGGAACTACCGAAGTTAAATTTCATGGATAAATAACAAAATGGCGGACTTTGGAAACAAAAAGTCCTTTTATTTTTGCAAAGAAGGGGTTGTAAAATAAAAAGTTAGGGGTGAAAAAATTTCTCGGCAGTTCCGACGAGAACTATAAGTGTGTAGAGTAGCCTGTTGAAATTTGAAAGCAATCGGTTCGGTAGAAAAAAAAGCTAGGACCCGGGCTGACCGGAAAAACACTGTTTTGAGAAAAACGCGTTTAAAATTCAACAACAGATTTTCATAAGTAAACAAAATTTTTTTTTTATCTTTAATATGTAAATAAAAAAACATCCTAAATATCCAAAACGATTCATTTTTATTTTCCTACAAAAAAAACGCCCTCCAAAAAAGCCATGAAAATCGGCTTAAGAGAGGGTTAAGGGTTTCAGCGTTAAAAAAAACACTTTTTGCGATTTTTTTTCTCAAATATGGATTGAGCAATTTTATTCGAACCTTTTGTACATTATTGAGCATACTTTTGACAATGTTGCGTAATTTTTTCATGCAGAAATATTGAAGCATAAGCCCGTAACGGAGCTTCCCCCAGATCGTCTTGGAAAAAGAAACAATTTGCGGTGTTCACTATAACTCGGCCGGAAATTATCTGATAATGAAAAACTATGAAAATTTAGTCAAATTATAATCAAATCTTCCCCCCAACGTTCTCTGATAATTTTTTTTTTCATTTAAAAATTTTTGGCGGCCATCCAAAGTGTGAACTGTTATTTTCCACGAAAAATTCCGCCATTTTGTGGGTGGGAAACACCCTTAAAGTAAAAAAAAAAAAAAAATTTACTTAACGTTGGGGGGAGGTATTTTGTATGTAGAAAATGTGTACAAAGTTTGAAATGAATAGGTCAAGTAGTTTTTAAATGGCAGTGAACACGGACTTTGAAAAAGTAGTTTTGAGAAAAACGCGTCTAAAGTTTATGAAGTAAAAAAGTGAAGAAAATTTTTTTTTTTTCCAACTTACACAGAATCATCGATTCCAGCTCGTTCTTTCTTTTAAAAGATTGTAGTGTATAGTATACACTATATACTATATACACAATAGCAATGAATAAACTGTATACCTGTTCGACAGCTGCACTGCTAGCCCGACCGCCCGCAGCTGTTGGAGGTATAGCGTTAAAGGCCAGGAGATTAATAAGACAATAACTTCAAGAATATTGCTTAGATCGATTAAAAATTTTAAGGACATATTCTTGAAATGTTAAACAATAAGATGGGAAAAAAAAATTCGATTTTTCGAAAGTGAAAACCTTTACACCGCCCTTAAGTTACCAGACTACTACCTTAATGAATTGTCGCGACGATTAATTGAATAAGAATGAAATTATTTCAACGCCATTATTCTCAAGAGTATCGTTCCATCGTTATTTCTTCTTTTTTATTTTTTTATTATTTTTAGAACATAATGAAGGACAAGTGGATGAACATGGGCTACGAGGACGACGAATTGAAACCGTACTTAGAACCCGAACCCGATTACAAAGATCACAAGAGGATAGGTGAGTCTGCCAGTATGTACATAACAATTTTTTCTTCTATCCTAATTGTATCTAATTGTAATTAATAATTCAATGTATTTATTGAACACTCTGGCTTCTCGGACGTTCCGATGTTTTACTTCTTTCATGTTCTTTTTTCTGTTTTTTTTCCATAATAACTAAAGGGATCGCCCGATTTATTTCTACACATAGAAGATTCGTCTCAAGTAAGAGTGTTCAAGTTGCGTACAATTTGTCGTCTCGTGCGTTACGACTATTGGACGGCAGCGTCGTTTATTTGCAATTAGTCGAATTTCGTAGTATATCGAAAACGGCAACAGCGACAACAAAATCTCATAAAATTCACGCTAAAAGCGATGATAAATTTTCTTTATTTATCTATATATTTTTTTTTTTTTCAATCTTCCATTTTTCATTAAATACTCGACGCCGATTGCTCCAACTCTGGTATTGCTCTAGTGTTATTATAGTACATGTGTATATCCGCATGAGTATTATTATGGATGTGGTATTAAAAGCCTAAAAGAACGGATTTAGAAATCCGCAAAAATTCGTCAATGAAAATAGAAAACGAAACCGAAAAAAAAAAAAAAAAAATGGAATTATTTATTGACGTTATCTCGATTGGATGTAACTATGCCTGTGGCAACTGTGTGTTACAGAGGCATTAGCTAGTATGGGATACACGCGAAGTGAAATTGAAGATTCGCTCGGACAGGCAAAGTACGACGATGTCTTTGCCACGTATCTGCTACTAGGCAGAAAAACGACCGACGTAAGTAATTTTTTTTCATGTGTTTTATCAAAGTTCTCTCGTTGGTGCACTCCGACCACCGATGCTCTTTTTTTCCCATTTTTTACGAAATAGAAAATATGACGGCCGTTCGAATGAAGAAGCATGAAAAATACGTTTTTTAATTATGACCGACCGCAGTGGACACGCGGTCGGTGCGCGGTTTTGGCCATCTCCCATGTTAAGGGAGGGGTAAGGGTTTCAGCGTAAAAAAAAACACTTTTTTTGCGATTTTTTTTTCTCAAATATGGACTGCGCAATTTTATTCGAACCTTTTGTACATTATTGAGCATACTTTTGACAATGTTGTGTAATTTTTTCATGCAGAAATATTGAAGCATAAGCCCGTAACGGAGCTTCCCCCGGAACGTCTTGGAAAAAAAAAACAATTTGCGGTGTTCATTATAACTCGGCCGGAAATTATCTGAAAATGAAAAACCATGAAAATTTAATCAAATTATAATCAAATCTTCCCCCCAACGTTCTCTGATAATTTTTTTTTTTCATCTAAAAATTTTTGGCGGCCATCTAAAGTGTGATCTGTTATTTTTCACGAAAAATTCCGCCATTTTGTGGGTGGAAAACACCCTTAATGTAAAAAAAAATTTTACTAAATTTTACTAAACGTTGGGGGGAGATATTTTATATGTAGAAAATGTGTACAAAGTTTGAAATGAATCGGTCAAGTAGCTTTTAAATGGCAGTGAACACGGACTTTGAAAAAGTAGTTTTGAGAAAAACGCGTCTAAAGTTTATGAAGTAAAAAAGTGAAGAAAAAATTTGTTTTCCAAGACGTTCTGGCGGAAGCTCTGTTACGGGCTTATGCTTCAATATTTCTGCATGAAAAAATTACACAACATTGTCAAAAGTATGCTCAATAATGTACAAAAGGTTCGGATAAAATTGCTCAATCCATATTTGAGAAAAAAAATCGCAAAAAAAGTGTTCTTTTTTTACGCTGAAACCCTTACCCCTCCCTTAATAAGACAATAACTTCAAGAATATTGCTTAGATCGGTTTAAAAATTTAAGGACATATTCTTGAAATGGTAAACTATAAGATAAGACAAAAAAAACATTCGATTTTTCGAAAGTGAAAACCTTTACCCCGCCCTTAACAAAAAGAGCGCGGGTAGGTAGTGATTAGGGCGATTTTTTTTTTTCGACTATTTTTTTTTTATTCAGCCCCCACCCGAAATTTTGTTGGATATGTCGAAAAAGAAATTCCCTGAAAGTTACCGCCCTTAATATTAATTCTAAGTACTTTCCCAAAGCGTGAGCAGATTTTCCATCTAAAATACACGTAAATCGATTTTTTTTTTTTTTTTTTTTCAAATTTCTACAACTCAACCGCATTTTATGCTATCATATTGTTCTTGGTTTCGATTTACTCGGAATAAAACAATCTAAAAAAGTGCCTTTTCCGGTGAAAGTGTAAATTCCACTGGTGAGTTGGTACGGGTCACTGAAGTTGACTTTTACCCAAAATTCTCGTTTTTTTTGCTGTTATCTCCGAAACAATTAACTTTACGAAAAAAATGTAAATGAAAAAATTTTTTGAAAATTTAATTTCCTACAAAAAAGGTCCTATCGACCCAATTCCTTAGATTAATATTTCTTGAGATATTGACCTTTAACATATGAGTAGTATGAAATTTATAAAATATGAAATATTAAATAATAAAAAAAAATGAAAAATAAAAAAAATTCAATATCTCAAGAAATATTAATCTAAGCAATTGGGTCGATAGGACCTTTTTTATAGGAAATTAAATTTTCAACAAATTTTTCGTTTACATTTTTTTCGTAAAGTTAATTGTTTCGGAGATAACAGCGAAAGAACGAGAATTTTGGGTAAAAATCAACTTCAGTGACCCTTCAGTTTATTCCGAGTAAATCGAAACCAAGAACAATACGATAGCATAAAATGCGGCTGAGTTATAGGAATTTGAAGAAAAAAAAATTCGATTTACGTGTATTTTAGATGGAAAATCTTTTCACACTTTGGGAAAGTACTTAGAATTAATATTAAGTGCTGTAACTTTCAGGGAATTTCTTTTTCGACATATCCAACAAAATTTCGGGTGGGGACTGAAAAAAAAAATGGTCGAAAAAAAAAAATCGCCCTAGTAGTGATAGAAAGGAAAATTCGGTCATACGTAAAAATCCGCGAGGAAAAGACAATAGAATAGACAATGAAAAAAAAAAACTTTTAAAATTAAATGCAAGAATTACAATATTTCATAATATTGCAAGAATATGAAGATTTTAGAGAAATAATTCTCTTACAACAAATAATAATATTCTGTAGGCTTAGTGGTCCATAATTAGTCGTTCATGAAAGTATTTATGATACTTTTTCATCGAACAGTGTCCATCCCTGAGTAATTCCTCGATTGCATCATTACCATAGAATCTACTGCATCGGTGAACACGTAGATACGGTAGAGAAATTTAAGACGTAAAAGACCGCAGTTGATATAACAAAATTGAGCGAACATACGGTATCAAAAAATTGTTTCGATCGAAAGAATCGAAATTTTGTTGCGCCGAGTAATATTTGATCGGAAGAAAAAAATTCTTTGTCATAACTGTAAATTTCATAGGTAGCTTTTAGTACAATCAATAGAGAATATTGTGAATTAACAAAATGGTTACAAATTAAGGGAGCGGAAGTGCCGCCATATTGAGGAAAACCGTATTGGCCAATATCTCCATTACCGTGCACTTTAGGCCAAAAATGGTGATAACCTTTCTAGTAGATAATTGAATTTCCCATCTTTTTTTTTAAATAATTTTTTTTGTATCACTTACCGCTTACGACTTATACGACTGTTAAAATTTATTTATTCACTTTTTGACCTGTATCTCTCCTAATAATTGTTTAAACAATAAATCGCTAATAACTTATCTTTTAAATCCATACATTTTCCACAACTTTTATTCAAAACTATTTTGTCTAAAATAAATATTCTCAAAGTTATAACGCGTTTTTATTAGCCTTGCACCCAGTAGCGCAACACTGAACGCGTTATAACTTTAAGAAGATTCATTTGAGACAAAAAAGTTTCAAATAAAAGTTGTGGAAAATGTATGGATTCAAAAGATAAGTTATTAGCATTTCATTGTTTAAACAATTATTAGGAGAGATACAGGTCAAAAAGTGATTGAATAAATTTTAACAGCCGTATAAGTCGTAAACGGTGACTGATACAAAAAAAAATTATTTAGAAAAAAAGATAGGAAATTCAATTATCTACAAGAAAGGTTATTACCATTTTTGGCCTAAAGTGCACGGTAACGGAGATATTGGCCCAGATGGTTTTCCTCAAAATGGCGGCACTTCCGCTCCCATAATTCGTAACCATTTTGTTAATTCACATTCGGTACGTGATACTGAACCTCATTAAAACGAAAAATTGTCCTTTATTTTTAGCGCGATGCGGACAAGAGTAACGGGCTCCCTATTGATTGTACTATTTTATCCGCCCGACTTAGTCTTAAGGTAGTAGTCTGGTAACTTGAGTCGATTTTCATGTCTTTTTTGGAGGGCGTTTTTTTGTAGGAAAATAAAAATGAATCGTTTTGGACATTTAGGATGTTTTTATTTACATATTAAAGATACAAAAAAACAATTTTTTTTTAATTTTATAGTTTATTATTATTATTATTGATCGAAGTTGGATCGGAGTTGGCAGCCCGGGTCCTAACATTTTTTCTACTGAACCGGTTGCTTTCAAATTTTAACAGGCTACTCTACACACTTATAGTTCTCGTCGGAACCACCGAGAAATTTTTTCACCCCCTAACTTTTTATTTCACAACCCCTTCTTTGCTAAAATAAAAAGACTTTAGCAAAGAAGGGGTTGCAAAATAAAAAGTTAGGGGTGAAAAAATTTCTCGGTGGTTCCGACGAGAACTGTAAGTGTGTAGAGTAGCCTGTTAAAATTTGAAAGCAATCGGTTCGGTAGAAAAAAAAGTTAGGACCCGGGCTGCCAACTTCGAGGTACCAACTTTGATCAATAATAATAATGATAATAATAAACTATTAAATTTGTTCAAAAATTTTTTTTTTTGTATCTTTAAGGGAGAACACCACTGTGACCCCCTGTTTTTTTTCACATTTTTCAAGAATTTTTTTATGTGGGAAAAAAAAGAGATATTCGAAAAATTTTTTTTGGGTTTTGTTCCTTGTTTATTAATGTATCAAAAAACATTTTTTTTCACATTTTTCACGCCGCATGGTGGCGCTGGGGAAGCTCTCGAGTCAGGTGCTGTAATTTCCGCGGCACGCAGCAGAACTCTCTTCAACGTCGATCTGAAAAAAAATACCGAATGTTTTCGTTAATAATATGATGTTTTGAAGAGAAGTACACGGGGATTTGGAAAAATATTGTTTTAAAAAAAATAGGCACGCCTTTGAAATTAAAGTTATTTTCAAAGGCGTGCCCATTTTTTTTAAAACAATATTTTTCCAAATCCTCGTGTACTTCTCTTCAAAATATCATATTATTAACGAAAACACTCGGTATTTTTTTTCCGACCGACGTTGAAGAGAGTTCTGCTGCGTGCCGCGGAAATGACAGCACCTGACGCGAGAGCTTCCCCAGCGCCACCATGCGGCGTGAAAAATGTGAAAAAAATGTTTTTCTATACATTAATAAACAAGGAACAAAACCCAAAAAATTTTTTCGAATATCTCTTTTTTTTCCCACAAAAAAAAATTCTTGAAAAATGTAAAAAAATACAGGGGGTCACAGTGGTGTTCTCCCTTAATATGTAAATGAAAACATCCTAAATATCCAAAACAATTCATTTTTATTTTCCTACAAGAAAACGCGCCCTCCAAAAAAGACATGAAAATCGGCTTAAGTTACCAGATTACTAACTTAAATGCTACTTTCTTTTCGTAACGCGTAAATACAAAGCCGTCACAATCGTTGTTAATTTGAATAAACGACAATCGAATTCTTGAGGCAACTGTAGCGTCAAATATTCGTCATAAAATCAGAAATGTCACTAGGAATTATTCGTTATTAGGAGTCTCGTCCTAATAACCTAGACAACGTCCAATGTTTAGCCGTCAGATTTCCTATAATACGAGTTGAAAGTCCTTTTTTAATGTTGTAACATTTTTAAGTGACAATGCTAATTATAAGCTAATCACATACCAAATACATTCGTAAAACTGTGAAATTCCGCACCATACAACTTTGTGGCAAGTCGCGCAAAGTCCCGAGACTGTCAAACACTGTAATCTATAAAAAAAAATCCCAATTCCAATCTCGGACTGACTGCTTATAATTTCACGATTTTTTTTTTGCCATTATGTTCACTATTTAAATCGTGAGTAACGATCAAATTGGCTGACAATTTGAAAAATCCAAAGACATTCTCTCCTCGATAATTTGCATTCACAAAATTCAAACATGACGCAGCCATGACATCCTCGGAAACAAATAGCACACGATTTATTCGTCTTTTGGTAATAAACTTGTGTATATTCATTTATATATTTCTTTTATTTTCCTCGTTGGATAGCCCGAAAGTGATGGCTCGCGATCCGGCAGTTCGCTCTCGTTGCGCAACATTCCGCCACAGGTTGGTTCGGGCGGCGGTGGTGGAAGCGGCGGCGGTACCGGCGGAGCTGTACAGAGTCCATCGCACAGAGGTGTTCATCGGAGTATATCCGCAACCAATCCCAAACCTAATAGACGAGCTTCCTCTGGTGGTGAAACTCTTCGTAAGTCCCTGCAACCGACTAAAATATTAATAACAAACCGGATTGCCGCTAATTATTATTGCCTTTTCCTTTTTTTTTTCGTAAATAAACGACAATCGACAACGACGATCAACAACGAGAAAAGTAACGACGATACACGAGTTCCGGTACTCACATCGTTCGTCATCTTGTTTTTTCCTTCGCCCACTTCCAATAGGGGCTGCGTTCCTCGATTCAGCCATTCGTCGTTTTTCTTCATCGTGCTCTTTTTTTAAGTGGCGAAATCGGGTTTGGACAGCGTTTTCTCAATGATTTTCATCATTTTTTTTATAGTATAAAAAATTAATATAATTTATTGAAACTTTGAGAATATTTTTTACATTTATTTGAGTATATACTATAATAATTTTGAAGAATTTCGTTGAAAAACACCGAAGATATTAGCGACCCCATATTGCAGGTCACGAGGTTGGAATTTACTTTTATTATGCTATCAAAAAAATTGAAAATTGAATTTTTTACAGGGATAAAAACAAAAAAGCATGATTTTTTGCCATTTTTTACAACTTTATTTGCAGAAAAAAAAAATATAATTTTAACTAATGATAATATTTCGATTTTAGGTTCATATAGAGCGCGAAACTATGAAGAAAGTGACTGCCAATTTTCAAAACGATCGGTTGAAAAGTTTTCGAACTAGCGTGCACGCAAGTTCACAAAAAGTCGTTTTCAGAAAAACGCGTTTGAAAAAATGAGTGACCGCTCGGTTATGCACGCGGCGCGCTCGGGGCCCGAAGGAGAGCTACTCACTTTAAGGTAGTAGTCTGGTAACTTAAGCCGATTTTCATGTCTTTTTGGAGGGCGTTTTTTTGTAGGAAAATAAAAATGAATCGTTTTGGATATTTAGGATGTTTTTATTTACATATTAAGGATACAAAAGAATTTTTTTTTTTTTAAATGTAATAGTTTATTATTATTATTATTATTGATCGAAGTTGGCACCTCGAAAAAAAAGCGCGTGGGTGGCCCCGGTGATTTTGGCTCTTGATGTTATCTGAAATAAAAAATTCTTCATAATTCTTAATGTATAGACATTAGGGTGGGCCTTAATATGGGTCAAAAAAAAAATTGATCGCGCCGCCCTTCAAAGCGGTTCCGAATACTAAAAAAAAAACCTACGCGAAGCCCGAGCTATGTCCGTTAAGAGGAAGACGTGGCTGTAAGCATGAACTTAAATTTAAATATCAATTTTTCTTCATGATTGGAGAAATTTTGATTTTTTTAATCCAGTTTATGTGTCAATTTTTTTTTTAACTTTCCGAAGCTATTGTATATTGGTATTCGATATACAGATCAGATATACAGATCAGATAATATGGTCCTTGATTTAGCTGCTGTCAAACGTTCTTAATCATATCAAAATCAAACGTCAACGGGGGGGGGTAGGGTTTTAAAGGCGAAAAAAAATGCATATTTTCATGATTTTTTTGCGGCGACATGAGTAATATAATTTTATTAAATAGAATTACATATTATTGTACAACTATTGAAGTATATCAGAAAAAATTTTCAATGAAAAATATTGATAAATAAGCCGGTGACGTTGAATCTCCAGAGGCGCCTTGAAAAAAAGTGGTTTTGCGGTGAACATTATAACTCGTTACCGGATCATCCGAAACAAAAAAATTGATATGCATTTTAAAGGTGATGTATTTCTCGAGGTAATCAGGAAGAGTTTTTTTTTGTTTTTTTTTTCTATTTTTTGCAGCACTTGGAAGTGAAAAACGCAATTTTAGTTAAAAAATCGCGCTTAATTTGTTATTAAAAAATTGAAAAAAAAACTCCTGATTACCTGTTGATTTATGTGAAGAAGTAATGTTTAAATTTTCAAAAGGATCGGTTCAGTAGATTTTGAGTTCTAATGTTCACAAACTTTAAAAATGACGTTTTCGGGAAAATCGATTTGAAGATTTTTTATACGTGAAAATCAGGTATCACGGCCGGTCATTTGAAACGCTGTAACTCCGTTAGTTTTACTCCGATTGACTTGAAATTTATACACAATATTCTCGACATATTGTTCATTCAGAAAAATTTTTTTTTTAAATGCAAAAATAATTTTAACCCCCCCCCCCCCCCCCACCCTTAAATTTGCATCTTGTCAGAAAAATCTATCAAGTAAGAAGCATATAAATTCACGATAAACCATTCGCATCGAACTTATTATGAAAAAAATATTACGAAAAAAATATTAAATATTTATATTTATATTTAAAAATAAAAATATTATGTTTTTTTCCGACCAATTGGATGACTTGTGCGAATAAATAATTTCTTTGTTTTCAATAAAACGAACAAGCCCGCCAAGTTTAATATCCTGCCAAATTTAAAATGTCCTTATGCATTTTTGCGAGAGTAATTTTCAAATATATTTTTTATCCACATGACTGGAAGTCTGATCTCAGTGAAATATTAATATGTTTGCATCTCAGCGCACAAGGAATATTTCTAACAAAATTGAAAAAAAAAAAAAAAACCAATTCTGGCCGATCCGGAAGTTCGATGTGAATGGTTTATCGTGAATTTACATCCTTCTTACTTAATAGATTTTTCTGACAAGATGCAAATTTAACGTTTGATTTTGATATGATTAAAAACGTTTGACAGCAGCTAAATCAAACCATTGTTCGAAAATAATAGGATGGCAGACCTGAACGCTCATCAAATCTAGTATGAAGGACCATATTATTTGATCTGTATATTGAATACCAATAAACAATAGCTTCGGAAAGTTAAAAAAAAAATTGACACATAAACTTGATTAAAAAAATCAAAATTTCTCCAATCGTGAAGAAAAATTGATATTTAAATTTAAGTTCATGCTTACAGCCACGTCTTCCTCTTAACGGGCATAGCTGGGGCTTCGCGTAGGTTTTTTTTTCAGTATTCGGAACCGCTTTGAAGGGCGGCGCGATCAATTTTTTTTTTTTTACCCATATTAAGGGCCACCCTAATAGACATGTCATTCTGGTCGAAACTACTGAAGTTAAATTTCATGGATAAGAAAAGTGGCGGACTTTGGAAAAAAAAACGTTTTTTTTTCTCCAAAGTCCGCCATTTTGTTATTTATCCGTGAAAATTAACTTCAGTAGTTCCGACCATAATGACATGTCTATAGATTAAGAATTATCGAGAATTTTTTATTTCAGTTAACATCAAGAGCCAAAATCACCGGGGCCACCCACGCGCCTTTTTTTCGAGGTGCCAACTTCGATCAATAATAATAATAATGATAAACTATTGAATTTTTTCAAAAAAATTTTTTTTTGTATCTTCAATATGTAAATAAAAACATCCTAAATATCCTCCTAACGCCCTCCAAAAAAGACATGAAAATCGGCTTAAGTTACCAGACTACTACCTCAATGGCTTATAACAATAAGAACGAGTCTGAATTTTCATTTAAAATTTTGGGAACATATTTTTCAATAGTTTCACTAACAATTTATGAAATAAAAACAAAATCGACTTTTTGAACCGTCCAACCCTATTTTCCCCCTCAATACAATGTGTGCGAAAGAGAGAGAACGATCGAAAGCTGAATTAAGGAACGCAGCCATATTTAAAATGACGAGGCTTCTGTTTTTTTCTTTCTTTAATACCGAGTCGTAATCAAACTCCTTGCAATCGACATTCGTTTCATCGTTATCATTGTTCGATCTCGTCCACCCTCGAAACCCCTCATTAATGAAAAAAAAAAAAAAACAAACACGACGATCATCCCCCACAACACTATTGTCACGTTAACAAATTGTTCGTTACTAATACAATATTATCCCATGCTTGGTTCTATCACGGGGATTATCAACGTTAGGCGGAGCACCGAGTCCAGGTAATGCAACGAACCACAATCATGCGACAACCGTTACCGGCGGTACGGTAACCGGAAGTGGGGGTAGTAATTTCAAAAGGCAAAACACCGTGGACGCTGCTACGATAAAAGAGAATAGCGCACGTGTCTCTGCGACGAGACCTTCCGCACCCAAAAATAGTCCGGGGCAACTCGATACCAGTGAGTTTTTACTTCCTCTCCCCTGAGCTTTATCAAGGATTGAGAGGTCACGTTTATCTACGTAAAATTTTTCTCATTTTTCTTATTTTTCTTCTATTTCTTCTTTTTCTTCTCTCTCTCTCTCTCTCTGTCTCTTTTTCTGTCTTTTATCCAGAGAGTTCTCGTTCAATCGTCGTGTTTAGATCGAAACTACGTGATTCTCATTTTTGTTTATTACCTATACGTTTCACAACGATTGTAGAAAGAACAACGATAAGATAAAAGAAAAGTTATCTTGAAAGCGGGACATGAAATGCGATCGCACGATTTTACACACAGCATCCGCTCGATTATCGTGCATGATTGTCCATTTGCCGAAACGCATTAAACATACGATAACCGTCGGAAAGATAAATTCCTTAGCGAGAAATCGAAACCAACACGGAAAGTCCGCGTCCGTAGAGAAAATTCGTTCGTACTTCAATCGTATTTTAGGTTGAAATAATCGAAATTACATATTCGAACGTTGCACCCAATTGAATCGTACAGTGCGCGATTTTTAACGCTTAAAGGAACATTGATCAACCGAGTGACCGATTAACGGGGGGAACTAGGGTTAGGACAGCGTATTCTCAATGATTTTCATGAATTTTTTTATAGGATAAAAAATTAATATAATTTATTGAAACTTTGAGAATATTTTATACATATATTTAAGTATATACTATAAAATTTTTGAAGAATTTTCTTGAAAAACACCGCAGATATTAGCGACCCCATATTGCAGGTCCCAATCAGACTCAGCATTTTGCGTACATTCTGGAAGCCGCAATTTTCATCTGAAATCGAACGAGATTGAAATTTACTTTTATTATATGTCTCTCTTCTATATGAACCTAAATGCTATCGAAAAAATTGAAAATTGAATTTTTTACAGGGGTCAAAACAAAAGCATTATTTTTTGCCATTTTTTACAACTTTATTTGCAAAAAAAAAATTATTTTAAATAATGATGATATTCCAATTTTAGGTTCATATAGAGCGCGATACTATGAAGAAAGTAACTGCCAATTTTCAAAACGATCGGTTGAAAACTTTTCGAACTAGCGTGTACGCAAGTTCAAAAAAAGTCGTTTTCAGAAAAACGCGTTTGAAAAAATAGCAAAATGCTGAGTCTGATTGTGACCTGTAATATGGGGTCGCTAATATCGTCGGTGTTTTCCAAGGAAATTCTTCAAAAATTTTATAGTATATACTTAAGGGAGGGGTAAGGGTTTCAGCGTAAAAAAAAACACTTTTTTTGCGATTTTTTTTCTCAAATATGGATTGAGCAATTTTATTCGAACCTTTTGTACATTATTGAGCATACTTTTGACAATGTTGCGTAATTTTTTCATGCAGAAATATTGAAGCATAAGCCCGTAACAGAGCTTCCCCCGGAACGTCTTGGAAAAAAAACAATTTGCGGTGTTCACTATAACTCGGCCGGAAATTATCTGAAAATGAAAAACCATGAAAATTGAGTCAAATTATAATCAAATCTTCCCCCCAACGTTCTCTGATAATTTTTTTTTTCATTTAAAAAATTTTGGCGGCCATCCAAAGTGTGAACTGTTATTTTCCACGAAAAATTTCGCCATTTTGTGGGTGGGAAACACCCTTAATGTAGAACAAAAAAAATTTTACTAAACGTTGGGGGGAGATATTTTGTATGTAGAAAATGTGTACAAAGTTTGAAATGAATCGGTCAAGTAGTTTTTAAATGGCAGTGAACACGGACTTTGAAAAAGTAGTTTTGAGAAAAACGCGTCTAAAGTTTATGAAGTAAAGAAGTGAAGAAAAAATTTTTTTCCAAGACGTTCTGGGGGAAGCTCTGTTACGGGTTTATGCTTCAATATTTCTGCATGAAAAAATTACACAACATTGTCAAAAGTATGCTCAATAATGTACAAAAGGTTCGAATAAAATTGCTCAATCCATATTTGAGAAAAAAAATCGCAAAAAAAGTGTTTTTTTTTTAACGCTGAAACCCTTACCCCTCCCTTAATAAGACAATAACTTCAAGAATATTGCTTAGATCGGTTTAAAATTTTAAGGCGACATTCTTGAAATGTTAAACAATAAGATCAGACAAAAAAAATCGATTTTTCGAAAGTGAAAACCATTACCCCACCCTTAAATATATGTATAAAATATTCTCAAAGTATCAATAAATCATATTCATTTTTTATACTGTTTAAAAATTCATGAAAATCATCGAGAAAACGCTGTCCTAACCCTATTTTCTCCCTTAATGGCTCATAACAATAGAACGAGTCGGAATTTTCATAAAAAATTTTGGGAACATATTTTTCAATAGTTTTACTAACAATTTATGAAATAGAAGAAAAAAACGATTTTCCGAACCGTCTAACCCTATTTCCCCCCTTAAGGGAGAACACCACTGTGACCCCCTTTTTTTTCCACATTTTTCAAGGATTTTTTTTTGTGGGAAAAAAAGAGATATTCGAAAAAATTTTTTTGGCTTTCGTTCCTTGTTTATTAATGTATCAAAAAACATTTTTTTCACATTTTTCCCGCCGCATGGTGGCGCTGGGAAAACTCTCGCGTCAGGTGCCGTCATTTCCGCGGCACGCAGTAGAACTCTCTTCAACGTCGATCTGAAAAAAAATACCGAGTGTTTTCGTTAATAATATGATATTTTGAAGAGAAGTACATAGGGATTTGGAAAAATATTGTTTTAAAAACAATAGGCACGCCATTGAAATTAACTTTAATTTCAAAGGCGTGCCTATTTTTTTTAAAACAATATTTTTCCAAATCCCTATATACTTCTCTTCAAAATATCATATTATTAACGAAAACACTCGGTATTTTTTCTCAGATCGACGTTAAAGAGAGTTCTGCTGCGTGCCGCGGAAGTGACAGCACCTGACGCGAGAGCTTCCCCAGCGCCACCATGCGGCGTGAAGAATGTGAAAAAAATGTTTTTTGATACATTAATAAACAAGGAACAAAACCCAACCAAATTTTTCGAATATCTCTTTTTTTTCCCACAAAAAAAATTCTTGAAAAATGTGAAAAAAAAAACAGGGGGTCACAGTGGTGTTCTCCCTTAACCATCGCGAATACAATTCTATCGCTCCCGCGAACGTGATCCAACACGATCAACTTCCAAATATAAGTCTTTCAGGACGCTGAGCGCGCGCGCAGTTGGATAAGAAAAAAAAAAAACAAATTTGTTATTTTAAATGTTACCGGGTCGATGATTGTTTTTGACATTTTGCAAGCGTAATACCGAGTTTCTCTACGAAAACCATTGAAATTCACGGTTTTTCTCTCGATTTCCATTCGATCGAACTGTTGAAACGAAAATTCATACGCTGGACGTCCTTAAACAGCAAAGAAAAAAAAAAATACTGAATCCATTATCAACAATCAATGTCTTCAATGTAATATAAGCCATTACTCCATTCATGTAAAATTTCTCATTTCACTCGCACATCCATCCGTCTCATTCGCTCGACGTTTTTCTCTCCTATCGTCGTTATCGTTCTTTTTTTTCTTCTCGTTTCCCTCTGTTTTTTTATAAAAAATTTTTTTCGTACATTCCTCGTGTACCCTCCGCCACTCGGCGAAACGTGCACATTCCCCAACGTCACGTCCGCTTTTTTTTCCCCTTATTCGTGTTCTCGTCTACTCCTTTTTTTATTTTTTATTTTTTTTTTTTCGTTTTTATACATATATTTTCTTTCGTTCCGTCACTTTTTGAAGTACGTTTGCTTTGTTTTGTGTTGAACCACATCTAATGAGGCTTGCAGTGACAATGTTCATTCTAGGCGTTGGCACAAGTCCCGGTGGGAAGGGAAGAGCCGGCAAGAGTAATACAATTAACGCCGGTGTCGGTGGCGTTCGAACGCTCACATCGCCGGCCCCGGGCTCCGTCGGTCGTCGCAGCACGATATCGTACGATCAAACGGCGAAAACAGCCTCCTCGTCGACCGAAAGAACCAACGACGCGCCCAGGTATGGAGAAATTCGAATATTCATCGAAAATTAATATTTACGGGAAAATAAAATACATGGTCCGGACGTGCGATCGTTAACGTGTCACACGATATTTGAGATAAACGATAATTTATCAAATACTAACCCGGTTAACGTTCGCATTCGGAGAATGACGTTTTTTTTTTTTTTTGTTTGCGCACAGAATTTTTGCGGTGTTTGAACGAACTAAAAAAAGAACGAAAATAAAGCGGAAAATGATTTTTACACCGATGGAATTTGGATGAACGTAGAGAGTGTGTCGTGTTTTGTGTTCTTTAGGACACGTAGATTGAACGAAAAAATAATAATTATTATTATTATAATAATTGTGCGGCGAGGATGATACCGCGAAATCTTCAATGACGCGAAAGACGAAAGAGATTATTTATTTGTTGCATTGCTCTAGCATGCTGGCTGCTGCCTGCCCAATCACATTTCACAATATATAATACGTATCTTTGTATATGGTACATATTTCGTGCCAATTCGATTCGACTGACTATCTCCTAATTTAATTCATTTATTTCTACTCGGTAATGGCAGTACTTGAACATTGTCAAGGTCATTTTTGTCGAGATTCGAGAAATCATAACGAATTTGGAAATTTATTTGAAACGAGACAACGAAAATTATCGTTTTTCTTTATGGTAGTAGTCTGGTTACTTGAGCCGATTTTCATGTCTTTTTTGGAGGGCGTTTTTTCGTAGGAAAATAAAAATGAATCGTTTTGGATAATTAGGATGTTTTTATTTACATATTAAAGATACAAAAAAAAAATTTGTTGAAAAAATTTAATAGTTTATTATTATTATTATTATTATTGATCGAAGTTGGCACCTCGAAAAAAAAGCGCGTGGGTGGCCCCGGTGATTTTGGCTCTTGATGTTATCGGAAATAAAAAATTCTTGATAATTCTTAATCTATAGACATGTCATTCTGGTCGGAACTACTGAAGTTAAATTTCATGGATAAATAACAAAATGGCGAACTTTGGAAACAAAAACTTTTTTTTCCAAAGTCCGCCTTTTTTTTTTATTTATCCATGAAATTGCTTTGACGCGCTTTTTTTTCGAGGTGCTAACTTCGATCAATAATAATAATAATGATAATAAACTATTAAATTTTTTCAAAAAAATTTTTTTGAAAAATTTAATGATTTATTATTATTATTATTATTGATCGAAGTTGGCACCTCGAAAAAAAAGCGCGTGGGTGGCCCCGGTGATTTTGGCTCTTGATGTTATCTGAAATAAAAAATTCTTGATAATTCTCAATCTATAGACATGTCATTCTGGTCGGAACTACTGAAGTTAAATTTCATGGATAAATAACAAAATGGCGGACTTTGGAAACAAAAACTTTTTTTTCCAAAGTCCGCCTTTTTTTTATTTATCCATGAAACTGCTTTGACGCGCTTTTTTTTCGAGGTGCCAACTTCGATCAATAATAATAATAATGATAATAAACTATTGAATTTTTTCAACAAAATTTTTTTGAAAAAATTTAATAGTTTATTATTATTATTATTGATCGAAGCTGACACCTCGAAAAAAAAGCGCGTGGGTGGCCCCGGTGATTTTGGCTCTTGATGTTATCGGAAATAAAAAATTCTTGATAATTCTTAATCTATGGACATGTCATTCTGGTCGGAACTACTGAAGTTAAATTTTATGGATAAATAACAAAATGGCGGACTTTGGAAACAAAAACTTTTTTTTCCAAACTCCGCCTTTTTTTTTATTTATCCATGAAATTAGTTCGACGCGCTTTTTTTTTGAGGTGCCAACTTCGATCAATAATAATAATAATAAACTATTGAATTTTTTCAAAAAAATTTTTTTGAAAAAATTTAATAGTTTATTATTATTATTATTATTGATCGAAGTTGGCACCTCGAAAAAAAAGCGCGTGGGTGGCCCCGGTGATTTTGGCTCTTGATGTTATCTGAAATAAAAAATTCTTGATAATTCTCAATCTATAGACATGTCATTCTGGTCGGAACTACTGAAGTTAAATTTCATGGATAAATAACAAAATGGCGGACTTTGGAAACAAAAACTTTTTTTTCCAAAGTCCGCCTTTTTTTTATTTATCCATGAAACTGCTTTGACGCGCTTTTTTTTCAAGGTGCCAACTTCGATCAATAATAATAATAATGATAATAAACTATTGAATTTTTTCAACAAAATTTTTTTGAAAAAATTTAATAGTTTATTATTATTATTATTGATCGAAGCTGACACCTCGAAAAAAAAGCGCGTGGGTGGCCCCGGTGATTTTGGCTCTTGATGTTATCGGAAATAAAAAATTCTTGATAATTCTTAATCTATGGACATGTCATTCTGGTCGGAACTACTGAAGTTAAATTTCATGGATAAATAACAAAATGGCGGACTTTGGAAACAAAAACTTTTTTTTCCAAACTCCGCCTTTTTTTTTATTTATCCATGAAATTACTTCGACGCGCTTTTTTTTTGAGGTGCCAACTTCGATCATTAATAATAATAATAAACTATTGAATTTTTTCAAAAAAATTTAATAGTTTATTATTATTATTATTATTGATCGAAGCTGACACCTCGAAAAAAAAGCGCGTGGGTGGCCCCGGTGATTTTGGCTCTTGATGTTATCTGAAATAAAAAATTCTTGATAATTCTCAATCTATAGACATGTCATTCTGGTCGGAACTATTGAAGTTAAATTTCATGGATAAATAACAAAATGGCGGACTTTGGAAACAAAAACTTTTTTTCCAAACTCCGCCTTTTTTTTTTATTTATCCATGAAATTGCTTTGACGCGCTTTTCTTCCGAGGTGCCAACTTCGATCAATAATAATAATAATAATAAACTATTAAATTTGTTCAACAAAATTTTTTTTTGTATCTTTAATATGTCAATAAAAACATCCTAAATATCCAAAACGATTCATTTTTATTTTCCCACAAAAGAAAAGCCCTCCAAAAAAGCCATGAAAATCGGCTTAATTTACCAGACTACTACCTTAAGCCCACGAAAAATTGACAATGTTTTGTTAAATGAAACACTTTCAAAATTACGTGTGTTTTTCGGATTAAATGCCGACGGATCGCCCGCTTTTGAAAAATCGTCCAAAATCATCGCGTATTTTTTAAGAGCGAATTCTCAATGACACGGACACTTTCCATTTTTTCGTAAATTATTTACGAAGAAAATATTGAAACAGTCAAAATTCTAAAATACACAAAATATTTTGAGATACTTAAAAAAAAATATAAAAATCGAAATAATACACAAAATGATGAATCCGACACGGGATAGTCAGTGGACGAAAGATTAGCCGAATTGGCACGAACGAATCGCGCGTCGTCCATTTAGCATAATCCACAAAGTGTCTGTACGAACAAATAGTATTTTATTTTTTTAAATAAAAATAAAAAAAAAAAAGCCGAAAAAGAAACACGTACAGATGCTTGCCATAGTCACAACAAAAGTAACCACAAGATTCATCGATACGACTTGCGACTTTTTTTTCATTTTTTTTTTTTTTTTTTTTTCATCACATTTCTACAGGAACAACTCTCTGTCTCTGTCTCTCTCTCTCTCTCTCTCATTTACGTCATCACCGCATAAATCATTTCTACGTTCGTACTCTTGCGACACATCGCGTCTACTTTGGACCCAGGAGTTTTTACGTGTAAAAAAGAAGAAAAAAAAAAAACGGGAAAAATTCGTGGGCATCCCGAAGAAATTGTCAATTTTTGAAATATCGCGATTTATAAATTTGCAATTGGATCATATTATTTCTATTTTATTCTCGATAAAATTTTCCGATCCCTCGTCCATGTAAGGTCCTGTGACACCATAACTAAAAAAAAAAAACATCCGCTCAAATATCCAGGTCGAAATTTCGAAATGGCAAAAGATCCAATTGAAAGAAAATATGTATCACGAAATTAGGATCGGGGCTATTGTTTATTTTTTATTTATTTATTTTTTTCACGAGTTTTGTGCGCAGTTTGGGCGAGGGCACTAGGCCGACGCGTGGTCATACCAAGTCTGCGAGCATCAGTGCGGGTCACCGCTCCTCAAGTGGCGTACCTCCGAGCGACCACTCGCTACTGGACACTCAACCACGCAACGTTCACAACTCCCTACTCGCAACGGCCGATCCTCTTAGACAGAGGTACAAGGGTCCCCGATATCCTCGTCGAATTCAACGTTCTTCTTTGATTATTTTTTTTTTCTTCTATTTTTTTGTTCTTCTATTTTTTTGTTCCATTTTTCCATTAGCCAAAGGAAGAAAAAATCGTTTCTTTAATTTTTTTTTCTTTTATTCCTCTCTACTTTATATATGGTTTAAAGCGTCGATTATCTCTACAATCCCGTTTAATTTACATTCGGGCCACTAACTCTCTTCGGGTCACTTTCGGCTTTTCGGGTGAGCCACCCTTCGCTCAACGAGCCCACCGAATTGCCGTCGGTCTCAAACGTGACACTTTTGTCCGTCGGATTGGTCTCAAAGGCTTATAACTTAGTTTTTTGTTTTTTTTTTTCCTTCTATTCGTACACGATGGAATATTCGTACTATCGCCTCTCAATATCTCCTACACTCGACGAACTTTCGTAATTCACGGTCCAAGAACTCTAGGATAGTTTCTGGTCATCGAAGTAGAATTTTTTTTCTCTTCTTTTCCTGCATGTTTTTTTTTTTTTTTTTTTTTTCTACCTCTATTCTTCGTCCTACCATCGTTATAATTTTCATCTCGATCGCTCATGATCCTCACAAATACACTCGTTCATTCGTAGGGACGTTTTCGCTGACTTTCGTTTTTCAATATATTTTCTTCTCGCTTTTTTTCTTTTTTTTTTTCTTTTTTTTTTCTTCAATCATGATAGACTGATCATCGTCATCGATTCGTGAAAATTAAATGCATACAACAGCATGCCTAATGGCTTCGGTAGCTCTGCATTCCCGTAGATGTTCCATTGCTTATAGTCTGGTAACTCAAGCCGATTTTCATGTCTTTTTTCGCGGACGGTTTTTTTTCGTAGGAAAATAATAATGAATCGTCTTCGATATTTAGAATGTTTTTATTTACATATTAAGGATACGAAAAAACATTTTTTTGAAAAAATTTTATAGCTCTTTATTATTATTATTATTGATCGAAGTTGGCACCTCGAAGTTGGCAGCCCGGGTTCTAATTTTTTTTCTACCGAACCGATTGCTTTCAAATTTTAACAGGCTACCCTACACACTTATGGTTCTCGTCGGAACTATCGAAAAAATTTTTCACCCCTAACTTTTTATTTTACAACCCCTTCTTTGCTAATGTCCTTTTATTTTAGCGAAGAAGGGGTTGTGAAATAAAAAGTTAGGGGCGAAAAAATTTCTCGGTAGTTCCGACGAGAAATATAAGTGTGTAGAGTAGCCTGTTGAAATTAGAAAGCAATCGGTTCGGTAGAAAAAAAGTTAGGACCCGGGCCGCCAACTTCGATCAATAATAATAATAAACTATTAAATTTTTTCAAAAAAATTTTTTTTGTTTCTTTAATACGTAAATAAAAACATCCTAAATATCCAAAACGATTCATTTTTATTTTCCTACAAAAAAACGCCCCCCCCCCCCCCCCCCAAAAAAAAAAGACATGAAAATCGGCTCAAGTTACCAGCCTACTACCTTAATCTCAAAATCGTTAACGCAATGAGAAAATTACTAGAATTGAAAAGATGCTTCACCACGAACTGTCAATCGTTCGTTATCGTTATTTAAAATAATTCAGAGTATTACGAAGAAAATTCTTTTTTTTTTTTTTTTTAATTAAAATTATAATTCTTCGATAGCCTTTATTTAATGTGGGGGGGGGGGTAAGGCTTCCGATAGCAACTCTATTTGAAAATTGCTTAATTAAAAAAAAAAGAGATCGGGAAATATTGATCAAATGTCACTGTTACTCCGAACTCCAATTAAGATAGTGCCAATATACATGCACTATCTGCAAAAATTGCCCCCCCCCCCCCCCTCAATATAAAGGCTATCGTGAAATTATCATTTGATCTTGATGAATATAATTGTTTAAAATTTTGTTGTGCCGTAGAAGCTTTAAAAATGAATTTTTTTTTTTTGACAATCTCGTCGAACAATTGCCATCTTCGGTGATTTCGTTCGAAAATGAATTGGGAATTATCGCGGAAGCGTGGCCTTTTCAATATGGCCGCTCTTTCCCAGTCAGCCCGAGTTAGCCAGCACTGGTGGTTAAGCACAGGGAAACAGTAGTGGACCCTCGATTATCGTATATTTTTTGGCGAAATTTAATGTTTTTAGTACGTTCTGACAATCAGGATTGTTACCGTTGATGTTTGTGCGTTGACCAAATCAACTGTGACAATTGGATACAGACACGAGTGTATTATTGCCATAAATAAGTGACTTCGAAACACTAAATTTTACTCATATCAATTTGTCACGCGACACAATGCTACATTCATAGATTGTTAATTTTTCAGCAATTATGCAATTTCAATCGCGCCTCTCGTTCACACGACACCGATTAAGGGAAGGTTCCCGTCCAAAGATCCCAAAAATACCTCGGTTTGAGGAATTTTTTTTTTCAATACAAAATAAATTATTCCGCGAAAATTTTGTTGTGGGTTTTGTTTGTATATAAAAGGAGTATTTTAATGAGTTTTTTTTTCACAATAAAATAATTAAAAATGACGGCTTCAGCTTCCGCCAAAAAAGCCGCTCTCCCGGCGCGAAGTGATGTCCGCTGTACCTTCTACAGCCTCACCGAGTGCCCTGAAATCCAAAAAGCAAAAAGTTTCTTGTAATAGACGAAATTTGTGGGTCCTTATCGGTTTTCGATTTAAAAAAAAAAGCCCTTTGGAAACAAAGTGGCAGCCGTTTAAAAAAAAACTCATTTTTTTCATGCTTTTTTAGGACTTAAAAAAGAAATATTTACAATAATTTTTTCGAAAAAAAAAACCACTGTCAGGGACCACCCAATTTTAACTAGCTTCAATTTGAGCGATGAAACTTTGAAATCGGTGCGTTCCTCGAACCTGTGGAACGTACCGCGCGTCGAAAAACGTTGTTTCGAGAAAACACGCGTTTAAGGGAGGGGCAAGGGTTTCAGCGTGAAAAAAAACACTTTTTTTTGCGATTTTTTTTTCTCAAATGTGAATTGAGCAATTTTATTCGAACCTTTTGTACATTATTGAGCATACTTTTGACAAATGTTGTGTAATTTTTTTCATGCAGAAATATTGAAGCATAAGCCCGTAACGGAGCTTCCCCCGGAACGTCTTGGAAAAAAAAAAAACAATTTGCGGTGTTCACTATAACTCGGCCGGAAATTATCTGAAAATGAAAAACCATGAAAATTTAGTCAAATTATAATCAAATCTTCCCCCCCAACGTTATCTGATAATTTTTTTTTTCATTTACAAATTTTTGTCGGCCATCCAAAGTGTGAACTGTTATTTTCCACGAAAAATTCCGCCATTTTGTGGGTGGGAAACACCCTTAATGTAAAACAAAAAAATGTTTACTAAACGTTGGGGGGAGGTATTTTATATGTAGAAAATGTGTACAAAGTTTGAAATGAATCGGTCGAGTAGTTTTTAAATGGCAGTGAACACGGACTTTGAAAAAGTAGTTTTGAGAAAAACGCGTCTAAAGTGCACCGCTAGCCCGACCGCCCGCAGCTGTTAGAGGTATAGCGTTAAAGGCCAGGAGATTAATGAGACAATAACTTCAAGAATATTGCTTAGATCAGTTTAAAATTTTAAGGACATATTCTTGAAATGTTAAACAATAAGATAAGACAAAAAAAAAAAATTCGATTTTTCGAAAGTGAAAACCCTTACCCCGCCCTTAAAGTTTTATGCTACCTACCGTAGACTCAACCATCAGGTCAGACTGCTCCCCGCCCGACCCCCTATTCTCGACAACATAAACATGAAAATTAAGCAAAAAAAAATTTTTCGATTTTCTCATCGATTTCGACGGGAACCTTCCTTTGAGGTAGTAGTCTGGTAACTTAAGGGAGAACACCACTGTGACCCCCTGTTTTTTTTCACATTTTTCAAGAATTTTTTTTTGTGGGATAAAAAAGAGATATTCGAAAAATTTTGTTGGGTTTTGTTCCTTGTTTATTGATGTATCAAAAAACATTTTTTTCACATTTTTCACGCCGCATGGTGGCGCTGGGGAAGCTCTCGCGTCAGGTGCTGTCATTTCCGCGGCACGCAGCAGAACTCTCTTCAACGTCGATCTGAAAAAAAATACCGAGTGTTTTCGTTAATAATATGATATTTTGAAGAGAAGTACATAGGGATTTGGAAAAATATTAAAAAAAAAAAAATAGGCGCGCCTTTGAAATTAAAGTTAATTTCAAAGGCGTGCCTATTTGGAAAAACAATATTTTTCCAAATCCCTATGTACTTCTCTTCAAAATATCATATTATTAACGAAAACACTCGGTATTTTTTTTCAGATCGACGTTGAAGAGAGTTCTGCTGCGTGCCGCGGAAATGACAGCACCTGACGCGAGAGCTTCCCCAGCGCCACCATGCGGCGTGAAAAATGTGAAAAAAATGTTTTTTGATACGTTAATAAACAAGGAACAAAACCCAAAAAAGTTGTTCGAATATCTCTTTTTTTTCCCACATAAAAAAATTCTTGAAAAATGTGAAAAAACACAGGGGGTCAACAGTGGTGTTCTCCCTTGAGCCGATTTTCATGTCTTTTTTGGAGGGCGTTTTTTTGTAGGAAAATAAAAATGAATCGTTTTGGATATTTAGGATGTTTTTATTTACATATTAAAGATACAAAAAAAAATTTTTTTGAGAAAATGTAATAGTTTATTGTTGTTATTATTATTGATCGAAGTTGGCACCTAGAAAATTCAAGATAATCATAAAATTCTTGATTATTCTTAATCTATAGACATGTCATTCTGGTCGGAACTACCGAAGTTAAATTTCATCGATAAATAACAAAATGTCGGACTTTGGAAAAAAAAGTCCTTTTATTTTAGCAAAGAAGGGGTTGTAAAATAAAAAGTTAGGGGTGAAAAAATTTCGCGGTTGTTCCGACGAGAGCTATAAGTGCGTAGAGTAGCCTGTTGAAATTTGAAAGCAATCGGTTCGGTAGAAAAAAAGTTAGGACCCGGGCTGCCAACTTCGAGGTGCCAACTTCGATCAATAATAATAACAATAATAAACTATTAAATTTTTTCAAACATTTTTTTTTTTGTATCTCTAATATGTAAATGAAAAGATCCTGAATATCCAAAACGATTCATTTTTATTTTCCTAGAAAAAAAGGCCCTCCAAAAAAGACATGAAAATCGGCTCAAGTTACCGGACTACTACCTTAATACGGTTTTTGATCTTTCGCGTTAGCTGAAAATCTCATAACCCTCGGACCGAGCATAGTCCATGTTCTCTCGAATTTTTATTTATTACATTGTTGCTGTACACGCGGTACATTTTTTAATTACGATTATAACGCGAGACATTCGCATAGTAATCATCGGGCACCGACTGGGAGTGAACGGTTTGAAGTTTGGCCCGAGGAGAAGTCAGATTGCTAAATGGTAATTCCCAATACACTCGAGAAATTGTAACAGTGCGCTTCCGGTAATTCAGACGTTTTTTTTTATTTATTTTTTTTTTTAATTTAACAAGACGCATAGATGCTTTTGTTGTGCGATGAATTGTGTTAGCGCGATATTTTGTGGATATGAATTAGAGGGCAAATTTTGTATACGTATTCTTTTTTTCTTCTTTTTTTTTTCTTTTTTTTTTCTTTTTTTTTTCTTTCAATGAAAACTCATACTTTTATCATAAGGAGGATACGAAGGGTGCGTTAATAAATTGTGTTGTTTTTCTTTCCGTTAGCTTGGGCGTATCACCCAGCAATAGATTGGCCACACCGACGACAGCAGCATTTCCCAGAAATGTTCCGAGCCGCAGTACGTTCCATTCTGGTCAAAACAGGGCGCAACGAAATCACGCTCAGGTTTGTGAAAAGTTTTTTTTTTTTTCACGAAAGTTTCAACCAACACGAAGGCCGAGCATAAAAGAAGAAATTGGACATTTATCAAATCATCGAAATTCGATTTTTAATAATTATTACTTTTTCTTTCAAATACGAATCTTTCGTGCTATTGATCTTTGAATCTTTGTTTCTCTAACGATCTCTCCTTTCTTGTCTTTCATTTCGGTCCAACGAAACGTCGCTTTTTTCCCCGATCGATCAAAAGTTTCGTCGTTTTTTCCTTGCTCCTCTTTATTCTCCGCTTATCCCGCGATTAGTCGCGAAATTAATTGCGTCTGGTCGAACTGAAACGTGTGAAAAATTGCAGGGTCACACACTCACCCAGGACACGAACGCGATAAGCCCGTTAGCGAGGCCGTCCTTTTTCTCCAAACTATCGTCGAGGTTCTCCAAACGGTGAGTCAGAGCGTCAATTAAAAAAAAGAAAAAAAAAAAACAAATTATAATTGTCGTTTTTATTATTATTATCGTTCTTATTATTTCTAATTTTTCTCATTAACACGCGCGACAATCGTTACATCTCTCGGCATGCTACTAAAATTTTAACGTCCATTGAATGCCCACGATCGTGTTTTTACAATCGTAAGTCCCATCCAACTGTGTGTCTTATTTCACGTTATTTTTCCCCGAAAGAAAAAAAAAATAAAAATCACCGTAAAGTGCGTTAAGCGCGTATTAAACTGTTTGTTACCAAAGAAATTTCGTCACCAATTTCGCCTTCAATGGCATAAAATCCGTTCTCGTGCCTCCCCACTCCCCCTCGAACTCGCATTATTTTTCTTTTCCACGCAACAAAATCGGCTTGACAAATTTTGCGAGAAGCCCACCGTCCCCTGCATGAGAATTCACGTCCCGTCGCGCGATCTTACGAATTGCGATTGAGACACGTGGTTTCTTTGGGGAGAAACGGAAAAAAAAAAAAAAAAAAACCATTTTTTCATTACTCATACGGAAAAGAGTGATTTTCCCTTGACCCCCACCGCCACTTTCATTCCTTCCTCCGAAACTACACCGTGTGTAAGTGCGATGTTAACTTAGAGTTTGACGAGGGGCCCATGCTTTCTCGCAAAGGCATGTCGGTAATGCAGACTTTCGTGCATGAAATGTGGGTAAAAACAAAACAAATTTTCTTATTTTAATTTCTTTTTTTTTTTTTTTCCCCTCAAACGCACTCGTTAATCGTTAATATTCGTTCGTTCGTAATCCTAAGAATTTATTATATCTATACGTTGTGTCTGCATGCCATTAAGGATCGTTTCTGTTTCTAAGGATGCACAATGACTATGTAATTCGGGAAGTCCATGTACTGATTTTATTTGTGACGATGATTGAATTAAGACGGCGCGTTTTGTTCGATTACACGCAACACACAAACACAGAGTATTAACGTTTTATTCGCTGTAAATCCGATGAGCTAGCAGCGACCATTATCAATGAAAGCCATACGATATGTATATGTATATAATATGTATATATATATATATATATATATATGTATCTATACAGCTTATGTCATGAAATCTGTGCAATCTCCATAGATTTACTGTTTTTTTTTTGGTTTTTTTCAACTCTTTATTTTCTGAGTTATTGAATTCGTCAATGGAAAAGAAAAAAACACAGATGGAAAAATATTAATCGCGCACGTCTATTTTTGTCTATCTCTCTCTGTTTTGTCCCACAAGTAATACCTGCTTGAAGGCGTTATTTTTCTCCCCTCTTTTGCATATATACGTAAACACATATATAATAAAAAAAATTATAATCGGAAGCATCGTTACAGGGTGTATATATATAATTTTTTTTTTCATTTTTCTCACATTCGTTATTCGATGGTAATCGTTACCTTGTCGCTTCCTCGGAGAATCGCCAATTGCCGGGTAGTCTTGAAATTTTCCCGACACGATTGATAATCGATAAGAAAGAAATCTTCCTAACCGATGGTCGGTTCCGGTTTTATCTCGGTCGATATGTTTACTTCGTTAGAGAAAAGAGAGAGAGAAAGGAAGAATGCGAGAGAGAGAGAGAGAGAGAGAAAAATTCACCTCGCATACTCATTGTGCATCCCTTCTTTTGATAAATTGTTCATCATATAGCGAGGCGTATATTTCTTGAATTTGTGATTCGAATGAGAGTCAAAAGAAATGAAAAGAAACGAAAGAACAAAGAAAAAAAAAAAAAAGATAACGCGAGGGGCGCGCGCGCATATAAAAATGCTCGTCCGCCTGGCGGCGCTCCCCGCAAATCGTCACGGGCTATTTCCGCGTTGTACGAGTCCGCCCCGCGAGAGCGCGCCACAGAATAACGGAGAGTCGGTAGAGGTTTCGAAGGGTAGCTAGCGCGCGACGCCAGTGTTTGTCTTTCATGAAATGGTCACTGTACTCTCATCAATATCAAAAGAAAAATAAAACGAAAATTCCTTTATTGTAAAAGAAAAAAAAAACGAATAAAGAAAATGAAAGAAAAGAGGACATAGACGTCACGAAAAACCGTGTCTATCGGTGAGACTGCCTTACACAGCATAGCCATTGGTGCATCAATGAATTTCCTTTTTGTTTTTATTTTTCTTTCTGTTTTTTCTTTAACATTCCTTTTTTGTTTTTCTTTTTTTTTTTCATTCTATTCTCAATAATCGAATTGAATTACTCCGTTTGAGCAAACAATTAAATCGGTATATTTACTCTATGCTGCAGGACTTGAACCAAGTAGATTGGCTTCGTCTCAAGTTCCACGATGGCCACGGCCATTAGAGACGCGAGTCGCGGTAAATCAACTATACACGATGCGCGCGCTGGCTATGCGTGGAGCGTTTACGCAGCTAAGGCCTCGACCTTCCCCCCTCCACGCTCCCACACTCTCGCCACTTTCACGCGCCCCCTACGAAAGACACCTAGAAACACACGAGAATAATCATACTCATTAGACGAAGAAGAGAAAAACTAAACGATCGAAACTTCGAGAAATGCAACAAATATTATGTGTGTTACAGCCCTTATGCTCAATGGATAATGTTATGCGTATAGAGAGAGAAAGAGAGAATGAAAGAAAAAAGAAGAAAAGACAATTTTGGCTCCGTTATTCTGTGGTGCGAATGGGTGAGAGTGGACTACTTCTTTTTTTTTTTTTTTTTTTTTTTTCCTTTTTTCTTCTTTTGACTTCTTTTTTCATCTCAACGACTTTCGTATGTTCGTTTACGAAAGTCACGAGACACATATGTAATAATACATATATACCGAGTACGAAATTACATTTGGTATGTAATGAGGTTTAATTGACACACATGTACATATATATATGTTTATATATACACACATGGTATATATATATACCAGGTACGAAATTACATATGACATGTATGAGGTTTAATCGACACAAATGTATATATATTAAGGTGGCTCTTAATTTGGTCATGTTGAATATTCTTTGGTATTGTTCCTCAAAAGTGATCGACATATCGAGAAAAAAAATTGGGCGCAAGCGGAACTTTTCCCAATAATTCTAACCCACCCCCATCCGAGCTGTCGAATTTTTATATGAAAAAATGCGTGCGTTCGACATTTTGTTTAGAAAATTGTTTATTATTTCAATACTATTTGTGATAAAAAAAATTGTATATAACGTTTTTGTAGGAAATGTGATGCTCTGCGAAAAAGGTGTCTTGTGAAATTCTCGTGAATCCAATATTTAACACGTAATTAGCAAAAAACTGTCGTCATTCGTTCCAAAAGTCGATCATTATCGTGAAAACGGGAGTTTGACGTCGTGTAGCTGCAATTTATTTTTCGTATGTATATTAGATTATGAAGAAATACGTAGCGCACTCAACAATGAAATGTAAACGATATACAAATTTTCAATTTTATCAATTTTATTGTGAATTATAACGAACGATGTCATATATTTTTTAAATCAACTTACAATAATGAATTACATCGGTTGGAGCAAAGTCGCTTTGTTAATATCAGGATATTTTTTTTTTTATATTCTTCAATTATTTGTACAATGAATTGTTTCTGATCTTCGTCATAAGTGAGACGATCATTGTACTCTGTAATGAGTTTCACTCCTCTTTTTTGCAACATCGTTAACCACTTCAATTCCTTTAACTATTTTTAAGCCATTCAAATAATTTTCATTAGAAATTCACTCGCTCACATCGATATCAAAAAATGAGGAGTTGATCTCGAATCTTTCGAAAAAAGCCATGAGATTTGGAACTGATAAAGAAATCAATGTCCTTATCGATCAGAGAAGAAAAAATTATCATGAATGATAATAAAATTGATAAAATTGAAAATTTAAATATCGTTCACATACCGTTATTGAGTGCACAACGTATCTCTTCATATTTCTAATTGCATACGAAGAATACATTGCAGTTTCAGCAATGCAAAGTTACTTTGTTAATATCAGGATATTTTTTTTTTTTTATATTCTTCAATTATTTGTACAATGAATTGTTTCTGATCTTCGTCATAAGTGAGACGATCATTGTACTCTGTAATGAGTTTCACTCCTCTTTCCGCAACATCGTTAACCACTTTAATTCCTTTAACTATTTTTAAGCCATTCAAATAATTTTCATTAGAAATCCACTCGCTCACATCGATATCAAAAAATGAGGAGTTGATTTCGAATCTTTCGAAAAAAGCCATCGATTTGGAACTGATAAAGAAATCAATGTCCTTATCGATCAAAGAAGAAAAATTTATCATGAACGATAATAAAATTGATAAAATTGAAAATTTAAATATCGTTCGCATACCGTTATTGAGTGCACAACGTATCTCTTCATATTTCTAATTGCATATGAAGAATACATTGCAGTTTTTCGACGTCAAACTCCTGTTTTGGCCATAATGATGGACTTTTGGAATAAATGATGACAGTTTTTTTGCTATTAACGTGATAAATATTGGATTCACAAGAATTTTACGAGATACCTTTTTTGTAGAGCATTAAATTTCCTATAAAAACACAATATAACATTTTTTTATCACGAATAGTTTTGAATTAGGGGAGAACACCACTGTGACCCCCTGTTTTTTTTCACATTTTTCAAGAATTTTTTTTTGTGGAAAAAAAAAGAGATATTCGAAAATTTTTTTTGGGTTTTGTTCCTTGTTTATTAATGTATCAAAAAACATTTTTTTCACATTTTTCACGCCGCATGGTGGCGCTGGGGAAGCTCTCGCGTCAGGTGCTGTCATTTCCGCGGCACGCAGCAGAACTCTCTTCAACGTCGATCTGAAAAAAAATACCGAGCGTTTTCGTTAATAATATGATATTTTGAAGAGAAGTACATAGGGATTTGGAAAAATATTGTTTAAAAAAAAATAGGCACGCCTTTGAAATTAACGTTAATTTCAAAGGCGTGCCTATTTTTTTTAAAACAATATTTTTAAATTAAAGTTAATTCCAAAGGCGTGCCTATTTTTTTTTAAACAATATTTTTCCAAATTCCTATGTACTTCTCTTCAAAATATCATATTATTAACGAAAACACTCGGTATTTTTTTTCCGATCGACGTTGAAGAGAGTTCTGCTGCGTGCCGCGGAAATGACAGCACCCGACGCGAGAGCTTCCCCAGCGCCGCCATGTGGCGTGAAAAATGTGAAAAAAATGTTTTTTGATACATTAATAAACAAGGAACAAAATCTAAAAAAATTTTTCGAATATCTCTTTTTTTTCCCACAAAAAAAAATTCTTGAAAATGTGAAAAAAAACAGGGGGTCACAGTGGTGTTTTCCGTTAATTATTTTTAAGCCTTGTAAATAATTTTCATTAGAAATCCACTCGCTCACGTCGATATCAAAAAAATGAGGAGTTGATTTCGAATCTTTCGAAAAAAGCCATCGATTTGGAACTGCTAAAGAAATCAATGTCCTTAATCGATCAAAGAAGAACAATTTATCACGAATGATAATAAAATTGATAAAATTGAAAATTTAAATATCGTTCGCATACCGTTATTGAGTGCACAACGTATCTCTTCATATTTCTAATTGCATATGAAGAATACATTGCAGTTTTTCGACGTCAAACTCCTGTTTTGGCCATAATGATGGACTTTTGGAATAAATGATGACAGTTTTTTGCTAATAACGTGATAAATATTGGATTCACAAGAATTTTCCAAGATACCTTTTTTGTAGAGCATTAAATTTCCTATAAAAACACAAAATAACAATTTTTTATCACGGATAGTTTTGAAATAATAAACAATTAACAAAACTTCGAACGCATGCATTTTTTCATATAAAAATTCGACAGCTCGGTGGGGTGGGTTAGAATTATCGAACAAAGTTCCGCTTGAGTCCAATTTTTTTTCCGGACATGTCGATCACTTTCGAGGAACAATACCAAAGAATTTCCAACATCATCAAATTAAGAACCACCCTAATATATATATACATATATCCATGTTTATATATATGTATATATATATATATCACTATTAAAATTAATGTCTTCCTAATAACGATGTACAGGACGGTCGCCTTACGCACTTTAGACGATAGCACACTGAATTCTGTGCCTTTCGCTCCTCTTTCCCACCGCCCAAACAATATCCGACCCCCTGCCTATTATCAAATTTTATCCGCTTCGTTATGACTAAACGCGCAATTCACACGAACAGCGGGAAAGAAAGGAAGGATGAAAAAAAAAAAAAGAAGAAAAAAAATTATCCGTTCCACTAAAAAACGCTCCCCGAGAGGGCCCAATCGTATTTTTGTATTCACACGCCCCTTCGCGGCGTCGAGCGATCCAACAAATATTCCCGTCATTGTATTAGGGTACTTGATGACATTGGATGGAATCATCATCCCCCACCCCCCCGGCCTTCATGTTGACAAAAAATTTCACTCAGAGGAACTCTTCCTCGATCCTCGCGCCCGGTTATATCTTGCGCAAGCGCCCGCGCCGTTTTGTTTACATTTCCGTGTTTATCTTCATGTTTTTTTTGTTCTCCAAGTCGTCTCGCGAGTATCGTAATTCCGTGACGCGGGCGGGTCCCGAAGAAATACACACGTTACCGGCCGAGTAGTCGAGAGAAAAAGTTAAAATCGCGAACGGCAGTCGGCAAAGAGCGACTCTCGTATCAGGACTGGGAGGAACGTTTCTTATTTTATTTATTTTTATTTTTCAACTAGGTCTCGAATGTAGGAGACGGCGACGAATTTAAGCGCGAATGTTTTTATCCTTAGCGAATTCTTTTCTTCGCCAAATTACTTTGGCGAAGAAATAAATGGAAGTTTAAACTTGGAAAAACAAAACGAACGTTTCGCGTCTCCAAGGACGGGTATTGTGATTTTTCGCGACCACTCGTGACCCTCAGGCAAAATTTCTAATGCGCCTTCGTGATCGTTTCGGAGATTTCACGGCTAAACTTGTGGATGCTTTTTTTTTTTTTTTTTCTTTCTTTCTTTCTTCCCTACCCCCTTTTTCGTCCGTTCTCTTTCGGCGAGAAGAAACGTCGCGAGAAATGAATTACTCGGTCCGTATTGCGGTGACTTTGATAAATTGGAAAAAAATTGACTGAGAGCCCGAACTTTGAGTGCGAAGAGAAAAGAGAATAATAATAAATAAAAATGACAGAACCGTTGAATAAAACAATAATCCCCGTGCATTGACAGGTTTTCTAAGTGAAAGGGCGAAAGCGGGTCGCCCCGTTTGCCCCCGGGACGAAATGAGAGCGATCGACAAACTGGATATCTCACGCAACGGCAAACTTGCCAAAGTGGCTGCATATTAACCAGATCCTAAGAAAAACAAAAGCGATAAGAAAAAAAAAAAATCAATAATCGTTAAACATTTATATTGAGAATATCATAATTTTTTTTTTTCTTCATTGTTTCTTCCCTCATAATCATGTAGAAATTAATTAAAAAACGAACAACAACAAACAAGCAAACGAAAAAGAAAAAAAAACGAAAAAACAAAACAACGCGTGCACCCGACTGGTCGTTAAGACGAATGTATTACGCCTTAAAGAAAGAAGGACAAGAAAAAAAAGAAGATACAAACTTGGATGTTGACATTCGCGACGAAGCCCTCGTTTCACTAAGGATTAACGATAAACAGATTGCATAATTTATCGCGGCCCCTCGCGGCAAGGCGCGTGGAGTTCGTAAAAAAAAAAAGAAGAAGAAATCATTTTATTTCACGATATTTTCGTCGGTTCGCTCTTTAACTCCGCCGGTAAACGCACCTCGGGTGCGTTCGATCGAACCTTTTTTTTTTTCTTCGATTTGACTGTGATCGTAGATTTCTCTTTTATCTTTGCTTTCAACCCATTTCTCGAAAGTCTCAACCGCTTGCCTTCTCAGCACTTATGTAAACGCCATCTGGCGAAAAAGTACAATAGAATCGCTTGGCCGGTCTTTTGCACACGACGCGGTGAGTTCAAAAACAATGATAACAATCGTCCGATCACTTTTTCGATCGGTAATACTTGTTTACAATCGGTAAAAAAAATCTTTCTACCATATTCGCGATCGGCAACTTATCGACTTTAAGTGTCTCGTTCCGACCCTCGATGAATTCTAATGTTAAAACCTTACAAACGTTACGGTGACGTTAACGAATGGTACATCTAGCTTATACATACATAACATATATATTATGTTTGTGTGTGTTTGTGTTTTAAGAACATTATTTCTTCTTGTTCGTTTCTTTTTGGTTCTTCATTAATTATACATATATATATATTTTTTTTTTTCTTTCGAAACGTTTACCATCTGTGAATGCGCAAGAGGAGCGAGCTTTGTATCATAAAAATATTCGCGATTAAAAAGCAGCAAAGGAAGAAACGTCCGAATGAACGATCGGGGGATGCCAATCAATTCATCCATTCTTTGTTCCGCTTTAAAACTGCGTTTTCATTGTTTTCTATTCTAATATCCGTTAAGAGATTTTGTATGGGTCCTTACGATTTGGGAAAGAAAAGAATCCTCCTCTCGATAGTCCAAAAAGTTAACCGCAGAGCGCGTCGCTGTTTCATTCCAATTCAGCGTTCGCTCCGTCGTGTGGCGGCGCTGTCTCGTGACCGATCGACCTAAGCCGTTCCTCTCCGATTCCCCGCCGTTCGCCACATTGCCAAAAGACGAAGGAAGAGAAATTGAAAAAACAAAAAATGAAAGAACGAAAATTATATCATCCCGATACATTCGTGTCGTAACAAATGCATAAAGGAAGAAACGAAAACAACAAAAAGATATGAAAAGATATGATTTGTCTCGAACCCTTTTGATTTACACTTCGGAAGAAGAAACACAAAGCTCTATCCCTGGCGATACGGGAACGGAGTGTGTGAAGAAAAAAAAAAATACAAAAACATACGCGAACGCTGTCGAAGAGGCCCGGGGAGCATTGAGAATGAGACGGCGATTAAATCTCACTGCACATACCGCAACCTTGTTTAGAAAGTAGCTTCGCGAACGAACGAGACAACGGACGAGGACGAAAAAAAAAACGAAAGAAAGAGAGAGAGAGAGAGAGAGAATAGACGATGGCTCGATTGTGAATGAGAAAGCGCCTGTCGTGAACAAAAAAAAAAAACAAAAATAAAGTCTGTCACTTGTTACTCGACCAGACGATTAGTTATCGAGATTAGTAAATACGCTTCGTTTCAATCACAGGAGCCTTCTCGGATAATCGCCGAACGATTCTCCATTTTCGACACTGATCAATGTTTTCTTTTATTCTTTTTTGTTTTTTAAATATCCAAATAAAAAAAAAAGGAGAGAAACCAATTTTTTTTTTTCATTGTCTTTTTTCTTCTTTTTTTTTTATTTAAATATTCGAATGAAGAAAAAAAGGAGAGAAACCAATTTTTCTTTTCCTTGTTTTCTTTTTTATTTTATTTTTCTTTTTTTTTTCACTATAAACCGGTAGCATGGATCATCAAACGCTGGTCATGTTTACCTGTAATACAAAGTGCATGAATGATTGTAGAAAAATTTGTAAACCGATGATTAAAAAAAAAAAAAAAAAAAAAAAAAATGCCCAAGGCCATCCGGTAGATCAATGTGCGCAACAAGTGAGACACGGAGAGAAAGAGATATTAAATAATTTAGAACAGCATATATTATATATACGAATAATTGATAGAAAAAAAAAAAAAAAAACAAAAAAAAAACATTTATATTAATGATATATAAATACGAAAACATTAATATACCTGTGTACGAGCTTTACCATTTGCCGCTCTTCTTCGGAACCTTCGAAAGTTTGAATTTTTTAATATTTTTAATTCTCTCTTGTTGATTTTCCATACGCAAATATATCTATTCATATATGTATATTTATATATATATATATATATATATATATATATATAAATATACACTTATTTGTGCGTATATATTATTCAACGATCGTTCGTACAAGTGAATTTATTGCGGGGAAAGTTGAGGGCGAAAACGAAAAAAATTAGCTCTCACACGGAGGGCGGTCAAATGGTAAAGAAGAAAAAAATAAAAATAAAAAACAATTTGCAGGATAGAATTATTATTTAATAATTTTAAGAAGCAATAATAGTAATAATTTCATATTAATAAATATTTTAAAACTGTCTTGTACATGTTGTACCGATTTATTTCTGGAAACCTATTTTTTAATTTGAGAGCGGAACGTGATTGTACACAAAACCGGCAAAGAGAATCGAAAGGGAGTGAAGAGAAAAAGAAGAAAAAAAAGAATATATATACGCAAAACGCTATATCGTGACTGTAATGCATGTAACTATTTGTTTTGCAATGGCAATGTTCTAAACTATATAGCTTTTATTTTTATAACAGAAGCTCGTTGTTTTTTTTTCTGTTTTTTTTTTTTTTTTTTTTTTTTTTTCCTACAATTATAAGCGAATAATCGACGAAATCGTGTCAACGTATATTTTTACAGTGTTAACACAACCGGATGTCATACGGTTGATATTGTTTCATTACTAATTTGCTCGCTTTTGGTGCCCTTTTGCAACATCTCGTGAGTGACAATGCAAATGAATGAAACGAAAGGAATGATAAAAAACGAAATGATGAGGAACCCTGTGACCGATTAAATGAATTTTAACCCGTTCATTGTTTAATTTGTCTTTAACGCGAAAAATTGTGCGCGCGATTATCATTGTAACGACGATCAATAAGAGCGGGCTTCGTTTTTGCCGACGACGGGTCGAACGATAAAATTAACAATAGAAAAAACCTCACGTACAGATATGCAATGGGTATCAACATCGTTGAAAGAGAAAACAAAAAGGATTAAGAGAGAGGAAAGAGAGAAAAAAAGAAGAAGTGTTTTCTTAGCTGAACTCTCATTCGTTTATCGAGTTTAGTGTTTGTTAGCAATTGCCTTTGTTTTGTTATTTCAGCCCCATGGATCCCTCCGTACCTCCCAAGCACCCAGTAGTGAGGTACGTTGCTGCATACCATCTATAACCACAAAACCAATTTTTTTTTTAGTAGTTTTTTTTTCATTCATTTTAAGTCAATATTATCTGTTGATGCTCGATCGACGATTGTCGAATTTTCGTTTCATTCTATTTACTCAATTGACAAACGGTCGGTCAAGAAATTTTGTTTCTTGTTTTACGGCGCACGCCGATGAGCTAGTTCGCGCATGATCCGCTCTCCAGCGCTGCAGTGTCGCTGCAATATCGTTCTAATTCGTTTTCACCTTTCTTTTATTTCACCACTCGAATTTTGTTTCGTATTCTATTGAAAATGAAAGCCCGGAGAGCCTGCGTGCACATCGATTCTCCCTAGGGTTCTCGATACCTTCTCGATCGTCATAGAATGCACAGTGAACGATTATTCACTGGACGCCAATTGGGCCGCCAGTTTTTGTTTTTTTTTTTTTTTTTGTCCGATATATGTGTCTTAAACGCACGAATCGTTAATACGGAATGCAACGATGCATCGTGAACACGCTAGACGAAAGACCGATATATATTTTCAACATTTGGTACTCACATCATTAGACTGTAGAGCTCGTCATTGTCGATAAGTGTTGTTGAAAATTAATTTTTTCGCTCTACTCGTTGTTTCCATGTTTAGACATCACGTTGCAATTACTTTAAGGATAATAACATCGCAGTCGAAAACTACGTAGTAGTACAATCAATAGGTAATATTGTGACGCATTAAATTACGGGAGTTTGTTTTTGTTTTTTTTTTAATTAGGTTCAGTATCACGCACTGAATGTGAATTAACGAAATGGTTACAAATTAAGGGAGCGGAAGTGCCGGCATTTTGAGGAAAACCGTATTGGCCAATATCTCCGTTACCGTGCGCTTTAGGCCAAAAATGGTAATAACCTTTCTTGTAGATAATTGAATTTCCTATATTTTTTTATGAATAATTTTTTTTCTATCAGTTACCGTTTACGACTTATACGACTGTTAACATTTTTTTATTCACTTTTTGACCTGTATCTCTCCTAATAATTGTTTAAACATGAAAATGCTAATAACTTATCTTTTACATCCATACATTTTCCACAACTTTTATTTACAACTTTTTTGTCTAAAATCAATATTCTCAAAGTTATAACGCGTTTTCATTAGCCTTGCACCCGGTAGCGCAACATTGAACGCGTTATAACTTTGAGAATATTAATTTTAGACAAAAAAGTTTTAAATAAAAGTTGTGGAAAATGTATGGATTTAAAAGATAAGTTATTAGCATTTTATTGGTTAAACATTTATTAGGAGAGATACAGGTGAAAAAGTGAAATAATAAATTTTAACAGTCGTATAAGTCGTAAACGGTAAGTGATAAAAAAAAATATTTAGAAACGAAGATGGGAAATTCAATTATCTACATTGTAGATAATTGAATTTCCCATCTTTTTTTCTAAATAATTTTTAACAATAAATTTTAACAGTCGTATAAGATGTAAACGGTAAGTGATACAAAAAAAATTATTTAGAAAAAAAGATGGGAAATTCAATTATCTACATTGTAGATAATTGAATTTCCTATCTTTTCTTCTAAATAATTGTTTTTGTATCACTTACCTTTTACGACTTATACCACTGTTAAAATTTATTATTTCACTCTTTGACATGTATCTCTCCTAATAATTGTTTAAACAATAAAATGCTAATAACTTATCCTTTGAATCCATAAATTTCCCACAACTTTTATTAAAAACTTTTTTGTCTAAAGTTAATATACTCAAAGTTATAACGCGTTCAATGTTGCGCTACCGGGTGCAAGGCTAATGAAAACGCGTTATAACTTTGAGAATATTAACTTTAGACAAAAAAGTTTTAAATAAAAGTTGTGAGAAATGTATGGATTCGAAAGATGAGTCATTAGTATTTTATTGTTTAAACAATTATTAGGAGAGATACAGGTCAAAAAGTGAAATAATAAATTTTAACAGTCGTATAAGTCGTAAACGGTAAGTGATAAAAAAAAATATTTAGAAACGAAGATGGGAAATTCAATTATCTACATTGTAGATAATTGAATTTCCCATCTTTTTTTCTAAATAATTTTTAACAATAAATTTTAACAGTCGTATAAGATGTAAACGGTAAGTGATACAAAAAAAATTATTTAGAAAAAAAGATGGGAAATTCAATTATCTACATTGTAGATAATTGAATTTCCTATCTTTTCTTCTAAATAATTGTTTTTGTATCACTTACCTTTTACGACTTATACCACTGTTAAAATTTATTATTTCACTCTTTGACATGTATCTCTCCTAATAATTGTTTAAACAATAAAATGCTAATAACTTATCCTTTGAATCCATAAATTTCCCACAACTTTTATTAAAAACTTTTTTGTCTAAAGTTAATATACTCAAAGTTATAACGCGTTCAATGTTGCGCTACCGGGTGCAAGGCTAATGAAAACGCGTTATAACTTTGAGAATATTAACTTTAGACAAAAAAGTTTTAAATAAAAGTTGTGAGAAATGTATGGATTCGAAAGATGAGTCATTAGTATTTTATTGTTTAAACAATTATTAGGAGAGATACAGGTCAAAAAGTGAAATAATAAATTTTAACAGTCGTATAAGTCGTAAACGGTTAGTGATAAAAAAAAATATTTAGAAACGAAGATGGGAAATTCAATTATCTACATTGTAGATAATTGAATTTCCCATCTTTTTTTCTAAATAATTTTTGACAATAAATTTTAACAGTCGTATAAGTCGTAAACGGTAAGTGATAAAAAAAAAATTATTTAGAAAAAAAGATGGGAAATTCAATTATCTACATTGTAGATAATTGAATTTCCCATCTTTTCTGCTAAATAATTGTTTTTGTATCACTTACCTTTTACGGCTTATACCACCGTTAAAATTTATTATTTCACTCTTTGACATGTATCTCTCCTAATAATTGTTTAAACAATAAAATGCTAATAACTTATCCTTTGAATCCATAAATTTCCCACAACTTTTATTAAAAACTTTTTTGTCTAAAGTTAATATACTCAAAGTTATAACGCGTTCAATGTTGCGCTACTGGGTGCAAGGCTAATGAAAACGCGTTATAACTTTGAGAATATTAATTTTAGACAAAAAAGTTTCAAACAAAAGTTGTGGAAAATGTATGGATTTAAAAGATAAGTTATTAGCATTTTATTGGTTAAACATTTATTAGGAGAGATACAGGTCAAAAAGTGAAATAATAAATTTTAACAGTCGTATAAGTCGTAAACGGTAAGTGATAAAAAAAAAATTATTTAGAAAGAAAAATGGGAAATTCAATTATCTACAAGAAAGGTTATTACCATTTTTGGCCTAAAGTGCACGGTAACGGAGATATTGGCCGATACGGTTTTCCTCAAAATGGCGGCACTTCCATTCCCTTAATTTGTAACCATTTTGTTAATTTACATTCGGTACGTGATACTGAACCTAATTTAAAAAAAAACATAACTCCTGTAATTCAGTGCATTATGGACAAGAGTAACGCCCTATTGATTGTACTATAGGGCATATTTACACATCCGGTTTAATGGATTCTGTTGGGTTTTATTGGATTTTGAACGCAACAACACAACCCAAAACCCAACAAACCCCAACAAAACCCAACAAAATCCACTAAAACGGATGTGTAAATATGCGCTGTGTATTTTACGCCTGCGATGTTATTATCAGTAAAGTAATTGCAGCGTGATGTTTAGACGTGTTACCCTACTCGTTCACATCGTTAACCACAGTTAAATTTCTATAATGATGATTCTTGAAATGTTTGGTTACGCACGCGAAGCATGTTGTCTTTACGATAGAAAAAAAAAATAGAAGAAAACAAAAGAAAAAGGAAAACAAAAATCCTCGTCGTAACTTAGAGAACGATGTTTACGATCGTATTATCGCGAGAGACGAGGACAAAAGTAGAATGGAAAGTAGAGTAACGGAGAAGAAGGAATCTCTCTCATATTCGTTCATCGGCGACACGAGGGCAGACTTAAGATATTTTTTTGTTACAGTGGCGCGACCACTAACGACGAACAGGTTAAGCCTCGTAGCTTGCGCTTTACATGGAGCATGAGGACTACGAGCAGTCGAGATCCCAACGAGATAATGTCCGAAATACGAAAGGTACGAGCTCCGTCGATAATTCTTAATGAAAAGGGGCAAAGAAAAAATAATGAAAAAAAGAGAATCCTGCCGCTTAATAAAGTTCTATAAATCAAATCATCGTTTAAGAATGAAATGTACGTGAAAATTCGTGAAAATTCTTCATTTCGAACAATTAGCTACGACTAATACGCATTAGATTTCGTAGTAAAAGTCAAATGTTTATGAGACAATTAAAGGAAATTATGTAATAAGAGGAAATGAATTTTTTTTTCGCCCAGTATAAGTTTTCTGTTTGGGAATTGTGTATTTTTTTTTATAAAGCATTTTTATTATGTAAAAATATATTCAGGATTATTTCCGATTAACGGAATTGATGTTGTTTTGTGTTGTTGTTATTTTCAGGTTCTCGACGCGAACAAATGTCAATACGATCAGCGGGAAAGATTTCTCCTTCTTTGCTCGCACGGCGACGCCGCGACGGACAGTCAGGTACAGTGGGAGATCGAGGTTTGCAAACTGCCCCGTCTCTCGTTGAACGGCGTGCGATTCAAACGGATATTGGGAACGTCGATAGGCTTCAAGAATATTGCGAGCAAAATCGCGAACGAGCTCAAGCTGTGACTGCCGGCTTCCGGCAACCTCGCCACACAAGTAAACCCATAACCCCAACGTGAACTTTGCCAATCAGTGGCGACCTCTGAGGAATTCTATTCGTGCTTGGTATGGGACTCGGATTCCGAATCCGACACGCGCGAAATATTCGTATAGCAGAAGGAAATAATAAAAGTATAAAAAAAAAAACCAAACAGACAAACAAACAATATATATATATATGTATATATACATATATATAAAAGAAGGGATGGAAAGAAAGAAGGAAAGAGAAACAACCTAAACCCACGCTCGATTCTTCTCGAGTCCCCGCGACTAAAACCCCGAGGATTTCCGGATTATTACGTAGATGTGTTTGACGCTTCGTTGTCACCGGAAAATGAAAACGGAGTAGAAAAGAAAAAGAAATGAAAAACTCGAGGTTCGTTGTAATTATTCGTTGAAGGAGATGAGGAAGAAATGGAGAAATCTTTGCGCGATTCGCGTTCGGTTTTTTTTTTCTTCTTTTCGAAGCTCCGCGAGCCAATCGAGTGGGTGAACCACGAGGAGATTAGCCGATATAATCGACACGGTGCCCCATTCTCCCAACCACCTTTCCTCCCGAACGTGAAACCAATCGAGACGGAACCCAACGGACGGACATCAGGAAGAAACAACGTAACGGTGCTGAAATGTTCGATTGTCGATTTTCGAATGTTAACGCTCGCGGGAACAATCACGCCGAAGAGAATAAGATGACAATCGCATTGCGGCGTCAGGGTTCAGTTCGTTGCAGTATTATCCGCTTGGCGTTTTTACTACTTAAAAAAAAAAAAGAACAAACAAAACGATATGTAGTGGCAAATGAGAGAGATCGGTAAACATCCTTTTACCTTTTCTTCTCTCTCTCTCTCTATATATAAGTATATATATGAATATATATATTTATATGTATCTATCTCTCTTTTGATATCCCACATTAACGTTTCAAACTGTAATGTCAAATTGAGGGAAAAGGGTTCGTCGAGCGAAACGCGACTCGTGAGTCATTCGTCAATTTCAAAGCGATGCACTTTTATTATTCTAAACTGTGTAAAAAAAAGAAAAAAAAAACGACGCGAGCCAACAGCACGCTCAAATACGTTTTTGTAATTTAAAACGAGAATGTTTAGTTTTTTCTTTCGTTTTCATTTAATTAACGTACACGCGTTGAATTCGTCAGTTTTTCAGGCGTGAAATAGTGAAATTTAATCGGTGGGTAACGAGGATTTCTTTTGTTACGACCCAACAAATGCGAATGGCGTCGGGACGCGACCTATGATTGCGAAACGAGGAAGAATACCGGAGGATAAGGAAGGAAATCTTTGGAATTCGGATTACCCGCGGATAAACGAGACTGACACTCGTGAATTAATGAAAACGATCGAGTGGGCTAACCCCTGTATCCCACGTGCGCGTAATACAGTCTCAATGTGCAATGTCCTGCGACGCGAACAAAAAACAACAAACGAAAAGTAATAACAGCGAGATGGAAAATAAACGTCTAAAAATAACAAGAACCGCTATTTTTACTGAGGTTATAAGGATATAAAAAAAAAACACAACTAGTGGTAAACGTAGGTCTCATATTTGGCTATATTGTAACCCCCGTTGCTCTTTCATTGGCAGGTTGCGTTCGTGGTTCTATTCGATAAATTAAAGCTGGCGAACGGGGGAAGAACGAGAGAGAAGTAGAAAAAAAGCGAAAACAATGAAAATAAAGAACGGGGGCGGATACGGAAGAGAATATAGCGGTGTGTGTAGCCAATGAATTTGCAGGGCTAGAGTCACGCTGTATATAATATAATATAAAGGTACTAAATTAAACGGAAAGAGCCTCAAAGATCACAGTCGCACGTGGCACCACGAAGAAACAACAAAGGAATAACTAAAAACAAATCGAAACATCGTAATGACGTTTTGTATTTGCCTAAGATTAATGAAAGAGAAGAAGACAAAAAAAACAAACAAACAAACAAACAAACAAACAAAAACTATGTTTAATACATTAGGCAATGACTAATTTATTTACATGCTACACAGACGCGTTGATTTTTTCACATTTCTATAATCTTGCTACGATCAATGCCGAGCAATTTTTTCACGTGTACGACTAATGAAGAAGAAAGGGAGGAACAAAAAGACGAAAAAATTTAAAACGACGCGTACGCGCGCCTCGTTAGTGCAGGGGGGGGGGGGGGGGGGGGGGGGGGGGGGGGGGCAGGAAATCGATAAACGACTGATAGAAACTAAGTAACTAATCGACGATGGCTGTCTCTCGGAAATGCGCGTCAACGCTCCGACAAACGAAAATAAGAAAGAAAACAAAAAGCGCAAATGGCAACACAATGAGTATATATACGAGCGGTGGCAATCGGGACTTACTTTCCTTGTGTGTAACAATGTGTATAGCGTCATCTCTACGAATAATCCTACAAACTCTCGAAACCGCGAGACAAATGTAAAATATGATAACCTTTATCAAACGCATCATGTTCGAAAATCCCCCCCCTCCCCCCCATGTTGATATACAGATAAGTCTGGGCTCATTAGGGTGGTTCTTAATTTGGTGATGTTGGAAATTCTTCGGTATTGTTCCTTGAAAGTAATCAACATATCCGGAAAAAAAATTGGGCGCAAGCGGAACTTTGTCCAATAATTCTAACCCACCCCACCGAGCAGTCGAATTTTTATATGAAAAAATGCATGCATTCGAAATTTTGTTAAGAAAATTGTTTATTATTTCAAAACTATTCGTGATAAAAAAATGTTTATATTGTGTTTTCATAGGAAATTTAATGCTCGACAAAAAAGGTATCTTGTAAAATTCTTGTGAATCTAATATTTATCACGTTATTAGGAAAAAACTGTCATCATTTATTCCAAAAGTCCATCATTATGGCCAAAACAGGAGTTTGACGTCGAAAAATTGCAATGTATTCTTCATATGCAATTAGAAATATGAAGAGATACGTAGTGCACTCAATAACAGTATGTAAACGATATTTAAATTTTTAATTTTATCAATTTTATTATCATTCATGATAAATTTTTCTTCTTTGATCGATAAGGACATTGATTTCTTTATCGGTTCCAAATCGATGGCTTTTTTCGAAAGATTTGAAATCAACTCCTCATTTTTTGATATCGATGTGAGCGGGTGGATTTCTAATGAAAATTATTTACAAGGCTTAAAAATAGTTAACGGAGAACACCACTGTGACCCCCTGTTTTTTTTTTCACATTTTTCAAGAATTTTTTTTGTGGGAAAAAAAAGAGATATTCGAAAAATTTTTTTTGGGTTTTGTTCCTTGTTTATTAATGTATCAAAAAACATTTTTTCCACATTTTTCACGCCGCATGGTGGCGCTGGGGAAGCTCTCGCGTCAGGTGCTGTCATCTCCGCGGCACGCACCAGAACTCTCTTCAACGTCGATCTGAAAAAAAATACCGAGCGTTTTCGTTAATAATATGATATTTTGAAGAGAAGTACATAGGGATTTGGAAAAATATTGTTTAAAAAAAAATAGGCACGTCTTTGAAATTAACTTTAATTTTAAAGGCGTGCCTATTTTTTTTAAAACAATATTTTTCCAAATCCCTATGTACTTCTTTTCAAAATATCATATTATTAACGAAAACACTCGGTATTTTTTTTCAGATCGACGTTGAAGAAAGTTCTGCTGCGTGCCGCGGAAATGACAGCACCTGACGCGAGAGCTTCCCCAGCGCCACCATGCGGCGTGAAAAATGTGAAAAAAATGTTTTTTGATACATTGATAAACAAGGAACAAAACCCAAAAAAATTTTTCGAATCTCTTTTTTTTCGCACAAAAAAAAATTCTTGAAAAATGTGAACAAAAACAGGGGGTCACAGTGGTGTTCTCCCTTAATACTCGACAAAAAAGGTATCTTGTAAAATTCTTGTGAATCTAATATTTATCACGTTATTAGGAAAAAACTGTCATCATTTATTCCAAAAGTCCAACATTATGGCCAAAACAGGAGTTTGACGTCGAAAAATTGCAATGTATTCTTCATATGCAATTAGAAATATGAAGAGATACGTAGTGCACTCAATAACAGTATGTAAACGATATTTAAATTTTTAATTTTATCAATTTTATTATCATTCATGATAAATTTTTCTTCTTTGATCGATAAGGACATTGATTTCTTTATCAGTTCCAAATCGATGGCTTTTTTCGAAAGATTTGAAATCAACTCCTCATTTTTTGATATCTTGATTCTGACCGAGTGGATTTCTAATGAAAATTATTTACAAGGCTTAAAAATAGTTAAAGGAATTAAAGTGGTTAACGATGTTGCAGAAAGAGGAGTGAAACTTATTACAGAGTACAATGATCGTCTCACTTATGACGAAGATCAGAAACAATTCATTGTACAAATAATTCAAGAATATAAGAAAAAAATATCCTGATATTAACAAAGCAACTTTGCTCCAACCGATGTAATTCATTATTGTAAGTTGATTTTAAAAATATATGACATCGTTCGTTATAATTCACAATAAAATTGATAAAATTGAAAATTTCAATATCGTTTACATTTCATTGTTGAGTGCGCTACGTATTTCTTCATAATCTCATATACATACGAAAAATAAATTGCAGCTATTCGACGTAAAATTCCCGTTTTGACCATAATGATCGACTCTTGGAATGAATGATGACAGTTTTTTGCTAATTACGTGATAAATATTAGATTCACGAGAATATCACAAGATACCTTTTTTGTAGAGCATTATATTTCCTACAAAAGGGTTATATAAAATTCTTCTATCACAAACAGTTTTGAAATAATAAACGATTTTCTTAAAAAAATGTTGAATGCATGCATTTTTTCATATAAAAATTCGACAGCTCGGTGGGGTGGGTTAGAATTATTGGACAAAGTTCCGCTTGCGCCCAATTTTTTTTCTCGATATGTTGATCACTTTTGAGGAACAATACCAAAGAATTTCCAACATTACCAAATTACGAACCACCCTAATGCTCATTAACGAAGAAGAAAAGAAGAAGAAAATAAAAAACACAAGAAATCATCATCATTAGGTTATTTCGTGGCGTCATTGACGAAAGAGAAAAGGAAAGAAAAACCCTTTATTTCCGTTAATTGTTTGATATATATTGGACGGGGGTACGGTTCGGTACCGCAATGTTTCGTAAAATTTCATTCACGATCGTTCAATAATGTCAAATGTCGATCGCGGTCGTGCCAATGATAGACGACCATAGATATACATATATGTATACCGAATAATCGTAATTATTATGATTATCGTTACAATTATTACTATTATTAGTGTTACGAGATAAGAACCCTTGTAGCATTAATGATGGATTCTTGAACACACGGAAAAGAGAAGAGGAAGAAGAAGAAGAAGAAGAAAAAAGATGAAGCCGGACGCACGAACAACACCTGACGTTAGATAAAACGATAAATATCTGATAATAATATACATACATCCACCTTGTGATCGCTTGCTTCGAAAAATTAATGTATAAAAACAACTATCGATAGTTAAACGAGAAGAAGAAAAGGAAAAGGAAAAAGCATATGGAAGTTAACGGACACTCATTATTTTAGCATGTTAAAATTGAATTGTGTCGAGTTTTGACAACGGCTGGACGGACAGATTCCTCTCGTGAAACTCTCTCGGCATTGTGTGATTAACGTTCTGCGCATTGTTCGAGGAGGATAAAACAATGGAAATCAGCCAAATCCGAATTGCGCTGTCCATGCAGCCGTGTTTATTCGATGTCGAGAATCCGACAGGGCTGTGCGCGCGCACCCGCGTTATCCGCAAACACAAAAACACTAACACGTACATACGCACCCAAGTCTCTCTGTAGATAAGTACATACAGCTTTGCTAAGTGTTTTCTGGTGATCGGTATCTAGCCAAAATGTAGCGGAAAAAAAAAAAATGAAACGTTTATAATAAAATGGTAACACGTATTGTTTTCTAATTGTGACTCCTGGTCGGTGGGATGAGTTTCGAGGAATGTACGCAACGGTAAATATATGTATTTTCATCACCACGGGGGACTATATTGTCAGGTAAGATAATTACACATTATAAAAATTTGCATAGACATTGGTCCATAAGAAACGTCCAATCGGACGTTTCTTATTTTCACATTGCGTACTAGTTAGCAACGGTAGTGTAGCATGTTCCCCAAATTCATCGTCCCCAAAAAAGTAACTAGACCGAAAAATCCCTTGACTATTGACCCGCAATGCTGCTAGATGGCGCTATAAACGTATTCTCATATCTACTCGCCCGAATGCCGGAGTTCGAGGACTGAGCAGTAGATACGTTGCTCTTATGATCAGACAACCGCCTTTTTCATTATGCCATAATGACAACAATTATTAATTATTAATTATTAATTATTAATTATTAATTATTAATTATTAATTATTAATTATTAATTATTAATTATTAATTATTAATTATTAATTATTAATTGGTAATTATTAATTATTAATTATTAATTATTAATTATTAATTGTTAATTATTAATTATTAATTATTAATTATTAATTATTAATTATTAATTATTAATTATTAATTATTAATTATTAATTATTAATTATTAATTATTAATTATTAATTATTAATTATTAATTATTAATTATTAATTATTAATTATTAATTATTAATTATTAATTGTACACTGGGTGATCTCTTGTTAGTGGGTTGATGCCCGCGGTGTCCAGGTCCCCGTAGATGATATATGTTCATTTATGATCTTATCTCAGTCGTTTTTAATTCCATGTGATGATAAGATCAACTTCGGAGCGCATCTTGCGATCGCAATTATATATCCGAAAATAAAGAATATAAGGGTACTTATAAGTATATTATTTTATTGAAGCAATACAATGATATTTTTAAAAGAAATATGAATATTTAAAAAAAAAATTACCCCTCGCTATTGGTGGGAGTCACTTGGACGGGTGGCCACCTCGGTACATAACACACGAAACATCTTGGTGTCAGACCCATACCCAATATTTCATGGATAAAACTGTAGCAGAAAATTCTGTGACCACACACCGGGAAAGCATAATTCAGGGGACCAGGGCATGAAAGGCACTTAGTTTGAGGCTCACCGCCGTGATATTCTTCATCGTCATCTGATGAGAGCGTTATCACATCAGCTGCGAACAACCAGCCCATTCGAAAAAGACATTATGCATTTGTGACAGAGCACTTGATGCAGAAGATGTTTTTATATCAATGAGATAGGATATTTTTGACAATCAAACCCAAACAACAAGTTCCTTTTTCAGTGGTTGAATGCCGAGAAATCTCTATATATATATATATGTATATATTATATAAATATTTCACCGCCGCCGTATACAAGAATTGAGGAGGTTAGCTTCGTCGCACCGGAAATACCTGGCTCGTATGGTGAAGCTGACCACGCCCAAACTCAAACGTACCCAAACAAAAGAGTTTGGATTTGTTTGGTTTGGTTTCGGATATATCATTGCGATCGCAAGATGCGCTCCGAAGTTGATCTTATCATCACATGGAATTTAAAACGACTGAGATAAGATCATAAATGAACATATATCATCTACGGGGACCTGGACACCGCGGGCATCAACCCACTAACAAGAGATCACCCAGTGTACAATTAATAATTAATAATTAATAATTAATAATTAATAATTAATAATTAATAATTAATAATTAATAATTAATAATTAATAATTAATAATTAATAATTAATAATTAATAATTAATAATTAATAATTAATAATTAATAATTAATAATTAATAATTAATAATTAATAATTAATAATTAATAATTAATAATTAATAATTAATAATTAATAATTAATAATTAATAATTAATAACTAGTAATTAATAATTAATAATTGTTGTCATTATGGCATAATGAAAAAGGCGGTTGTCTGATCATAAGAGCAACGTATCTACTGCTCAGTCCTCGAACTCCGGCATTCGGGCGAGTAGATATGAGAATACGTTTATAGCGCCATCTAGCAGCATTGCGGGTCAATAGTCAAGGGATTGTTCGGTCTAGTTACTTTTTTGGGGACGATGAATTTGGGGAACATGCTACACTACCTTAGCAACGCCGCCACTGGTAACGGTCAATTTATAGAAAAATAACGGTATTTCGCATCCGTAAGTTTTCAGTTCTCGAAGCAGCCGCAAGATGGCAATGAAAATAGGAGTGACTTTAGCCCGTAAGAAGCGGGCGGTAGACGGAAGCTCTCAGGACACGGATAGTTTTATAGTAACAGCGTTATTTATTAAATGATTAATAGAATTTTTATTTATATTAAATATCCATGGATCGCGTCGGAGTCACCACTCCTCCGGCAGCTCTACGTACAATATCCGTACATTCGTCTCTCGGCATACGAGGTCTGTTCATAAAGTATCGCGAATTTTGAATTTCCGCGGGCTACGTATATTCGACTTTCGATTTTTTTTTCTGGCGTTAGGTCGGTACTCGTGTTCCTCACTTATCCTGAAAAAATCGGCCATTTTGAACGTTTGGTTAATTGTTGACAGCTGTTTTGGTTGGACGCGTTTTGGCTTCTCTACGATTTTTGCCTATTCCATAAAATGGATCAAAGAATCCGTACGAAATTTTGTTTAAAAAACAAAACTAAGTGCGCGGACGCATTCCGAATGTTGACTGTGGCATATGGTGAAGCTACCTTGGACCGAAGCAACGTTTATCGATGATGCAAAATATTCTCGGAGGGCCGAGAAGATCCGAACAAACGAAATGCGTTCCGGACGCCCGAGCACGTCAACAACTGACGAAAACATTGATGAAATGAAGAAAATAATATTGGCCAATCGTCGAATCATCGTTAGAGAAGTTGCCGAGCAACTAAACATATCGATTGGCTCGTGCTATTCGATTTTTACCAATGATTTGGGCATGAGACGGGTCGCCGCGAAATTCGTGCCGAAATTGCTCAATTTCGAAGAAAAACAGTGTCGCGTTTAACAATTGTTAAGGAGCTGTTGGACTCGGTCCGCGACGACCCAAATTTACTCCAGATGGTCATAACTGGTGACGAATCATGGATTTATGGTAGAGCTTGAACTTTTCCGGGTATCCCGATAACCGAGTAATTCGGCTTTCACGGATCCGACGCTTCAAATCCGTATATCTCGATAATTCGATAATATCCTGGTAATAACGGATTCGGATATACGGATAGTTTCGCGGTATCCGGGTAACCGGGTACTCGGATAATAACGGATAATATCGGGCAATTACCGCCGATAATTAATGCTGAAACAAATTGTTCAATTTACACAATTTGTGAGGCACGCGCAGATGTTTCCAAGAACAATGTTTGCGAAGCACAGTTATAAGACGAATAATAAATCATTACCGGAAGATTGAGAAACCGGGATTATATCGGCGTTCATGTCCGATCATTTGGTTGACCATTTTTTATTTTTACCGACTGATATCAATATCAAACAAATTAGATTATCATTATAACGAAGATTCTTGGAAAGAATCTTGCGGGCGTATTTACTATTATTACCAAACTATTTCTTTACTGTAATTCACATCCGACAAAAACTACAATTTCAATAAAACATTCTTGTGTAGATTAAAAAAAGCAATGATATAATCTTCTATAGAATGTTAGGGAAACACATGATCATTTCGTAAGAACTTAATCAACAATGACCCGCACTATTTGCATCTTTAATATTATTTTTTCATCACGATTTATTATTATTTAATAAATATCCTTAGTTTCTGAAATGTATATTTGCTTTATGGGCGTGTGTGCAGTTTTTATGAACTTTAGAGTTGAAGAGAAAATATAGAATGTGAAGAAGCGGATGTCGGCTATTCTTAATATGCGCAGGCAAGAAATTGTGATCGTAACAGCGGATTCTAAAAAAATTGTGGGAGTCACATGTAAAATGTTTTCCCGAGTAAATACACAATTATTATAAATTGGAAAACCGTGACGTCCGATTCGTCAACATTAAGTTTTCATTTTAACCGTAGTTTTGCACAATTTCTTTGAACAGAGCAAATTTGATACAAGTTATTTTCCAATTTTTTTTTTCAATGGTAACTATTAACGCCCTATTTTCGGCTTATTTGATGACCAGACTAATACAATATCATTATTTTTTTTACGCCGGCGATCCCAATTGAGCCTGTACGCGAAAAATCGGGTAATTACCCGACATTATTCGTTATTACCCGGTTACCCGGATCCGTGATTATTTGGATATCCAGATACCCGGGTACTCGAATATCCGGATACTCGGATATTCGAATCTGAAGTGTTGGAACCGATTTCCCGGATACCCGGATACTTTCGGGTATCCGACTAACCCGGATAAAAGTAACAGCCCTAGTTTATGGTTATGACGTGGAAACTAGAGCTCAATCATCGCAATGAAAGCTGCTTTTTTGTAATAGGCAAAAATCGAAGACAAGCCAAAACACGTCTAACCAAAACAGCTGTCAACAATTAACTAAACATTCAAAATAGCCGATTTTTTCAGCATAAGTGAGGGACACGAGTACCAACCTAACGGCACAAAAAAATCGAAAATCGAATATACGTAGCCCGCGGAAATTAAAAATTTCCGATACTTTTTTAACAGACCTCGTATTCATTCGATTATTGGAAATTAACAGTTAGCAGCCTGACCTCTCACGGCCAAATTTTAAACCACTATCTCTCATCACTATTAAGGTAGTAGTCTGGTAACTTAAACCGATTTTCATGTCTTTTTTGGAGGGCGTTTTTTTGTATGAAAAAAAAAATGAATCGTTTTGGATATTTAGGATGTTTTTATTTACATATTAAAGATGAACATTTTTTTTCTTTTTTTTAATTTAATAGTTTATTATTATTATTATTATTGATCGAATTTGGCACCTCGAAATAAAAAATTCTTGATAATTCTTAATCTACAGACATGTCATTCTGGTCGGAACTACTGAAGTTAAATTTCATGGATAAATAACAGAATGGCGGACTTGGGAAAAAAAAACCATTTTTTTTCTCCAAAGTCCGCCATTATGTTATTTATCCATGAAATGTAACTTCAGTAGTTCCGACCAGAATGACATGTCTGTAGATTAAGAATTAACAAGAATTTTTTATTTCAGATAACATCAAGAGCCAAAATCACCGGGGCCACCCACGCGCTTTTTTTTCGAGGTGCCAACTTCGATCAATAATAATAATAATAATAAACTATTACATTTTTTTAAACAAATTTTTTATTGTATCTTTAATATGTAAATAAAAACATCCTAAATATCCAAAACGATTCATTTTTATTTTCCTACAAAAAAACGCTCTCCAAAAAAGACATGAAAATCGGCTTGAGTCACCAGACTACTACCTTAATTACTATGCGAATGTTTTACGTTTCAATGATAACTAGAATTAATGTACGCAATTGTTTTTTAGGTTGAGCTCGCCGTCCACGATCGTGCGATCTGAAGTATTGCACGTGAACGAACTCGAAGCACGACATCGATAGTCAATCATTATGAGGAGTTAGTCGTCTTCAGAAATAAAACGTTTCACGTATTTATTTATTTACAAATAATATATATCATGACATTGTATATATTTTATTTTTTTTATTTTAAATATTGATCGTGGGAAGGCTGGCTTAAAACCAGTCAAACGTTGACGTCGAAGAGCGACGTTCTGTTCGTCGACAGGGTTATAGTTGATGACGATCCATTGGCTTTTTCGTAGTCGGGAAGAATTATGTGCGATGCGATGTTCAAGTTCTGGAATCGAAGAAATACATTCTATTTGCATCCATCTCGGAGTCTAGTTTCATGGACGGTAAAAAATCTGACAAAAGCTTGGATACTTTGAAATGTTCTCGACAAGAATCTAAACTGTGTCAATATTGATCACGGTAGCAGAAAATGAAAAAGTAAAAAGCATCAATTTTGACAATTTGTTTGAATATAGTATAGTACAATCAATAGGGAACCCGTTACTCTTGTCAATTCCACAAAAAATTACAAGAGTAAATTTTTCTTTTCATTAGGTTCAGTATCACGTACTGAATGTAAATAAACAAAATCCTTACAAATTAAGTGACCGCAAGTGCCGCCATTTTGAGGAAAACCGTATCGGCCAATATCTCCGTTACCGTGCAGTTTAGGACAAAAATGGTAATAACCTTTCTTGTAGATAATTGAATTTCCTATCTTTTTTTTTTTATAATTTTTTTTGTATCACTTACCGTTTACGACTTATACGGCTGTTAACATTTATTTATTCACTTTTTGACCTGTATCTCTCTTAATAATAGTTTAAACAATAAAATGCTAATAACTTATCTTTCAAATCCATAAATATTCCACAACTTTTATTTAAAACTTTTTTGTCTAAAATTAATATTCTCAAGGTTATAACGCGTTCAATGTTGCGCTACCGGGTGCAAGGCTAATAAAAACGCGTTATAACTTTGAGAATATTAACTTTAGACAAAAAAGTTTAAAAAAAAAGGTGTGGGAACATTATGGATTTAAAAGATAAGTTATTAGCATTTTATTGTTTAAACAATTATTAGGAGAGATACAGGTCAAAAAGTGAATAAATAAATTTTAACAGTCGTATAAGTCGTAAACGGTAAATGATACGAAAAAAATTATTTAGAAAAAAAGATGGGAAATTCAATCATCTACAAGAAAGGTTATTACCATTTTTTGCGTAAAGTGCACGGTAACGGAGATATTGGCCAATACGGTTTTCCTCAAAATGGCGGCACTTGCGCTGCCTTATTTACATTCAGTACGTGATTGAGGGAGCGCAAGTGCCGCCGTTATGAGGAAAACCGTATTGGCCAATATCTCCGTTACCGTGCACTTTAGGCAAAAAATGGTAATGACCTTTCTTGTAGATGATTGAATTTCCCATCTTTTTTTCTAAATAATTTTTTTTGTATCACTTACCGTTTACGACTTATACGACTGTTAAAATTTATTTATTCACTTTTTGACCTGTATCTCTCCTAATAATTGTTTAAACAATAAAATGCTAATAACTTATCTTTTAAATCTATAAATTTCCCACACCTTTTTTTTTAAACTTTTTTGTCTAAAGTTAATATTCTCAAAGTTATAAAGCGTTTTTATTAGCCTTGCACCCGGTAGCGCAACATTGAACGCGTTATAACTTTGAGAATGTTAATTTTAGACAAAAAAGTTTCAAATAAAAGTTGTGGAAAATGTGTGGATTTAAAAGATAAGTTATTAGCATTTTATTGTTTAAACTATTATTAAGAGAGATACAGGTCAAAAAGTGAATAAATAAATTTCAACAGTCGCATAAGTCGTAAACGGTAAGTGATACAAAAAAAATTATTTAGAAAAAAAGATAGGAAATTCAATCATCTACAAGAAAGGTTATTACCATTTTTTGCCTAAAGTACACGGTAACGGAGATATTGGCCAATACGGTTTTCCTCAAAATGGCGGCACTTGCGCTGCTTTATTTACATTCAGTACGTGATTGAGGGAGCGCAAGTGCCGCCGTTATAAGGAAAACCGTATTGGCCAATATCTCCGTTACCGTGCACTTTCGGCAAAAAATGGTAATAACCTTTCTTGTAGATGATTGAACTTCCCATCTTTTTTTCTAAAAAATTTTTTTTGTATCACTTACCGTTTACGACTTATACGACTGTTAAAATTTATTCATTCACTTTTTGACCTGTATCTCTCCTAATAATTGTTTAAACAATAAAATGCTAATACCTTATCTTTTAAATCTATAAATTTCCCACACCTTTTTTTTTAAACTTTTTTGTCTAAAGTTAATATTCTCAAAGTTATAAAGCGTTGTTATTAGCCTTGCACCCGGTAGCGCAACATTGAACGCGTTATAACTTTGAGAATGTTAATTTTAGACAAAAAAGTTTCAAATAAAAGTTGTGGAAAATGTGTGGATTTAAAAGATAAGTTATTAGCATTTTATTGTTTAAACTATTATTAAGAGAGATACAGGTCAAAAAGTGAATAAATAAATTTCAACAGTCGCATAAGTCGTAAACGGTAAGTGATACAAAAAAAATTATTTAGAAAAAAAGATAGGAAATTCAATCATCTACGAGAAAGGTTATTACCATTTTTTGCCTAAAGTACACGGTAACGGAGATATTGGCCAATACGGTTTTCCTCAAAATGGCGGCACTTGCGCTGCTTTATTTACATTCAGTACGTGATTGAGGGAGCGCAAGTGCCGCCGTTATAAGGAAAACCGTATTGGCCAATATCTCCGTTACCGTGCACTTTCGGCAAAAAATGGTAATAACCTTTCTTGTAGATGATTGAACTTCCCATCTTTTTTTCTAAAAAATTTTTTTTGTATCACTTACCGTTTACGACTTATACGACTGTTAAAATTTATTCATTCACTTTTTGACCTGTATCTCTCCTAATAATTGTTTAAACAATAAAATGCTAATACCTTATCTTTTAAATCTATAAATTTCCCACACCTTTTTTTTTAAACTTTTTTGTCTAAAGTTAATATTCTCAAAGTTATAAAGCGTTGTTATTAGCCTTGCACCCGGTAGCGCAACATTGAACGCGTTATAACTTTGAGAATGTTAATTTTAGACAAAAAAGTTTCAAATAAAAGTTGTGGAAAATGTGTGGATTTAAAAGATAAGTTATTAGCATTTTATTGTTTAAACTATTATTAAGAGAGATACAGGTCAAAAAGTGAATAAATAAATTTTAACAGTCGCATAAGTCGTAAACGGTAAGAGATACAAAAAAAATTATTTAGAAAAAAAGATAGGAAATTCAATCATCTACAAGAAAGGTTATTACCATTTTTTGCCTAAAGTACACGGTAACGGAGATATTGGCCAATACGGTTTTCCTCAAAATGGCGGCACTTGCGGTCACTCAATTTGTAAGGATTTTGTTCATTTAAATTCAGTACGTGATACTGAATCTAATTAAAAAAAAAAATAACTCTTGTAATTTTTTGTGGCACAATATTCTCTATTGATTGTACTAGTATGCCTGCAAATAAAAATCGACGTGTTTACATTCGTTCTATTTGCTTGTGTCTTCAGGACAATGAACAAAAGTTCCGGTATTCAATAAACCACATGAAGTAAATTAAAAAATTTGATATTCACGAGGAAAAAGATGTTAAAGCTCGAAATTTCTGCAACGCCACAAAATATTGAAGTAAACTTTTATAATTTACACGCAACGCGATTCAATTCAAATAATAATGAGTCTTAATCGTCAGCGAGAAAGATATACGCGAAGACGCGCACGAATGCGGAAGAATAAGAAAGAGATATGACTCACGTATTTCTTGTGCATGGCGAGACAAAAAGTGCAGACTTGAGGCCTCGGCTGTGGCGTCGCGTCTGCCCAGCAGTCGTCGCGGTTTTGACGATAAGCCGCTAGGCCGCGTTCCTCCAATTGTAAACACGGCTGATCTATTGGTCCGGCAAACAGGACAGCATCCAAATGGTTAATGTAACTGCTCGCCAATCTCAATGTTTCGATTTTCGATAGTTTTCGGTCCGCGGGCTCGGTCGGTATGAGAGTTCTGAGAGCGCTGTAAGCCGCGTTCACGCTGCACAGTGAAGATTTCGTTTCTTGAAACGACGACCACCTGTATTTTTAAATTTTCCCTTCATTCAGCCAAGGCCGTGTTTGCAATTGTTTTTTTTTTTCATTCATTTACTTTTGCTTTTCGATTTTGGCGTATATTATTGTCAAAAATATCTGTACAGCATTATTCGGCAAAATTTAGCGATCGATTTGATTTACAACATAAATTTCCGACGGCCCTTTTTGAGGTTACGCGAAGCACTGGCGCTCGTGGCAGCACAGTCGGTAATCCAATTTTCTCAGAGATTTCTTAGACTTGGGACGGAAGGAAAATTGCTCAATAAAATCTTTTATCTCTTTCTGAAACTTATGAGTTACACAAGCGAAACCTTTCGCTGAGACTATCGTCAAAATCGATTATTCGGTACGTGTAACAATTATGTTGGGTAGCAATGTATCTTATACCTTTTTTTTTCTTCGTATAAGTCTGCAAAACAGATTTGACATTAGGTCATAAACATATTACATTAATTCAGGCGCGTGGAGTGCTCGAAAAAAAAGCAATGCGTCACTGCGAATAAATTTCTGACAGGGGCCAATGGAATATTTTTTTTTGCGTATAAATTATGATGTAATATTAAAACAGCTTCATTTGATACAAATTTTTCATTATTGTATGTAAATTTCATAAAAAGGGTGGGGCGGGTTCCACGATTCTTTTTAACTTGCTGAACAAATTAATTGTATCGAAAATCCCGAGCGAGCGATAACTCGAAATGTTTAGATTCGATATAAAAAAAATAAATTAGCCGGGTCACAGCCGTATCGAATTGGCGTGGAATGCTCCGTATATCTTAAAAATAGAAACACTAGAATACGTAGAAAGAAAAAAACAAATTAATTAAAACGTCTCTCACATTTTGTTATAGAAAATAATATAGTTACTCCCACATACTCCCAAATGTTCAAAAGTAGGATTTTAGGGTCGTCGGCATTCAGCTGGAATGCCTCATATTATATATAAAAACTCTCTGTCGCACGATGACTGGTAATAACTAACTGGCATCTGTTTCATTACTTATTTCCGTCGTGATTTCACGCTTGCTCATTAAATCTTTTCTCGAGCCGTTTTGCCACGCGATGCTTTAACAATCAGCATTTAACGATCACGAGATTTTTTCAAAGAGGAGACAAATATATATTGTCAAGTTTTCCAGCATCATTCAATCGAAATTCACTCTCGCAAATTTTTTTTTCGCCAATTTGGCAATTCCGACAAAACCCTAGAATGTTTTTAGTTGAAAAAAAAAATAACGTTGCAGGAGACAAAGCGCTGCTATCTCCACTGACGCGCCAAACTTCAACACGGTTGCTCGAGTCACTCTCGAGACACGTTTCGAAAACGTATATAAAAATTGCTCCACTTATTGGGCCGATACAGCAGCGACTTGAAACTCACTCACGGCAATGTTCGCGAACGTATCGTAAATAGAAAAAGAGTGGTAAACAAATGTACCTGTGAGTGCGATCCCTTTCACGAGCGTTTGCTTGATAACGTTGCCTCGCGGGTTCTTCCCGGATTTTCGTCGCCATTACGAAACTTCTTAAGATTCACCGGTTACAGTCACCTCGGTCGTTTGCTACAAATTCGTCGAAAATTATTTCCGCACATTCTCGAAGGAAGACTGCCGTACGAAGGTTAGGATCGAACAACGATCGTAATATGGAACAAATCGAAACTTAAACGTTTTGTAAATCGACGGGATTTTATAATTTGATGGAATGGAAATTGATAGGTTAGTCTGTTGTTGCGTGGTCATAACCAACCGTATCAAGCGATTTTCGAAAATTATATATATAAAAAATACAATTTTTTCCGTAAGAGAGCGCTCTTCTGGACTTTTAGTTTTTTTTCTTACTTTTCCCGAATCAAGTAGAAATCGCAACTAAAGGCGCTTGAAGGTTATCAAGTTATTCTTATTACTTTCTTTTATCGCACGACGCTATTTCGGCAAGCTTAAATCGCATTTTAATTCGTGAAATGAAAATTTTTGACTTATAACCTTTTGGAGAAAATAATGTCTACATTTTCATGGCAAAATATTCGAGTTTTTAGTGAAAATGTCTTTGGACTTTGCGAAAACGTCAAAGTCCAAGCGATTTTCGAAAATTATATATATAAAAAATACAATTTTTTCCGTAAGAGAGCGCTCTTCTGGACTTTTAGTTTTTTTTCATACTTTTTCCGAATCAAGTAGAAATCGCTTGAAGGACTTTTAGTTTTTTTTCTTACTTTTTCCGAATCAAGTAGAAATCGCAACTAAAGGCGCTTAAAGGTTATCAAGTTATTATTATTACTTTCTTTTATCGCACGACGCCATTTCGGCAAGCTTAAATCGCATATTAATTCGTGAAATGAAAATTTTTGACTTATAACCTTTTGGAGAAAATAATGTCTATATTATCATGGCAAAATATTCGAGTTTTTAATGAAAATGTCTTTGGACTTTGCGAAAACGTCAAAGTCCAAGCGATTTTCGAAAATTATATATAAAAAAAATACAATTTTTTCCGTAAGAGAGCGCTCTTCTGGACTTTTAGTTTTTTTTCATACTTTTTCCGAATCAAGTAGAAATCGCTTGAAGGACTTTTAGTTTTTTTTCTTACTTTTTCCGAATCAAGTAGAAATCGCAACTAAAGGCGCTTGAAGATTATCAAGTTATTATTATTACTTTCTTTTATCGCACGACGCCATTTCGGCAAGCTTAAATCGCATATTAATTCGTGAAATGAAAATTTTTGACTTATAACCTTTTGGAGAAAATAATGTCTATATTTTCATGGCAAAATATTCGAGTTTTTAATGAAAATGTCTTTGGACTTTGCGAAAACGTCAAAGTCCAAGCGATTTTCGAAAATTATATATATAAAAAATACAATTTTTTCCGTAAGAGAGCGCTCTTCTGGACTTTTAGTTTTTTTTCATACTTTTTCCGAATCAAGTAGAAATCGCTTGAAGGACTTTTAGTTTTTTTTCATACTTTTTCCGAAACAAGTAGAAATCGCAAGTAAAGGCGCTTGAAGGTTATCAAGTTATTCTTATTACTTTCTTTTATCGCACGACGCTATTTCGGCAAGCTTAAATCGCATTTTAATTCGTGAAATGAAAATTTTTGACTTATAACCTTTTGGAGAAAATAATGTCTATATTATCATGGCAAAATATTCGAGTTTTTAATGAAAATGTCTTTGGACTTTGCGAAAACGTCAAAGTCCAAGCGATTTTCGAAAATTATATATATAAAAAATACAATTTTTTCCGTAAGAGAGCGCTCTTCTGGACTTTTAGTTTTTTTTCTTACTTTTCCCGAATCAAGTAGAAATCGCAACTAAAGGCGCTTGAAGATTATCAAGTTATTATTATTACTTTCTTTTATCGCACGACGCCATTTCGGCAAGCTTAAATCGCATATTAATTCGTGAAATGAAAATTTTTGACTTATAACCTTTTGGAGAAAATAATGTCTATATTTTCATGGCAAAATATTCGAGTTTTTAATGAAAATGTCTTTGGACTTTGCGAAAACGTCAAAGTCCAAGCGATTTTCGAAAATTATATATAAAAAAAATACAATTTTTTCCGTAAGAGAGCGCTCTTCTGGACTTTTAGTTTTTTTTCATACTTTTTCCGAATCAAGTAGAAATCGCTTGAAGGACTTTTAGTTTTTTTTCTTACTTTTTCCGAATCAAGTAGAAATCGCAACTAAAGGCGCTTAAAGGTTATCAAGTTATTATTATTACTTTCTTTTATCGCACGACGCCATTTCGGCAAGCTTAAATCGCATTTTAATTCGTGAAATGAAAATTTTTGACTTATAACCTTTTGGAGAAAATAATGTCTACATTTTCATGGCAAAATATTCGAGTTTTTAGTGAAAATGTCTTTGGACTTTGCGAAAACGTCAAAGTCCAAGCGATTTTCGAAAATTATATATATAAAAAATACAATTTTTTCCGTAAGAGAGCGCTCTTCTGGACTTTTAGTTTTTTTTCATACTTTTTCCGAATCAAGTAGAAATCGCTTGAAGGACTTTTAGTTTTTTTTCTTACTTTTTCCGAATCAAGTAGAAATCGCAACTAAAGGCGCTTAAAGGTTATCAAGTTATTATTATTACTTTCTTTTATCGCACGACGCCATTTCGGCAAGCTTAAATCGCATATTAATTCGTGAAATGAAAATTTTTGACTTATAACCTTTTGGAGAAAATAATGTCTACATTTTCATGGCAAAATATTCGAGTTTTTAGTGAAAATGTCTTTGGACTTTGCGAAAACGTCAAAGTCCAAGCGATTTTCGAAAATTATATATAAAAAAAATACAATTTTTTCCGTAAGAGAGCGCTCTTCTGGACTTTTAGTTTTTTTTCATACTTTTTCCGAATCAAGTAGAAATCGCTTGAAGGACTTTTAGTTTTTTTTCTTACTTTTTCCGAATCAAGTAGAAATCGCAACTAAAGGCGCTTGAAGATTATCAAGTTATTATTATTACTTTCTTTTATCGCACGACGCCATTTCGGCAAGCTTAAATCGCATTTTAATTCGTGAAATGAAAATTTTTGACTTGTAACCTTTTGGAGAAAATAATGTCTATATTTTCATGGCAAAATATTCGAGTTTTTAGTGAAAATGTCTTTGGACTTTGCGAAAACGTCAAAGTCCAAGCGATTTTCGAAAATTATATATAAAAAAAATACAATTTTTTCCGTAAGAGAGCGCTCTTCTGGACTTTTAGTTTTTTTTCATACTTTTTCCGAATCAAGTAGAAATCGCTTGAAGGACTTTTAGTTTTTTTTCTTACTTTTTCCGAATCAAGTAGAAATCGCAACTAAAGGCGCTTGAAGATTATCAAGTTATTATTATTACTTTCTTTTATCGCACGACGCCATTTCGGCAAGCTTAAATCGCATTTTAATTCGTGAAATGAAAATTTTTGACTTGTAACCTTTTGGAGAAAATAATGTCTATATTTTCATGGCAAAATATTCGAGTTTTTAGTGAAAATGTCTTTGGACTTTGCGAAAACGTCGAAGTCGTCGGAAAAATCACATTTAGAAGAATGGCGGGGCGCGTGTGTGTGTGGCAGATTTCCGAACGAACCAAACAAACCAAACGGTCACGTTTTAAGATTGAGAATTATATTCGGTTAGTTTGAAAATTATAGTAATTTTTTAAACGACGAAACGATTAAAATTCTTTCGTGTAACTGATAAGCTAAATAAATGGATGGCAAATAATAAATTCATAGTGTCTATTGAACGAAAAAACTGCTGTGCAAGCACAAAAATTGGACCATTGTTAACTAATTATTCTTTAAGGAAACTGCACGAAAAAAATGACTCAGGGACAATCGTTACATGATAAGTGGTTAATTTAGTTAATTACTCGTTATTCAATTTTTCTGTGCAATGTACGAGGTCTGTTAAAAAAAAGTATCGCGAATTTTGAATTTCCACGGGCTACGTATATTCGATTTTCGATTTTTTTTTGTGGCGTTAGGTTGGTACCCGTGTCCCGCACTTACGCTGAAAAAATCGAGAATTTTGAATGTTTAGTTAATTGTTGACAGCTGTTTTGGTTGGACGCTTTTTGGCGCGTCTTCGATTTTTGCCTATTCCAAAAAAGCAACTTCCATTGCGATGATTGCGCTTTGGTTTCCACGTCATAACCATAAACCCATGATTCGTCACCAGTTATGAGCCTCTCGAGCAAATTTGAGTCGTCGCGGACCGAGTCCAACAGCTGCTTAGCACTGTTAACGGTGGGGTAGGGTTTTAAAGGCGAAAAGAAAGCATATTTTTATGATTTTTTTGCGGCGACACGAGTAATATAATTCTATTAAATAGAATTACATATTATTGTACAACTATTGAAGTATCTCAGAAAAAATTTTCAATGAAAAATATTGATTAATAAGCCGGGTGACGTTGAATCTCCAGAGGCGCCTTGAAAAAAAATGGTTTTGCGGTGAACATTATAACCCGTTACCGGATCATGTGAAACAAAAAAATTGATATGCATTTTAAAGGTGATGTATTTCACGAGGTAATCAGGAAGAGTTTTTTTTTTGTTTTTTTTTTCTATTTATTGCAGCACTTGGAAGTGAAAAACGCAATTTTAGCTGAAAAAATCGCGCTTAATTTGTTATTAAAAAATTGAAGAAAAAAAAACTCCTGATTACCTGTTGATTTATGTGGAGAAGTAATGGTTAAATTTTCAAAAGGATCGGTTCAGTAGATTTTGAGTTCTAATGTTCACAAACTTCAAAAATGACGTTTTCGGGAAAATCGATTTAAAGTTTTTTATACGTGAAAATCAGGTATCACGGCCGGTCGTTTGAAACGCTGTAACTCCGTTAGTTTTACTCCGATTGACTTAAAATTTATACACAATATTCTCGACATATTGTTCATTCGGAAAAAAAATTAAAAAAAAATGCAAAAAAAATAATTTTAAACCCTACCCCCCCCTTAACTAGAGCTTGAACTTTTCCGTGTATCCGGATACCCGAGTAATTCGGGTTTCACGGATCCGACGCTTCAAATCCGTATATCTCGATAACTCGATAATATCCGGGTAATAACGGATTCGGGTATGTGGATTAGGGTGGCCCTTAATATGGGTAAAAAAAAAAAAATTGATCGCGCCGCCCTTCAAAGCGGTTCCGAATACTAAAAAAAAAACCTACGCGAAGCCCCAGCTATGTCCGTTAAGAGGAAGACGTGGCTGTAAGCATGAACTTAAATTTAAATATCAATTTTTCTTCGTGATTGGAGAAATTTTGATTTTTTTAATCTAGTTTATGTGTCAATTTTTTTGTAACTTTCCGAAGCTATTGTATATTGGTATTCGATATACAGATCAGATAATGTGGTCCTCCATACTAGATTTAATGAGTGTTTCAGGTCTGCCATCCTATTATTTTAGAACAACGGTTTGATTTAGCTGCTGTCGAACGTTTTTAATCATATCAAAATCAAACGTTAAATTTGCATCTTGTCAGAAAAATCTATTAAGTAAGAAGGATATACATTCACGATAAACCATTCACATCGAACTTATTATGAAAAAAATATTACGAAAAAAAATATTATGTTTTTTCCGAACAATCGGATGACTTGTGCGAATAAATAATTTCTTTGTTTTCAATAAAACGAACAAGCTCGCCAAGTTTAAAGTCCTGCCAAATTTGAAATGACCTTATGCATTTTTGCGAAAGTAATTTTCAAATATATTTTTTATCCACATCACTGGAAGTTTGATCTCAGTGAAATATTAATATGTTTGCATCTCAGCACACAAGGAATGTTTCTAACAAAATTGAAAAAAAAAAGAAACAATTCTGGCCGATCCGGAAGTTCGATGTGATGGTTTATCGTGAATTTATATCCTTCTTACTTGATAGATTTTTCTGACAAGATGCAAATTTAACGTTTGATTTTGATATGATTAAAAACGTTTGACAGCAGCTAAATCAAACCATTGTTCCAAAATAATAGGATGGCAGACCTGAACGCTCATCAAATCTAGTATGGAGGACCATATTATTTGATCTGTATATTGAATACCAATATACAGTAGCTTCGGAAAGTTAAAAAAAAAATTGACACATAAACTTGATTAAAAAAAAACAAAATTTCATCAATCACGAAGAAAAATTGATATTTAAATTTAAGTTCATGCTTACAGCCACGTCTTCCTCTTAACGGACATAGCTGGGGCTTCGGGTAGGTTTTTTTTTTAGTATTCGGAACCGCTTTGAAGGGCGGCGCGATCAATTTTTTTTTTTGACCCATATTAAGGGCCACCCTAATGCGGATAGTTTCGGGGTATCCGGGTACTCGGATAATAACGGATAATATTGGGCAATTAGCGGCCGATAATTGATGCCGAAAATGTTGAAAAAAATTGTTCAATTTACACAATTTGGGAGGCACGCGTAGATGTTGCCAAGAACAATGTTTGCGAAGTACATTTATGAGACGAATAATAAATCATTACCGGAAGATTGAGAAACCGGGATTATATCGGTGTTCATGTCCGATTTAGTTGACCATTTTTTATTTTTACCGACTGATATCAATATTAAACAAATTAGATTAACATTATAACGAAGATTCTTGGAAAGAATCTTGCAGGCGTATTTACTATTATTACCAAACTACTTCTTTACTGTAATTCACATCCGACAAAAACTACAATTTCAATAAAACATTCTTGTGTAGATTAAAAAAGCAATGACATAATCTTCTATACAATGTTAGGGAATCACATGATCATTTCATAAGAACTTAATCAACGTTGACCCGCACTATTTGCATCTTTAATATTATTTTTTCATCACGATTTATTATTATTTAATAAATATCCTTAGTTTCTCAAATGTATATTTGCTTTATGGGGGGTGTGTGCAGTTTTTATGAACTTTAGAGTTGGAGAGAAAATATAGAATGTGAAGAAGCGGACCTCGGCTATTCTTAATATGCGCAGGCAAGAAATTGTGATCGTAACAGCAGATTCTAAAAAATTGTGGGAGTCACATGTGAAATGTTTTTCCGAGTAAATACACAATTGTTATAAATTGGAAAACCGTGACGTCTGATTCGTCAACACTAAGTTTTCATTTTTACCGTAGTTTTGCACAATTTCTTTGAACAGAGCAAATTTGATACAAGTTATTTTCAAATTTTTTTCAATGGTAACTATTAACGCCTTATATTTCGGCTTATTTGATGACCAGACTAATACAATATCATTATTTTTTTTATGCCGGCGGTCCCATTTGAGCCTGTACGCGAAAAATCGGGTAATTACCGGACATTATTCGTTATTACCCGGCTACCCGGTTACTCGAATACCCGGATACCCGGATATTCGGGTATTCGAATCTGAAGTGTTGGATCCGATTTCCGCGGATACCCGGATACCTTCGGGTATCCGGCTAACCCGGATAAAAGTAACAGCCCTAATGTTAACGCGACACTGTTTTTGTTCGAAATTGAGCGTTTTTGGCACGAATTTCGCGGCGACCGGTCTCATGCCCAAATCATTGGTAAAAATCGAATAGCACGAGCCAATCGATATGTTTAGTTCCTCGGCAACTTCACTAACGGTGATTTGACGATTGGCCAATATTATTTTCTTCGCTTAATCAATGTTTTCGTCTGTTGTTGATGTGCTCGGGCGTCCGGAACGCATTTCGTTGTTGGCATCTTCCCGGCCCTCTGAGAACGTTTTGTACCACCAATAAACGTTGCCATGGTCCAAGGTAGCTTCACCATATGCCACAGTAAACATTCGGAATGCGTCCGCGCACTTAGTTTTCTTGTTCACACAAAATTTTATACAGATTCTTTGATCCATTTTTTGGAACAGGTAAAAATCGAAGACAATCCAAAACACGTCTGACCAAAACAGCTGTCAACAATTAACAAAACATTCAAAATGGCCGATTTTTTTAGCATAAGTGAGGGACACGAGTACCAACCTAACGCCACAAGAAAAAAATCGAAAATCGAATATACGTAGCCCGCGGAAATTCAAAATTCGCGATACTTTTTGAACAGACCTCGTATGTCGTTCGGTTTAGGTCTAGTATTAATTGACATCACGTTACTATTGTTGAAACTTGTGTAACAATTTTCTCAAATATTTGTAATCGATTCGTCAATTTAACATATTTTATCGTATAGTTTGGAATTATTACCAGTGATCGATGCACGGGCTCCGGTACGAGTGTATTGATACTAAGAGTTAAACAGAGAGGGTGACTACGTTGGACCACGCAGCTCGGTAGCCACTGAGTTACTGGTCCAATCTTATTCCCACTGCCCGCTCTACTACCGCCGTTTACTTCGACTATTCGCGCCCTATAGCTGCAACTTATTCCCTCAAAACTAACCATATCCCACCGTTTTTCCCATCGTCATAACGAATAACAACAAACGCACGTGTGCTTTGCTGTCTTCGAGAACGGATGAACCAGTGTCGCCCCTTCTTCGTCGTTTCTTGAGATTCGGCAGAATGACACATATATGTTTCCTGGGGAATGGGGGGCCCCATGCGGCGAAGCAGTTACACGAAATGTCCTGAGAAACGCACCCTATTTGTCTTTGGAATAACATCCCGTACGGATCAAATCGTCTTTTCGTAATGGGTCTTTCTCGTTACTTTGAACAAAATCATTCCTTATTCATGTCTTTTCAACAATTTGTTTGTCATTAATCATTTTATTCGAGTGACCGTCAACAGTGGTCGCGCGTTAGGCGGCCGCAGCTTTGGCTGTGGCCGCTACTTCGATAGACCGTAGCTGAGACATCTGCAAGCGAAATGGAAGTTAAGTTAGCTTAGCGAAGCGCGGGTAAGGAGCGATAGGAAGAAAAATGGAAAAAATAGAATTGGCAAGGGTTACACGTAAAAACTAGGAAAGGTATACGTTGGGACAAATGAAAAAAATATATAATCTGTTATAAAATCGATTTTAACGATTTTTCAGTATTACTCGAAGTTTCGAATAAAAATTGCAACAAGAAATACGGAACATCGTACAAAGTTTTGCACCTTTTGGTGTCGGGATGTTTTTGTGTCTTTCGACACCAGTATTTTTGTGTTACATCCCGGTATTTTCGGACATGTATTTTTTTTTTTGCAATGCCATATAAAATTTCCTACATTATCCCCACATCTATTTCTTATATTTTAACATTGTTTTATATTCCCTTTATTTATTCTTATATTTCGCACAATCGCTCGTTTAGAACGTAAAATATCGCGTTCCGCTCTCGTGATGCGGAATGATAGCCACAACAACGAAAATGCAACCGCTGATTCGTACGTCGTCGCCTCGCTCGAATTACTCGGCGATGCCACGATGTACGATCACGAGAGTTGGCCTCGGGAACGGGGAATTCAGTCGACACAGTCGAATGAGGGATTTTATTTTGCACGCGGTATAGTAATGAGATCCCTCGGAAAAACCCCAAGAAATGTCTACTTCCTTGTGCTCGCGAGAGTGAAGATGACTCTCCCGAGACAACGGAGGAGCGAGTCTTAGACAAAACTCTAAAGAGTAAACTTGAGTATTTGGACTCTGGGATTCTCGGCTTCCTCCCTGCGCCGTGCTGTCTTTCTTCATCCGCGTGTAGACGGGGTTGGTTTCACATAGTGGGTACTTGTGTCGGGAGAACCCGTTTTAGTAATTCTTGTCATCATTAATATTCAAACATTTAGTGACAGTGTAACTGTTTTATATGAACTTTCGCTAACATTTAATTGACTGTGTTGTGAGGTGATACCGTGGGTCTAGCGATAATACTTCGCGGAACTCAGTGTCGTTCCTTGATCCCGTTCCTGCATCTGTAAGCCTGAGGCCCTTTAGCCGTCAGCGAGAAGCGCCGTCGGATAAATCCGGGAGGACTTAAGGGAAGGGTAAGGGTTTCAGCGTAAAAAAAACACTTTTTTTGCGATTTTTTTTCTCAAATATGGATTGAGCAATTGTATTCGAACCTTCTGTACATTATTGAGCATACTTTTGACAATGTTGCGTAATTTTTTCATGCAGAAATATTGAAGCATAAGCCCGTAACGGAGCTTCCCCCAGAACGTCTTGAGAAAAAAAACAATTTGCGGTGTTCACTATAACTCGGCCGGAAATTATCTGAAAATGAAAAACCATGAAAATTTAGTCAAATTATAATCAAATCTTCCCCCCAACGTTCTCTGATAATTTTTTTTTTCATTAAAAAATTTTTGCCAGCCATCTAAAGTGTGAACTGTTATTTTCCACGAAAAATTCCATTTTGTGGGTGGGAAACACCCTTAATGTAAAAAAAAAAAAATTTAACTAAACGTTGGGGGGAGGTATTTTATATGTAGAAAATGTGTACAAAGTTTGAAATTAATCGGTCGAGTAGTTTTTAAATGGCAGTGAACACGGACTTTGAAAAAGTAGTTTTGAGAAAAACGCGTCTAAAGTTTATGAAGTAAAAAAGTGAAGAAAAAATCTTTTTTTTTCCAACTTACACAGAATCATCGATTCCAGCTTCATACAGCAGAGTTCCCGCGGCATTGTCCATGTCTTCAGCCTCTTTTCCCTCAAGTCTTCGTTTTATTCTGGCTTCTTTGCTCCGCTGCTCAGCTTGAATCCCGGCCCTGTCAATGCGATTGCTGCCCGTGAATGATGCATAATCATGAGCGCTTGGGCCGACGCTGACGTTCATGTCAGACAGAAAAGTTATAAAAGCACCAGCACCTTCATTGAAAGTGAATGCAGCAACATAAGATGCAAATTCAACAATTTGTCTGCTGCCAGATAATTTTTTCGGTGCAATTCTCCAAATCAGCTGGTTCAAACTTTCGTTGGCATTTTGGAGTAAAGCCTCCGAGACACCTTTCTAGAAGTTCATCTTTACTCAAATCTTTATAAATCGGTTTGATCGCTTCTATGACATCTTGTGGAAGTGGAGTGTAGTCATGTTTGAAATTTTCCACTCCTGTTGTGGCCAAAGCTTTTTGATATGAACACCACGAGTTCTCACCGCTTATGCACTTATGGTGTTGAGGGTTATCGTCTGTTGACTGCTGGTGGTAGAACGTTGCTCAGATTGCATTTTTCATTCCTTCCAGCGAATCACAATTATGTCTGATTGCTGCTCCGTAGTATCGACTCAAATTATCAATGACTTTTCCAGTGAGCTTTTCTTTGCCGCCGAGTAACTTACTTTGCCGTGTTTTACCAGCATTTTTTCCGGTTTTTACAACTTTATTTTCTACAGTTTTATTTACTAGATCACGTAGACGTTTACCCGTTTGATGGTTGAGAAAACAAGCAAAAAAATCGATGATTCTGTAATGTTTTTCAACGTCTTCTGGTACACTTGCATTGGTATTTAGTTTGATTCTCTTCGATGACGCACTTTTTGTCGTAGCCTCATCTTTAATTATTTTATTCGGATCAAACCGTTTTTTTGATCTACACAAATAAGTCCTTCCACTTTGTCGGTCTTCTCTCGAAACTTTGCTTACTCTCGGCATTTTTGTACAGGCAATTTTTTAGATGATTATAAAATGGCAAGCGCACGGTCGAACGTCTAACGACAAACTGACGCTCGTTTCTTCTTTTAAAATATTGTAGTGTATAGTATACACTATATACTATATACACAATAGCAATGAATAAACTGTATACCTGTTCGACTTAATAACTTCAAGAATATTGCTTAGATCGGTTTAAAATTTTAAGGACATATTCTTGAAATGTTAAACAATAAGATAAGACAAAAAAAAATTCGATTTTTCGAAAGTGAAAACCCTTACCCCGCCGTTAGGAGAGTTACCGTGGTGAGTGTGCGTGTGTGGAACGTAACCATTGTTAAATAGAACCGCATTTCATTGCGTAGTTTTACGTTGAACATTAGTATTACCTTTTTTTACCCTCTTTACTAAATAATAATAATAGCTACTAGTACTACGATAGTTCCGGTTTTAAAATGATGTCCTTGAACTCTCCTCCGTCTCACAAGTCAGGGAACGAGCCCGTACGGGACGAGGCGAGACAACCCCAAAATAAAATAATTTGGTAAGCAGCGGAAAAATTATATCTCGCGTTACATTCGCACGTAACATTTGTATTGAAAAAAATATAAGGAAATAGCGGGAGTTAAATGTCCTAAATTTGTGCAAAGTTTGCAATAAATCGGTCAATTCGTTTTCGAGAAACATCAAGTGAAGTTTCGTAGACTATCAGACATATAAACACGAGGACATTTTTTTGTACATGGAATTTTTCCCCGTTCGAGCACATTTTAAACACATTGACATTACAAATTCGACAATTTTTCTTTGCTCGAAAAAGCTTTCTCCAAGAGTCAGAAAAATGGTGTAAAATAAATTATTCGTGTAGCACGTTTTTTTATTCACCCTCGGAATAAGATATTGCTTCTGCTCGTTCGACGAAATCTTTGAATATTCTTAGGGATTCTTCGTACTTGTACTTTTGTACATTCGCGTCCAGAAACAAGTCGATCGAAGTATCGGGATTTTCGACCGTATCGACAATATCGTGCAACGTAGGCACGGCGTTTACGTCAAATTCGTCGACGTTCATCGGATCGAAGGGAGTGCACAGCTTGTGAGTCGTGGGGTGCGGCGAGAACGGGGATTTCAAGAGATGACCCAGTCCCACGGTAACTTCAGAATCTAATCTTGGATACGTGTAATAAAGGACAATTTCCTCGAGTAAATACGGACGTACTTCCCATTCCTTGGAGCGCTGAAAAAAATTGCCAAAAATATGATTCAAAGGTTTTCAATTTCAATGAAAAAGTTGAAATACAGTGGAGTCCAACGACAATTAGATTCAATGAAAATTGAGAAAAGGACACGAGTTTTACGTGTCACATCTGTCAAATTTTCAGGTCCATTGACCTCAAAATTAATTCTGTCATGTAACGTTCAACGGTGCACGGCTACGTCCTAACGTACGGACCTAATGGATATTCGACGAGTGTTTCTATGCGTTTCGTTCAATAATTTGTCATTACACTTCACATATCGAGACGAATCGTTAATTGGATGAGATCTTTCGCCGCAGTTCCCGCTGCATGTCTGTTCCATGTGCCTTCGAGATGTAACAATTCTGATACATTATTGATCTCATAAAATCTAATTTTCATTGGCAATAAGTATCCTCAAAATCTACAGTAATATTACATACCGCTTTCTTCTGGGATTCCCAGTACCGAAAAAATGCGGTCCATCTCTCGATGCTCGTTGCTTGCTCCTCAAACAATTGCCTCGCATTATCACGACAAAAGCCCCTCGGAATTAACGACAGAAATTGTTTAACACATTCAGCGGTACCCAAGATGTTTTGATCTCTCACGCACATTGATTCGAACTCGAGCATAGCGATCTCGTACGAGCGTCTGTAAAATTAGAAAAAAAAAGATATCCGGTTGGAAAATCATTATAATCGTTTCGGTAAACGGGTGGTATAGACATTTAACATACGAGGGGGGACCCAAAAAAAAACGGGAATTTCGTCATAATTTCTTTATTTTTTAATATTTTTACACCAAATTTTCATCACCTTCAAAGTATTCTCCTTTGACCACAACGCACCTCTGCAAACGATCCTTCCAATGTTCGAAACACTTTTTAAATTCACTTATCGGGATGTTCTTTAGGCCTTCCAGCGATTTTTGTTTCACCTCCTCCACAGTGGCAAAATGCTCGATTGCTGCTTTGTTTCGGGGTCGTATCCGTAGCACCACGATTCATCACCAGTAATCACCTTGGAAAAAAGTTCAGGGTCTTCTTCGAGTGGGATTTGAAGTTGAAAACATACCTGAAGTCGACGCTCCCTTTGCTCGTCTGTGAGAAGGCGAGGGACAAATTTCACTGCAACTCTGCTCATGTGCAAATCTTTTGATAAAATCCTCTGAATTGAACTCCATGATATCCCAGACATCTCACAGAGTTGATCAATGGTTCGGCGACGGTCTTCGCGAATGAGAACATTTATTTTGTCGACGTTTTCGTCACTTCTTGACGTTGAGGGGCGTCCCGAACGGGGTTGGTCTTCAATTGACATTTCTCCATTTTAAAAACGTGAAAACCACTCGTAGACTCTGGTTTTACTTAGTGCAGCATCTCCATAAGCAGTCTTAAGGGCGGGGTAAGGGTTTTCACTTTCGAAAAATCGAATTTTTTTCTTTTGTCTTATCTTATTGTTTAACATTTCAAGAATATGTCCTTAAAATTTTAAACCGATCTAAGCAATATTCTTGAAGTTATTGTCTTATTAATCTCCTGGCCTTTAACGCTATACCTCTAACAGCTGCGGGCGGTCGGGCTAGCAGTGCACTTTAGACGCGTTTTTCTCAAAACGACTTTTTCAAAGTCCGTGTTCACTGCCATTTAAAAACTACTTGACCGATTCATTTCAAACTTTGTACACATTTTCTACATATAAAAAACCTCCCCCCAACGTTTAGTAAAAAATTTTTTTTTTTACTTCAAGGGTGTTTCCCACCCACAAAACGGCGGAATTTTTCGTGGAAAATAACAGTTCACACTTTGGATGGCCGGCAAAAATTTTTGAATGAAAAAAAAATTTATCAGAGAACGTTGGGGGGAAGATTTGATTATAATTTGACTAAATTTTCATGGTTTTTCATTTTCAGATAATGTCCGGCCGAGTTATAGTGAACACCGAAAATTCTTTTTTTTCCAAGACGTTCTGGGGGAAGCTCCGTTATGGGCTTATGCTTCAATATTTCTGCATGAAAAAATTACGCAACATTGTCAAAAGTATGCTCAATAATGTGCAAAAGGTTCGAATAAAATTGCTCAAAAAGGTTGAAAAAAAATCGCAAAAACAGTGTTTTTTTTAACGCTGAAACCCTTACCCCTCCTTTAAGCATTACAGTAGTTTCCGCGGCCGATTTCCCCAACAGGAAACAAAATTTTACAGCCGCGCGTTGCTCTCGACAAACGGCCGTCACGTTTTCGCCGAAATGGAAAAAGTTGTTTCACTACAAAAATTCCCACGGGTGAACCGATGCACTCACGGCGACAGAACTTCGCACACTAACTCAGGAGACGTGTCCCCAACGGACACCTGGTCGAGCAATGGGTTCCCCCACTCTCCCTCCCCGCCGCAGCGCAATTCCCGGTTTTTTTGGGTCCCCCCTCGTATACCTCGAAGTTTTATACGTGTTTATACTGTCCAATTAGAATTACGTAGATATTCTAAAATGACCGACAGCAGTGGACGCGCGGTCCGCAGCTTCGGCGATCTCCCATGTTGAGCAATATTGGATGCGATCAGTACTGGGATCGGTGATCGCTTAGCCATGCACTGGCTTGCACGCCGACTAATGAGCGGGAAGTAGTTTTTCTGAGTTTCTGATGGTAAATACAAGCGAACCTCATTCAAAAGAAAAGCCGTCTGTATCGACACAGGTTTTCCGCAGTTTCCCTGTGTCCATGGCAAATGTGATACAATGTAACTAAGACGTCTGCGGGCACAATGGAAATTAAGTTAGCTTAGCGAAGTGTGGGTAAGGAGTGATAGGAGAAAAAATGGAAAAAAAATGGAATTGGGAAAGGGTCATACGTAAAAACCCGAACGGGTATACGTTGAAACACAGACAAAAAAAAGTATTATAAAAATATTCTCACCTGATATGATAATGCAAGCTTTTGGAACCCAGATCAATTCTTTTGCCAAACTCTGTGTCCAGCCTGTAGAACTCTGTTATATGTTTTCGGGCTTTGGATGATAATTGTCGGGCATCGCGATCGCAGACCCAACAGTGAATGCCTCTGCGGCCAGAAAATACCCACAGAATGAGCTGCCAACCAAAGTCGTCTGTGAATCCAGATAACATATAATCGGAAAATTGACCATTTTTTTTTTTAATTTTTATAACAAAAATGCCGATATTGGATGATGCGATTACCTCGGAAACTGGTGTCTAAAATTTTACAAGCTATCGCCGCAAACTTCCAGCATTTCGGACAAATATTGGCGTCGGTGCAGCAATTTCTCACGTTGTTGTAATCGCTCAAATCGATGTCAAAAACAAGTTCTCTCTCAATGGGCTTCACAGTGATAATAGAATCATGTGCCCCGGGACTTTTGAATTTAATTTCAATTATTTATTAGTTTTTCCTTGCTCAATGGCAATTTGAGCGTAAAAAAGTGCCTACCTGGTGTTGTAACAGGCGCCTATGTCAATTTTTAGCGGAGCATGTTCCCTACAATGCTGCTCCATTTCCCTACAATTATTGAACGAAATATTGCGGTTCATGGTATCATCCTGTACGAGAGTATAGGCAAATTCTCGACAGTAGAATTTTCCTACTGAAAGATTAAATATCTACGGATAATAGATAATACGTTTTATTATCATTAAGGGCGGGCTAAGGGTTTTCACTTTCGAAAAATCGAATTTTTTTTTGTCTTATCTTATTGTTTAACATTTCAAGAATATGTCCTTAAAATTTTTAACCGATCTAAGCAATATTCTTGAAGTTGTTGTCTTATTAATCTCCTGACCTTTAACGCCATACCTCTAACAGCAACGGGCGGTCGGGGTTTGATTTAGCTGCTGTCAAACGTTTTTAATCATATCAAAATCAAACGTTAAATTTGCATCTTGTCAGAAAAATCTATTGAGTAAGAAGTATATAAATTCACGATAAACCATTCACATCGAACTTATTATGAAAAAAATATTACGAAAAAAATATTATGTTTTTTCCGACCAATTGGATGACTTGTGCGAATAAATAATTTCTTTGTTTTCAATAAAACGAACAAGCTCGCCAAGTTTAAAATCCTGCCAAATTTAAAATGTCCTTATGCATTTTTGCGAAAGTAATTTTCAAATATATTTTTTATCCACATCACTGGAAGTCTGATCTCAGTGAAATATTAATATGTTTGCATCACAGCACACAAGGAATATTTCTAACAAAATTGAAAAAAAAAAACAATTCTAGCCAATCCGGAAGTTCGAAGTGAATGGTTTATCGTGAATTTATATCCTTCTTACTTGATAGATTTTTCTGACAAGATGCAAATTTAACATTTGATTTTGATATGATTAAAAACGTTTGACAGCAGCTAAATCAAACCATTGTTCCAAAATAATAGGACGGCAGACCTGAACGCTCATCAAATCTAGTATGGAGGACCATATTATTTGATCTGTATATTGAATACCAATATACAATAGCCTTCGGAAAGTTAAAAAAAAAATTGACACATAAACTTGATTAAAAAAATCAAAATTTCTCCAATCATGAAGAAAAATTGATATTTAAATTTAAGTTCATGCTTACAGCCACGTCTTCCTCTTAACGGACATAGCTGGGGCTTCGCGTAGGTTTTTTTTTTGGTATTCGGAACCGCTTTGAAGGGCGGCGCGACCAATTTTTTTTTGACCCATATTAAGGGCCACCCTAGTGTATACTATACACTACAATATTTTAAAAGAAGAAACGAGCGAAGAAAGGAGCTGGAATCAATGATTCTGTGTAAGTTGGAAAAAAAAAATGTTTTCTTCACTTTTTTACTTCATAAACTTTAGACGCGTTATTCTCAAAACTACTTTTTCAAAGTCCGTGTTCACTGCCATTCAAAAACTACTTGACCGATTCATTTCAAACTTTGTACACATTTTCTACATATAAAATACCTCCCCCCAACGTTTAGTAAAATTTTTTTTTTTTACATTAAGTATGTTTCCCACCCACAAAATGGCGGAATTTTTCGTGGAAAATAACAGTTCACACTTTGGACGGCCGCCAAAAATTTTTAAATGAAAAAAAAAATTATCATAGAACGTTGGGGGGAAGATTTGATTATAATTTGACTAAATTTTCATGGTTTTCGAAAAAAAGGTTCGAATAAAATTGCTCAATCCATATTTGAGAAAAAAAATCGCAAATAAAGTGTTTTTTTTTTACGCTGAAACCCTTACCCCTCCCTTAATTTATGAAAAACTTTGACACAAAAGTGATTCTTACACCGTCCATAGTTTAGCAAGCGATACATTTGCTCACAGGGAAAGAAATTTTCGTAATACGTTCCGAGGAGATCCGTGAGACGAATTTGATCTTCGGTAAGTTCCTTTGGCTCATCCAAGAGCCCAAAACTTCTCGGATCATCTGTCATTATCAGCCAAAAAAAATTTCAGACTTTAGGTATTATTTTCGATTAGACGCTTGGAAATCGGTTCGGTTCAGCACGATAGTTATTTTTCACCTTTCTGGAACACGTTATCAGGGTTCTCCTCGAATTCGTCGAGTTCACACATCATTTCATATTCAGGATCATTAGGGCGGTGTTCGGTTCTCGAATACATCCTTGGCACTCTCGTTGGTGGGCGTGTGACCTTGGTTTAGAAACGAGCAATTAAAAATCATTCCGTGCTAAGTTGAATCAGGAAAATCTCAATTTTTGTCCTTATCCACGCTAGTTTCGTTACAAGATGTTACATAAATTTCCAAATCAAGAATCTCTGCGCTAGAAGAATAATGGGAAAAAGTGTTGGCTACTGTTTTCAAAATGATAAGAAGAAACGTCATTTTGCTTCCTCACGCCGCGATCTATGTGATAATATAGAGACATTTTGTTCGACGGTGCTAAAAAATATCTGGAAGATTAAACAATAAAATTTTCTTAAATGCCCAGATCCGTTGTACCTCTGCGTGTGGATACTATTGCGTTTATGCGTAAAGAATAACACATAAATCGCCACGTTGCTTCCGGATCCCTCTGTGAAGAATGGTGAATCTTGAGCCACCTGTTTGTGGATTCGTATATTTTAGTGGAACATGGATTACATTTAGATGGCTAAAGTGTATTTCAACAAATAAAATGATCCGTCGAAAATAAAAACAGTACCAATTGTGTTTGCGTTACTTTGAAACAGGATGAAAAATTGAAGCGTGCGCATTGGCTTGCTCATAATCTTCAAAGATTAACAAAATGTTCTTAGGTGCGCGACCAAGTGGTTTTCTCAATTTTTACTGCTTCATAGAGGTTCGTTATCCTGCGAAAATTAGGAGGAAGAATTGTGAAAGATTTGATAAGTTTCATGTTTTTGCGTCTCTCAGTGATTCGTAAAATTTTTTATTTCATTCAATCTAAACAATCGTTATTGTTCCTCACCAAATTCAATGCCAACTTCCCGTTCCTCTGGCCAATTTGTATAGTATTTGTATTTCTTTGTATTTTCTCTGCGTGCCGCGTTAAACTGAGCACGTTTGTTTGTTTTTCTTCCCGTAGGCACGTGTCCTCTGCGAGTATTTTGCCGGCCACTGCCGGTCACTGATTTTCCGTTCTTCGCACTCTCAGCCCTTGTGTTGTCGCTAGTCGCGTGGTAGCAACTTGAGAAAAGTAAATTTCTTCTTTTGCCGACTCTACCGTACCGACAGCACGACGCGAGGTACACGCAAGACACTAAACGAGTACTCTTTTTATTTTATTCTATTTACGTTAAAACAATTTCTTTACATTTTGTATTGTTTTGATTTCGTTTACATTTAGTATTTCGACTATGTTTTGATGATTTTGAATTTCGAACGCTAACTCAAATAAATAATCAGTGTAAGTATGAAAACTTGGCAACACGTGCTTTGGATATTACTAATTTGTTTTCGAACTTTTTGAAAAGATAGGTACAATTAATTTGATGTTGTAAATATACTTATCTCCAATTTTTGTACAACATTATTGGTGTTTTTGGGGGATATTGTTATTGTTCCAGAAGCCAAATTCTTTCGCTCACAATTCTGTCTCTACACGCTCGTTGCGTTGTTCAAACGCGCAAGCGCTGAGAACATAAAACCATTGTTTCTCCCTGCATTACCAGCGGTCAGAGGTCGGCTGTGTTTCACCCTATCGGGGTGTGGAAACTCCCATACAAAAACCACGGCTCCATTATTAGTTCCCGTGAGGGGGACGCTACAGAGAGTGCGCCACTATCGACGCACAGCTAGCGCCGACCTACATAGTAGGAGCGAAAAGTAGAACTAGATCTTGGCGAGCTTTTTACCCGTTGTTACCGACTTACTCACAAGGTGACCTTCCCGATTTGTTATCACCGATTTCGCTAGAATTTATAGGGTATGTCGAGGTTGACGAGGAGTGAAAGTGACCCAAGTGGGAGGACCAGATGGGCAATATTTAAGAAAATAAAAATTTTGCAAATTCAACAATACATAAGAAGTTTTTGTAACACAATTTTCAATCACCGGTTGGCGCAATCGGCAGAAGCTCGAGTTCATAGTTTGAGGGTCGTAGGGTTCGTTTTCCTATATGAAGACTTTTTTTTCTTTCCAATCTTCTGTTTAAATTTTACGTTACTCGCACCACAAATATATTTAAATTTGTTGCGACCCGACGGAAGAGACGTCAGCTTCGATAATGTAAATCAAATTTTATAATACAAATGACATATGATTCACTTAATGTAAATGAATGTAAATATATATCTGTATATATACATATATCTGTATATATACATATATAAATGATTTGCAAATAAATTATTGGAATAACTTTTTGTCATTTCATGAAATATCTGTTTTTGATCTACTATACCGACCGACTTTTTATTTTCATGCCCACACTCATCATTCAAATAGCGCGCCGCAGCAGGATGTACATCTTTTTAGTTCCGACTAGGGGGACACTACATAGATAGCGCTACAAACAGCGGCTGCGCTTCTTAACATGGGAGTTTCCACACCCTTGTTTCGCCCTATCTTCTCGCAGTTTCGCGAATCCGCGGACATTTAGTTCTTAGGTTAGGTTGGACCAAAAACGAAACGAGTAAGAACGAGTTAAACATAAACAAAAGAATTAACAAGATGAATTCGAACGCGACCGGTGACTTAATGCTCGAAGACATTAATACCGGCGAGAAATTTGTTCTCGATCAAAAGGAGCCCGCGGTTTGTATTTCTCATACTTACGGATTTTATTTCACAACCATATAAACAATGCATCAATTAAAACATTTTTCGTTGACGATTTCACGATATATTTAATCTGGCGATTCTTTTTTTATTGTCACATTCTCATACTTTCGATTGTTTCCCACTTGCAACGATGCTTTTCAATATTTTCACTTTAATTTCTTAGTTCATTTTTTGTATTTTATCATTATAATCGCGAATCTTTGTTTGTTGGTGAACCATCATTGGTTTTAGTAATTACAGATTGGTTAACGAATAAATAATCAGGGTTTGAGAAGAGAATTTTAGGGGGATGCTAAATTTGTACCCTGAATGAGAAAATTGAAAAGACCGTCGATCGTTCGTGATTCGTCCGATCCAATTGATATCATCGATACATTTTATTTCTTTGATCATCGACGATGAACCTTGATGAATCTTGAATCGCTCGTTTCTCAAATGTCTAGAACAATTGTTGATAGTTTACTGTAAAAGATCAAACTGTACTTTGCTGATATAAACGATTTTGTTTTTTTTTTTTTTTTTTTTTTCTTAAAGAAATATTACCGATTCTTTATCTACAGTTATTTTTTCAGTACTCGTGCGGAAGAAAGGAAACAAACAGAATAGTCACACAAAGTATTGTATCGTCCAGAGAACATTGCATTTTTCTTCGTGCCTGTAATCAACTCCATGTGATAGATAGCGGAGTGAGTATCCTCATTCGTTATCATAACGCTAGAAAGATCATTTGTCTTTCTAAGATTCCTTTCATTAAAATAAAACAATTATAATACTTTAAGGGAGGGGTAAGGGTTTTAGCGTAAAAAAAAACACTTTTTTTGCGATTTTTTTTCTCAAATATGGATTGAGCAATTTTATTCGAACCTTTTGTACATTATTGAGCATACTTTTGACAATGTTGCGTAATTTTTTCATGCAGAAATATTGAAGCATAAGCCCGTAACGGAGCTTCCCCCAGAACGTCTTGGAAAAAAAAAACAATTTGCGGTGTTCACTATAACTCGGCCGGAAATTATCTGAAAATGAAAAACCATGAAAATTTAGTCAAATTATAATCAAATCTTCCCCCCAACGTTCTCTGATAATTTTTTTTTTCCATTTAAAAATTTTTGGCGGCCATCCAAAGTGTGAACTGTTATTTTCCACGAAAAATTCCGCCATTTTGTGGGTGGGAAACACCCTTAATGTAAAAAAAAAAAAATTTTACTAAACGTTGGGGGGAGGTATTTTATATGTAGAAAATGTGTACAAAGCTTGAAATGAATCGGTCAAGCAGTTTTTAAATGGCAGTGAACACAGACTTTGAAAAAGTAGTTTTGAGAAAAACGCGTCTAAAGTTTGTGAAGTAAAAAAGTGAAGAAAGTTTTTTTTTTTTCCAACTTACACAGAATCATCGATTCCAGCTCCTTTCTTCGCTCGTTTCTTCTTTTAAAATATTGTAGTGTATAGTATACACTATATACTATATACACAATAGCAATGAATAAACTGTATACCTGTTCGACAGCTGCACTGCTAGCCCGACCGCCCGCAGCTGTTAGAGGTATAGCGTTAAAGGTCAGGAGATTAATAAGACAATAACTTCAAGAATATTGCTTAGATCGGTTTAAAATTTTAAGGACATATTCTTGAAATGTTAAACAATAAGATAAGACAAAAAAAAAATTCGTTTTTTCGAAAGTGAAAACCCTTACCCCGCCCTTAAGGTCGTAGACTGGTAACTTCAGCCGATTTTCATGTCTTTTTTGGAGGGCGTTTTTTTTGTAGGAAAATAATATGAATCGTTTTGGATATTTAGGATGTTTTTATTTACATATTAAAGATACAAAAAAAAATTTCTTGAAAAAATTTTATAGTTTATTATTATTATTATTATTGATCGAAGTTGGCACCTCGAAAAAAAAGCGCGCGGGTGGCCCCGGTGATTTTGGCTCTTGATGTTATCCGAAATAAAAAATTCTTGATAATTCTTAATCTATAGACATGTCATTCTGGTCGGAACTACTGAAGTTAAATTTCATGGATAAATAACAAAATGGCGGACTTTGGAGAAAAAAAACTTTTTTACAAAGTCAGCCATTTTATTGTTAACTTCGATCAATAATAATAATAAACTATTAAATTTTTTCAACAAAATTTTTTTTTGTATCTTTAATATGTAAATAAAAACATCCTAAATATCCAGAACGATTCATTTTTATTTTCCTACAAAAAAACGCCCTCGAATAAAGACATGAAAATCGGCTTAAGTTACCAGGCTACTACCTTAATTAAAAAAAATTTTTTTCCGCCCTGAGCACAATATTGGTACAGACAAAAGTTAATTTTTGTAATTTCTTTTGTTAAAATGAATAAGATTCTCATAGAGGGCTATTATACTCAAACGCTCTGTTCATCTTTTTTGTGTTGAGATGGAGTAATTATAGTATGTTTTTCTACGTTTAGAGCGCCAATGGGATTTATATCAATGGAGTGATCCAAGAACCCAAAGTTATGGTCACCCTTAAAGTCAACGATATCATTGGCCTGGGTTCAGCGGTAACGGTACCTTTTTCAAGGTCCGGTTCCTCAATCCCCACTGTCTATGTGTTAAAAGTATTTGAGGTAAATCGAAAATATTTATTACTACGTCAAAGTGATTATTTTATATGCGGCGCAAAGTTGCAGTTCTGTTTAAATTATAAAGAATTTAAGGTTATAATTAATTTGCCGTTGCGACTAATATCGAATGTGCATATTTGATAAGTACAGTTGATACACAATCGATGAGTGAATTATCGAGTTTTGTCTTTTTTTTTTTTTTTTTTAGCAAGAACCACTTGCCACCGAATCGGTAGATCCCCCTTCGGATGTTAGGCTACCGCCTCTTAATGGAACGGGAAAAAATACGACTGAAAATAAAAGAAGATTATCCACAGAGTCACAAGACTGTAATGTGCCTGCCAAAATTTGCAAAATCGAGGAAAAAATACTAATTCCCGTAATAGAGAACAAAAGACGAGAGGCCGGATGTTCGTCCAATTCTACAAAACATTGTAAAATTGAATCACAGATACACGACATCATCGATATTACAGGTAACCAAACTAGGTGGAAATTGAAACTGTTGTTTCATAGTAATTTTTATATATTTAGGAAAAATCACTCTGAGAAAAAGGAACCGTCGTGAATTCAGAGCAATTACGAGAACCAATGCACGCGTTTCAACTTGCTTCTTTTTTTCCAGTTTTTCAGCCATGGAGCTGACTGACCTAGGGGCTTTTAGATTTTGGTTCAAGTTTGGTACAATCGTTATTCGAAAAAGTTAGAATTCTAAACGATTTTAGAATTCTAATTTAGAATTCTAATTTAGAATTATAAACGATTTTAGAATTATAAACGATTTTAGAATGCTAAACGATTTTAGAATTCTAAGTTAGAATTCTAAACGATTTTAGAATTCTAAGTTAGAATTTAGTATTCTAAGTTCCAGAATTCTAAGGTAATCGTTTAGAATTCTAAATTAGAATTCTAAATTAGAATTCTAAATTAGAATTCTAAATTAGAATTCTAAACGATTACCTTAGAATTCTAAACTTAGAATTACTTAGAATTCTAAACTTAGAATTACTTAGAATTCGAAAACTTAGAATACTAAATTAGAATTCTAAACGATTTTACAATTCTAATTTAGAATTCTAAACGATTTTAGAATTCCAAGTTAGAATTCTAAAATCTAAACATTTTCATCGATTCTCGCAAAGTTCAACGTTAATCGTTCGTTAAAGGGCTCGAGTCACCAATATACTACCGAAAACGTCTATAATTTTTCGGAGACTTATGAATAACAAATTACATTGTTTCAGGAAGAAAGAATAGTTTTGTGCTTTATGGTAGAGTCCTTTAACTCTACTTCTCATTTTTACGCAATTAAAATTTTTTTACATTTTTAGAAAAAAAAAAAGAATCGTTCATCGTCACAAAGCTCCCTCCACGAGGTGGCAAAAGAATGAATAAACCAAAATCGTAATTTCTGGTGATTTCTTAGCGCAATTAATAACAGATACAATTTTTCTCTCTTTACAGATGAAAACAGTTCCGACAATGACAATATTGAAAAATCGCATAATTCAGAGAACGGTAAAAAAATAATTAAACAGCCAGATCGTTTACCGACCAGCACAAATTATACGAACGACGACGTGTCGTCCAGTTCGAACGATATTTCGCGATCGTTGCTAATGGACGACGATGCGAACGCAGCGGATGTTTCATCAACGAGCCATCATAGTCCCGAGACAAAAAAAAGCCTCGAAAGAGATAATAATCAGTGCCGTAAATCGGTTATAAGTATCGCGAAATCGTCAAAGCGGAAAAACGACGAAGAACTGCAATGTCAACCGGTAGTCGAGAAATTTGAATCGGATAAAGAGAGGCTGCCGAAACGAGGGCGACGCTGCAAAAAGAAATCATCCAGGGATACGATCCATCCGTGTTCGAAATATCCTATCGATAATAATTCGAAAAACGCCGATGGCGTTGATACAACCGCGAAACGTAAAGAGAAAATCGCGCGAAGGCGCGCTAACAGCGAGGAGTCTTCGTCGGCCGAGGACGAGGGAATCGCGAAGCGTGGGACTTCCCCGGAAAGACGAGACGAAAACTCGAGGGAACATTCCGACAATGATGAATCTCTGGATTTTTTGTTACCAGCATTGAACTTGGACGAATTAAACGTTGAGAATGAAATGCAGCGCGTGAAGGAAGAATCGGAAACCGACGAAGCGGGCGATTCGGTTCTCGTCCAGGCGAACGGTGATCAGTGGATCAAGTACGAACCCGAATTGGATATCGTCGACGTCGACGAGTCCGTCTACACGGATACCAGTGATTTGTTCGATTTTCCCGCTCCAACGCCATTGAGACTGAAACGCGTGAAGCAGGAGACGAAGACGCGATACTCGCAGATCGACGTGGTCACAGTGAGCGACGATGAGGATGGTGATTTTTTTCCGGCCTCACAGCTATTCGGCGACGAGTTGGAAGGGACCGTTAAACCCGATCCCTCGAACGAGGATAGCGGAGAAAATGATCGCGATGAGTTCGATAACGAGTCCAACGATTATCCGGACATCATTGTCCTTACGGACAGTGAGGACGAAATTGATTCGTGGTATAATCGTTTGAGGCTCAGTCGATCGAACGAAAATCTTGTTTCAATAAAGACGGAAGACGAGGCTCCCGGTCCACCGGAAGATTGGGAAGATTTCGATCTCGTGGACGATAATGAAGCGACCAATCGATGCTTCACCGGTAACAGAGACAAGAGTGAGGAACCGATTGTCGATAAAGGTAAAAGAAAAAAAAAGAAAGAACGGTCGAAGAGCGCGAAAATATGGGAAATGTTGGAAAAAGAGAGATTGCAAAAGTTGGAACGGGATAAATTGGAAATATTGGAAAAATTGAAAAATTTCGACGAGTCAGAAAAACGGGCTAAAGGGTCCAACGTGAGGAAAGTTTCGAACGAAGAAAGTAGCGGTAATAAGGAACGGGAGGATATATCACCGAAAAAGACTCGCAAGACAAAAAGCACAAAGCACGATAAAGGACGAAGTTCCGGCGAAGCTAAATCGGAGGATGGTAAATCGACTGAAAAGAATGTGGAAAAGTCTCGATCGGTTTCTACGGAAAAACCTCAATCGATTTCCATGGAAGCACTCGGATCGGTTTCTACGGAAAAACTCAAATCAATTCCTACAGAAAAATCAAGATCGTTTTCGTGGGAAGAGTCAGGATCGATTCCTACGGCTAAGACTGGCTCGATTTCTACGGAAAAATCAAAATCAATTCCTACGGAAAGATCTGTTTCTGCGGAAAAGTCCGGATCGATTTCTACGGAAAAATCCAAATTAATTTCGACGGAAAAATCCAAATCAATTTCTACGGAAAGATCACGATCGGTTTCCGCGGAAAAGTCAGGATCGATTGTTACGGAAAAGCTCGGAACGATTTCTGCGGAAAAATCCAAATTAATACCAACGGAAAAATCGCGATCTATTTGTACGGAAAAGTCAGGTTCCACGGAAAAGCCTGGATACATATCTGCGGACAAATCCAGAACAATTGCCGAAAAATCGAGATCAATTTCTACGGAAAAATCAAAATCAATTTTATCGGAGAAGCCTGGTGCGACTTCCGGTCAATTTTCGAGTTCGATTATCACGGAAAAATCGAGATCAATTTCAACGGAAAAATCGAGATCAAATATGTCCGAAAGTTCGTTAACAACTTCGATCGAACGTCCGGTTGTAGTGGCCACGAAGATCGATCAAGTGATGAGAGGTCAGCAGCTCGTTGAAGCGTCGTTTCTCGCGCAGGATGAGAAAAGAGGCGTTAGTCGCGGTATTAAAAAAGGCGAGAGGTCAACGGATCGGGAAGAGGCAACGACGAGTGGCGTTTCACAAAATTCTCGGATCAATGACCACGATGTTGAATCGACGAGCCCCGCGACGACGAAACAACCTTCCACAAACTCAACGACGAGAAAATCTCATATCAAATTAACGACGAAACAATCGGGTCCAAAATTATCGGCGAAGCAGACAAGGGAATTGGCTTTAAAGGCAAAACAGGAGGAAACATTACACATGAGAGAACAAAAGCGACGTCGTATGATAAACAAATGGGCGGATTGTCTTCCGCCGCGTAAGCATCAGGGTCCTTCGCTCACGCGCAAAGAGAAAGAGGAAATCAAGAACGATCGTAAGGAGAAGCTGAAGAGAATTGCCGACGAAAAGAAGAAGGCAGCGGAAAACAACGATGCCACAGAATTAAAGCGTCCGTCTATAAAAGCAATAGCCAAAATTACGGAAAAAACGCGCAATGATTTTCTGGTTAACGACATAGAGGATCGAATTGGCAGGCCGGCGGATATCGAGGATACGACTCTCGCGAACGGTGTCAAGTTGTCCGATGAAGTTAAACGCCGAGATACATTATTGGACGTGATTAATGATAATCTGACGAACGGCGAGACGTCGATGAAGAACTGTGATAATTCAACTAAAGGAACGAGAAGAAAGGACCAATCGTTGGATCTGGAAAATGTTAATCCCGCTAGTACCGACACTAACGTGGTCGTTGGTACGAGCAACGTTAAACCGTTATCGCATCAATTTAAAACTTCGTTGCTCATCGAACCGAGAAGTCAAGATCCGTGTTCGCGTACGACAAAAGAAAAATCAAAGTCCAAAACTATTTCCGCGAGACTTATCCAGAATCCGAAGGGTCCGTGTGAGGTCGAGCGCGTAGCCGGAAAATCACTAACGAACGATACGTCTGGAACATCGAATAACAGAAGGGATACGAGAACTACAGTAAGTCAATCTTCCATGAAATCCTTGTTAAAAAAAAATCCCCCGGGAATGACGACGTGCGAGGTACTTAAACGCGTATCCTTCGACGATTCAATGAAAAAGGTACGAGTCTACGAAATCGAGCCGGGAAATACTTTGAAAAAATGCCCGACGACCGACGCTCCGATGGGATCGAAGAAAACGTCGAACAAGAGGACAATGGATAAGACGGCCTGTCCGCAATTGGAACAATTTTTGTTACGGATCTTCGGCTGGAATCCCATTTGGTTGGAGGTGAGGCAAAACCCGTCGATTTTTTTTCATACACGGCTGACGGCCGTTTAAGGTAGTAGTCTGGTGACTTGAGGGAGGGGTAAGGGTTTCAGCGTTAAAAAAAACGCTTTTTTTGCGATTTTTTTTCTCAAATTTGGATTCAGCAATTTTATTCGAAGTTTTTGTACATTATTGAGCATACTTTTGACAATGTTGCGTAATTTTTTCATGCAGAAATATTGAAGCATAAGCCCGTAACGGAGCTTCCCCCGGAACGTCTTGGAAAAAAAAAATACAATTTGCGGTGTTCACTATAACTCGGCCGGAAATTATCTGAAAATGAAAAACCATGAAAATTTAGTCAAATTATAATCGAATCTTCCCCCCAACGATCTCTAATATTTTTTTTGGTCATTTAAAAATTTTTGGCGGCCATCCAAAGTGTGAACTGTTATTTTCCACGAAAAATTCCGCCATTTTGTGGGTGGCAAACACCCTTAATGTAAAAAAAAAAAAATTTTACTCAACGTTGGGGGGAGGTATTTTATATGTAGAAAATGTGTACAAAGTTTGAAATGAATCGGTCAAGTAGTTTTTAAATGGCAGTGAACACGGACTTTGAAAAAGTAGTTTTGAGAAAAACGCGTCTAAAGTGCACTGCTAGCCCGACAGCCCGCAACTGTTAGATGTATAGCGTTAAAGGCCAGGAGATTAATAAGACAATAACTTCAAGAATATTGCTTAGATCGTTTTAAAATTTTAAGGACATATTCTTGAAATGTAAAACAATAAGATAAGACAAAAAAAAATTCGATTTTTCGAAAGTGAAAACCCTTACCCCGCTCTTAAGCCGATTTTCATGTCTTTTTTGGAGGGCGTTTTTTTTGTAGGAAAATAAAAATGAATCGTTTTGGATATTTAGGATGTTTTTATTTACATATTAAAGATAGAAAAAAAAATTTTTTTGCAAAATTTTATAGTTTATTATTATTATTATTATTGATCGAAGTTGGCACCTCGAAAAAAAAAAGCGCGTGGCTTGGCCCCGGTGATTTTGGCTCTTGATGTTATCTGAAATGAAAAATTCTTGATAATTCTTAATCTATAGACATGTCATTCTGGTCGGAACTACTGAAGTAAAATTTCATGGATAAATAACAAAATGGCGGACTTTGGAAAAAAAAGTCCTTTTATTTTAGCAAAGAAGGGGTTGTAAAATAAAAAGTTAGGGGTGAAAAAATTTCTCGGTAGTTCCGACGAGAACTATAAGTGTGCAGAGTAGCCTGGTTAAAATTTGAAAGCAATCGGTTCGGTAGAAAAAAAAGTTAGGACCCGGGCTGCCAACTTCGAGGTGCCAACTTCGATCAATAATAATAATAATAATAAACTATTAAATTTGTTCAAACATTTTTTTTTTTGTATCTTTAATATGTAAATAAAAACATCCTAAATATCCAAAACGATTCATTTTTATTTTCCTACAAAAAAACGTCCTCCAAAAAAGACATGAAAATCGGCTTAAGTTACCAGACCACTACCTCAAAACGAACATTACATTTTTATTTTTAACTACGATCGGTTGTCAATTTTCATTGCAGGAACAAAAACATTGCGATATGCCGCCGCCCATTGTCGATTTAAAGACGCTCATACCTATGCTCACGAAGTATAACAGTTACGAGGTTTATTATAAAGTGACGGAACCTCTTTTGGCGCTCGAACTCTGGTACCAGATGTCGAGAGACGTCGACATTGGCGAAAAGAATTCCAAGTGCGTATAAACAATAATATGAAGAAAATTCAAATTTTACGTTCAACCGACAGCGGTAAGTACGCGATTGGCGTGCAACTCTGGCAGTCTCCCAATTAATCCCCTTCGGCGGTAGACAAGATTTCGCAGATCCTTTCCCGTTATTATTTTTATTTTGTTCCAGAATTCAATACCGGCTCTTCCGTTTATTTGTCATTTGTGTTTTAAATGAACTGTAAATTGTTCCAACGATAACGCAAGACGTTAAAAAAGGGGTCATGCTTTCATTTGTCATGTGTGTTTTAAATGGGCTGTAAATTGTTATTACAACGGTAACGCAAGACGTTACTTTGCTTTACCGTTGTAAAATGGGCGGTAAGTTGTTAATAAACAACTTACCGCCCATTTTAAACACAAATGACAAATGAAAGCATGACCCTTTTTTTAAGGCCTTGCTTTACCGTCTTATTAACAATTTGCAGCGCATTTAAAACGTAAATGACAAACGTCTGGCTTTCATTTGTCATTTGTGTCCTAAATGCGCTGTAAATATTTAATACAGCGGTAAAGCAAGGCGTTAAAAAATAGGGTCATGCTTTCATTTGTCATGTGTGTTTTAAATGCGCTGTAAAAAAAATTGAATATTAATATATAATTTGTATTACGTACTAGCCGAAATCGAGTCATGTGCTCGATCGTCAATAATTCGTTCAGCCTGCAAACGATACCCTCGAAGAACCTTCGCGTAACAACTCTGATGCTCGAAGTCGTTGTTACGAAGCGAGAAATGGATTTACAATTGCATCCGGTCTACGGCGATCTCATATTCTTCGAGTATGCCTCAAACTCAAGAGGGAAACAATCCTTTTCTACGGTATTTGCGTACGTGCAGAACGTTCGACGTACGGTCATAACGAACCTTACGTATTTCAATCGTGATTTGGGTAAGTATAACACGTGATCTTACGTTGCCGAAGCGATCTCATTGTAGAACGCGTTATTTAGTGGAATAAAACCGAAATTCATTCGTGTTTACAGTTAATTATGTGAAAGATGCTTACGCCCTATTGTCGTACGAGGTGATGACGAAGCCTCTTGATCATACGAACATACAGACAAATCGACCTCACAGAATGAGAAAGATATCGTATCTTCGTTCGAACATGCGAATGATCCAGTCACTTCAATATTTACCCATTTCGCCGTTACTCAATCACATTCTTCATCCCACCGTCGAGGATTACCAATTGCCAACGGTGAACAACGCGAATGCTTATACGCTAGTAACGAAGGTACAGTTGGTCTCACAAATTAAGAAGTAGAAAAAAATGGATGGTGCAGTTTTTTGTAGCCCCGCTCCCCAAATGCCAATAATGGTGCACAAAAATTGGTGACAAGTACAATTACAACGGTACATTAATTGTACCTAACATTTTTTTAAATTGCGAAATGAATTAATAATATCCAAAGCACGCGTTGCCAAGTACATACAGTTTCCTAATTGAACATCGTAACTTTTTTAATACTTACGCTGATTATTTATTTACGTCAGCGGTCGAAATTCAAAACCATCGAAACATATTCGATGTATAAAATGTAAATAAAATCAAAACAATAAAGAATGTAAACAATTTTTTTTTACCATAAAAAGAATTTAAAAAAATAAAATAAAGAGTACTTGTACAGTTTAGTTCTTTAACTGCCCATGTAATTCAGCGTGTCTTCACCTTTAGTTACATACTATAAAATGTTTTGAATAATACATAGATGGTCGGAAAAATCAAACTCGACGAGTACTCTTCATTTTTTTTTATTCTGTTTACGTTAAAAAAATTTGTTTACATTTTGAATTGTTTTTTTTTCCAAAAAATAAGTAAAATATGTACTTGAAGTGTTGAAAAAATCGTGTTTTCAAAACACTGCCCAGCTCTGACTACAATATAGAAATTAGCCACACGCTCAAAGTACACAGAATTTTTATCGCAGATTGATCTTTGCATATTTTCATAATTATCCAGATAGATTCTCATTAAGGTAGCAGTCTGGTAACTCAAGCCGATTTTCATGTCTTTTTTGGAGGGCGTTTTTTTGTAGGAAAATAAAAATGAAACGTTTTGGATATTTAGGATGTTTTTATTTACATATTAAAGATACAAAAAACAATTTTTTCGAAAAAATTTAATAGTTTATTATTATTATTATTATTGACCGAAGTTGGCAACCTCGAAAAAAAAGCGTGGGGTGGCCCCGGTGATTTTGGCTCTTGATGTTATCTGAAATCAAAAATTCTTGATAATTCTTAATCTATAGACATGTCATTCTGGTCAGAACTACTGAAGTTAAATTTCATGGATAAATAACAAAATGGCGGACTTTGGAAAGAAGAACTTTTTTTTCCAAAGTCCGCCATTTTGTTTTTGGAAGAAAAAAACTTTTTGTTCCAAAGTCCGCCATTTTGTTTTTGGAAGAAAAAAACTTTTTTTTCCAAAGTCCGCCATTTTGTTATTTATCCATGAAATTTAACTTCATGGATAAATAACAAAATGGCGGACTTTGGAAAGAAAAACTTTTTTTCCCAAAGTCCGCCATTTTGTTTTTGGAAAAAAAAAACTTTTTTTTCCAACGTCCGCCATTTTGTTTTTGGAAAAAAAAACTTTTTTTTCCAAAGTCCGCCATTTTGTTATTTATCCATGAAATTTAACTTCATGGATAAATTTCATGGATAAATAACAAAATGGCGGACTTTGGAAAGAAAAACTTTTGTTTCCAAAGTCCGCTAATTTGTTTTTGGAAAAAAAAACTTTTTTTTTCCAAAGTCCGCCATTTTGTTATTTATCCATGAAATTTAACTTCATAAATAAATTTCATGGATAAATAACAAAATGGCGGACTTTGGAAAGAAAAACTTTTTTTTCCAAAGTCCGCCATTTTGTTTTTGGAAAAAAAAACTTTTTTCCAAAGTCCGCCATTTTGTTTTTGGAAGAAAAAAACTTTTTTTTCCAAAGTCCGCCATTTTGTTATTTATCCATGAAATTCAACTTCATGGATAAATAACAAAATGGCGGACTTTGGAAAGAAAAACTTTTTTTTCCAAAGTCCGCCAATTTGTTTTTGGAAAAAAAAACTTTTTTTTTCCAAAGTTCGCCATTTTGTTATTTATCCATGAAATTTAACTTCATAAATAAATTTCATGGATAAATAACAAAATGGCGGACTTTGGAAAGAAAAACTTTTTTTTCCAAAGTCCGCCATTTTGTTTTTGGAGAAAAAAAACTTTTTTCCAAAGTCCGCCATTTTGTTTTTGGAAAAAAAAACTTTTTTTTCCAAAGTCCGCCATTTTGTTATTTATCCATGAAATTTAACTTCAGTAGTTCCGACCAGAATGACATGTCTATAGATTAAGAATTATCAAGAATTTTTTATTTGAGATAACATCAAGAGCCAAAATCACCGGGGCCACCCACGCGCTTTTTTTTCGAGGTGCCAACTTCGATCAATAATAATAATAATAATAATAAACTATTAAATTTTTTTTTGTATCTTTAATATGTAAATAAAAACATCCTAAATATCCAAAACGATTCATTTTTATTTTCCTACAAAAAAACGCCCTCCAAAAAAGACATGAAAATCGGCTTAAGTTACCAGACTACTACCTTAATGGCTCCCGTGATTTCGTGCAAACCAAAACTATTCTGTTAATATCAGTTGACTAGATATCGAAGAATTTCCCGTCGATTTAACCTTTATCCCCGGTAAATTCATTATCTTCTAACGAACGTTGGAAATGTTACATTAAATTATATCGGTAGAAATGGGAACAATATCTCTGCAACGAATAATTATAAGTATCGCTACATTAGTAGTAATCCTTTTCTAAAGTACTAGCAACAACGCGCTCGCTTCGCTCGCGCTTGAATGTTTCATATTTCGAACTTGTCCTTTAGATTAAGAATCAACTGCAAATTCTTATAGCTACTTTTTCCCAAACGGCACAACGGATTTTGCCACCATACTGCAGTCGCTAAGATTATTTCGTCTCGATCGGTTCTCATTTCGTTAAATAGTACATAATTTGTTATAAGGTTTTTAAATGATGAGAATTGCATCGGGCGAGAGTCAATAATCTATTGAATCTTTGATCTTATTGAATCATTGTATACTATAGATGTTGTTTCATGGTGAACGAAATCGTGTTTGAATTACGCGCGCTTCACGACAACCAATCAGATTGACGATAAACGGGCTTCATAATTCGATATTATTTATCTCGCATTTCGAGAATCTCGAGAATCGAGTGCCATGTCTTTTTTAAGAAAGGAGACTAGAATCAAAGTTCGCGCATCTCGCGTTGCTCCGTTGGTTAGGTTCGTCGTCTACGATCGTGCGATCTGAAGTATGTACGGTGACCGAAATTCCACGATATCGACAGCCAATCATAACGACGATTTAGCTGGCTTCAGAAATAAATCGCATTTCGAGATATTTCGCGAACATGTTTTTTTTTTTATTGACCGGATACAATTACTCTAACGTGTGATTCCAGAGGCAGATGGCGCATTAAAAGTAACGCGTTGCTCCGGCGTTCGAAGATATTTTCAACGATTTATCATTGCTATTTTTCAATACAAATTTCTCTTATGTCGGCCAACAGGATAACCTCAATGAGAAACAATTGGAAGCGGTTTTGCGCGTAACGGAGGCAGTTGTATTGAAACAACCGAAAATATGTCTCATTCAAGGACCGCCGGGTACCGGAAAATCAAAAGTAATCGTGAATCTCGTGAACGAGATACTTTACGGTGGTGGTCGTTATAAAAAAAAAAAAATGAGAATATTGTTGTGCGCTCCATCGAACGCGGCTATTGACGAGATCGTTCTGAGATTGCTGGACGTACGAAAATCAAGTGAGTACAATTTTTTTTTCCCATCGATTTTTCGTTAAGTCGACAAAGTGTCGCTACGAAGAGATCGTTAATCCCGAACGAGAAATGAATAATAGTTTCAGAGCCGATGAGCCGCTTCAAAATGGTTCGCATTGGTCGAGCCGAAACGATGCATCCACTCGCGAAAAATGTATCGCTCAGCGTATTGGCGAAAAAAGATATCAAAACAACGACCGAGAATTACATGTCGCCTACTTTTACCAACGACAGCGTCGAGCAGGAGGTAACAAATTCTCTCGTATTAATCGTAAAATAATAACGTGCGCAAAAGTGAAATAAATTATTTCTTTTTGTCAAGAAACAACTTATGACGGCACAGATAAATTCTCTAAAACTCAAACTGTCGGACGCCCGAAAAACAGGCGCAGCGGAGGCCAACTATTTGGCGAAATTACTCTGCGAGCTCAGTACGAAATACGAGCTTTTGAATAATCGGCGACCGGTAAGTTTATACGTTGGAAAGTGTCACGAAAGAGCTTTCGCCACGAGAAAATAAAAAAATCGAATTTTATTTGTATTTTGTCAATTTAGTATTCATGATTTGTTCATGCAGGTCGAACGAATAGATCCGAAGGAATTAGCGAAGCTGCAGAGAGGCGCGGAACACACGTTATTAATGGGAGCGGACGTAATTGCGTGTACCTTAGCTTCTTGCTATACGGGAATGATGGAATCGATCTTTTCGTAAGGATTAAATATGTTTTACGTACAATTTTACATCGAGAAATACAACGAGATAAATTATATTTTGAATACGCGTAACTTATGGGATTCCACATCAATTCGACGCTGCTTACGAAAACTAGCATGTTTCAGATTTCTTACCGAAAACTAACACGTTTCGAATTCCACCACGAGAATCAACACGTTTCGATATTCGACGCGAAAATTAGCATGTTTCGGCTTTAACCACGAAAACTAGCATGTTTCGGCTTTCACCGCGAAAACTAGCATGATGAGGCTTCTGCCGCGAAAAGTGGCATGTTTCGGCTTCCGTCACGAAAACTAACATATTTCGATTTGCACTGGAAAAAGTAGTGTATTTGCCGAAGTAAATCGAATAAGATCACAAATCTTTCACAAATGTTTTAATGATTTTTTCGGGAGCACTATAATGAATAAATGAAAAACATTAAGGGAGTATCGCCCGTACACCCTTAAACATTTATATTTGTTTGCTATTTAAAAAAAATAATAACATTATTGATAATACGATTAAACAAATTTACTGGAATCTTAGAGATCGCTATCGTCTAATATTCTCGAAAAATGAGAAACAATTCCAGTGATACTGAAACGTGCTAATTTTCGCGGTTAAAGTCGAAACCTGCTAGTTTTCGTGGTAAAAGCCGGAGACATGCTAGTTTTCGCGGCGAATATCGAAATGTGCGAGTTTTCGTGGCAAAAGCCGAAACATGCTAGTTTTCGCGCTGATATCAAACGTGCTTGTTTTAGCGTCGAATTAGACTACCCTCTAACCTCCGCCTTTTTATCCTTTATCCCTTCCCGGGCCGACGACTAATGGATCGTTCGAATGTGCCCGTTGATATTCGACTTTCTCTTTCGCTATTTCGACCGTTCGACTTTTTTATCTTTCGCTATTTTTGAATCCCATCCCTATATTGTATTTGTTACTTACAGCGAAAGCGGTCAGGAAATATCGGTTTGCATAGTTGACGAGGCAACTCAGTGTGCCGAAGCGGAGACTCTCATACCATTGATGCTGGGAGTTAGGACACTGGTTCTCGTCGGTGATACGAATCAACTACCCGCGACCATAATATCCCAGGTGACCTATTTTTTCATTGTTTTCTTAAGGGGATTCTTTATCCAAATAACTAGCTACTGATAAAACCGATGATAAACGTTTGACAATTTGGGTTTGGGGCACGTCGGGAGCGTCAATAGGATATCCAAAAAAATATGGCGTATAGACGGTAGCGAAACAACATATTTTTACTATCCATGAATTTTCGAATTCCGTAAAAGTATCTAGTTTTTTTTTCCTTTGTTCCAACGCACTTCGCTAAGCAAACCTTTAGCTACGTTGTATCGCATTTTTCCATGGACACAGTTAAGGTAGTAGTCTGGTAACTTAAGCCGATTTTCATGTCTTTTTTGGAGGGCGTTTTTTTGTAGAAAAATAAAAATGAATCGTTTTGAATATTTAGGATGTTTTTATTTACATATTGAAGATACAAAAAAAATTTTTATAGTTTATTATTGTTATTATTATCGATCGAAGTTGGCACCTCGAAAAAAAAAGCGCGTGGGTGGCCCCGGTGATTTTGGCTCTCGATGTTATCAAATCAAATAAAAAATTCTTGATAATTCTTAATCTATAGACATGTCATTCTGGTCGGAACTACTGAAGTTAAATTTCATGGATAAATAACAAAATGGCGGACTTTGGAAAAAAAACTTTTTTCCAAAGTCCGCCATTTTGTTATTTATCCATGAAATTTACGCGCTTTTTTTTCGAGGTGTCAACTTCGATCAATAATAATAATAATAATAAACTATTAAATTAAGAAAAAATTTTTTTTTTTGTATCTTTCATATGTAAATAAAAACATCCTAAATATCCAAAACGATTCATTTTTATTTTCCTACAAACAAAACGCCCTCCAAAACAGACATGAAAATCGGCTCAAGTTACCAGACTACTATCTTAAACTCCGGAAACCCACGGATAAAAAAAAAGAAACTCTGTTTTGGTATTGTCGACATGTTTCCTCGGTTTTCTTAACAAATTGACAACTATTCATCACTGATTTTATTTCTTGGTAAATATTTGGCTAAGTATGCCCGATACTTTAAGAAAAGTACTCAGTTTTCTCATAGAGGACAATTTTCAAAAGTAGAACAAACGATATGGAAGCGACGTGTTATTTTCCATTTGGACGTTTTCGTTTTGTCTTTGTTTTTCGTACATTTCCGTATATAATTGTCGCATCGAATTGTATATTTTCAACAGAAAGCAAAAGAGTACGGTTTGGATCAGTCGCTGTTCGCTCGTATACAGCACTCGTTCGAAGGACCGGAAAACAATCCGATAATTCAATTGAACACGCAATATCGGATGTCATATGCCGTAGCCCACTGGCCCAACAGATTTTTCTACGGTGGCACATTGAAAAATGCCGCGAATATGCGAAATCTACCGTTTTACTTGTACAAAGTCATCGATCTCGATTCCATACAGAACAACGATAAATTTTCAAACACGGACGAGGCGAGTTTCGTGGCTAATCTTCTTTGCACGATGATGTCACGCTCGAAATTGGCAAATATCAATGGAACCATAAAAGTTGGCATAATAACACCGTACAACAATCAAAAGACAATGATCATTAATAAAATTAAAGAATGGTGAGAGAGATCGTAATGGGATGACGAAATAAAACTTCACCTCCGTTGGTGTTAGCACACTGATCGAAAGGGACTTTCGTTTTGTTACAGCATCTCACCGTTACCGGACAACGTTAGGACAAAATTCGTTTACGAGGTGAACACGGTCGACAGTTTTCAGGGTCAAGAGCGCGATGTCATTATCATGTCGTGCGTGAGAAGTAGCGGAATCGGATTTTTGTCAGATCGTCAGAGATTGTGCGTCGCTTTGACGAGGGCCAAGCACAGTTTGATTCTATGCGGCAACTTCAAAACATTCGAGGTGAGCAAAGAGAGAAGATCGATGGAAAAACCGTGGTTATGTTTTGTACGAGGAAAAAGAAAATAAATATTGGTCATTTCACGTTACGGGAGGAGTAAGGGTTTCAGCGTAAAAAAAAACACTTTTTTTGCGATTTTTTTTCTCAAATATGGATTGAGCAATTTTATTCGAATCTTTTGTACATTATTGAGCATACTTTTGACAATGTTGCGTAATTTTTTCGTGCAGAAATATTGAAGCATAAGCCCGTAACGGAGCTTCCCCCGGAACGTTTCGGAAAAAAAAAACAATTTGCGGTGTTCACTATAACTCGGCCGGAAATTATCTGAAAATGAAAAATCATGAAAATTTAGTCAAATTATAATCAAATCTTCCCCCCAACGTTCTCTGATAATTTTTTTTTTATTTAAAAATTTTTGGCGGCCATCCAAAGTGTGAACTCTTATTTTCCACGAAAAATTTCGCCATTTTGTGGGTGGGAAACACCCTTAATGTAAAAAAAAAAAATTTTACTAAACGTTGGGGGGAGGTATTTTATATGTTGAAAATGTGTACAAAGTTTGAAATTAATCGGTCAAGTAGTTTTTAAATGGCGGTGAACACGGACTTTGAAAAAGTAGGTTTGAAAAAAACGCGTCTAAAGTTTGTGAAGTAAAAAAGTGAAGAAAATTTTTTTTTTTTTTCAACTTACACAGAATCATCGGTTCCAGCTCCATATAGGAGAATTCCTGCGGCATTGTCGATTGTCTAATAAGACAACTTCAAAAATATTGCTTAGATCGGTTTAAAATTTTAAGGACATATTCTCGAAATGTTAAAAATAAGACAAGACAAAAAAAAATTCGATTTTTCGAAAGTGAAAACCCTTACCCCGCCCTTAAATATATTTGGTATTTGACACTTGGTCGAGATTCCTATAATAAATAGTTTAGAGTTGTTAAATAAAAAAAAATTATTTGAGTCCGAGAGTACAGTCTGTTCGAGAAGAAAAACACCGTCGTAATGTTGAAAAAAATTAAAATTTACATATTTCACGATATTTTTACGATAATTTATTTTTTATATTTATTATATAAAATTAATATTACTTTACGATAACACTTTCCCAATTTCAGAGAGATCCCATGTGGAATGCTCTGCTGTCGGATGCCAAATCCCGCGGGGTATATACAAAGGTTAAAGCAACCGCCACGTCAGACGAAATAAAGCAGTGCGTTGTTCGTTAGAGAAAAAAAGGAGAAAAAAAATATAGGATTAAAACTCTGGAGCGATACCATCGACAGTTTTTGTACAGAATAAGGACAATAAAAAAAAAAACAGATGCCATTCGAGAGGCATATAACCAAATAGCCCAAAGCAACATTAGAGTTTAATGTAAATATTGTAAATTTACTTTTAATTTCCTGTAATATTCCGATCGTGGATATCCGGGGATGGTACAGGTCGACGAGGGATAGAGAATGAGAGCAAAAAGCTCTTGGATTTCGTTTAGTCGTATTTGAATTACAATGATTAAATAAAGTTTATGCAACTTTATTTGATAAAATTCGCACTATTTCGTTTGATACTAATATCGTAATAAGGCCGAAAAATTCGTCCGTCTTTCGCGACGAATTTCACGAGAACGTAAATGAACCTCTTACACTTTATTAGTTATCGAAAATCGAATGTAACGTCCGACTGAGTCAACGGCGTTGCCAGGAAAATTACGAAAAGGAAAATTACGAAATCCTTGTTATTATTTAAAAAAAACAATAATTTTTTTTATATTCCATGTTATTTCCTCAGGGAGGAAGCGTTGTTTTTCGTGAAGCATTTTTTTTTCCCAGTTTTCAATGCCAATGTGTTCGAAATGTGTGTAAAAACATTGGGAAACACACGGTGTAAATTAAAACTTGCATATTGCTTCCTCATTATAACGCATACATAAAGCTTCCTCCGGTAGGGATCGAAATTTGAAAAAGTCCCTTGATCATAAAGGAAAGCTTGTGAATGCACAAAAATTATATGCGGAAACAATATACGATTTTCACTTTTCAAATTAAAGGAGAAAATAAATGGTGTAAATTGAAACTTTTATATTGCTTCCTCATTATTGCGCAAACACAAAGCTTCCTCTGCGAGGAATCCAAAATTGAAAAAGCTCCTTGATCATAAAGGAAAATTTGTGTAAACTAAAGGAGAGAATAAATGAATAGATTTTTTTTTTCGACTATTTTTTTTTTTCAGTCCCCACCCGAAATTTTGTTGGATATGTCGAAAAAGTAATTCCCTGAAAGAATATTAATATGAATTCTAAATACTTTCCCAAAGTGTGACAAGATTTTCCATCTAAAATACACGTAAATCGAACGAGTGAGTTGATACCGGTCACTGAAGTGGATTTTTACCCAAAATTCTCGTTTTTTTTTGCTGTTATTTCCGAAACAATTCACTTTACGCAAAAAATGTAAATGAAAAATTTGTTGGAAATTTAATTTCCTACAAAAAAGGTCCTATCGACCCAATTGCTTAGATTAATATTTCTTGAGATATTGAACTTTAACTTATGAGTAGTATAAAATTTATAAAATATGAAATATTAAATGATAAAAAAAATACAAAATAAAAAGTTCAATATCTCAAGAACTATTAATCTAAGCAATTGGGTCGATAGGACCTTTTTTGTAGGAAATTAAATTTCCAACAAATTTTTCATTTACATTTTTTTCGTAAAGTTAATTGTTTCGGAGATAACAGCAAAAAAACGAGAATTTTGGGTAAAAATCAACTTGAGTGACGCGTACCAACTCACCAGTACAATTTACACTTTCGCCGCAAAAGGCACTTGTTTAGATTCTTTTATTCCGAGTAAATCGAAACCAAGAACAATATGATAGCATAAAATGCGGCTGAGTTATAGAAATTTGAAAAAAAAAAAAAAAAAAATCGATTTACGTGTATTTTAGATGGAAAATCTTCTCACGCTTTGGGAAAGTACTTAGAATCAATATTAAGGGCTGTAACTTTCAGGGAATTTCTTTTTCGACATATTCAACAAAATTTCGGGTGGGAACTGAGAAAAAAAAACAAGTCGAAAAAAAAAAATCGCCCTAATATTACATCCTCATTGATACGCATACACAACGCTTCCTCTGCGAGGAATCCAAGATAGTAAAAGTCCCTTGATCACAAAGGAATACTTGTGAATGCACAAAAATGATATGTGGAAGCAATGTACGATTTTCAATTTGCAAATTGAACGATAAAATAAACGGTGTAAATTGAAACTTGTATATTGCTTCCTCATTATTACGCACGCACAAAGTTTCCTCTGCGAGGAATCCAAGATACGGAAAGCCCCTTGATCGCAAAGTAAAATTTATGAGTGAACAAAAATTATATGTGGAAGCAATATGTGAGTTTTAATTTGCATCATTTTTTTTTTCTTCATATTTCCCGTCGTTACTAAGAACATTTTTGAATCTCGTATCGTTACGAAAACGTTAACGCAAGAATCGCAACCAATCACAAGCGACGAGCATAGGGACAATATTTGACAATAGTACATTCGCCAATCACAATGCCTAACAGTTTTCCCGCTTGATTCTTGTTTACATACCGAGGAAACTCAAGTTCACGGTCTTACAGACACGTCTGGGTACTTCAAGCCCCTTCCTATATAGTGTAGCGTGACCGTTTGAAGCCTGTGTTTCTCAATTTGTGCACCAAAGACCGGAGCTCTGCAATCTCGGAGGCCGGTGTTGCAACAAAGAGAGGAATATAGGGCAGCCGTATTTTTCTCCGTGCGCTTGCGTGCTAGGCTGCAGATTTGTATAATGTTTTGATGGGTTATTTATTCTAATTCAGATCGTAATTAAGACTCATATTAACAAAAAGGTTACTACAAGTGCATCAATAGTAAATTGAATTCAACCCGTAAAATCGCAAGCCGAAGAACCAAGTGGAAGAGCGAAAGTTATAAACGAGTTCAATCCCTATTTATTATCGTACAAGCCTGCTATATATAGGAATGAAAAATTATTCGTTTTCTACTTTTAAAGCTCTGGATTTGTAACCGCAGGTTCTGAATTTTTCAAAATATTTTATTTTACTCTATTAGCCAGCTATATCAATGTTTCTACTGTGTGGCGAAATGAGTTATCATAACTATATGAAATAACATTTTGAAGAATTAAAAAGAATACTAAAAATAGGATTGTAGGGTGCGTTCGGGATTAATTAAATATTATATTGTATTGTCAAAACTCTTATTTATTAGCATCTGTGAAATTTCGCTTGTTTTCTCTTCTCGCTACTTTTTTTTTTTAATGCGATTTGGTTTGCTGCGCAGAAAATTGCCGGCATACGGAGCCGCAAATAATAATGGATCGCATACGATAAAAAGCTATCCGCATGCTCCTTACACCGGGAATGAAAATTTATATGACATTAACATATCGTCGATAGTTCGTTTGTATACATTTGGTAAATGACAATTTTCTATAAAGCGCGACTCTAAAGCAATGATGAGATTGAAGAATGTTTTGTTCGGATGGATGAGCCCCTCGCGAGTTTTTAAATTCACAAGCTGTGCACTCGCTACTTGCGAATATGAATCTGCATTTTTTATGGCATTTCTACAGACGTCGCATTTAATGTACCTGAGAAGTTGCTTGCAAAGATATCCTGAAATTTCAACATAAAAAAAAACACGAGATGGTAAGAAGTATGTTTGTATTGTTACCTAATGATACCAGCTTCCCTATTTCAACTTACGCAAATAAAAATGCAGACGCTAGTAGTAGCAGTCAACATACAAAGGAAATTCTTCTAATAATTAGTCCTATAATTTTTGTAATAAGAAAAGGTCATGGGATAAGAATTAACGTGGTGTTAAACATGCTTTCGGTTGATCTTTCACGCAATTATATCTGTTTCACATCACCTTCAGGGATACTGAAAATGGAGTGAGTCACATTCAGATACATAGAGTCACGTATGGAAAAAATTTTATGTGAAAATATATAACTTATTCTGCAGTAAAATATATAATTTATATTTTATATATTTTAAATCTACTTTCATCATATATATATATATATATATATATATATATATATATATATTTGACATATTTGGAAAATACACAAACATATATGTATATTAGGGTGACCCGAAAAAAACTTTTTTTTTCCTCTCCCACCGGCTCAAACTCAAGTTTGCGACCGGTAAAAAAATCCTACGAGGTCGCAACATCGAGATATCGATTTCCCATTTAAATAACACGTAGCACACTTGACTTGTCAGTAAAAAGTTGAATATCTTATTCGAAAATAATGATAATCCAATTTAATAAGCGGCGTTTTGAAGGGGACAAATCCAGCTTTGTTTTGGATTTTTTAAAAAAAGTATGTTTGTATTGTTACCTAATGATACCAGCTTCCCTATTTCAACTTACGCAAATAAAAATGCAGACGCTAGTAGTAGCAGTCAACATACAAAGGAAATTCTTCTAATAATTAGTCCTATAATTTTTGTAATAAGAAAAGGTCATGGGATAAGAATTAACGTGGTGTTAAACATGCTTTCGGTTGATCTTTCACGCAATTATATCTGTTTCACATCACCTTCAGGGATACTGAAAATGGAGTGAATCACATTCAGATACATAGAGTCACGTATGGAAAAAATTTTATGTGAAAATATATAACTTATTCTGCAGTAAAATATATAATTTATATTTTATATATTTTAAATCTATTTTCATCATATATATATATATATATATATATATATTTGACATATTTGAAAAATACACAAACATATATGTATATTAGGGTGACCCGAAAAAAACTTTTTTTTTCCTCTCCCACCGGCTCAAACTCAAGTTTGCGACCCCAAACAACACCATGCATCGTTTCAGACCGGTAAAAAAATCCTACGAGGTCGCAACATCGAGTTATCGATTTCCCATTTAAATAACACGTAGCAGACTTGACTTGTCAGTAAAAAGTTGAATATCTTATTCGAAAATAATGATAATCCAATTTAATAAGCGGCGTTTTGTAGGGGACAAATCCAGCTTTGTTTTGGATTTTTTAAAAAAAGTATGTTTGTATTGTTACCTAATGATACCAGCTTCCCTATTTCAACTTACGCAAATAAAAATGCAGACGCTAGTAGTAGCAGTCAACATACAAAGGAAATTCTTCTAATAATTAGTCCTATAATTTTTGTAATAAGAAAAGGTCATGGGATAAGAATTAACGTGGTGTTAAACATGCTTTCGGTTGATCTTTCACGCAATTATATCTGTTTCACATCACCTTCAGGGATACTGAAAATGGAGTGAGTCACATTCAGATACATAGAGTCACGTATGGAAAAAATTTTATGTGAAAATATATAACTTATTCTGCAGTAAAATATATAATTTATATTTTATATATTTTAAATCTACTTTCATCATATATATATATATATATATATATATATATATATTTGACATATTTGGAAAATACACAAACATATATGTATATTAGGGTGACCCGAAAAAAACTTTTTTTTTCCTCTCCCACCGGCTCAAACTCAAGTTTGCGACCGGTAAAAAAATCCTACGAGGTCGCAACATCGAGTTATCGATTTCCCATTTAAATAACACGTAGCACACTTGACTTGTCAGTAAAAAGTTGAATATCTTATTCGAAAATAATGATAATCCAATTTAATAAGCGGCGTTTTGAAGGTGACAAATCCAGCTTTGTTTTGGATTTTTTAAAAAAACTCTGCGATTTTTTTCCGCAGAGATATTTAGTTTTTTGTAAAAAAAATACTGGTTTCGAAAAATGCGGCGCAACTCGAAAACGATGGGGTTTAAAATAATATGCCCGAGAAGTAAAAAGTTGTATATGGTTATTTGTAACTCGCTCAAATTTTTTTAGATTTTTTTTTTCGAAATTAAACAAAAAAAAATTTTCGAAATTAAACAAACTTTTACATCCCGGAACAACACATTTTTTACCCATTTTTCTGTTTTTAAATAAATATTGCGAAACACATAACGATAAATTTATACTGAATGAATAATAAAATACTGGCGTAGATATTAAACTGAGTGAACTGCCGAAAGAGGTTAACCGATTGTAAATAAAGTGAAATAATGAAACAGTTGCCGCGCATGCGTACTAAGTAGGCCTCTCCCTCACTAGCGCGAGCGGCGAAAATTCACAACATCGGCTTCATTTTCGGCACGGTTTTACAGCCGGAGTGCCCAGACCACGGCTTATACACAGGTCTGGAAACTCCTCCGCTGAAAGTGACCTCCTTAACGAAGTTAAGTTTAATTGCTGTAGCAACCACTAGAGGCGTTCCGATCTTAGTTGCGACCTTACAATGCCAGCAGGTATAACCTGAAAACCCCTCGATATTGATATCCTTGCATATTACGTTCATTTCGTTTATATCACGACTATTAGTGATAATTATATTTAAAGTGAGAGATAAGTGTGTGGTCCCAAATTGCAAAGCCGGCAGCAAAAAAAAAGAAGCAATGTTCTACATTTTATGTGCCAAAAGACATTGATATGCGGAAAAATTGGAAAGAGTCTATTCCAGGCATTGTAAAATGTTGTAAAATTACAAAATACGGATATGTTCATATGACATAGATATTTACAAATAGTTTATATTTATCATGCTCGGTTAACAGTTAGAATCTTTAAAACCCGATTCAAATTAAGAGCATATTTATTCAATATATTCATTAAAGTTGACGGGATTAATAACGCTTTCACAATTACATATAATAAATATGTGTAATGCGGCAGAAGTCGTTAGTGGGACAGAGACAGACAACCGCGAGAGCTATCGTGGGCTTTTCAGGTTATGTCTGCTGGCATTGTAAGGTCGCAACTAAGATCGGAACGCCTCTAGTGGTTGCTACAGAAAGTAAAACGAACTTCGTTAAGATAGTCACTCCCCACCACCGAAATTTGATGGAGTTTCCAGACCTGTATATAAGACCGTGATTGAGACATTAGAATATATGACATTGGTTGAGAAACAATAATTTTGTCCGGCTAACTTCACGCCATAAAATTCGTACTCCCGCCACCTGACCCCAGATAGTTTTTTATATTTTGTAGGTATTTCAAGAACTACCAAACCTTTTCATTAGCATATTCGTTACTACCAAATGATTCCGCATCGAATAAGCCTTCATAAAACATTTTTGGTTAACATTTAATAATTGTCCGGCCAACTTCACTCAAAAATTTTGATTGTCTTATAAAATAAAAACTATTTACCACCAAACCTTTTAAATAGACTACCAATCACTACCAAACGACCACCAAACGATTAGATATGATAAACAATTAAAAAGTCAAAATTGTCCGGTCAAGTTCCCGGCGGTCAGCAGACCGCGGGCATAAGATTACCAGCGCCCCTACCGGATCTCGGACAATAACGGGGACACGCGAAACTACTGAGTGTCAGAGGCCTGATCACGCGTCATCGTAAATATAACAGTTTTATGAAACTTTTAATTACTGCCAATCTGTAAAAGTAAGAACATAGAATAGCATTATATCGACTTTATAATAAACTAACAAAAAGAAATGAAATAGTTTCGTAAATGTTACAAAAAAAAAACCAATGTTATTTGTATTTAACGAAATTTAAAGTTCAACAGGTGAGGAGACTGCGCATTGATTATTCCAGGATCAATAGATAGCATATAAAGACATCCCAGTTAAAAAATACAGACGATGAGCGTGTAATAAATAATGAGGTAAACATCAGGTTTAGGGGACCTCCCACCGATTCCTTGCGTCATAGGCTCATCCGACGCGCTTTCGCACGCGAAACAACTTTTGGTTTGTTTTTGGTTTGTTTTTGCTTTGTTTTTGGTTTGTTTTTGGGTTGTTTTTGGTTTGGTTTGGTTTGGTTTGGGTTTGTTTTTTGTTTGTTTTTGGGTTGTTTTTGGACTGGTGTGTAGGTGGTGCAGCGAACCCGCTCATACGTGTACTGTTCACCATACACTAGTATAAGTATTTCATTTTTGATTTATGAAACTTCTTTTGTTAATAACTTTTTAACAAACAATGAGGGACGGATAAAACTTTTTGTATGTACCGAGGGGGTATTCTTAACAACATATGTGAAGGACAAGATGATTGGGACTGGCTGGTATAAGGAAAATAGCTGTATAAATTATTAACTTTATTTGTTAATAACTTTTTAATAAATAACGTCCACCAATTTTGTCAGAGGGAAAAGTTGTTTCGCGTGCGAAAGCGCGACGGATGAGCCTATTACGAAAGGAATCGGAGGGGGGTCGCCTAAACCCGATGTTTACCTCATTATTTATTACACGCTCATTGTCTGTATTTTTTAACTGGGATGTCTTTATAATTATTTATTGATCCTGGAATAATCAATGCACAGTCTCCTCACCTATTGTACTTTAAATTCCGTTAAATATAAATCGCATTCGTTTTTTTTGTAACCTTTACGAAACTAATTCATTTCTTTTTGTTAGTATATTATAAAATCGATATAATGCTATTCTATGTCCTTACTTTTACAGATTGGCAGCAATTAAAAGTTCCATAAAACTGTTATATTAACGAGGACGCGTAATTACACTCAATTACACCGAAGGGTCATGTGCATATTGACCGTAGGTGCCTAGTTCAGCAAGGTTCCACGTACAGTTTATTTCTGACTCACTTCACTCGGACCAACTTGCGACCGCAGCGACACCTTTCTTGCTGAATTTTTGATGCCGCCTCAGAATACGGAGATTGCACTCCTTTACTCTAGGCTCCATGGATGAGCCTATTACGAAAGGAATCGGAGGGGAGTCCCCCAAACCCGATGCTTAACCTCATTATTTATTACACGCTCATCGTCTGTATTTTTTAACTGGGATGTCTTTATAATTATTTATTGATCCTGGTATAATCAATGCACAATCTCCTCACCTATTGTACTTTAAATTTCGTTAAATATAAATCGCATTCGTTTTTTTTGTAACCTTTACGAAACTAATTCATTTCTTTTTGTTAGTATATTATAAAATCGATATAATGCTATTCTATGTCCTTACTTTTACAGATTGGCAGTAATTAAAAGTTTCATAAAACTGTTATATTAACGAGGACGCGTAATTACACTCAATTACACCGAAGGGTCATGTGTATATTGACCGTAGGTGCCTAGCTTCAGCACGGTTCCACGTACAGTTTATTTCTTGCTCACTTCACATCGTCATACTTTGCGACCGCAGCGACACCTTTTTTGCTGAATTTTTAATGCCACTTCAGAGTACGAAGATCGGACTCCTTCGCTCTAGGCTCCATGGTCAAGTGTCCGGAATTTCTGCTACTGTGATCAAATGTAATAAATCTGTCGGGCGACGCGCGAACCGGAAATATTTGTATTATTCATGAAAAATAATAGTTATTTCCTTTCTCTTATTTCATTAATTTACCATCTACGTACAAATAAAATACCCCGTTTGTACTGTGGATATTTACGAGTAAGTACTATCCGTGCTCCTGTGCAATTATTAATAATCTACGGTAACAATGTAGTAAATAGCAATGATTAAAGCTAAGTAATTTCATTTTACGAAATGGCGCGTACAACACTCAATCGTTTTTGTTTTGGTGTTTTGGTTTCGAGACTTTGGATTTATTGCCCTTCGTGCTGGTTTGTCATAACCACGGTCTTGTATATAAGACCGTGGTCATAACGACGAAAACAAAACCTCAACTCACACAACCAGCACAGTATATAATATTGCGATATCATAATTCTACTGTGTTCAACACGAAACGTATATTTTCGGACAGTTGTACGTCGAAAGAACCGATTGAAAATGGTTAATGTACTCGTAATAAGTCCCGAAGAGTACAAATCCAAGTGTTCGAAGTGTGAATTTGCAATTCATTACGGACGTCACAATACACAATTCGGTGATTGTCTCATTGGAATAACCGGATCGGAAAAGGCCATTTGTTTTCTCTGGTTCATCGATGAAAATTTCGACAAGTGTCTCGAAACGTTGAAGAAGGAATGGCCTCGGGCAGAACTCGTAGAGGAACATTCGGACACTGGAAAAATTGTCAAGCAGATATTCTCAAGCGTAGAAGACGACGATATTTCGGTGCTTCTGCGAGGAACGGATTTTCAAGTTAAAGTATGGAACGCTCTGATGAAGATACCCAGAGGAGAGATAACGACTTACTCACAAATCGCAGAAGAGATTGGTAATCCAAAGGGCGTTAGAGCAGCGGGCACTGCCATGAAATCTAATCGAATAGCCTATCTCGTACCGTGTCATCGCGTCACTTCCAAAGCTGGAGAAAATAAATATCGTTGGGGAGCCGAGCGTAGGGATAAGATAATGGAGTTTGAGAGGCTTAAAAAAGCTTAAAAATAATTTTTTTTTCATCAAAATATCAATGTTTAACGATCTACCTCTCGCTACGCTCCAACAACTCTATAGAAAATAGCAACAAAGTTGCAACTTGAAGTACGTCAAGAGTCATTTTTTCATAGTGTTAAAACATGTGTATTAAAATTCAGAAAACATTTCTTTATGAAAACAAGGCTTTTTATTATAAAAAAAAACCTCATTTATTTCCTTGCAAACGTTATCTGAGTTGTCTTTGAGCTTTTGAATATTGTAGGAATATTGTACTTTGTCCAAAGCGTAAATGTGTTTTGGTTTAAGGGCGGGGTAAGGGTTTTCACTTTCGAAAAATCGATTTTTTTTTGTCTTATCTTATTGTTTAACCTTTCAAGAATATGTCCTTAAAATTTTAAACCGATCTAAGCAATATTCTTGAAGTTATTGTCTTATTAATCTCCTGGCCTTTAAGGGTGAAGACCACTGTGACCCCCTGTTTTTTTTCACATTTTTCAAGAATTTTTTTTTGTGGGAAAAAAAAGATATTCGAAAAATTTGAATGGGTTTTGTTCCTTGTTTATTAATGTATCAAAAAACATTTTTTTTCACATTTTTCACGCCGCATGGTGGCGCTGGAGAAGCTCTCGCGTCAGGTGCTGTCATCTCCGCGGCACGCAGCAGAACTCTCTTCAACGTCGATCTGAAAAAAAATACCGAGTGTTTTCGTTAATAATATGATATTTTGAAGAGAAGTACATAGGGATTTGGAAAAATATTGTTTTAAAAAAAATAGGCACGCCTTTGAAAATAACTTTAATTTCAAAGGCGTGCCTATTTTTTTTGAAACAATATTTTTCCAAATCCCTATGTACTTCTCTTCAAAATATCATATTATTAACGATAACACTCGGTATTTTTTTTCAGATCGACGTCGAAGAGAGTTCTGCTGCGTGCCGCGGAGATGACAGCACCTGACGCGAGAGCTTCCTCAGCGCCACCATGCGGCGTGAAAAATGTGAAAAAAAATGTTTTTTGATACATTAATAAACAAGGAACAAAACTCAAAAAAATTTTTCGAATATCTCTTTTTATTCCCACAAAAAAAAATTCTTGAAAAATATGAAAAAAAACAGGGGGTCACAGTGGTGTTCACCCTTAACGCTATACCTCTAACAGCTGCGGGCGGTCGGGCTAACAGTGCAGCTGTCGAACAGGTATACAGTTTATTCATTGCTATTGTGTATATAGTATATAGTGTACACCATACACTACAATATTTTAAAAGAAGAAACGCTGTATGGAGCTGGAATCGATGATTCTGTGTAAGTTGGAAAAAAAATTTTTTTTCTTCACTTTTTTACTTCATAAACTTCAGACGCTTTTTTCTCAAAACTACTTTTTCAAAGTCCGTGTTCACTGCCATTTAAAAACTACTTGACCGATTCATTTCAAACTTTGTACACATTTTCTACATATAAAATACCTCCCCCCAACGTTTAGTAAACATTTTTTTTTTACATTAAGGGTGCTTTCCACCCACAAAATGGCGGAATTTTTCGTGGAAAATAACAGTTCACACTTTGGATGGCCGCGAAAAATTTTTAAATGAAAAAAAAAATTATCAGAGAACGTTGGGGGGAAGATTTGATTATAATTTGACGAAATTTTCATGGTTTTTCATTTTCAGATAATTTCCGGCCGAGTTATAGTGAACACCGCAAATTGTTTTTTTCCCAAGACGTTCTGCGGGAAGCTCCGTTCCGGGCTTATGCTTCAATATTTCTGCATAAAAAAATCACACAACATTGTCAAAAGTATGCTCAATAATGTACAAAAGGTTCGAATAAAATTGCTCAATCCATATTTGAGAAAAAAAAATCGCAAAAAAAGTGTTTTTTTTTACGCTGAAACCCTTACCCCTCCCTTAATAATTAAAAAAAAACTCTTCTCATAATTTGATTTGAAAAAATTCTCCGATATACGAGAGAAGTTTCCACACCATCGTTTATTCATCATAGCATCTGATATCCAGCAGTTTTGATGGAAAAATAAATGCACCCGACAAGTCCCCTCTATATACTTCCTCCATACTCGACGATCGAGGGGGCGATCACAATTTTTTTTTTTTTTCTTTCTTTCTACAAACTAGGATGTATACAAATAACAAGTTTACATTTATTTACACCATAGACTCGCGAGAAGCACAACGACGAGACATAGTTTAAGCGTCCTTTCGTCGGAATTGTATATTCGCTCGTTGTTACGTAGAACAAGAAAATTCGCTGACTCGCTCGTTTTTTGTCTATTTCGTCATTGCTCGCGTCACATTCTTCGGCTCTGTACATTCTTCCACACTATTTGATACAACGGTATCCTCGACGACCGACCCGTGAAAAAAAAAAAAAACCAAGTAAAACAGTACGTATCAAAACGATCTCTGAATTATCTCGGTCGGACACGAAACTATCAACATTACGCGGATAAGTAAAAAAAATGATTGACCATATTGATCCTTTAAAAAAAAAACACATACAGCACGACAATACGTTTACGAAAATTACGACAAAACCTCTTATCTTACAAGGCAGTGCGGAGAATCTCGTGAAATTCGTGCGGATTTCTTTGCGGATCGTGGGAAATCCAGACGGAACCGAAAAAGTTCCGGCAAGGGATTCCCGGAACATATTCCTTTTTTTGTTCAATGTGATAAAACAGGACCGACGATACGGGATTATTATCATTGGAAACTAAAAAAGTAACCGAAAAGGAAATCGGTATGTTTTCAGTTCTTTTTTTCGATCTCCGATTTTATCAGAGTAACCGAAACGTCTCGGCTGATCTGTCGTAAAAAATTTGATGTGATTGTTTTTTTTTTTTTTGTTTTCTCCTCAAACTGGCAGTTCGTCGTTCAATTGCGTCTATAGGATCTATTATATTATTAGGTAAAATAAATATTAATGACTTGTGACTCGTTAATACACGATGTACACTCTTGTTTACCCTTTCGTTCTCTCGGTAACGGATAATCTATCTCGCGATATACCCGAGTTTCCTTTTTTTTTCCTCCACTTCTACGCGCTTATATATCGGTATTCAGAATATAATATTATAACGTATATATTAGGGCGATTTTTTTTTCTCGACTATTTTTTTTTCCAGTCCCCACCCGAAATTTTGTTGGATATGTCGAAAAAGATATTCCCTGAAAGTTACAGCCCTTAATATTAATTCTAAGTACTTAAAGCTTTCGAAGATTTTCCATCTAAAATGCACGTAAATCGATTTTTTTTTTTTTTTTCACATTTCTATAACTCAGCCGCATTTTATGCTATCATATTGTTCTTGGTTTCGATTTACTCGGAATAAAACAATCTAAAAAAGTGCCTTTTGCGGCAAAAGTGTAAATTGTACAGGTGAGTTAGTACGAGTTGATTTTTACCCAAAATTCTCGTTTTTTTGCCGTTATCTCCGAAACAATTGACTTTACGAAAAAAATGTGAACGAAAAATTTGTTGGAAATTTAATTTCCTACAAAAAAGGTCCTATCGACCCAATCGCTTAGATTAATATTTCTTGAGATATTGAACTTTAACTTATGAGTAGTATAAAATTTATAAAATATGAAATATTAAATAATAAAAAAATTTAAAAAGTTCCATAACTCAAGAAATATTAATCTAAGCGATTGGGTCGATAGGACCGTTTTTGTAGTAAATTAAATTTCCAACAAATTTTTCGTTCACATTTTTTTCGTAAAGTTAATTGTTTCGGAGATAACAGCAAAAGAACGAACGATTTTGGGTACAAATCAACTTCGGTGACACGTACCAACTCACCAGTACAATTTACACTTTCGCCGCAGAAGGCACTTTTTTAGATTGTTTTATTCCGAGTAAATCGAAACCAAGAACAATATGATAGCATAAAAAGCGGCTGAGTCATAGAATTTAGAAAAAAAAAAAAAATTCGATTTACGTGTATTTTAGATGAAAATTTTCTCACGCTAGGGGAAAGTACTTAGAATTAATATTAAGGGCTGTAACTCTCAGGGAATTTCTTTTTCGACATATCCAACAAAATTTCGGGTGGGGACCGAAAAATAAAATAGACGAAAAAAAAATCCGCCCAAATATATATATATAGGGATGATATATAAAGTGTTTTTCTACAATTTCTACAATGCCGCCTCGCGATTTCGTTAAACACGTTTCGCGAGATTAATATTGATCGATCGGTTGGGTATATATCAAAAAATATAAATATGTCACATTCTCTCTAAACGTTGAACCGATTTTTCCATCAAGTCTTACCGTTAAACGAGATTATGACGAATGTTTATCTCGGCAAAGGTAATGACGATTGTCAGGATAATCGGAATTAGCTTAATTCCCGGTGTTATTCGTGACGACGATGACGACGAGTGTCTCGGCTGTGTCTTTTTCGTACCAGCTGTCAAACAATTATTAAAACAAATTATAATAACGTTATTGAATGAATAATTAATTAATCAATTCTAAGTAACGTCACGCGTGTAGTAAAAACTTTGGAAATTAAAAGCAATATACCTCCTGGTCTGGAACTTGGCGTAGACGTGATTCTCATTATCGGATCATGAGGAATCGGTTTGATTGGCGTGGGAGCGGGACTCGGTGAATTTCCATAGCATTGGCCTAAAGTTTATAAATTCATCGTTCCATTACAAATTCGCATTGACGAATATTATTGATTACCTGCCGTAACGTTAAATTTCAAGGAATTCAACGAAATGTCAAAAAGTTATCACGACACCATTTTTTCTTTGAATCGCAAAATACTTGAACGAAAAGAAAATTGGACTGTGTTTGAACTTTGACGTTTAGACAATATCGCTTCTACATTAACGGTGAACACCACCGTGACCCCCTGTTTTTTCTTCACATTTTTCAAGAATTTTTTTTCGTGGGAAAAAAAAGAGATATTCGAAAAATTTTTTTGGGTTTTGTTCCTTGTTCATTAATGTATGAAAAAACATTTTTTTCACATTTTTCACGCCGCATGGTGGCGCTGGGGAAGCTCTTGCGTCAGGTGCTGTCATCTACGCGGCACGCAGCAGAACTCTCTTCAACGTCGATCTGAAAAAAAATGCCGACTGTTTTCGTTAATAATATGATATTTTGAAGAGAAGTACATAGGGATTTGGAAAAATATTGTTTTAAAAAAAATAGGCACGCCTTTGAAATTGAAGTTATTTTCAAAGGCGTGCCTATTTTTTTTAAAACAATATTTTTCCAAATCCCTATGTACTTCTCTTCAAAATATCATATTATTAACGAAAACACTCGGTATTTTTTTTGGGATTTGGAAAAATATTGTTTTAAAAAAAATAGGCACGTCTTTGAAATTACAGTTAATTTCAAAGGCGTGCCTATTGTTTTTAAAACAATATTTTTCCAAATCCCTATGTACTTCTCTTCAAAGTATCATATTATTAACGAAAACACTCGGTATTTTTTTTGGGATTTGGAAAAATATTGTTTTAAAAAAAATAGGCACGTCTCTGAAATTAAAGTTATTTTCAAAGGCGTGCCTATTTTTTTTAAAACAATATTTTTCCAAATCCCTATGTACTTCTCTTCAAAGTATCATATTATTAACGAAAACACTCGGTATTTTTTTTGGGATTTGGAAAAATATTGTTTTAAAAAAAATAGGCACGTCTTTGAAATTAAAGTTATTTTCAAAGGCGTGCCTATTTTTTTTAAAACAATATTTTTCCAAATCCCTATGTACTTCTCTTCAAAGTATCATATTATTAACGAAAACACTAGGTATTTTTTTTGGGATTTGGAAAAATATTGTTTTAAAAAAAATAGGCACGTCTTTGAAATTAAAGTTATTTTCAAAGGCGTGCCTATTTTTTTTAAAACAATATTTTTCCAAATCCCTATGTACTTCTCTTCAAAGTATCATATTATTAACGAAAACACTAGGTATTTTTTTTGGGATTTGGAAAAATATTGTTTTAAAAAAAATATGCACGTCTTTGATATTAAAGTTATTTTCAAAGGCGTGCCTATTTTTTTTAAAACAATATTTTTCCAAATCCCTATGTACTTCTCTTCAAAGTATCATATTATTAACGAAAACACTCGGTATTTTTTTTGGGATTTGGAAAAATATTGTTTTAAAAAAAATAGGCACGTCTTTGAAATTAAAGTTAATTTCAAAGGCGTGCCTATTTTTTTTTAAACAATATTTTTCCAAATCCCTATGTACTTCTCTTCAAAGTATCATATTATTAACGAAAACACTCGGTATTTTTTTTGGGATTTGGAAAAATATTGTTTTAAAAAAAATAGGCACGTCTTTGAAATTAAAGTTAATTTCAAAGGCGTGCCTATTTTTTTTTAAACAATATTTTTCCAAATCCCTATGTACTTCTCTTCAAAGTATCATATTATTAACGAAAACACTCGGTATTTTTTTTGGGATTTGGAAAAATATTGTTTTAAAAAAAATAGGCACGTCTTTGAAATTAAAGTTATTTTCAAAGGCGTGCCTATTTTTTTTTAAACAATATTTTTCCAAATCCCTATGTACTTCTCTTCAAAATGTCATATTATTAACGAAAACACTCGGTATTTTTTTTGGGATTTGGAAAAATATTGTTTTAAAAAAAATAGGCACGTCTTTGAAATAAAAGTTAATTTCAAAGGCATGCCTATTTTTTTTAAAACAATATTTTTCCAAATCCCTATGTACTTCTCTTCAAAATATCATATTATTAACGAAAACAGTCGGTATTTTTTTTCAGATCGACGTTGAAGAGAGTTCTGCTGCGTGCCGCGGAGATGACAGCACCTGACGCGAGAGCTTCCCAAGCGCCACCATGCGGCGTGAAAAATGTGAAAAAAAATGTTTTTTGATACATTAATGAACAAGGAACAAAACCCAAAAAAATTTTTCGAATATCTCTTTTTTTTCCCACAAAAAAAAATTCTTGAAAAATGTGAAAGAAAACAGGGGGTCACAGTGGTGTTCTCCCTCAAAGAAATATATGTACGAGTCGAATTAAAATTGAGATTTGATAATGAACTGAGATTGGAAGATTAACGTAGCTGAGAATTAACGCGAATTTACCTTTTTTGTAAAGACGCATTCCTTCCTTCTGAGGATCGATATTTCGTAGACAGTGGTCACCGGCTTCCTTGATGTAAATCTCTTCGTCGTTGACTATGAGACCGACGAAACACTCGTTGGTGCCCGTGTCATTTCGCATCGTGTAAGTGTACATAACTCCATTCTCCTCCCACTGGCCAAGGCACAAGTAGGTTCGTTCTGTAAGAAAAAAAAGTTTATAAGAATCAAATAATAATATCGATAATGAAACAAATTGGCTTGACTACCATACATCAGCATTCGCATCGTTTATAAGGACACGTATTTTTTTCGTAATTGTACGTTAAAAGTTCGTAAATGCACATTATGTCCGAATGGATGGCGTCGCATGGTGAGTTTGTAAAAAACAAGTTTCACTTAGAATCTCGATTTTAAGAACAAACTAAAATCGTCTTTTTTCTAGGAAAGGGAAACTGGGAACCGAAGTTCTTACACAATCGAAGCTGTTAAGGAGCCTCGACTAAACAACAAGAGGTCCGACTGAGATTGCATAATTGCTGAAAAATTAACAATTTATAAATATAACATTATGTCACGTGATAAATTGAGGTTATCGAGTAATAGTTTATTGTTCAAAGTCATTTATTTAGTCGTAGAGTGGCGAGCAATGTTTTTCCTGATTTTTAAGTTGAAAAATAATAATTTCAGGATTTCGTCGCGTTGAAATGTTGACGAGGCAAAACTATTACAATGAAAATATCTTACCTTCGTACAATTCGCCGGATTCACAATCCGTCACCTTGTAATACATGATTTCACGAGTGTTACAGTTGCTGCTCAATTCGGCGCACGTCCCTGGCAAATCGGTTATCCTACCGATATATTTTCCAGTTATCGGACACGGTGATTCTACCAATCTTTCGAGACCTATTTCACGAAAACTCTTCGATTACTTTACCGTTTGTGACGCAAAATTCATTTCATTATCGTTACAATTTTTTTTTCGATAATCACTTACGAGCTTGTGTCATCCAATCGGATTTATCCAAATTCTGATCGTCGCACAAATCGGTCTGATAAATCGGACTGGATAACGTGCCTGAAAAAAACAAATGAAAATTTAAATAATCTTGTCAATAATTTATCTCATCAAAATCGACGAATAATAGTTCTTTTTGTTTCGTCGTACGTACCAATTTTAAATTCCAATACGTTCTCGCTCCTCTGTCTCATCATCAGACACACGTAGGCCTCGTGCTCGCTAAAAAATTATCAACCCAGTTGTGCAACTAAATTCGAAGATTAAACAACAAGCAATGAAGTTTAAACGAAATAAGAGAGAGGAAGAATATTTTCAAAACGAAAGAATTAGATAATGGTGACGATTGAGAAAAGTTAAAATAGTTTTTTTTACCAATGATCCTTCGAATAAACGACGAAACGTCCTGTCTCGATGTTCGAATCAACGGTGATGAACGTATAGCTGTGATATCCATTGAGATCATTGAACGTCATTGTACCATTTATGATGAGCGATTCTTCCCACTCGCCCTGAGCCCATTTGGGATAGCTAAGTAAAATCGAACAGGGCTGATTAATTTGTTTTTTTCGTTTTGACAATTAAAAAATATCAGAATCGAGAAATGAATAATAAAAAAATTGAGATAAAAATAGTGATTAAAAAATATCAAAATCAAGAAAGGAATTTAAAAAATCAACAAATCAAACAAATATTCAAAAAATTGTATTCATATTTTCATCTCGATTTAAAAAAAATTTATCTCTCCATTCTGATATTTTTTAATTATCAAAATATGAGTATCAAGAAAATTATGGGTAAAAAAAAATAAATAAAAATTACACAATGTAAATACATTGTACAATTTTCATCAATTTTTTTCATTTATTTTTTTACTCATCATTTTCTTGATACTCATATTTTGATAATTAAAAAGTATCAGAATCGAGGAATAAATTTTGAAAAAATCGAGATGAAAATATAAGTATCAATTTTTTGATAATGATATATTGATAATTAAAAAATTTCTGAATCACGAAAGGAATTTAAAAAATCAAACATATCAAAAAATTGATACTCATATTTTCATCTCGATTTAAAAAAAATTTATTTCTCGATTCTGATACTTTTTAATTATCAAAATATGAGTATCAGGAAAATTATGAGTACAAAAAAAATAAATGAAAATTGCACAATGTAAATACATAGTGCAATTTTCATTAATTTTTTTCATTTATTCTTTCATTTATTTTTTTACTCATAATTTTCTTGATACTCATATTTTGATAATTAAAAAGTATCAGAATCGAGAAATAAATTTAAAAAAAATCGAGATGAAAATATGAGTATCAATTTTTTGATAATGATATATTGATAATTAAAAAATATCTGAATCACGAAAGGAATTTAAAAAATCAAACATATAATTAAAAAATTGATACTTATATTTTCATCTCGATTTAAAAAAAAATTATTTCTCGATTCTGATACTTTTTAATTATCAAAATATGAGTATCAAGAAAATTATGAGTGAAAAAAAATAAATGAAAATTGCACAATGTAAATACATTGTGCACTTTTCATTAACTTTTTTTATTTATTCTTTCATTTATTTTTTTACTCATAATTTTCTTGATACTCATATTTTGTTAATTAAAAAGTGTCAGAATCGAGAAATAAATTTTGAAAAAATCGAGATGAAAATATGAGTATCAATTTTTTGATAATGATATATTGATAATTAAACAATATCTGAATCACGAAAGGAATTTAAAAAATCAAACATATAATCAAAAAATTGATACTCATATTTTCATCTCGATTTTTTTAAAATTTATTTCTCGATTTCGATACTTTTTAATTATCAAAATATGAGTATCAAGAAAATTATGAGTAAAAAAAAATAAATGAAAATTGCACAATGTAAATACATTGTGCAATTTTCATCAATTTTTTTCATTTATTCTTTCATTTATTTTTTTACTCATAATTTTCTTGATACTCATATTTTGATAATTAAAAAGTGTCAGAATCGAGAAATAAATTTTGAAAAAATTGAGATGAAAATATGAGTATCAATTTTTTGATTATATGTTTGATTTCTATAATTCCTTTCGTGATTCAGATATTTTTTAATTATCAATATATCATTATCAAAAAATTAATACTCATATTTTCATCTCGATTTTTTTAAAATTTATTTCTCGATTTTGATACTTGTTAATTATCAAAATATGAGTATCAAGAAAATTATGAGTAAAAAAATAAATGAAAGAATAAATGAAAAAAATTGATGAAAATTCCACAATGTATTTACATTGTGCAATTTTCATTTATTTTTTTTTTACTCATAATTTTCTTGATACTCATATTTTGATAATTAAAAAGTGTCAGAATCGAGAAATAAATTTAAAAAAAATCGAGATAAAAATATGAGTATCAATTTTTTGATTATATGTTTGATTTTTCAAATTCCTTTCGTGATTCAGATATTTTTCAATTATCAATAGATCATTAACAAAAAATTTTAAGTAAAAAGTAATAAAAAGTAAATGAGTGATTGTTTGGTTTGGTTTGGTTTGGAATAACGAACGAGAATAGTAGTGAAAGTTCAATGAAATTGTTTTCCACTCACGATGCTACGTGACTTTTCACGTAATTCGGAGTTCTCTTTTGATTGGTCGCTTTGCCGAGTACAAGTGTCTCGTAGCCACTCGTCGAATTTTCAAGACCCTGAGTGCAGCTCGAGTCGCTGCTGAACGATAGATACGTTTTGCCCTTTTCGATATCAGCATGATACAACTGTGTGAGAAAATAAACTAAAATTATTTCGGCGCGTTCGCAACGCACAAAACAAATTGTAATTGGTAAATTGAGAAATTTATTGAAAATCCGAACAGTCGGTGTTTTGGATTATCTGATTATGAGCTTATGGAATCTTCAAAAGGCATAAAAAGAAAATAAGAAGAAAAAACTAGAAACTCGCACGTTGCTTTCTCATTATTTTATCTCTGTCTTTTTGGCTTTCCCATGAAGGAAGCAAAAGATAAATGAACAAAGACATCGGTGAATTGAAACTCACACCACAACGATACTGAGGTCTGCGTTCCCCTCCCACTCGTGTATCGAGAAGGGCGATGTATCTCGAGCCATCGGGTCCACCGGGCCAGCTTCCAAGGCAATTGAATGTGATATCTGTGAAAACAAAAAATTCAACATTCTTTTCAGCGAAAAAAAAAACTAAAACAATTGAATTATTTTTTAAAGATGAAAACAAAAACGAAAATAAATTGACGAAACTTTGCAGTTCCAACGAGTGGTCCACCGTCAATTCATCGCTGGGCAAAAACTTCGCCGCTATTTAATCGATTCGCTACGGCGTTCGACATGATCGTTTTTGTTTAAACGCTCGCGAGTCGCGGAATGTTGTAAAGGAGCAGGGGCAGCGCGATAGTGAAATGAAAAAAAATAAATAAATAAAGTGAACGAGCAATCGGAACGCGACAAGGATCAAACCGGCTTCGAGGCAGGGTGCAAGGAATTAAAAGAAATGAAACGAAACATAATAAAGATAAAATATTAAACAAAATCAAAATATATCGAAAAAAAAAATTGAGAGAAGAAAACTCGCATCACCGGTAGTCGAGAATGAGTACAAGTGGAGCGAGGACGAACGTGTGGAAGTCGTCTCGATGAAAAGTGAGTGAGAGAGAAATGTGAGAAAAAAAATTAACAGATCGTCGATTAACCCTCGCGAGTTATTGGCTACGATCCCGGGAGAAATCGCACTCGAGATCTGCATATGCATAAGCGAGAAACCGAGATCCAATTACGCGAGAATCGTCGGGACAGGGTAGATCCTGATCGACCCGGTGAAAGAAAAGTGCAAAGAGAAGGAAAGAAGAAAACAAAAAACGCATTCTGTGATCTATCGAACGTGCCAATTAAGGTAGTAGTCTGGTAACTTAAGCCGATTTTCATGGCTTTTTTGGAGGGCGTTTTTTTGTAGGAAAATAAAAATGAATCGTTTTGGATATTTAGGATGTTGTTATTTACATATTAAAGATAAAAAAAAAATTTGTTTTGAAAAAATTTAATAGTTTAGTGTTATTATTATCATTGATCGAAGTTGGCACTTCGAAAAAAAAGCGCGTGGGTGGCCCCGGTGATTTTGGTTCTTGATGTTATCTGAAATAAAAAATTCTTGATAATTCTTAATCTATAGACATGTCATTCTGGTCGGAACTACTGAAGTCAAATTTCATGGATAAATAACAAAATGGCGGACTTTCGAGAAAAAAAAATTTTTTTTACCCTTTGGAAAAAAAATTTTTTTTCCCCAAAGTCCGCCATTTTGTTATTTAAATTTTGTTAGCTAAATTTCATGGATAAATAACAAAATTGCGGACTTTGGAAAAAAAAACTGTTTTTTCCAAAGTCCGCCATTTTGTTATTTAAATTTTGTTAGTTAAATTTCATGGATAAATAACAAAATGGCGGACTTTGGAAAAAAAAACTTTTTTTTTCCAAAGTCCGCCATTTTGTTATTTGAATTTTGTTAGTTAAATTTCATGGATAAATAACAAAATGGCGGACTTTGGAAAAAAAAACATTTTTTCCAAAGTCCGCCATTTTGTTATTTATTCATGAAATTTAACTTCAGTAGTTCCGACCAGAATGACATGTCTATAGATTAAGAATTATCAAGAATTTTTGATTTCCGATAACATTAAGAGCCAAAATCACCGGGGCCACCCACGCGCTTTATTTTCGAGGTGCTAACTTCGATCAATAATAATAATAATAATAAACTATAGAATTTTTTCAAAAAAATTTTTTTTTGTATCTTTAATATGTAAATAAAAACATCCTAAATATCCAAAACGATTCATTTCTATTTTCCTACAAAAAAACGCCCTCCAAAAAAGACATGAAAATCGGCTTAAGTTACCAGACTACTACCTTAAGGGGGGACATAGGGTTAGACGGTTCAAAAAATCGATTTTTTTTTATTTCATAAATTGTTAGTAAAACTATTGAAAAATATGTTCCCAAAATTCAAAATGAAAATTCCGACTCGTTCTATTGTTATAAGCCATTAAGGGAGGAAATAGGGTTAGGACAGCGTTTTCTCAATAATTTTCATGAATTTTTTTATAGTATAAAAAATGAATATAATTTATTGAAACTTTGATAATATTTTATACATATATTTAAGTATATACTATAAAATTTGTATACATATATTTAAGTATATACTATAACATATTAGCGACCCCATATTGCTTGTTTTTCTTGGTACTATTTTTTCAAACGCGTTTTTCTGAAAACGACTTTTTTTTTAAGTTGCGTACACGCTAGTTTGGAAAGTTTTCAACGAATCGTTTTGAAAATTGGCAGTTACTTTCTTCATAGTATTGCGCTCTATATGAACTTAAAATCGGAATATTATCATTATTTAAAATAATTTTTTTTTTGCAAATAAGGTTGTAAAAAATGGCAAAAAATCATGCCTTTTTGTTTTGACACCTGTAAAAATTCAATTTTCTATTTTTTTGATAGCATTTAGGTTCATATAGAAGAGAGATATATAATAAAAGTAAATTCCAACCTCGTTTGATTTCAGATGAAAATTGCGGCTTCCAGAATGTACGCAAAATGCTGAGTCTGATTGCGACCCGCAATATGGGGTCGCTAATATTTTATAGTATATACTCAAATATACGTATAAAAATTTTATAGTATATACTTAAATATATGTATAAAATATTCTCAAAGTTTCAATAAATTATATTCATTTTTTATACTATAAAAAAATTCATGAAAATCATTGAGAAAACGCTCTCCTAACCCTATTTCCCCCCTTAAGGGAGCATTAGAAGGAAAAAATAAAACATTGACTTACGACGGGCGAATTGAAAGATTAAAAATAGAAATTTCGTCGATTGTTAATTGAGACAGACTTGTGCAACAACTAGGAAAACCCGCGCAGACGTTGTCTCGCCTGGATTTGTTAATAACGAAATAGAAAATTGATAAATCAATTAATAAACGAAATTGAATATGATCAGGCACGAATAAAACAAAACACAAAAATGGCGATTACGGTTAAAAGAAAAAAATACATTCTGACTTTATTAATGCAAAAGGGAAATTGAACACGAGAAACGAGCAAACACGACAGGATCCTCACTCATATCCGGCGAGATCCTCGTTCTATCCTTTCCATCATCCCGATTATCACTCGTGAAATCCAGCCTACCATGAGTCTCGAACGTGCATCTCTTGAACTGCAGCCTCATTATCGAGCCGTCCGGGCAATTGTCAAAGTCCGACGAGAAAGTGTTGCACTCGATATTGTTCTCGGAACCGTCGTTTATGTCGTACTTGAAATGATAACCCCCAGCGATCGGGCAGAATTCATTTCTGATGGGAACGCCGCCGATCTCTTTGGTACCTAGAAACGACGGAATGAGAAAAGGAAAATTGATTACACGATCATGTAACGAGTATGACATTAAAAAGTGATACAATAGTTGAGGGACAACACCACTCTAGCGGCAGAAAAAAAGGCCTAACTTTGATGATTTATTTTGGGAGTATGAAAAATGGAATAGGATTCCTATTCAGAGGGTTCGTTTAACACATATTGAAGTATGAAAAAACATTTTTTTTATTATTATTTTGATACAAAATAGTGACGACAGAGGCCATCTTGAAAATCGTCTTTTTCAAACTGGGAGGACGTATTACTTGAACACCGTTGTATGGATCGATTTGAAATTTTTATAGTAGCTTCACAATTACATTATTTATCGGCGTACGTAGCCGTTTTTTGATTTAACGTAAACTTTCTTTTTTAAAAATAATTTTTGGATTTTTTTGGCGAAAAATTGATTCATTTTTTCAAAAGTGCCCAATTCTACAAAATTTGATAAAAAAAAAAATCCCTGCGTAGTCCCATAGCCAATGGTATATAGATTATAAAATTTTTTGTTCTTTTGTTTCCGGTCTAATACTTTACGAGAAAACTGTCTTCCCGTTTATCAGATCATATTAAAAACATTACATTTCGCCAAAAAAATATACGATAATCGAGGGTTTACTACTGTTCCCCGTGCTAACTGTAGTGTTGACTGGGAATGAGCGGCCATATTGAATAGGCGAACGCCTCCGTCGTAATTCCTAACAGTCAAAATCAATCGTCATAAACTTCGGATAAAATTATTGCTACTCGAACTTTCTATCAGACCTGAAATGATTGGATATAAAAAATATCGAGAAGCTCAAAATACCAGGGGTGTTAGTTGAAGTTTGCCGGTTTTACCAGTAGATGTCGCTAGCAATATGTATACATTTCTATGATTTGGCATGTATGTAATTTTTTTCTATTGACATTAACCTACAAAAATACGCAAGTCACATTCCGCCAAAATAATAGCGTCATATTTGTTTACCTCAGTGAATATGTCGAGTTTCGTTCCAAGTAAATCGCATTTGCGGCATTCGTTGCTTTTCTTATTTCATCAAAAGAAAAAAGCAGCTGAAGCTCACCGGTTGCTGGTAGAAACTTATGGTGAACATGCTCCAGTGATTAGAACATGTGAGACATGGTTTCGTCAATTTAAAAGTGGAGATTTCGATTTGACAGACAATGAACATCCTGGTGCAGCGAAAAAGTTCGAAGACGAGGAATTGCAGGCGTTATTGGATGTTGATCCAACCCAATCGCAACAAAAATTGCCAGAAACACTAAACGTGACTCGAGGAGCAATTTGCCAACGTTTAAAAGCCATGGGAAAGATCCAAAAGTATGGAAAATGGGTGCCACACCAGCTGAACGATAGACAAATGGAAAATCGAAAAACCGTTTGTGAAATGCTGCTTCAACGATTCAAAAGGAAATCTTTTCCGCATCGAATTGTCACGGGGGACGAAAAGTGGATTTATTTTGAGAACCCAAAGCGAAAAAAATCATGGCTTTCACCTGGTGAAGCCGGCCCATCGACTGCAAGGCCAAATCGCTTTGGCCGTAAGACAATGCTCTGTGTTTTGTGGGACCAGTGTGGTGTGGTGTACTACGAGTTGTTAAAACCTGGTGAAACGGTGAACAAGGATCGCTACCGACAACAAATGATCAATTTGAATTATGCGTTGATCGAAAAATGGCCGGAATGGGCCCGAAGACATGGCAAAGTTATCTTGCAACATGACAACGCGCCGTCTCATACCGCTAAACTGGTGAAAGACACATTAAAAACACTTAATTGGGAAATATTATCACACACGCCGTACTCTCCAGACCTCGCCCCGTTCGACTATCACCTTTTCGCATCGATGGGACACTCCCTTGCAGAGCGGTGCTTCGCTAATTTTGAAGAAGTCGAAAAATGGCTCGTCGAATGGTTTACCTCGAAAGAGAAAAAGTTTTTTAGGGATGGTATCCATAATTTGCCTGAGAGATGGGCGAAATGTGTAGAAACCAATGGTCAATACTTTGAATAAAAAAATTTTGAGATTCCTCTGAAAATTAAGTGTTTTCTTTATCGAAAAAAACCGGCAAATGTCAACTAACACCCCTGGTATGTCCAATGTCCCAAAAAATTGAGCGGCTCTGCTCGGGACAATCTAAATGATCGTCCATTTTTATCATCTCACTGTTCTTCCTTCTAAGTCCAGATAATCTTGAACCGGCAAATAAATCCTCACATCTCTAGGGGGAAAAAAAAAACAACGGAGAACATCGAAATCAATCGAGGGACCCGAAACGCAAAAACTCTCGATCAACCTCTGATCCCTCGGCGTCTATTTATAAATAGACGCGGAGGGAAGGTGTATGGCGTGTAGCGTGCGTGCCTCGAACACCTCGGAGTATCTTTGGGAAAAAAATCCCACAAACTACAATGGAAAAGAGTATTATAAAACACGTCGAAAATGTCTGAAATGTACGGATTCTTCTTACTTTTTTTTTCTTTCTTTCTTTGTTTCCCTCTCTCTTTCTCTCGCCCCTCGTTCTCGGTGGACTGAATATGAGGAATCCCGGGCGTAGAACGAGAGCGAGATTGCACGGGAATGCGAGAGTACGTGACCGAGTTGAATCGTGCGCTTCTCTCGCGTCCTGTTTCTGATGAACAAAACGACACAGGGCCCGTGTAGGGTAACATGCGAGGAAACGCTAATCTACTGTTGTATATATAGAGAAAAGTTTCTCTCTCTTTCGCTTTTGCTGGAATTCCTACGGGTATTCCTCGCACACGCTTTGATGTTGTATTATGCTATCGTACGCAGGAAGAACTCCTGCACGCAAAGGGCATAAGGGCAGAAGGGTATGGCGAGGAGCATCAGATAATATAAAAATAGAGGCGCCACGATAAATCATTGAAATTTCAATGAGGTTATCGCGGCCAATAAAAGTCGAATACGGCCCGTAGGCTCATTTGTGAACCATGAAAAATCTGAAAAACGATCCACTTTTTAGGTTAAGTTTCTCCCTATCAGCTGAGCTCAGATTCAACAGAGTGAAGTGTGTTGGAGTTGGATGACCTCGTGACTAAAAGCTACCCTCTGATTCGTCCTTATATCGGCTTCACTTCTTCGATATTTAACGTATCGAAGTTCGAACTTCGACTATCATCACTTTTTTGTACTAAAGGAGTAGTGTGAATAGACGCGTTTCGTAAGTTTTCTACGATCTATTTCTTAGGTTAGGTTTGTCCCTATTAGCTGATCCAAGATTCAACAAAGTGAAGTGTGTTGGAGTTGGATGACCTCGTGACTAAAAACCACCCTCTGATTCGTCCTTAAATCGGCTTCACTTCTTCGATATTTAACGTATCGAAGTTCGATCTTCGACTGTCAATACTTATTTCTACTAAAGGAGTAGTATGAATAGACGCGTTTCGCAAGTTTTGTACGATCTATTTCTTAGGTTAGGTTTGTCCCTATCAGCTGATCCAAGATTCAACAAAGTGAAGTGTGTTGGAGTTGGATGACCTCGTGACTAAAAGCTACCCTCTGATTCGTCCTTATATCGGCTTCACTTCTTCGATATTTAACGTATCGAAGTTCGATCTTCGACTGTCATCAGTTATTTTTACTAAAGGAGTAGTATGAATAGACGCGTTTCGCAAGTTTTGTACGATCTATTTCTTAGGTTAGGTTTGTCCCTATCAGCTGATCCAAGATTCAACAAAGTGAAGTGTGTTGGAGTTGGATGACCTCGTGACTAAAAGCCGCCCTCTGATTCGTCCTTATATCGGCTTCACTTCTTCGATATTTAACGTATCGAAGTTCGATCTTCGACTGTCATCAGTTATTTTTACTAAAGGAGTAGTATGAATAGACGCGTTTCGCAAGTTTTGTACGATCTATTTCTTAGGTTAGGTTTGTCCCTATCAGCTGATCCAAGATTCAACAAAGTGAAGTGTGTTGGAGTTGGATGACCTCGTGACTAAAAGCTACCCTCTGATTCGTCCTTATATCGGCTTCACTTCTTCGATATTTAACGTATCGAAGTTCGATCTTCGACTATCATCACTTTTTTGTACTAAAGGAGTAGTGTGACTAGACGCGTTTCGCAAGTTTTCTACGATCTATTTCTTAGGTTAAGCTTGTCCCTATTAGCTGATCCAAGATTCAACAAAGTGAAGTGTGTTGGAGTTGGATGACCTCGTGACTAAAAGCCACCCTCTGATTCGTTCTTATATCGGCTTCACTTCTTCGATATTTAACGTATCGAAGTTCGATCTTCGACTATCATCACTTTTTTGTACTAAAGGAGTAGTGTGACTAGACGCGTTTCGCAAGTTTTCTACGATCTATTTCTTAGGTTAAGTTTGTCCCTATTAGCTGATCCAAGATTCAACAAAGTGAAGTGTGTTGGAGTTGGATGACCTCGTGACTAAAAGCTACCCTCTGATTCGTCCTTATATCGGCTTCACTTCTTCGATATTTAACGTATCGAAGTTCGATCTTCGACTGTCATCACTTTTTTTTACTAAAGGAGTAGTATCAATAGACGCGTTTCGCAAGTTTTATACGATCTATTTTTTACGTTAGGTTTGTCCTAATTGTTCTATCTATATAAATATGAAAATCAATATTAATAATAAAAATAATAAATTGAATTGTCACGCCATTCAATAATGGAAATCGCAAATTTCTCGATTGTATTTAGTTGCCGGTGATGAAGTTATAGAAATAACTACATTATACCGGCTATTATGACCCCACCATGTACGATTGTCCGTCATCAATGGGAATGAGGAAGGGATTTCTCGTTGTCGCGGGCAGGCAGGAAGTACCTGAAACTACACACCGCACTTTTTTTTTTCGTAAAAGGGTCCCATTCCTAAATCTACCAGTATTTCTCACTCTCTCTCTTCGTTTTTGTTCCGTTTTCTCCTCGCCGCATGCATGTATACTTATATAGTCTCCCTTCCCTTTTTCAACAACCTCACGAACCTATACAGTCGTACGCTGTTTCTTTTGTCCTTCGATTCTCCTCTCGTTTTACGCGCGTAACATCGAGTGAACTATCCACACGTAGCATAGATATGCGAGGGGGTGAGAGACCAAAACCAAACACACATTATTGTGGGATTCTTCGATGGATTCGTTCTCCGGTTCCCAGGTGGATGGGCTTCCTATTTTTTTCTTTCTTTCGTTGTTTCCCCTCAAACTGTGGCGACACCGCGAGACGGAAATTCGAGACACTCACCTCGGGTTTTCTTAGCTCGTGCGAAACTGATATTTCATGACCGTGACATCTACGCGCATGAAAGTAGGGAGGTAAAGAAAAAAAGATTGCGTTTGGCTCGCGTTGCCCTTTCGATAAGGGTGGCTCTTCTTACTTACTTCGGTTAATTTTAATCCGCGCCAATGCAAAATATACGCGGAAGTCGGAGGCATTAATGAAGGAGCGAGTAAAAGGCGATATTTGGGGATTAGAAATGTGGACGATCCATCGGAAGGGGACTGGCCCGCGTGACAAAAAACGTACGTGAAATAAAACGATCTTACGTATTTTTCAAGACGAGCCAGGCCTTTCGCTGCGCTACGCTCGAATTAAACTCCGCAAACACGGAATTCACGTCTCTCTAAATACGACTTCGAGGAAACCTTCATTGTGAGAAAAGCACGCGGACAAAAGACTGGCACGAGGACAGGAAAATTTGCATCGAGATTGGGACAATGTTATCTTCGCGGTCGAGTCTTTTTTTTTCTTAGCACGGTCTGTCTTGTCAAAAGTGTGACCAACGAAGAGTATTTGGGGGGGATGCTTTTGTAAACGCGAGGAAAATTTCGTGGAAAGCATGAGAAAAGGGTGTCAAGCTATAATCAGTACTGGAGACAATTGTGCGAGACATTGTGTAACCGCGCGCTAGCTAATAATATTTACTTTAATTTAAAAAAACATGTAATCCAATTTTTATGTTCTCCACATTATGGCGATCTTTTTCCTCTCGAACAGATCGTATCTCAAATATTTGTTCTCGCGTCGTTCGAATTTCCGTGCGTTTTCGTAGAGAAAGAAAAGGTAGAAGAAGAAGAGAAAAAAAGCGCCGCGAATGAAATCGTCGAGATCCGGATGGTAGGTAATGGAATGTGAGAGAGGGTCCCCTGGTAGCTAAGAAGAATTGTGACCCCCGACGACGTCTTCGACACCGGACGTCGTCGAGGAAGAAAAAAAAAGGCGAAAAAATGCCCGAGAGTTGGAGAGAGCGAGAAAAGGGAGCGGGCATGAGGGATGGGGAGAGAAGGAGCGAGATTTCGTTCGGTGTTTGGTCATGGACCAAGGTCGCTTACACGACAGGTAGCGGGGCGTAGGAACGGAGAGCGCAGGAACTTTAAGAATCGTGAACATAGCAGCACGGACAGCTCCCATTCATCTTTTTCATTTCGTTCGCTAGGTGCGCTATAGTAAATTTAACGAGAATGAGAGAAAGCGAGACGGGGGAAAAGGGCGAAGCGAGAGAGCAAAGAGCCCGAGAAGAGAACGGACTACCTGTTCGGATGGGCTCTTTCAGGTTTTTCTCGCTCCATTGATCCCGGTTGTATGGTCTCTATCTCCTATGCGTGCCCTTTTTCTATATCCGAGGACTCTCCTTTTGCTTATTGCCACTGTGAAAAATATAGTACAAGGAGGTATCCCTGACTCGCTGGCACTACCAGAGTTTTGTGAACAGACGTTTATTGTATATGTATGTTTGAGGCACGTTTGAACACAATCGTACAACAGAAAAGCGTCCACTTACCGCTTCGCACAGGTTCGTACGCGCTCGAACCACAGTCATTGCAAGACTTTTTTTTCTTCTTCCTTCCTTCCTCGGCATTGACAAGCAGAGGTCGGCTCGAGGGAGGGAGAAAGAGAAATACTAAACAGAGAACGGTGAAGCCAAAATATTTTCTAATAGCCCGTTGTAACGTTTGCGTCATGCGTGCAGTTGAGTCATGTTTAAAAACAAAATATCAATATGTCTGTGTATTAGGGTGGTTCTTAATTTGGTGATGTTGGAAATTCTTTGGTATTGTTCCTCGAAAGTAATCAACATATCCAGAAAAAAAATTGGGCGCAAGCGGAACTTTGTCCGAAAATTCTAACCCACCCCACCGAGCTGTCGAATTTTTATATGAAAAAATGCATGCATTCAAAATTTTGTTAAGAAAATTGTTTATTATTTCAAAACTGTTCGTGATAAACAAATTTTATATTATAGTTTTTTTTATAGGAAATTTAATGCTCTACAAAAAAGGTATCTTGTAAAATTCTTGTGAATCTAATATTTATCGCGTTATTAGCAAAAAACTGTCATCATTCATTCCAAAAGTCCATCATTATGGCCAAAACAGGAGTTTGACGTCGAAAAACTCCTTTGTACTCTTCATATGTAATTAGAAATATGAAGAGATACGTAGTGCACTCAATAACAGTATGTGAACGATATTTAAATTTTCCATTTTATCAATTTTATTATCATTCATGATAAATTTTTCTTCTTTGATCGATAAGGACATTGATTTCTTTATCAGTTCCAAATCGATGGCTTTTTTCGAATGATTTGAAATCAACTCCTCATTTTTTGATATCGATGCGAGCGAGTGGATTTCTAATGAAAATTATTTACAAGGCTTAAAAATAGTCAAAGGAATTAAAGTGGTTAACGATGTTGCAGAAAGAGGAGTGAAACTTATTACAGAGTACAATGATCGTCTCACTTATGACGAAGATCAGAAACAATTCATTGTACAAATAATTGAAAAATATAAAAAAAAATATCCTGATATTAACAAAGCAACTTTGCTCCAACCGATGTAATTCATTATTGTAAGTTGATTTTTAAAATATATGACATCATTCATTATAATTCACAATAAAATTGATAAAATTGAAAATTTGAATATTGTTTACATTTCATTGTTGAGTGCGCTACGTATTTCTTCATAATCTTATATACATACAAAAAATAAATTGCTCTGTTCGTTATTAAACTGTTTGTGATAAAAAAATGTTATATTGTTTTTTTATAGGAAATTTAATGCTCTACAAAAAAGGTATCTTGTAAAATTCTTGTGAATCTAATATTTATCGCGTTATTAGCAAAAAACTGTCATCATTCATTCCAAAAGTCCATCATTATGGCCAAAACAGGAGTTTGACGTCGAAAAACTCCTTTGTACTCTTCATATGTAATTAGAAATATGAAGAGATACGTAGTGCACTCAATAACAGTATGTGAACGATATTTAAATTTTCAATTTTATCAATTTTATTATCATTCATGATAAATTTTTCTTCTTTGATCGATAAGGACATTGATTTCTTTATCAGTTCCAAATCGATGGCTTTTTTCGAATGATTTGAAATCAACTCCTCATTTTTTGATATCGATGCGAGCGAGTGGATTTCTAATGAAAATTATTTACAAGGCTTAAAAATAGTCAAAGGAATTAAAGTGGTTAACGATGTTGCAGAAAGAGGAGTGAAATTTATTACAGAGTACAATGATCGTCTCACTTATGACGAAGATCAGAAACAATTCATTGTACAAATAATTGAAAAATATAAAAAAAAATATCCTGATATTAACAAAGTAACTTTGCTCCAACCGATGTAATTCATTATTGTAAGTTGATTTTTAAAATATATGACATCATTCATTATAATTCACAATAAAATTGATAAAATTGAAAATTTGAATATTGTTTACATTTCATTGTTGAGTGCGCTACGTATTTCTTCATAATCTTATATACATACGAAAAATAAATTGCAGCTATTCAATGTCAAACTCCTGTTTTCACCATAATGATCGACTTTTGGAATAAATGTTGACAGTTTTTTGCTAATTACGTGATGAATATTAGATTCACGAGAATTTCACAAGATACCTTTTTTGTAGAGCATTATATTTCCTACAAAAACGTTATATAAAATTCTTTTATCATAAATAGTTTTGAAATAATAAACAATTTTCTGAACAAAATTTTGAATGCATGCATTTTTTCATATAAAAATTCGACAGCTCGGTGGGGTGGGTTAGAATTATTGGACAAAGTTCCGCTTGCGCCCAATTTTTTTTCTAGATATGTTGATTACTTTTGAGGAACAATACCAAAGAATTTCCAACATCACCAAATTAAGAACCACCCTAGTGTGAATTTATATGGATGAGAGATGTTGACCTTATATTTGGACGGATAACGAACCCTTTGAAGATCGCTGAAATACGAGTTATTATCAGGTGAGAAATTTGGATGAAGGAAAAAATAGCCGGGAAAAAAGGCCGAGGGAAAATATAGACGAGGAAGAAAAGGCTGATGAAAAAAATGGCTGCGAAAAAACTTTAATTTCCAGAAAGTAATTTGAATGTTTCAACTTGCAACTATGTTGTTCCCGCGACACGGTATATTTGAAGAGATATTTTACATATGTAAGTTTAGTTTGTACGTGCATTAGGATTACTTCTTTCAAAACAATATATTTATAGTTTTGAAACCCTATAATATTTTATAGGGTAAATGCGAAATGCGATTTATTTCTGCAGCCGACTAACTCGTCATTATGATTGGCTGTCGATGCCTCGCTCGGAGTTCGTTCATGTGCATACTTCAGATCGCACGATCGTAGACAACGAACCTATCCTAAAAAAGTAGCGCGCGCGGTGCGCACAACGATTCAAGTGCGTTAACAAAAATCAATGATAATTGGAATCTTCGAATCAAAAGAAAATTAGATTTTTCTTCTTCTTCGAGTGAACGAAAGTTCATAGGAAATTCAATCGAATAAATCGTCGGGTTAAATGCGGAACGATACCCAATTCGTAATGTGAAATGTCGACTTAACTGGTAAGCATCGATAATTCAATTTAAATCTCATTTAACGGTGTCAAAACTTTGAACGCGTTTATCTCAGAACTATGTTTTTCAAATCGGCGCCCACGATATCCCGATAACTAATGGACCGATCGAGCTCAAATTTTGCACGTACCTTAGGTAGCCTGTTTCTGAGGACTGGTAGCAGAATTGAGTCGAACGATGATTTTGCCGACATTTTATAACTCGTCGAATACCCGAAAATGTATGAAATATCATTAATGAAAGTTCAACAGGCCGCCATTCTATCAAAAAATTTTTTCAAGTACTAATTCTGCTACCAGTGCTCAGAATACTCATACAGATTGAGAATATATATATATTTTTTTTTTCAGATGCATACAACATCGTCCAGAGTGGGCGCCGATCGAGGCGGCTTTCGGCGCACCATGTTGCAACAAGGCAAAAAACTACATGAAAATATTTAAAATAATTTTTTTTTTAATGTACAAGTATTCTCTAAGGATCAATAAATGCACGTGTAAATTTTCAACAAGACAACTTCAACGGTTTAAAAATTATTGCACATTAGAAATGACGTCAAAAATCTCGCTCTAGACCAGACTACCAGTCTGGTCTGGCGTTAAGGTAAAAAAAACTGTAATCTATTATTTAATTTAATTTTTTTTCGAAGTTGCCTCGATTATTGGGGAAAGGACGAAATCTTACGTACGACTATCATGAATTCTACTTATCGTAAGATTTTTCTCGTTGCCGAAAGATCAACGAACCTCTGAAAAATCTTGGTCCCAAGGTTCGGGGGTAGGGCCCAGAGTTTCACATGGTATTAATGCAAACGAACGATTTCAAGGACAAAGGATCACGTTTATCCGCGATCTGTCGCTTCGATACAAGGGGATTCGAATAAGGAATGGAAAAAAAAAAAATTAATCATCATCCCTTCGTCGGTCCGTGGCGATTATCATAAAAGGAGTGTCGAAGGTATCGAAGTGGTAAATTTTCCCATAGCCGATAACTACATAGCGCGCATATATACACATACCACGTATGTATATAAATAAATTTGTGGTGAGATCGCGAGAAGGCAAACGAGAGGAAAGAACCCCCCGGCGAGTGAAACGCTCACCGGGCCACTCCCACGCCTTCGGAGAATGCCGTAGTCCGCGGAGTGCATGTACCACGTGGATGTCTCAACACATATAGAGTCGATCGTGTAGTTCGGCCGTCAGAACTGTGACCGGACTATGGGAGCGCCCGGAGGCACGATTGTGTTAGAAGTGCGCGAGAAAACGAAAAATGAACGAGTCGTGGTGGGGAAGAGAAAATGTAGAAAAAAAAGGAACCATACTACGCTTTGAATAGGACGAGGAGAATGAAGGGGAACCCCGCGCGAGCCGCACGTTGTTAGCCGGGTTGGGTGAATGAGAGAGACATGGTAGATCGACCTACGTTCAAACCGGGGGAACCCCCGTGCAGCGTAGTAGTACAAAGAGCTACCACCGAGAGCGTTGGTGGTCCGTTAGAGGCTCACGCGCTTGCGCCGGGGAGCATTGACACTCTTAGTTTTCCTCGTGGCAGAAAGAGGGCAGCCGATGAAAAAGCCTCACGATTACCTCGAAAATGTGTCACGTTTTCATCACAATTGAAAATCTACTGCTTTACTACAGCAACAATGTAATAAATCGAAATCGGGAGAACACGATGTTCGGTTCGAGGGTTAGCAACCTACGTTCAAACAGGGGAATCCCCGTGCAGCGTCGTAGTACAAAGAGCTGCCACCGAGAGCGTTGGTGGTCCGTTGGAGGCTCACGGGCTTGCGCCGGGGAGCATTGACACTCTTAGTTTTCTTCGTGACAGAAAGAGGGCAGCCGATGAAAAAGCCCCACGATTACCTCGAAAATGTGTCACGTTTTAATCACAATTAAAAATCCACTACTTTACTACAGCAACAATGTAATAAATTGAAATCGGGAGAACACGATGTTCGGTTCGAGGGTTATCGACCTACGTTCAAACAGGGGAATCCCCGTGCAGCGTCGTAGTACAAAGAGCTGCTACCGAGAGCGTTGGGGGTCCGTTGAAGGCTCACGCGCTTGCGCCGGGGAGCATTGACACTCTTAGTTTTTCTCGTGGCAGAAAGAGGGCGGCCGATGAAAAAGCCCGACGATTACCTCGAAAATGTGTCACGTTTTCATCACAATTAAAAATCTACTGCTTTACTACAGCAACAATGTAATAAATCGAAATTGGGAGAGCACAATGTTCGGTTTGAGGGGTATTAAATTTTCAACCCGCACGAAAAATCAAAAACCGTTTTATTCGCGCGCTGCTTTTCAGGTTAAGTTCGTCGTCTCCGATCGTGCGATCTGAAGTATGCGAATGAATGAGCTCCAAGCACGACATCGACGGCCAATCATAACGATGAGTTAGCCGTCGTCAGAAATAAATCGCGTTTCGAGATACTTCGTGACGTATCCTTTTTATACGGGGGATATATGTTAAATACTTTCATGCATATTAATTCGCGTGTGTATTATACATTGAGACAATGATAAACTCGCACGATGCAGGTCTGCATGTAAACCGAAGGGCGTTCTTATTTTTCTCCCTCGTAAAAAGCGTGCGTCACGCACGCGCTTATATATTATATCGCGAACTCTCGTCCAGGCATCTTTCTCACTGTGCATCAATTAACATTCCTGGGGATACTTGATTGCCCATTTGAATAATCGTAGAGCACCCTGAAATTTCTTCGCAGAAGCGTCGCCGCTAACTACATATTATATGAGGCATTCTTTGTTAACTTGGCCACGTTTTTTCCCAGACTCTTAAAAATCTTTTTCATTGCTCGCCAATTTGTCGTAGCATCCGAAAGAATTTTTTATGAATTTTTCGACATTATTTCTAGTTACAGTTTTGTTTTCTTCCTTTTGTGTCGTGAAGTTAATCGATGGTTTTATTCGAAACAAAATGGTCCTGACTTAAAGGGGGAAATAGGGTTAGACGGTTCAAAAAAATTTTTTTAATTTCATAAATTGTTAGTAAAACTATTGAAAAATATGTTCCCAAAATTAACAATGAAAATTCCGACTCGTTCTATTGTTATAAGCCATTAAGGACAGGGTAAGGGTTTTTACTTTCGAAAAATCGAATTTTTTTTTTGTCTTATCTTATTGTTTAACATTTCAAGAATATGTCTTTAAAATTTTAAACCGATCTAAGCAATATTCTTGAAGTTATTGTCTTATCAATCTCCTGGCCTTTAACGCTATACCTCTAACAGCTGCGGGCGGTTGGGCTAGCAGTGCACTTTAGACGCGTTTTTCTCAAAACTACTTTTTCAAAGTCCGTGTTCACTGCCATTTAAAAACTACTCGACCGATTCATTTCAAACTTTGTACACATTTTCTACATATAAAATACCTCCCCCCAACGTTTAGTAAAAATTTTTTTTTTTTACATTAAGGGTGCTTCCCACCCACAAAATGGCGGAATTTTTCGTGGAAAATAACAGTTCACACTTTGGATGGCCGCCAAAAATTTTTAAATGAAAAAAAAAATTATCAGAGAACGTTGGGGGGAAGATTTGATTATAATTTGACTAAATTTTCATGGTTTTTCATTTTCAGATAATTTCCGGCCGAGTTATAGTGAACACCGCAAATTGTTTTTTTTCCAAGACGTTCTGGGGGGAAGCTCTGTTACGGGCTTACGCTTCAATATTTCTGCATGAAAGAATTACACAACATTGTCAACAGTATGCTCAATAATGTACGAAAGGTTCGAATAAAACTCCTCCCTTAAAGTGAGTAGCTCTCCTTCAGGCCCCGAGCCTACTATTTTTTCAAACGCGTTTTTCCGAAAACGACTTTTTTCGAACTTGCATACACGCCAGTTTAAAAAGTTTTCAATCAATCGTTTTGAAAATTGGCAGTTACTTTCTTCATAGTATCGCGCTCTATATGAACCTAAAATCGGAATATTATCATTATTTAAAATAATTTTTTTTTTGCAAATAAAGTTGTAAAAAACAGCAAAAAATCATGCTTTTTTGTTTTGATCCGTGTAAAAAATTCAATTTTCTATTTTTTTGATAGCATTTAGGTTTATATAGAAGAGAGGACATATAATAAAAGTAAATTCCAACCTCGTTTGATTTCAGATGAAAATTGCGGCTTCCAGAATGTACGCAAAATGCTGGGTCTGATTGTGACCTGCAATATGGGTTCGCTAATATTTCCGGTGTTTTTCAATGAAATGCTTCAAAAATTTTATAGTATATACTTAAATATATGTATAAAATATTCTCAAAGTTTCAATAAATTATATTCATTTTTTATACTATAAAAAAATTCATGAAAATCATTGAGAAAACGCTGTCCTAACCCTATTGCCCCCTTTAACATTAAATAGAGCATACAGCGTGTACATAATTATCCCATCGAAAGGAGAGATAAAATTTACAGTAAAAAATCATTCAAAATTCCTTTTTTTTTGTGCAAAATTTCTTTAAAATAGTTATCCCAAATATAACACCGATTACATTCCAATTTGTAGATGAAAAAGTTCTTTTTTGTATTCCGTTCTAAAGCACAAGGTCGATGATGGAAGAATTGGAAAAAGAAAAAAAAAGTAAAAAATTACTTTAATGTTGAAAATGAATACTCACGATAAAGAATCGACGTTGAATTGAGAGTATCGCAGGACGTTAACGCAGCCGATTCGTAGGTGTAACACCTGTTGAGATTTTCCGAGAATACCTCGATTATGTTGCGTGCCCTTCTCTTCAGCCGGAAACACCTAATGCACTCACCGTCGGCGTATCTGAAACGAGATTACACCAGAGATTTAATGACATAGTTTTTCTTCCTGTACGTTGGTATCGCCTTCGTTAACCGATCCTCTCGTACTACACACACGAACAATCCCAAACCACTCATCCTCAATCTTCAGGCAATTTGATTAACGAGTTTGTAGTGCAGTATGTGAACTATTTAAGCGTATAAAGAGACGGGACCGGCGTCTTGACGCCAAGTGATTAAAAGAAGTTTTTATCTACGCCATCCCTCTCTCTTTCTCTCTGTACAATAAGATGGCAAAAAATCATTAACTCGACTTATTTTACTCCTGCGATGGGCGTTCCCTCCCTCAATCAACTATGTCGGGCTATTTCAGTATGTTTCACGAATATCGTACAACAAATTACTAACAAGGAACGAATAATATTCGAAGAATAGATAGACATTTAAGAAGAAATGATTATAGGAATTTATTTTGGAGCGAATGATCATCGATTTCAATTGAGGATTTGATCATCGAAATGGTCGTCGATTTATCTCAAAAGAAATCAAAATCGATTTCTTCTAGAAAGACTCATGACCATTTGTCATTGAAAAATTACTCTTCATTATTTTTCTAGACAAATTATCGTTTTTATTGTTCTTGTTCATTGTTTCAACGTATACCTTTTTGGGTTTTTACGTATGACCCTTCCCAATTCAATTTTGTCCATTTTTTTTCCCCTATATATATTTTAAATATTATCATTATTTAAAATAATTTTTTTTTGCAAATAAGGTTGTAAAAAATGGCAAAAAATCATGCTTTTTTGTTTTGACCCCTGTAAAAAATTCAATTTTCTATTTTTTTGATGGCATTTAGGTTCATATAGAAGAGGGACATATAATAAATTTGAATTCCAACCTCGTTTGATTTCAGATGAAAATTGCGGCTTCCAGAATGTACGCAAAATGCTGAGTCTGATTGTGACCTTCAATATGGCGTCGCTAATATCTTCGGTGTTTTTTCAAGGAAATTCTTCAAAAATTTTATAGTATATACTTAATTATGTGTAAAAAATATTCTCAAAGTTTCAATAAATTATATTCATGTTTTATACTATAAAAAAATTCATGAAAATCATTGAGAAAACGCTGTCCTAACCCTATTTTCCCCCTTAACCCAACAGAAATTAGGATCGCTTTCTTCTAGAAAGACTCATGACCATTGGTCATTGAAAAATTACTCTTCATTATTTGTCTAGAAAAATTATCGTTTTTATTGCTGTTGTTCATTGTTTTAACGTATACTTTTTTGGGTTTTTACGTATGACCCTTCCCAATTCGATTTTGTCCATTTTTATTCCTCTATCAAGGATCCTCAATTTGGATCGTCGATTTAACCCAACAGAAATTAGGATCGCTTTCTTCTAGGAAGACTCATGACCATTTGTCATTGAAAAATTATTCTTCATTATTTTTCTAGAAAAATTATCGTTTTTATTGTTGTTGTTCATTGTTTTAACGTATACCTTTTTGACTTTATACGTATGACCATTTTTTCCCCTATCAAGGATGTTCAATTTGGATCGTCGATTTAACCCAACAGAAATTAGGATCGTTTTCTTCTAGAAGAACTCATGACCATTTGTCATGGAAAAATTACTCTTCATTATTTTTCTAGAAAAATTATCGTTTATATTGTTGTTGTTCATTGTTTCAACGTATACCTTTTTGGTCTTTATTGTTCTTGTTTATTGTTGCAACGTATACCTTTTTGGGTTTTTATGTATGACCCTTCCCAATTCCATTTTGTCCATTTTTTTCCCCTATCAAGGATGTTTAATTTGGATCGTCGATTTAACCCAACAGAAATTAGTATCGCTTTCTTCTAGAAAGACTCGTGACCATTTGTCATTGAAAAGTTACTCTTCATTATTTTTCTAAAAAAATTATCGTTTTTATTGTTGTTGTTCATTGTTTCAACGTATACCTTTTTGGTCTTTATTGTTCTTGTTCATTGTTATAACGTATACCTTTTTGGGTTTTTACGTATGACCCATCCCGATTCCATTTTGTCCATTTTTTTTCCTCTATCAAGGATCGTCAATTTGGATCGTCGATTTAACCCAACAGAAATTAGGATCGCTTTCTTCTAAAAAGAATCAAGACCATTTGTCATTGAAAAATTACTCTTCATTATTTTTCCAGAAAAATTATCGTTTTTATTGTTGTTGTTCATTGTTTCAACGTATACCCTTCCCGGTTTTTATGTATGACACGGTATCTAAAAATATCGCAGTGAAACTTTTATGTTACACCACATTAACTTATTGGTCGAGATTAATGGAATTTGGTATGAATTCAGGCGCAAAAAAAGGACCACGGAACGCTGCATCCTCCGACCAGGCGGAGGATGCAGCTTTCTCGAAGAAGGGGGTTGGACGACTAGGTCTATCCTTTAGGCAGTCATCTCTCCCTCTATCTCTAGTGCACTCCTCGTACGTCCTTAGGTCCATTCGACGACTCGGAGCGAGCTTGTATACAGGATATATTATCCATTGCACCGTGGACTCGCTATTCTCAACGTTTTTCATATCTCTCGATGCGCGCCTTCCCAACGTTTATTCGTCTCTACAGGTCCTTTCACAAATCAATTTTATCTACCCGATTGACGGATATTCACGTCGGAGAAATACAAGAAAATCTTGAAAGATTATGTCAAGAGAACCGGAAGATAAATTTAACGTTGAAAATATCACATACGAGTATATTCTTAATATTTTCTTCTCACAAATCGCACCGATTAATTTTCCCCTCATTTCTGCCCCCGTAAACGAGCACTGTCCTGAAATCTCGAAGTGCGAGTCATTTGTGACGTCACTACACTCAGACGCATTCCGATTGGATGTTGATGTTGCGTTCGAGATTTCGATAAGGCGCGTACTTCAGACAGCACGATCGTAGACGACGTGTCGTTGTCCACGATTGGCAATGTTCAATGAACGAGTACTATTCGATCTTTCCTAAGTGGAATTTTGGTACGCCAAAGATTTATTGCCGGTAAAATAATGGGCAATGATTACGAAAAGATCTTCAAGCTTTCGTGCATCAAGGGGGATCGTGTCACCAGAATACGAGGTCTGTTCAAAAAGTATCGCGAATTTTGAATTTTCGCGGGCTACGTATATTCGATTTTCGATTTTTTTGTGACGTTAGGTTGGTACTCGTGTCCCTCACTTATGCTGAAAAAATCGACCTCTTTGATTGTTTAGTTAATTGTTGACAGCTGTTTTGGTTAGACGTGTTTTGGCTTGTCTTCGATTTTTGCCCATTCCAAAAAAGCAGCTTTCATTGCGATAATTGGTCCGGACTTCGGGCTTACTACTGGCACCAACGGTCGTACCAATACTGGTTATTTCATTGGGCCGGATCTTGGCAGACGATTTTGCCGACGGTGCAAATTCCATCTTAGCGAGAAATGGCAAATTAAATAGATATCGAATCGACGTCTTTCAGACACTTTTGGCGTCTAGTGGACGCCGATCCAATGTTTATTTAAATTTTATTTCTCTCTCGGAGTAATTTATATTTCTTTTTACCACGTTACCAGATGTTTCCCAAGCAGCACACGTACGTCCAAAGGATGTACTTTGGACGTAAGGTCGTTTTTCGGATGTTTTTAGGACGTCCTTTGGATGTCTGTGTTGTCTGGGTTGTTTATGCATAAATGTTTGATAATTAAATGCACACGATATATACTAAATACTCGGAGTAGTTTTTATTAATAAGAGACTAAGTACATATACAGGTCTAAAATACGTACTTAAATGTTTATAGAACAGTGTTTATAAAATATAGGCTATATGAAGCAAATATTACACTAAAAAATATTGTATTAATCGTGCAATTTCAAGTTCGGGGCAAATTATAATTCAACAATTTGGTTGATGCAAAATAATGGACTTTCGATCAGAATAACCTAATCTACAATTACATTACAGAACGCAACTGTTAAAGTGAAATACTCTCAGTATTGGCATTTTCTATAGCCCAGTACTAAGCCTGTATCGAAGCCAGAGCTTGGTCGTATTTTATAGCCTATTTTGGCCCAGATCTGGTTATTATACCGGCCCGTAGTGCTGCCAGATTGACAACCAGTACTGGCACAAGACGATATTTTATACTGACCCAAAGCTTGGCCAGATTGTCAGCCAGTACTGAAACAATACTGGCTGCCAAAGTTTGGCCGCCAATACTGGCCCAAAGCTTGGCTAGTAGAATTAACCAGTACTGGCATAAGACTGTATTTTATACTGGCCCGTAGTATGGCCCGCAGTATGGCCCATAGTATGGCCAGATAGTCAGCCAGTACGGGGCCAGTACTGACTGCCAAACTTTGGCCGCCAATACTGGCCCAAAGCTCGGCCAGTAGAATTAACCAGTACTGGCATAAGACTGTATTTTATACTGGCCCGTAGTATGGCCCGCAGTATGGCCCATAGTATGGCCAGATAGTTAGCCAGTACGGGGCCAGTACTGGCTGCCAAAGTTTGGCCGCCAATACTGGCCCAAAGCTTGGCCAGTAGAATTAACCAGTACTGGCATAAGACTGTATTTTATACTGGCCCGTAGTATGGCCCGTAGTACGGCCCGCAGTATGGCCCATAGTATGGCCAGATAGTCAGCCAGTACGGGCGCCAGTATTGGCCCAAAGCTTGGCCAGTAGAATTAACCAGTACTGGCATAAGACTGTATTTTATACTGGCCCGTAGTACGGCCGGTAGTATGGCCCGCAGTATGACCCATAGTATGGCCAGATAGTCAGCCAGTACGGGGCCATTACTGGCGGCCTAAGTTTGGCCGCCAATATTGGCCCAAAGCTTGGCCAGTAGAATTATACTGGCAATTTCTACGTGGGGAGTCGCTCCATTTAACGATGTCAAAACTTTGAACGCGTTTATCTCAGAACTATGTTATTCAAATCGGCGCCCACGATATCTCGATAACTAATGGACCGAACGAGCTCAAATCTTGCACGTACCTTAGGTAGCCTGTTTCCGAGGACTGGTAGCAGAATTGAGTCGAACAATAATTTTCCCGACATTTTATAACTCGTCGAATACCCGAAAATGTATGAAATATCATTAATGCAAGTTCAACAGGCCGCCATTTTGTCAAAAATTTTTTTTAAGTACCAATTCTGCTACCAGTGCTCGGAATACTCATACAGATTGAGAATATATATATATATTTTTTTTTTCAGATGCATACAACATCGTCCAGAGTGGGCGCCGATTGAGGCGGCTTTCGGCGCACCATGTTGCAACAAGGCAAAAAACTACATGAAAATATTTAAAATATATTTTTTTCAATGTACAAGTATTCTCTAAGGTTCAATAAATGCGCGTGTAAATTTTCATCAAGACAACTTCAACGGTTTAAAAATTATTGCACGTTGGAAATGACGTCAAAAATCTCGCTCTAGACCAGACTAGCGCGTTAATGATCTCTGCATTAAATATTTTTCGTTATCGTCATAAAGTCACGAACTTTTTGTGGGAATTCCTGAAACATGTACGAACGGATTGACCGGTAGCTCGTTAACGATTCAACGTGAATCACGGTGTAGCCAATATATATGTATAAATCGGTATGGGCACACGCGCATGGGCGTGCGTGGATGCCAATTTATGCATTCTTGCTCGGACGACACCCACACTCTCCTCTGTTATATCTATATATACGTGTATAAAGATTCCTTCTCTCTCATTCTTCTACCGCTTTTATTATATATATTTGTTTTTTTTTCTCGCCTGCTCATGTGTGTGTGTATGCGTGTGGTCTTTGAGATCCTTTCGATCGTTCTCAGCGTCTCGATTCCCAGGGGAGAAAACCGAAGGATCGTCGAATGAATGTAAAAATAAAGAAGCAAATAAAGAAGGTGAAAGAAAACGAGTTGGCTCGTGTACTGTCCCTCACTCTCGAGTGGCGTCCAAAGTTCTCTCTGTAACGAAATTCAGAGTCGGACAAAAAAAATAAAAATAAAAAACCAAGCAGGACTAATCCTTCCGCGGGCGTGTCCGCGTGAGAGAGAGAATCACCGCGAGAATTCAAAGGTGTGTCCACTCTTCTCCGGGTCGTTGTTACACAGCCTCTCTATCTTTTCTTCTCGTTATGGTCCAGCCCGAAAATCCATCCGAATGTTATACAGCGCACACTTGTCTCTCCCCCCCCCCCCCCCCTCGCCCCGCACCCCTGACTCTCGAGACTCTTAAATCTCGAGACGGGACAACGCGCGAGAATTTTTTTTTTATTACCCCGGACATTTATTTCGCACGATGAAGCGAATGAGAATAATGCCGAGGATGCCAAGTGCGAGAAACAGAAATAGCACAATCAATAGAGAATATTGTGCCAAATTAAATTACAAGAGTTATTTTTTTTTTTTCAAATTAGGTTCAGTATCACGTACTGAACGTAAATGAACGAAATCCTTACAAGTTAAGTGACCGCAAGTGCCGACATTTTGAGGAAAACCGTATTGGCCAATATCTTCGTTACCGTGCACTTTAGGCAAGAAATGGTAATAACCTTTCTTGTAGATGATTGAATTTCCCATCTTTTTTTCTAAATAATTTTTTTTGTATCACTTACCGTTTACGACTTGTACGACTGTTAAAATTTATTTATTCACTTTTTGACCTGTATCTCTCCGAATAATTGTTTAAACAATGAAATGCTAATAACTTATCTTTTGAATCCATAAATTTTCCACACCTTTTTTTCAAAACTTTTTTGTCCAAAGTTAATATTCTCAAAGTTATAACGCGTTTTTATTAGCCTTGCACCCAGTAGCGCAACATTGAACGCGTTATAACTTTGAGAATATTAATTTGAGACAAAAAAGTTTTAAATAAAAGTTGTGGAAAATTTATGAATTTGAAAGATAAGTTATTAGCATTTTATTGTTTAAACTATTATTAAGAGAGATACAGGTCAAAAAGTGAATAAATAAATTTTAACAGTCGTATAAGTCGTAAACGGTAAGTGATATAAACAAAATTATTTAGAAAAAAAGATGGGAAATTCAATTATCTACAAGAAAGGTTTTCAGCATTTTTGGCCTAAAGTGCACGGTAACGGAGATATTGGCCGATACGGTTTTCCTCAAAACGGCGGCACTTGCGGTCACTTAATTTGTAAGGATTTTGTTTATTTACATTCAGTACGTGATACTGAACCTAATAAAAAAATAAATAACTCTTGTAATTTAGTGTGGAATTGACAAGAGTAACGGGCTCCCTATTGATTGTACTAAAAAGAAAGAAAAAAAGAGCACAAGATTGCAAAAGAAAAACGAATAGAAGTATAATTATTGTCCACCTTTATTTCAAAAGTAATTGAGAATTATTTGAAATATGTTAAGATGACAAAAGTGGAGTAAATCAACTTCGAAATTGGTGTTAAAGAAAAGAAAAAAGGCGCGAGTGGAAATAAGAAAATAAATCACGAAATACTATATGGGAGTTTAGCGGAGAGTTTCGAAACGAGGTTACAGTGGTCTCCCTATGTGCAGTGTTTTCCTCTTGTTTTTTTTATCAACCGATGTACCGAGCGTATACGCTTGTCGCCGGACGTCTGGAGAGAGATCTATTCCCGGCGTAGACGCGTCTCAGACGCCGAACGTCGTCGTTGTCGGGGCGCGAGGAATACACATGTGGCATCGCGACACAGTAATGAGAGTTAATACAACGCGCGAGAAAAGCCGCGTGACATCGCGAGGAAATATGCGACATCAGGACGCCAATCGTTCGGAAATATCGGACTTACGAACGGACGTCTTTGATCGATTGTGACGTTGAAAATTTTGCGACACACTTATTGTTCTACGATATAAATTTATTTTTACCGTTCGTAATATCATAAACGATAAATTAACGACAACTTCGTGTCAATAACCAATAAAAAATGTGATGAGAAAGTTGTGATTACGCCAGTAGCAACTGTTTCATGTTGAATTTTTAGATTAGGTTCGTCCTTATCGGCTGAGCAGCAGAGATTCGATGGTCTGAAGTGTGTCACTTTTTTTCGATATAAAATGTATCGAAGTTCCGATCTTCGAGTGTCATTTCTTCGAGTTGTGTACATTTCATCATAATGTAAAGAATGCACGAACTTAGCGGTGTAGCTAGTACAAAGAAGTTTCCCAATCCCGCCGCTAGGTGGCGAGCGTCGCGAGGTTTTCGCGTCTGCGAACGAGGCGACTCCTGGGCTATAAGAATCGCGAGGCTCGCTCACATTGATTCCGAGTTATCGCGCATCGACTCCGGGGTTTGAGTGATATACACTAGAGCTTGAACTTTTCCGCGTATCCGGATACCCTAGTAATTCGGGTTTCACGGATCCCACGCTTCAAATCCGTATAACTCGATAATATCCGGGTAATAACGGATTCGGGTATGCGGATAGTTTCGGGGTATCCGGGTACTCGGATAATAACGGATAATATCGGGAATTTACCGCCGATAATTGATGCCGAAAATGCTGAAAAAAATTGTTCAATTTACACATTTTACACAATGTTTGCGAAGTACATTTATAAGACGAATAATAAATCATTACCGGAAGATTGAGAAACCGGGATTATATCGGTGTTCATGTCCGATCATTTAGTTGATCATTTTCTATTTTTACCGACTGATATCAATATTAAACAAATTAGATTATCATTATAACGAAGATTCTTGGGAAGAATTTTGCAGGGGTATTTACTATTATTACCAAACTATTTCTTTACTGTAATTCACATCCGACAAAAACTACAATTTCAATAAAACATTCTTGTGTAGATTAAAAAAGCAATGACATAATTTTCTATACAATGTTAGGGAAACACATGATCATTTCATAAGAACTTAATTAACGTTGACCTGCACTATTTGCATCTTTAATATTATTTTTTCATCACGATTTATTATTATTTAATAAATATCCTTAGTTTCTGAAATGTATATTTGCTTTATGGGCGTGTGTGCAGTTTTTATGAACTTTAGAGTTGGAGAGAAAATATAGAATGTGAAGAAGCAGATCTCGGCTATTCTTAAGGGAGAACACCACTGTGACAAAAATATTGTTTTAAAAAAAAATAGGCACGCCTTTGAAATTAACTTTAATTTCAAAGGCATGCCTATTTTTTTTAAAGTAATATTTTTCCAAATCCCTATGTACTTCTCTTCAAAATATCATATTATTAACGAAAACACTCGGTATTTTTTTTCAGATCGACGATGAAGAGAGTTCTGCTGCGTGCCGCGGAGATGACAGCACCTGACGCGAGAGCTTTCCCAGCGCCACCATGCGGCGTGAAAAATGTGAAAAAAATGTTTTTTGATACATTAATAAACAAGGAACAAAACCCAAAAAATTTTTTCGAATATCTATTTTTTTTCCCATAAAAAAAAATTCTTAAAAATGTGAAAAAAAAACAGGGGGTCACAGTGGTGTCCTCCCTTAATATGCGCAGGCAAGAAATTGTGATCGTAACAGCAGATTCTAAAAAAATTGTGGGAGTCACATGTAAAATGTTTTCCCGAGTAAATACACAATTATTATAAATTGGAAAACCGTGACGTCTGATTCGTCAACACTAAGTTTTCATTTTTACCGTAGTTTTGCACAATTTCTTTGAACAGAGCAAATTTGATACAAGTTATTTTCCAATTTTTTTCAATGGTAACTATTAACGCCCTATATTTCGGCTTATTCGATGACCAGACTAATACAATATCATTATTTTTTTTTACCCGGATACCCGGATATTCGGGTATTCGAATCTGAAGTGTTGGTTCCGTTTTCCCGGTTACCCGGATACTTTCGGGTATCCGGCTAACCCGGATAAAAGTAACAGCCCTAATATACACTCGTAGAAATTAGATAAACGTTCATTTTTATCTTCTAATTCGTTTATCGCATCTCGAGTTCCTATTTTTCTTTTATATTTTATTTTGTCGTCGAACAATTGGGGAACGTAAAAACATGAAAGGATATACAATGAAAATACTAATATTGCATATCAAACAATCATGAACAATTTCATGACCCTGTAAAATCATGTAAGGATCCCGTCAGATCCCATACAATTCTGAAAAATACTTCCTCATAATTTCTTCTCCTCTTCCTCTATTGGGAAACCGGAAATAATAACTATCCAATTGAGCCATAATAACTGAGGGATACACATATTTATAAAACAATATATGTAACGATTTTGTAGTTGATAAATTGTTCTAAAAATAAGAATTCTTATTATTATGACGAATGAGTCTTACTTGTCGACAAGAAGAACATTATCGCCAACTCGTTTGTGGCAGTATCCCCAAACGGGTATGGAATCGTAGGTAATGTTGACAGACGAATACTGTATCAGTTCACCGGTGTTGGTTGAGCCTCTGGCGCCTCTTCCGCTCACCTGCATCAGAAACTCACCCTGGAATTCGGCGGGAAAGTAACATCGGTCCATGAACTGTGGATCGTAGGCGGGAAGGGAATCGGCCGAGTCCACCGAAACGTCTGGAAAAAATATAAAATTAAAAAATAACGTTACGCAGGTTGGAGCTTAGTAGATGAAAGTTCAATTTGCCAATTTTCTATTACAACTCCCAGAATGATCGGACTATTTATGGAATAAATGTAAAAAAGGGAAAATGGGGAAAAAAATGCAAGAAAAAAGATGTAATTAGGAAGGGCTACTGGGGTAAAAACCCGAAAGGGTCTACGTTGGCGGAAAGAAAAATAAATCAATTGAACTTGAGTGTGAAAAAATGATAAATAATTATTTATGTTTCTTTCAAGAACGTTAGAAAAGAAAAATTGCATTACGCGCCGGATAATGAAAGTAATTAATGTGATAATTAAAAGGGAATAATGATCGTTGGTTCGCGTCATTAAATAATTTATTGAGCTTCGAGCTGATGAGATTTCTCGCATTACAAACGTATGTATATCGACGAGCCACGTTTTAAAACGGCAATTAATAAAAACCTGAACAAAAGGCTCCGAGGTTCGTTGATGGCTTTCGGCGCTAATAAACTTATGAACGAAGCGCCATAGTTCCTTGCGTGCCAATTGCCGACTTAATTATGAAATTAATTAAGTCGATGGGGTACGGGAATTATTCGAGGGGCCGGAATGGGCCGGAGGGGGACTTTCCGCGTAAGCAAGGTCGTGCGAACTGGCCCGGACTCTGTATTATACACCGCGAGTGCTTCCCGTACAACGTAATCATTAATTCGCGCATATTTACCGTCTCTCTCTCTCTCGCCCCTCTTTCGCGTGTTTGGGAACGAAAAGAACGAGGGTTCGGGGGACCAAAACACGGTTGTAAGCGCCGCAATGAGTTCCGCAACATTGACCTCTACCCCGTTTCTCTCTCTCTCGCTCTTTCTCTGACCCTGTGATGACCGCCACCGGATGTTTGCATCGATAAGCGGTTAAATTTTTTTGGTACCCTCTCTCTCTTTCTCTTTCTTTGGTCATATCTGATTTATATTGCGAATTGCAGCATTTAAGGCGGTAGTCTGGTCTAGAAATTTGAAAAAATCGATTTAAAAATTTCATGCGCTCCTGAAAACCGTTTATTGATATTTCGAAAATTAGCCGAGAAATAAAAATTCTAAGCAAGCCGCGCGCTCACGTAGCGCAGTCGGGAAGCAGCTAACGCAGAGGCTACTGAGTCGCTCGGTGTCAAAACTTTGAACGCGTTTATCTCAGAACTATGTTTATCAAATCGGCGCCCACGATATCTCGATAACTAACGGACCGATCGAGCTCAAATTTTGCACGTACCTTAGGTAGCCTGTTTCCGAGGACTGGTAGCAGAATTGAGTCGAACAATAATTTTGCCGACATTTTATAACTCGTCGAATACCCGAAAATGTATGAAATATCATTAATGAAAGTTCAACGGGCTGCCATTTTGTCAAAAAATTTTTTTAAGTACTAATTCTGCTACCAGTGCTCGGAATACTCATACAGATTGAGAATATATATATTTTTTTTTTTTCAGATGCATACAACATCGTCCAGAGTGGGCGCCGATTGAGGCGGCTTTCGGCGCACCATGTTGCAGCAAGGCAAAAAACTACATGAAAATATTTAAAATAATTTTTTTTTTTTAATGTACAAGTATTCTCTAAGGATCAATAAATGCACGTGTAAATTTTCATCAAGACAACTTCAACGGTTTAAAAATTATTGCACGTTAGAAATGACGTCAAAAATCTCGCTCTAGACCAGACTACCGCGTTAAGGGATCACGTACCCCTGAAATTTTCAAAAAATCAATTTCTCTTACAGACTTCTATTCTTTTAGACTTTTAAGAATTTTTCGAAGAGAAACTTTAGAAAAAATTCCACTCCGTTACAAAGTTATAGCAATTAATGTGACCGGCTGTTGGGTCACAAATCCAATGTCCGGAAACTTTAAACGCGTTTTTCTCGAAACTATTTTTTCAGACAGTGTCAGCACGATAACTCAGTCAATTATTAATACTTGTTAACGTTTTTTTTTAAACCTTGATAATTATTTTCTCTACAGTCTGACGAAAGGTTTTTTTTAATTATTTGGTTGGACAATTTTTTATGAATTATTGAACACTAATTTTTTTTTTAAATTGCATACCAAAGTTTGAACTACTGTAATTTCTTTATTTTGGAAAAAAAAAAATGCCTCCGTCAAACTATTACTACTATATTATTTTACTAGAATCTTTTTAACTTTTGTAGAATGAATAATTTTTAGTGAAGTTATGAGTAGTCCATTTATACCCGTAAAAAATAATGTTAATGTATAAAAAAAAAATTTTAATTTTCTTTCTTATAGTTGAAAAGTTAATAAAAAATGTGAAATCAATAATTTCAATTTTTTTTTTCACCATACAACCTGTATAATAATTTCTTAAATTTGCTCGGTTTTCACCGCGCGCAGCGGCATGTGGGCCCTTAAGGGGGCAAATAGGGTTAGACGTTCAAAAAATCGATTTTTTTTTAATTTCATAAATTGTTAGTAAAACTATTGAAAAATATGTTCCCAAAATTTTAAATGAAAATTTCGACTTGTTCTATTGTTATAAGCCATTAAGGGGGGAAATAGGGTTAGGACAGCGTTTTCTCGATGATTTTCATGAATTTTTTTATAGTATAAAAAATGAATATAATTTATTGAAACTTTGAGAATATTTTATACATATATTTAAGTATATACTATAAAATTTTTGAAGAATTTCCTTGAAAAACACCGAAGATATCAGCGACCCCATATTGCAGGTCACAATCAGACTCAGCATTTTGCTATTTTTTCAAAAGCGTTTTTCTGAAAACGACTTTTTTCGAATTTGCGTACACGCTAGTTTGAAAAGTTTTCAACCAATCGTTTTGAAAATTGGCAATTACTTTCTTCATAGTGTCGCGCTCTATATGAACCTAAAATCGGAATATTATCATTATTTAAAATCATTTTTTTTTGCAAATAAAGTTGTAAAAAATGGCAAAAAATCATGCTTTTTTGTTTTGACCCCTGTAAAAAATTCAATTTTCTATTTTTTTTATAGCATTTAGGTTCATATAGAAGAGAGACATATGGTAAAAGTAAATTCCAGCCTCGTTTGATTTCAGATGAAAATTGCGATTTCCAGAATGTACGCAAAATGCTGAGTCTGATTGTGACCTGCAATATGGGATCGCTAATATCTTCGGTGTTTTTCAAGGAAATTCTATAAAAATTTTATAGTGTATACTTAAATATATGTATAAAATATTCTCAAAGTTTCAATAAATTATATTAATTTTTTATACTATAAAAAAATTCATGAAAATCATTGAGAAAACGCTGTCCTAACCCTATTTCTCCCCTTAACTTGGCTGATCGCCAGTGCCACGGCACCAACCGCGCGTCCACTGTTGCCGGTCGTTATTTTCATATAGCTAATTAATTAATACTCGCCAGAATATTTGTCATTATATTATTTTTAAATTCAAGAACAGAATGTTGACGCGATTGAAAAGGGATCGCGCGAATAAATACTACGATATTATTGCCATATATATATATATATATATATATATATATATATGCCGTGAAACGAAGCTCGAATCTGCATTTCTGGACGTTCACCAAACGAGTGGTTGCTCTCATTTATCCGTGGTGTCAGTGATTTGAATTGTGTGTGCACGTATCCTACGAGCTTCTCAAGTTCACCTCCCGTGCGTGTGTTCGCCTGCACCCAGTCAACGCACCGTGGAAGGTCATTAGCGTTGCGATTAAACGGTCTCGCCGGTTGAGCTCCTCTCCCGTCGGTGCGCGCTCCCCGGACAGGTGGATAACACACCGCCAGAGTTCTCCCCGCTCCCCTTACGAGAGCAAATCCATTGGGGACCACCGTGGCAGCGAGTCGAGCGAGCTCCCGGATTTTTGCTGACGATGATGATGATTCGATCTTTCTTTTTATTCTTACTTTTTATTTTTATTCTTTTAAATACATACACGAGTATTTCCTTCGCGATGTTTCGTGGAAAAAAAACGGGATTATGCGTCAGCGTACCGGAAACGGAAGACATTGATCTTTCGTACATTTACCGTATTCGATATGGGCTATATATATACAGAGAGAGAGAGAAAGAGCTCTTGCATAGATATATCGTATATTATGAAAATATCTCTCAGTTTCCATTTATCATAATCGATTTAATAATTTTTTTAATGAAATGTTATCTCATTAAAAATATAATTAAATCGAAATTATTTTCACTCCAAAATTTCAATATGTTTTCCTCGGAAATAGCTGCAATGACACCTTGCTGTCGTTAAGTAGTTATTTAAATTTTTATTCCGCATTATTCGAGAAACCAATAAGTGGGACCGGGTCATTATATTTTTAATAAAATAATATAAAATATAATTTTAATTAAATTGGATTTATTAAAAAATTAGGATAAAAACTAAAATAACTACTTAACGACGTGAAGTTGTCGTCGCAGTTATTTCCGAGTAAAACATATTGAAATTTTTTAGTGAAAATAATTTCAAACTTGTTTTATGACGAAAAAAAGAGTGAAGCCGTGTCCGTGCCATTCTTCTTCAACGACTGGCAAAATTTCGTTACATTCCATTCGGTCATTTTCAAGTAAAATGTGTTGGAAGTTTCGAAGTGGGGAATGGCGGCGTTTAGTCTCTCCTCAAGACTGAGGCGTGCGCGCCCTCTGATGGCATCTTTCAATAACGCGGATTGTGATTTTTCAGATACAAAATGAACTTAGGAAATTCCTCGAAAATAGCTGCAATGACAACTTCCTGTCGTTAAGTAGTTATTTTAATTTTTATTCCGCATTATTCGAGAAACCAATAAGTGGGGTCGAGTTCATTATATTTTTGATAAAGTAATAGAAAATATTATTTAAATTAAATTGGATTTGTTAAAAATATAGAAAAAATGCGGAAAAAAAACTAAAATAACTACTTAACGGCAGGAAGTTGTCGTCGCAGCTATTTCCGAGTAAAACATATTGAAACTTTTTAGTGAAAATAATTTCAAACTTGTTTTATGACGAAAAAAAGAGTGAAACCGTGTTCGTGCCATTCTTCTCCAACGACTGGCAAAATTTCGTTTCATTCCATTCGGTCATTTTCAAGTGAAATGTGTTGGAAGTTTCGAAGTGGGGAATGGCGGCGTTTAGTCTCTCCTCAAGATTGAGGCGTGCGCCCTCTGATGACATCTTTCAGTAACGCGTATTATGATTTTTCGGACACAAAATGAACTTGGGAAATTACTCGGAAATAGCTGCAATGACAACTTCCTGTCGTTAAGTAGTTATTTTAATTTTTATTCCGCATTATTCGAGAAAGCAATAAGTAGGGCCGAATTCATTATATTTTTAATAAAATAATATAAAACACAATTTTAATTAAACCGGGATTATTAAAAAATTAGGAAAAAAATTAAAATAACTACTTAACGACAGGAAGTTGTTGTCGCAGCTATTTCCCAGTAAAACATATTGAAACTTTTCAGTGAAAATAATTTCAAACTTGTTTTATGACGAAAAAAAGAGTGAAACCGTGTCCGTGCCATTCTTCTCCAACGACTGGCAAAATTTCGTTACATTCCATCCGGTCATTTTCAAGTGAAATGTGTTGGAAGTTTCGAAGTGGGGAATGGCGGCGTTTAGTCTCTCCTCAAGACGGAGGCGTGCGCGCCATCTGATGAAATCTTTCAGTACCGCGTATTGTGATTTTTCGGATGCAAAATGAACTTATCGACCGCGGATCGAATTGAGGGAAAAAGTGAATAAAACTTTTTTCACGGATAAATCACGAATTTCGCATTTCAGTTATCTCTTTCACGTTCACCTCTTTCCTTCGAGTGAGGGCAGCTCTTTTTTTAAGGCTTCGCACAGTCACAGAGCGTATAGAGTTTGACGACGGGTAAAATTGAAAAGCGTGTTCGCCTGGGACGTCCAGAGGTTGGCGTAAAGTTTTTTTCGCGTTGGAATTGCGCGGATATTTTTTGGTTCTTATAGAAATACAATAGAAACGAGGCACTGCCTCATCGATGAAGTTTATTTGCCGATGGCTCGTTGCGGCAGGAGCACGGAGGTAAATGGCCTCGACACTTAGGACATAAAATATATATACGTTAAGAGATTCGACTGGCGATGAAGAAACATTTCGAGGGATCGTTTGGGCGGAACGCGATAATGACGCCGCAGTTTTTACCTCCTCATCTCCCCGTACTCGTTTCTCATCGTCTCATCGCGCGTCGTCGTCGTCGTCGTCGTCGACGGTTCTCTACCGTTGCGGACGCTCTTTTTCTCTCCCGCTCGTTTTTACCTCCGTCTTCACATTTTACTCTTTTTTTTTTCTTTCCCCTCAACCCCACCGCTCTTCATTTATCGCGCGATCATCTCTTTATTCTCGCCGGTCCAGAACTCGCGGAACGATCCGTTTCGACGTTTTTTTTCTCCTGATCATTTTGTACTTCTTCTTATTTTTATTCATCGCGGCGTGAGAATTTCGATTCTGTTTGTGTGTGTGTCGCGCGATTAGGGAATACGGCGAGACGGAATGTACGTAATATACAGACATGTGTTATATGCTACACCGACGATAACTAATTTTCAACAGAACCGTGGTCAATTGGACCGTTTTTTTTTTTTTTTCATGACCGAACGGATAGATTGCGTGGGAACTTTGGGACAAACCACACGTATATAACCAAACCCAAACGACATCGCTCATCATATTTACGGTCATTTTAACAAAATTTCTTATTATTTCGCCCGTCGACAAACTTTCCTCTCTATTGTATTTTTTTTTCTCTCAAATTTTCGACGCCGAAGCGCTTAAAGCGGTGGCAAAGATGTTTTTACTGGGTAACACCACGCTAGCGGCAGAAAAAAAAGGCTCAACTTTGACGATTTATTTTGGGAGTATGAAAAAAGGAATGGGATTTCTATTCAGAGGGTTTATTTAACACATATTGAAGTATGGAAAAACATTTTTTTATTATCATTTTGATACAAAATGGCGGCGACAGAGCCCATCTTAAAAATCGTCTTTTTCAATCTGGGAGGACGTATTACTCGAACACCGTTGCATGGATCGATTTCAAATTTTGATAGCAGCTTCACAATTATTACATTCTCTATGGGAGTACGTAGCTGTTTGTTGATTTAATGTAAACTTTTTTTTACAAACAATTTACTGTTTTTTTTTTGGCAAAAAATCGATTTATTTTTTCAAAAGTGCACTGGTTCTACAAAATTTGATTTAAAAAAAAACCCCTACGTAGACCCATAGCCGATAGTATATAGATTATAAATTTTTTTGATTTTTGGAGAAAACCGTCCTCCCGTGAAGGTGTTGAAAAAAAAAACGACGATTTTCAAGATGGGCTCTGTCGTCGCCATTGTAAATCAAAATCATGATAAAAAAATTTTCTTTCATACTTCAATATGTGTTAAATAAAATCCTCTGAAAAGAAATCATATTCCTTTTTTCATACTCTCAAAATAAATCGTCAAAGTTGAGCCTTTCCTTTTGCCGCTAGAGTGGTGTTAACCTTTAAAGGGGGAAATAGGGTTAGACGGTTCAAAAAATCGATTTTTTTTTTATTTCATAAATTGTTAGTAAAACTATTGAAAAATATGTTCCCAAAATTTTAAATGAAAATTCCGACTCGTTCTATTGTTATAAGCCATTAAGAGGGGAAATAGGGTTAGGACAGCGTTTTCTCAATGATTTTCATGAATTTTTTTATAGTATAAAAAATGAATATAATTTATTGAAACTTTGATAATATTTTATACATACATTTAAGTATATACTATAAAATTTTTATACATATTTTTAAGTATATACTATAAAATATTAGCGACCCCATATTGCTTGTTTTTCTTGGTAATATTTTTTCAAACGCTTTTTTCTGAAAACGACTTTTTTTAAACTTGCGTACACGCTAGTTTGAAAAGTTTTCAACCAATCGTTTTGAAAATTGGCAGTTTCTTTCTTCATAGTATTGCGCTCTATATGAACCTAAAATCGGAATATTATCATTATTTAAAATAATTTTTTTTTGCAAATAAAGTTGTAAAAAATGGCAAAAAATCATGGTTTTTTGTTTTGACCCATGTAAAAAATTCAATTTTCTATTTTTTTGATAGCATTTAGGTTCATATAGAAGAGAGACGTATAATAAAAGTGAATTTCAACCTCGTTCATATTCGGATGAAAATTGCGGCTTCCAGAATGTACGCAAAATGCTGAGTCCGATTGTGACTTGCAATATGGGGTCGCTAATATTTTATAGTATATACTTAAATAGATGTATAAAATATTCTCAAAGTTTCAATAAATTATATTCATTTTTTATACTATAAAAAAATTCATGAAAATCATTGAGAAAACGCTGTCCTAACGCTATTTCCCCCCTTAACTAAAGCCTCTAAAAAGAAATCCTATTCCTTTTTTCATACTCCCAAAATAAATCGTCAAAGTTGAGCCTTTTCTTTTGCCGCTAGAGTGGTGTTCCCCCTTGAACGAACGCACACGGTTTAACAATATTCTAAAACGTTCGAAAAAAAAAAAAATGATAAATCGTAGATTCTCAGAGCGAGAACATGATAAATCGATTAATGGAAGCGCCGTTCTCATCTTAAACTGGATTTTCCACTGTATAACCGAATGAAAATCAAGAGTATGGAATTACGAGGGTAAAGCAATGTGAATTCCGTAGTTATTCACGAGCATATACAGGCACAGAATGTAGTGTACCTATATACGTCATACGGTAATTCAACGAAGAGTAACAAAAGAAAGAAAAAAAAAAACATAAAAGAAATACACGAAAGAGGAAGGGAGTAAAACGACTGCGAGAGAGGAAGAACCGCGAGAGAAGCTAAAACGATTAACGCACAGTGAAGATTTCTCTCGGTGTGCTCTTGTCTGCCGCCACAGCGGCGTATATATCCGTATACCATGGGCTCGTAAAAAAAACGCAACGAGAAACGAGAAGATGAGCCTCCTTGAGCACGACTCGACGTCGAAACCAATTTCATTGAGGATCTTGCGGGCTTACAGAAAGAGAGACAGAAAGAGAGATAACTCGCGGTTTTGTAGTGCCGCCGCTCTTGGTGGTTGAGAAATCGCGGTGGGGTTGTATGCTATACGGCAGAATTTACCGCAGCAAAGGGGAAATAAGGAGCTCTCGGGAGAACACCACCGGAAGTTCAGCCAAGTTTTTCGTACACACCGTGGATCCGAGGCCTTTCGATTCTTATTCTTATTATCTACAGTCTCGCGAAGACTCCGAATCACTCTTTGTACGCTCGTTCACAACGATGATATTCGCGTGTGTTCGCTGTAAAATCATTGCATCCGTTATATATGCTCCGTTCTATACCCCCCCCCCCCCCCCCAATAAAAAGACAGCTCACGAAATATCTCGAAAACTCGTCATTATGATTGGCTGTCGATGTCGCGCTCGAACTTCGTTCATGCGCATACTTCAGATCGCACGATGAACCTAACCTACAAAAGTAGCTGCGCGAAACAGTGTTGCCAGGTTAGAGGATTTCCCCCTAGATTTACCATTCTACGTGTCTTAGGGGAGAAACAGGGGTAAAATAAGTTTAGGGGTTTTTTTAGGGGGATTCTGAATCGTCAGGGTATTTTAGGGGATCATAAAGCCATAAATTATGAGACTTCCACGCGTTCCGCTTTTTCGGAAACGTGTGGATGTCTCAAAGTTTCTGTTGTGTTTGAGCCTTCTGAAGTAAGTCTAGAATCTAGACTGACTTCAGAACGCTTTTTCGTTGTGAAGTCAGTCTAGATTGTAGATCACAACAAACAGTTTCATTCATCCGAAGTCTCTAGTCGATTATTGCGGATTTGCTCTTATATATTATATACTAAACGGGGAAATCCCGATATATTAATAATTAAAATAGTTTTATCGATACATAAAAGAATAAATATGCCCAAAAACTTCTGAAGTAAGTCTAGAATCTAGACTGACTTCAGAACGCTTTTTCGTTGTGAAGTCAGTCTAGATTGTAGATCACAACAAACAGTTTCATTCATCCGAAGTCTCTAGTCGATTATTGCGGATTTGCTCTTATATATTATATACTAAACGGGGAAATCCCGATATACTAATAATTAAAATAGTTTTATCGATACATAAAAGAATAAATATGCCCAAAAACTTCTGAAGTAAGTCTAGAATCTAGACTGACTTCAGAACGCTTTTTCGTTGTGAAGTCAGTCTAGATTGTAGATCACAACAAACAGTTTCATTCATCCGAAGTCTCTAGTCGATTATTGCGGATTTGCTTTTATATATTATATACTAAACGGGGAAATCCCGATATATTAATAATTAAAATAGTTTTATCGATACATAAAAGAATAAATATGCCCAAAAACGAAAGTGGTAAAAAAACATACTTGCAAAAGTACGTTAAAAATTGGGAATTTGAACCTAATATTAAAGGTAAGTTGTTATTGTTGATCTTCGCTGAAAGCTACATGGATTTTTCGTTGATTTCGAGAATTCATTCCTAAATTTATAAGTTCATTTGTATATGTATATTAGGGTGGTTGTTAATTTGGTGATGTTGGAAATTCTTTGGTATTATTCCTCAAAAGTAATCAACATATCGAGAAAAAAAATTGGGCGCAAGCGGAACTTTGTCCAATAATTCTAACCCACCCCACCGAGCTGTCGAATTTTTCGACAGCCGGGTACCCTTCGAGCTGAAAAGTTGACACTTTGCCGTTGGCACAATGAACAATGGCCGGGCGGCGGGTGGGGGCAATCTAGGGGATTTCTAGGGGGAAACAAAATGAACCTGGGGGGAATCCGCACGGACCACCTGGCAACACTGGCGCGAAGAGCGTACACCGATTCTGGTACCATGTAAAAGACCGAAGCTCTTGAAAGAAAAATCTCGCAACTTACTGCCAGCTTGTCGTTATTGAGACAGGGATTTTAAGATTTGTTTGTGTACTCGTTAGGCGAAACGTTTCTGGAAAATACACGTGATGTGAAACTCCTCTCGTTCTTTTTCTTCCGAAAGACCATGTCTCAAAAATTGTTCGAGTAACGAGAAAACCAAAAAAATTGGATACACCAAAAAAAATGGAAATTCGATTGAACATTCTGCAAACTTGTTCGTTGGCATTTTATTGAATGGAAAAAGGTGTGTTTTAATAAAAAATAGGGGAATTTACATTGAGCCTAATCAAACCGCTTTAATTTCTTTCTGTGCGCCAATTTTTGCCCAAGGAAAATTAGGAGAAAGAGGCGAGGCCGAGATGGAAAAGTGAGTCGGGCGAAAAAGTCGCGTGAGGCCGTGCGAAAGGTGTGGCGAGTCGGTGTGCGATGGCGTTGTACGGAACCTTCGGGGCACGGTCGTGGATCTCGTGGGGTTTGGTTCTCAGGAACCTGAGAGGATTCAGCCTGTACATAATGCACTCTGAGGAGCGAAGGAGCAGAGAGAGAAAGAGGGAGCGACGGGGCGACAAAAACAGACGAAGCACGCGCGAGATTTTTCTCTGTCTCGACCAAAGCACGCGTTCAGGCATTACGTACACATGTACCTTTCTCACTTTGTTGCCCATCCACGTCTAGTCTCCCTCGACGTTTCGTCTCTTTATACCCGCTGGAATCGATGTACTATTTGCAGGTTAGGTTCATCGTGCGATCCGAAGTGTGCGCATGAACGGAACTCTGAGCACAACATCGACGGTCGACGATGACGAGTCAGTCGTCTTTAGAGATAAATCGCATTTCGAGATATTTCTCGACGTGTCTTTTTTATAGGAAGGAATATAAAGTAGGAAAAAATGGAACTGCGAAGGGTCATACGTAGAAACCCGAAAGGGTATGCGTTGGAACTAGTGTTGCCAGATGGTCTGTGCGCATTTCCCCCAGGTTCATTTTGTTTCCCCCTAGAAATTCCCTAGATTGTCCCCACACGCCGCCAGGCCATTGTTCATTGTCGCCAACGGCGAAGTGTCAACTTTTCAGCTCGAACGGTACCCGGAACGCACCCTAGATGGCGGTGCAGTTTGGTTTAAGTTTCAAAAAAAATGAATACATACTTTAATAAATACAAGACTGTTTAATCGTAATTAATATAGTAATGATATATTTCTTTTGTCTATTTTTTATATTTGAGTATTTGCAATTGTACCTAAATACCAACGAACTTCAAACACTTTTACGTGGCAATGCTCTGCCACGTATGTCGCGATTTTCAATTCGGCTTCCTTTCGTTTTTGGAACAGAGTTAGTTTAGTGAATGTACCGATTTTCGGTAAAGCGGCAATGGTGTTCTGATTTTTGGTAGCCTGTGTGTGTTTTTTTCGAAAAAGAATGATCTTGTATAGTTTTTTTATGAGCGATGAGAATCGTCTTGCAATAAGCACAAAACGCTTTGGTTGAGTGCCCGTCAGCCGATGATTTTAACCACCCTATATATCGTATGAAGGAGATTTATTTAAACGTCATTATGTACGTAGAATTAATCAACAAAATGTAGAGGATATACATTAGGGTGGTTCTTAATTTGGTGATGTTGGAAATTCTTTGGTATTGTTTCTTGAAATTAATCAACATATCCAGAACAAAAATTGGGCGCAAGCGGAACTTTGTCCAATAATTCTAACCCACCCCACCGAGCTGTCGAATTTTTATATGAAAAAATGCATGCATTCAAAATTTTGTTAAGAAAATTGTTTATCATTTCAAAACTATTCATGATAAAAAAATTTTATATTGTGTTTTTATAGGAAATTTAATGCTCTACAAAAAGGTATTTTGTAAAATTCTTGTGAATCTAATATTTATCACGTTATTAGCAAAAAACTGTCATCATTTATTCCAAAAGTCCATCATTATGGCCAAAACAGGAGTTTGACGTCGAAAAACTGCAATGTATTCTTCATATGCAATTAGAAATATGAAGAGATACGTAGTGCACTCAATAACAGTAGGTGAACGATATTTAAATTTTCAATTTTATCAATTTTATTATCATTCATGATAAATTTTTCTTCTTTGATCGACAAGGACATTGATTTCTTTATCAGTTCCAAATCGATGGCATTTTTCGAAAGATTTGAAATCAACTCCTCATTTTTTGATATCGATGTGAGCGAGTGGATTTCTAATGAAAATTATTTACAAGGCTTAAAAATAGTTAAAGGAATTAAAGTGGTTAACGATGTTGCAGAAAGAGGAGTGAAACTTATTACAGAGTACAATGATCGTCTCACTTATGATGAAGATCAGAAACAATTCATTGTACAAATAATTGAAGAAAATTTAAAAAAATATCCTGATATTAACAAAGCAACTTTGCTCCAACCGATGTAATTCATTATTGTAAGTTGATTTAAAAAATATATGACATCATTCATTATAATTCACAATAAAATTGATAAAATTGAAAATTTGAATATTGTTTACATTTCATTGTCGAGTGCGCTACGTATTTCTTCATAATCTTATATACATACGAAAAATAAATTGCAGCTATTCGACGTCAAACTCCTGTTTTGACCATAATGCTCGACTTTTGGAATAAATGATGACAGTTTTTTGCTAATTACGTGATAAATATTAGATTCACGAGAATTTCACAAGATACCTTTTTTGTGGAGCGTTATATTTCCTATGAAAACGTTATATAAAATTCTTTTATCATAAATAGTTTTGGAATAATAAACAATTTTCTTAAAAAAGTTTTTAATGCATGCATTTTTTCATATAAAAATTCGACAGCTCGGTGGGGTGGGTTAGAATTATTGGACAAAGTTCCGCTTGCGCCCAATTTTTTCTCTAGATATGTTGATTACTTTTGAGGAACAATACCAAAGAATTTCCAACATCACCAAATTAACAACCACCCTAATATACATATACAAATGAACTTATAAATTTAGGAATGAACTCTCGAAATCAACGAAAAATCCATGTAGCTTTCAGCGAAGATCAACAATAACAACTTACCTTTAATATTAGGTTCAAATTACCAATTTTTAACGTACTTTTGCAAGTATGTTTTCGTACCACTTTCGTTTTTGAGCATATTTATTCTTTTATGTATCGATAAAACTAGTTTAATTGTTAATATATCGGGATTTCCCCGTTTAGTATATAATATATAAGAGCAAATCCACAATAATCGACTGGAGACTTCGGATGAATGAAACTGTTTGTTGTGATCTACAATCTAGACTGACTTCACAACGAAAAAGCGTTCTGAAGTCAGTCTAGATTCTAGACTTACTTCAGAAGGCTCAAGCACAACAGAAATTTTGAGACATCCACACGTTACCAAAAAAGCGGAACGCGTGGAAGTCTCATAATTTATGGTTTTATGATCCTCTGAAATCCGCTGACGATTCAGAATCCCCCTAAAAAACCCCTAAACATATTTTACCCCTGTTTCTCCCCTAGGCCACATCGAATTCCCCTAAATCTAGGGGGAAATCCTCTAACCTGGCAACACTGGTTGGAACAAAGGCAAAAAAAAAGTTTCTTAATCGCGTAGCTGAGACACGCGCCGGCGCAATGAAAGTTAGAGTTCAGCGAATTGCCGCTAGGGAGTGAAGGCGCTAAAATTCGAAACAAATGGGAATTGGAAAAACGTAAAGACCGGAAAAGGATACGCGTTGAAACAAAGAGAAAAAAAAACCCTCTTTATTACGTTTCGAATTTATCATCCGGTCGAAAATTGAACCATCTCCAATGCGATTCGCCCGATTACATTACTCGTCGGCGCTATTCCCGAAGTTGTTTCATAAATGTGCATTGGCACATGGGCATTGTAACGAAAAGTCAAGGGAGTTTATACGACAAAGTTTTGTATTGTTCGTCGGTCGTAGCGACGGTAGATTAAAAGATACCTCGTGACTTCTTCCGGGTTTAAAAAGTCTCATCTAAGTTTCCTATTATTACGGAAATGCGAGACGACGCTCTTACGGTCTATGCATACGGGGGGAATCTCTAGCGCGAGTCTTGGGAAAGTCGAGATTGCTTTACCACCCTCTTCTCACTGTCGGATCCGATTGCAAAGTGCATAGAAGCGGTATGTATATATACAGAAACGTACGCACGCACACAAACATAAATATGTATATAAATGTATGAACGCGGGTACCATAAGGATGATAGTCCGAGGCCTAGCATTCCCGTTCGTTCGGTGGGGGGTCTCAGCGGTGTTCTCTCGTCTAGCGCGCGATTATGGGCTTTGAGAACCGAGTCCGGCTAGAGAAAAGAAGAGACGGTAATGCAGGAAGAAAAAAATAAAAATAAGAATGAAGCTAGAGGCATAGAGGGAGGCACCGGGAAGATGGGCCTCGGTGGTTTCGCATCGTGAACTTCACGGCAGAGACACGGAGTTAGGACGAGCAGCAACGTTTGGTGCCCCCTCCCGAGAGGGAAGCGAGCTGCACCGAGGAATCCGTTCTCGATGAATCCTTGCGTATGTATACTTACACCTTACTGTAATATAAGTGTATAATACGTACCATCTGGCTACTCGCCGCTTTAACAATGAGAGAGCTCCGGAGGGCTCGTTCACGCTCGCGCGGTCACCGAAAGAGACGGCTTTCACGGTCATTGAGACGACCGAATGAGAAGAGAAAAATACTCTGTTTCCGTGTTCCCTCGCTCATTCTCATACGTCTCTGACAGGCGGACTGTGCGTTACGTAATATCGCTTTTTAATGATATAATCGTTAACGAGATGAACATTGTCACGAAACTGATCGATACGAACTTTGGATCGTAGTTAATCGTGCAGAAATTTGCTGGGCTGTTCCCACTTCCAGTTAAACCCCGACCGGGATTTTTCAGGGAATTCCTATCAAAGGATTTCTCGCCGGATTCCAAGTGGATCCCGGGTTGTAATCCGATTAACGCTGATCAGCAAAACTTCAAATGCATAAAGTTTCCGGTTTAAGTAATCGGACTTGATGTCATTTTTCTGTATAACGTTTACTGATTCAGTACGCTGTTCGAGTGTAGACCTCGCGATTATATACCCCAGCTTTTGTGAGAACTATTTGTCATTCGATCGTGTACATTTCGTCAAAATGTAAAAAAAAAAACAGATGAACTTCGCGGCGCAGCTAGTACAAAGTAGTTTCGAAATCCGCCGCTAGGTGGCGAGCGCCGCGAGGTTTTCGCGAATGCGGTGTAGAGCTCGACTGGCTATAAGAAACGGGAGGCTCGCTGACACTGATACCGAGTAATCGAGGAACCGAGTTCGGGATTAAAGTTGTATACACCCGCGGAAGCCAAATAAATGTTTAATTCAAATTTTTTGAATTCGTTTATCGAATCTCGACTTACTAATTTTTCTCTATATCTTATTTTGTCATCGAACAAATGAGAACGGACGTACAAGCGTGAAAGTCCAAGAATTTTGTGCGAATTTTCTTTTTGTTCTATTGCATTGTTTTGCAGGCTAGGTTTGTCTAAGATCGTGCGATCCGAAGTGCACGCATGATCGAATGCCGAGCACGGACATCAACATCCAATCGGAAGGGATGCGTCTATATAATGGCTTCGCGCGTAACTCGCACTTCGAGATTTTGCGACCTTCTTTTATAAGAAAAATGATTAAAGATTGCGAAGTTCGAAAGAAATAGATGGCCTCACAAAGCGTTGTATTCCTTTCACAACGTTGATTATAACGATCACAGATTTCCTCTTTAACCCCTTCCAAATGACATTATTCACGTTTTCACGCAGCCACAGTTTCCTCTGATTGGCTAATAAATTTTCATTAAGGAAACCATGTATTTTTTTTGTTATTTCCATCCCCGGGACGAACAGCTGGGCAATTGAGTCAACGGGGGCCGAGGAAATTATGATTTTGCATACATTACATATATCATTCGTAGATTTAATTATTTTTATTAAAAAAAATGAATAAGGTGCACAATGGAATTCCCACGGGATCTTCGAGCCACAAACACATCCGAATCTTTTGGTCGGTATTTTTGTTTTTTTTTTCATTCTTTTTCTAATTGACCGCGAGTTAAATTTCATTTTTATTTTTATGGATCGTTCGTATGTAGATGATACATCGTGCGAGCTGTTTACGTTCTCGGAGCGTTATTAATACGCACCCGTAGACACACATGTCGCTCGATCCGTTATACACGCGGCAGACCGTCACGATATACACGTATTAACGAGCCAAGACTTCTCTCTCTCCGTGTGTGACCGCGGGCACAAACCTGCACGCGATAATGAGAGTCGAGCTTTCTCTCTTTCTCTCTCTTTCTCTCTTCAAAGACAGTAAAGAGCAGAGCTCGCGTCTCAGCTGGATACGACGAGACGCGCGACGTGCGCACCCCCTATATCGTCAATATCCGTCTTGTACGTGCTCTTGGAACTGGCTAGCTTATAAATTGTTTGTAATTTATGGCCGTTTTGCTTTTTTTTTTCTCTCTACCAGCGACTCCGAGACTGGACGGGTCGATGTGACAAGAAAATTGATAGAGAGAGAGAAAGACACAGAATGTCGATAAAGATTGCCGCAAAAAGGATAGAAATTTAAACAAAATTCGCAATTGTCCCAAATTTTTCCCACCACTTTGTTTGGATCACTATCGAAAAGAAAGAGAATTCTACTTAATCATGAAAATAGAGTAGTTCGAAGCGATTTTGTCATTGGAAAAATTACTCCGGCATTAAAATTGCTTTGGCAATCTCGAACTAATTTTTTTCATCAAGATCGATATGTTGGATGGGTTTTAAAAAAATACAAGGTATCCCCCCTGTAAAAAAGACACGTCACGAAATATCTCGAAATGCGATTCATTTATGAACCCTACCAACTCGTAATGACGAGTTGGTCCGAGCACGACATCGACAGCCAATCATAATGATGATTGGCTGTCGATGTCGTGCTCGGACTACGTTCATGCGCATACTTCAGAGCGCACGATGAACCTAACCCACAGAATTAAAGCGGGAAGCGCGTACACCGATTCTAGTTCCCTTTATAAAAAAGAGCCGTCACGAAATATCTCGAATGCAATTTATTTCTGAAGCCTAGCAACTCGTCATTATGATTGGCTGTCGATGTCGTGCTTGGACCACGTTCATGCGCATACTTCAGAGCGCAGGATGAACCTAACCCACAAAAGTAGAGCGGGAAGCGCGTACACCGATTCTAGTTCACCTTATAAAAAAGACACGTCACGAAATATCGCGAAATGCGATTTATTTCTGAACCCTACCAACTCGTCATTATGATTGGCTGTCGATGTCGTGCTCGGACTACGTTCATCCGCATACTTCAGAGCGCACGATGAACCTAACCCACAAAAGTAGAGCGGGAAGCGCGTGTACCGATTCTACCCACGTAGAAATTGCCAGTATAATTCTACTGGCCAAGCCAGTAGATAATATATTGGCGGCAGTAATATTGGCGGCCAAACTTTGGCCGCCAGTAATGGCCCCTTACTGGCTGACTAGCTGGCCATACTATGGGCCATACTGCGGGCCATACTACGGGCCATACTACGGGCCATACTACGGGCCGTACTACGGGCCATACTACGGGCCAGTATAAAATACAGTCTTATGCCAGTACCGGTTGAATTCTACTGGCCAAGCTTTGTGCCAGTATTGGCGGCCGAACTTTGGCAGCCAGTATTTTTTCAGTACTGGCTGACAATCTGGCCAAGCTTTGGGTCAGTATAAAATATCTTGTGCCAGTACTGGTTGTCAATCTGGCCGCACTACGGGCCGGTATATAAACCAGATCTGGGCCAAAATAGGCTATAAAATACGGCCAAGCTCTGGCTTCGATACAGGCTTAGTACTTGGCTATAGAAAATGTCAATACTGAGAGTATTTCACTCTAACAGTTGCGTTCTGCAATGTAATTGTAGATTAGGTTATTCCGATCAAAAGTCCATTATTTTGCAAACAACCAAATTGTTGAATTATAATTTGTCCCGAACTTGAAATTGCACGATTAATACAATATTTTTATTAGTGTAATATTTGCTTCATATAGCCTATACTTTATAAACACTGTTCTATAAACATTTAAGTACGTATTTTAGACCTGTATATGTACTTAGTCTCTTATTAATAAAAACTACTCCGAGTATTTAGTATATATCAAGTGCATTTAATTATCAAACATTTATGCATAAACAACCCAGACAACACAGACATCCGAAGGACGTCCTAAAAACATCCGAAGAACGTCCTTACGTCCAAAGTACATCCTTTGGACGAACGTGGGCTGCTTGGAAAACATCTGGTAACGTGGCAAAAAGAAATATAAATTACTCCCAGAGAGAATTAGAATTTGAATAGACATTGGATCGGCGTCCACTAGACGCCAAAAGTGTCTAAAAGACGTCGATTCGATATCTATTTAATTGGCCATTTCTCGCTGAGATGTAATTTGCACCGTCGGCAAAATCGTCTGCCAAGATCCGGCCCAATGAAATAACCAGTATTGGTACGACCGTTGGTGCCAGTCGTAAGCCAGAAGTTTGCCAGATGTGGGCCACAGTCTGGGCCAAAGTCTGGTCCAAAGTCAGAGCCAAAGTCCGGGCCAAAGTTCGGGCCAATTAAATAACCGGTACTGACCCGACCGTTGGTGCCAGTATAACGGCCGACTATTGCACTCCTGTACCGAATCTGTACTGGCCCAATACTGGCAGCCAGTACCGGCACTACGGCAACCAGTATTGGCCCAACGCTCGGCCGTTACAATTTTTCTACGTGGGTAGTTCCCCTTATAAAAAAGGCACGTTACGAAATATCTCGAAATGCGATTTATTTCAGAAACCAACCAACTCGTCATCATGATTGGCTGTCGATGTTGTTCTCAAAGTCTGCGAATAATCCACTAAAAGTTCCCCGGCATCGAAGTTTAAACAAATAAAATAAAAATAAAATTTTACTTTTATTTTTATACGCAAAAGACTTTTACATTGATACTCGAGTCTGCGATTAGTCGACGAAAAGTCAACGCGACTTGAAAGTTTTTCTAAATTATATTCAAATAAAATTTCATTTTTATTTCATTTGTTTAAACTTCAATGCCTTTGACTTTTCGCAAATTTGGGTAAACTTGAGAAAGTCCTCGGCTTGAAAGTTTGACGAAATTTTATTATAAAAATCAAATGTTATTTTTACGGATTTTTTAAAACTTCGAAAATCTCGTAGATTGTACTCAAATGATAAAATTTTATTTTTATAATGAAAGCTTCGAGTAGCAAGTTTCAATGTGTTCCCGCATGGACGTATTTTTGTCTAAACGAGCGTCGATCGGTACCCCCTTAACGAAACAAGACACCGGTCGTGTGTACGCGCGGCATAAACGAAAGGCCGAAAGATAACGATAAGAAAACGACGAAAAGCTGGAAACAAAACGACAAATTTCCGGTTTGACGATTTATGATAATTCCACCGTGGGAATAGCAAATATTCCACCGTGGGAATAGCAAATATTCTCACGCTGATAACGATGATTTAAAGTTTGTTCGACATCCGCAAAAAAAAACAGCAGTTCGTACGATATGTCGATAGATATTATTAGTCGAAAAAAAAAAAATTTGTCGATTTATACAAACATAAAAATGGATTTTTATAAAGTGCTGATGGACACTCGATAAGCGTTTTTGATGCGAAACTTTTGAAAGAAGAGTTGTACCCACTTTTACTGCCCTTACAACGTAACGTGGGCAAAAACGCTTCTTCAGCGTTTCAGTATATCTATATACAGGTTTGAGATTCTTCGTGGCGGCGCTAGCTGGCGCAGCGAGCGCTCGCGGGGACTTCCAACACCGGAAGTACGCCATTAAGCCACGGTTTTCTTGTCTCGAGCGGCAATCTCATTCGAACGTTTAATTACTCACTTTTTTCGTTCGATTTTCATCGCTCTCTCACTCTCGTTTATTAATGCAATCGTTGTTCTACCTGTAGAAATATTAAAGAGTGATATGCCGAGTTTCGTGTGAGCTTCGTGTACGAGAGGCAAACCCACTGGGGCCTCTCAAACGATACGGTGAAGTTTAGAGCATTTTGCTTCCCCGGCGAAACTTCGTGAGACTCGAATGATGTACCAGCTGGTACTATTATTTTTCTATACTTTTACTCGTCGCTCGAATTCGCAATTCACTCAACAGGGGGCATACTCTGTCTCTTTTGCGCGCGCTATGGCAGATAAAAACGAGTCGCGCGAGCGGGGCACGCGTGAGCATCCTTCATCGCAATTTTATGCTGGAAAACAACGCGAGTCCCAGCGCTGCGCGAATAATCACATCTCCCCTTATCCTCCTCCTTCCCCTTATCTTTTCATGGGATCTCGCGAGTTTTTATAAGGAATCGCAAGAAAGCGAAGCGTGTGCACGCGCTAGTATGCGTTATTCAATTCATAAAACTCACGCATATAGTACTCGTGGTCGCCGTACTCCATAGAGAAATTTAATCCCACAGCTGACACAATCATTTCTGATTCGCGAATGAAACAAAAAAAAATTCCCTTTCATTTCGATTCCTTTGATGGCGTGGCGATTCTCGATTTAAAAAAGTAAGAAAAAGTACCGTGAAATAAAAATGTTAGGAAGCAATATTGAAATTTGAAAATTATTTTTTTAATAAACATTCGATTTGACGAAAAATTTCAGTATGTCAAGGCGAAATAAAGAAAAAAAAATCCCTTCCATTGCGATTCCTTTGATGGCGTGGCAATTCTCAATTAAAAAAAGTAAGAAAAAGTACCGTGAAATAAAAATGTTAGGAAGCAATATTGAAATTCTTAAATCATTTTTTTAAATCAAAATTCGACCTGAAGTAAAATCATAAAATAATGAGTAGTATTGAATTTAGCGAGATTCGATGAAACGTGGTTTCGATTTTATGGAATTTTTCGAAAAATCTTGAGATTAACGATAAATGTAGGAAAAAATGTGCAAATTGAAACTGGCAAATTTCATTTTAGACATTTTGTAATATTTTCAGAGTTTCCTCGATGAGAAAGTGAAAATTGAGAAAAATAGTTCCTCGCGGCGAGGAGGAATTTGAGGGTTGAAATTTCTTGTAAGCAATTTGCAATTTTCAATTGCAATTTTATCACGGACAATGATGAAATTGAAAAATCAAATTTTGTAAATGAATTTTTGTTCGTTGACAAGCGATCAGTCATTGTAATGTTTATTTACAATGTTTAAAAATCGTTTCAAGTCCTGGCAGCATTACAAGAATAAAATAAAACGGCCTGAGAACAACTCTGTTCCGGTATAAAACTACCTGCTACGTTAATTACGAAACGATGAAATAGACGAACATTAATTGTATCCGTTGTCTAGCTACGCGTACAGTTAGATTAACATTGTGAAACGTTAAGCAGTCACGCTTTCTCGTGAAACGTCGAAGACCCCACCCCGAAGAAGGCTGCATATATATGAAACTCTTCTTTTTTTTTTATCGTAGTAATAAAAATGCAATACCTAATTTTCATTGAACGATAAATAAATTTGAAAAGGGGAAAACTCACACGGATTATTAAATTTGTCGTAAATTAAAAATGGCGGCAGTAATATGACGTGCACAAAAAAAAAGAAGCATCGAATCAATGCATATTTTTACTTATTTTGTTTGGGATTCGACTGATTCGAATTTGGAGTTAAAAAGAAAGTTTTCGATTGAGGGGGAAAATAGTGTTAGACGGTTCAAAAAATCGGATTTTTTTTTATTTCATGAATTTTCAGTTAAACTACTGAAAAATATGTTCCCAAAATTTTTAATGAAAATTCCGACTCGTTCTATTGTTATAAGCCATTAAGTGGGGAAATAGGGTTAGGACAGCGTTTTCTCAATGATTTTCATGAATTTTTTTATAGTATAAAAAATGAATATAATTTATTGAAACTGTGAGAATATTTTATACATATATTTGAGTATATACTATAAAATTTTTGAAGAATTTCCTTGAAAAACACCGAAAAAATTGATGACTGCCTTGACTTTGTTTTTCTTGGTACTATTTTTTCAAACGCGTTTTTCCGAAAACGACTTTTTTTGAACTCGCGTACACGCTAGTTTGAAAAGTTTTCAACCAATCGTTTTGAAAATTGGCAGTTACTTTCTTCATAGTATTGTGCTCTATATGAACCTAAAATCAGAATATTATCCCTATTTAAAATAATTTTTTTTTGCAAATAAAGTTGTAAAAAATGGCAAAAAATCATGCTTTTTTGTTTTGACCCCTGTAAAAAATTCAATTTTCTATTTTTTTGATAAAATTTAGGTTCATATAGAAAAGAGACATATAATAAAAGTAAATTCCAACCTCGTTTGATGTCAGATGAAAATTGCAGCTTCCAGAATGTACGCAAAATGCTGAGTCTGATTGTGACCTGCAATATGGGGTCGCTAATATCTGCGGTGTTTTTCAAGGAAATCCTTCAAAAATTTTATAGTATATACTTAAATATATGTATAAAATATTCTCAAAGTTTCAATAAATTATATTCATTTTTTATACTATAAAAAAATTCCTGAAAATCATTGAGAAAACGCTGTCCTAACCCTATTTCCCTCCTTAAAAAAACTGAGCGAGGCGTCCGTAGAACCATCAGTTCTCGTAAAAGGAATAATAATTTCGTTTTAAATTTGAATAGTAAGGAATAATTTCAAAGAATTATCATAAACTTGATAGGAATATTAATATGCTATTGAAATAATTACGGTACTCCACGATTGAGAGTCGAAAGAAAGTGTTACAAAAGAGATTTCGAAGATTTTTCGTCTCGTTTCCCACACTTCAAAGAGGATGTTTCAATCAATACCGGTTTCCGTTCCCGCCCGGTAACCGTAAGAGATCATCGAGAAATCGATGCTGTATTACCATTTTGAAAAGATTTAAAAAAACTCGTACTCATTAGGGTGGTTCTTAATTTGGTGATGTTGGAAATACTTTGGTATTGTTCCTTGAAAGTAATCAACATATCCAGAAAAAAAATTGGGCGCAAGCGGAACTTTGTCCAATAATTCTAACCCACCCCACCGAGCTGTCGAATTTTTATATGAAAAAATGCATGCATTCAAAGTTTTGTTAAGAAAATTGTTTATTATTTCAAAACTATCCATGATAAAAAATTTTGATATTGTTTTTTTATAGAAAATTTACTGCTCTACAAAAAAAGTATCTTGTAAAATTCTTGTGAATCCAATATTTATCACGTTATTAGCAAAAAACTGTCATCATTTATTTCAAAAGTCCATCATTATGGCCAAAACAGGAGTTTGACGTCGAAAAACTGCAATGTATTCTTCATATGCAATTAGAAATATGAAGAGATACGTAGTGCACTCAATAACAGTATGTGAACGATATTTAAATTTTCAATTTTATCAATTTTATTATCATTCATGATAAATTTTTCTTCTTTGATCGATAAGGACATTGATTTCTTTATCAGTTCCAAATCGATGGCTTTTTTCAAAAGATTCGAAATCAACTCCTCATTTTTTTATATTGATGTGAGCGAGTGGATTTCTAATGAAAATTATTTACAAGGCTTAAAAATAGTTGAAGGAATTAAAGTGGTTAACGATGTTGCAGAAAGAGGAGTGAAACTTATTACAGAGTACAATGATCGTTTCACTTATGATAAAAAAAATGAGATCAGAAAAAATTCATCGTACAAATAATTGAAGAATATTAAAAAAAATATCCTGATATTAACAAAGCAACTTTGCTCCAACCGATGTAATTCATTATTGTAAGTTGATTTTTAAAATATATGACATCGTTCATTATAATTCACAATAAAATTGATAAAATTGAAAATTTGAATATTGTTTACATTTCATTGTTGAGTGCGCTACGTATTTCTTCATAATCTTATAAGCATACAAAAAATAAATTGCAGCTATTCGACGTCAAACTCCTGTTTTGACCATAATGATCGACTTTTGGAATAAATGACGACAGTTTTTTGCTAATTACGTGATAAATATTAGATTCACGAGAATTTCACAAGATACCTTTTTTGTAGAGCATTATATTTCCTACAAAAATGTTATATAAAATTCTTTTATCATAAATAGTTTTGAAATAATAAACAATTTTCTTAACGAAATTTTGAATGCATGCATTTTTTCATATAAAAATTCGACAGCTCGGTGGGGTGGGTTAGAATTATTGAACAAAGTTCCGCTTGCGCCCAATTTTTTTTCTAGATATGTTCATTACTTATGAGGAACAATACCAAAGAATTTCCAACATCACCAAATTAAGAACCACCCTAATGTGATGATTAGAAACAATTCATTGTACAAATAATTGAAGAATATAAAAAAAAAATATCCTGAAATTAATAAAGCAACTTTGCTCCAACCGATGTAATTCATTATTGTAAGTTGATTTTTAAAATATATGTCATCGTTCATTATAATTCACAATAAAATTGATAAAATTGAAAATTTGAATATTGTTTACATTTCATTGTTGAGTGCGCTACGTATTTCTTCATAATCTTATATACATACGAAAAATAAATTGCAGCTGTTCGACGTCAAACTCCTGTGTTCACCATAATGATCGACTTTTGGAATAAATGATGACAGTTTTTTGCTAATTACGTGATAAATATTAGATTCACGAGAATTTTACAAGATACCTTTTTTGTAGAGCATTATACTTCCTACAAAAATGTTATATAAAATTCTTTTATCATAAATAGTTTTGAAATAATAAACAATTTTCTTAACGAAATTTTGAATGCATGCATTTTTTCATATAAAAATTCGACAGCTCGGTGGGGTGGGTTAGAATTATTGGACAAAGTTCCGCTTGCGCCCAATTTTTTTTCTAGATATGTTGATTACTTTTGAGGAACAATACCAAAGAATTTCCAACATCACCAAATTAAGAACCACCCTAGTACTCATCCAGCACCATCATAATCCCACATAACGACGATGGGCGCGGACAACAGGACCACGTCATAACCTCGCCTCTTTCTTTCTCGGGCCATGTCTCGTCGTATATATTCGAGAGTGGGTGAGTTTGCAAAAAGTGACCTAGACGGATGGCCGGAGCATTGTAATCCCCGACGACGTCGCGATCCTCCCGGGCTTCTCACTTTCCTTTCATGCTTCTACATTGGTTCACGGTTTTGGGAGTAAGCCGGACCACCGAACGCCATATGGTCCTCGATGGGCTTTCCTGCGAACGGTCTGTGTGTATGTATTTGTACCGCGTATGCCGCGAAGTTGCTCCAGCCTCCTCTCGTCGCCTCATCATCATTAATGAGAAGGGACCAGGGAATCGAGAGAGTTGGCAGATGCCCAACGATTCGCTATGACCCACCGTCGAGCTAAAGGCTCGTTCGCCCTTTAATTTTATTCCGCGTCTCCCGGCAGTTTCTCCAAACCTCCCACGAATTTTGCCCTTTGGCAAGGACCCATCGCTCCTCTATTTTTCCGAACGTTCTCGACGAACTTGAAACTCGTGCATTATGTACCGAAAGCGGAATGACTGATGAGCGATGACGAGGTACCAATCGATCTTTCGCAAGTGGAATTTTGTTAAGCTGAAGATTTATTGCCGGTAAAACTAATGCGCAATGAGTATGAAATTATCTACAACCTTTCGTGCATCAAGGGGCCACTTTAGCGGCAGAAAAAAAGGCCTAACTTTGACGATTTTTTTTTGAGAGTATGAAAAACGCAAAAGGATTTCTTTTCAGAGGGTTTATTTAACACATATTGAAGTATGAAAAAAAAAATGTTATTATCATTTTGATAGAAAATGGCGGCGACACAGCCCATCTTCAAAATCTTCTTTTTCAAAGTGAGAGGACGTACAGTAGATTCACAATTACATTCTCTATCGGAGTACGTAACCGTTTCTTTGATTTAATGTAAACTTTTTTTTTATAAACAATTTGCTACTTTTTGTTTAGCTAAAAATCGATCCATTTTTTCAACAGTGCACCATTTCTACAAAGTTTGATTTAAAAAAAAATCCCTACGCAGTTTCATAGCCAATAGTATATAGATTACAAAATTTTTTGATTTTTTGTTCCTGGTCTTATACTTTGCGAGAAAACCGTCCCCTTGTGAAGGTGTTTAAAAAAAAAAACGATTTTCAAGATGGGCTCTGTCGCAGCCATTTTGTATCAAAATGATAATAACATTTTCTTTTCATACTTCAGTATGTCTTAAGGGGGGAAATAGGGTTAGACGGTTCAAAAAATCGGTTTTTTTTATCATTTCATAAATTGTTAGTAAAACTATTGAAAAATATGTTCCCAAAATTTCAAATGAAAATTCCGACTCGTTCTATTGTTATAAGCCGTTAAAGGGAGAAATAGGGTTAGGACAGCGTTTTCTCAATGATTTTCGTGAATTCTTTTATAGTACAAAAAATGAATATAATTTGTTGAAACTTTGAGAATATTTTATACATATATTTAAGTATATACTATAAAATTTTTGAAGAATTTCCTTGAAAAACACCGACGATATTAGCGACGCCATGCGGCAGGTCACAATCAGACTCAGCATTTTGCTATTTTTTCAAACGCGTTTTTCTGAAAACGACTTTTTTTTAAACTTGCGTACACGCTAGTTTGAAAAGTTTTCAACCAAGCGTTTTGAAAATTGGCAGTTACTTTCTTCATAGTATTGCGCTCTATATGAACCTAAAATCGGAATATTATCATTATTTGAAGTAATTTTTTTTTTGCAAATAAAATTGTAGAAACGGCAAAAAATCATGCTTTTTGTTTTGACCCCTGTAAAAAATTCAATTTTCTATATTTTTCATAGCATTTAGGTTCATATAGAAGAGAGACATGTAATAAAAGTATATTCCAACCTCGTTTGATTTCAGATGAAAATTGCGGCTTCCAGAATGTACGCAAAATGCTGAGTCTGATTGTGACCTGCAATATGGGGTCGCTAATATCTTCGGTGTTTTTCAAGGAAATTCTTCAAAAATTTTATAGTATATGCTTAAATATATGTATAAAATATTCTCAAAGTTTCAATAAATTATATTCACTTTTTATACTATAAAAAAATTCATGAAAATCATTGAGAAAACGCTGTCCTAACCCTATATCCCCCCTCAAAATCAGAGCGTTATTACCGTTTTTTTTTCAATCTAAAAATCGACATCAAATTTAATTTCGAATTTTCCTTCGTGTATTTGGAATGGGCCAGATTATCCCTGTTCGTAGTTATTTAATTTTTTCTATATCAACTACCCATCCACGGAAGGACGACCAACGGATAAATGAAGTTACTGTTCGTGGAATGGTTGTAAAAAGAATTTCAATGTATTCGTAACTTTGTGTAATTGACAGGAGTCAATTAGCGCCGATATAAATAAAGTTGTATATTGCAAAGATTAAATGTTACTTTGTAAATCAATCGATTCCCATGAATCGCGTTCCCATATAAATTGACATGGCCTCCCATCGATTACTCGGATCTTTTACATTAAAACCACGTTCAAACGTCTGCAATAAATCACCCATTCTCTTCAATTTCTCCGTGCACTCTGCTATGCATTTACGCAACAAAACGTTACGCAGACTTGTAGATTTTTCTTTTTTTTTACTCTTTCGCCTCTCGTGTGAATTGGCGATGCCACAGGAATTTTGCATCTACCCACGGTAGACAGGATATATGAAAAAAAAGGGGGTGGGGGTTGATGAGATGAGAGCGATTGTGTGCGAGAGGGAAAGAGAAGAAATTCGGTTGATGGTGCAAAAAAGCAAAAATAGCTGAGAAATAAGGTTCGCGGAGAGAGAGAGAGAACAGAGCAATTTCCGACGATGAGGCACGAAGAAAAAAGTGCGCGAAGCATGTTCGGGGGCTGGGAGGGATCAAGAGAAACGCTAAAAGCGACGAAGAAGACGAAGAGACTGAGTGTAGTAGGGAGAGGAATTTATGGACGGAAGGAAGGCACCGGAAGTCGGTCAACCATAAAGTAGTGAATGAGAGAACGGATGAATGGACAATAAATGGCGGGCCACAGAGAGAAGAACCCGATTGGAACGAAACTACCGACTGATTTGCTTTTGATGAAACGGTACGTTTATTTTTTTCAAGAGAAATATAAATTTATTGTACCCTGGCGTTTCTAACGAATGTGCCTCGTCGAGGAATGAACTATTCATATTTTACTTATACTTTATACAACTAACGAACAAGTTATATATTTTTTTTAGCACCTCTACCAAACAGTTTTTGATCATGAATTTTTTGAGATCAAGCGCGTCTTTACCGGCCGAGCGGAAATTCAACAGAGTGAAGTGTGTTGACATTGGATGACACCACGTGACCTACGGCGCTTTCGATTCGCTATGCCGTGCTGCGCCGGACGTGCCCGAACATTACCGAGTTCACCCGACGTCCTATTTTCACGCTCAGACTTGGAAGTGAGGTTAAATTTTTTTTTCCCAGTAATAATACTGCATCGAGCATCAGTAATAAACGTAATATTGTGTCCAAATGGTGGAGAATTCCGTACGAAAATTCGAGGAAAATTTTATCACCGAAAGGACACGTGGCGGTAACCGAACGAAAGTACACGGGGTCCCGGGACAATCGCTTGCAGCGTTAAGAAAAAATGAATAATAGCAATAAAAGGGAAGAAGAGATGAAATGAAAACGAGATGAGTGTAGAAAAAGAAGGGAAGTTGAGGGAGGCTACAATGGAAGGTTTCGACGAGAGAACACCGGATGATGCTGCGGTTCGTTGTTTGCCAGCCACCCGGGACCAAAACTAAGGCGCGCAGGCGTACGTGTTTAACGGCACAGGGATCACAAATTGCCGATCTAATCGAGCGTACCCGAAGAATAAACGATTTGAGGGGTTCCGTAAAGGAGGAACCGATCACTTCCGGTCGGGCAAAGATCGCTTAAGCGATATATTAGATGGAATAATATTATGATTCGTTGTATCGATTGTTAGTTATAATTTAAGTAGCCTTAAGTTCTTTAAGTATTTCATACTTAAAGAAAAAAGAAAAGAATTAGCATCCCAATTGAAAATAGGTAAGAGCCAAGAAAGTCGAGCATCAACGGGCGCGTACGAATGGGTCGTTCGAATGTGGCGCACATTAGTACAATCAATAGAGAATATTGTGCCACATTAAATTACAAGAGTTATTTTTTTTAATTTGGTTCAGTATCACGTACTGAATGTAAATGAACAAAATCCTTACAAATTAACGGCAATATCTCCGTTACCGTGCACTTTAGGCCAAAAATGCTAATAACCTTTCTTGTACACAATTGAATTTCCTATCTTTCTTTCTAAATAATTTTTTTTGTATCACTTACCGTTTACGACTTATATGAATGTTAAAATTTACTTATTCACTTTTTGACCTGTATCTCTCTTAATAATTGTTTAAACAATGAAATGCTTATAACTTATCTTTTGAATCCATAAATTTACCATAACTTTTCTTTAAAACTTTTTTGTCTAAAATTAATATTCTCAAAGTTATAACGCGTTCAATGTTGCGCTATTGGGTGCAAGGCTAATAAAAACGCGTTATAACTTTGAGAATATTAACTTTAGACAAAAAAGTTTTAAAAAAAAGGTGTGGGCAATTTATGGATTTAAAAGATGAGTTATTAGCATATTATTGTTTAAACAATTATTAGGAGAGATACAGGTCAAAAAGTGAATAAATAAATTTTAACAGTCGTATAAGTCGTAAACGGTAACTGATAGAAAAAAAATTATTTAAAAAAAAAGATAGGAAATTCAATTATCTACAAGAAAGATTATTACCATTTTTTGCCTAAAGTGCACGGTAACGGAGATATTGGCCAATACGGTTTTCCTCAAAATGGCGGCACTTGCGTTCCCTTAATCACGTACTGAATGTACATAAACAAAATCCTTACAAATTAAGGGAGCGCAAGTGCCGCCATTTTGAGGAAAACCGTATCGGCCAATATCTCCATTACCGTGCACTTTAGGCCAAAAATGTTAATAACCTTTCTTGTAGACAATTGAATTTCCTATCTTTTTTTCAAAATATTTTTTTTTGTATCACTTACCGTTCACGACTTATATGAATGTTAAAATTTATTTATTCACTTTTTGACCTGTATCTTTCCTAATAATTGTTTAAACAATAAAATGCTAATAACTTATCATTCAAATCCATAAATTTCCCACAATTTTTGTTTAAAACTTTTTTGTCTAAAATTAATATTCTCAAAGTTATAACGCGTTCAATGTTGCGCTATTGGGTGCAAGGCTAATAAAAACGCGTTATAACTTTGAGAATATTAACTTTAGACAAAAAAGTTTTAATAAAAAGATGTGGACAATTTATGGATTTGAAAGATAAGTTATTAGCATATTATTGTTTAAACAATTATTAGGAGAGATACAGTTCAAAAAGTGAAAAATAAATTTTAACAGTCGTATAAGTCGTAAACGGTAACTGATACAAAAAAAATTATTCAATAAAAAAGATAGGAAATTCAATTATCTACAAGAAAGGATATCACCATTTTTTGCCTAAAGTGCACGGTAACGGAGATATTGGCCGATACGGTTTCCCTCAAAATGGCAGCACTTGCGGTCACTTAATTTGTAAGGATTTCGTTTATTTACATTTAGTACGTGATACAGAACCTAATTTAAAAAAAAAATAACTCTTGTAATTTAATGTGAAATTGACAAGAGTAACGGGCTCCCTAATGATTGTACTACATTGGGTATATGACTTTTTGATTCATTGCTATTTCGCCGGTTCGATTTTTCGGTCATTCCGCTATTTCGGCCATACGATTTCTTTTGGAATTTCGCCTATTTCGATCCCTACCCCATATTACGAAAAAAAAATAAAATAAAAAACCTTTGAACATTCCCAACAATTTGTCGTTCTCGTTGGGATTGTAAATTTTAATGGAAATCTGTATTTCTCAAAATTACAGAAAGACCCGAACGAAACAGTGAGGAAAATGAAATGAGAACGTTAGAGTGATGGGTGGGTAAGAAGGGCGTTCTCTTGCGATTAGAGACCGGGCGTTTAGAAGACCGGAATGTCGAATGCATTATGGTTTGGGGAGCAAAAGCAGCGCATCGTGCGGAGTCAATTAGGACGAAGAGAGAGAAACTGCTGCACCTGTTACCACTTCTCTCTCTCACTCTTTAACTCTCTTTTTTTCTTCTTCTTTACCGCTCGCTTCGTGCGCCACCTCGTAGGAGCTTTTGTTCCGGGATCCTCAAGGTAGCTGATATATATACGGAGGTAATACTCTACGAGGAAAGATGAGAAGATGAGAAGAACGAGAACAGAGAAGGGATAAATAAGAGAGAGATGAGAGAAAGAGGGAGATGAGATTTTTAGGCCTCATCTCAGCTTACCGAGGTATATCGTTCTGCGGAACATTATTATTATTGTCATTATTATTATTATAATTTCATGAGAGAAAGGCGCGGCGTGGCACCACAGAGGCACCTTAACGCCGTCTTTATGATTCATAATTCTCCCCTATCTCGTTACGGAACGTTGTAAAAATGAAAAAAAATTCTCGAAACAAAAACAAACGAAAATAAACACGAAACCAAAACAAAAAAAAATGTATTTACACGTTCGGTGTTCCATACTTCCACCATACGTACCCCCGTGTATACGTGCATGTTTCCTCGCGAAATTCTTCGCAGTAATTTTTGTCTCGTAATTTTTTTCCGTTCTTTTATTTTCTTTTTCGTCGTCGTTTTTTTTTTTTTCTGGTCATTTTAAGCACACATTCGCGTTACCAGCGAACGAGAGAGGCGTTTATATGAGGGAAGGGATTCTCGCGAAGACGACGACGCCGTTTTTTCTTAAAATAATCTCACTCGCGCTTCCGGTCGCAAATCCCCTCGACCGGTTGCTCTTTGCCTAACTCCACACCGCTTAGAAATTACGACAGAGAGAAGGAGAGTGAGGGAGAGAAATGGAAACGGTGAAACCGAAAATGGAATTGCAGAAAAATAGCCACATGGGTACTTTGTAAACGTACTTTTATCAAATATGACACTTCGCGTCCGGACAAATATGTTGACACTTAACTTTTTAATATTCGGCCCGCGCTAGCGATACATGAAAAGTGAGTAAGGAAGGAAAGGAAAAAAAAAGAGAGAGAGAAGTAGCGAGAATGAATTGATGAAATATAAGACGTCTACAATTTCATTCATTCATTCATTAATTCATTCGCGTCTGATCTTTTGCTTTATTTTATACTTCTCGTATACGCGCGATTCTCCCGAATTCATCATATTGCAGCGAGGATGTTTTTTTTTTTCAGTGAAAATAAAGCTTCCCGCATTGGGAATTATCACGGAGGCGTGGGCTATATGGCCGATCATTCCCAGTTAGTCCGAATTAATCATTATTGTATATTTTTTTTGGGCGAAAATTAATGTTTTTAGTACGATCTGATAATCAGGATTATTACCGTAGATTTTTGCGCGTCGACGGGATAAATCTGCGACAATTGGATACAGACGGAGTAAATTATCGCCATAAGGATACGTTGGACCTAAATGACGCGCGCTGCTTAATGTAGTAGTCTGGTAACTCAAGCCGATATTTCATGTCTTTTTTCGAGGGCGTTTTTTTGTAGGAAAATAAAAATGAATCGTTTTGGATATTTAGGATGTTTTTATGTACATATTAAAGATATAAAAAAAAAAATTTTTGATAAAATTTAATAGTTTATTGTTATTATTATTATTGATCGAAGTTGACACCTCGAAAAAAAGCGCTTGGGTGGCCCCGGTGATTTTGGCTCTTGATGTTATCTGAAATCAAAAATTCTTGATAATTCTTAATCTATAGACATGTCATTCTGGTCGGAACTACTGAAGTTAAATTTCATGGATAAATAACAAAATGGCGAACTTTGGAAAAAAGTTTTCTTTTCCAAATTCCGCCATTTTGTTATTCATCCATGAAATTTAACTTCAGTAGTTCCGACCAGAATGACATGTCTGTAGATTAAGAATTATCAAGAATTTTTGATTTCAGATAACATCAAGAGCCAAAAAAAGAGCCAACAAAAAAAGCGCTTGGGTGGCCCCGGTGATTTTGGCTCATGATGTTATCTGAAATAAAAAATTCTTGATAATTCTTAATCTATAGACATGTCATTCTGGTCGGAACTACTGAAGTTAAATTTCATGGATAAATAACAAAATGGCGGACTTTGGAAAAAAGTTTTCTTTTCCAAAGTCCGCCATTTTGTTATTCATCCATGAAATTTAACTTCAGTAGTTCCGACCAGAATGACATGTCTGTAGATTAAGAATTATCAAGAATTTTTGATTTCAGATAAAATCAAGAGCCAAAAAAAGAGCCAACAAAAAAAGCGCTTGGGTGGCCCCGGTGATTTTGGCTCATGATGTTATCTGAAATGAAAAATTCTTGATAATTCTTAATCTACAGACATGTCATTCTGGTCGGAACTACTGAAGTTAAATTTCATGGATAAATAACAAAATGGCGGACTTTGGAAAAAAGTTTTTTTTTCCAAAGTCCGCCATTTTGTTATTTATCCATGAAATTTAACTTCAGTAGTTCCGACCAGAATGACATGTCTGTAGATTACGAATTATCAAGAATTTTTGATTTCAGATAAAATCAAGAGCAAAAAAAAGAGCCAACAAAAAAAGCGCTTGGGTGGCCCTGGTGATTTTGGCTCATGATGTTATCTGAAATAAAAAATTTTCGATTATTCTTAATCTATAGACATGTCATTCTGGTCGGAACTACTGAAGTTAAATTTCATGGATAAATAACAAAATGGCGGACTTTGGAAAAAAGTTTTCTTTTCCAAAGTCCGCCATTTTGTTATTCATCCATGAAATTTAACTTCAGTAGTTCCGACCAGAATGACATGTCTGTAGATTAAGAATTATCAAGAATTTTTGATTTCAGATAAAATCAAGAGCCAAAAAAAGAGCCAACAAAAAAAGCGCTTGGGTGGCCCCGGTGATTTTGGCTCATAATGTTATCTGAAATGAAAAATTCTTGATAATTCTTAATCTACAGACATGTCATTCTGGTCGGAACTACTGAAGTTAAATTTCATGGATAAATAACAAAATGGCGGACTTTGGAAAAAAGTTTTTTTTTCCAAAGTCCGCCATTTTGTTATTTATCCATGAAATTTAACTTCAGTAGTTCCGACCAGAATGACATGTCTGTAGATTAAGAATTATCAAGAATTTTTGATTTCAGATAACATCAAGAGCCAAAATCACCGGGGCCACACACGCGCTTTTTTTCGAGGTGCCAACTTCGATCAATAATAATAATAATAATAAACTATTAAATGTATTCAATAACATTTTTTTTTGTATCTTTAATATGTAAATAAAAACATCTTAAATATCCAAAACGATTCATTTTTATTTTCCTACAAAAAATACTTTTTGAACAGACCTCGTATGGTACGACAGACGAAACGTCTGTCTCCCAGAATCTAATCGACTAGCTTCCCGATGAAATGAATTACGTCGCAGCTTTCCTTTTCTCATTGTAACACACAGTCCACACTTTCGTTCCAAGAGCATGCACCTTTTATTTCTCTCGTCTTAAATGCATGTGTATGTGTGTTGATTGCACGTGTGTTCGCAGCATATGTCGACGAGAGAGGGAAGCTATTCCGTTCGCTAACGAGCTGCACACGCGAAACTCTCAACTGTTCAGGAACGCGCGGCAGCAAAATAGATGAGTACCTTAGTAGAAGGTATATGGTGCGCCATAGTCGAGATTCGATTCTAATCTACGAATCGCCGGATATCCGGCTCGAGATCGAACTACCTCCGACGATTGGCTCACTTTTTCTCGCTTCCTCGTCCGCTATTTCTTCTTCTTCTTCTTCTTCTTCTTCTTCATCTCCTTGGAGTCCCTGCACCCGACTGCAAATATCATCTACATATAAGGCCTGTACATATTCCGCGCCTACTCGAGTCCATTTTTCGTGATTTTCCAAAAATCTTCTAAATAAATTGGACTCAAGTGCCCTCTGATTGCAACAGTTGCATCCTGTCATATTTTACGAACTAACGTTAATTTATCGTCTAATATCGTAAATATATTAATGGAGAAGGGAAAAGTTTGTCAAGCATGAAAAAAATTTTCATAAATACATGTATCATCAAATTGTATCACAAGCTTTCATAAACCACCGGTGGCCAAAGTCGGAAGTGAACAGTCGACGTTTGAAAAATTCTAATGACAAATTTTCTTCGAATCAATCAAAAGATTCTTTTCTATTTTTTCATAAATAAAAATAGGAAAATGGAAAGAATATAATTGAGAAATACATCATACGATGAAAGAAAGAAAGGAAAAAAAAATGTGCCGTTATCGAACCGATTCGAATTGTGGTTTAAGAATCACAAATTTAATTTAACAATTCACCGGCTCGAAGATGAGTGTTGTCTCGTTTCGTGCACGTGACGAACAGACATGCCGCGTGCCCGGGCACCTTTGAACACTCGTGCGATGAGAGACACGAGAAAGAACCGGCGCCACGCGCCATTCGAGTTCGTTAAAAATTACTTTTTATATCTTCTCGCCCTTTGATAATGTACAATTTCCATTGTCGAAAAGTTATTAAAAATTCCGCCTACTTTTCAATGTATAAATTAGGAGTAGCACGTGTGCCTTGGTGAGGTGGAAGAGGGACGATGAAATGAACATGAAGTCGAAGACATGATAATTCTCACTGGAAATTTGGCAAGATCGCGAAAATGGAAGAGGAAGATTCCAGCAAAATATAGTTGGCGAGATGAACGGGACAACAAAATAAAAAAGAAATCATCCGACACGAAGAAGTCGAATATATAATTATTTCCCCCTTGGACTTTTTCGCATATGGCGCATACGTTGTCGCACATGCGGGATGCCCAAATAACCGTACAGTCGTACGAACGTGGACCTACCGTCTGGACGGTTTTTTTTTTGTAAAAAAAAAAGTGAGATTGAGAATGGCATTATGTTTATTTCTTTTCTTCTATTTTTCATCGTGTCACTTTTTTTTCTCCACTTCATTCACGTGTCTCTCGTTCGTTTCGGTATAAATAACGTTCTGAAACTCGTCTTTGTATCGACATCTCGTGGCAGGATATATTACGAATGCGCACTTTCAGAATTCATGCGGAGAATCAATTACCCGCAAACCCACAGTCATCTGGCGTTAAGTTTTTTTCTTTTTGTCAAATGGGCTCTTTACTTCTTTGGCCGTAGATAACGAAATAAAAGTCGTGAATCCATTGTGAGACCGGATAAAGCGAGAGGATTGAAAAATATATATATTTCGGGTTTTTGTGGTTACGAAGTGTTGAGCAACTTGAACGATTTTTGATGATGTCCGAGCCCGACGAGATATACACGCAGTTCGTATTTATATCAGTGACGAATAATAAAGTCATTAAGTTACGATGAAAAATAATTTGACGATAGTGCAAATGTTCTGTCGGTAAAATAACATTTGCCAATTGTGTTTCCTCATTATATCGATAATAACACTTCCCTATCTTATTTTTCTTATGTTCCAACGTACTGGGCATTACTATATAGCAGCCTGACCTCTCTCGGTCGAATTTCAAACCACTCTCCGCCGGTCAGTGCCCGACGGTTACCACCCACGTAGAAATAGCCAGTATAATTCTACTGGTCAAGCTTTGGGCCAATATTGGCGGCCAAACTTTGGCCGCCAGTACTGGCCCCGTACCGGCTGACTATCTGACCATAGTATGGGCGACACTGCGGGCCATACTACGGGCCGTACTACGGGCCGTACTACAGGCTATACTAAACCAGTAACTGGGCCAGTATAAAATACAGTCTTATGTCAGCACTGGTTGAATTCTACTGGCCAAGCTTTGGGCCAATATTGGCGACCAAACTTTGGCCGCCAGTACTGGCCCCGTACCGGCTGACTATCTGACCATAGTATGGGCCATACTGCGGACCATACTACGGGCCGTACTACGGGCCGTACTACAGGCTATACTAAACCAGTAACTGGGCCAGTATAAAATACAGTCTTATGTCAGCACTGGTTGAATTCTACTGGCCAAGCTTTGGGCCAATATTGGCGACCAAACTTTGGCCGCCAGTACTGGCCCCGTACCGGCTGACTATCTGACCATAGTATGGGCCATACTGCGGACCATACTACGGGCCGTACTACAGACCATACTAAACCAGTAACTGGGCCAGTATAAAATACAGTCTTATGTCAGCACTGGTTGAATTCTACTGGCCAAGCTTTGGGCCAATATTGGCGACCAAACTTTGGCCGCCAGTACTGGCCCCGTACCGGCTGACTATCTGACCATAGTATGGGCCATACTGCGGGCCATACTACGGGCCGTACTACGGGCCGTACTACAGGCTATACTAAACCAGTAACTGGGCCAGTATAAAATACAGTCTTATGTCAGCACTGGTTGAATTCTACTGGCCAAGCTTTGGGCCAATATTGGCGACCAAACTTTGGCCGCCAGTACTGGCCCCGTACCGGCTGACTATCTGACCATAGTATGGGCCATACTGCGGGCCATACTACGGGCCGTACTACAGACCATACTAAACCAGTAACTGGGCCAGTATAAAATACAGTCTTATGCCAGCACTGGTTGAATTCTACTGGCCAAGCTTTGGGCCAGTATTGGCCGCCAAACTTTGGCAGCCAGTATTGTTTCAGTACTGGCTGACAATCTGGTCAAGCTTTGGGTCAGTATAAAATATCGTCTTGTTCCAGTACCGGTTGTCAATCTGGCCGCACTACGGACCGTTATAATAACCAGATCTGGGCCAAAATAGGCTATAAAACACGGCCAAGCTCCGGCTTCGATACAGGCTTAGTACTGGGCTATAGAAAATGCCAATACTGAGAGTATTTCACTTTAACAGTTGCGGTTCTGTAATGTAATTGTAGATTAGGTTATTCTGATCAAAAGTCCATTATTTTGCTAACAACAAAATTGTTGAATTATAATTTGCCCCGAACTTGAAATTGCACGATTAATACAATATTTTTTAGTGTAATATTTGCTTCATATAGCCTATATTTTATAAACACTATTCTGTAAACATTTAAGTACGTATTTTAGACCTGTACATGTACTTAGTCTCTTATTAATAAAAACTACTCCGAGAATTTAGTATATATCAAGTGGATTTAATTATCAAACATTTATGCATAAACAACCCAAAAAACATAGACATCCAAAGGACGTCCTAAAAACATCCGAAGAACGTCCTTACGTCCAAAGTACATCCTTTGGACGTACGTGTGCTGCTTGGGAAGCATCTGGTAACGTGGTAAAAAGAAATATAAATTACTCCCAGAGAGAAATAGAATTTAAATAGACATTGGATCGGCGTCCACTAGACGCCAAAAGTGTCTAAAAGACGTCGATTCGATATCTATTTAATTTGCCATTTCTCGCTGAGATGTAATTTGCACCGTCGGCAAAATCGTCTGACAAAATCCGGCCCAATGAAATAACCAGTATTGGTACGACCGTTGGTGCCAGTAGTAAGTCAGAAGTTTGCCAGATCTGGGCCGAAGTCCGGGCCAAAGTCTGGTCCAAAGTCAGAGCCAAAGTCCGGGTCAAAGTCCGGGCTAAAGTTCGGGCCAATTAAATAACCGGTACTGGCCCGACCGTTGCTGCCAGTATAACGGGCGGCTATTACGCTCCTGTACCGAATCTGTACTGGCCCAATACTGGCAGCCAGTACCGGCACTTTACCGTTACAATTTTTCTACGTGGGCGGGCGAGTGTCACACGTTTTAGTCACAATATAAAATGTACCGCTTTATTACAGCAACGGTATAACAAATAAAAATCGGAAGAACACGGTCGATGTTCGATCCGAGGGGTATGAGATTTTTAGCTCGCGCGAAAGATCAAAAATCGTTTTATTCGCGTCGCATAAACGACAGGAGACGCGACTGAAATTGCAGAATTGCTGAGAAATTAACAATTTATAACATTATGTCATCCGATAGATTGATGGTATACCGAATAGTTTATCGTTCAAAGTCATTTATTAAGCGGCAGAGTGGCTGGCAATATTTTTCTGATTTTGGGGTTAAACATGGCGCATCATACGAGTACAGGTTCATCACCGTATCCTCATGGCATTAATGCCTCCCGTCATTATGATTGGCTGTCGATGTCACGCTCAGAGTTAGCGCGTGCGCATACTCCAGATCGCACGGGGAACCTAACCTACAAAAGCAGCGCGCAAAGCGTGCACATCAATTCGAATTTTTTAAATTTCCTTGTTATGCAGCAAGAAAAAATTGAATAATCTCGCTGGAATAATCGTAAATCGTTTCTCTCACTGCGCCACTAAATCAACGAGGGAGAAACGCACAGGGGAATGTTTTTTCTTCTTTAGCTCTCTCTCTTTGTGTGCTCGGAAAAGAGATTATATAGTTGTGTGGCGGCGCCTCGGGCATCCGGGATTAGAGAATCGCTTGCCCCGCCGGTTAGTGATATGGTCTTGCGCTCTTTCACTGATGCATCTCGCGAAGAGAGCGCGGCAAAGTGCAAGGTATATCCCACGAATTACATTGCGGCCCGTGGGGAGTGGCTGGTGGGAAAATGTACTCCTGGGTTATAGTGCCTTCTGATGGTGCAATTACATGGGATATTCCACGCTACATTTTAAATGTCTATGATTCTTGCGATGGAAACAAAGTAAAAAAAAAATTATGGTCATACAGAGATGTTTTAAATAAACTTTTAATAAATTATATTCAAATGTATAAAATATATTTGTGTGAAATGAAAATTGAGTGAGACCCGGGACGTTAATATATGTTGAGAATCGTAGGAATCGCCCGTTTGACATTTATATAAAAATATAATACCCGTGTACATTAGGGTGGTTCTTAATTTGGTGATGTTGGAAATTCTTTGGTATTGTTCCTCAAAAGTAATCAACATATCTAGAAAAAAAATGGGTCGCAAGCGGAACTTTGTTCAATAATTCTAACCTACCCCACCGAGCTGTCGAATTTTTATATGAAAAAATGCATGCATTCAAAATTTTGTTAAGAAAATTATTTATTATTTCAAAACTATTTATGATAAAAGAATTTTATATATCGTTTTTGTAGGAAATATAATGCTCTACAAAAAAGGTATCCTGTGAAATTCTCGTGAATCTAATATTTATCACGTAATTAGCAAAAAACTGTCATCATTTATTCCAAAAGTCGATCATTATGGTCAAAACAGGAGTTTGACGTCGAATAGCTGCAATTTATTTTTCGTATGTATATAAGATTATGAATGAATACGTAGCGCACTCAACAATGAAATGTAAACAATATTCAAATTTTCAATTTTATCAATTTTATTGTGAATTATAATGAATGATGTCATATATTTTAAAAATCAACTTACAATAATGAATTACATCGGTTGGAGCAAAGTTGCTTTGTTAATATCAGGATATTTTTTTTTATGTTCTTCAATTATTTGTACAATGAATTGTTTCTAATCATCACATTAGGGTGGTTCTTAATTTGGTGATGTTGGAAATTCTTTGGTATTGTTCCTCAAAAGTAATCAACATATCTAGAAAAAAATGGGGCGTAAGCGGAACTTTGTCCAATAATTCTAACCCACCCCACCGAGCTGTCGAATTTTTATATGAAAAAATGCATGCATTCAAAATTTCGTTAAGAAAATTGTTTATTATTTCAAAACTATTTATGATAAAAGAATTTTATATAACGTTTTTGTAGGAAATATGATGCTCTACAAAAAAGGTATCCTGTGAAATTCTCGTGAATCTAATATTTATCACGTAATTAGCAAAAAACTGTCATCATTTATTCCAAAAGTCGATCATTATGGTCAAAACAGGAGTTTGACGTCGAATAGCTGCAATTTATTTTTCGTATGTATATAAGATTATGAAGAAATACGTAGCGCACTCAACAATGAAATTTAAACAATCCAAATATCATTTTTATTCAAATTTTCAATTTTATCAATTTTATTGTGAATTATAATGAATGATGTCATATATTTGAAAAATCAACTTACAATAATGAATTACATCGATTGAAGCAAAGTTGCTTTCTTAATATCAGGATATTTTTTTTTATATTCTTCAATTATTTGTACAATGAATTGTTTCTGATTTTCATCATAAGTGAGACGATCATTGTATTCTGTAATAAGTTTCACTCCTCTTTCTGCAACATCGTTAACCACTTTAATTCCTTTAACTATTTTTAAGCCTTGTAAATAATTTTCATTAGAAATCCACTCGCTCACATCGATATCAAAAAATGAGGAGTTGATTTCAAACCTGTCGAAAAAAGCCATCGATTTGGAACTGATAAAGAAATCAATGTCCTTATCGATCAAAGAAGAAAAATTTATCATAAATGATAATAAAATTGATAAAATTGAAAATTTAAATATCGTTCACATACTGTTATTGAGTGCACTACGTATCTCTTCATGTTTCTAATTGCATATAAAGAATACATTGCAGTTTTTCGACGTCAAACCCCTGTTTTGGCCATAATGATGGACTTTTGGAATACATGATGACAGTTTTTTGCTAATAACGTGATAAATATTAGATTCACAAGAATTTTACAATGTACCTTTTTTGTAGAGCATTCAATTTCCTATAAAAACACAATATAAAATTTTTTTATCACGAATAGTTTTGAAATAATAAACAGTTTTCTTAACAAAATTTTGAATGCATGCCTTTTTTCATATAAAAATTCGACAGCTCGGTGGGGTGGGTTAGAATTATTGGACATAGTTCCGCTTGCGCCCAATTTTTTTTCTGGATATGTTGATTACTTTCAAGGAACAATACCAGAGAATTTCCAACATCACCAAATTAAGAACCACCCTAGTGTACATCAGCTATGTACGGCTAAATCAATGTTACATATAATGTAATGTCGTGCGAACGGTTTCTCTTTTCAACTGTGCATACAGACACGTAAGACGATGGGACCTCGCGTTCAATGCTCGCGAGGTAGCAAAAAAGAAGCTGCTCTCGGAGAGACAGAGACAACTGTACTCTCTCCGATGAGATGCATTAGATAGAGCGAGGGAGAAAGAAAGAGAAAAAGAGAGAGAGGAGACGAGACACATGGAAATGAGAGTAAAGAAAAGATCGAGTTCGAAAGATACACGTTTAGATACAGAGACACTGTTAAACGTAACTCTCGCCGGTGCGAGTACTACACTGTAGTCCCGCGTAAGTTAACCAGCCGGGATCGAGCCACGCTAGTTCGATGCTCCCTTCTAACCCCACTCCTTCACCGACCGACGCCGACTCAGTGCGCAAGCGCCGAATGATGCGCACTGGGGTCCGCGCGATGGAACGGACGCATGGTGGGGGAAACCTGTCGGTCGGAGAATACAAGTATACGTGATGCTCGGGTGCATCCGAGCATCATATCGTATCCCATGGCGAACGAGACCCTTTAACGCCCCGGAATAATGCAGATGAAACGTACGACTGTAAAATTTTTCTATACTTATACTCAAGTATAAACTACAGAACTACTGTACTAATACGTGCGTACCATTGTTTCAAGCAGCGACTTGAATGTCCGCGATGCGTTTCGTAACGTCGCTTCACGGCTGCAGAAATTTTGTCGGCTCCATTCGCCATATCGGCTTCGCCGAGAGAAATTAATTAATTTCATTTGAAACGCGGAAAGAAGAAAGAAAATAGTTTCTCCATCACATGTATTTAATTCGCGTGGATTTGGAAGAATGGAAAATTCAATGTGGAAAAAAAGGTGCACAGTGGAAATTGCACATTGTGCATTAATAAAGCTTTCTCTTTGAGGAATCAAAAATTCAGAAAAGCTACTTATAAGCTAAAATGGAAGTTTCGATTTGCACCTTTCTTCTCGTTCACTTTATACATTCTTTTGTGTCGCGTAATTTTTTTCGATGCTGATTAAAGACACTGATTTTGTGTAATACAATTATTAGTACTTGCAAGTTCAAAATCAACAGATGAAAAAAAATATATATATATATATTGAGTATTATCGCGGAGGAGTGGCTATTCAATATGGCCGCTCATTCCCAGTCAGCCCAAGTCAGCCAGCGTTAGGTTAGTATGGGAAACAGTAGTAAACCCTGGATTGTCGTAAATCGTTTGACGAAACGTAATGTTTTCACAACGATCTAATAACTGCGACAATTGGATACGAACGGAGTGCATTATGGCCACAAGGATATTTTTTTTTAATTCTCGATTCCATTAGCCGGTTAGGAATATTCTAAGCTTTACAGAATTGAAAGATTCCAAAAATTGCTATTAAATAAGGTAAGATTGCATTTATAATAGATACCGCGCGGTGCGCCCGCTCGTCAACTTCAAAGCCGTTTTTCCGCGATTCACTTTTTTAAACGATGCGAAAATTTTAACTCTTGAACGAAGGTTCGGATCGCTTTGAAATTTTTACAGCATATTCTTAGTATCATCACCTATCGTGTGAACCACGGCAACAAAAATTTCAATGACACAAAAAAATATAAAAAATAAAATACCGATAGAAAATTGAGTAAAAAAGTTTCAAGTACCGAATTTTTATTATAATAATTTTTTTTTTGATAATATTGTTGGTTCACACCGAAGATACATTCATTATGCAATTATAAATATGTTCGTTTTTTTTTTCAGACACCCACAACGATGCCGAGAACTTTCACCATCAACGCGCGCGCAAAAAAATACATTGCTTTATTATCTTATATCTCCGCCATTTGTTAATATTTCTAATTTGTTTTCACATATACTTAACCATCTGAATAAATGATCTGTAAAAGAAATGTTGTCAATATATGCGTCATTTTATTTTAACCGCGTTTAGAAAAGTACCTTCGAAAATCGGCGAAATCGTGTATATAAGGCCTTAACCTCAAAATAAGAAAAATATTGCCCACCACTCTACGGCTAAAGATCGCATGACATAACGTTATTTTTATGAATTCTTTACTTTTCATCAATTATGCAATTTCACTCGGGCCTCTCGTTCCTCACACGACACGAATAAAACAATTTTTGATTTTTCGCGTGGGCTAAAAATCTCAAATCCTCCGGGCAGACAATCGTCCATGTTCTCCCAATTTCCATTCGTTATATCGTTGCTGTAATAAAGCGTCAGAGCTTTTAATTGTGATTAACACGTGAGACATTAGCACAGTAATTCATCGGGCACCGACTGTTAGAGAGTGGTACGTAATTTGTCCGGGAGAGGTCAGGTTGCTAAACGGTAATTCCCAATATAATTTGTGATTAATGCCGAAGACGGGAGATGGCAGGTAAAGTTGGGTTGGGCAACATTGTACCGTATGTATGTAAATGCCCGTACGTGGAACTCGGTTGTAAATTGAAGGGGCGGGAAAAAAAAAAAAATGGGACAAAGGATATTAATACTATACATGCTTAGGCGAAGAGTGCATCGATCCGTAAGATAGTGGGATCGTTAATGGGCGATCACTTTATATATGTTTGCATATACTTTGCTTCGATGTAACAAAAACTAATAAGATAGCCATCGTTTATACGTAATTCGTTGCACTAGGTCAGAGAACTAAATCCCCGAGTGCACAGCTCGTCTTGGCATTGTTACAAAACGTTACGTAATTCCCTTCGCATTGTTTCCAACTTGCGAATAATGACTTTGCAACAGAAGCTAATTTTTTTTTCCTCCTCTACCGTCGTGAACGAATGAAAAAATTAATAAACAGACAAATGAAACTGTGACGTTGATTAAGATACGTGGGTGGAAATTTTCAAACGTGACGGTTTAACAATTTACATGTGAATGGGGAAAAAATGGCCCGGGGAAAAAACAGCCGGATAAAAAGACCGAGGAAAAATTAGTCGATGGAAAAAAATGAAGTTTCTTTTTCCCGTTTGAATTTCGTTGGCTCTGCTCATGTTTTGTTACCTTTTTAGTCGCGTGTTAGTCCGTGTTTGTTTCGGTTATTTCAACGTTATTTTTTCTTCCATCGGCCTTCATTTTTACGACTCATTTTTCCATGACCATTCTTTCCTAGATCCATTTACGTGTTCATGTCTTTTTTGGAGGGCGTTTTTCTGTAGGAAAATAAAAATGAATCGTTTTGGATATTTAGGATATTTTTATTCACATATTAAAGATACAAAAAAAAATTAGTTTGAAAAAATTTCATAGTTTATTATTATTATTATTATTGATCGAAGTTGGCACCTCGAAAAAAAAGCGCGTGGGTGGCCCCGGTGATTTTGGCTCTTGATGTTATCTGAAATAAAAAATTCTTGATAATTCTTAATCTATAGACATGTCATTCTGGTCGGAACTACTAAAAGACTTTTTTCCAAAGTCCGCCATTTTGTTATATATCCATGAAATTTAACTTCGGTAGTCCCGACCAGAATGACATGTCTATAGATTAAGAATTATCAAGAATTTTTGATTTCAGATAACGTCAAGAGCCAAAATCACCGGGGCCACCCACGCGCTTTTTCTTTCGAGGTGCCAACTTTGATAAATAATAATAATAATAATAAACTATTAAATTTTTTCAAACTAATTTTTTTTTGTATCTTTAATATGTGAATAAAAATATCCTAAATATCCAAAACGATTCATCTTTATTTTCCTACAAAAAAACGCCCTCCAAAAAGACATGAAAATCGGCTTAAGTTACCAGACTACTACCCTAAAGTAAAATTTCCTCGGATCAAGCGAATACGTTTTGCATAGGATGGAGGTCTTTCCGTTTCTCGTCCGAGCTCTCGAAAGAGACTCGAAGATAGAGATAACCAGGAATTAAATGTGCATATACACTAGGATGGTCCTTATATGCGGTCAAAATGTATTATTTTTTCCCAACGGCCAAAAATCGTTTCTATGTGGTCCAAAAATAATGTCTGTTGAAGAGTTTTGGCGATTTTTGGCCGTTGGGAAAAATAAATAAATTTTGACCGCAAATAAGGACCACCCTAATATACACATCTTTATGTACATAACGTTTTCTTCTTCATTCGAGGACTCCCGGGCGCGCACATGAATTATGTCGAACTTCTGCGCGCTCCTGAATGTCTTTTGCTCTTGTAACATTTCCTCTGGCCTGCCGGACACGGAGTTTTCGTTCTCGGTTGTATACCGGCGGCCCGGCGTTGCTACAGACATATATTATAACTCGGGATCTTTCTCGCATGGGCAAAGGCTTTGGCGAGAGACACGCGAGATCTTAACTCGAGAGAAGAGTGCAACTCTCTTGCACACGAGAGGAGAGTCTAAATAAAGTATATATGCATACCTAGACGATGTATACATGCACATAAGAATCACGAGAAGGAATTTATACCGTGGCCACTTGCCATACGCGCCAAGAACACGCCGTATATCATTTTATTCAATTTTTATTTATTTATTTTCATCTTCATCGAATGAAATAAGATTCAATTGAATTATGTTCTCTCTATGAAATTAAAGAAAAATAAACAACAACAAAAATAGCCGAAAATTCGTCAAATCGGCTTTTCATGTTAAATTAATATTCTTGACTTTTTATCGATCCTTTTGAACACTTAGTTTTTTCTTGACGATAATCCTAACGGGCCCTGCAACTTTGTGACTGTGCGATGAGTCGATGAATTACGTATTTACAAATTTACATGTTTTTTGTATTTCCAACGTTGAGGCAGACTTTAGCGAATTTTTACAACGAACGTCCAGTGATTTTTGATTATTTATCGTCGTTACCCTAGGTCTCATTTTTTCCCGTGTATTCTCCGTTGTTCTCACTGGGTTGTAGAGTGTGACGAGCCGGCAGCCATGGTACACAAACTCGTGGTGTTGACGATAATTTTCCCGTTTGCTCTACTCCTCTTCCCTCGATTCTCATCGGCTCTCGCGCTCTCGCCCGCTGTCCCCGTAAAACTCGAATTCTTTGTTCTCAACGGGAGGAAGAACGAAAGAGAGTCGAGGAATAACACGGGAAACACGAGCGGCGAACGCGACGGAGAAAAACCTATATTTGCGTCCGGTGTGTGTGCGCTGGCAAACTTTTAACGAGTCGTCCTCCGAAGGTGCCGTTTTCAATCCTACATGGCCGGCTCGTCCGATCATTTGACGCGCTACTTTTGAAATCCTATAAGGGACCAGAGGATAATGGCAAACAGGGGCCATTTAAAAAATATATCTATAGTCAGCATCAAGAAACAACGTATGGCCCTTCCCAATTCCATTTTTTTCTATTTTTCTCCCTATCCGCACTTCGCTACTAAGCTAAACTCATTTTCATTGCGCCAAACAAAAGTACCGGGGCCGTCTGGGCTTATCAATTACGCTGCTGGTCGCCAATGTTTTGTTTTTTAATTTTAGAAATTTTTCAATTTTACGTTGATCTTAGGGGTGACACCACTTTAGCGGTAGAAAATAGGTCTAACTTTGACAATTTATTTTGGGAGTATGAAAAAAGGAATTGGAATTCTTTTCAGAGGGTTTATTTAACACATATTGAAGTATGGAAAACAAAATTTTATGATCATTTTGATACACGATGGCGGTGGGAAAGCACATTTTAAAAATTGTCTTTTTCAAATTGAGAGGAAGAATTTCTCGAACACCGTTGCATGGAGCGATTCAAAATTTTGATAGTTGCTTCACAATTACATTCTCTAACAGTGTACGTGGCCGTTTTTTGATTCAATGTAAACTTTTTTTTATAAGCAATTTACTGCCTTTTTTCGGCAAAAAATCGATTCACTTGTTCAAAAGTGCCCCATTTCTACAAAATTTGATTAAAAAAAAACCCCTACATAGTTCAATAGCTAATACTACATAGATTAAAAAATTTTTTGGTTTTTTGTTCCAGGTCTTATGCTTGGCGAGAAAGCCGTCCTCCCGTGAAGGTGTTTTAAAAAAAGACGATTTTCAAGATGAGCTCTGTCGCCGCCATTTTGTATCAAAGTGATAATGAAAAAATTTGTTTTCACACTTCAATATGCGTTAAATAAACCCTCCGAAAAGAAATCCTATTCCTTTCTTCATACTCCGAAAATAAATCGTCAAAGTTAGGCATTTTTTTCCGCCGCCAGAGCGGTGTTATCTCTTAAGGCGGGAAATAGGGTTAGACGGTTCAAAAAATCGATTTTTTTTTAATTTCATAAATTAGTAAAACTATTGAAAAATATGTTCCCAAAATTTTTAATGAAAATCCCGACACGTTCTATTGTTATAAGCCATTAAGGGGGGAAATAGGGTTAGGACAGCGTTTTCTCACTGATTTTCATGAATTTTTTTATAGTATAAAAAATGAATATGATTTATTGAAACTTTGAGAATATTTTATACATATATTTAAGTATATACTATAAAATTTTTGAAGAATTTTCTTGAAAAACACCGAAGATATTAGCGACCCCATGTTGCTTGTTTTTCTTGGTACTATTTTTTCAAACGCGTTTTTCTGTAAACGACTTTCTTTGAACTTGCGTACACGCTAGTTTGAAAAGTTTTCAACCAATCGTTTTGAAAATTGGCAGTTACTTTCTTTATAGTATTGCGCTCTATATGAACCTAAAATCGGAATATTATCATTATTTAAAATAATTTTTTTTTGCAAATAAAGTTGTAAATAATGGCAAAAAATCATGGTTTTTTGTTTTGACCCCTGTAAAAAATTCAATTTTCTATTTTTTTCATAGCATTCAGGTTCATATAGAAGAGAGACATATAATAAAAGTAAATTCCAACCTCGTTTGATTTCAGATGAAAATTGCGGCTTCCAAAATGTATGGAAAATGCTGAGTCTGATTGTGACCTGCAATATGGGGTCGCTAATATCTTCGGTGTTTTTCAAAGAAATTCGTCAAAAATTTTATAGTATATACTCAAATATATGTATAAAATATTCTCAAAGTTTCAATAAATCATATTAATTTTTTATACTATAAAAAAATTCATGAAAATCATTGAGAAAGCGCTGTCCTAACCCTATTTCCCTCCTTAATAGAAGAGTGCCACGAAATCTCGAAGTGCGAGTTATTTGCGCAGCCGCTGCAGGCACATTCCGATTGGTTGTCGAGATGTCGCGCTCGTAGTTCGGTCATGCGCGTACTTCAGATCGCGCGATGGTAAACGAACGAGACTAACCTACAGAGGCAGCGCGCGCGAATAGCGCACGGTGATTCCAGTGTTGGTTTAAAATGATGCAGACGATTGAGATTCGTAGCTATTGAATAAGCTTCTTTCTCGGAGCATCTTTGTTTTTGACAAAAAGTTTGAGTTCACGGTCATTCTTTCATGATTTATATACTTCTCTCTCCTTCTCTCTCTCTCTTTGCCGCTCTCGATCTCTCGTGTTTCAAAAGACTAACGAAAGAACCCGGCGAAACTCCCCGAGAGAGAGAAAGAGAGAGCGCGTCCTCAGCGTTTCTGTTCGGTATGCAACACCTGGCGTTACAGATGCGGCCACCCGTTTCGTGGATCGCGAGCACAGTTCTCTCCTCCCGGCGATTCTTGATCGTTGTCGCGGTAGTATATATATAGATCGATGTAAAACGTACAGCATCACAAGGAGCACCGATCGCGTGTTCTACAAGGATTATTGACCACTTGTTTCCATACTATGTCTATATACACATTGTGTATGTGCTATGGCACGGAAGAGCGGGGGTAACCATACATTTTCGAGTTGCTCGCAGCTCGAAGACTTTCCTAATCACCGGTTATCCGTGTATCTTTCACGAGGCATCGTCCCACATGAAAATAGCTATGTTCTTCCCATTCCTGGATATCTCAACTCGGCAGCCGTACCATTATTAAGATTCCAAGCAAATTTCGTAACGATTGTGTCGTCCTACCTTCATTTTATACGACTATATGTCCACCTTTTACGGAACAGCGAAGTATTCGATGGAAAGAAAGCTCGCGTCACGACTACTTTGACTATAATATTGTAATAATTATTAAGGGATAACACCAAAATATTGTTTTAAAAAAAATAGGCACGCCTTTGAAATTAAAGTTAATTTCAAAGTCGTGCCTATTTTTTTTAAAACAATATTTTTCCAAATCCCTATGTACTTCTCTTAAAAATATCATATTATTAACGAAAACACTCGGTATTTTTTTTCAGATCGACGTTGAAGAGAGTTCTGCTGCGTGCCGCGGAGATGACAGCACCTGACGCGAGAGCTTCCCCAGCGCCACCATGCGGCGTGAAAAATGTGAAAAAAATGTTTTTTGATACATTAATAAGCAAGGAACAAAACCCTAAAAAATTTTTCGAATATCTCTTTTTTTTCCCACAAAAAAAAATTCTTGAAAAATGTGGACAAAAACAGGGGGTCACAGTGGTGTTATCCCTTAACGAAGAATCGTCACGAAAAATTAATCTTAATTATACCATTTATGTCTGTCGTTGTTTATAATTATTTATCATTTTTCCATCGAGATATTCTTTCGAACAACCGTCTCTAATCGCCATCGCCGAAAAAACACCGTAGAATTACGAAATCGAAGCGAGACATCGAGTTCATTTTAACGAATCTTTCGCATTTCTTTGATCCTCCATCGCACCTCTTAATATAATTCTTGTGCGTGTTTGTATGTGTGTGCCAATTTCGTATTCCTCAGAAATTATGATTATAGGGGATCATCGTCTGTACAATAATTCCATGGCCACACTGCCGAGAGTCGTACATGGACTAATTTTCTTTTCAACTCTTTTCTCTCCTCGTTTCGTTCTTACTTCGTGATTGACCAGGAATTTTAATGATATCGAGATCCCTTTGGCTCGTGATTAAGGATCATACAGATTTTTATTTTTTTCAAATCTCGTATTCCCTTTATAATTTGTTCTTTACCAGTTAATTTGTTTTTTTTTTTCATTTCCTTTTCGCGGACGAAAAACGTACTCGATTAAAAGTTTTCTTGTACATTTGTTTTTTTTTTTGGCAACTATCCCACGGCGACAACGGAAGGAAAGAAAAATATATATTACGATTTCGAGAATAATGTAAAATAACGAAAATCAACGGCGAGGATGAGACTTTGGAAATATCACAAATTCCGAAAAATTGTTCGACGACGTTCGTGTTCTTTTTTTTTTAATTATTCACACGAGAGATTCAAACGAAAAGAGCGCGAGGTTGAATAAATGCAAACTAATTTCTTTTTTTTTCTTCTTCTTCCGAGTAATTCCTCGCGATGCTACGGGACGCATTCAAATTCGAACCTGATTCCAAAAGTCTTTTCGAAAAATTCCCAGAACTTCGTTTTCTCTCTCTCTCTCTCTTGACGCATACTGGAAAGAATGGGGAAGAGGAAATTGTCATCTTCCGACAATGTTTGCGAGAGAGGATACTGAAAAGAATTTTGGTAGACGCATTTCGTATGCGAAACAGGTCTGAAAATACCTGTCCGTTTTACGGGAGGACTTTTGTCTACTCCTTTTTCTGCTTCCTCTCTCTCGTGACTAAGAGACTGAGACACGAAATAAACTATACAGTAATTGGCCATTTAAGGAGGCTGTAGGCTGGTGCAAAAATTTATATTTATATAGAATATACATTTAAACAGAAAATATAATAAAAAATTCGATGGATTTGTTCAAGGTAGTAGTCTGGTAACTTAAGCCGATTTTCATGTCTTTTTTGGAGGGCGTTTTTTTGTAGGAAAATAAAAATGAATCGTTTTGGATATTTAGGATAATTTTATTAACATATTAAAGATACAAAAAAAAATTAGTTTGAAAAAATTTAATAGTTTATTATTATTATTATTAATATTGATCGAAGTTGGCACCTCGAAAAAAAAGCGCGTGGGTGGCCCCGGTGATTTTGGCTCTTGATGTTATCTGAAATAAAAAATTCTTGATTATTCTTAATCTATAGACATGTCATTCTGGTCGGAACTACCGAAGTTAAATTTCGTGGATAAATAACAAAATGGCGGACTTTGGAAAGAAGTTTTTTTATTCCAAATTTAACTTCAGTAGTTCCGACCAGAATGACATGTCTATAGATTAAGAATTATCAAGAATTTTTCATTTCAGATAACATCAAGAGCCAAAATCACCGGGGCCACCCACGCGCTTTTTTTTCGAAGTGCCAACTTCGATCAATAATAATAACAATAATAAAGTATTAAATTTTTTCAAACAATTTTTTTTTTGTATCTTCAATATGTAAATAAAAACATCCTAAATATCCGAAACGATTCATTTTTATTTTTCTGCAAAAAAACGCCCTCCAAAAAAGCCATGAAAATCGACTCAAGTTACCAGAGTACTACCTAAAATTCTATTTACGAGAAAAGTCACGAAATTCAGTTCGGACGTTGGAGACGATTTTGTTCGAAAAAAAGAATTTAAAAAATATTGAATATTTTTTCATTCGAATAATTATTCGAATTCGCATTACGAACGGACGATTTACTTGAAATAAATTACGAAATTTAAGGGGGGAAATAGGGTTGGACGGTTCAAAAAATCGATTTTTTTTTATTTCATAAATTGTTAGTAAAACTATTGGAAAATATGTTCCCAAAATTTTAAATGAAAATTCCGACTCGTTCTATTGTTATAAGCCTGCAAAGGGGGAAATAGGGTTAGGACAGCGTTTTCTCAATGATTTGCATGAATTTTTTTATAGTATAAAAATTGAATATAATTTGTTGAAACTTTGAGAATATTTTATACATATGTTTAAGTATATACTATAAAATTTTTGAAGAATTTTCTTGAAAAACACCGCAGATATTAGCGACCCCATATTGCAGGTCACAGTCAGACCCAGCATTTTGCTATTTTTTCAAGCGCGTTTTTCTGAGAACGACTTTTTTTGAACTTGCGTACACGCTAGTTTGAAAAGTTTTCAACCAATCGTTTTGAAAATTGGCAGTTACTTTCTTCATAGTATTGCGCTCTATATGAACCTAAAATTGGAATATTATTAGTATTTAAAATAGTTTTTTTTTTAAATAAAGTTGTAATAAATGGCAAAAAATCATGCTTTTTTGTTTTGACCCCTGTGAAAAATTCAATTTTCTATTTTTTTCATAGCATTTAGGTTCATATAGAAGAGAGACATGTAATAAAAGTAAATTCCAACCTCGTTTGATTTCAGATGAAAATTGCGGCTTCCAGAATGTACACAAAGTGCTGAGTCTGATTGTGACCTGCAATATGGGGTCGCTACTATCTCCGGTGTATTTCAAGAAAATTCTTCAAAAATTTTATAGTACATACTTAAATATATGTATAAAATATTCTCAAAGTTTCAATAAATTATATTCATTTTTTATACTATAAAAAAAATCATGAAAATCATTGAGAAAACGCTGTCCTAACCCTATTTCCCCCCAAAATTCAGCGCTGGAGAAATTTTTATCGAAAACCGTTTGTTCCTTCTTCACGGAGGAATCCTTTGTTTTCGTGAAAAATTCCGAAATATTCAAATGCTCAAATATCGTTGCTGAAAATTCCCAAAAAGTATCGATGAACATTTTCCGGGAAAGTGGTAACAAGTTCGATAAGCGAAACCGGGAACTTCGATACATTTGAAGTTTTGTCGAGCAGCGCTAATCGAAATCCACCTGAAATCGGGAGAGGAATTCCTTGTTAGGGTTTGTCCGTAACGGGTTCCGATCGGTGTTTGGTTGGCAGCGGGAAAACCCGAGAAAATTTCCGCATCATCTCGCCATTCAAACGTTAATTTTGCATCAAATGACGAGCAGCCGGCTTCCGAATTTCTCGGGAAAAGAAAACAATGACATTTTAATTTTCGTAACTGTAAGAAGTTCTACTTGTGACGCGTGGGTGATCGGGACTATCCCATATTACGACTACGGTACCTCTGTACACACATAAATATAATATGAGTGTACATCGATGTGCTGGCAAGTAAAGGAACGTAATCCCACGAGATTTAATACTCGATGGAATGTGGGTTACGTCTTTTTGTTCGTCAGCCACACGGCGTGTGTATTCCGGCATCGTTATTTTATTTCTCCTCGGCAGTGTGCTCGTGAAAAGTGAGGTTCCCGGCGCGGAATCGTTGAACAAAATCGTCGAGCGAGGCGCGATCGCGTGCCGGTTCTTTGTACAGCAACGGGTAATAAGTGTAATGTATGTACAGGGCTAGCAAGTGGTTTTCTCGAAACCGTGTGGGTGTTTACCCGTGCACCCGGCACTGGGCTGCATTAAATTGAGTGCACGAGAGGCGCACGAGCCCTGTACGAGAAAGGACCACGTACATACGTTTACTTACGATGTAAATATTAGGATATATATATATATATATATATATATATTCATATAAAAGTAAGAGAAGAGCGTGCGACGCCTCAGGAACTTTTCATGGTTTCCGATCACGGACAATGGTAGAGTCGAAGTCGAGGACGAAGAGACGGATGGCTCGACACACGAGCCGGAGTGTTCCGCAGCCCATATAGAAAAATTGCGAATGGAGAAAAGCCACAATCACTTCGCCGGTTATCAAAGACGATGATTAGCGGGATCTCAGTGCAATGAAACTACAGTCACCGATTCGCTGGTTAAAGGGATTTCGTAATGTGAATTAATTTTTTACTTGAAAAGTCGAAGAAAAGCTTTAAGTCTACAATGACGGACTGTAAGCTAAATCAAAAGGAAATTGCAACATGAACGTAGGAGTGATACAACTACGTAGTGCTGTTTGGATAATTTCATGGCAAAAATGGTCACAAATTATTCTGTGAATGATCAATGATCAGCGAGTCAAAGTAAGTCGACAAATATGAAACGATAATCAACGAATGACGCTGGTAAACGTTTGAGGTCTATCCCTTAGTAAAATGTGTCATTCGTTAAGAAATGCCATTGTATTTCCATTTCTCCAAAAGCAATGGCAATGAAGGATACTTCGGGCGAGGATAAACATTGAGGGATGGTAGAGATGTGACGTGCGTTATTTTCAAATTTTTATGGGAGAACAAAAATTAAATATTAAAAAAAAATTCTTGATTCCAATATGTCACGGATAATTGTCGAATATCACAATTCTGAACGGTACAGAAAACATAACCTCGGATAAACGGCAAGGGCGTAAGCGCTAGGGAATCCTAGCGGTGGCGCGGCACAACTCGAAGCTTGAAGTGAGTTGCGGATGACCGCGTGAAGTAGTCGCTAGTTGTTCGGTCGCGATTATTCGATAATTACGAACGAGCGGTTTCGTGAAACCCTCTCATCGCCAATCTGTTCCATCTTATCGTAACTATTTATGGCCACAAATATAACGCGTAGCACGCAGAGTCAGTGATCCAAATTCAATTAACGGGGCAAATAGGGTTAGACGGTTCAAAAAATCGATTTTTTTTTAATTTCATAAATTGTTAGTAAAATTATTGAAAATTATGTTCCCAAAATTTTTAATGAAAATTCCGACTCGTTCTATTGTTATAAGCCATTGAGGGAGGAAATAGGGTTAGGACAGCGTTTTCTCAATGATTTTTATGAATTTTTTTATAGTATAACAAATGAATATAATTTGTTGAAACTTTGAGACTATTTTATACATATATTAAAGTATATACTATACAATTTTTGAAGAATTTCCTTGAAAAACACCGGAGATATTAGCGACCCTATATTGCAGGTCACAATCAGACTCAGCATTTTGCGTTTTTTCAAACGCGTTTTTCTGAAACCGACATTTTTTGAACTTGCGTACACGCTAGTTTGAAAAGTTTTCAACCAATCGTTTTGAAAATTGGCAGTTACTTTCTTTATAGTATTGCGCTCTATATGAACCTAAAATCGGAATATTATCATTATTTAAAACAATTTTTTTTTGCAAATAAAGTTGTAAATAATGGCAAAAAATCATGCTTTTTTGTTTTGACCCCTGTAAAAAATTCAATTTTCTATTTTTTTCATAGCATTCAGGTTCATATAGAAGAGAGACATATAATAAAAGTAATTTCCAAGCTCGTTTGATTTCAGATGAAAATTGCGGCTTCCAGAATGTACGCAAAATGCTGAGTCTGATTGTGACCTGCAATATGGGGTCGCTAATATCTTCGGTGTTTTTCAAGGAAATTCCTCAAAAATTTTATAGTATATACTTAAATATACGTATAAAATATTCTCAAAGTTTCAATAAATTATATTCATTTTTTATACTATAAAAAAATTCATGAAAATCATTGAGAAAGCTCTGTCCTAACCCTATTTCCCCCCTTGAGTAATATATTTAAAAATTGTCACGGTGATCGCAGTGAAACGCATTATAAATCCCGGCATTTTTTGTCCACGCGCATTCGGTAAAAAATACGTTAATCATAGAAAAATCGAATATATCAGAGATTGAATGAAAAATATTTCTACGCCGCTAACGAATAGGTTCCATTAATGTTAGTAGTTATTTCTTTTTCATTGCCGTATTCATTCATCGACGACGCCAAACTAGATGAAAAACGAAACCAAACAAATGTCGCTTCTATCGACTAAAATGAAATTGGTCGCGTTTGAAATTATGCCAATAGCGCCTTGTCAAACAATTTCTCATTCAAATACCGTTTTCATTTCGATATTTCTGTGAAAAAAAACTGAAGTAGTTTGATGTTAAGTTTTCTGTTTTTTTCTCCCGACAATGTTCGTTTGGAGATTGCGATCAAAAGGACGAGACACGGGTATAAAGAAGCCAGACTGTTCCTATTACAAGAGTTGTTCCGGAGTTTTGAGAGGCCGGGGCCGCAATGAATAGAAAAATTATTAGCACTCTTAGCGTACGTCCGAATAAATATGCAAAGATATTCCGGTCGCGTCGAGTCATGAATTCTTCTAGAAGAAAGAATAGAGGGAATACGACAGTGCAGAGTACAAGAGCCCGCTAAAGAACGAAAGAGGGGAGTCTCGTGTGTGTCGTACAGGGGATAGAAAGAAAGTCCTGTTAGAGAGAAAGAAACAGGGAGCGAGGGAGAGAGAGAGAGAGAAAAAGAGGGACCCCCGCGTGCGGAAACATCTGTCGTTTTCTCGACGTATAAATAACGCCCGAGTTCCATACTCCTGTACCACCTACTTCCGATTTCGAATTCATGTATCGCGGTTCTTCGTCATTATTGAAAGAAATCCAGAGGCTGTAGGGAATAATACGGAGAAAGAGGGTAAAAAGGGGTTTCATTCAGAGAAGAGACGAAGCGTGCCCGCGAGACGGACACCTGGTCAAGCACTAAAGAACTCGAGAACCGGAGAAGTGAGAGATCGTCGAAAATTAAAAAAAAACACATTTTTCGGAGGCTGTTCGAGATGTGTGGAGTGCCGTGAAAGAATGGAGGATACGCGAGAGCACACGATGGAACAAGCCGGAAAAGAATACGAAACGATGAGACGACGAAATATTGAAAACATCTATGAGTAACATTGCCGAATTTTTAAGCCCCCGATATACGTAGAGATAGTGATGCCGCCGAGACGAGACTCTCGCCGAGTTTTTCGAGACTCTCGTCGAGACTTTCGAGACTCTTGAAAAAAAAAAGGAAATTAATTTCACCACTATTCCATTGCTCGTTAGTGTTTTTTTCATTCTTTTATTGAACCGAAACGAGAATCTGGTCGAGATTTGCGAAATTAACCAAAAATGAAATCAATTCGTTACTTCACTTTTATCGCGATCACGTGGTTCCATCGCTTATTATTCGTTTTTTTATTCCCTCACCTCCGGAACGGAGTTTTGTTCACTCACACCGTCACATACACTCTTACGCACACAGTCACTCAACCAGTCACACACACACAGTCACAGATGCTTACACGTATACAGCCACACGCACACAGTTGCACATACAGTCACACGCTCACAGTCACCCGCACACAGTTACTCACACAGTCACCCACACACAGTTACTCACACAGTTACTCACACAGTCACCCGCACACAGTTACTCACACAGTCACCCGCACACAGTTACCCACACAGTCACCCGCACACAGTTACTCACACAGGCACCCTCACACAGTCACCCGCACACAGTTACTCACACAGTCACCCGCACACAGTTACTCACACAGTCACCCGCACACAGTTACTCACACAGGCACCCGCACACAGTTACTCACACAGGCACCCGCACACAGTGACACGCACACAGTTACTCACACAGTCACACATACTTACACGCACACAGTCACCCACACTCACACAGTCACATATACAGTCACACGCACACAGTCACCCGCACACAGTGACACACACACACAGTTACTCACACAGTCACACATACTTACACGCACACAGGCACTCACACAGTCCCATACTCAAACGCACAGTTACCCACACACAGTCACGCGCACACATGCACACATGCACACAGTCACACACACACACGCACACGCGCGCGGATACGAGGGGTCGCGGGAAGTTCAAGAAATGTCAAGACGAGACGAGACTTGGTTGAGGCGAGACGAGACGAGACGAGACTCGGTCTCGGTCTCGGTCTCGTCTCGTCTCGTCTCGTCTCGCCTCAACCAAGTCTCGTCTCGTCTCGTCTCGCGGCATCACTACGTAGAGAAACGTTGAAAAACCATGCTCATTTCACTGCGGACCCCATGGAATTGAAGGGTAAAAGTTGGGTTGACATTTCGCGAGATGTTAGAACGCCATAGGCGGTTCCACGCGTTCTAAAAACATCGAACAGATGATTTTACTTGTGAGGAATGAGTGGTTGCGGATTGCTTCATTTGTGGTAGATCAAACGGCCAGGGTAAATCTATATCTCGGGATATCAATAGGAAATGAATCCAAAATGGACGAGACTTTGGGGGTGGAATGGCTCGAGTGTAAATGGGATGACGGGTGAAGTGTGCCCAACGGACACCTGGTCATTGAACAATCCCAAGGCATGATGTAAATGCGCGAGAGGGTGGTATAACCACTGAACAATTTCGCCGAGGCCATTGAGATACGTGGTGAACCGGCGAGGCAACGAAGTGGAAGAAAACAGAAGGAGAAGTTATCCGAGCGAGGAAAAAAAAGCAGGATACGAGAACAGTCGCGTTTCACTCTTAGAGGGGTTGAAGGAGAAGGAATATTTTATGCGCTCGAGCGAAGAAAGAGCCAAACTGGAGGGTTGAATATGTCACGTGCGCTTATTCCACACAAAATCAACTGCGCGGTACCGATCCCTTCGTAGGTCTCCGGTGGAGACACAAAAATGGTTTTCTCTTTGCCCCTCCCATTGAGTCTCAACATTTTCATGACTCTCTCGACTTTTCGCTCTGACGATATAAACGGCATACGAATGTTGGGAATAAACCTAGTTATCCGTCACTCTATTGTCGTTGGATTGACGTTTTGGGTTCGATAAAGACGCTGATCGATGCCAAACAAAACATTTTAGACAAAAACCATTGGAAGTATTGCGAACAAACGGTTTTTGACAAAAAGACACGGAGTGATGCGTAAGGATAATTAGTTGTTGAATTGGCTGTGACATATTGAATGGAACAGTAGAAGAGGAAGAATCAGGTAGACTTTTGACGAGTTAATAACTGTAAAAAGTTATTGGCATTGACATTGGTCCGCGTTAAACCTCGGTGGGATTTTCCAACATCCAAGTGTCGTCAAGTAAAATACCGAAATCAGGCTTAGTCGTTGGATTGGTTGTGACACATTGAGTGGGAAAGTGGAAGAGGACCCAGCAGGCTGACTCTCGACGCGCTGATAATCAGCAAAATACCGAAATCAGATCCAATAAAGCACCCAGATATGTTGAAAGGGGGAAATAGGGCTAGACGGTGCAAAAAATCGATTTTTTTTTTATTTCATAAATTGTTAGTAAAACTATTGAAAAATATGTTCCCAAAATTTTAAATGAAAATTCCGACTCGTTCTATTGTTATAAGCCATTAAAGGAGGAAATAGGGTTAGGACAGCGTTTTCTCAATGATTTTCATGAATTTTTTTTATAGTATAAAAAATAAATATAATTTATTGAAACTTTGAGAATATTTTATACATATATCTAAGTATATATTATAAATTTTTTATAGATATATTTAAGTATATACTATGAAATATTAGCGACCCCATATTGCTTGTTTTTCTTGGTACTATTTTTTCAAACGCGTTTTTCTGAAAACGACTTTTTTTGAACTTGCGTACACGCCAGTTTGAAAAGTTTTCAACCAATCGTTTTGAAAATTGGCAGTTACTTTCTTCATAGTATTGCACTCTGTATGAACCTAAAATCGGAATATTATCATTATTAAAAATAATTTTTTTTTGCAAATGAAGTTGTAAAAAATCGCAAAAAATCATGCTTTTTTGTTTTGACCCCTGTAAAAAATTCAATTTTCTATTTTTTTCATAGCATTTAGGTTCATATAGAAGAGAGACATATAATAAAAGTAAATTCCAAGCTCGTTTGATTTCAGATGAAAATTGCGGCTTCCAGAATGTACGCAAAATGCTGAGTTTGATTGTGACCTGCAATATGGGGTCGCTAATATCTTCGGTGTTTTCCAAGGAAATTCTTCAAAAATTTTATAGTACATACTTAAATATATGTATAAAATATTCTCAAAGTTTCAATAAATTATATTTATTTTTTATACTATAAAAAAATTCATGAAAATCATTGAGAAAACGCTGTCCTAACCCTACTTCCCCCCTTGATATTCGAAATGAAAATACCACTCGAAAGAATTTTTCAACAAGATAATTACGAACGAACGAACATTCTTACCGATTCGAAACGGGTTCATAAATTTCATCCCTTCTCAGTGATTAGTCATAATTATGTTCTCGTAAAATCATTAATTCTCCAATGGTTTTTCATTCTACCGTCCCTGCCCGGTAGTTCTGTTCTCTCGATGGAATAATAACGTTATAATGGTCAGAATTCTTGACTCCGGCAAGGATCCCAGACGGCGATCTCGCCCATCGAGAGAGAATTAACGAGAGTTGGTTGTAGGATGTAGAACGAGAAGAGATTTTCGACACGAGATACGAAAGAATGGAGGGAAGGGTTCTTCGGGAATATGAAGAGACGAAAAAGCTATATCAAAGCTGGGCTCTCGCGTGTCGGATTTCAATGGGCTCTCTCTCATCTCCTCCTCCTTCTTCTATTTTTCTTTTCATCTCTTTCGTTTCAGAAATGGCATTATTATCCCAAACCGAGTGGGCCCCGACCAGCCGTCACGATAAAAATTCTTGGTTGGATGAGGAATTATGGACCGGCGTTGAATTATTCTTTCGGCGGATCAACATAATCCATCCGCCCAGATGTCTGAATCAGGGTTGCGAATCTTTAGGGACTTTTGGAATTCATCGTTCCGTTATTCCACCAATTTACATCTTTCATAAGCAAGCATTTTAGTTCGGTTCGTTGCCTTTTGTCTCAAATTCGATTGCAAACATTCAAACGCAACTTTATGAATACTTCTCTCTTTAAAAATATTCGAACAAAGAAGCCGTGTCTCAAAAATCACTCAGCGGCATCTTCGGAACGTCTCACTTTGGCCGCGTGCTAAATTTCGAGCTGACAGGTTAAGGGGGGAAATAGGATTAGAAGGTTGAAAAATCGATTTTTTTTAATTTCATAAATTGTTAGTAAAACTATTGAAAAATATGTTCCCAACATTTTAAATGAAAATTCTGACTCGTTCTATTGTTATAAGCCATTAAGCGGGGAATTAGGGTTAGGACAGCGTTTTCTCAATGATTTTCATGAATTTTTTTATAGTATAAAAAATGAATATAATTCATTGAAACTTTGAGAATATTTTATACATATATTTAAGTATATACTATAAAATTTTTGAAGAATTTTCTTGAAAAACACCGCAGATATTAGCGACCCCATATTGCAGGTCACAATCAGACTCAGCATTTCGCTATTTTTTCCAACGCGTTTTTCTGAAAACGATTTTTTTTTAACTTGCGTACACGCTAGTTTGAAAAATTTTCAACCAATCGTTTTGAAAATTGGCAGTTACTTTCTTCATAGTATTGCGCTCTATATGAACCTAAAATCGGAATATCATCATTATTAAAAATAATATTTTTTTGCAATTAAAATTGAAAAAAATGGCAAAAAATCATGTTTTTTTGTTTTGACCCCTGTCAAAAATTCAATTTTCTATTATTTTGATAGCATTTAGGTTCATATAGTAGAGAGACATATAATAAAAGTAAATTCCAACCTCGTTTGATTTCAGATGAAAATTGCGGCTTCCAGAATGTACGCAAAATGCTGAGTCTGATTGTGACCTGCAATATGGGGTCGCTAATATCGTCGGTGTTTTTCAAGGAAATTCTTCAAAAATTTTATAGTATATACTTAAATATATGTATAAAATATTCTCAAAGTTTCAATAAATTATATTCATTTTTTATACTATAAAAAAATTCATGAAAATCATTGAGAAAACGCTGTCCTAAGGTAGGTAAGTAGTCTGGTAACTTAAGCCGATTTTCATGTCTTTTTTGGAGGGCGTTTTTTTGTAGGAAAATAAAAATGAATCGTTTTGGATATTTAGGATGTTTTTATTTACATATTAAAGAAGCAAAAAAAAATTTTTTGAAAAAATTTAATTGTTTATTATTATTATTATTATTGATCGAAGTTGGCACCTCGAAAAAAAAGCGCGTGGGTGGCCCCGGTGATTTTGGCTCTTGATGTTATCTGAAATAAAAAATTCTTGATAATTCTTAATCTATAGACATGTCATTCTGGTCGGAACTACTGAAGTTAAATTTCATGGATAAATAACAAAATTGTGGACTTTAGAAAAAAAATTTGTTATTTATCTATGAAATTTAACTTCAGTAGTTCCGACCAGAATGACATGTCTATAGATTAAGAATTATCAAGAATTTTCGATTTCAGATAACATCAAGAGCCAAAATCACCGGGGCCACCCACGCGCTTTTTTTTCAAGGTGCCAACTTCGATCAATAATAATAATAATAATAAACTATAAAATTTGTTCAAATAAATTTTGTTTTGTATCTTTAATATGTAAATAAAAACATCCTAAATATCCAAAACGATTCATTTTTATTTTCCTACAAAAAAACGCCCTTCAAAAAAGACATGAAAATCGCCTACAGTTACCAGACTACTAGCTTAATTTGAAAATTTACAACCCTGGTCCGAATGATCGTGCCATTTTTAAAAACAACCACGTATCGCGTTGTGTCTTTGTGTGCACATATCCAACTGCGTCATTGAGGGTGACTCTTGTGCGAGAAGTGCTAGCAGGAAAATATCGAGGACCATGATTGGTCCGCGGCGATCCCTCAAATGACCTCGTGCGATCCACTTGTTCATTGTCGCTCATTCCATCAGGAGAATTGTGCGCAACATCCAGGCTGCAATTCGAATGGACGGATTATCGATTCGAGTAGACGGGGGGGTGTTCCCGGACACCGGGGAGTGATTTAGCGTTCCACGGTGGGTGCAGGGGCTGGTGGTATTAAAGTTTGATGCTCCACGAGGGGGTGCCCGGGAAGAGCCGAGAAGACTTTGGCTGTGACACACATATATATGCCGAGGGGACGAGTGATTGAACCGGGTTACCACTGTTTCGAGGGGGATGCCGCTCGGGTAAACGACTCCGAGGCTTTACCGGAGATAAATGCGTTTGTACCGCGAGCTCTCCTCTTTGCTTAACTTTCCTCAAACTTTTTCCCAGCTTTCTACGACTCCTCCTCATACATATCATCCCTGCCTATCGTGTCGAAAACAAAAAAAAAAAAAGTATGATTCTGATCCACATTTTTTGAAGGTAATCTCTTTTAATTTTCTCATACAACGAGAGCTTTGTTTTCACCAATACGTCGTTATGTCAATGTCGCGGCTGTACTTGAATTATTTGAAATGACAAAAAGAAGATTGTTCACTTTGCATTGGCAAAATTTTATCGAAGCGAAAGATCGAATGAATCAATTTTTCGTAGAGGTTTTTTTTTCGGGAATGCGTAACGATTTCATGAAACAATAACGTAAGTTCCAACCTTCTGTGTTATTTAAGGGCTCGCATAACTCTGAAATTTTCAAAAAATCGATTTTTTTTACAGTTTTTTATTCTTTATACTTTTGAGAATTAAAAAAAAAAAAAGCTCAAACCAATTTCATTTTGTTAGAAAGTTATAACAATAAATGTGACCGGACCCGTGAGTTCACGTTGCACCAGAAACTTTAAACGCGTTTTTCTCGAAACTACATTTTTAGAGACAGTGTCAGCACGAGAACTCAGTCAATTTTTAATGTTTGTTAACATTTTTTTTTTAAGTCTTGTTAATTATTTTCTCTATGGTCTGACGAGAGGTTTTTTTAATTTTTTCGTTGGACAATTTTTTACAAATTATTAAACACTAGGTTTTTTTAAATTACATACTAAACCTTGAAATGCTGTAATAGCTTCATTTTTGAAAAAAAAAAGAAAATCCCTCCGTCAGACTATTATTACTACGTTATTTTACGAGATTCTTTTTTATTTTGGCAGATTGGATAATTTTTGGTAAAGTTATGATGTCGATAAGGAGGCGCCATGGTTTTCATCAGTAGTCTATTCATACCCGTAAAAAATAATGTTAATATTTAAAGAAAACATTTAAAAAATGTTTTTCTCATAGTTGAAAAGTTAATGAAAAGTGTGAAATCGACGATTTAATTTTTTTTTCATCACATAACCTTTATAATAATTTTTCAAATTTACTCGGTTTCAGCGCGCGCAGCGGTATGTACGTCCTTAAGGGCGGGGTAAGGGTTTTCACTTTCGAAAAATCGAATTTTTTTTTGTCTTATCTTATTGTTTAACATTTCAAGAATATGTCCTTAAAATTTTAAACCGATCTAAGCAATATTTTTGAAGTTATTGTCTTATTAAGGGAGGGGTAAGGGTTTCAGCGTATAAAAAACACTTTTTTGCGATTTTTTTTCTCAAATATGGATTGAGCAATTTTATTCGAACCTTTTGTACATTATTGACCATACTTTTGACAATGTTGTGTAATTTTTTCATGCAGAAATATTGAAGCATAAGCCCGTAACAGAGCTTCCCCCGGAACGTCTTGGAAAAAATTTGTGTCTTCACTTTTTTAATTCATAAACTTTAGACGCGTTTTTCTCAAAACTAATTTTTCAAAGTCCGTGTTCACTGCCATTTAAAAACTACTTGATCCAATCATTTCAAACTTTGTACCCATTTTCTACATACAAAATACCTCCCCCCAACGTTTAGTTAAATTTTTTTTTTTTACATTAAGGCTGTTTCCCACCCACAAAATAGCGGAATATTTCGTGGAAAATAACAGTTCACACTTTAGATGGCCGCCAAAAATTTTTAAATGAAAAAAAAAATTATCAGAGAACGTTGGGGGGAAGATTTGATTATAATTTGACTAAATGTTCATGGTATTTCATTTTCAGATAATTTCCGACCGAGTTATAATGAACACCGCAAATTGTTGTTTTCCAAGACGTTCTGGTGGAAGCTCTGTTACGGGCTTATGCTTCAATATTTCTGCATAAAAAAATTACACAACATTGTCAAAAGTATGCTCAATAATGTACAAAAGGTTCGAATAAAATTGCTCAATCCATATTTGAGAAAAAAAATCGCAAATAAAGTGTTTTTTTTTACGCTGAAACCCTTACCCCTCCCTTAATCACTTGTCGGTATATTTTCCTTTTCTTCTACGCGAGTCGTTTTTAGCTTATAAATACGAGGTCTGTTCAAAAAGTATCGCGAATTTTGAATTTCAGATCATTGGTAAAAATTGAATAGCACGAGCCAATCGATATGTTTAGTTCCTCAGTAACTTCTCTAACGGTGATTCGACGATTGGCCAGTATTATTTTCTTCACTCCGTCAATGTGTTCGTCTGTTGTTAATGTGCTCGGGCGTCCGGAACTCATTTCGTTGTTCGCATCTTCTCGGCCCTCTGAGAACATTTTGTACCACCGATAAACGTTGCTTTCGTCCAAATTAGCTTCACCATATGCCACAGTCAACATTCGGAATGCGTCCGCGCACTTAATTTTCTTTTTCACACAAAATTTGATACGGATTCTTTGATGCATTTTTTGGAATAGGCAAAAATCGAAGACAAGCCAAAACACGTCTAACGAAAACAGCTGTCAACATTGAACTAAACATTCAAAATGGCCGATTTTTTCAGCATAAGTGAGGGACACGAGTACCAACCTAAGGCGACAAAAAAATCGAAAATCGAATATACGTAGCCCGCGAAAATTCAAAATTCGCGATACTTTTTGAACAGACCTCGTAAATCATCTCACAAAACGGTTTCTCTCGAATATCACCAGACATTTCGCAAATTTTCCCTAGTATTCCGATGTACGCTCTTGTTTCGAAAAAAAAAAGACGAGTTTCGAAGCGAGGGCGTATCGTAATTCCCACGGGAATCTTTCTCCATTGACCGTATATATCTTTCGCTCTCGGAATTGTTTCCAACTGTAACCTCGGTATGCCCGAGGGAATCGGATCTTCGTTAACACTCGGAGACCGTAGATAACCCAAAAGAGTGGGGGGAGAAACCGATCGGAGTATTATTTATACTTGGAATTCGTCGTCATCGTCGATTGGCTCGTCACGGCAATATAGATATATTGATATCAACAATTTGCAAACAAAAGGGCTCAAACGAGGCATCATTTTACTCGTTAAATTATGTGGATTATGCCATTTTGTTTTTGCTGCCAGAGTCGATATATAAAACATTGCAGGGTGAGAGAGAAACCGAGAGAGAGAGCCGCGGGAACGGCGTGAGAACATAGTGGAGGTTAGCCGCTGGTTTCCGTCGCGAAATCGACGGAGAAGCCTTTGAATTTCGAATGAACAAAGGATCACCGAGTTCGGGGAGGAAAGACTTCCTCGATTGTCCGTTTAAACATCGGCAATAGCGGTCGAAGGAACACAGCGAGGATTGGGAAAAATTCGCACGTTTCTACGGACGACGAGGAACGACGAATTTTTTCAAGATCCTGACAATCGTGTGCCACACTGACGACAGGATCACAATAATGCCAAGCATCGCCAACCGCTATTATCTAACCGCAAGATTTCTCTCTTTCTCTCTTTTTCTCTGTCCGCACGGAATTTTATGCTCGAACCTTCAAATTTCTCGTTTTTATTTTCTCACCGAAGAAAAAGAGAAAAATAGCGAAATTTCTTACGGTCAAAAATTTTTAACATTACCACATTTTATGGTTCGTGTGACGACAAATTAAAAAAAAATGTTTCCAATTTATTTGACAAAAACGCTGTCTGTAGGATTGACAGATAAATCTTAAACTGCGGCCAAGATTTTTTGTCGAATTTCCCAGAATTTCAGATGTATCGATTTCACTGTCTGAATGCTCGTTCGTTTTTGGCGATTCCGAGATCTCGAGTCTTAGCGTGGGCGGGTGATGTTTTTCGGAAAACGGAAATTAAGGATTATTGAAAGATGAGAAATGAGCGATGAATCATTGTTTCAATAGAAACGGAAGTTATTTTCTATCGGACAAAATAAACAATTGAATTATTCGATAAGAAAAAATGAATGAGAAATAAATAAAAATGTTTGTCCTTTGCCATTTCGAGCGCCATCCGGAATTTTTGCAATCGTTAAAATCGTATTTCAGTGTCTGTCGCTCGATAAAGACGGCACAATTATATGGAATATTCCCGTTGAATCGACGACAATATCAGACTGATAAAGAAAATTGTCCTATTTTTATGTTAAATGCCCCGTATAAAAGTATGTGTAATACGATACGCGTATTATACATGCTTGTGGCTGTGTATATGTTTAGGAGACGGTCTTCTCGTTAGCGGACGTTGAGTCATACGTGAGAAGAAAGAGCAAGACGAAACGAGACAAAAACATTGTTGGCGGTCAGACGCGGGTCAAAAATATGCGCTTCGGTGTCCTCTATCAAAACAAACGTTGGTTCCGTTCAAGCACAAACATCAACGATGACAATCCTGATTATCAGATCGTAATAAAAAACATTAGATTTTGACCAAAAAAAATATACGATGCTCGAGGTTTCACTACTCTTTCCCCGTGCTAATTAGTGCTGGCTGACTTGGGCTGACTGGGCCATATTGAATATGCCACGCTTCCTTGGTAATTCCCAATGCGGGCTGTTGCGAAATATCTCGCGAGATCGCGAATTCAAAAAAAGCGAGTGCAAAAAAAAACACATTTTACCGAGAAGCCAAAAAGATATTTTTAAAAATCGAAAATTCGCGATGTCACGATAATGGACTATGGATGCCGAAATGAATACGAGGACAAAATGATCGATTACACTTTTAAAGGGGGAAATAGGGTTAGGACAGCGTTTTCTCAATGATTGTCATGCATTTTTTTATACTATAAAAAATGAATATAATTTATTGAAACTTTGAGAATATTTTATACATATATTTAAGTATATGCTATACAATTTTTATGCATATATTTAAGTATATACTATAAAATATTAGCGACCCCATATTGCAGGTCACAATCAGACTCAGCATTTTGTGTACATTCTGGAAGCTGCAATTTTCATCTGAAATCAAACGAGCTTAGAATTTACTTTTATTACATGTCTCTCTTCTATATGAACCTAAATGCTATCAAAAAAATAGAAAATCGAATTTTTTACAGGGGTCAAAACAAAGAAGCATGATTTTTTTCCATTTTTTACAACTTTATTTGCCAAAAAAAATTATTTTAAATAATGATAATATTCCGATTTTAGGTTCATATTGAGCGCAATACTGTGAAGAAAGTAACTGCCAATTTTCAAAACAATTGGTTGAAAACTTTTCAAACTGGCGTGTACGCAAGTTCAAAAAAGTCGTTTTCAGAAAAACGCGTTTGAAAAAATAGTACCAAGAAAAACAAGCGATATGGGGTCGCTAATATCTTCGGTGTTTTTCAAGGAAATTCTTCAAAAATTTTATAGTATATACTTAAATATATGTATAAAATATTCTCAAAGTTTCGATAAATTATATTCATTTTTTATACTATAAAAAAATTCATGAAAATCATTGAGAAAACGCTGTCCTAACCCTGTTTCCCCCCTTAATGGCTTATAACAATAGAACGTGTCGGGATTTTCATTAAAAATTTTGGGAACATATTTTTGAAGAATTTTCTTGAAAAACACCGCAGATATTAGCGACCTCATATTGCAGGTCACAATCAGACTCAGCATTTTGTGTACATTCTGGAAGCCGCAATTTTCATCTGAAATCAAACGAGCTTGGAATTTACTTTTATTATATGTCTCTCTTCTATATGAACCTAAATGGTATCAAAAAAATAGAAAATTGAATTTTTTACAGGGGTCAAAACAAAAAAGCATGTTTTTTGCCATTTTTTACAACTTTATTTGCAAAAAAAAAATTATTTTAAATAATGATAATATTCCGATTTTAGGTTCATATAGAGCGCAATACTATAAAGAAAGTAACTGCCAATTTTCAAAACGATTGGTTGAAAACTTTTCAAACTAGCGTGTACGCAAGTTCAAAAAAAGTCGTTTTCAGAAAAACGCGTTTGAAAAAATAGTACCAAGAAAAACAAGCAATATGGGGTCGCTAATATTTTATAGTATATACTTGAATATATGTATAAAAATATTATAGTATGTACTTAAATATATGTATAAAATATTCTCAAAGTTTCAATAAATTATATTAATTTTTTATACTATGAAAAAATTCATGAAAATCATTGAGAAAACGCTGTCCTAACCCTATTTCCCCCCCTAATGGCTTATAACAATAGAACGAGTCGGAATTTTCATAAAAAATTTTTGGAACATATTTTTCAATAGTTTTACTAACAATTTATGAAATTAAAAAAAAATCGATTTTTGAATCGTGTAACCCTATTTCCCCCCTTAATGATTATTACACGATATTGAGGGCTCGCATATCCCGAAATTTCCAAAAAATCGATTTTTTTAAGAGATTTTTATTCTTTATACTTTTAAGGATTTTTCAAAAAACAAAACTTTTAAGAAAATTCCACTTCGTTACAAAGTTATAGCAATAAATGTGACCGGACATCGGGTTCGCGTTGTACCTACCAGAAACTAATCAATTTAAACAATTTTTTTTTTTAATCTTGAAAATTATTTTCTCTATAGTCTGACGAGAGGCTTTTTTTCATTTTTTGGTTGGGTAATTTTTTATAATTTATTAAACACTATTTTTTTTTTTTTGCATACTAAAGTTTTGAAATACTTCAATTTCTTTATTTTGTAGAACAAAAAAAAAAATTCCCTCCGACAGACTATTACTGCTACATTATTTACTAGATTCTTTTTTACCTTTAGAGATTGAATAATTTTTGGTGAAGTTATGATGTCGACAAGGAGGCCATAGTTTTCATCGGTAGTTCATTTATACCCGTAAAAAATAATGTTAATATCTTTTTTTTTATTAACAAATTTTTTTTTCTTATAGTTGAAAAGTTAATGAAAAATGTGAAATCGACAAATCAATTTTTTTTTCACCATACAGTCTTTATAATAATTTTTTTAAACTTACTCAGTTTTCAGTGCGTGGTGCGGTATGTGAGCCCTCAATTAAGATCATTGATAACGTTCACTGATAAAGATAACGTTATTAAAATACAATAAAAGATGATTTATTAGTATCAGTTTTTTGTTTATTAGTTCTTTGGTGCGCGCGTTGTTTGGTTGAAAGAATTTTCGGTTTCGCGCGAGAATGTACATATGCCGCGTCGGACGGACGTTAAATTCTCTGATTTTGTTTGATTATCAAGGGGAAACGAGACTGGAGTGTATTATTGGCAGGTACGTGCGCAAATATCGACGGTATATATATATATATATATATGTATTACGAGGATGAAAATTAACATTGACTATTTTTAAGCCGCGAGTGTTTACTCAAACTCAATTTTAAATCACCATCCGTAAAGCCCCGGGGGGTCTCTCAGCAGAGCATCGAGGCAAAACAGAGACACGGATGAGCCGTTGCTTCTTCGCCTCAGACACTTTCCGGTCGTCCGGAAAACCGACAGCTGCTCATTCTCGAGGTTCATCGAGTATTCTCGTTCCTGCCTTTGGCTTTCATTCGCTTTTTTTTTCTTTTTTATTTTTCCCAACTCGCGCACACGAGAACAACAAACCGGCGTAACTACTGTATATAAAAGGACGCTGAGCTTCGGTGGAGAGAAAGAATAATAATGTTAGCGATGTTTGATCGTAAACGTTTGCGAATAAAAAAGGAAGCCCGTTACTCTTGTCCGCATCGCACTAAAAATAAAGGGCATTTTTTAAAAATTAGGTTCAGTATCACGTACTGAATGTGAATTAACAAAATGGTTACAAATTATGGGAGCGGAAGTGCCGCCATTTTGAGGAAAACCGTATTGGCCAATATTTCCGTTACCGTGCACTTTAGGCCAAAAATGGGAGTAAACTTTCTTGTAGATAATTGAATTTCCCATTTTTTTTTCTAAATAATTTTTTTTGTATCACTTACCGTTTACGACTTATACAACTGTTAAAATTTATTTATTTACTTTTTGACCTGTATCTCTGCTAATAATTGTTTAAACAATAAAATGCTCATAACTTATCTTTTAAATCTATAAATTTCCCACAACTATTATTTAAAACTTTTTTGTCTAAAATTAATATTCCCAAAGTTGTAACGCGTTCAATGTTGCGCTACTGGGTGCAAGGCTAATAAAACGCGTTATAACTTTGAGAATATTAATTTTAGACAAAAAAGTTTTTAATAAAAGTTGTGGAAAATATATGGATTTAAAAGATAAGTCATTAGCATTTTGTTGTTTAAACAATTATTCGGAGAGATACGGGTCAAAAAGTGAATAAATAAATTTAGCAGTCGTATAAGTCGTAAACGGTAAGTGATACAAAAAAAATTATTGAAAAAAAAAGATGGGAAATTCAATTATGTACGAGAAAGGTTATTACCATTTTTGGCCTAAAGTGCACGGTAACGGAGATATTGGCCAATACGGTTTTCCTCAAAATGGCGGCACTTGCGCTCCCTTAATTTGTAAGGATTTTGTTTATTTACATTCAGTACGTAATTAAGGGAGCGCAAGTGCCGCCATTTTGAGGAAAACCGTATTGGCCAATATGTCCGTTATCGTGCACTTTAGGCCAAAAATGGTAAGAACCTTTCTTGTAGATAATTGAATTTTCCATCTTTTTTTCTGAATAATTTTTTTTGTACGACTCACCGTTTACGACTTATACGACTGTTAAAATTTATTTATTCACTTTTTGACTTGTATCTCTCCTAATAATTGTTTAAACAATAAAACGCTAATAACTTATCTTTTAAATATATAAATTTCCCACAACTTTTATCTAAAACTTTTTTGTCTAAAATTAATATTCTCAAAGTTGTAACGCGTTCAATGTTGCGCTACTGGGTGCAAGGCTAATAAAAACGCGTTATAACTTTGAGAATATTAATTTTAGACAAAAAAGTTTTAAATAAAAGTTGTGGAAAATATACGGATTTAAAAGATAAGTTATTAGCATTTTATTGTTTAAACAATTATTAGGAGAGATACGAATCAAAAAGTGAATAAATAAATTTTAACAGTCGTATAAGTCGTAAACGGTAAGTGATACAAAAAAAATTACTCAAAAAAAAAGATAGGAAATTCAATTATCTACAAGAAAGGGTATTACCATTTTTGGCCTAAAGTGCACGGTAACGGAGATATTGGCCAATACGGGTTTCCTCAAAATAGGAACACTTTCGCTCCCATAATTTGTAACCATTTTGTTAATTCACATTCAGTACGTGATACTGAACGTAATAAAAAAAAAAAATCCCCTTTATTTTTAATGCGCCACAATATTCTCTATTGATTGTACTGATGGTACATGGTCCAATTTTTTTAAATCCTCGTGCGTTGCTGCATCGAACAAAAATAGTTTTGTTATAACAATTCCTTTCTCACGGAGGAAGCCCCGTGTTTGTTAAACATTTTTTGTTGAAAGCCATGTTTGCAAACCATATTGTTACCGACCGGGACACCGAGTGGTTTGCAATTTGGCCGAGAGAGGTCAGGTTGCCAAATGGTAATTCCCAATAACTGACGGGACCTCCCGTACCCTGATATCCTTGAGCCTCGAGAGAGCATTTCTTCGTCGAGGGAGCTCTCCTCGAGTGACGAAGGGATATCTCGTCCTTGAGATTGAAAACGATCTCAAATAGGCGTCTCGAGACATCCGGCAAACTGACCACCCACACTGATTACACCGTAGATACGAGGGGATTGTTTGGATCGTTCTATCTTTGTCATTTGAGATTTGTCGCTTGATTTTTTTTTCTCGCGATCCAAAGATAAGATCGAGCAACTATTTAAAAGTCAAGGGATTTAACTAACGTTTAAGATTTCATCGCAAAAAAATCTTGCACGTATTTTAGGAATTATTGAAATTACGCTAACTCGAGACGGAGCATAGGACCTTTTTTGTAGGAAATTAAGTTTCCAACAAATTTTTCATTTACATTTTTTTCGTAAAGTTAATTGTTTCGGAGATAGCAGCAAAAAAACGAGAATTTTAGGTAAAAATCAACTTCAGTGAACCGTACCAACTCACCATTACAATTTACACTTTCGCCGCAAAAGGCACTTTTTTAGATTGTTCTATTCCGAGTAAATCGAAACCAAGAACAATATGATAGCATGAAATGCGGCTGAGTTATAGAGATTTGAAAAAAAAAAAAAAAAAAAACGATTTACTTGTATTTTAGATGGAAAATCTTCTCACGCTTTGGGAAAGTACTTAGAATTAATATTAAGCGCTAATATGAAGGGAAACATTTGTTGGAAATTTAATTTCCCACAAAAAAGGTCCTATCGACCCAATTGCTTAGATTAATATTTCTTGAGATATTGAAGGTTTTTTATTTTTTTAATTATTCAATATTTCATATTTTATAAATTTTATACAACTCATAAGTTAAAGTTCAATATCTCAAGAAATATTAATCTAAGCAATTGGGTCGATAGGACCTTTTTTGTAGGAAATTAAATTTCCAACAAATACTTCATTTACATTTTTTTCTCAAAGTTAATTGTTCCGGAGATAACAGCAAAAAAACGAGACTTTTGGGTAAAAATCAACTTCAGTGACCCGTACCAACTCACCAGTACAATTTACACTTTCACCGCAAGAGGCACTTTTTTAGATTGTTCTATTCCGAGTAAATCAAAACCAAGAACAATATGATAGCATAAAATGCGGCTGAGTTATAGAAATTTGAAGAAAAAAAAAAAAAATCGATTTACGTGTATTTTAGATGGAAAATCTTCTCACGCTTTGGGAAAGTACTTAGAATTAATATTAAGGGCTGTAACTTTCAGGGAATTTCTTTTTCGACATATCCAACAAAATTTCAGGTTGAATGGAAAAAAAAAAGTAAAAAAAAAAAATCGCCCTAGTAACCCATACCCGTTTTGCATAATCTTGACTTTCCGGTCCAGACACAGAATTATCTGTCGATCCACTGAGGAACCCGATCGTTTTAGACCTCGTTGCACCGATGCCTAACGAGTCCGTAGATCGAGAATTAATTATCGATTTTCGTAAAGCCTCCGCGTTCAAAAATTAATAAATGTCACACCGAAATCGTTAAACATTGGAAAATTTCGTAAAATATACGTTTTAATAAATATTAATATATTTTACGAGCATACTCGGTGATAATGTGTCAAGTAACAGTCTCTGATGTAGTCCAGTGTTGTATAGAATTATTCGTAGATGCGGCAGACCGTGCTGGGGTGAGAACGAAATTCCGGTCTTTGAGCCTCTCGGAGAGGCTCCTCGGATCGCGTGTTAAGGCTAAGACGAAGTGGCTTCTGGTTTGGTTGTTGACACGGTATGTTACCCGGCAAACACCACAATTAGCGTGCCAGTCTCCGGGTGTATATCTGGCGCATCTCTATTCGTTCTATTCCTTCCCGAATATCGTGTAATTTCGAGTGGGATTGTTGAATCATTTCTCTCTCTCTCTCTCTTCACTTTTTACATTTCTTGTGATATACATTCTATTGAATTTTCTCATTATTTTCATTATTTACATATTATAAATTTATTATCATTCGGTGAATTTTTGTGCAGCTCGTGACCCGTTTTTATTACAAAAAATTTATAGGGGTAGATCACGAATTGTTTTCGTAAAAAATATTCGAGACTTTTGTCGGGTACATGAAAATTTGACGTAATGAAGAATTCAGTCATGAATGAAAAAAAGCTCATTCATATAAGTATGAGGAAATGGTGGGAGGGATGTTGTGGTTTTTCCGATCTTTTTGTCACTTCCTTTAAATCAGAGACGATAAAAAATATTATTATGAATAATAATTTAAAAGAATATTAATAATTGGTTGAAAAACAATAGTCGGTTGATTGTAAATTGTTCGAAAACGACGCTTTCAATTTTTCTTACTCAACAATTCGTAATTACTTTGTTGATAAAGTCATTTTTAATAAATTTTCGTTTGAATCGACGATTCCCTGGTTTTGAATGTTTAAGGGCTCACATACTTCTGAAATTTTCAAAAAATCAATTTTTTTTTACAGACTTTTATTCTTTATATTTTTGAGGATTTTTCAAAAAAAAAAACTTTTAAGAAAATTCCACTCCGTTACGAAATTGTAGCAATAAATGGGACACTTGCCGTAAGTTCACGTTGTACCCACTAGAAACTTTAAGGGGGAAAATAGGGTTTTTCATCCTTAACTTTTTATTTTACAACCCCTTCTTTGCTAAAATAAAAGGACTTTAGCAAAGAAGGGGTTGTAAAATAAAAAGTTGGGGGTGAAAAAATGTCTCGGTAGTTCCGACGAGAACTATAAGTGTGTAGAGTAGCCTGTTAAAATTTGAAAGCAATCGGTTCGGTAGAAAAAAAGTTAAGACCCGGGCTGCCAACTTCGACGTGCCAACTTCGATCAATAATAATAGTAATAATAAACTATTACATTTTTTCAAAAAAATTTTTTTCTGTATCTTTAATATGTAAATAAAAACATCCTAAATATCCAAAACGATTCATTTTTATTTTTTTTTACAAAAAAACGCCCTCCAAAAACGACATGAAAATCGGCTTAAGTTACCAGACTACTGCCTTAAACGCGTTTTTCTCGAAACTACGTTTTTAGATAGTGTCAGCACGATAACTCAGTCGATTTTTAATATTTTTTACCTTTTTTTTTTTTTTCTATCTTGATAATCATTTTCTCTACTGTCTGACGAGAGGTTTTTTCAATTGTTCGGTTAGACAATTTTGTATAAATTATTAAAGATTTTTTTTTTTTAATTGCATACAAAAGTTTGAAATACTGTAATTTCTTTATTTTCGAGAAACAAAAATCCCTCCATCAGACAATTACTATTGCATTATTTTACTAGATTCTTTTTTATTTCTGCAGATTGGATAATTTTTGATGAAGTTATGACGTCGACGATGAGGCGCCATGGTTCTGATCAGTAGTCCATTTATACTCCTAATAAATAATGTGGATATTTAAAAAAAAAATGTATAATATTTTTTTCTCATACTTGAAAAGTTAATAAAAAATATGAAATGAACAACTTAATTTTTTTGTCACCATATAAGCTTTATCATAATTTTTCAAATTTATTGGGCTTTCAGCGCAGCGTTACGCGAGCGCTTAAAGAAATTTTCCCGTTGCTAGTTCGTTTCCGAGAGAGAACCTTCGAGTTTTACAGGAAACCCGAAAGAATTCGTATCGATACACGCTGTTCGATCGAAAATTCTCGGCATCTGTCCGTCAGTCTGTCCATGGGAATCTGAACGGCGCTCGAGTGCGAGAGCTCACTTCCGGATCGCGCTAAAAAAATTACATATACCTGAGTACGTATAAACGACGCTTGGACAAGCTGTGACGTGAAGGAGTAGCACACTGGCGCACACGAGTGATCAGCATCGGGAATAGATCAGCATGCAGGGCTCGTACGGTACACCCGGGACAAGGTGAGATCGAAAGTGTGAGTGGCGTAAAGAAAAAAAGTCTACTTCCGGTAATGAAAGCTTTCAATTCTTTGCCGTTCGACAGCTGGTTGCTATCGCATCAATTTTTGTTGAGAGGCTTTAAAAAATAGTATACCATAACGTTTTCGGCGTCACGAAACTAAAAATACACTTATATGTCATTATTGTATAGGATATTTCAGGAAAAATCTTTCTGACGTTAACTAAACCAATTTTCATTGTACGATTCAACCGGTACTTTGGCGCGTACACGTAAAACAATAACGCACAAAGATTTGGCACCGTTGTCGATGACGTTTGACAAAATTAAAAATTTATTTCTTACACTCTACATCGTGGTAAACATTTGGGATTTACAGTACACATGTGGCGAGAAGCTGGAAGTTGCTTCCTCGATATTTCACACAACGCTCAAAGTTTCCTTTACGAGGAGGCGAAAATTTAGATAGATCTTCTTCTTCGTAGAGGAGGCTTTAAGGAGAAAATAGGGTTAGACGGTTCAAAAAATCGATTTTTTAAATTTCATAAGTTGTTAGTAAAACTATTGATAAATATGTTCCCAACATTTTTAATGAAAATTCCGACTCATTCTATTGTTATAAGCCATTAAGGGTGGAAATAGGGTTAGGACAGCGTTTTCTCAATGATTTTCATGAATTTTTTTATAGTATAAAAAATGAATATAATTTATTGAAACTTTAAGAATATTTTATACATATATTTAAGTATATACTATCAAATTTTTGAAGAATTTCCTTGAAGAACACCGAAGAAAATTTATGACTGCCTTGACTTTGTTTTTCTTGGTACTATTTTTTCAAACGCGTTTTTCTGAAAACGACTTTGTTTGAACTTGCGTACACGCTAGTTTGAAAAGTTTTCGGACAATCGTTTTGAAAATTGGCAGTTACTTTCTTCATAGTATTGCGCTCTATATGAACCTAAAATCGGAATATTATCATTATTTAAAATAATTTTTTTTTTGCAAATAAAGTTGTAAAAAATGGCAAAAAATCATGCTTTTTTGTTTTGACCCCTGTAAAAAATTCAATTTTCTATTTTTTTGATAGCATTTAGGTTCATATAGAAGAGAGACATATAATAAAAGTAAATTCCAACCTCGTTTGATTTCAGATGAAAATTGCGGCTTCCAGAATGTACGCAAAATGCTGAGTCTGATTGTGACCTGCAATATGGGGTCGCTAATATCTTCGGTGTTTTTCAAGGAAATTCTTCAAAAATTTTATAGTATACACTTAAATATATGTAAAAAATATTCTCAAAGTTTCAATAGATTATATTCATTTTTTATACTATAAAAAAATTCATGAAAATCATTGAAAAAACGCTGTCCTAACCCTAGTCCCTCGCTTAAACGCGTTTTTCTCGAAACTACGTTTTTAGACAGTGTCAGCACGATAACTCATTCAATTATTAATATTTTTTACTTTTTTTTTTTTTTTTTTAAATCTTGATAATCATTTTCTATACTGTCTGACGAGAGGTTTTTTCAATTTTTTAGTTGGACAATTTTGTATAAATTATTAAAGACTAATTTTGTTTTTAAATTGCATACAAAAGTTTGAAATACTGTAATTTGTTTATTTTTGAGAAACAAAAATCCCTCCATCAGACTATTACTTCTATATTATTTCAGTAGATTCTTTTTTATTTTTGTAGATTGGATAATTTTGGTAAAGTTATGATGTCGACAAGGAAGCGCCATGGTTTTCATGGGTAGTGAAAATTTATAACTATAAAAAATAACGTTAATATTTAAAAAAAATTTGTTTAAATTTCTTTTCTTATAGTTGAAAGGTTAATAGAAAATGTGAAATCAACAATATCATTTTTTTTTCACCATATAACCTTTATAATAATTTTTCCAAATTTACTCGCTTGAAATAGCAACTTTTCTTGCCGTGATTATCTTTAAGGGAGGAAATAGGGTTAGACGGTGCAAAAAATCGATTTTTTTTTTATTTCATAAATTGTTAGTAAAACTATTGAAAAATATGTTCCCAAAATTAAAAATGAAAATTCCGACTCGTTCTATTGTTATAAGTCATTAAAGTGAGTAGCTGTCCTTCAGGCCCCTTGGTACTTTTTTTTCAAACGCGTTTTTCTGAAAATGACTTTTTTTGAACTTGCGTACACGCTAGTTTGAAAAGTTTTCGACCAATCGTTTTGAAAATTGGCAGTTACTTTCTTCATAGTATTGCGCTCTATATGAACCTAAAATCGGAATATTATCATTATTTAAAATAATTTTTTTTTTGCAAATAAAGTTGTAAAAAATAGCAAAAAATCATGCTTTTTTGTTTTGACCCCTGTGAAAAATTCAATTTTCCATTTTTTTAATAGCATTTAGGTTCATATAGAAGAGAGACATATAATAAAAGTAAATTCCAACTTCGTTTGATTTCAGATGAAAATTGCGGCTTCCAGAATGTACGCAAAATGCTGAGTCTTATTGTGACCTGCAATATGGGGTCGCTAATATCTTCGGTGTTTTTCAAGAAAATTCTTCAAAAATTTTATACTTAAATATATGCATAAAATATTCTCAAAGTTTCAATAAATCATATTAATTTTTTATGCTATAAAAAAATTCATGAAAATCATTGAGAAAACGCTGTCCTAACCCTATTTCCCCCTTTAAAGCGTGGCCAATATACAGGATGTCCCAAAATTAGGACGTCAGAGTGACACGGGGGTCACATTGACTGCGAACTTATCGGAATAAACAAATATGACCTCGGTAAAAGTCTCATGGTTTTCGAGAAAAATGGTCTTTATTTATTTTTCGGAAAATCCGCTATTATCTCGCTATTTTCTTTTGTGCTTCTCACCACTTTAGGATTTGGTATAAATGTGGACTTTGATTTCCTAACGTTTTGAATTTCCATAGCAATGGTAGGGGAATAACGAGTACTGGGTGGCGATTTTCCGAGAAATAAAAAAAACACGATTTTTCACGAAAACCATTAGACTTTTACCGAGGTCATATTTATTTATTTTGACGTGCTAGTTTTGGGACACCCTGTATATACATAGTGCTAAAGGATCCGGCACGCGCCATTGGTCCTTTATTCGAATGCACGAGCCTCCCCCGAGGATCAAGAGTGATGAGCATTTATTTAACGTGGTCACGTTCCCCAGCAACCCTCGAAAGTGTGTGTGTGTGTGTGTTTCTTTTAATCCGGGGATGAGCAACCACCTACGGGAAAACTTATTCCGACGTGAGCCACCTGCCATTTCTAACACCGGAATCTCTCGAAACTCGAAACAAGATTTTTTCATCTCTCGGCTAGAAATGATCTACAAATTATTTTTTCACCAATTAAAAAAAAGAAACAACGACAACAGCTTAGTCCGCTTGTGTAATTTTCTCAAGCAAGCGGACTATGGTAAAATACTGTTTGCCATAGAATTTGGAGAAAATCAAACGAGGCGTTCGAACGTTATGGAATTTTGAAATTTGCCAAAAATCGCTGCTGGCGTTTGTTAAGGCTCTGGTTAACGTAATTTTTGGGCAATCAGAATGAAACTTCGTACATCGATTGGGAACTATTGAATGATGTTTCGTATCAAATTTCAACAAAATCGATTCAGGGGTTATTGATATCTATGAAATATGTTATTTTTCAAAAAAAAGCGACATGGCTTCCACCCTAGTGCCTATAAATTTTGGGCTATCGAGTCGAAATTCCGTAGATTGATCGGCTACTATTAGAGAATACACCGTATTGATTTTAACGAACGCCTCTCGTCATTTTCTGTTTTTACTTTGGTTCACCGTTCGCTCGTTTTTGAGTAATTTTGTTTTTTACGCATAACGGAAAGTCGCAGTCGGGGAACAATACGCCGAGACGCGAGAGACGAAACGAATGAGTTTCTCGTCAATCATCGTTTCGCGTTTAGTCCGTTGGGTAGATGAAAGAGGAAAGAAAACGGTAAATCGTTTCATCGCCAGTGAAAAAAATGTATATATGTACATTAGGGTGATTTTTTTTTCGACTATTTTTTGGATATGTCGAAAAAAAAATTCCCTGAAAGTTACAGCCCTTAATATTAATTCTAAGTACTTTCCCAAAGCGTGAGAAGATTTTCCATCTAAAATACATGTAAATCGAATTTGTTTTTTTTTTTTTTCAAATTTCTATAACTCAGCCGCATTTTATGCTATCATATTGTTCTTGGTTTCGATTCACTCGGAATAAAACAATCTAAAAAAGTGCCTCTTGCGACGAAAGTGTAAATTGTACTGGTGAGTTGGTACGGGTCACTGAAGTTGATTTTTACCCAAAATTCTCGTTTTTTTGCTGTTATACTCCGAAACAATTAAGTTTACGAAAAAAATGTAAATGAAAAATTTGTTGGAAAATTAATTTCCTACAAAAAAGGTCCTATCAACCCAATTGCTTAGATTAATATTTCTTGAGATATTGAACTTTAACTTATGAGTAGTATAAAATTTATAAAATATGAAATATTAAATAATAAAAAAAATAAAAAATAAAAAAAGTTCATTATCTCAAGAAATATTAATCTAAGCAATTGGGTCGATAGGACCTTTTTTGTAGGAAATTAAATTTCCAACGAATTTTTTGTTTACATTTTTTTCGTAAAGTTAATTGTTTCGGAGATAACAGCAAAAGAACGAGAATTTTGGGTAAAAATCAACTTCAGTGACCCGTACCAACTCACCAGTACAATTTACACTTTCGCCGGAAAAGGCACTTTTTTAGATTGTTTTATTCTGAGTAAATCGAAACCAAGAACAATATGATAGCATAAAATGCGGCTGAGTTATAGAAATTTGAAAAAAAAAAAAAAAATTCGATTTACGTGTATTTTAGATGGAAAATCTTCTAACGCTTTGGGAAAGTACTTAGAATTAATATTAAGGGCTGTAACTTTCAGGGAATTTCTCTTTCGACATATCCAACAAAATTTCGGGTGGGGACTGAAACAAAAAATCACCCTAATGTACATACACAGTAAGCACACCTCGTTTGCGTTGTCCATAGGTATATATGTACGGAGGACAGAAAAGGCGAAACGAAAATTGCATTGTCTTGGCCCGGTGGGTGGGCGCGTACTCCAACAGGATACAAAATGTCCAAGGGTCCATTAGGAGCGTGGCCAGAAGAGAGATGCCCGGGAGAGGTTTTTGTTCTTTTTTCGCAACTTTATTTTCTCTTCTCTCGCATGCGGCTTCGGCATTACTTCGACTTTTTGTTCGTTTTATCCTTATTTTATTAATTCCTCCATTCCCCTGTCTCGAGGTATGAAAACTTTTGTTCGCAACGATTTGAGATAAAATTTAATTATCTAATAAATCGATGAAAATTCATGGAATACCGCAAATTTTTTTTCGACTTAAAACGTTAAAAATGAAACTTTGACGAGTTGCAAAGAAAAATCGCTCGTAATTTTTCGTTTCTCTTTCTCTGTACTGTCTGGTTCTCTTTGTTTTTTTTTTGCACTCGAAGAGAAAAATGATTCAAGACCGCTCGTGGTTATTGAAGTTTAAAAAAAGAATTTCGAATTTACGTTTGATTTATCGTTAAATACCAAAAATAAACCGCAGCGCACTCGACCATCGAATGTAAATCCCTCGAGCGCCTGTTAGTTAAAATTTTCAAGTGTAGAATTCGACTTTCATCGGGACGTTTCGGGTGTACCGTAACATCGGAGCCTCGATTTACGATTGATCTAATGGAGAGGCGGGATAGAGAGTGTCGAGTGGCACACGTCGTGCCATCAGAAAGATCGATGGAGAGGGCGAGACGGAGACGATAACAAAAAATCTATTCGCAAAAAGCTGACGAAATCCCGAGGGTGGGTACGTAGCTACGATGTTTCATTTTTCTTTTCGTTTCGCGTTATGACAGGGTCTATTAATAGTATTCGGTGAGTTTGCGATACGAGAGTGAACCATTGAGATTTATTTCGGTCGGTAATTTTTCCTTCACGCTCGCGTATACATTTGATATTGAGAATTTTAAAGAAAAAGAATAAAATCTGAAAAATTTCATAAAGTATTAGTAAAATTATTGAAAAATATGTTCCCAAAATTTTAAATGAAAATTCCGACTCGCTCTACTGTTATAAGCCAAAAATGTATGACCGCCCTGACTTTGTTTCTCTTGGTACTAGTTTTTCAAACGCGCTTTTCTGAAAACTACTTTTTTTGAACTTGCGTACACGCCAGTTTGAAAAGTTTTTAATCAATCATTTTCAAAATTGGCAGTCACTTTCTTCACAGTATTGCGCTCTATATGAACCTAAAATCGGAATATTATAATTATTTAAAATAATTTTTTTTTGCAAATAAAGTTGTGAAAAATGGCGAAAAATCATGCTTTTTTGTTTTGACCACTGTAAAAAATTCAATTTTCTATTTTTTTTGATAGCATTCAGGTTCATATAGAAGAGAGACATATGATAAAAGTAAATTCCAACCCCGTTTGATTTCAGATGAAAATTGCGGCTTCCAGAATGTACACAAAATGCTGAGTCCGATTGTGACCTGCAATATGGGGTCGCTAATATCTTCGGTGTTTTTCAAGAAAATTCTTCAAAAATTTTATAGTATATACTTAAATATATGTATAAAATATTCTCAGAGTTTCAATAAATTATATTCATTTTTTATACTATAAAAAAATCATGAAAATCATTGAGAAAACGCTGTCTTAACCCTGTTTCCCCCCTTGAGATAGTAGTCTGGTAACTTAAGTCGATTTTCATGTCTTTTTTGGAGGGCGTTTTTTTGTAGGAAAATAAAAATGAGTCGTTATGGATATTTAGGATGTTTTTATTTACATATTAAAGATAGAAAAAAAAAATGTTTGAAAAAATTTAATAGTTTATTATCATAATTATTATTGATCGAAGTTGGCACCTCGAAGTTGGCAGCCCGGGTCCTAACTTTTTTTCTACCGAACCGATTGCTTTCAAATTTTAACAGGCTACTCTACACACTTATAGTTCTCGTCGGAACTACCGAGAAATTTTTTCACCCCTAACTTTTTATTTTACAACCCCTTTTTTGCTAAAATAAAAGAACGTTTTTCTTCCAAAGTCCGCCATTTTGTTATTTATCCATGAAATTTAACTTCAGTAGTTCCGACCAGAATGACATGTCTATAGATTAAGAATTATCAAGAATTTTTCATTTCAGATAACATCAAGAGCCAAAATCACCGGGGCCACCCACGCGCTTTTTTTTCGAGTTGCCCACTTCGATCAATAATAATAATAATAATAAACTATTAAATTTTTTCAAACAAATTTTTTTTTGTATCTTTAATGTGTAAATAAAAACATCCTAAATATCCAATACGATTCATTTTTATTTTCCTACAAAAAAACGCCCTCCAAAAAAGACATGAAAATCGGCTTAAGTTACCAGACTACTATCTTAAGAGAAAAAAAAAATACGGCACACAGGCGATAAGAAAAAAGATTGTTTACGGTAGATAGTTAAGGGCTCACATACCCCAGGAATTTTCAAAGAATTTTTTTTTTTTTACAGATTTTTATTCTTTATATTTTTAAGAATTGGAAAAAAAACTTTTAAGAAAATTCCACTCCGTTACAAAGTTATAGCAATAAATGTGACCGGACATCGAATTGGGACGTCTACCTACTTGAAACTTTAAACGCGTTTTTCTCGAAACTTTGTTCTTAGACAGCGTCAGCACGATAACTCAGTCAATTTTGAATGTTTTTTAACTTTTTTTATTTTTTAAATCTTGATAGTTATTTTTTTTTATAGTCTGACGAGAGGGTTTTTCAATTTTTTGCATGAGCAATTTTTTATAAATTATTAAATACTATTTTTTGTTAAATTCCATACTAAAATTTGAACCAGTGTAAGTTCTTTATTTTTGGAGAAAAATAAACAATTCCCTCCGTCAGACTATTACTACTACATTATTTTACTAGATTCTTTTTTATTTTTGGAGATTGGATAATTTTTGGTGAAGTTATGATGTCGACAAGAGGTCGCCATGGTTTTCAACAGTAGTCCCATTTATACCCTTAAAAAATAATGTAAATATTTTTTTTAAATCGTGAACATTTTTTTTTCTTATAGTTGAAAAGTTAATAAAAAATATGAAATCAACAATTTATTTATTTTTTCATCATATAATCTTCATAATAATTTTTCCAATTTTCCTCGGTTTTCAGCGCGCTGAGCGGTATGTGAGCCTTTAAGAATAAAGTGGGACCGGAAGTTCTTATAATTGAGGCCGCGTAGAAAAAAAAGAAAAAATATGTCATGTGTGTTGTTAACGGATTGAAAACGGTCGAGAGAATATTTTCAACGTGCCATTCGCTGAGAAAGCCCCGGAACGAAAGGTCGAACGATTTTCACTTTTAAATTGGCACGAGAAGAAGAAAAAAACAGAAAAAATATGTTAAGCGGTTAAATTGCAAAAAGTGTTGATAAAAAAAATAAACTATTTAATGTGTTTGCTTAAAAAAAGCTCCGGTTACGAAAGTGCAAAAGCGATAATGCTCGCCAACTCGGAAGAGAGGAAGGCATATAATATACATATATAGCGAACGAGGAAGAGAGATGGTTCTGTGAGATTATGAAAGAATCTCTGAGCGGCAGAGAGAGAGAGAGAGATGAGTCTCTCGAGAGGGCGGCGCAGAGGCGCCGAGGACTTTGATCTCACGAGGAGATCTCTCGACCGGAAGTTCACGGCAGAGCCGTCGCGATAACAATCTTCAAATGTGAGATAAAGAGAGGATGAACCGAGAAGGAAAATGAAGAAATAAGATAAAACGAAAACGAGAAAAATAACGAAACTATTCTTAACGAGAAGTCATTATAGTGGTTGCTGTGCGCGTTCGTCTTCTCGCTATTTTTTCTTTTTTTTTCGCCTTACTATAAATAACTTAGAAAATCATTTGGAATGTTTTTAAATTGAACATCTCTCGACCACTCGTCTTCCATGATTATTGATAAAAATTGAAGTTACACTGGAAAAAAATTATTATATTTATATGTAATAATTTTATTCCATTATAATTTCGATTTTGTTTTAATCTTCTTGAACTTAGAACGGTACACATGGATCACACGTAACCAGAGAGTTTCCACTATTATTCGTCATTTTTCCGGGACACCTCAGATTCCACAGCTCACAATACGTTAACCGATTGTTAAATTAACTTTTTGACAATTCCTGCGTGTAGCTTGAAGTCTGTCGTTTCGATTTCACCCCCATTAAAATGTTATCGGAGGCTTCAGTCTAGAGTTGCAGTGCGTTGCATCGGCTGGGTACCCCTGGACCCATATGCACCGCAGTCAAAAAACCGAAGGGTGAAAAAATATGTTTACCGTTCTAGGATTAAGGGGAGGCTAAAAACTCTCTCGCTTTAGCTAAATTCCTATGTCGCTGTTGCACTCTTGCGATCACCGCGCGTGTTTAACCTCCTCTTAAGGGGGGAAATAGGGTTAGACGGTTAAAAAAATCGATTTTTTTTTAATTTCATAAATTGTTATCAAAACTATCGAAAAATATGTTCCCAAAATTTTAAATGAAAATTCCGACTCGTTCTATTGTTATAAGCCATTAAGGGGGGCAATAGGGCTGGGACAGCGTTTTCTCAATGATTTTCATGAATTTTTTTATAGTACAAAAAATGAATATAATTTATTGAAACTTTGAGAATATTTTATCCATATATTTAAGTATACACTATAAAATTTTTGAAAAATTTTCTTGAAAAACACCGCAAATATTAGCGACCCCATATTGCAGGTCACAATCAGACTCAGCATTTTGCTATTTTTTCAAACGCGTTTTTCTGAACACGACTTTTTTCGAACTTGCGTACACGCTAGTTCGAAAACTTTTTAACCAATCGTTTTGAAAATTGGCAGTTACTTTCTCCATAGTATTGCGCTCTATATGAACCTAAAATCGGAATCTTATAATTATTTAAAATAATTTTTTTTTGCAAATAAAGTTGTAAAAAATGGCAAAAAATCATTCTTTTTTGTTTTGACCCCTGTAAAAAATTCAATTTTCTATTTTTTTGATAGCATTTAGGTTGATATAGAAGAGAGACATATAATAAAAGTAAATTCCAAGCTCGATTGATTTCAGATGAAAATTGCAGCTTCCAGAATGTACGCAAAATTCTAAGTCTGATTGTGACCTGCAATATGGGGTCGCTAATATCGTCGGTGTTTTTCAAGGAAATTCTTCAAAAATTTTATAGTATATACTTAAATATACGTATAAAATATTCTCAAAGTTTCAATAAATTATATTCATTTTTTATACTATAAAAAAATTCTTGAAAATCATTGAGAAAACGCTGTCCTAACCCTATTTCCCCCTATGAGGTAGTGGAATGATAACAATATATAAAAAAAATTCAAGCCGTTATAATTCTCTTCCCACAGAGTTTAGATGCATAACTCCTGAGGTATGTCGTTACCGTTCGAAAAAAGAGAACATTGGGCTTCCAGACGGAGTCCTCTGTAAATTCAACATTCGTCTTGCAAGTGAAGTTAAAATTTTTTTAGCTTTTCCGTAAATTTTGCGCGCTACTAGAAACAAACTGCCGGACAGATCAGTGTCTACGAAGTCTTAAACTCCTTCAACCTCCCGTGCGGGGTAAGTGTAGCAAATTATTTTAAAATCCGTTTAAAATTCACGACGACAAAACGATGGCGGTTTTAATTTTTGACATATTTTTTTGGTATCTCGACGACACCCCTTGAGATCGTTCGGAACTACGAGCGCACAAAAGTGCATTCGTCCGGCATGGAAAAGATTTTCCAAATCAATTTTCAACGTTACCATCCATTACACGTAATTTATTTGTACGTCAGTAACGAGCATCGTTAAATATTTATCGTCTTGCTTGTGTAAGCGTCGATTAATTACGCGCTCAAGGTGACAAACTCGTCCTAATTGCAAATTTATTTGCATCTACGGAATGACGGATAAAGTCAAAGAGGACGATTACGTTGGCGTCACGTGGGAGATAAAAAGAAACGGTAAATAGGAAAAAAAAAAACGGCTATAAAGAGGAAGAGAGAGAGAGAGAGAGAGAGAGAGAGAGAGAGAGAGAGAGAGAGAGAGAGAGAGAGAGAGAGAGAGAGAGAGAGAGACGTTCACTGTATGAAGTGCGAGAAATAATAATTGTGAGCGATAATTAAATCGTCGGGCTATGAGAATCCGCGTGATTATTAAGCTCCCCGAGAGATGACTAAACGCTTCGGGAAATTGCCGCTCGTCGCGTCATCCTCGTAAACAGAATCTGGATATAATACGTGGCGTTACGTGTCAACATTTACAGCGACGAGGCCCGAAAAAAAAAAAAGAAAATAAATTCTAAAATGTGGCCAAATACAATTTCAATGCCCGTGAAATAGTTTCGCGTAAATGGCGAATAAAAGGAATCATTGAGAATAAAATGTAAATTGATTTTAAGGCGAATCGATGACATTTTATGAAACTTCGCATTTTCCGAAAACAAAAGTCTGCGATTGTCGAAATCAAAGTCGGAAAATAATCTGCAAATTCGATACTTGCACGTCCCGTTCTCGTTATTTTATCTCCGACACAAATCCTCGAACCTTTCCCCGGCATGAGCAGGTATGTATTTAAATTTTGACTTTCTCACACAGAGGAATCTTCGTGAGCGAGATAAAATATTCGAGCAATTCAGAAAAGTTCAGTTTCATAAAATGTGACCGACATTGGCTTCAGAATGATTTTAGAATGATTTTAGAATGATTTCAGAATGATCACAGATTTGTTCGGAGAATTTTTTTCAAAATTTCACAATTTCACGAAATGTTAACCTTTCCGCAATTAAAAATTTTTTTAAATCTTCCTCAAGGGTGGATCCTCCCCTCCCCTAATTCATTGTAATCAATGTTTCAAATTATAATCGATAAATTAATCGAAATAGACTAATAAATAAATTAATTAATTAACAGCATTCGGAAATCAATAAAGTGATTTTGTTTTGCAACCATCCTTTAAGGGCTCACATACCTCTGGAATTTTCAAAAAATCGATTTTTTTTACAGATTTTTATTCTTTATACTTTTAGAAATAAAAAAAAAACGTTGAAGAAAATTTCACTCCGTCATAAAGTTATAGCAATGAATGTGACCGGAGATCGGAGTTCACGTTGCGGACCTTGGAAAAAAGTTTTTTTTTCCAAAGTCCGCCATTCTGTTATTTATCCATGAAATTTAACTTCGGTAGTTCCGACCAGAATGACATGTCTATAGATTAAGAATTATCAAGAATTTTTGATTTCAGATAACATCAAGAGCCAAAATCACCGGGGCCACCCACGCGCTTTTTTTTCGAGGTGTCAACTTCGATCAATAATAATAATAACAATAAACTATTAAATTTTATCAAAAAAAAATTTTTTTGTATCTTTAATATGTAAATAAAAACATCCTAAATATTCAAAACGATTCATTTTTATTTTCCTACAAAAAAACGCCCTCCAAAAAAGACATGAAAATCGGCTTAAGTTACCAGACTACCTCCCAGTTTACCATAAGTGTCAAACATTGCCAAGTTTGTTGGATTACCCCGAGGAACCCTCCGGGCTACAAAAATCTTGATACTCTTACACAACGCGCCTCGTTTGAAATCTCTTTCTCTCTCTCTCTCTTATTTCTTTTGGTCTCAATGTAGAAATTCCTAATCGATGAGCCAAGAAAAAGAATGAGTGTCCTATATCAGCCCACACGTTGAGTCTCTTCTTGAAGAAAAAAAAAAAAAAAAAAAAAAATTGCCCGTATAAATACAGTCTCGAGAACTACTCGATCACTAGAACTCGATCGGTTCACTCGGAGCGCGTGTCTATGTAGCACGTTTTTTTTTCTCCCCGTCAATAAATTTAGCACAGATTGGCGCGCGAAAAACTTCGAGGCTCTGACCAATTTAGAAAAGGCTGAGAAGCCAAACGAGAGAGGGAATTCCCATCGTGAAATGGTGAAGGAAATGTGGAGAAAGAATGAGAGACAAGCGGGAGATCGCGACGCGTGTGGAATCACACCTGAAAGTTCTCAGGAAGTAACTGACACGCTCGCTGCTCTCGCGTCCCGATCATTTCTTTTTTTTTCATCTCATGACTATATGTTCCGTGTATGGACTCGAGGAGAACGTCAGTTATCGCGTGTAACGAGCAACGTGCACCGGTTTCAGATCCGAGAATTACGAGCTTCGATTTCTTTATGCAATTATCGCAAATCGTAACGTTTATTTATTTTACGACGAAAAAAAAAGAAAAAAAAAAAGAAAACGATTCGTAAAGTTGTAAATTAACGATTCTCCTTTAATTGAAGGTTCGATGGTATTGAAAATTAAAATTCGATCGTGCATTCTTCGCAATAATTCAAATCAGCAAATTTTACGTTTATCTCAGTTGAAGTTTATTAACAAAAAAATGTTTCCCCATTAGTGGGAGAATTCTTTTGATATTGAAAAATATTTTTTTTTACTGTTAAAATTCCGGGCATTAACATAATAATGTTTTAATTAATTGCTACATCGATAACGGATCAATAAACAAAATTTCCATTGACAATCGTTGTTTCGTTAATTTGGGATCATGTGGATTAAGATATTTTTCGAAGGATTTTTACGAGGGGATGCTGTCCTGACCCTACTTTCTCCCTTAAATACGTCGTGAATTTATACGTGTCAAACAAAGTTCTATAACCACTCCCAAACGAGTGGTTGTTCGAAAAGATTTTCCTGTCGCGTGAAAAAGAAAAAGAAAATCAGATCGCTATTCGAAAAATGGTGAGAGAGTCCGATTTGTTTTTTATTTTCATTTTTGAAAAAAAATGTATCTCCGCCTGAAATTTTTTAAATTTCGATCAGCGCATCTCTGATCGTGAAAACATTTCCAACAACCGCTTGTTTGAGTTTATTGATCCTATTTTTTTTTAGACAAGTTCAAAAAAATCGTTGAGTTTCCCTTAATTCCTTTGACACAATTAATTTTTTTTTCAATTAATTGAAAAAGATTTACGATAAAATCATTAAATCTGGCGAATTAATCGTTCGATCGATTAATTCGTTAATTCATCAATTTTCGTTCTTTACCGATTTAAGGGACATGGCCACAGTTTAACAATTTTTTTTTCTACGAAGAAGTGATTTATTTATAAAAGTAATTGCACATTTATTTAGCATGAATATCAAGCTAATAAAGAATATTTTTTTTTGTTATAGAAAATGGCCGACTACTGCCATATGCTTTTGGTATCTTTTTTGCCAATTGGTGAATAACTTCAACAATTTTTTACCTAAAACAAAAAAAAAATCTCCTTAATCTACATCAGAATACCTAGAGAAGAACGTACGGAATTTGAAAAATATTGTTCTATTCAAATATTGTAGACGTTTGAACTTAAAAGGTGAATTTCCAGTGAAAAAATTTTCCTATAAAACAGCTCATAAAATTGAAAGTTAAAAATTAATCACAAATTCCGTACGTACTTCTCTAGGTATTCCGACGTAGATTAACGAGAATCCTTTTTCTTTTGTTCTAGGTAAAAAATTGGGGATGCCAAATGTCACGTCGCGGAGCGCCACAACAACAAAAAGATACCAAATGCAACAAAAAACAAAAAAAAACAAAAAAAAATATTTTTTATCAGCTTGATATTTATACTAAATAGATGTGTAATTAGTTTTATAAATAAATCACTTTTCCATAGAAAAAGAAAATTATTAAATTCCCATAGTTATCGATTGCTTTTCAAATCTCCATAACATTCCAAAAACCATATCGCGCTTTTTGCCGTTCGAACGAATGTCCATTTCGTGGCTGTTAGCATTTTCAAATAGTCCGGTGGTCGCGCCCTCGGACAGACCGTTCTCGTTTCCGACTAGTCTCTTTTATCGCGACAAACGCGATACGCGTGTTACCCGCTCGTTTAGCGCAGCCCTCGTAGGAAACGAAACGACACGAGAAGGAACGGCGAGGCATCACAGGTGCAACGACACTAGTTTACGAGCAAAAACATTTTTTTTACACAAATTTAATTAACGCCATAATAATTAAGATTATTATAAATCAGCGTGTTCAATCTCCGTCGCGTTCTTTTATCGAACGGATGTAAACGTCGATGTACCGTTTCTCGTGACGTTACGACTAATCGATATAAATACAATCACCCGAAAAAAAAAGCGGTACACTTAAAATTTGGAAAAAAAATCACTAAATTTCAAATGACGGTAACTGCGTAAATAATGAAGATAGAAAGGTCTTTAAAAAATGAAAATAAAGCTTGGAATCTCTACTTAAAGGATCGATTTATTTCAATGTTGCGAGATAAATTTATTGAAAATGGCAGATGACAAAGCGAGAGCACGCGGAATTGAAAAATATTGATCCGAGTTTGCGACGACCCATGGCGTGAGTCGGGTGTCGCAACATAATGGGATGAAAAGCATGTGATAGGACAGAGTCTCCTCTTTAAAATGCTTTTTTAATCGTTTCGATCCGATGATTTTTCGCCGAGTTATTAGCATTTGAAGAAAAAGGATGTTTTTTACTTTAAATGCGAATAACTCGGCGAAAAATCATCGTATCGAAACGATTAAAAAAGGATTTTGAAGAGGAGACACTGCACTATCACATGCTTTTTATCCCATTGTGTTGCGACACCTGACTCACGCCATGGGTCGTTGCAAACTCGGACCAATATTTTTCAATTCCGCGTGCTCTCGCTTTGTCATCCGCCATTTTCAATAAATTTATCTCGCAACATTGAAATAAATCGATCCTTTAAGTAGCGATTCCAAGCTTTATTTTCATTTTTTAAAGACCTTTCTATCTTCATTATTTACGCAGTTACCGTCATTTGAAATTTAGTGATTTTTTTTCCAAATTTTAACTGCACCGCTTTTTTTCGAGTGAGTGTATTTCAACGAAACTCAAGACCGTCATGCCGGAAGTGTACGACGAATATTTTCACGATCATCGTCAAACGATAAAGTCTCAATATCGAACTTCTTAGAAGCGAGGTCCTGGTGTATTTCGATCCGCGAGAGAGTGAGTCACGTCTAGAAGGACGAGATATAGAAACGAGAGTGAGAAAGGCCTTGGGGTATTTGCAGATTACTCGCGCGAATTATCGAGCATCGCTGATCCGAGATTTGCGGCGATGAAAGAGACACAAATGTTAAAGCGAAAAAAAAAAAAAAAAAACACGTAAACTAATCTCCATTACAATGTGTGGATGAAAAGTCTCGTAAATTCTTTGGCGAAGAAATCTTGCGTACACGCTAGTTTGAAAAGTTTTCAACCGATCCTTTTGAAAATTGGCAGTTACTTTCTTCATAGTATTGCGCTCTATATGAACCTAAAATCGGAATATTATCATTATTTAAAATAATTTTTTTTTTGCAAATAAAGTTGTAAAAAATGGCAAAAAATCATGCTTTTTTGTTTTGACCACAGTAAAAAATTCAATTTTCTATTTTTTTGATAGCATTTAGGTTCATATAGAAGAGAGACATGTAATAAAAGTAAATTTAAACCTCGTTTGATTTCAACTGAAAATTGCGGCTTCCAGAATGTACGCAAAATGCCGAGTCTGATTGTGACCTGCAATATGGGGTCGCTAATATCTTCGGTGTTTTTCAAGGAAATTCATCAAAAATTTTATAGTATATACTTAAATATATGTATAAAATATTCTCAAAGTTTCAAAAATATATGAACCTAAATGCTATAAAAAAAATAGAAAATTGAATTTTTTACAGGAGTCAAAACAAAAAAGCATGATTTTTTCCCATTTTTTACAACTTTATTAGCAAAAAAATTTATTTTAAATAATGATAATATCCCGATTTAAGGTTCATATAGAGTGCAATACTATGAAGAAAGTAACTGCCAATTTTCAAAACGATTAGTTGAAAACTTTTCAAACTAGCGTGTACGCAAGTTCAAAAAAAGTCGTTTCCAGAAAAACGCGTTTGAAAAAAATAGCAAAATGCTGAGTCTGATTGTGACCTGCAATATGGGGTCGCTAATATCGTCAGTGTTTTTCAAGGAAATTCTTCAAAAATTTTATAGTATATACTTAAATATATGTATAAAATATTCTCAAAGTTTCAATAAATTATATTCGTTTTTTATACTATAAAAAAATTCATGAAAATCATTGAGAAAACGCTGTCCTAACCCTATTTCCTCCTTAAAGCCTTCGATACTCTAATCCCGTTATTTTCTTTCTTTGTGCAATTCGTTCATAAACGAAAAAATAAATATAATAGCGACAGAGGAGGGATTAGAGACTGAAGGATTGAAAATTCTTCGGTATCATTCGCTGGAATGGATAAGAAAACATTTTGTATACTCGGAACTCTCAACATTTAAAGTAGTAGTCTGGTAACTTGAGCCGATTTTCATGTCTTTTTTGGAGGGCGTTTTTTTGTAGGAAAATAAAAATGAATCGTTTTGGATATTTAGGATATTTTTATTTACATATTAAAGATACAAAAAAAAATTTTTTTGAAAAAATTTAATAGTTTATTATTATTATAATTATTGATCGAAGTTGGCAGCCCGGGTCCTAACTTTTTTTCTACCGAACCGATTGCTTTCAAATTTTAACAGGCTACTCTACACACTTATAGTTCTCGTCGGAACCACCGAGAATTTTTTTCACCCCTAACATTTTATTTTACAACCCCTTCTTTGCTAAAATAAAAGGACTTTAGCAAAGAAGAGGTTGTAAAATAAAAAGTTAGGGGTGAAAAAATTTCTCGGTGGTTCCGACGAGAACTATAAGTGTGCAGAGTAGCCTATTAAAATTTGAAAGCAATCGGTTCGGTAGAAAAAAAGTTGGGACCCGGGCTGCCAACTTCGAGGTGCCAAACTTCGATCAATAATAATAACAATAATAAACTATTAAATTTTTTCAAACATTTTTTTTTTGTATCTTTAATATGTAAATAAAAACATCCTAAATATCCAAGACGATTCATTTTTATTTTCCTACAAAAAAACGCCCTCCAAAAAAGACATGAAAATCGGCTTAAGTTACCAGACTACTACCTTAATTTCCTCGTTCGTGACAAAAAAACATCACACAATAAACCGTTGCGAAAGACAAGTCCATTTCGACGATTTTGTAAAATTCGCAGTGAGATATACGAGGGGGTGTTTTCTGATGGAAAAATAAATAAAAAAAACACAAATTTGATAACAAATATTTTGAAAATTTCGACTTTTACATTTCACAGCGCCAAAAAGATTTGCCAGCTTAGCGAACGTTCGGAATTGCCCGCAAGTGCCGTGTGAAAACGTTTGAAATTTGTTTTGTACACGCGATTCTAAATGCACTTGAAAAAAAAAAACCCGAATAACAATACGTTCGAGAAATGTATACAGACGCGCGCATTAGTGTATTTCAATGAAACGCAAGAGGTCGAAGGGAATTTCGTCGGGTGAATGAATGAGAAGGATCGGAGAAAACACACCGCGGGATTACGCACTCTCTGGTCGTGGTACCGAAAGAAACGTTCGTCCAGTTTCGTTCTTATTGTCGTGAGGAGACTGACAATAACGTAAACGGGAAACGAGAGAGTAAAAATTTTCCAGACAATCGATCTTCGCGAGTCTCTCTATACAGGGTGTTTCAAAACTAGCACGTAAGAGTGACACGCAGGTTAGATTGGCTCCGAAACTAACGAAATAAATAAATATGACTTCGGTAAAAGTCTAATGATTTTTTAGAAAAATTGCCATGAAAGTCCAAATTGTAAGGGACCAAAGTTCAAATTCACATCAAATTCTAAAGTGGTCAGAAACCCAAACGAAAACGGCGAGATAACGAGAATAGGGATTTTACGAAAAATCAAAAAAGAGGATTTTTCGGAAAATCGCTATTATCGTTATCTCGCTATTTTCGTTTCTGTTTCTAACCACTTAAGAATTTAGGATGAATTTGAACTTTGATTTTCTTACGATTTGGACTTTTATAGCAATGGTAGCGGAATAACAGGTACTTGGTAGCGATTTTACGAAAAATCAAAAAAGAGGATTTTTCGAAAAATCGCCATTCTCGTTATCTCGCTATTTTCTTTTCTGTTTCTAACCACTTAAGAATTTACGGTGAATTTGAACTTTGATTTGCTTACGATTTGGACTTTTATAGCAATGGTAGCGGAAGAACAAGTACTTGGTAGCGATTTTACGAAAAATCAAAAAAGAGGATTTTTCGAAAAATCGCTATTCTCGTTATCCCCCTATTTTCGTTTCTGTTTCTAACCACTTTAAGATTTTGTGTAAATTTGGATTTTTATTTGCTCACGATTTGGACTTTTGTAGCAATGGTACCGGAATAACAAGTACTTGGTCCCCCATTTTCGTTTCTGTTTCTAACCACTTTAAGATTTTGTGTAAATTTGGATTTTTATTTGCTTACGATTTGGACTTTTGTAGCAATGGTAGCGGAATAACAAGTACTTGGTAGCGATTTTACGAAAAATCAAAAAAGAGGATTTTTCGAAAAATCGCTATTCTCGTTATTCCCCCATTTTCGTTTCTGTTTCTCACCACTTTAAGATTTTGTGTAAATTTGGATTTTTATTTGCTCACGATTTGGACTTTTGTAGCAATGGTAGCGGAATAACAAGTACTTGGTAGCGATTTTACGAAAAATCAAAAAAGAGGATTTTTCGAAAAATCGCTATTCTCGTTATCCCCCTATTTTCGTTTCTGTTTCTAACCACTTTAAGATTTTGTGTAAATTTGGATTTTTATTTGCTTACGATTTGGACTTTTGTAGCAATGGTAGCGGAATAACAAGTACTTGGTAGCGATTTTACGAAAAATCAACAAAGAGAATTTTTCGAAAAATCGCTATTATCGTTATCCCCCTATTTTCGTTTCTGTTTCTCACCACTTTAAGATTTTGTGTAAATTTGGATTTTTATTTGTTTACGATTTGGACTTTTGTAGCAATGGTAGCGGAATAACAAGTACTTGGTAGCGATTTTACGAAAAATCAACAAAGAGAATTTTTCGAAAAATCGCTATTATCGTTATCCCCCTATTTTCGTTTCTGTTTCTCACCACTTTAAGATTTTGTGTAAATTTGGATTTTTATTTGCTTACGATTTGGACTTATATAGCAATGGTAGCGGAATAACAAGTACTTGGTAGCGATTTTACGAAAAATCAAAAAAGAGGATTTTTCGAAAAATCGCTATTCTCGTTATCCCCCTATTTTCGTTTCTGTTTCTAACCACTTTAAGATTTTGTGTAAATTTGGATTTTTATTTGCTTACGATTTGGACTTTTGTAGCAATGGTAGCGGAATAGCAAGTACTTGGTAGCGATTTTACGAAAAATCAAAAAAGAGGATTTTTCGAAAAATCGCTATTATCGTTATCCCCCTATTTTCGTTTCTGTTTCTCACCACTTTAAGATTTTGTGTAAATTTGGATTTTTATTTGCTCACGATTTGGACTTTTGTAGCAATGGTAGCGGAATAGCAAGTACTTGGTAGCGATTTTACGAAAAATCAAAAAAGAGGATTTTTCGAAAAATCGCTATTCTCGTTATCTCGCTATTTTCTTTTCTGCTTCAAACCACTTAAGAATTTACGATTTGGACTTTTATAGCAATGGTAGCGGAACAACAAGTACTCGGTAGTGATTTTATGAAAAATCAAAAAAGAGGATTTTTCGAAAAATCGCTATCCTCGTTATCTCGCTATTTTCTTTTCTGTTTCTAACCACTTAAGAATATACGATTTGGACTTTTATAGCAATGGTAGCGGAACAACAAGTACTCGGTAGTGATTTTATGAAAAATCAAAAATGAGGATTTTTCGAAAAATCGCTATCCTCGTTATCTCGCTGTTTTCATTTCTGTTTCTAACCACTTAAGAATTTAGGGTGAATTTGAACTTTGATTTGCTTACAATTTGGACTTTTGTAGCAATGGTAGCGGAACAACAAGTACTAGATAGCGATTTTACGAAAAATCAACAAAGAGAATTTTTCGAAAAATTGCTATTATCGTTATCCCCCTATTTTCGTTTCTGTTTCTCACCAATTTAAGATTTTGTGTAAATTTGGATTTTTATTTGCTTACGATTTGGACTTATATAGCAATGCTAGCAGAATAACAAGTACTAGGTAGCGATTTTCCCGAAAAATCGAAATAAGATGATTTTTCTCAAAAACTATTAGACTTTAACCGAGGTGATATTTGTTTATTCCGATAGGTCCGGAGCCAATCTAACCCCCGTGTCAGTCTGACGCGCATTGGGACACCCTTTATATATAGTCAACGATTTCTAATAAACAAAAGTGCGTCGGTTGTACGATTTAACGGGCAAAGTTGTTGTTGTTTCCGGCTTTTTCCTTGCCAGCAATTCGGAAATATATTGAAAATTCGTGTTTGTCCGCGCGTCTGTATTTTAAAAGATACATTGGAGTTTGGTACCGCGCCGTTGGGTCGCTGTTTAGTCCCCGGGTGGAGCCTTATCTCGGTCCGGGACCTCTTTAGAAATTCGTCGAGCGTTTCTTACGTCGGGATCCTCGGGTTCCAGGACCTCTTTCTTTCTCTCTCTCCCGTCATTGCCGGACAGGTAGTACAGGAAACAAAGTGGGATACATCCTGGTTTTCATCTCAAGAAAGAGAGAGAGATGGTCGAAAAAAATGTACCGGAGGTGAGATTTTTCAGAGTACGGTCATTCAGGACTTTTGCTCGTATACGTGAATATATATAAAAGTATTTTTCCAGAGATTTTTCGAAGGAGAGAGCGCATTCTACAGATTTTTCAAGAGTTACAACTTCCCTTTCACGTTGCCGATTTAAGAAGAAAAAAAAAAAACACTTTCAAACTTATCTCTCGTTCCGTTATAAATAATTTAGTTTTCGTCATAAATATTCAATAATATGCACGTTCTATCAATGTTATAAATACTTAAGATTAATAAATAATTAATATTGAATAGTTATGAATCTCGATATGATTAAAATGTGTGTGTGTGTGACTTGCGAAATTGAAATAATTATATTTCGATAAAATTTTTGATTCGATCCTGATCGACCAGCAAATACGCGAGCTGAAAATTACAACACTGCGCGTTGCAATTTTTGTTTAAAATCGCTTTAAAGTTCAACGTTATACGGAATTGTCATTGTACATTAAAAAAAGTGTCCTCTAACATGGGTAAATTTTTTCGAGCAAAAACTTTTAACGCAAGACGAGAAACAACGAAGAGTCGGATTGTTTCTTGTCTCGTTACGAGCCATTCAAACGTGTTTGACGAGAGTGAACGAAAAATTTTTGATTTAACGAAATTTTTCGTTATTTCGACATATTTACATTGAAAATCAAACAAGCGCCGCAATATTAAGACAGAGAGGAGGGAGAAAGATGGAGAAATATGGAAACAGAGATGAAAATACAAATTTTCACATTGTTTACTCACAATTTTTGCGTATTCACGAATTTTCGTCCGACGACGAGAAAGCGAAGATCGAGAATCGATCATCATCGGTCTTACGCTTTTAGAAGCGTAAGACCGATGAGACACGAGTATATCGATTTTTCGAATATTTCACTTTTACAGAGAACACGGGAAAAAAGATGGAAAAATGAGATGGAAAATAAAAGCTTTCTCGTTGTTTGCTCATGATTTTTGCATATTCACAAGGTTTCGTTCGACGACGAGGAAGCGAAAATCGTGGAAAAATCACTTGTCCATAAGATTTATGACCGTGTAAAAATTATTATAAAGCAGCAATGATTTCGGTTCTCTATTAATTTATCGCTATCGTAGCCTCTAGAAGTAAAAGACCAATGTATCGATTTTTCAAACTATTTCGTACTTTACTATTTTAATTTATGGAAACGAAAAAAAAAAAAGTATAACTATTATCATGAGCAGTAAAAGCTGAGAATGTAGATTATATGGCTAGGATCGATATCCAGCGAGAAGAATTTATGCGATTGCCGTGAAAACGATATTATGAAAAAAGTTTCGTAGGCACAGGATTGGAAGAAAAAATTATGCCATCGCGTATCTCATCCGAGAACGGCGAGGCGTTCCATTATCGTGATTAAAACTTTTGTTCGTACTTCATTCTCGAACTGCACAAGTCTATTACTTTTCTTCGCTCGGTAATTTCATCGTGAGACGATTTTGTACGAAAAAAAAAAAAAACAACAATAGAATTAGCGGTATTTTCTTGTTATCGGATTTGATTGAATGAGCTTGGCGATAAAGATTCAACGAAAATGCTTCGGTGACAAGCACAGAGAGAGAGAGAAATTAATTATGTATATGGACGGAATGTGAGAGAAAGATTTTATGAGTTTATCGCGAGATTTGTTTGCGTTTTGTTTCTTAGCTGGAGGCTTCTATAAATATCTACGAAATTCCGCTGTTTGATCAATGCCGGTAACTACGGAAACGAGCTCGATCATCTTTTTTATTTTAAATGTATTCCCATTATTGTCGTTTTCATTGTGTGACTTTTTAGATTTTTATTTTCCCTTCTTTAATAACCATTTCATTTTATTCCTTCGGATCGCTGTCCCCGTCCGAGGGTGTTTTTGGCAGCAACACTTTCCTAATGCATTACTGTATCGTGTTTGCGCGAGGGTGCAGGGAAACTTTGAAAAACCTCTTCCACATAAACTCACGCGGTTCAATGACTTTCCTAAACCACGATAATTCTTTAAGGTAGTCTGGTCTAGAAATTTGAAAAAATCAATTTTTTTCTTCATTTTCTTATTCCTTAGATCTTTCTTCATACGCTCCTGAAAACCGTTTATTGATATTTCAAAAAATTAGCCGGGAAATAAAAATTCTAAGCAAGCCGCGCGCTCTGGTAGCGCGGACGGGAAGCAGCTAACCCAGAGGCTACCGAGTCGCTCATTTAACGGTGTGAAAACTTTGAACGCGTTTATCTCAGAACTATGTTTATCAAATCGGCGCCCACGATATCTCGACAACTAATGGACCGATCGAGCTCAAATTTTGCACGTACCTTAGGTAGACTGTTTCCGAGGACTGGTAGCAGAATTGAGTGGAACAATAATTTTGCCGACATTTTATAACTCGTCGAATACCCGAAAATTTATGAAATATCATTAATGAAAGTTCAACCTGCCGCCATTTGGTCGAAAAATTTTTTTAAGTACCAATTCTGCTACCAGTGCTCGGAATACTCATACAGATTGAGAATATATATATATATTTTTTTTCAGATGCACACAACATCGTCCAGAGTGGGCGCCGATTGAGGCGGCTTTCGGCGCACCATGTTGCAACAAGGCAAAAAAACTACATGAAAATATTTAAAATAATTTTTTTTTTTATGTACAAGTATTCTCTGAGGATCAATAAATGCACGTGTAAATTTTCATTAAGACAACTTCAACGGTTTAAAAATTATTGCACATTAGAAATGACGTCAAAAGTCTCGCTCTAGACCAGACTACCGCGTTAAATATAATCAAATTGAAGAAACCATCGAGTACTTAATTTTGTAGTTTAATATCACTATTTATCGAAGTACCATTTTGAGAATGCGGAAAAACAACGATAGCAATATGTTAACATTGAAAATGGCCACGCATGGGTGCAGTGATAAAAAATGGCCCATCTATCCTATTCCGAAATACCCTAAATTCAATACTTTGAAATACTTCAGACACGCGGTATTTCGAGAAGAGGGTATTATTTTTTTGTCTATTCTGCACTCAGGAATAAATAAAAATATAAAAGCCTCTGTCTTTGATATGCTTTTGTACTAAGGGGGGAAATAGGGTTAGACGGTTCAAAAAATCGATTTTTTTTTCATTTCATAAATTGTTAGTAAAACTATTGAAAAATATGTTTCCAAAATTTTAAATGAAAATTCCGACTCGTTCTATTGTTACAAGCCATTAAAGTGAGTAGCTCTCCTTCAGGTCCCGAGCGCCCCACGTGTATAACCGAGCGGTACTATTTTTTGAAACGCGTTTTTCTGAAAACGACTTTTTTTTAACTTGCGTACACGTTTAAAATAATTTTTTTTTGCAAATAAAGTTGTAAAAAATGTCAAAACATCATGCTTTTTCGTTTTGACCCCTGTGAAAAATTCAATTTTCTATTTTTTTGATAGCATTTAGGTTCATATAGAAGAGAGACATATAATAAAAGCAAATTTCAACCTCGTTTGATTTCAGCTGAAAATTGCGGCTTTCAGAATGTACGGAAAATGCTGAGTCTGATTGTGATCTGCAATATGGGGTCGCTAATATCTTCGGTGTTTTTCAAGGAAATTCTTCAAAATTTTTATAGTATATACTTAAATATATGTATAAAATATTCTCAAAGTTTCAATAAACTATATTCATTTTTTATACGATAAAAAAATTCACGAAAATCATTGAGAACGCTGTCCTAACCCTATTTCCCCCCTTAAACGCGTTTCTCTCGAAACTACGTTTTTAGACAGTGTCAGCACGAGAACTCAGTCAATTTTTAATGTTTTTTAATATTTTTTTTTAAATCTTGTTAATTATTTTCTCTATAGTCTGACTAGAGGTTTTTTAAATTTTTTCGTTGGACAATTTGTTATAAATTATTAAACACAATTTTTTTTAAAATTACATACTAAACCTTGAAATACCGTAATTGATGTATTTTTCAACAAAAAAAAAAAATCCCTCCGTCGAACTATTATTACTACGTTATTTTACGAGATTCTTTTTTATTTTGGCAGATTGGATAATTTTTGGTGAAGTTATGATGTCGATAGGGAGGCGCCATGATTTTTATTAGTAGTCTATTCATACCCGTAAAAAATAATATCATTATTTAAAATAATTTTTATTTGCAAATAAAGTTGTAAAAAATGGCAAAAAATCATGCTTTTTTGTTTTGACTCCTGTAAAAAATTCAATTTTCTATTTTTTTGATAGCATTTAGGTTCATATAAAAGAGAGACATATAATAAAAGTAAATTCCAACCTCGTTTGATTTCAAATGAAAATTGCGGCTTCCAGAATTTACGCAAAATGCTGAGTCTGATTGTAACCTGCAATATGGGGTCGCTAATATCTTCGGTGTTTTTCAAGGAAATTCATTAAAAATTTTATAGCATATACTTAAATATATGTATAAAATATTCTCAAAGTTTCAATAAATTATATTCATTTTTTATACTATAAAAAAATTCACGAAAATCATTGAGAACGCTGTCCTAACCTTATTTCAACCTCGTTTGATTTCAGATGAAAATTGCGGCTTCCAGAATGTACGGAAAATGCTGAGTCTGATTGTGATCTGCAATATGGGGTCGCTAATATCTGCGGTGTTTTTCAAGGAAATTCTTCAAAAATTTTATAGTATATACTTAAATATATGTATAAAATATTCTCAAAGTTTCAATGAATTATATTCATTTTTTATACGATAAAAAAATTCACGAAAATCATTGAGAACGCTGTCCTAACCCTATTTCCCCCCTTAAACGCGTTTCTCTCGAAACTACGTTTTTAGACAGTGTCAGCACGAGAACTCAGTCAATTTTTAATGTTTTTTAATATTTTTTTTTAAATCTTGTTAATTATTTTCTCTATAGTCTGACTAGAGGTTTTTTAAATTTTTTCGTTGGACAATTTGTTATAAATTATTAAACACAATTTTTTTTAAAATTACATACTAAACCTTGAAATACCGTAATTGATGTATTTTTCAACAAAAAAAAAAAATCCCTCCGTCGAACTATTATTACTACGTTATTTTACGAGATTCTTTTTTATTTTGGCAGATTGGATAATTTTTGGTGAAGTTATGATGTCGATAGGGAGGCGCCATGATTTTTATTAGTAGTCTATTCATACCCGTAAAAAATAATATCATTATTTAAAATAATTTTTATTTGCAAATAAAGTTGTAAAAAATGGCAAAAAATCATGCTTTTTTGTTTTGACTCCTGTAAAAAATTCAATTTTCTATTTTTTTGATAGCATTTAGGTTCATATAAAAGAGAGACATATAATAAAAGTAAATTCCAACCTCGTTTGATTTCAAATGAAAATTGCGGCTTCCAGAATTTACGCAAAATGCTGAGTCTGATTGTAACCTGCAATATGGGGTCGCTAATATCTTCGGTGTTTTTCAAGGAAATTCATTAAAAATTTTATAGCATATACTTAAATATATGTATAAAATATTCTCAAAGTTTCAATAAATTATATTCATTTTTTATACTATAAAAAAATTCACGAAAATCATTGAGAACGCTGTCCTAACCTTATTTCAACCTCGTTTGATTTCAGATGAAAATTGCGGCTTCCAGAATGTACGGAAAATGCTGAGTCTGATTGTGATCTGCAATATGGGGTCGCTAATATCTGCGGTGTTTTTCAAGGAAATTCTTCAAAAATTTTATAGTATATACTTAAATATATGTATAAAATATTCTCAAAGTTTCAATGAATTATATTCATTTTTTATACGATAAAAAAATTCACGAAAATCATTGAGAACGCTGTCCTAACCCTATTTCCCCCCTTAAACGCGTTTCTCTCGAAACTACGTTTTTAGACAGTGTCAGCACGAGAACTCAGTCAATTTTTAATGTTTTTTAATATTTTTTTTTAAATCTTGTTAATTATTTTCTTCATAGTCTGACTAGAGGTTTTTTAAATTTTTTCGTTGGACAATTTTTTATAAATTATTAAACACAATTTTTTTTTAAATTACATACTAAACCTTGAAATACCGTAATTGATGTATTTTTCAACAAAAAAAAAAAATCCCTCCGTCGGACTATTATTACTACGTTATTTTACGAGATTCTTTTTTATTTTGGCAGATTGGATAATTTTCGGTGAAGTTATGATGTCGATAGGGAGGCGCCATGTTTTTTATCAGTAGTCTATTCATACCCGTAAAAAATAATATCATTATTTAAAATAATTTTTATTTGCAAATAAAGTTGTAAAAAATGGCAAAAAATCATGCTTTTTGTTTTGACCCCTGTAAAAAATTCAATTTTCTATTTTTTTGATAGCATTTAGGTTCATATAAAAGAGAGACATATAATAAAAGTAAATTCCAACCTCGTTTGATTTCAAATGAAAATTCCGGCTTCCAGAATTTACGCAAAATGCTGAGTCTGATTGTGACCTGCAATATGGGGTCGCTAATATCTTCGGTGTTTTTCAAGGAAATTCATCAAAAATTTTATAGCATATACTTAAATATATGTATAAAATATAGTATATATATATACTATATATATATAGTTTCAATAAATTATATTCATTTTTTATACTATAAAAAAATTCATGAAAATCATTGAGAAAACGCTGTCCTAACCCTATTTCCCCCTTTAAACCCCATCAACAATGACGAAAAATTACAAAGTAAAACAATCGCAATTGAATGATAAAATTACTTACTCTGGCAGTGAGCTTTCGTCGCTATTAAAGTCGCCAACAGGAACATCCACCTCATCGTTATCGTCGTTTTACACTTCTCCATTGTTTCAAATACACTTGGCAATTTTTTTTTTTCAAAAGTACACTTTTCAAAGTTAATCCGATAGTAAAAAAAATATATATTTTTTTTGTAAAATACCCCCTCCGATTGTCGAATTAGTCACGGTGTTAATGCACTTTTTATAATTTCCACTTAACGTCAAAAAAAGAATGTTTCGTTTTCGTGCTCGTGCGCTCAGCGACCACGTGGGAGCGACTGTGTTCAGAGAGGCCTCTCTCGCGTAGCAGTCAGCGCGCTCTTCGCGAACTACGGATTGTCACGAAAGAAAATCCGTCAGAGCGCACGGTAAGGAGGAACACGAGTCTGCCACGTCTGGAGGGAGAAAGGGAGCAGAGTGGGGGAAGGTTGCGGACAACCCTTGTGTTTCAAAGTCTCTAATATGAACCCTGCTCGACTTTAAACCGTCCGCTCGCTCGGCGTACTAGACGATAAGCGTGCCGAGAACGATAAGCACAAAAGTCAACATTCCGTCTCCAATAAACACGACTTAGACTCTTATTGTTGTTCGAGAATTGAGAATTTGATGTTCGATAATACAATTAAGTGAACAAATGTCTCGTCGATGCAGCTAAATTTTTGTTTTCCATTACCGTACGAAAAATCGCACGTGCTTATCGAAGTATCAGGGAAATCATATGTTTTTCTTTTTTAATTCAAGACGGTTTATGTTAATCGATGAAAAATTGCTGGCATCGTTTTTATTACCGAATTTCTTATGATAATCATTATTGTCATTTCGCGAGATACGCCGTTTATGTATTTATGTAAGAAATATATGCCGTTCAACTTTTTTTATTACGCGCAAAGTCTCTCGACGTTCCTCGCGCATCGACGTCCCGCGAGGGAATGCCCAGGGAATGCCGATTACTGAATGAAACTCTTCTCTCGTATCCGTTCTACCCCCCACCACTCCGCGAACGATGCTTTTATTGCAACTGTATTCGTGCGCGCGCCGCGTACATCTCGCCGGCGCAGGTTGAGAGACCGGCGCGCGTATATCCCCACTACTTCTACCTTCGCGCGTTTACTACCAAGCTTTTTTTAATTCTCTGACTACCCGCTGGGCAAGAGACGGGAGTAATAATGCGTTTTCTTTCGGAAGTGCTGATCCTGACTTTAAGCAGTCAATGTAGGTTCACACTACATATATATATTAGGACGATTTTTTTTTCGGCTATTTTTTTTTTCAGACCACACCTGAAATTTTGTTGGATATGTCGAAAAAGAAATTCCCTGAAAGTTACAGCCCTTAATATTAATTCTAAGTATTTTCCCTTAGCGTGAAAAGACTATCCATCTAAAATACACGTATATCGAATTTTTATTTTTTTTTTCAAAATTCTATAACTCAGCCGCATTTTATGCTATCATATTGTTCTTGGTTTCGATTTACTCAGAAAAAAACAATCTAGAAATAGTGCCTATTGTGGCGAAAGTGTAAATTGTACTGGTGAGTTGGTACGGATCACTGAAGTTGATTTTTACTCAAAATTCTCGTTTTTTTGCTATTATCTCCGAAACAATTAACTATACGAAAAAAATGTGAATGAAAAATTTGTTGGAAATTTAATTTCCTACAAAAAAGGTCCTATCGACGCAATTGCTTAGATTAATATTTCTTGAGATATTGAACTTTAACTTATGAGTAGTATTCAATTGTTACGGTAATATAAACCGTAAAAATTATGAGTAGTATACAATTTTTACGGTAATATAAACCGTAAAAATTATATACAACTCGTAAGTTAAAGTTCAATATCTCAAGAAATATCAATCTAACCAATTGGGTCGATAGGACCTTTTTTGTAGGAAATTAAATTTCCAAAAAATTTATCATTTACATTTTTTTCGTAAAGTTAATTGTTTCGAAGATAACAGCAAAAAAACGAGAATTTTGAGTAAAAATCGACTTCAGTGACCCGTACCAACTCACCAGTACAATTTACACTTTCACCGCAGAAGGCACTTTTTTAGATTGTTTTATTCTGAGTAAATCGAAACCAAGAACAATATGATAGCATAAAATGCTGCTGAGTTATAGAATTTTGAAAAAAAAAAATTCGATTTACGTGTATTTTAGATGGAAAATTTTCTCAGACTTTGGGAAAGTACTTAGAATTAATATTATAGGCTGTAACTTTCAGGGAATTTATTTTTCGACATATAGTGAAGACGCGTTGCTATCTATACTTATGCCAGGCGGCCGCCAATTATAAATTGTATTTAGTCACCCATTATCAAAATAATGGATAATAATGAATGAACTCCCTTACTCTCCGTGCAGAATTTGGCTAGGGTGTCTCCGGACCAATACAAAAACGAGAATCAACGGAGGGTCATTAGAATTTGTGGAATTAAGAATTAACGAAAAAAGTTTGCCAATCAACGAAATTTTTCGAGATTCTTTCGTTTTTACATTGAAATCAAACAAGCGCCACACTATGAAGACAGAAAACAAGGAAAAAAATATGGAAAAAGAGAAAAAAATGAAAATTTTCATATTGTTTACTCATAATTTTTTCGTATCGACGAGGGTTCGTCCGATGACGAGGAACGGAAAATCGAGGAAAATCATTTGTCCATAAGATTTGCGATTGAGTAAAAATAGTGATGAAGCAGCAATATGCAACTTTCGTTCTACTTCAATTGACTAATATCGTAGTTTCTAGAAGTAAAAGACCAATGAAATATATAGATTATTTAAATATTTTTCCATACAGAAATTTAGTAGAGTATCCCCGCTCTCAGCGAAGCCCCGATCGGGGTTTCTTAGTGACTTCCTATCAAGGGATTCTTCTCCGGAATCCAGGTGGATTCCGAGTTGTATCCCCGTTACCGTTGATCGATAATACTTCTAACATATCAACTGAAGTTTATGGTTTCGGAGATTGATATCATTTTCCCGTAAAATATCCGTCGATAATCTTTCGGGATTTCGATGATGAATGTCCTACAACAGCCCTGCCTGCGAAAACAATGCTCTCGGCTGGTAAGGCCCTCTTACAAGTAGTTCTTATTGCTACCGACAGTTAGGGTATCACCGACTGAGCATCGCGAATAGTTTAGGAGCGGTATTTGCCGGGAAATTACCATGCGCGCTGTCGGCAATACAGAGTCGGTAAGGCAGACCTCTAAAATACTTTAACTGCGCGTTGTCGATGTGTTATCATCACGAAAAAATGATTATTTCCTACATGTACATCGTTCGTTTGGTACGAAAATGTTATGAAATTGTTGATTATATTTTTCTTCTTTCGCCGGGCGCCGGTACAAGAGTAATCTAGCCAAACAAAATACATACGTCTGTATAATCAGATTTAAAAAATTCCAATTCAAATTAATCGGTTTTCGTATTTTCACGCTGCGACATTTTCATGAATTTTCTTGAAAAATGTTGTACAATGTTTTTCGCAATTGGCTTGCTTCCGCGTACTATTATGTAAAAAAGATGTAATGAAATTGTGCACAGAATGAGGAGAACAACGAGTGGTGAGAAATATTGAAAATAAGTGACGTCTCTTCCGTGATATTTCAGGTGTGTCGATTCGGGAAATTTTAAAACGTGTTCGATACTCCACACCGCACGATCTATCGGCTTTATCAGCTCGTCCTTCGTTATATCCGACATTCTCTTGATGTTTCGACGATATCTAAAGTGCCAGAAAAAAAAAATTACTTTTTAACTAATATATTTGATTATAAAAAAATTGAAAAATATTTTTAGCTCACTTGTCATTCTCGATGACTTTCGTGATCACTCGAACCACAGTCTCGTTCGTCATCGTATCGACATCGAGCGTAAGACCAATTTCGGAATCGACAATTTTCCTCGCGTTGAAATTTTGATCACCGAAAAAAGGTATGACTATCAGTGGTACAGCGTAGTGTACCGCTTCTTGCAAAGACTGCAGTCCACCCTGCATCACGTACGCCAATACTTTGGGATGCGCTGTGGGTGAGAAATAAAGTTCAATATCAAATTCGTGAAATTGAAATGTAAAATTGAGAAATATGTTTTTTTTTAATTCCCATTTGTTTAAGGTAGTAGTCTGGTAACTTAAGCCGATTTTCATGTCTTTTTTGGAGGGCGTTTTTTTGTAGGAAAATAAAAATGAATCGTTTTGGATATTTAGGATGTTATTATTTACATATTAAAGATACAAAAAAAAATTTTGTTTACTTATGAAAATCTGTTGTTGAATTTTAAACGCGTTTTTCTCAAAACAGTGTTTTTCTGGTCAGCCCGGGTCCTAACTTTTTTTCTACCGAACCGATTGCTTTCAAATTTTAACAGGCTACTCTACACACTTATAGTTCTCGTCGGAACTACCGAGAAATTTTTTCGCCCCTAACTTTTTATTTTACAACCCCTTCTTTGCTAAAATAAAAGGACTTTTTTTTCCAAAGTACGCCATTTTGTTATTTATCCATGAAATTTAACTTCCGTAGTTCCGACCAGAATGACATGTCTATAGATTAAGAATTATCAAGAATTTTTGATTTCAGACAACATCAAGAGCCAATATCACCGGGGCCACCCACGCGCTTTTTTTTCGAGGTGCCAACTTCGATCAATAATAATAATAATAATAATAATAAACTATTAAATTTTTTCAAACAATTTTTTTTTCGTATCTTTAATATGTAAATAAAAATATCCTAAATATCCAAAACGATTCATTTTTATTTTCCTACAAAAAAAAAACGCCCTCCAAAAAAGACATGAAAATCGGCTTAAGTTACCAGACTACTACCTTAAAACCTAAAATTCGGTATACTTCGAAGTTTTGCGCATAAATCTGGTTACTTTGCGTTTTACTGTAACTAAAATCAAATTTATATTGGAAATTACCATTTAGCGACCTGACCTCTCTCGACCAAATTGCAAACCACTCTCTCCCAGTCGGTGCTTGATTAATGTGCGAATGTGTCACGTTTCAAGCGCAATAAAAAATGTATGTAAAGCCCATCGGACTATGAAATTTCGTCGCGTGTTAAATTCGCAATTGCGTCAATTTTACACATTTTTTAACCCATTTTTATGAACATTTTTCACAATTTTATAAAATCGAAAATAATTCGTCAATTGTCACGCAAATTATAGCGAACACAGGACCAATGCTGATTTACTTTCGTGCCAAATTTCAGCTCGAAAACTGAAACCCATTCGAAGTTAGAGCGGTTTTAATTTTTTTCTGAATGTGATTTTTTGATATTTTCGAACATTTTAAACACATTGACATTAAAAACACGATTTGTTTTTAAAAATAGAAATCGTTGCATCAATTTCGTGGGAAATCATGTAAGACAAACAGGAGACAAATTTCAGCTCAATATCTCGAGGGATTCTCAAATTGTACCGAGTCCAATTGTCACGTGATGCACGTACAAACATGCTTTTTAGCAATACAATTTTTCGATGTTTATCTAATTTTTAGAGCTTTAATATTGAAAACTCAATTTTGTCTAGGAATAGCCTCTTCCTATGAGCAAAAATAATAAATAAGCAAATTTATTATTGTTAGTGTTTCCGACGTATAACTTTTTAGGTTTTTACGTCTCTTCCTCTTTGTCTCTATTTTCGTTCGATTCTTTGGGATACCATCCCTGTATCGTGTCGATGGCAGCCACTTCCCTGTGTCCGAGAGCACAGAGAAACTACCGAACTTTGAAAATCTATGAAAAATCGAAAAAAAATCGTAGCTCAATAAATGAAGCGGCATTTTAAAGGTTGAACGGTTACGAAAAGAATGAGCACATAGCACAGGTTTGATCTCCATCGGGAAGCAACGTTACGGCGATTTTAGTGAAGCCACTTCTTTTTGGCCGAACTGCAAACAAATTTTGAATTTTAAAATTTTGTCTTAGGACGCTATATCGATGTATTTTGACTCGCTGATTACTAATTCAGTAGTCATTTATTTGAGAAACTCGAAATTTCATTGAAAATCGTCTAAATAGTGATTTTTTTCGTTTTTCACCTTTTTCACATTGATATTTTGAGATTTCGACAAAAACTCGGTGTTATTCTTAATCAGCGGAAAATTTCCGATCGAATAGGGCATCGAAACATTGAAAAAAAAGGAAAAAAAATGTTTAAAATTTTTTGCTTACTTTTTCAGAAACTTTAAAATGTCGAAATTTCAAATGGCCATAACTTGGCTCCCGTTTGATCGATTTTGAGTTTTGACGAGTGTTTTCAAAACGCCTCGAGTAGACTTAGAGAATGCATTTTGGATTATCCTGATATCTCAATTATTGTAGCCGTAAGGGCAGGTTGAAATTCAGCGAAAAAAATGAGAAGGGGTATGTATGGAAAAATTCGTAAAAATCGATAGTCCAACTTTGAAAATCTATGAAAAATCGAAAAAAAATCGTAGCTCAATAAACGAAGCGGCATTTTAAAGGTTGAACGGTTAGGAAAACAATGAGCACAGAGCGGGGTTCCGACTCCATCGGGAAGCAACGTTACATCGATTTTAGTGAAACCACTTCTGTTTGGCCAAAATGCGAAAAAAAATTTCTCTTAGGACGCTATATCGATGTATTTTGACTCGCTGATTATTAATTCAGTAGCCATTTCTGTGAGAAACTCAAAATTCCGTTGAAAATCGTCCAAAAAGTGATTTTTTTCGTTTATCACCTTTTTCACATTGATTTTTTAAGTTTTCGACAAAAACTCGGTGTTATTCGTAAACAGCGGAAAATTTCCGATCGAATAGGACACCGAAACATTGAAAAAAAAGGAAAAAAAAATGTTTGTCATTTTTTGCTTACTTTTTCAGAAACCTTAAAATATCGAAATTTCAAATGGCCATAACTTGGCTCCCGTTTGATCGATTTTGAGTTTTGACGAGTGTTTTCAAAACGCCTCGAGTAGACTTAGAGAATGCATTTTGGATCATCCCGATATCTCATTTATTGCAACCGTGAGAGCGGGTTGAAAATCGGCGAAAAAAAAGTGAAGTTATGTATGAAAAAATTCGCCACAATTGATGGTTCAACTTCAAAAATCGATGAAAAATCGAAAAAGTTATATTTTCTTAAGTTTTTTCAGCATAAGTAAGGGACACGAGTACCAACCTAACGCCAGAAAAAAATCGAAAATCGAATATTCGTAGCCCGCGTAAATTCAAAATTTGCGATACTTTTTGAACAGACCTCGTATGACGAGAGACCGCCTAAACTGCACACTGACTGCGCGTCTACTGCCGTCGTTCTAGTCCATTATTATTTTTCATCGATTATCATTTTGAAACGTTCATCGTGGTCGATCTTATGTCTCGTTGTTATTTTTATTTGTTATTTTTTCTTAAGACATGATCGTTTTTATATGGCCCGGCACACATATGAGAAAAACAGGACGGAGAGCCGGAGTAAAGAGTCTCGTTGGAAATAGATTCTCCACCTAAAGTCCTTTTTCTTCGATAAAAGCCGCACGAGAACGAGAGCAAAGGACTTGACGTTTGTCTTACCGAGAACCGCTTGCTGCGGCGCCCATTCCACAAATTTGATGTTCCTCGCTCGAACGAGCATGTCCCCGTTGCTACCGTTGCCGTATTCTCCTGTACCATAGCCCCGATGTTTCCACAGAATTCTTTGCTCCAACGAGCCAAGTGCATTCAGTAGCGCGGTCAAAGCATCTGCGGGTAACTGGTGAGTTTGCAAATTCGAGCCCAACGAAAAGTAAATCGCTCCGTTCTTCGACCCGTCCAGAAATTCACGAATATCCTTCGAAATATAATAAGAACAATCTCGAGACAATTTTCGTGTTCTTCTCTCGCCCTCCCACGAGTCGTTTTTCAAACTTTAATGGGGGGAATAGGGTTAGACCGTTTAAAAAAATCGATTTTTTTTTATTTCATAAATTGTTAGTAAAACTATTGAAAAATATGTTCCCAAAATTTTTAATGAAAATTCCGACTCCTTCTATTGTTATAAACCATTAAGGGAAGAAACAGGGTTAGGACAGCGTTTTCTCAATGATTTTCATGAATTGTTTTATAGTTTAAAAAATGAATATAATTTATTGAAACTTTGAGAATATTTTATACATATATTTAAGTATATACTATAAAATTTTTGCAGAATTTCCTTGAAAAACACCGCAGATATTAGCTACCCCATATTGCAGGTCACAATCAGACTCAGCATTTTGCTATTTTTTCAAACGCGTTTTTCTGAAAACGACTTTTTTTTTAACTTGTGTACACGCTAGTTTGAAAAGTTTTCAACCAATCGTTTTGAAAATTGGCAGTTACTGTCTTCATAGTATTGCGCTCTATACAAACCTAAAATCGGAATATTATCATTATTTAAAATAATTTTTTTTTTGCAAATAAAGTTGTAAAAAATGGCAAAAAATCATGCATTTTTGTTTTGACCCCTGTAAAAAATTCAATTTTCTATTTTTATTGATAGCATTTAGGTTCATATAGAAGAGAGACATATAATAAAAGTAAATTCCAATCTCGTTTGATTTCAGATGAAAATTGCGGCTTCCAGAATGTACGCAAAATGCTGAGTCTGATTGTGACCTGCAATATGGGGTCGCTAATATCTCCGGTGTTTTTCAAGAAAATTCTTCAAAAATTTTATAGTATATACTTAAATATATGTATAAAATATTCTCAGAGTTTTAATAAATTATATTCATTTTTTATACTATAAAAAAATTCATGAAAATCATTGAGAAAATGCTGTCTTAAACCTATTTCCTCCCTTAAACGACTCCAAATCGATGATTCTATCGAACGACTAAAAATTTTCCTCGATTCAAATATTTGAAATAGCAGTGATAGTACTATTTCGAAATATTAGTAACGGTACTAGAAGATTGCCAAAAATTTTAGACAAAAACATTTGGAAGAAAAATGCCTTGATGTCTATGAGGACATAGAAACTCATTTGCATCAGCAATCCCGCTGCTCTTTATTCGTCCTGATTTTCATAAACGGAAACGTATTTATTAAAATTTTACGAGTTTCGATTGAAAAAAAGAGGCCATTAAAAATATAATTCTTGCAATTTTTTTATCCATTGGGCAAACATTTATTTACTTAAATATACTATCGTGGAAGAATCTTTAATTATGTGAAAATCGATTAATGGCTGCGAACTGTGTAAAATTTTGTTTCTTTTTTTTTTCGAATGCTTTGCATTCGTTAAGGGGGAAAATAGGGTTAGACGGTTCAAAAAATCAATTTTTTTTTAATTTCATAAATTGTTAGTAAAACTATTGAAAAATATGTTCCCAAAAGTTTAAATGAAAATTCCGACTCGTTCTATTGTTATAAGCCATTAAGGGAAGAAATAGAGTTAGGACAGCGATTTCTCAATGATTTTCATGAATTTTTTTATAGTTTAAAAAATGAATATAATTTATTGCAACTTTGAGAATATTTTATACATATATTTAAGTATATACTATAAAATTTTTGAAGAATTTCCTTGAAAAACACCGCAGATAATAGCGACCCCATATTGCAGGTCACAATCAGACTCAGCATTTCGCTATTTTTTCAAACGCGTTTTTCTGAAAACGACTTTTTTTTTAACTTGCGTACACGCTAGTTTGAAAAGTTTTCAACCAATCGTTTTGAAAATTGGCAGTTACTTTCTTCATAGTATTGCGCTCTATATAAACCTAAAATCGGAATATTATCATTATTTAAAATAATTTTTTTTTTGCAAATAAAATTGTAAAAAATGGCAAAAAATCATGCTTTTTTGTTTTGACCCCTGTAAAAAATTCAATTTTCTATTTTTTTGATAGCATTTAGGTTCATATAGAAGAGAGACGTATAATAAAAGTAAATTTCAACCTCGTTTGATTTCAGATGATAATTGCGGCCTCTAGAATGTACGCAAAATGCTGAGTCTGATTGTGACCTGCAATATGGGGTCGCTAATATCTCCGGTGTTTTTCAAGAAAATTCTTCAAAAATTTCATACTATATACTTAAATATATGTATAAAATATTCTCAAAATTTCAATAAATTATATTCATTTTTTATACTATAAAAAAATTCATGAAAATCATTGAGAAAACGCTGTCCTAACTCTATTTCCTCCCTTTACAGTGAAGTGACGTTCACTGTAAAACAAACTTCCAACCATCGAACTGAAAATGTGGAATTTCGTTCGAGAGTTAAGTATTGAATATAAGGACGATGAAAATTGAATTCGGTGAGAATCTATAGAGGGATTACGAATTTTATGAGATTGTCAATTATACGAAATGTGTCGGTTAAGCGGCTAAAACTTTCGTGAATGTTTGGCTATCGAGCCAAAACTTTCTACACCAATAAGCGCGGAAGCGGCGATGGTTAGGGAGAGAAAGGATTTGCATTGAATTTGGCGAGAATCGATGAAGAGGTTTGAATTTTAGGATTTTGAATTATTTAGAAAATATAGCTGTGTTGAAAGTGAAGTAAATATTCAGTCCAGTCGTCGCCAGGTCTCGATAATATTGTCTATCGCATGCGTTAGCTTGTCGGGAAATAGAAAATCTTTGTTACCGCCAAAGCCGTAATTTTTCTGTTCAATTACATATTTCTTTAAACAAATGTTATTTTTTAAATACGAATTAAAAAAAAAACATATTTCATTCCCTTGTGATCGTTAAGGGGGCAAATAGGGTTAGGACAGCGTTTTTTCAATGATTTTCATGAATTTTTTCATAGTATAAAAACTGAATATAATTTATTGAAACTTTGAGAATACTTTATACATATATTTAAGAATATACTATAAAATGTTTATACATATATTTAAGTATATACTATAAAATTTTTATACATATATTTAAGTATATACTATAAAATATTAGCGACCCCATATTGCTCGTTTTTCTTGGTACTATTTTTTCAAACGCGTTTTTCTGAAAACGACTTTTTTTTTAACTTGCGTACACGCTAGTTTGAAAAGTTTTCAATCAATCGTTTTGAAAATTGGCAGTTACTTTCTTCATAGTATTGCGTTTTATATGAACCTAAAATCGGAATATTATCATTATTCAAAATAATTTTTTTTTGGCAAATAAAGTTGTAATAAATGGTAAAAAATCATGCTTTTTTGTTTTGACCCCTGTAAAAAATTCTATTTTCTATTTTTTTGATAGAATTTAGGTTCATATAGAAGAGAGACATATGATAAAAGTAAATTCCAACCTCGTTTGATTTCAGATGAAAATTGCGGCTTCCAGAATGTACGAAAAACGCTGAGTCTGATTGTGACCTGCATTATGGGGTCGCTAATATCTTCGGTGTTTTTCAAGGAAATTCTTCAAAAATTTTATAGCATATACTCAAATATATGTATAAAATATTCTCAAAGTTTCAATAAATTATATTAATTTTTTATAATATAAAAAAATTCATGAAAATCATTGAGAAAACGCTATCCTAACCCTATTTCCCCCCTGAAACAAATGTTATTTTTTAAATACGAATTTAAAAAAAACATATTTCATTCCCTCGTGATCGTTAATATAAAAAGTATTTTTCAAACAAGTGTATGAATTTTTCGATTTTCTATGAAATTGACCTAAAAATTTCGAAAAAAAACTATCTAAAAACGTAAATAACTCCAATATTTTTCAATTAATAACGTTAGTTTTTAGTATACTTAATTAAACGAGGTTAAAATGCAAATGGTTTATTGGACTGATTACGAACGTACTTCCGGTAAACTCATAGGCCTTTCTTCGATCTGCAAACTGTGAACTTCCACCACATTCGGTAACAGTGGCTTCGGATAACCGAAGACGTGATTGTTGCCAAGAATAACGAGACTAAAATTCCTGTCGATCTCGCTTACGGATGTTCCGGGCACGATTTTAGAGGCAATCTGTTGCGCCATTGGCAAATGCCAATATCTATAGTACAATCTCGTTGCAGTCGTGTACAGTAGATTAACTATACCCTCCATCGTGTTCATACGATCGTTGAAATGAAAAGCCATATCCGGATTGAGCATCGGATCGTCGGGATTGCCTGTTTCATTGATTTAAAAAATTAAATATACGCGAAATTCACGTTTCAATTCACATTTCCTTTAATTAATCAATCGCTACGTTAGACAACATTGATCCATTTTTTAGTACGATATTAGTATTTCGGTATGAGATAATTTTCGGCCTTACGAGGTTGAGGTCGTAGTCTGGTAACTTAAGTCGATATTCATGTCTTTTTTGGAGTGCGTTTTTTGTAGGAAAATAAAAATGAATCGTTTTGGATATTTAGGATGTTTTTATTTACATATTAAAGATACAAAAAAAAAATTTTTTGAAAAAATTTTATAGTTTATTATTATTATTATTATTATTATTGATCGAAATTGGCACCTCGAAGTTGGCAGCCCGGGTCCTAACTTTTTTCCACCGAACCGATTGCTTTCAAATTTTAACAGGCTACTCTACACACTTATAGTTCTCGTTGGAACTACCGAGAAATTTTTTCACCCCTAACTTTTTATTTTACAACCCCTTCTTTGCTAAAATAAAAGGACTTTTTGTTTCCAAAGTCCGCCATTTTGTTATTTATCCATGAAATTTAACTTCGGTAGTTCCGACCAGAATGACATGTCTATAGATTAAGAATAATCAAGAATTTTTTATTTCAGACAACATCAAGAGCCAAAATCACCGGGGCCACATTCGATCAATAATAATAATAATAATAATAAGCTATTAAATTTTTTCAACAAAATTTTTTTGTATCTTTAATATGTAAATAAAAACATTCTAAATATCCAAAACGATTCATTTTTATTTTCCTACAAAAAAATGCCCTCCAAAAAAGACATGAAAATCGGCTTAAGTTACCAGACTACTGCCATAACGAGTCGATGTGAAACTTTCGGACAAGCATATACTCGATGTACCGATACTAGAAATAGTCATATCTCAAAGTTGGTTTACACGTCAACGAAACGTTGGCCCTAAACAAACTCTCGTCTAATTGCAATGTCTATTAACGTTTCCACAATCAGTTTCATTAGTTAAAGACGTCAGTGTCCTTCCGAAACAATACTACGATTTTAGCAAAAGGAATCGCTGGCAGAAGTTTCCGTTCGAACTTTTCGATGCTATAGAAAGTGGTACAAGTAAAAGCACTCGGGCGATCTATTGAAAGTAATGACTTTTCAAGACGGTGCGTCGTTGAATCGCCGTGAGGCCGAAGATTCAATCGAAAGACACTTGATATACTTTGGCAAACAGTTTATGTCAATTTTCGCGACGGTAAACGTTAGGATAAGGGGATCCCCGGGAGATACGACTAAGACGACGACGACGACGATGAAATGAGCAGCGCGGTCGTGGGGAGTAGGGGATAAAGACCACGCAAGCGAGAGCAATAAAGAGCCTCGCAACGGAAGCTAGTTGTTGCAAAGTTCCAATTGGCAAGCGCCACCACGTGCGGAAGGGTAACTGGGCTCCGGGGTAATTTGAACTGCGGCTTGCCTGAAAATTCAACGAGCCAAAACTTCATATCTCCGGTTACCTTGCTCTGTTTCTAAATATGCTCTACGGATATTTATATATACAAGGGGGCCTTCGGCCCCTCCTGCGCGCTTCGCGTGCTCAACCTCCCAAACGCCCCGTCATCTGGCTACCCACCCCTGCCCTCGACAACTCTTGTACACCCCTGACCCCTGCAACTCTTGTACACGGCGGCCGCGGCGGCGGTGATATATTTATAAAATACTCGCTTTGCCCCACGGTTTCACCCGCGTTAAATTTGGATTACATCTCTGTTTTATACATAACCAAGTGTAAATATCATTCGGAAATTATGTGGGAAAATAAAAGGATCAATCACTAAGAAATAAACCGATGCCACCGCCGCTCCTTAAGGCCGTCGTCTGGTCTAGAAATTTGAAAAAATCGATTTTTTTTTCATTTTCTTATTCCTTAGACCTTTCTTCATACGCTCCTGAAAACCGTTTATTGATATTTCAAAAATTAGCCGAGAAATAAAAATTCTAAGCAAGCCGCGCGCTCAGGTAGCTCGGTCGGGAAGCAACTTTGAACGCGTTTATCTCAGAACTATGTTTTTCAAATCGGCGCCCACGATATCTCGATAACTAATGGACCTATCGAGCTCAAATTTTGCTCGTACCTTAAGTAGCCTGTTTCTGAGGACTGGTAGCAGAATTGAGTCGAACAATAATTTTGCCGACATTTTATAACTCGTCGAATACCCGAAAATTTATGAAATATCATTAATGAAAGTTCAACAGGCCGCCATTTTGTCAAAATTTTTTTTTTTAGTACCAATTCGGCTACCAGTGCTCGCAATACTCATACAGATTGAGAATATATATATATATTTTTTTTCAGATGCATACAACATCGTCCAGAGTGGGCGCCGATTGACGCGCACTATGTTGCAACAAGGCAAAAAACTATATGAAAATATTTAAAATAATTTTTTTTAAAAATGTACAAGTATTCTCTAAGGATCAATAAATGCACGTGTAAATTTTCATCAAGACAACTTCAACGGTTTAAACGTTATTGCACATTAGAAATGACGTCAAAAATCTCGCTCTAGACCAGACGACGGCCTTAACGGAGAACACCACTGTGACCCCCTGTTTTTTTTTCACATTTTTCGAGAATTTTATTTTGTGGGAAAAAAAAGAGATATTCGAAAAATTTTTTTGGGTTTTGTTCCTTGTTTATTAATGTATCAAAAAACATTTTTTTCACATTTTTCACGCCGCATGGTGGCGCTGGGGAAGCTCTCGCGTCAGGTGCTGTCATTTCCGCGGCACGCAGCAGAACTCTCTTCAACGTCCATCTGAAAAAAAATACCGAGTGTTTTCGTTAATAATATAATATTTTGAATAGAAGTACAGAGGGATTGGGAAAAATACTGTTTTAAAAAAAATAGGCAAGCCTTTGAAATTAACTTTAATTTCAAAGGCGTGCCTATTTTTTTTAAAACAATATTTTTCTAAATCCCTGTGTACTTCTCTTCAAAATATCATATTATTAACGAAAACACTCGGTATTTTTTTTCAGATCGACGTTGAAGAGAGTTCTGCTGCGTGCCGCGGAAATGACAGCACCTGACGCGAGAGCTTTCCCAGCGCCACCATGCGGCGTGAAGAATGTGAAAAAAATGTTTTTTGATACATTAATAAGCAAGGAACAAAACCCAAAAAAAATTTTCGAATATCTCTTTTTTTCCCACAAAATAAAATTCTTGAAAAATGTGAAAAAAAACAGGGGGTCACAGTGGTGTTCTCCCTTAAGGGAGGCAATAGGGTTAGACGGTTCAAAAAAACGATTTTTTTTAAATTTCATAAATTGTTAGTAAAACTATTGAAAAATGTGTTCCCAAAATTAAAAATGAAAATTCCGACTCGTTCTATTGTTATAAGCCATTAAGGGGGGAAATAGGGTTAGGACAGCGTTTTCTCAATGATTTTCATGAATTTTTTTATGGTATAAAAAATGAATATAATTTATTGAAACTTTGAGAATATTTTATACATATATTTAAGTATATACTATAAAATATTAGCGACCCCATATTGCTCGTTTTTCTTGGTACTATTTTTCTAACGCGTTTTTCTGAAAACGACTTTTTTTGAAATTGCGTACACGCTAGTTTAAAAAGTTTTCAACCAATCGTTTTGAAAATTGGCAGTTACTTTCTTCATAGTATTGCGCTCTATATGAACCTAAAATCGGAATATTATCATTATTTAAAATAATTTTTTTTTTGCAAATAAAGTTGTAAAAAATGACAAAAAATCATGCTTTTTTGTTTTGATCCCTGTAAAAAATTCAATTTTCAATTTTTTTCATAGCATTTAGGTTCATATAGAAGAGAGACATATAATAAAAGTAAATTCCAACCCCGTTTGATTTCAGATGAAAATTGCGGCTTCCAGAATGTACGCAAAATGCTGAGTCTGATTGTGACCTGCAATATGGGGTCGCTAATATCTTCGGTGTTTTTCCATGAAATTCTTCAAAAATTTATAGTGTATACTTAAATATATGTATAAAATATTCTCAAAGTTTCAATAAATTATATTCATTTTTTATACTATAAAAAAATTCATGAAAATCATTGAGAAAACGCTGTCCTAACCCTATGTCCTCCTTTAAAGAAGAAAATATAATTTATAAAAACGGGTGTCATACCTGATATCGTACAATCTTATTTTTCCACTGTATAATATCGCGTTTCATCTGTGTCAAAAAAGGTGTTGAAAGCCAGCCCAACATTGAAAAATTCTCTTGCTCATAGAGGAAATTCGTGAATGCGCAAAAATCATGCACATTTACGAAGCTGCCTCAAATGCACGACGAGGTTTGTAAACGTGCAAAAATGATGGGACGAAATGGCTTCAGTTTCAATTCGCACAGTTTTTCCACCCTTCCACATAATCGAAACGTTCTTTCTTTCTTCAATTTATAAAAGCGTGTGTGATACCAGATATCGTACACGCTTATTTTTCCATTGTACAATATCGCGTGTCGTCTGTGTCAAAAAAAAAAGGGAATGAGAGTTTCGAAAATTCGGATTCCACGTAAAAAAGTTGGGAAATCCGTGTCGAACGCGGTCTAGAATTATTCCACGATTTTATCGATTGCAGATTAAAAATACATACGTCGAACGATCGTGTAAAAATAATATTTCGTTAGTTTCTATTTGCACTTACCGACGGAGTCCATGACGTAGGGTAAATTGCCGACGCTAAGAAAACCAATGAGCACGGGAAAATCGTAGTATTTCACGAGAGAATAGTAGCACTGAAACCACAGTTGCTCGATGACGATCGCGTCGAAGCTCTCGTTCGACCTGCGGTAAAATTGACGCAATTGCGAATTTAACACCCGACGAAACTTCATACTCCGATTGGTTTTATTTTTCATATTAATCTATGGGGCCATTCGACTCCCTGACGGTCCATCCTTCGTGCCGAATCTCTTGGATTTGGTTAGTGATTTTTTTTTCCGTTCGTTATACAACCCTAAAACTTATCAAGATTTTGTTTTCACCACCCACCGTTTTGCAACAATTATTTAATTTTAAATGAAACATTGAGTTTGCGCGAGCAGAGTAATCAAAAAAATTCCATTGTTCTGCGATCGTTTGAATTTGAAAAAAAAAAAAGATAGCGTTTATACTCGACACAATAATAGAAAAATCACACGTCCAAATCCGAGAGAGTAATGTTGAGATGTGCATCGAATTAGCGTGGAACGTCCCGTAGCGAGTTGCGAGCGGCAGGGGGAGGGTGAAAAAGTGATTTGCTAGCAGAATGGATAAAAAAACAAAAAAAAAACCTTCCAGCAAGCCCAATAGGCTTTTCGCACGGTTTGGCAAAGTCTCTATAGCGTTAAATCAAATGGCGATTTACGGTACGATTCATGCGTAACCGGTAACAGCGACCGGTACCACGGTATGTCGCGTTGTTGTAGAGATTAAAAAATTAAATAAATTAGCTTGACCGAGTTTTTTTTAATTTTTTTTTCGTTGCTAGCAGCGACAAACACGCGGTGACCCTTTCACGCTCCGCTCGTGCCACTCGCTCTGATTTTTTGAAAAAATTTTTATCTCGCCGGAACACATTACATAATTAGCTTTTGAACCGCGGAACTGCGTATCTGCTCCTCGCATATTTCGTTCGACTCCATCATGTTTCTCCGCAAAAGCTCGAAAGCTCCGACGTGTCTGCGGAAGAAAAAAAATTGAATTAAAAAAAAAGTTACTCCCAATATACCAACGCAAAAAAGGGTTAAGTAATTTTTTTCCCTTAAATATCTCCTTTGGTCCATTCGGATCTCCCGATCCCGATCCGCAGGGGGTCTCAAGGATGGACCAAAGTGATGGGTCTCAGTGAAAAATGGATGGGTCGTAAAAACCCGAAAGGGACGTTCGAATGACAAAATAAAAAATAAATCAACGAATGAACAAATGCATCATTGAAAAATTCAACAGTTCACTCAATCTTCAGATTTAATCGGCTGTCCATCTGACAACGAAATTAATCGGCAGGACCGCGGTTCTACAGATTCCAACTGTACACTTACCCAACTGTCACGACCAAACTGACACGAGCATACGAATATTTCACAATATTGTTACGACAAAACTGTTCCCGAACGAAACTCTCACCATTAAAACTGTCACCGCACAAACTGTCACCACTCAACTCTCCCCGATCTGTATTGGACACGTGCAGAATCTTCACGAACAAAACTATCACCGTCTAAACTGTCGCGTTCTAAACCTTCACCATCTAAACTGTCACCGTCTGAATTGTCACCGTCTAAACAATCACCGTTTAATCTGTCACCGTTCAAATTGTCACCGCTTAAATTGTCACCGCAGCAACTGTAACCGCGGCAATTGTCACCGGCAAAACTGTACACGGCACCAACCGTCACCGCTTAAGGCGAGATTTACCCAACTTACACTCGTAGACGCTGTACCCGTAGGTAAGACCATTCGGGCTGCTTCAGCAAACGCGGCGCAATAGCGCGCGATATTTCCTGCGTGTCCGCTAATACTTACGTCATTCGTCCCTGTCGTTTCAACCACAGCCTTCGCACCGCGCGAACTTACTTGTGCCCAGCGATCGGTAATAGCGGACGCGCGCGAAATATCGCGCGCTATTGCGCCGCGTTTGGTGAAGCAGCCCGAGCGCTCTTATCTACGAGTTCAGCTTATACCCGTCTGAGTTAGTTACCGCGCCTTGGCGCGGTGATAGTTTTGTGCGGTGACGGTTGGTGCAGAATACAGTAGACGTCCTGACAGTGTAGACGGGGGCTATTCTGCTGCGTTACAGTTGCGCAGAATACAGTTGAGACCGTGAGAGTTTAGACGGTGATAGTTTTGTTCGTGAAGATTTCTGCACGTGTCGAAATATTTCGCAATATTGTCACGACAAAACTGTTCCCGAACAAAAATCTCACCATTAAAACTGTCACCGCACAAACTGTCACCACTCAACTCTCCCCGATCTCTATTGGACACGTGCAGAATCTTCACGAACAAAACTATCACCGTCTAAACTGTCACGGTCTAAACCATCACCATCTAAACTGTCACCGTCTGAATTGCCACCGTCTAAACAATCACCGTTTAATCTGTCACCGTTCAAACTGTCACCGCTTAAATTGTCACCGCAGCAACTGTAGCCGCGACAATTGTCACCGGCAAAACTGTCACGGGCAAAACTGTACACGGCACCAACCGTCACCGCTTAACGCGAGATTTACCCAACTCACAGTCGTAGACGCTGTACCCGTAGGTAAGAGCGCTCGGGCTGCTTTACCAAACGCGGCGCAATAGCGCGCGATATTTCGTGCGTGTCCGCTAATTCTTACGTCGATCGCCGCTGGCGTCTCAACCACAGCCTTCGCACCGCGAGAATTTACTTGTGACCAGCGATCGGTAATAGCGGACACGCACGAAATATCGCGCGCTATTGCGCCGCGTTTGGTGAAGCAGTCCGAGCGCTCTTATCTACGAGTTCAGCTTATACCCGTCCGAGTTAGTTACCGTGCCTTGGCGCGGTGACATTTTTGTCGGTGACAGTTTTGTGCGGTGACGGTTGGTGCAGAATACAGTAGACGTCCTGACAGTGTAGACGCGGACTATTCTGCTGCTGTACAGTTGCGCAGAATACAGTTGAGACCGTGACAGTTTAGACGATGATAGTTATGTTCGTGAAGATTTCTGCACGTGTCGAATAGAGATTCAGGAGAGTTGAGTGGTGACAGTTTGTGCGGTGACAGTTTTAATGGTGAGCGCTTTGTTCGGGAACAGTTTTGTCGTGACAATATTGCGAAATATTCGTATGCTCGTGTCAGTTTGGTCCTGACAGTTGGGTTGGTGTACAGTTGGAATCTGTAGAATCGCGGTCCTGCCAATCAATCCTATGTTACTTTTCATCAGAATTATAATAAACTGACCTGAGACCGGTACAATCCTTTTTTCGATGTGTGAACGAGACGTCTATGTTGCGATAGTTCTTCACGGTATTCTGTGCGGATAGATACGTTATTTGACAAAATTTTAAATAATTCACACGATTTTTCCGATATTAAATCGTTTACGAATGTACATATTTGCGGTTATTAATGCGATGTGCATTAATGTAATATTGAATGCATTTAAATAAACAAACGAACCGTGTATATGAGAACATATGTACACGTACAATATATGTTTATTAATGTTGTATAAATATTTCATTGCCACCGCTACCCCCGCCGCCGCCGCCTTCGACAAGAGTCGGAGTGGCGGGGTAAGATGAACACCCGGGCTTATTTGGGTTGGATTGAGTTTGCCAGGGCGCGTAGCACCCCCGGTTGTACGAAACCTTTCTATATATATGTATGTGTGTGTGTGTATATACATTTCATGAAAATCTACGACCGCGGTAGGCAGATGTAGACAGGAGGGCCCCGCCTCTCCCGTTACGAAAGAGAAATGGTAGTAGGAGTAAATTCAAGTTGGACTTACTAAGTTTGCGTAACTCGACTCGAGTTGAGAATGAGAGAGAGATAGTGAGGGAGATCCTAACTGTAACGCAGGGGGGATAGACAGAAAGATCAAGAAAGACCTAGACGATTCACACGACTGCAGGGAACGCACGAGAGGAGTAGGAGAGCCATGAGAAATAGAGTAGGTTGTAAAATACGAGAGGGTGAGATAACACGAGAAAGAGAAACGAGTGAAGATGATGGGGACTGAGTCGGACATCCGTTTCAGATATACTCCAAGAACTTTTATTTTTTCATCTCTATTCTCTTTATCTTCTCTTTCTGTATACATGTATATACACACCCCGCTCGACCCTGTCGCGCTGCTATCCTTTGTTATCCCGGCGTGAAACGGGGAATTGTTTTATTGAAAAATTTAAATAATTCACGAAACGTAATGTGTTCTCATCAATTTACCGGCAAACTGGAGTGACAGTGCTTTATCAGCGTTTCATCACTAAAAACGTTTTCACGTTATAGATTTTATTCTTTCTTTCTTTCTCTTCTCCCGTTGTCTTTTATCTCGCTAGATATATTAGACCTTTGTCGCTTTCATTCCGTCGGTGGATCGATAGCATTTTTTTTATTTATCCCTCTCTCGCACAGACGTAGCTTTGTTTTCTCGAGAAAACGTTTCTCCTCGAGATTTCCGTGTCGGAGCCCCTAAACAGTCTTCAAATGATTCGAAAATTTTAACTTGTGGCTTGTTTTTTTAATAGCTATTTCATTTGTTTTTCTTCGACAATTGCATTATTAATGAAACAAAACCCGATACTATCGAGTTGAGAGAAGAGAAATATGGTGCACATTAGGGTGGTTCTTAATTTGGTGATGTTGGAAATTCTTTGGTATTGTTCCTCAAAAGTAATCAACATATCTAGAAAAAAAATTGGGCGCAAGCGGAACTTTGTCCAATAATTCTAACCCACCCCACCGAGCTGTCGAATTTTTATATGAAAAAATGCATGCATTCAACATTTTGTTAAGAAAATTGTTTATTATTTCAAAACTATTTATGATAAAAGAATTTTATATAAGGTTTTTGTGGGAAATATAATTCTCTACAAAAAAGGTATCTTGTGAAATTCTCGTGAATCCAATATTTATCACGTAATTAGCAAAAAACTGTCATTATTTATTCCAAAAGTCGATCATTATGGTCAAAACAGGAGTTTGACGTCGAATAGCTGCAATTTATTTTTCGTATGGATATAAGATTATGAAGAAATACGTAGCGTACTCAAAAGTAATCAACATATCTAGAAAAAAAATTGGGCGCAAGCGGAACTTTGTCCAATAATTCTAACCCACCCCACCGAGCTGTCGAATTTTTATATGAAAGAATGCATGCATTCAAAATTTTGTTAAGAAAATTGTTTATTATTTCGAAACTATTTATGATAAAAGAATTTTATATAACATTTTTGTAGGAAATATAATGCTCTACAAAAAAGGTATCTTGTGAAATTCTCGTGAATCTAATATTTATCACGTAATTAGCAAAAAACTGTCATCATTTATTCCAAAAGTCGATCATTATGGTCAAAACAGGAGTTTGACGTCGAATAGCTGCAATTTATTTTTCGTATGTATATAAGATTATGAAGAAATACGTAGCGCACTCAACAATGAAATGTAAATAATATTCAAATTTTCAATTTTATCAATTTTATTGTGAATTATAATGAACGATGTCATATATTTTAAAAATCAACTTAAAATAATGAATTACATCGGTTGGAGCAAAGTTGCTTTGTTAATATCAGGATATTTTTTTTTATATTCTTCAATTATTTGTACAATGAATTGTTTCTGCTCTTCGTCATAAGTGAGACGATCATTGTACTCTGTAATAAGTTTCACTCCTCTTTCTGCAATATCGTTAACCACTTTAATTCCTTTAACTATTTTTAAACCTTGTAAATAATTTTCATTAGAAATCCACTCGCTCACATCGATATCAAAAAATGAGGAGTTGATTGCGAATCTTTCGAAAAAAGCCATCGATTTGGAACTGATAAAGAAATCAATGTCCTTATCGATCAAAGAAGAAAAATTTATCATGAATGATAATAAAATTGATAAAATTGAAAATTTAAATATCGTTCACATACTGTTATTGAGTGCACTACGTATCTCTTCATATTTCTAATTGCATATGAAGAATACATTGCAGTTTTTCGACGTCAAACTCCTGTTTTGGCCATAATGATGGACTTTTGGAATAAATGACGACAGTTTTTTTGCTAATAACGTGATAAATATTAGATTCACAAGAATTTTACGAGATACCTTTTTGTAGAGCATTAAATTTCCTATAAAAATATAATATAAAATTTTTTTATCATGAATAGTTTTGAATTTATAAACAATTTTCTTAACAAAATTTTGAAAGCATGCATTTTTTCATATAAAAATTCGACAGCTCGGTGGGGTGGGTTAGAATTATTGGACAAAGTTCCGCTTGCGCCCAATTTTTTTTCTGGATATGTTGATTACTTTCAAGGAACAATACCAAAGAATTTCCAACATCACCAAATTAAGAACCACCCTAGTGCACATTGAAAATTGTTTCCCCAACAATGAAAAATCCTCTTGCTCATCGAGGAAATTTGTGAATGCGCGAAAATAATGCCAATTACAAAGCCCTAAATGTGCGAGCGGCTCACTGGATTTTGGCTTCTCGTCGAGCTTTGCAAATTCGCAAAAATTATGGGAAAGAAATTTCGATGTTTCAATTCGCACATTTTCTACCCTCCCACACAATCGAATCGTTCGTTTCTTACTTCTTTGAAATATCTGCACGCCTGGATACTCGATACGTCTCAAATATTCCACGAATATTAACTTTTTCATTGATTGTTTCTCCTAGTAGCGAAAAATTTGGGAATTTATAAAAATTATGCTCTTTTATGGAAAAATTCAAGATTTTGAAAAATTTACAATTTCATAAAATCCGAACAGCTCGATGGATTATTAAAATTCAATACCGAACATCTTTGTCCTTAATACACTCACCCGAAAATAGAGCGGTACATTTAAAATTTGGAAAAAAATAACTAAATTTCAAATGACGGTAACTGCATAAATAATGAAGATAGAAAGGTCTTTAAAAAATGAAAATAAATCTTCGAATCTCTACTTAAAGGATCGATTTATTTCAATGTTGCGAGATAAATTTATTGAAAATGGCGCAATGGGATAAAAAGCATGTGATAGGACAGAGTCTCCTCTTTGAAATGCTTTTTTAATCGTTTTGATCCGATGATTTTTCGCCGAGTTATTCGCGTTTGAAGAAAAAGGATGTTTTTTACTTTAAATGCGACTAACTCGGCGAAAAATCATCGTATCGAAACGATTAAAAAAGCATTTTAAAGAGGAGACTCTGTACTATCACATGTTTTTTATCCCATTGTGTTGCGACACCTGACTCACGCCATGAGTCGTCGCAAACTCGGACCAATATTTTTCAATTCCGCGTGCTCTCGCTTTGGCATCCGCCATTTTCAATTAATTCATCTCGCAACATTGAAATAAATCGATCCTTTAAGTAGAGATTCCAAGCTTTATTTTCATTTTTTAACGACCTCTCTATCTTCATTATTTACGCAGTTACCGTCATTTGAAATTTAGTGATTTTTTTCCAAATTTTAAGTGTACCGCTTTTTTTTTCGGGTGAGTGTATCTTAAATATCATGGACACTGGAGCGATAACGCGTTTATTTCGAAAAATTGTAAATTATATTCTTTGAAAAATTTTCAGGATTTAACATCTTGAATTTTACAAATCACTCAGACAAACACATGGACTTTTCAATAAATATGAATTTTCGACATTTTGTCACATTGTAGAATACAATGGCATGACAAACTGGGAAAAATGTTGGTTTCACGAAAACAAAGCGTTCTTATACGAGGAGGAACAATGAAAGCGAATTCTACAATATGTTGGATCATTGTGATTGTTCGTTTTTCATTCTGTTTGCGGAAAGTTTCGCAGAGATGAAGAAAGATTTCTCGAAATCACTGACATCAAGCGAGTCAGATTGATTTCCACGGGGAGGTGATAATGGTATAGAGTAATCTCGAGTACGAGAGAAAAGGGAGGTGGAGTCGAAAGGCGCGTTCATCATCTCTCGGCGAAGGACTCGACGAAAGTTCTCCGAGCTGTGTGGCCGGGAAGAAAAGTTTCCCCTGGGCGAGGGTAACGGTAAAAGTCCAAGTGTCTGAGTCTTCTGTATCAAGGATGAGTATGAGAGAGGGAGAGAAAGTAGAAGAGAGAAGTTCTCGAGGAAGGGACAAGCGCGGATTGAGATAATTGTCGCAGCGACGAGAGATTCTCAGCTCGCCGGACGGTACGACGTTCCTTCGTTCTTCTTCTTGTTCTTTCTCAATGTTTTGTCTGGAAACGCCCTTCGGCTCATTCGGGCGTTTCCGACGACAGATTTATTTTATAAATGCTCGTCAAGGACCACCATCGAGATGGAAGAAATTAATATTTTCGATGTGTTATCACGTTATAACGATATTTAACGTTCCCCGTGCGTGAAGTTAAGGTAATAGTCTGGTAACTCAAGCCGATTTTCATGTCTTTTTTGGAGGGCGTTTTTTTGTAGGAAAATAAAAATGAATCGTTTTGGATATTTAGGATGTTTTTATTTACATATTGAAGATACAAAAAAAAAATGTTTTGAATAAATTTAATAGTTTATTATTATTATTATTATTGATCGAAGTTGGCACCTCGAAAAAAAAACGCGTGGGTGGCCCCGGTGATTTTGGCTCTTGATGTTATCTGAAATCAAAAATTCTTGATAATTCTTAATCTATAGACTTGTCATTCTGGTCGGAACTACTGAAGTTAAATTTCATGGATAAATAACAAAATGGCGGACTTTGGAAAAAAGTTTTTTTTTCCATGGCGGACTTTGGAAAAAAGTTTTTTTTTCCAAAGTCCGCCATTTTGTTATTTATCCATGAAATTTAACTTCAGTAGTTCCGACCAGAATGACATGTCTATAGAATAAGAATTATCAAGAATTTTTTATTTCAGATAACATCAAGAGCCAAAATCAACGGAGCCATCCACGCGCTTTTTTTTCGAGGTGCCAACTTCGATCAATAATAATAATAATAAACTACTAAATTTTTTCAACAAAATTTTCTTTTGTATCTTTAATATGTAAATAAAAACATCCTAAATACTCAAAACGATTCATTTTTATTTTCCTACAAACAAACGCTCTCCAAAAAAGACATGAAAATCGGCTCAAGTTACCAGACTACTACGTTAATACCACGATAAAATATCCTTCGCATTCATTACTTTTGGGACTTTTTTATCGTGATCTCAAACACAGCATATTATGATTGTGAGATTGTGAAAATTTGTTTTATGGAGAGTTCGAAAATAATTTAGTAAACCGATAAAGATTTAAGGTAATAGTCTGGTAACTTAAGCCGATTTTCATGTCTTTTTTGGAGGGCGTTTTTTTGTAGGAAAATAAAAATGAATCGTTTTGGATATTTATGATATTTTTATTTACATATTAAAGATACAAAAAAAATGTTTTTGAAAAAAATTAATAGTTTATTGTTGTTATTATTATTGGTCGAAGTTGGCACCTCGAAAAAAACCGCGTGAGTGGCCCCGGTGATTTTGGCTCTTTATGTTATCTGAAATCAAAAATTCTTGATAATTCTTAATGTATAGACATGTCATTCTAGTAGGAACTACTGAAGTTAAATTTCATGGATAAATAACAAAATGGAAAAGAACGTTTTTTTTCCAAAGTCCGCCATTTTGTTATTTATCCATGAAATTTAACTTTAGTAGTTCCTACTAGAATGACATGTCTATAGATTAAGAATTATCAAGAATTTTTGATTTCAGATAACATCAAGAGCCAGAATCAACGGAGCCACCCACGCGCTTTTTTTCCGAGGTGCCAACTTCGATCAATAATAATAATAATAATAAACTATAAAATTTTGTCAAAAAATTTTTTTATTGTATCTTTAAGATGTAAATAAAAACATCCTAAATATCCAAAACGATTCATTTTTATTTTCCACAAAAAAACGCCCTCCAAAAAAGACGTGAAATTCGGCTTAAGTTACTAGACTACTCCCTTTTTTAACGTGTTCTCAAACACAGCATATTATGATTGTGAGATTGTGAAAATTTGTTTTATCGAGAGTTCGAAAATAATTTAGTAAACCGATAAAGATTGAAGTTAATTCGGGTTGACGAATCGTTTTTTTTCCCCAAGATTCTACACACTAGAATTATTCGATATTTCGATAATTCACAATTTTCCGGTGACATTTGATGGCCGTGTGTAAACAAAATTTGTTAAAATGATTAATTTATCCGGGACAAATTTTGTACAACAAATGCAAGTCTAAAAGTGGTCACTAAATTGTTAAAATTACGCGATCGTACCGTAAACGTTTGATGGATTTACCTTCAAGGGAATAGGCGAGATGACCGTCAGTTGATGACCACGAGCAGCGAGTGCTTTCGCGAGAGCTTGAAACGGCTGCTGATGACTGTAACTCGGGCTCGGACAAATGCCGAGAATTTTGAAACCACGAATTAAGCTTATGCTCAAACACAGTAAAGTTAGAAACCATAGTATCGACATTATCGCACAAACGTTAAATCCGAATTGACGTTGATTTAATTAATTGGCGAGTAACGTTGTCGCGAATATTTCGATTCAAAATCTCAACGTCGAATGATTGAGTTCGTCGAGCCGCGGATTTTACCGAGCTCGATGTGGTATAACGAGCGTCTGCGATCGAGCCACTGTCTCTCGAGATTTCGCTATTAGAGAACGAATACCACTTGCCACTGTTCACGGGGGTATTTAATGAGCGAGATAAATTTCAGGAACACAGAGACACCATTCACACGGGGAGCGTACGATCGAAAAGTTAAAAAATGTTTCGTCGAATTCATTCCCTTATCTTTGGCCTTCTAAATATTGAGATTGCGCTCGGGACAATTCGTTAAATTACTCGATCGAATAAATCATTTTACACGATAGTCCATCGACGATTAAGAAGGAAATAGGGTTAGACGGTTCAACAAATCGATTTTTTTTATTTCAAAAATTGGTAGTAAAACTATTGAATCTGTTCCCAAAATTTTAAATGAAAATTCCGACTCATTCTATTGTTGTAAGCCATTAAAGTGAGTAGCTCTCCTTCAGGCCCCGCGCGCGCTATTTTTTCAAACGCGTTTTACTGAAAACGACTTTTTTTTTAACTTGCGTACACGCTAGTGTGAAAAGTTTTCAACCAATCGTTTTGAAAATTGGCAGTTACATTCTTCATAGTATTGCGCTTAATATGAACCTAAAATCGGAATATTATCATTATTTAAAATAATTTTTTTTTGCAAATAAAGTTGTAAAAAATGGCAAAAAACCATGCTTCGTTGTTTTGACCCCTGTAAAAAATTCAATTTTCTATTTTTTTGATAGCATTTAGGTTCATATAGAAGAGAGACATATAATAAAAGCAAATTCCAACCTCGTTTGATTTCAGATGAAAATTGCGGCTTCCAGAATGTACGCAAAATGCTGAGTCTGATTGTCTGCTGCAATATGGGGTCAATAATATCCCCGGTGTTTTTCAAGAAAATTCTTCAAAAATTTTATAGTATATACTTAAATATATGTATAAAATATTCTCAAAGTTTCAATGAATTATATTCATTTTTTATACTATAAAAAAATTCATGAAAATCATTGAGAAAACGCTGTCCTAACCCTATTTCCCCTCTTAAACAATATGATAATTCATTGATTCGTCAACTACTAATTGACATTTGGCAAAATTAAAGGTTTGCAAATTGTTCAATCGCATTTTGACAACTTTCGGATTGGTAAATAGCGAATTACGCAATTTAACCAAGCTAACAAATTTAATTCTATTCTCTGGTTATTTAAACTTTGCTGGATTATGTTTTTTTTTATTATTGAAATTTACAATTGACGTTTCGCAAATTAAAGTTTTGCAAATTATCAAATCGCAACCTGACAATTTTCGAATTGGGAAATTGCGAATTACGAAATTTAACCTACTTACCAAATTTAATTTAATCCCCTGTTTATTTAACGGGTTAGGCCACTCTCGAGACCGAAAAAAAGGCTTTTTTGAGGATTTTTTTTTGGAAAAACTACAAAATAAATCGAGATTACAAAATAGGATGTTTATCATACATATCAGTGACTGTATACAATAATTTTTTAGAATCGGTTAATTTCAAAATGGCGGCTGTGCAGCATTTTTGCGGTAACGTATCCGTTTTTATTGGCCGGGAACATAACTCAGACAATTTTCAACCGATTCACTTGAAATTTTGAATTTATCTTTAAAAATACATTGTCTATGGAAGTGCGTAGCTATTTTTTTTTATATTGATTAGTTCATTTGTTACTAACAATTTTCTGACGATTTTTTAAGCAAATTTTTAACTTTTCACTTTAGAAGGGCGCCATTTGGCCAAAAATCAATATATCAAAAAAATCCTACGCAATTCCTTAGACAATGTATTTTTAAAGATATATTCAAAATTTCAAGTGAATCGGTTGAAAATCCTCTGAGTTATGTTTCTGGCCAACAAAAACGGAGACGTTATCGCAAAATGCTGCACAGTCGCCATTTTGAAATTAATCGCTTCCAAAAAATTATTGTATACAATCACTGATATGTATGATAAATATCCTATTTTGTAATCTCAATTTATTCTGTAGTTTTTCTAAAAAAAAAATCCCCAAAATGCCTATTTTTTCGGCCTGTAGAATGGCCTAAGCCCTTAAATATTCATCTATTAGTTTTTTTTTTATTATTGAAATTAACAATTAACATTTCGCAAATTAAAGTTTTGCAAATTATTAATCCTCAACCTGACAATTTTCGAATTGGCAATTTCCGAATTACGAAATTCAACCAATTTACCACATTTAATTCAATTCTCTGTTTATTTAAACATTGCTCGCGCAGTTTTTTAATTTTCTATTATTGACATTACTAATTGACATTTTGCAAATTATTAAATCGCAACCTGACAATTGTCGAATTGGTAAATTGCGAATTACGAAATTTAACCAATTTACCAAATTTAATTCAATTCTTTGTTTATTTAAATATTGCTCGGTTAGTTTTGTTTTTCGTTTTAATTCTTGTGTGTTGCAACGTATACCCTTGCGGATTTTTAAGTATGACCCTTCCCAATTTCCTGTGGGCCGGCGATCTCCCATGTTAAGCAGTATTGGCCGCGGTCTTCACTGAGATTGGTGACCGCTTAGCCGTGCAATGACTTGCTCGTCGACTACCGAGCGGGAGAGCATTTTTATCTGAGTTTTCGATGGTAATACAACGGAAAGTCGGTGAGAATAGAAACCGTCTGTATCGGCACCTGTTTTTCGCAGTTTCCCGAGAAGCAGTTATGGATGCTAGGGAAGTGGGTTTAACTTAGCATAGCGAGGGGTAGGGAATGAGAGGAGGGAACATTGGGAAAGTCGTAAAAACCCGCAAGCGTATACGTTGGAACACACAAATAAAAAAAAAAGAGGTAAGTGCATTCGGAGTTAAAAAAGAATGGTTCCATCAAAATTTTGAAACAATCCATAATTCGTGAAAGACTTAATAAGAAATCTACAATTAACATTTTTACTTGAATAAAAAATGATCCGTGAATAACCCTCGACGGTCGAGCAAGGGGGATAGCTCAAATATGAAAAGAAACTGAAATAAAATGGATACTTTAGATTTCAATGCAGATCGACTCGAGGTACGTTTAGTGAGAAAAAAAAGGGCTGAGTCTCGAAACCCTCGAGCGATTATTAATGCGCTCGTCTCGGGTTGTTTTTTCGTTCTTTTTTGTTTTTTTTTACCACGCGTCCCGAGTGTACTGGAACTTTAGCTACCTTCTTTTCGCGATAAATAATGGAGCTCTCGGTGTATAGTAACATCAGTGAAAGTGCCATGATGGAGAGAGTATTTGCGAAAACAAAAAGGTCTTTTCGTAGAAGCAGGTTGGCCGTCAAGGCCGGAGGGAGAAAAAGAAAAGAAAAAAAAAAAGAAAAAAAAAACGAACCCAATCTTATTTTCCACCTCGCTCCTGTAATCCTAGTGTATCTTCATCCCTTACACGTTATACCTTTCCCTATAGCCCGTTCAAGTCGTCTCGTTTCTCCCCTTTGTTTCTTCCTCGTATACTATATATTCCACTGTACCTGAACGAAGACGAAGAGGTTGGATTATCACGGCATAACTTCGCCGCGGTACAATTTTTTTTTTTTTCCCCCCGACAACTTTTACGTTTCGATCTTGCGTGCAGGAATTTCTTCTCTCCGTGCCTCTCTCGCTTTTTTTTCCTCTTCTCGAGTATGTATTTTCTCTCTCTCTCTCTCTCTCTCTCTCCAGCGTCACCCTCGAATCCCCGAGACCTTTTCGCTTCGGGGCTAATGGTCCAGACCGTCGGCCAATTTCTTCTGTGGTCGTCCATTCACGGAAAACACTATACGCAAAGACCATTTGGTCCATATACCCAACTACTGCGTTACGCACGTGGCAAAAATCGTAAAAGTAATAGGGGCTCGGGTTAAATAAGTAGCACGAGCCGTACGAAAGCGAAAAATCGAGATAAAAGGTCCGAAGGTGTGAAGGTTTTCTTTTATTTTCCCGAGAACAGTCTTGGTCTCATATTTATTTGTTTATTATTGTATACTTATTATCATTGTTACGACTTTAATCAGGGGAAAGAGAACGTCGAGCTTTTCGACAAATTGGGCAGGACCGCGGTTCTATAGATTCCAACTGTACACCTACCCAACTGTCACGACGAAACTGATACGAGCATACGAATATTTCGCAATTTTGTCACGACAAAACTGTTCCCGAACAAAACTCTCACCATTAAAACTGTCACCGCACAAACTGTCACCACTCAACTCTCCTGAATCTCTATTCGACACGTGCAGAAATCTTCACGAATAAAACTATCACCGTCTAAACTGTCACGGTCTCAACTAATTTTAATTTTAATAGTACTTTTTACGGTTGTAAATGGACTACCGATGACAACGATGGCGCCTCCTTGTCGACATCATAACTTCACCAAAAATGATCCAGTCTGCGAAAATAAAGAAGAATCCAGTAAAATAATGTAGTAGTGATAGTCTGACGGACGGATTTTATATTTTTATTCAAAGATAAAGCAATTACAGTATTTCAAAGTTTAGTATGCAATTAAAAATTAAAAAATTTCTGTGTAATAATTTATAAAAAATTGTCCAACTAAAAAATTAAGAAAACCTCTCGTCAGACTATAGAGAAAGTAATTGTGAAGATTTTTAAAAAAGTTAAAAAATACCAACAATTGACTGAGTTATCGCGCTGACAGTGTCTAAAAACACAGTTTCGAGAAAAATGTGTTTAAAGTTTCTGGTAGTTACATTGTAACGGAGAGGTGTTAAAAGTTTTTTTTTTTATTCTTAAAAGTATAAGGAATAAAAATCTATAGGAAAAAATTATATTTTTAAATATCAGGGGTATGTGAGTCTTTAACTGCAAACAATATGTTACCATGTTGAGGGGGGAAATAGAGTTAGGACAGCGTTTTCTCAATGATTTTCATGAATTTTTTTATAGTATAAATAATGAATATAATTTATTGAAACTTTGAAAATATTTTATACATATATTTAAGTATATACTATAAAATTTTTGAAGAATTTTCTTGAAAAACACCGGGGATATTAGCGACCCCATATTGCAGGTCACAATCAGACTCAGCATTTTGCGTACATTCTGGAAGCCGCAATTTTCATCTGAAATCAAACGCGGTTGGAATTTACTTTTATTATATGCCTCTCTTCTATATGAACCTAAATGCTATCAAAAAAATAGAAATATGAATTTTTTACAGGGGTCAAAACAAAAAACCATGATTTTTTGCCATTGTTTCCAACATTATTTGCAAAAAAAAAATTATTAGAAATAATGTCAATATTCCGATTTTAGGTTCATATAGAGCGCAATACTATGAAGAAAGTAACTGCCAATTTTCAAAACGATTGGTTGAAAAATTTTCAAACTAGCGTGTACGCAAGTTCAAAAAAATCGTTTTCAGAAAAACACGTTTGAAACACGTGGCGCGCTCGGGGCCTGAAGGAGAGCTACTCACTTTAATGGCTTATAACAATAGAACGAGTCGGAATTTTCATTTAAAATTTTGGCAACATATTTTTCAATAGTTTTACTAATAAATTATGAAATAAAAAAAAATCGATTTTTTGAACCGTCTAACTCTATTATTTTTTGTAGGAAAATAAAAATGAATCGTTCTGGATATTTAGGATGTTTTTATTAACATATTGAAGATGCAAACAAAATTTTGTTCGAAAAAATTTAATGGTTTATTATTATTATTATTATTGATCGAAGTTGGCACCTCGAAAAAAAAGCGCGTGGGTGGCCCCGGTGATTTTGGCTCTTGATGTTATCTGAAATAAAAAATTCTTGATAATTCTTAATCTATAGACATGACATTCTGGTCGGAACTACTGAAGTTAAATTTCATGGATAAATAACAAAATGGAAAAGAACGTTTTTTTCCAAAGTCCGCCATTTTGTTATTTATACATGAAATTTAACTTCAGTAGTTCCGACCAGAATTACATGTCTATAGATTAAGAATTATGAAGAATTTTTGATTTCAGATAACATCGAGAGCCAAAATCACCGGGGCCACCCACGCGCTTTTTTTTCGAGGTGCCAACTTCGATCAATAATAATAAAGATAATAAACTATTAAATTTTTTCAAACAAATTTTTTTTTGTATCTTTAATATGTAAATAAAAACATCCTAAATATCCAAAACGATTCATTTTTATTTTCCTACAAAAAAACGCCCTACAAAAAAGGCATGAAAATCGGCTTAAGTTACCAGACTACTACCTTACGGATATGACTACCATAGATCCGTAGCAAATTTCTGCATACGCTATTGTAACGTAGATTTTCCAAACGGGCTGAACTTCATCCAAATAGTTATATCACCGAGCGATTCAATAATCAAGATATCATTCGTACCTGTTGTTCAATCGTCTGCGAAAGTAGTTTCGGTCCATTAAACGTCAAGTTTCTCCACAATGTTTCCCGTCGGGTACGTGCGTAGGCCGGCTGTAATAAATACGTCGAGATTTACGTCTCTTCCATTCTCTCACAACACTTCAATGGGCCAGAGTCTAATATTATGTTTTACGCGATAGATCGTTGGAATATCGTTCAACGGTTGCAAACGCTCATGACTCGTAGGAAAGTCGACCCAAGCGTCGATACAAACCCCTTAGTTGATACCACTGGGCCGAGAGCAAACTGGCTGTAGTCTCCGGCAGCAGGGAAGCGTTATAGCTCTGCTTTCCGTGGAGCTCGTGGCTCTCCCCCCCTTCCCTCAACGGCGCATCCTGTTGAGGATATGTGTCAGGTACAGACAGGAGCCGAGCGGCCATGTTTTACTTGTGAGCGGGCACACACTGGCTTCCGTTGTTCCGCGCACCCTCGCGACCACGTCACCGTCGTGTTCTCTTCTCGTGCCTCTAGTTTCACCCGCGGACATTAATGCAGCTGGTATAAATGCCCGGATAGCGCCGGAGGAAATTTGCTGTACTCAACAATGTACCGTTTGCTAGGTTTTGCCATTGGACCCGTTCTCGTCGCTCGGAGAAATCGAGGAAGAATGGTCGGGTGTAGTTTTCTGTCACAGGGAAATTTCGAGCAAAAACATGCGCTTAGCTACAGGTGGTGGAATTAGTTTTGGACACCAAGAACGCATATTGGAGATTTACCACGGAGACGTGGCCTATACAATATGGCCGCTCATTCCCAGTCAGCCTTAATCAGCCGGCACTTGTCAACATGGGAAAACAGTAGTAAACCCTCGATTACTACGATCTTATAATCAGAATTAGTACCGTTGACGTTCGTGCGTGGAAAAATGCAGGTGAAAAAAAGATTATGTGCGAGATGCCTGTTTAAAAATGATGAAAAAACAGCGGCTTATGACGCAATGATTCCGAATCATCGGAATCGACAAAGAGACGCTCTTGCAATAACGAAGAAATCCATGCTTTTTTGTTTTGACCCCTGTAAAAAATTCTATTTTCTATTTTTTTCATAGCATTTAGGTTCATATAGAAGAGAGACATATATTGAAAGTAAATTCCAACCTTGTTTGATTTCAGATGAAAATTGCGGCTTCCAGAATGTACGCAAAATGCTGAGTCTTTTTTATTTTATCGTATATACTTAAATATATGTTTAAAATATTCTCAAAGTTTCAATAAATTTTATTCATTTATTAAAATATAAAAAAATTCATGAAAATCATTGAGAAAACGCTGTCCTAACCCTATTTCCCCCTTTATAGTAGTAGTCTGGTAACTTAAGCCGATTTTCATGTCATTTTTCGAGGGCGTTTAGTGTAGGAAAATAAAAATGAATCGTTTTGGATATTTAGGATGTTTTTATTTACATATTAAATATACAGAAAAAAAATTTTTTGAAAAAATGTAATAGTTTATTATTATTATTATTATTATTATTATTGATAGAAGTTGGCACCTCGAAACAAAAAGCGCGTGGGTGGCCCCGGTGATTTTGGCTCTTGATGTTATCTGAAATCGAAAATTCTTGATAATTCTTAATCTATAGACATGTCATTCTGTTCGGAACTACCGAAGTTAAATTTCGTGGATAAATAACAAAATGGCGGACTTTGGAAAAAAACGTCCTTTTCCATTTTGTTATTTATCCATGAAATTTAACTTCAGTAGTTCCGACCAGAATGACGTGTCTATAGATTGAGAATTATCAAGAATTTTTGATTTCAGATAACATCAAGAGCCAAAATCACCGGGGCCATCCACGCGCTTTTTTTTCGAGGTGCCAACTTCGATCAATAATAATAATAATAATAAACTATTAAATTTTTTCAAACAAATTTTTTTTTGTATCTTTAATATGTAAATAAAAACATCCTAAATATCCAAAACGATTCATTTTTATTTTCCTACAAAAAAACGCCCTCCAAAAAAAGACATGAAAATTGGCTGAAGTTACTAGACTACTACTTTAAAGGGGGAAATAGGGTTAGGACAGCCTTTTCTCAATGATTTTCATGAATTTTTTTATAATACAAAAAATGAATATAATTTTTTCAAACTTTGAGAATATATTATACATATATTTAAGTATATACTATAAAATTGGTATATACTATATACTATAAACTATATACTATTAAATTTAAGTATATACTATAAAATAAAAAAGACTCAGCATTTTGCGTACATTCTGGAAGCCGCAATTTTCATCTGAAATCAAACGAGGTTGGAATTTACTTTTATTATATGTCTCTCTTCTATATGAACCTAAATGCTATAAAAAAAATAGAAAATTGAATATTTTACAGGGGTCAAAACAAAAAATCATGATCTTTTGCCATTTTTTACAACTTTATTTGCGAAAAAAAAATTTTTTTAAATATTGATAATATTCCGATTTTAGGTTCATATAGAGCGCAATACTATGAAGAAAGTAACTGCCAATTTTCAAAACGATTGGTTGAAAACTTTTCAAACTGGCGTGTACGTAAGTTCAAAAAAAGTCGTTTTCAGAAAAACGCGTTTGAAACACGTAGCGCTCGGGGTCTGAAGGAGAGTTACTCACTTTAATGGCATATAACAATAGAACAAGTCGGAATTTTCATTTAAAATTTTGGGAACATATTTTTCAATAGTTTTACTAACAATTTATGAAATTAAAAAAAAATCGATTTTTTGAACCGTCTAACCCTATTTTCCCCCTCAAGAGAAAAAACTTGCAACCTTCAGAATTCTTTCACCCCATAGATCCGAAAAGAATTTGTTCCTCCCCCCCCCCCACCCCCTCGTGTTACAGCTCTCTCGCGTAATACACGAACAGATTTTCCTCTGGAGCATGAAGAATGTTGTACTTCTGCTCCTGCAGGATATCACCTACCATCCTTCCGGCGGTACGAAATACACACACCAGAGTTTTCCTACGTTCCACCCTTCGCCGATAGTGTCAGGCGCAACAAAGTCAGCTTCACTTGCACACAAGATCTTAAGAGTTTTCTCAACCGCGGAATCTCTCATCCTATTTCATCGCAATTCTCTTTCTCTCTCTCTCTCTCTCTCTCTCGTCTTTTGGCGCTCCTCCATGTCCCAAGTCGTCTTTTGCCCGCTTTTCTCTCCTCTATATAACCTCTTTGCCTCGATGTTCCTTGAAAGAGTTCACCACTCTCCGTGTCTCCGTGGACCCTTTTCCGTCTACGTTGAGAGCCTGGATAAACGGGATGCGAAGATGTATTTGCTTACCTGGGAGATTGATGCATTCGTAGCGCGTGGATCATCTTATTCCGGTTCTTTACGTGGATGTTGCAGTTTGAACCATTAAAACGGGGGTAGGTTTTTTCAAACTTGAAATTATATGATCAAAAAGGATTCATACGTTCCGAATGGAAGGAAAGACTTTTATTTTCCGACACCAAACCGTTGATGTGGCAATGTATGTTCGGATACGAAACTAAATCCTAATTAAACCTACGCGGACTTGTACCAACGTAATTTCATTGGGCATCACTTGATACAATCGGACAACAACTGCTGGTGGCATATAAGAATTGTTATTTCTTGGTACAATCAAAAACAACTGCACTCGTGTTTCTTCAAGAGTGTACGATAGTTACTTTACGGTTGAAGTTCCGAAAAAATCCAAAAGACGAACTTTGCCCTTATCATACCTCTCAGTAACATTCTCGTTGTTAACCACGCTAACGTCGTTTCATGCCATTTACGTGCCCACGGACTTAACCTCCCTTTCCCCATTGTCCGTTCTTTCTCGCTCTTTCTTTTCCCTCGTACCTTGTCGCCTGCCCTCATTCCAACGACGAGTATCGGAAAAGCGTGACTCCGTAACCGAGAACCTCCCGGCCATTTCTCTCGTCCCATGAAAATCTTATTAAAGTAAGTTTAATGGATTCGGTTTGCTCTTTCTACCCGTGCATCATCACAACATTGTTTTCTCACTGTTGCGCCCTCCCTCCCACAATCTATGGTGGACTTTTCCGGCTGTTTCCTTCAAAGATATACAGAAAGTTAAAAAAAAAATGTTTTCACAATTATTCCATGACGAAACTCTGATAAATAATTCATACAGAGATCTCGAAGTTGTAATGACGACAATACTTTGCCATTTAGTTTTTTTCATTACTTTGTATTCGTAATAATGGTGTGATTTTCAACGATAGACGAAACTCTGTTTTTGTCCGAGAGAACAAAGTTTCCTTCGTGTGGAAGTGAAACATATATTTTTCTTTGTTCCAACGTATACCCCTTCGGGTTTTGGTAAATACCGGGCTAAGGGGACCCACTTCCTATGACCTTTGGAATAGGCCTATTCGACGCGCTTTTGCATGAGAAACAACGAGTCCCGATCATCTTATCCTTCCCCTATGTTCTTCAGAATACACCCCTGAGTAACATACAAAAAGTTTTATACGTCGCTCATTGTTTGTTCAAAAGTGGTTAACAAAAGAAGTTTCATAAATCGAACATGAAATACTTGTACTAGTGTATGGTCAACAGTACACGTACTTCATTACTCCATTACTTCGTTACTTCATCACGTCATTACTTAATTACTTCGTTACTTCATTACTTCGTTACTTCGTTACTCCGTTACTCCGTTACTCCGTTACTCCGTTACTCCGTTACTCCGTTACTCCGTTACTCCGTTACTCCGTTACTCCGTTACTCCGTTACTCCGTTACTCCGTTACTCCGTTACTCCGTTACTCCGTTACTCCGTTACTCCGTTACTCCGTTACTCCGTTACTCCGTTACTCCGTTACTCCGTTACTTCGTTACTCCGTTACTCCGTTACTCCGTTACTCCGTTACTCCGTTACTTCGTTACTCCGTTACTCCGTTACTCCGTTACTCCGTTACTCCGTTACTTCGTTACTCCGTTATTTCGTTACTTCGTTACTTCGTTACTTCGTTACTTCGTTACTTCGTTACTTCGTTACTTCGTTACTTCGTTACTTCGTTACTTCGTTATTCGTTACTTCGTTACATCCTTACTCCGTTACATCCTTACTCCATTACTCCATTACTTCATCACTTCATTACTTCGTTCGTTCGTATATAACTTTTTGTATGTTGCTCACAATCAGGGGGGTATTCTTAACACCATATGTGAAGAGCAAGATGATTGGGACTGACATACAAGGAAAATAGCTATATGAATTATTAACTTTATTTGTCAATACCTTTTTAACAAATAACGACCCCCAATTTTGTCATATGAAAAAAATGTTTCTCGTCCAAAAACGCGTCGAATGGGCCTATTCCGAAGATCATCGGAACCGGTTCCCCGTAACCCGAAATTTACTCAGGTTTTTACGTATGACCCTTCTCAATTTTATTTTTTTCCATTTTTTTCCCCCATTTCGATTGCCCCCGCAGACGTCTTAGCTACGCTGCATCGCATTTGCTATGAATGCGGCGAAACTACGGAAAACCTGTGTCGATATAGATGGCTTTTTAAACATTCAATTGTCTAAAAAAATATAGTAAAATGAATCCGGCTTCTACCCGATTATTGATATCTTATTTACGGCCAGGGATAGCCACTTTTCATCCTCGTGAAACAATGTAGCTTTTTCCGTAAAAAAAAAGGCGAAATAAAAACGAAAGGTATCCTGCAAGATGGAGTGACGTCAGACTAGGCGGATTATACGGAGTTTTCACTTTAACAACGAGGTTGCAGCTGAGAAAATAATCTCTGCCACCGTCTTTCTCTCGTTCTTCTTAACTCGGATAATCTTGTTAGCATATACCTTGTAGATTCGCAACCTCAAAGTGTCTCTCCCTCGTTATAACAGTGCATTTGTCGTTCAGAAAACAACCAATCTTCGTGGATTCAATTTATCTTTCGATCATTTGTACTGACTACTTTGTGAGAGCGTGTTATCATATTTTTCCTGGACAATATTCAAGATCCACCGTCAAAGCTTTTTCAACCGCGATACCACTATTTTAAATATATTTAGTTTTCAGTATTCACAGACATGTTAGGGACATTTTGAATTTGGTTAGCGGCAAACGAAAAAGGGAAAAAACATTGTTAAAAATCGACACTTTACCATGGACACTTGTGACAGAAACCATGCTCAGAAGCAGCCCTTTTTATCCCGAAGAATTGGCATATAAGAAATGATATTATTTATCAATAGTCAATCAATTCTTGAAGTGAAATCAATTAATTTTAACAAAAATATCAATAGTCAAAATTTGCAGTGCAGAATTCATATACGTACGCTGCGAAGCGCTTCCGTTTTCACGTATCTTCGCTTTCGTTCTTCCAGCCACTATTAAGATAGTGACCAAATTTTTATTTACATTTTTTATAACATCTACATTTTTGTAACAGAGAATTTTTTTGAGATAAAAAATCTTTCGCGAGGATGCTTAGATATACGAGATGAAAGTTGAGTGGTTTAAGTGGGGAAATAGGGTTAGACGGTTCAAAAATTCGATTTTTTTTTATTTTATAAATTGTTAGTAAAACTATTGAAAAAAATGTTCTCAAAATTTTAAATGAAAATTCCGACTCGTTCTATTGTTATAAGCCATTGAGGGCGGAAATAGGGTTAGGACAGCGTTTTCTCAATGATTTTCATGAATTTTTTTATAGTATAAAAAATGAATATAATTTATTGAAACTTTGAGAATGTTTTATACATATATTTAAGTATATACTATAAAATTTTCGAAGAATTTTCTTGAAAAACACCGCAGATATTAGCGACCCCATATTGCAGGTCACAGACTCAGCATTATGCTATTTTTTCAAACGCGTTTTTCTGAAAACGACTTTTTTTGAACTCGCGTACACGCTAGTTTGAAAAGTTGTCAACCAATCGGTTTGAAAATTGGCAGTTACTTTCTTCATAGTATTGCGCTCTATATGAACCTAAAATCGGAATATTATCATTATTTAAAATAATTTTTTTTTGCAAATAAAGTTGTAAAAAATGGCAAAAAATTATGTTTTTTTGTTTTGACCCCTGTAAAAAATTCAATTTTCTATTTTTTTGATAGCATTTAGGTTCATATAGAAGAGAGACATATAATAAAAGTAAATTCCAACCTCGTTTGATTTCAGATGGAAATTGCGGCTTCCAGAATGTACGCAAAATGCTGAGTCTGATTGTGACCTGCAATATGGGGTCGCTAATATCTTCGGTGTTTTTCAAGGAAATCCTTCAAAAATTTTATAGCATATACTTAAATATATGTATAAAATATTCTCAAAGTTTCAATAAATTATATTCATTTTTAATACTATAACAAAATTCATGAAAATCATTGAGAAAACGCTGTCCTAACCCTATGTCCTCCCTTAACACGCGACACATACGGCATTGAGGGGAGAGTGCCGTTCATATTTGAAAAAAGAATATTTCCCGAATTATTTTTGGGAAAATAAACTTTTCTATGGTGGCATCGTGCGCGATATTACCAAAATTACGCGGTTTGTAATCGCAAGGAACACGATTTTTTCCAAACCATCGAAAAGAAAAAAGAGTGTTCATTAATTTTCCCTTTAATATCCCATCGTGAAGGAACGCAAAGACCGAGGATATAACGGAATCGTTTTCTCAGATATAATCCCAGAGGCTTACGGCGTCGTTTGAAACGTTTTCCTTGGGCGTACGACATATATAGCGACCCACCGGTTTTGTAGCGGACCACTTGCGCTTCCTCTCGGCTGATCCGGGATCATACGATCGGCCTGGTAGTTTTTACCGTCTTGCGTATAACATAGCGCGCATCCAGCCCTCGCAAACACGAAGCTTCTCTGGCAATACGAAGATGGCGAGCGTTAGGAGAGAGGTGGGGTGGAGTATCCCTCTCTAGTACTTTGCTCTTCTCCCGGGGGTCATGTATCATCCGCGAAGTATTACCGGAAGAACGACGACGACGACGACGACAAAGACGACGAGTTCTCCGAGTCGTTTCGAGTAAACGTTCCACTGTTGCAACTGTTACGATACTATATACGTTGGAGCCTCTGGCGATTTGTAAATCTCTTGAAAGGCCACTGGGTGACACATAGATACCTCTCTCTCTTTCCGTCCCTCTCCCGCTTTTCGCCGATTTTTTCGACATCTTTTGCTTCCTCATCGAGTAATACACTCTGATTTTGTGATGTTGCTATTTTGTTCCTTGCAAATTTTTTCTTTCGACAATTACGCTTGGAAGAATGTTCGATTGTGCGCATATGTAACGAGCGTACCCAAAATGGATCTTTTATAATTCGATACAGCTATCGGATAACTGGTCTTAAGGGAGGAAATAGGGTTAGACGGTTCGAAAAATCGATTTTTTTTAAATTCATGAATTGTTAGTGAAACTATTGATAAATATGTTCCCAAAATTTTAAATGAAAATTCCGACTCGTTCTATTGTTATAAGCCATTGAGGGAGGAAGTAGGGTTAGGACAGCGTTTTCTCAATGATTTTCATGAATTTTTTTATAGTATAAAAAATGAATATAATTTATTGAAACTTTGAGAATATTTTATACATATATTTAAGTATATACTAGAAAATTTTTGAAGAATTTCCTTGAAAAACACCGACGATATTAGCGATCCCATATTGCAGGTCACAATCAAACTCAGCATTTCGCTATTTTTTCAAACGCGTTTTTCTGAAAACGACTTTTTTTGAACTTGCGTACACGCTAGTTCGAAAAGTTTTCAACCAATCGTTTTGAAAATTGGCAGTTACTTTCTTCATAGTATTGCGCTCTATATGAACCTAAAATCGGAATATTATCATTATTTAAAATATTTTTTTTTTCCAAATAGAGTTGTAAAAAATGGCAAAATATCATGCTTTTGTGTTTTGACCCCTGTAAAAAATTCAATTTTCTATTTTTTTGATAGCATTTAGTTTCATATAGAAGAGAAACATATAATAAAAGTAGATTCCCACCTCGTTTGATTTCAGATGAAAATTGCGGCTTCCAGAATGTACGCAAAATGCTGAGTCTGATTGTGACCTGCAATATGAGGTCGCTAATATCCCCGGTGTTTTTCAAGAAAATTCTTCAAAAATTGTATAGTATTTACTTAAATATATGTATAAAATATTCTCAAAGTTTCAGTAAATTATATTCATTTTTTATACTATAAAAAAATTCATGGAAATCATTGAGAAAACGCTGTCCTAACCCTATTTCCTCCTTTAACTCTTCTAATTGCTGCAAACGCGTATTTCTGAAAACGACTTTTTTTGAACTTGCGTACACGCTAGTTCGAAAAGTTTTCAACCAATCGTTTTGAAAATTGGCAGTTACTTTCTTCATAGTATTGCGCTCTATATGAACCTAAAATCGGAATATTATCATTATAAAAAATTTTTTTTTTTTCCAAATAGAGTTGTAAAAAATGGCAAAATATCATGCTTTTGTGTTTTGACCCCTGTGAAAAATTCAATTTTCTATTTTTTTGATAACATTTAGGTTCATATAGAAGAGAGACATATAATAAAAGTAAATTCCAATCTCGTTTGATTTCAGATGAAAGTTGCGGCTTCCAGAATGTACGCAAAATGCTGAGTCTGATTGTGACCTGCAATATGGGGTCGCTAATATCGCCGGTGTTTTTCAAGAAAATTCTTCAAAAATTTTATAGTATTTACTTAAATATATGTATAAAATATTCTCAAAGTTTCAGTAAATTATATTCATTTTTTATACTATAAAAAAATTCATGAAAATCATTGAGAAAACGCTGTCCTAACCCTATTTCCCCCTTTTAAGGCTTGTGGGGTGACCCCCAAAACTGCTGTCAAGATGTCTCTACGAGACATCTTTAAAGACACTCGCGGCTGTCGCCTGTCGACGTGTTTCGTTCTTCGTGACCACAGTAACAGTTTACGCTGACATAAATGGCGCATTGACGAAAATCCATAAAACGCCTCGGGTTTTATTAACTTTTGCTTCCTTGCAGACGAACCTTCGGTTTCTTGAGAAAATAATCGAGTTTCTAATGTCGGTATGGTTAAAATGTGCCAAACCATCCGAAAATCACATGTAGAAAAAATGTGCAGAAAAATGTGTGCTTCCAAACGAGAAATACTCGTTAATTGTGTTGAATTACAAAAACAAACGAAACACCAAAAAAAAAAATTCACTTTGTAATAATTAGAAATTTACTTTCTCACAATATTTTCTCTTATTTACAGCTGTTCGTCCGCAAGGATGTCACGCTGTCGAGAGAATACGATCAAGAGATGGGAGTAAGTCGACATACGAATTTTTCATAGACGAAGCAATATGGAAATTTTCAAGTTTAAGTGTTTTTGTCCCTTTTTTTTTAATATTCTATTTGCACTATATCGCTATACAGTTATTCGCGTTGCGTTGCATACGCGACGTACAAAGTTTGTTCATCCGTAAAGTTGCCGCTCACGAGAAAATGTGTTTTCCCTTATCTTTCCTCCCCGAGGGAGACGAAAGACTACCCCGTGAGTTTTGCCTCCGTCGTGGGATAAGATACAAAATTTTCGCTTCCATGATTTTCACGAAATGGCTTCTGTATATTGTTCGCAGCTCACGAACTCGACATCGGCGAGAAAAATTCTTTTCGTTTTGTTTTTTTTTTAGTTAAAGACACGGCGATGAAAAATAAATAAATTATCGTGGACTCGTATTTTTAATCGATCGTGGATTGTTCGAAACGAACGTTCTTTTAGGTTACCCTTTTCGTCACATCGTTGAATTGGTTTACGTTTTGTTATTACATAATTCACTAGCAATTTCACATTGACAGAATAAACTGCGATAATTGCATACGGGCGGAGTGCATCATTGACATAAGGATACGGTGAATCTATATGACGCGGCATGTTTAAGGAGGGAAATAGGATTAGGACAGCGTTTTCTCAATGATTTTCATGAATTTTTTTATAGTATAAAAAATGAATATAATTTATTGAGACTTTGAGAATATTTTGTACATATATTTAAGTATGCACTATAAAATGTTTGAAGAATTTCCTTGAAAAACACCGAAGATATTAGCGACCCCATATTGCAGGTCACAATCAGACTCAGCATTTTGCGTACATTCTGGAAGCCGCAATTTTCATCTGAAATCAAACGAGGTTGGAATTTCCTTTTATTATATGTCTCTCTTCTATATGAACCTAAATGCTATGAAAAAAATAGAAAATTGAATTTTTTACAGGGGTCAAAACAAAAATGCATGATTTTTTGCCACTTTTTTCAACATTATTTGCAAAAAAAAAATTATTTTAGGTTCATATAGAGCGCAATACTATGAAGAAAGTAACTGCCAATTTTCAAAACGATTAGTTGAAAACTTTTTAAATTAGCGTGTGCGCAAGTTCAAAAAAAGTCGTTTTCAGAAAAACGCGTTTGAAAAAATAGCAAAATGCTGAGTCTGATTGTGACCTGCCATATGGGGTCGCTAATATCGTCGGTGTTTTTCAAGGAAATTCTTCAAAAATTTTATAGTATATACTTAAATATATGTATAAAATATTCTCAAAGTTTTAATAAATTATATTCATTTTTTATACTATAAAAAAATTCATGAAAATCATTGAGAAAACGCTGTCCTAATCCTATTTCCCTCAATGGCTTATAACAATAGAACGAGTCGGAATTTTCATTTAAAATTTTGGGAACATATTTTTCATTAGTTTTACTAACAATTTATGAAATAAAAAAAAAATCGATTTTTTGAACCGTCTAACCCTATTTCCCCCCTTAACCTCAAAATCAGAAAAAATATTGCTCGCCACTCTACGGCTAAATAAATGAATCCGAACAATAAACTTATAACATCTATCTATCCCATGACATAATTTTATATTTATGAATTGTTCATTTTTCAGTAATTCTGCAATTTCGGTCGCACGTCTCGTTGCTTAGATGACACGATTAAAATGGTTTTTGATCTTTCGCGTGGGCTGAAAATCTCATCCCCCTCAGACCGAATATCGTCCATGTTCTCCCGATTTTTATTTATTATATTGTTGCTGTAATAGAGCAGCAAATTTTGAATTACGATTAAAACGTGAACGTGAACTGGGAGAGAACAGTTTGACATTTGGCCGTAGAGATATCAGGTTGATAAATGGTAATTCTCAATAATGGCTTCAGAATTTTTATGTATCTCGATATAAATGTCTCACACTGTGAGTTCGATATCCATGGCTTTTTTTAAGAAAAGAACAGAATCAAAAGAAGTTGTATTATCATTTATTTTTTTCCTTTCACACCTATCTTACTACTATAATAAAGCTGGAGATTTCTTAGTTTGTTTGTCTGTTTATTCGAACGCGCTAATCTCCGGAAATACTAATCCGATTTGAAAAATTCTTGTTGCATTCCATAGCCCGTTTATTCGGAAAGCCTCTAGGCTACATAACTTTGTGCGATGACCCCAATCTAACTATCTTACTACTATAGTACTATATCTAAACTGTACAATAATGAAGCAGGATAGTTTGTTTGTTTGAACGTGCTAATCTCAGGAAATACTAATCCGATTTGAAAAATTCTTTTTGTATTAGATAGCCCGTTTATTCGGAAAGGCTTTAACGCTATATAATTTCATGCCGTGGTCCTGAGGAACGGTGGTGGCGCGTTGAAACGGGGACGGAAATTTAACGCGGGTCGAACCACGGGGCACAGCTAGTTATTGATATTCATCATGGTGGACATTGACTGAAAAAAGAAGTGAAGGTTGTAACTGACACATTCTTTCCTCATGAGGCCATCATCTTCGAAGCCTACTCTATGAGTATCCGAATTATCCGAATTGACTCCTCTCAGCAACAATTAAAACAAGTATAGCCCGGTATTATTTTTTGGACAATTCTTAGTACTTAGGGAGAAAAAAAAAATTCTCCTCGCTCACAAAGCAGTTTATATCCCTCGGGTGTTCACCCGCTCGCAAATACGAGGTGTGTAAATTAAGTAATGAGACTGGCAACGTAGCGTTCGATCTGGCAACACTTGAGGCGCCGGGCTTGGAGGGGTGGCAGGTGAACATGTGACACGCCTTCAGTACGGGTTTGAACTCGCTCGAGTCATTTGGTTGTCCGTAGCGATTTTTTTTGTCAAACAGTTTTTTCTATTGTGTTCTAAAAATGAGTGACATCAATTTCGAGCTACGGTGTGCTATCAGGTTTTGCTTCAGACTTGGGGACAGTGCAACGGAAACTCTTGCTAAACTTCAGCAGGCCTACGGAGACAGTGTTTTGTCAAGAGCCCAGGTTTTACGGTGGTTTAAGGTATTTTCAGAAGGAAGAGAGTCGATTGAAGATGAACCACGAAGCGGAAGGCCTTCATCTTCGAGAACCGATGAAAATGTCGACAGAATCCGGGATCTTGTGCGTTTAGATCATCGGTTGACGGTCAGAATGATCTGGGAAGAGTTGAAGTTGACTCACACCACCGTTCATCAGATTTTGACCAATGAATTGGGGATGAGAAAAATCCACGCAAAAATGTTTCCAAAAAACCTTTCGCAAGAGCAAAAGGACATCAGGAGGGAAAGGTGCCTTGACTTTTTGGATTTGATTGAAAATGACCCCCATTTTCTGGAACGTGTCATTACTGGTGACGAGTCTTGGGTGTTTGAGTACGACCCAGAAACCAAGCGCCAGAGCATGGAGTGGCACACTTCAACCTCTCCAAGGCCCAAAAAAGCAAGAACGAGCAAGTCGAAGATCAAATGCATGCTGATTTGTTTTTCCGATACCCACGGAATCGTCCACAAAGAGTTTGTACCACAAGGTCAAACGGTCAATCAACACTTTTACCGGGAGGTTCTTGAAAAACTTCGAAAAAGGGTCATTCGTGTGAGACCAAACATCAAGAACAACTGGATGTTGCATCACGATAATGCTCCTTGTCACACAGCAACAAACGAGTTTTTGGCCAGTAAAAACATTCCTGTGGCTCCTCAGCCTCCTTATTCGCCAGACTTGACGCGGTAGTCTGGTCTAGAGCGAGATTTTCGACGTCATTTCTAATGTGCAATAATTTTTAAACCGCTAAAGTTGTCTTGATGAAAATTTACACGTGCATTTATTGATCCTTGGAGAATACTTGTACATAAAAACAAAAAAATTATTTTAAATATTTTCATGTAGTTTTTAGCCTTGTTGCAACATGGTGCGCCGAAAGCCGCCTCAATCGGCGCCCACTCTGGACGATGTTGTATGCATCTGAAAAAAAAAAAATATATATATTCTCAATCTGTATGAGTATTCCGAGCACTGGTAGCAGAATTGGTACTTAAAAAAAAAATTTGACAAAATGGCAGCCTGTTGAACTTTCATTAATGATATTTCATACATTTTCGGGTATTCGACGAGTTACAAAATGTCGGCAAAATTATTGTTCGACTCAATTCTGCTACCAGTCCTCGGAAACAGGCTACCTAAGGTACGTGCAAAATTTGAGCTCGATCGGTCCATTAGTTATCGAGATATCGTGGGCGCCGATTTGAAAAACATAGTTCTGAGATAAACGCGTTTTTGAAATATCAATAAACGGTTTTCAGGAGCGTATGAAGAAAGGTCTAAGGAATAAGAAAATGAAAAAAAAAAAAAAAATCGATTTTTTCAAATTTCTAGACCAGACTACCATACCGCCTTGAGTCCTTGTGACTTTTTAAAGTGAAACTTCTTAATCGAGTATAGTCGTTTGACGCGTTATGCGTGACCGCTCACACGCGTGACATTCAATGCTAGCGTGTACTATCCAATAAGGAAAGCGAGTTGGTTGACGCATGCGTAGAGGTGATAGAAAGATACATACGGGGGGAATAAGGATAGAGAGTCGGTGTGAGAGAGAGGGAGAGAGAGAAACCAGACGGAATATCATAGCGTCCGACGGAAAACCGAAATAGTCCATGGAAGTCGCGCCTTTCCGCTGGAATCTTCCTTGTAATTGGCTATTTCAGTTTTGCGTCGGACGCTATGATATTGCGTCCGACTCTAAATCGAAATAACCTATGAGAGTTGCGTCTTTCCCCTGAAGAGGCGACTCTCATTAGATTTCAGGGTAACGAAAAAAGAAATTCAGGCGTTACCATGTATCATAATCAAGGAGACAAGTGTCATATTGTTACGCCTCATCTGGATATAAAGGCTCCTTACATGAGTGACGCAGAAATAACGATTTCAACATCAGCAAGAATTGGTGACTTGTGTGCTGTACAATGCCAAATCAGGAATCCCGAACATTTAACACAAAAACTGATTTTAATAGCAGTCTACGTATCACCCAATTCTGCAATCCGTGACATCAAACTGTTCCTCGGTAAATCTTTATTGCCACTGTCGATTGCAGGTTCCCAAGCACTCGCAGAACTTATTGGAGAACCTGTAGATTACGCAGAACAACCAGTAATTCTTGCTGGAGATTTCAACGTCAATTTTTCCAACCCAGAGTCTCAAGCATTACTAGACTTTCTAAATGACAAATTTGCATTTAAAATGATTAACGGTAGAAATGATCCAACGACAAAAGGTGGCACAACAATCGACGCGGTTTTTGCGAGAAATTTGCACAATACAGTGCCGAAACATTTTATTTCATACTTCAGCTATCATAATCCAATTGTTAATGTTGTACATTTAAATACACCGCTGACGGATAACTCAGTTGGAAATACGTGAAATTTTTTCAGCAAACAAAATTCTCAATAAAAAATATCAATTAATTACCATTTGTTGACTCAGTGATTTAATGTGTTTTTTAATCTCTCTCCTGCTCACTATCCTCTTCAACATCTTACCCCGTTCCTCTACGAATACATACAAGAAGTTTCACTTCAATCGTGCGTCACGACACACTAGATTTTTTTCTCTTCCCGAGATTGAAAAATCACCTCAAGGGAATTCATTTTGGGACACTCGAGAATATTCAAACACCTGTAACCGACCAGCTGAAGGCAATTCCAATATCGGATTTCCAGCACTGCAATGAGGATTGGAAGAACCGTCTCCAGCGCTGTGTGGCTTCGGAAGGAAGTTATTTTGAGGATGACAATATAAAATTGTAATTCGATTTGAATAAAAAAAATATAAAAAATCAGTCTCATTACTTAATTTACACACCTCGTACACCAAAGAAAATATAAAAAGTGGATATTTACGCGAGAATCAATTGGCATAGGTGATCTAAAGTTTTCGAAGGAAAATAAGGGGTAAAGAAAAACATTATCATAATGCGTATCAACACTATGTGCGCAGCTGTGTACGAAGATTTTTATAAAAATCCATACCATCAGCTTTTTAACGTTCGCGGACGTCGGCTTCCCTTCCTCCAAATCTGGGGTGCATCACGCAGAGAATCGTTGTTATTTTATGCACGCAACCTACCCTCAGCCACTCGCCTTCTTCCCCTTGCCGCTGTGGCGGGCATCGATGAAAAATTTCGCGCATCGGTGGAGAACGTAAATATTGTATCTTGCCCGAGTATATGGTAGGTCTAAAGGCAAAAGGGCGTATATACCGTATGCATAATCATAGAACACACGGTTTACATACGCGACATATCGTCACACAGTTCCGCTTCATTGGAATACCGGAATATTCCGAGAAAATGTTTTCATTGGTACGGCCGTTACCGAGAGCGTCGTATCAAAGAAAAATAATAGTAATTCCGTGTTAAAACATATTTTAATTGCTGCCAAGGCGATGCTTTATTTTATGTTTTCTTATCGCGTGGCTAAACGACACCGGACGCTTATACAGAGCGTAGACGCCCTTTGGTCCTTAGAGATACGATATTTAACTCATAATTGGTGATTTTCTTTTCCTGTTTCCACTTCAATTGCAAATTTTAATTAGCGGCTCATTGAATGTTCGATATTTTCAAAATGGTTGCTTCGCACAATCAACGCGGAATGTATGTCGAACAAAAACTTTTGCCTCCTGGTTATTCAATCGTTTTGAATCGACTGCTTGATAGTACGAAAGCGAATAGACTTTCCGGAAGTGGTTTAATCAATTTACGACGAGCGGCACATTAATTGATCGTACCAAATTGTATGCAATGAATCTTCAACTAACTAGGGTAATCGATTGTAATTGAATAGTTAGCAGAAGCTTCAGAGTTTCTTTGATACTTACGAGGGGGGACCCAAAAAAAAAACGGGAATTGCGCTGCGGCGGGGAGGGAGAGTGGGGGAACCCATTGCTCGACCGGTTGTCCGTTGGGGACACGTCTCCTGAGTTAGTATGCGAAGTTCTGTCGCCGTGAGTGCATCGGTTCGCCAGTGGGAATTTTTGTAATGAAACAACTTTTTCCATTTCGGCGAAAACGTTCCTGTTGGGGAAATCGGCCGCGGAAACTACCGTAATGCTTGGGACTGCTTATGGAGATGCTACCCTAAGCAAAACCAGAGTCTACGAGTGGTTTTCACAATTTAAAAATGGAGAAATGTCAATTGAAGACCAACCCCGTTCAGGACACCCCTCAACGTCAAGAAGTGACGAAAACGTCGACGAAATCAATGCTCTCATTCGTGAAGACCGTCGCCGAACCATCGATCAACTCTGTGAGATGTCTGGGATATCATGGTGTTCAATTCAGAGGATTTTATCCAAAGATTTGCACATGAGCAGAGTTGCAGCCAAATTTGTCCCTCGCCTTCTCACAGACGAGCAAAGAGAGCGTCGAGTTCAGGCATGCTTTGAACTTCAAAATCAGCTCGAAGACGACCCTGAACTTTTTTCCAAGGTGATTACCGGTGATGAATCGTGGTGCTATGGATACGACCCCGAAACAAAGTAGCAATCAAGCCAGTGGAAGACACCTCGCTCTCCTCGTCCGGAAAAAGCTCGCCAAGTGAAGTCAAACATCAAGACAATGCTCATTTGTTTCCTCGATTGCAGAGGTGTTGTGCACGCGGAATTCGTTCCCCCGGGTCAAACTGTCAACCAGAAGTTCTACTTGGCGGTTTTGAAAAGATTGAGGGAGAGTATCCCGGAGAAAAGGGCAGATCTTTGGCGCACAAGTGACTGGTTCCTCCATCATGACAACGTAAAGCAGTTTTTGACCAAAAACTGCATGACACCAATTGTCCACCCCCGCCCTACTCACCGGATCTAGCCCCCTGTGATTTTTTTTTGTTCCCCAGACTCAAAAGGGACATGAGAGAAAAGCGTTTTGCCACTGTGGAGGAGGTAAAACAAAAATCGCTGGACGGCCTAAAGAACATCCCGATAAGTGAATTTAAAAAATGTTTTGAACATTGGAAGGATCGTTTGCAGAGGTGCGTTATGGTCAAAGGAGAATACTTTGAAGGTGATCAAAATTTGGTGTAAAAATATTTAAAAATAAAGAAACTATGACGAAATTCCCGTTTTTTTTTATTAATTAAGTAATGAGACTGATTTTTTTCATTTTTTTATTCAAATAGAATTACAATTTTATATTGTCACCCTCAAAATAACTTTCCTCTGAAGCCACACAGCACTGGAGACGGTTCTTCCATTTCTCATAGCAGTGCTGGAACTCCGATACTGGAATAGCCTTCGGCTGGTCGGTTACAGCCGTTTGAATGCTTTCGAGTTTCCCAAAATGAGTTCCCAGGTGATTTTTCAATCGCGGGAAGAGAAAAAAGCCACAGGAATGTTTTGACTGGTCAAAAACTCGTTTATTGAAATTGCTGTGTGACAAGGAGCATTATCGTGATGCAACACCCAGTTGTTCTTGATGTTTGGGTCTCACACGAAAGACCGTTTGACCTTGAGGTACAAACTCTTTGTGGACGATTGCGTGGGTATCGAAAAAACAAATCAGCATGCATTTGATCTTCGACTTGCTCATTCTTGCTTTTTTGGGCCTTCGAGAGGCTGAAATGTGCCACCCCAAGGTCAGGCGCTTGGTTTCTGGGTCGTACTCAAATACCCAAGACTCGTCACCAGTAATGACACGTTCCAGAAAATGGGGGTCATTTTTAATCGAATTCAAAAAGTCAAGGCACCTTTCCTTCTTGATATCCTTTTGCTCTTGCGAAAGGTTTTTTGGAAACATTTTTGCGCAGATTTTTCTCATCCCCAATTCATTGGTCAAAATCTGATGAACGGTGGTGTGAGTCAAATTCAACTCTTCCCCGATCATTCTGGCTGTCAATCCACGATCTGAACGCACAAGATCCCGGATTCTGTCGACATTTTCATCGGTTCTCGAAGATGAAGGCCTTCCGCTTCGTGGTTCATCTTCAATCGACTCTCTTCTCGACTCTCTCTTTATGCCTGCTGAAGTTTAGCAAGAGTTTCCGTTGCACTGTGCCCAAGTCTGAAGCAAAACCTGACAGGACACCGTTGCTCGAAATTGATGTCACTCATTTTTAGAACACAATAGAAAAAACTGTTGAACAAAAAAAATCGCTACGGACAACCAAATGACTCGAGCGAGTTCAAACCCGTACTGAGGGCGTATCGCATGTTCACCTGCCGCCCCTCCAAGCCCAGCGCCTGAAGTGTTGCCAGATCGAACGCTACGTTGCCAGTCTCATTACTTAATTTACACACCTCGTACGTAACTGCAAGGATTCTGTGAGAAATGATAGTTCAAAGACTTTACGACTTAGTCGGTAGTTTCGTATAATCTTCCGGCCAATAATTTTCCCATTCTTACTCTCCCGGTCGCTAACTAAAGATTACCGTGCCAACGAGTGACGTTTTAATCGTAATTAAATATGTACCGCTTCGTTGGACCAACAATATAATAAATAATAATCGGGAGAACATGCATAATTGTTGATAAATGAATAATTTATAAATATAACGGTACGTCGTGTGTTATTTATTATCATATGAATCCACATTGAGAAATATGGACCAGGGCGACATGTTGGGAAGCAGCGATGAGTGTTAATCTTAGGCTGCACGTGACGGATCGATGATGGAGTCGAGCACCACTGCGACGAATTCTACAAATTCTTTTGACGTTCTTATTCCATGTCCATGCATCATCGTGTGTCTTTGCCGAGGTATAGACGTACCATAGAGTACCTTCTGATATTATGCTGTTGTAGTGTACGACATGCGAGTCTGCACGTTGATATTTTACTCCCGTTATTCATAGCTTCTGCGGGGCTTCTTATTCCGTATTGCTTGCACGTACTTACACGCGCTCTGCGTGCTCTCGAGTTTTCAAAGAATAGCCCGCGACTCAGTCGCCATTGGCGTCAGCAGCATCGCGTTTTTTTTCCCTGACTCTTCAGGGTAGTGCCGTCTTTCGTCGATGCATCGTATATTCATTTCAATTTCAATTAATCCATTCATTAGCTTTCAATCATTTCTATTCGTTTATATAATTCGTAAGAAATTCAATTAACGTCGGACATTTTAGAAATTACGCGATAATAACACTTGGAACGAGTATATCGTTTGATTGGATCGTAGGTAATCGCGCGAAATTGCACGGTATCTTTAAATATAATTCAAGAAGCTTAGAACATTTCATTCTAACTTTGACTGCCCGCCAGCCTCTGATTCGTGAAGCAGACGACTGAGAGAGGGTGCACCTTGTTGGGCATCGTCTAACAGTAGAATCATAGAACATCTCGAGACTTCTGGACCACGATATATATATATATATATATATATATATATATATATATTTATATATAAGGCATGGAGAAAGATAGTGCTTACGGTGAGTTTCGATAATTCGATCAGCGTAACGGAGTCGAGCTCGCTATGGGGGATGTGGATCGATGGCCACTGAGAGTTCACATCGTAACTACCGGTGGTGCCTCTCAGGCTTCTGGGGCTCTTCCTCGAACTCGGATTCTTGTACGTTGTCCAATTGAACGCGACGCGACCCGACATCCGACATCCGTAAATCTCGATTTCACCTTGCACTACAGCATATCACGTATTATATATAAGGGATGTTCTACATAAACTCGGACTATTTTTTACCGAAACAATTTTTCGGAAGCCATTCAATTCGTGATCTTTTACAACGACTTTACAAACGTAATTATTGAGTCTGTTTGATTTTATTTTATCGTTTCAAAGCACCGTTCACAAATTGAACGGATTTATTGGCTAAGAGATCGTACCATTTTATGTTGGACGTCCTCCATATACATGCCAATCGCATATACCCAGAAGAGACAAGATTGTCGGAGTCGTGGGATCTTATATACTATGTACGTTGCGAACGCGAATTTTGTGAACGTCGTTGGAAACTCATCCGAGTCCTCGTTCTACTTGCTTCGTTCGATGCTTCATTATCTACTAGCAGAGCTTCCAATTGACATTGATCTCTCTATATTATATAAATATATCGCCGCCGCCGCCGCCGTGTACAAGAGTTGAGGGAGCGAGCGGGATCGAGTAGGCTGGGTGAGGGGATCGAGCGGGGCGGGGGCGGGGCGAAGCGCGCAGGGGGGCAAAGCCCCCCTAGTATATATATATAAATATTCATATATATATACTAGGGGGCTCTGCCCCCTGCCCCCCCCCCCCCCCCCCCCTCGGGCCGTTCCATTCGGCGTAGCCCCCCCACGGGCCATTCCATTCGGCCTAGCCCCTCCCCCCCCTCGGACCATTCCATTCGGTGTACCCGCCGCGCCCCTCGGGCCATTCCATTCGGCGTACCCCCCCTCGGGCCATCCCATTCGGCGTACCACCCCGGGCCATTCCAGTCGGCGTACCCCCCCGGGCCATTCCAGTCGGCATACCCCCCCCACAGGCCATTCGCCTAACCCGGGGCGGTGGGGTATGGTGAAGGGAATGACCGCCTCAACTCTTGTACACGGCGGCGGCGGCGGCGAAATATTTATATAATATAGAGATATCGCCGCCGCCGCCGCCGTGTACAACAGTTGAGGAGAGCGAGCGGGATCGAGTAAAATGAGTGAGGGCATCGAGTGGTTGCCAGGGTAGTTGGGGGGGTTGGCCCGCCGGGGGGCAGAGCCCCACTAGTAAATATATATGTATTTTAAGGGCTCACATACCCCTGCGCGCGCTGAAAACCGAGTACATTTAAAAAAAATTTATAAAGGTTATATGGTGAAAAAAAAATTAAATAGTTGATTTCACATTTTTTTATTAACTTTTCAACTACAAGAAAAAAAATAAAAAAAATAAAAAAAATATTAGCATTATTTTTTACGGGTATAAATGGACTACTGATGAAAAAGCATGGCGCCTCCTTGTCGACATCATAACTTCGCCAAAAATTATCCAATCTGCAAGAATAAAAAAGGGTTTAGTAAAATAATGTAGTAGCAATAGTCTGACGGAGGGATTTTTTTTAATAAAGTAATTACATTATTTCACATACATATTTCATTATTCATTTCCATATTTCATTATTCATTTTCATATTTCATTATTTTGCATACTAAAGTTTTAGTATGCAATTTAAAAAAACAAAATTAGTGTTTAATAATTTATAGAAAATTGTCCAAGCAAAAAATTAAAAAAACATCTCGTCAGACTATAGAGAAAGTAGTTATCAAGATTTAAAAAAAAAACGTTAAAGAATATAAAAAATTGACTGATTTGCCGTGCTGATACTGTCTAAAAACATAGTTTCGAGAAAAATGCGTTTAAATAATGTTAATATTGAAAACAAAATTTTTCAATTTTTTTTCTTATAGCTGAAAAGTTAATAAAAAATGGGAAATCAACAATTAAATTTTTTTTTTCATCATACAACCGTCATTATAATTAAATACATTGCGTATCTGTCGGAAAAAAAAATGTATATATAAGTCGATAAACTCGAAGCAACGTGAAGCAGTTCCGGAAAATATTTTAGGCCACCCTGAAGAGTAAAAATAACGTTCGACGTGAAATTTGCAGAGTCGGCTAAACAACTTCTGTTCATTCCATCCGTTGATCGACGATTATTATCCTCGATTTTTATAGCCGTAATCGGAGAAAATGAACTGGCAACGTATCGCATCTGTCACGAACAACAGTTTTTTTGGCGATAAATATATTTTTCAATGCTCGTTCTCGTTTGGGGTCGTCGGGACGAGCGAGGGTAGTTTCGTGTCGTTGTTTGATGAAAAGGTCGATGGAATTTTATCGATTCTTATGTATCCATTTTTTTGTTTTCGTAGTTCATTTTGTTCGGCGATTTACGTTTGAATTTTTATCACTTTTTTCGTATCACGTTGCATGGGTGTATTCGGTGGGGATGAGGGTAAATACGATATGAATCTGGATTTGTTTGGGAATATGACAGAGGACGCAAGATGTGGTCATTGGTGCCCGATATCTCGCACAAGCAAAACACGAGAGTGCGACAAAATTTTGTTTCTTTGTTGTTGTTGTTGTTGTTTTTTTTCGTAAATTCATACGTACACGTTGCTTCTACGCCCTTGGGCATAAAATACAGTGTCGTCGGGTTGGCAAAGGTGAGCGAACCATGCGAAACGCACAAAAAGGATTGTCCCCCGAAAGAAACATTTCACGCTGATTACACTCTTACTCCCGACAACGCCGGCACAGTCCGAGAGATGCGCGACAAAGAGAGAGCGGAGTTATGCTCGCTATTTCCCAGCTCGTCCCTCCCCGCCGAACCCCACCGGCCCGCTATCGTGAAAAAAGCAGTCATGGAAATGAATACTACGTGTGCTTTTGCGAAGAAGCTTTTTGTGTTATGTTATTTGTTTTTTTTTCTTTACCTTCTCTCGAATTACGTATAATGTATAACACTCGGGAATGATGTAGACAAAATGAGAAAGGTGTATGCTGTACCATCGTCAATGTTAATAATATTCATTAATCATGGCTCAAATTGGATTGACTTTTTATCTGATGTTGATGAGCTCGAAACAATAGCGTTTCGCTCGTTAACCGTCTTTACGGTGGTTCATTAATTATTGTGATCATACTGCTCGTTTCGGTAGAAAGCTCCGTTCGGATAATCCACATGATGATTATTAATATTTAAGGTTTCGATCGATTTCATTGATTTTCCAGCTTAAAACGAACAGAACAAGTATTCTTATAATTTCATAATTACTGATATTGATTCAAGGGGTATGGGCCACGGTAGTGAGTATAAAATTATGTGCCCATTTAACAATTTTTTTTTTCTATGAAAAAGTGATTTATTTATAAAACTAATTGCACATCTATTTAGTATAAATATCAAGCTAATAAAAAATATTAAAAAAATTTTTTTTTTGTTATACAAAATGGCTGATTACTGCTATTTGGTTTTGGTATCTTTTTTTATGTGAACCGCAGCGTGATATTTGGCATCCACAATTTTTGACTTGGAACAAAAAAAAATTCTCGTTAATCTACGTCAGAATATCTAGAAAAGTACGTACGGAATTTGAAAAGTATCGTTTTATTCGAATATTACAGGCGTTTGAACTTAAAAATTGAATTTCCAGTGAAAAATGTCGTACAAAACTGTTCATAAAGTGGAAAGTTATTAAGGGGTGAAACAGGGTTAGACGGTTCAAAAAATCGATTTTTTTTTATTTCATAAATTGTTAGTAAAACTATTGAAAAATATGTTCCCAAAATTTTAAATGAAAATTCCGACTCGTTCTATTGTTATAAGCCATTAAAGTGAGTAGCTCTCCTTCAGGCCCCGAGCGCGCCACGTGTTTCAAACGCGTTTTTCTGAAAACGACTTTTTTTGAACTTGCGTACACGCTAGTTTGAAAAGTTTTCAACCAATCGTTTTGAAAATTGGCAGTTACTTTCTTCATAGTATTGCGCTCTATATGAACCTAAAATCGGAATATTATCATTATTTAAAATAATTTTTATTTGCAAATAAAGTTGTAAAAATGGCAAAAAATCATGCTTTTTTGTTTTGACCCGTGTAATAAATTCAATTTTCTATTTTTTTTATAGCATTTAGGTTTATATAGAAGAGAGACATATAATAAAAGTAAATTCCAACCTCGTTTGATTTCAGATGAAAATTGCGGCTTCCAGAATGTACGCAAAATGCTGAGCCTGATTGTGACCTGCAATATGGGGTCGCTAATATTTGCGGTGTTTTTCGAGGAAATTCTTCAAAAATTTTACAGTATATACTTAAATATATGTATAAAATATTCTCAAAGTTTCAATAAATTATATTCATTTTTTATACTATAAAAAAATTCATGAAAATCATTGAGAAAACGCTGTCCTAACCCTATTTCCCCCCTTAATTGATCAGAAATTCCGTCCGTACTTCTCTAGGTATTCTGATGTAGATTAACGAGAACTTTTTTTGTGGGTCCAGGTCAAAAGCAAATAGCAGTAGTTGGCCATTTTGTATAACAAAAAAAAACAAAAAAAAAAATTTGTTTTTAGCTTGATATTTATACTAAATAGATATGTAATTAGTTTTATAAATAAATCACTATTGCATAAAAAAAATTGTTAAATGTACATATGATTTTATACCCGCTACCGTGGCCACAACCCTTAAGGGAGGAAATAGAGTTAGACGTTTCAAAAAATCGATTTTTTTTTATTTCATAAATTGTTAGTAAAACTATTGAAAAATATGTTCCCAAAATTTTAAATGAAAATTCCGACTTGTTCTATTGTTATAAGCCATTAAAGTGAGTAGCTCTCCTTCAGGCCCCGAGCGCGCCGCGTGTTTCAAACGCGTTTTTCTGAAAACGACTTTTTTTGAACTTGCGTACACGCTGTTTGAAAAGTTTTCAACCAATCGTTTTGAAAATTGGCAGTTACTTTCTTCATAGTATTGCGCTCTATATGAACCTAAAATCGGAATTTTATCATTATTTAGAATGATTTTTATTTTGCAAATAAAGTTGTAAAAAATGGCAAAAAATCATGCTTTTTTGTTTTGACCCCTGTAATAAATTCAATTTTCTTTTCTTTTGATTGCATTTAGGTTCATATAGAAGAGAGACATATAATAAAAGTAAATTCCAACCTCGTTTGATTTCAGATGAAAATTGCGGCTTCCAGAATGTACGCAAAATGCTGAGTCTTTTTTATTTTATAGTATATACTGAAATTTTATAGTATATAGTATATAGTATATACCAATTTTATAGTATATACCTAAATATATGTATAAAATATACTCAAAGTTTCAATAAATTATATTCATTTTTTATACTATAAAAAAATTCATGAAAATCATTGAGAAAACGCTGTCCTAACCCTATTTCCTCCCGAATCATTTTCGACAAATCACCCGATCCTCTTGGACGCCTTCGGCCGTTGACTTTGTTTCATATGCCACATGTAGTATGACACCAGATCCAATATACATAGATGATAACATCCTAGCTACGGGACAGTCATGATCTTACGTATGTGCGGTTGGTGATGCAGTCGAGTGGCCACCACCTGGGCACTGATACAGGTGCTTGAGTCAACAAGATGTAAATTCATCCCCCGGTACACCCGACCAGAGGAAGGAAGTAATTAGATGCGTTGTTGCGGGAGCCACCTTTGAGCTCCGGGACGCTTCGTATTAAGGACGGTGTTCGTGCTTGGAGAGGTCCGTCGATATACCCGCGCAAGGGTTTCCGACGTTAGTCAACCAAATCCCGCCGTACATAGTAGTCGCCACATAGTGAAACAGGCGGATCATGCTACTCCAAGGTCCACACAACGGAAAGGCAGACACTACGTGTAAAATTCGTTCAATCTCGAAACCTGGCGAGTTGCTCGGGAGTTTGAACTCGATATACACAGGTAGCTTAGATGAATACGCGGGCGACCGGCATATAGAGTGTTCACGGTATAGAAACTTCAAGGAGAATCAGGGACACCTCTGGACATTGATGAAATATTAATAACGACGAGCGAACGTTTCAACAGTTTTTAAATATTGATATTAATGTTGAAACAACCGAACGATAGCAGCAAATCACGGTAACGTCACGAAAAGTAGGGATACTTTCGGGACTATTATTTTTTTAACCAACGATGAGAGTGAACAAATTTGTTAATTCGCGAGGGTAATATTTACATTAGGGCGATTTTTTTTTTTCGTCTATTTTTTTTTCTCAGTTCCCACTTGAAATTTTGTTGGATATGTCGAAAAACAAATTCCCTGAAAGTTACAGCCTTTAATATTAGTTCTAAGTACTTTCCCTTAGCGTGAAAAGATTTTCCATCTAAAATACACGTAAATCGATTTTTTTAAAATATTCTATAACTCAGCCGCATTCTATGCTATCATATTGTTCTTGGTTTCGATTTACTCAGAATAAAACAATCTAAAAAAGTGCGTATTGCGGCGAAAGTGTAAATTGTACTGGTGAGTTTGTACGGGTCACTGAAGTTGATTTTTACCCAAAATTCCCGTTTTTTTGCTGTTATTTCCGGAACAATTAACTTTACGAAAAAAATGTAAATGAAAAATTTGTTGGAAATTCAATTTCCTATAAAAAAGGTCCTATCGACCCAATTGCTTAGATTGATATTTCTTGAGATATTGAACTTTAGCTTATGAGTAGTATAAATTTTTTACGGTAATATAAACCGTAAAAATTGCTATCTAGCAGTTTATAACAGTTCTTAATAATTCACTACTAGATTCTTTCGATAGTTTTTGTAGTTTACTACTGAAGATTTCTAGTACGTTTCTGTCGTTTACTATTAGAGATTTCTAATAATTTCCTGCAGTTTACAACTCAAGATTTTTCGTGGTTTATATCATAAACTACTAAAATCTGTTATGAGCAATGGTAATGTTAATATTTTGAGAATATATGGTATAAGAGCGGGCAGCGTTCTTTTAAACTTCTTTTAATTCCTTGCCGTCGAGACGCTGCCGCGTTTGTCGATATTTACCAGGAAGTTCCCCAGGAACTACTCTGACTCGGATTCCGTCGATCAATTACAGAGTTCTCAATAGTAACCATTTACGGATTAAAACTTCTCGTGACGCAACTGCTGTTATCCGTAGTTAAAGTACAGAGATCTTGGCAGTCATTACTCGCGAGTAGTAACTGCTTGGGACTAGACTACTGGTTCTTGTGTAGTTAATGTCAAGGGCTCAGTAGTATCTCCCCATTTATGAATTACTGCACTGTAAGTAGCAACCACTAATGGATGGAGACTACTTATACAGGAACTACTTTACGTCATACTTTACGCATCAGTCATTCAGGAACTGCTGATAGATACAAATTAATTATTCAAAAGCTACTGGCCGTTCATTAGTTACCACTGAGATCCGAGTAGTTACCACTGGGTGCCCAGTATTTCTGTTCGGCACGGGCAATATTTCGTCATAGATGTTCCCTTAATTTGTCGAACGATCATTTTTTTTCAATACGTCAATCATTGTACTTCGTCTGTTTTACTTGTTGACAGTGCCAATGCTGGGCAGGACCGCGGTTCTACAGATTCCAACTGTACACCGACCCAACTGTCACGACCAAACTGACACGAGCATACAAATATTTCGCAATATTGTCACGACAAAACTGTTCCCGAACAAAACTCTCACCATTAGAACTGTCACCGCACAAACTGTCACCACTCAACTCTCCCCGGTCTCTATTGGACACGTGCAGAAATCTTCACGAAAAAAACTATCACCGTCTAAACTGTCACGGGCTAAACCGTCACCATCTAAACTGTCACTGTCTGAATTGTCACCGTCTAAACAATCACCGTTTAGTCTGTCACCGTTCAAACTGTCACCGCAGCAACTGTAACCGCGGCAATTGTCACCGGCAAAACTGTCACGGGCAAAACTGTATACGGCACCAACCGTCACCGCTTAACGCGAGATTTACCCAACTCACACTCGTAGACGCTGGACTCGTAGCTAAGAGCGCTCGGGTTGCTTCATCAAACGCGGCGCAATAGCGCGCGATATTTCGTGCGTGTCCGCTAATACTTACGTCATTCGCCGCTGTCGTCTCAACCACAGCCTTCGCACCGCGCGAACTTACTTGTTCTCAGCGATCGGTAATAGCGGACACGTACGAAATATCGCGCGCTATTGCGCCGCGTTTGGGTGAAGCAGCCCGAGCGCTCTTATCTACGAGTTCAGCTTATACCCGTCTGAGTTAGTTACCGTGCCTTGGCGCGGTGACAGTTTTGCCGGTGACAGTTTTGTGCGGTGACGGTTGGAACGGTGACGGTTGGTGCAGAATACAGTAGACGCCCTGACAGTGCAGACGGGGAACTATTCTGCTGCGTTACAGTTGCGCAGAATACAGTTGAGACCGTGACAGTTTAGACGGTGATAGTTTTGTTCATGAAGATTTCTGCACGTGTCGAATAGAGATTCAGGAGAGTTGAGTGGTGACAGTTCGTGCAGAATACAGTCGACGCCCTGACAGTGTAGACGGAGGACTATTCTGCTGCGTTACAGTTGCGCAGAATACAGTTGAGACCGTGACTGTTTAGACGGTGATAGTTTTGTTCGTGAAGATTTCTGCACGTGTCGAATAGAGATTCAGGAGAGTTGAGTGGTGACAGTTGGTGCAGAATACAGTCGACGCCCTGACAGTGTAGACGGGGCACTATTCTGCTGCGTTACAGTTGCGCAGAATACAGTTGAGACCGTGACAGTTTAGACGGTGATAGTTTTGTTCGTGAAGATTTCTGCACGTGTCGAATAGAGATTCAGGAGAGTTGAGTGGTGACAGTTGGTGCAGAATACAGTAGACGCCCTGACAGTGCAGACGTGGACCACTCTGCTGCGTTACAGTTGCGCAGAATACAGTTGAGACCGTGACAGTTTAGACGGTGATAGTTTTGTTCGCGAAGATTTCTGCACGTGTCGAATAGAGATACAGGTGAGTTGAGTGGTGACAGTTGGTGCAGAATACAGTAGACGCCCTGACAGTGTAGACGAGGGACCATTCTGCTACGTTACAGTTGCGCAGAATACAGTTGAGACCGTGACAGTTTAGACGGTGATAGTTTTGTTCGTGAAGGTTTCTGCACGTGTCGAATAGAGATTCAGAAGAGTTGAGTGGTGGCAGTTGGTGCAGAATACAGTAGACGCCCTGACAGTCTAGACGGGGACTATTCTACTGCGTCACAGTTGCGCAGAATACAGTTGAGACCGTGACAGTTTAGACGGTGATAGTTTTGTTCGTGAAGATTTCTGCACGTGTCGAATAGAGATTCGGGAGAGTTGAGCGGTGACCGTTTGTGCGGTGACAGTTTTAATGGTGAGAGTTTTGTTCGGGAACAGTTTTGTCGTGACAATATTGCGAAATATTCGTTTGCCCGTGTCAGTTTGGTCGTGACAGTTGGGTAGGTGTACAGTTGGGATCTGTAGAACTGCGGTCCTGCCCAATGCTGCTCTGGACCCTAGATTATGACCAGAACTTGTTGGGCAAGATCCCTAGCCCATGGAACTCTTCCACTCCTACGCGAACTTCTCAATCGTTTGCGACGTATAGCCAAACAAATTGATCGACGTAAAACGAATTCGTGAAACTCTATGGCTGGTTTACGTATGACGCCGGCATGAAGGCTCTGCGACGACGCGTTTGGCAAAGAGGATCGAGACTCGTATACATTCGTTCTGCTTGCTCAAAGAGAATAAGGTAGAAAGCGGTCTCGACGGCATCAGCTCTTCTCATATATCAGCTTTGCCTGTCCAACCGTATTCCTCGGGAACTTGTCTTTTTGGAAATCTCGACTTACGTCATGCTTTCGTCACTGAGGCATCAGTAATTGTCGTATTAGTCGTTGCTCTCCCGAGAGGCTTAATTGACGGAGTTCTCCTTCCGATAACCGCATCGTTTCCCGTTATCATGTAAGCGGGCGCGACGAAAGGTTGCCATCGGGGATTGATCCGGGTACGGACTACAGGATGGAATACCCCGAACACAGCTTTGACACGGGGCCAGGAAGATAGGAGACTCACGATCGTGATCGAGCGAAGGAGAGTTTGAAATTTGCTTTTCCTGGGCGTGTTTGTATGTGTGTTTGGGGAGATACTAGAACGCCGACGGTGAAATGACGTTCACGCTAACCATACTACCCTGGCACGTTGCATCACATGATCCAAGGACCACTATACCATCCTTTCTCTTTCTCTCCCTTTCTCTCTGTATCTTCATACCTGCGGAGATGCCACTCCACTGTACCACTTTTGTTCTCCTAGCTTTCTCGAAGCTGGGAGAACGATCGGTGGAGAGTAAGAGCCACCAGCTCGACGAGACCCTGTTTCTCTCAAGACTTTCCAGAAGGGTCGAAACGAAGGAGGAGTCGGAGAAGGAGGCAATAGAAGTATCTCTCGTCTGGGATGTGTATACTTCGACTTCCTGCAAGCACTGTATCACGTTGGAACGATCCTTCCGGGCTGTGTTGTGTTGGCGTTGTTCCTCCTTCTCCAGCTCGGCTCCGTCGTTGACTTTGACGGTATAGTAGTGGCAGTGTCGGGTTGAGGATGTGCTTCAGTTAATTGTATAAATTAGTTGTTGCTTTCCGACTGTTCGACCACCCAAAAGGGCACATACCGCGTCTATCACCGTGGGCTCTCGATCACGTGGCATTCCGTTGTGTACTATTGATTTTGCAATCGTGAAGGTTGCCTGGGAGAACATGGATAGGAGAACATTGCCACGGAAGAGCGTTGGAATAGCTCGAGTCAAATTGTATCTTGACGTATATAGGAAAACATTTACTGTCTCAAAAGTTGCGAGAATTTATGAAAACGATTCATGTCTCAAAGTTTCGAGAATTCTGATATCAATCTCCGTTACGCCATCCGTTAAATTTTCACGTCACTGTACTCGCGCATTTGACGGTTTACGCGAACTAAATATCTCAACATAGCGTGAGCAAAAGTACGCGTGAACTGACTCATCGACAATTTGTGTAATATTATCGTGATTTGAGCGAAAATAATAAGGTCGTCGCCGATTTCGAGTGATGTTTGAACCGAGTTTACGCGAATCGAACACAACTGTCTAAAAGTCGAAATACAGTGGGTCAAAAAGGTATTCATACACCTTGTTTTTTTGCGATAACTTTATAGACATAAGGGATACGCAAAGGAAGCCAACTTCATTTAAGGCCGTAGTCTGGTCTAGAGCGAGATTTTGGACGTCATTTCTAATGTGCAATAACGTTTAAACCGTTGAAGTTGTCTTGATGAAAATGTACACGTGCATTTATTGATCCTTAGAGAATACTTGTACATTAAAAAAAAAATTATTTTAAATATTTTCATGTAGTTTTTTCCCTTGTTGCAACATGGTGCGCCAAAATCGGCGCCCACTCTGGACGATGTTGTATGCATCTGAAAAAATATATATATATATATATTCTCAATCTGTAAGAGTATTCTGAGCACTGGTAGCAGAATTGGTACTTAAAAAAAATTTTTGACAAAATGGCGGCCTGTTGAACTTTTATTAATGATATTTCATTATTCGACGAGTTATAAAATGTCGGCAAAATTATTGTTCGACTCAATAAAATTTTTTTTTAAGTACCAATTCTGCTACCAGTGCTCAGAATACTCATACAGATTGAGAATATATATATATTTTTTTTTTCAGATGCATACAACAACAAAAAACTACATGAAAATATTTAAAATAATTTTTTTTAATGTACAAGTATTCTCTAAGGATCAATAAATGCACGTATAAATTTTCATCAAGACAACTTCAACGGTTTAAACGTTATTGCACATTAGAAATGACGTCAAAAATCTCACTCTAGACCAGACTACGGCCTTAATAGTACATCACGTACAGAGATAAACTGCAAATGGAGAATTGTTTCCCAGGAATAATAGAAGAATTATGCAAAAAAAACGAAAACTTTCGGGCCAAAAAAGTATTCGTACACTTACGATTGAGCTGCTAAACCTCGATATTCACTCACGGACGGTCTGACCTCTGCGTGCAACGTAAACAAGTCTTCGTTTACACAAAAGTTTTGACCTATTCCATGCGGTAGTAGATCTTCAAGCTCTGAACAGACATGACGGCAAAGAAAAGCAAAATATCAATATCCATGCGAGATACAGTGATTTTTCTTCGAAAACGCGGTGAAAGTTATCGAAAAATTAGTAAAGAACTAAATCTTAGTTTCGCAATAGTGCAATATATAATAAAAAAATACGAAAGAAGAAACAGCACAGAAAATAAGCAACGATCGGGTCGACCGAGAATACTAACGGTACGAGAGCGTCTGAGTATTGTTACAGAGGCTACAAAAAAATCGTTCACAAGTGCTCGCAGTTTAGCGAATGATGTCGCGTCAACATCGGGGAAGAGCGTGTGTCCCCAGACTGTCCGAAACGTTTTGCATTCTGCCCAAATATACGGCAGAACTGCCCGCAAAAAACCATTAATTAATAATATAAATCGAGAAAAACGTTTAGGTTTTGCAAAAACCTACGTAAAAAAATCTATAGAATTTTGGAAACGTGTCGTATTCACGGATGAATCGAAGTTTAACATCTTCGGGTCCGATGGAAAAAAATTCGTCCGGCGGAAACCAAATACCGAGCTCCGGCAGAGAAATGTAATATCGACTGTAAAGCACGGCGGAGGAAGCCTCATGGTTTGGGGCTGTATGGGATATTATGGCGTTGGTAATCTGGCTTTTATAGATGGTACAATGAATGCCCAGAAGTATATCGAAGTGTTGCCCAGCAATTTGAAAGCGAGTGTAGATAAAATAGGCCTGGATGGAAATTTCTACTTCCAACAAGATAACGACCCGAAATATACTGCCATGAAAACGAGGGAATGGTGACTCTATAATGTCCGCAAACACTTGATTACACCACCACAATCTCCGGACATCAATCCTATTGAAAATTTATGGCACTTGGTGGATGTAGAAATTAGAAAAAGAAAAATAACAAACAAATCCGATCTCGAAAGAGTGCTTTTAGAAGAATGGACGAAAATAGCAAAAGAAACAACGCAAAAGCTAGTAGAATCCATGCCTAAGAGCCTCGAGGTGATAAATGAAGCAAAAGGGATGCACACCAAATATCTTTATATATAAAACAAAGTCGGGTTAGTTACACCACTTATAACTCAAGAACGGCTGGAACGATTTTAATGATCTCTGATGTGTTGGATTCGTCTCCGCTCCGAATAGCAGAATAACTATTAAAATATCTGAATAATTCACAGAAAAAAAATTATGTATAAAATGAGTTTTTAAATAAATTAGGTTTGGCATCTAACCTGGGGGGGGGGTCTTAGAGTTGGCCATCGAATTATTTGTTTTTGCACCTGATAACAAAACGAAAAATGTCGTATATCACAAGGTGCTTCACTGAAGAGAATCAACCCGAGTGCAACCTATGCAGCAAAATACATAGCTTCAATAAAGCAAATGTCTTGCTGACACGCCATTGAAATACTTGATTTTTGTACTTTTATTGAATTTTTATTTTCATTATCTATGTATATTATCCTAATAAACTATTAAACTTAATAAATTTTTAGTATTCATTTTATTACGTTAATAAAATCCTAAATTAAGTTTAGCTAAACGTTAACACGACATTCATTATTGACTGTTAGGCGGTACGAAGTTCGCTGGGTCAGCTAGTTAGTTATAATTAACAACTATGATGATGTAGCTTTTCACTATAATCGTAAGTGTACGAATACTTTTTTTTCCCGAAAATTTTCGTATTTTTTGGCATAATTCTTCTATTATTCCTGGGAAAAAATTCTCCATTTGCAATTTATCTCTGCACCTGATGTACTATTAAATAAAATTGGCTTTCTTTGTGTATCGCTTATGTCTATAAATTTATCGTAAAGAAAACAAGGTGAATGAATACTTTTTTGACCCACTGTATATCAGTAGACATTTTTTAATGTGGTGTGTCTAATAACTACGATAGTCATAGTTCAGAATAAGTCTGGGGGATCACGTTTCTATCAGGAAATTAAAATCACGCTTTAAAAAGGCGTAAACAATTACTTCCTACGGAAATGGTGGAAAAATATTGTTGAAATATGAAGCAGAAATCTACTTTAAAAAGGGGTGCACTATTTGCTGAAGTACAATTTCGGTAATGTCTCAATTGTTCCACGCACAAATCATTATGTCTACCTTTTTAAAAACTACTTTTTTCGTATGGACGTTAAAAACATGTTAATGTTCAATGTAATCCCTTAGATATTTTTCGCAGATTACGCGAACCCTGGAACATGATATTAAATTTTAAAATGAATTTTCAAGCTTCAAAAATACCTGACACAAGTACACCGATTGGTTTCGATAGATAGATGGAGGACAATCAGGAATATGTCCGAATACAACCGTCCGTACGTTGTAAAACGACGTATGTCCGAAGCGAATTCTAAATATTCGCCAGTAGTTAGGAGCCAGCCTAACCGAAACGGAATCGTATATTTAATAATAATGACAATAATAACAATAATAATAAAAATAATCATTATAATACATCATTATAATAATACACAACCATAATAACAAAGTGCAGTCAAGAAGACGAAAGAGATCGTCGCCGTGAACGTGGGCACAGCTACGAGATGTTCTCTGCACTTTAACTTAGAGTGGGAGAGATGGAAAAGCTCGAGATGAGACTCGAACCTCCGGGTCTGTATATCAAGAGAGGACGACTGTTAATATTGTGCCGTGTTGGTGGTGGTCTCCTGACGGAGGTGGATAGTAAGGGCGGTTGAGCGTCAAGGGAGATGCGAAAGAGAGGGCAGGCAAAAGTGAAAGACACAGAGAGAGGGAGTGAACGCGAGTATGATAGAGTAGGATGATGACTAGATGGAGGAGGAGAGGAGCGGATGGTCGAACGTGTTTCTCGTTAAGTGAAGCAATTACCCGACCTATCTATTACGTACACCTCCGTCAGCGAGTACCGCAGCCTTTTAGTTTTGAAGAGTCCATTAACGGTGCCCCCTACTATACTAGTCCTGCACTTCTCGCTCGGTGTCTCTCTCTCTCTCTCTCTCTCTCTCTCTCTCTCTTCAACGGTTAGCTGAACTCCGGTTCTCGTATATATCGAGTACGTTCTTCTACCACCGTTTCACATATCGCCTGGAGCGCGTACACCACTATCAAAAATCATAGGCGAAAAGTTGCTGTTGCAATTGTTTGTAGTTGGGTATATAGCGCGAGTGGTTTTACTACACATTCATTTAAAAAAAAAAAAAAGAGATGATTAATGAAAAACCAATGGGACCTGTTTTTTAAGGTAGTAGTCTGGTAACTTGAGCCGATTTTCATGTCTTCTTTGGAGGGCGTTTTTTTGTAGGAAAATAAAAATGAATCGTTTTGGATATTTAGGATGTTTTTATTTACATATTAAGGATACAAAAAAAAAATTATTTTTCCAAAGTCCGTCATTTTGTTATTTATCCATGAAATTTAACTTCAGTAGTTCCGACCAGAATGACATGTCTATAGATTAAGAATTATCAAGAATTTTTGTTTTCCGATAACATCGAGAGCCAAAATCACCGGGGCCACCCACGCGCTTTTTTTTCAAAGTGCCAACTTCGATCAATAATAGTAATAATAATAAACTATTAAATTTTGTCAAAAAATTTTTTTTTTGTATCTTCAATATGTAAATAAAAACATCCTAAATATCCAAAACGATTCATTTTTATTTTCCTACAAAAAAACGCCCACCGAAAAAGACATGAAAATCGGCTTAAGTTACCAGACTACTACCTTAGGCGAATATAAAAAGTTCGACTGATGCACAAAGCACTTCATAAATTTTTTTTTTATTTCATAAATTGTTAGTAAAACTATTGAAAAATATGGTCCCAAAATTTTAAATGAAAATTTCGACTCGTTCTATTGTTATAAGCCATTAAGTGGAGAAATAGGGTTAGGACAGCGTTTTCTCAATGATATTGATGAATTTTTTTATAGTATAAAAAATGAATATAATTTATTGAAACTTTGAGAATATTTTATACATATATTTAAGTATATGCTATAAAATTTTTGAAGAATTTCCTTGAAAAACACCGTAGATATTAGCGATCCCATATTGCACGTCACAATCAGACTCAGCATTTTCCTATTTTTTCAAACGCGTTTTTCGGAAAATGACTTTTTTTGAACTTGCGTACACGCTAGTTTGGTTTGTTTTCAACCAACCAAAAGTTTTCAACCAATCGTTTTGAAAATTGTCAGTTACTTTCTTCATAGTATTGCGCTCTATATGAACCTAATATCGAAATATTATCATTATTCAAAATAATTTTTTTTTTGCAAATAAAGTTGTAAAAATGGCAAAAAATCATGTTTTTTTGTTTTGACCCCTGTAAAAAATTCAATTTTCTACTTTTTTTTATAGCATTCAGGTTCATATAGAAGAGAGACATATAATAAAAGTAAATTCCAACCTCGTTCGATTTCAGATGAAAATTGCGGCTTCCAGAATGTACGCAAAATGCTGAGTCTAATTGTGACCTGCAATATGGGGTCGCTAATATCTTCGGTGTTTTTCAAGGAAATTTTTCGAAAATTTTATAGTATATACTTAAATATATGTATAAAATATTCTCAAAGTTTCAATAAATTATATTCATTTTTTATACTATAAAAAAAATCATGAAAATCATTGAGAAAACGCTGTCCTAACCCTATTTCCCCCTTTAATGAGTCTCTCGGATACTCGATGGCAAGAGTTTGCTCTCGTCTCGTATACCGCTATCCACCGGAACAACCAAGAATGCTGTGCCAAATTAGAGATTTATACACTTCTCGGCATAAGTAATTCTACTCGTCCATGAACGAAATTCTAAAATCAATTGAGGGCATTAAAAAGATAGATTGCCTTGCACATGTAGTTTTCCAGTTAAACTTGATGAAATATTATTAAAGCCTTACATACGTCCAGCGGTACCGGAAACGTACCAAAAGAAAAACTGTTTTTAGGAGGGATAGAAATAGAAATTGATAAAAAAATTCTTACACATTGTTTATTACTGTGTTAAGTTTGTAAAAAAATTTATTTCAATTTTTTTTTTCAAAAATTACAACATGAAAAATCACATGTTTTGAAGCACTGTAAAAAAAAAGTTGCTCCACGGTCGGCAGTATTTCTTCCTCAAATGTTGACGGATCTGCAAAATGTAAAGAAATTCTTGTAAAATAAGGTAGTAGTTATAGTCTGTCAAGCCGGATTTTTGAAATTCGAAAAATTAAACAATTTACGGTAATTTAAAAAAAAAATTTTAAGTTTGTGTCAAAAAAGTCACACTTAAATTGTTTTTATAAAATTTTCTAATTATAATTTAAAAAATCCGGCTCGACAGACTATAGAAAAAACAATTCCGAATATTTAAAAAAAAAAATCATCAAAAAATATTAAAAACCGTACGAGTTATCATGCCGACCGTGTCAGAAAAAGTAGTTTTGAGAAAAACGCGTTTAAAGTTTCAAGCGCGTTTCGCTCGAAGTCGCGCGCGGCTGGAGCAAGAACTTTATGAATTTTTTAAATTTATTTAGTTAACTTACGTCTAATCTCCCATTCCAGCTTCATATTGTACGCCTTCCTTGTCAGTAAAAAATTGTTGTTGTTTATTTTTTTCTAATCGACGAATTGTTCTGGCCTCTTTTGTCGCTTTGGTAGCGTTGATTCGACCTTTGTCCTTTCGTCGGGCAGTCACATTATCTACAATAACTTTCGAACTATGGAGAATTTTTACAATCAGCTTGCACAGAAATACGCCTAAGACTATAAGGAATAATAATCTGTAAACAAAAAAAAAATCGATTTTTGGAAAATTCTCGACGTATGTAAGGCCTTAATATAATATTGGTAGTTTAATGTCGGAGCAGAAGACTCAATATTTCATGGGTTGAATTAAAAAGTAACGTCAACGGACGTAGTACCTGGCTAGGTACCGTGCAAACGTGTATTGCATAAACAAAGTATCGATGGCTTGGCGTGTATTCGCCAAGTAATTATATAACGTAATTGTTAGCTAGATGCACGAGGTAAATAAATTACATATTAACGTTACATTTTCATACAGGATTCTGTTCTCTTCACAGGGAAGTTTGTTCACGCGGACTTTTGCTTACGCTAAGTGGAGATATTGAGTGCCGCGTAAACTGTCAAACACACGCGACAGGTTACGTTTACGCGAGTCATATAACTGCAGTAGCTCTGCCGGGGTTATGACAATATCGCGTAAACGCCATCATTTCATTCTTCTCGTTACTGGTGGAAATTACCACGGAGGCACGAGCCATTCAATATGGCCGCTCATTCTCAGTAAGTCCAAGTCAGCTAGCACTAATGACCACGGAAAAGAGTAATAAATTCTCGATCATCGTATGTTTTTTCGCAAAATGTAATGTTTTTATTACGATCTGATGATCAGGATTATAATTGTTGACGTTTGTGCCTGGGTCCATTGTCCATGGTCTCCCGATTATTATTTATTATATTGTTAATTATGATTAAAACGTAACACATTCGCACAGTACGAGGTCTGTTCAAAAAGTATCGCGAATTTCCGCGGGCTGCGTATATTCGATTTTCGATTTTTTTGTGGCGTTACATTGGTACTCATGTCCCTCACTCATGCTGAAAAAATCGGCGATTTTGAATGTTTAGTTAATTGTTGACAGCTGCTTTGGTTAGAAGTGTTTTGGCTCGTCTTCGATTTTTGCCTATTCCAAAAAATCGATCAAACAATCCGTATCAAATTTTGTGTAAAAAAGAAAATTAAGTGCGCGGACGCATTTCGAATGTTGACTGTGGCATATGGTGAAGCTACCTTGGACCAAAGCAACGTTTATCGGTGATACAAAATGTTCTCAGAGGGCCGAGAAGTTGCGAGCAACAAAATGCGTTCCGGACGCCCGAGCACATCAAAAACAGACGAAAGCGATGATGGTTCCTCCATCGTCACAACGCGCCAGCCCACGCTCTCTCCGTAAAGCAATTTTTGACCAAAAACTGCATGACACCAATTGTCCATCCTCCCCTACCCACCGGATCTAGCCCCCTGTGATTTTTTTTTGTTTCCCAGCCTCAAAAGGGACATGAGAGGAAAGCGTTTTGCCACTGTGGAGAAGGTAAAACAAATTTTTGTTTTCCGATAACATCGAGAGCCAAAATCACCGGGGCCACCCACGTGCTTTTTTTTCAAAGTGCCAACTTCGATCAATAATAGTCATAATAATAAACTATTAAATTTTTTCAAAAATTTTTTTTTTTATATCTTCAATATGTAAATAAAAACATCCTAAATATCCAAAACGATTCATTTTTATTTTCCTACAAAAAAACGCCCACCGAAAAAGACATGAAAATCGGCTTAAGTTACCAGACTACTACCTTAGGCGAATATAAAAAGTTCGACTGATGCACAAAGCACTTCATAAATTTTTTTTTAATTTCATAAATTGTTAGTAAAACTATTGAAAAATATGGTCCCAAAATTTGTAATGAAAATTTCGACTCGTTCTATTGTTATAAGCCATTAAGTGGAGAAATAGGGTTAGGACAGCGTTTTCTCAATGATATTCATGAATTTTTTTATAGTATAAAAAATGAATATAATTTATTGAAACTTTGAGAATATTTTATACATATATTTAAGTATATGCTATAAAATTTTTGAAGAATTTCTTTGAAAAACACCGTAGATATTAGCGATCCCATATTGCACGTCACAATCAGACTCAGCATTTTCCTATTTTTTCAAACGCGTTTTTCTGAAAATGACTTTTTTTGAACTTGCGTACACGCTAGTTTGGTTTGTTTTCAACCAACCAAAAGTTTTCAACCAATCGTTTTGAAAATTGGCAGTTACTTTCTTCATAGTATTGCGCTCTATATGAACCTAAAATCGAAATATTATCATTATTCAAAATAATTTTTTTTTTGCAAATAAAGTTGTAAAAATGGCAAAAAATCATGTTTTTTTGTTTTGACCCCTGTAAAAAATTCAATTTTCTACTTTTTTTATAGCATTCAGGTTCATATAGAAAAGAGACATATAATAAAAGTAAATTCCAACCTCGTTCGATTTCAGATGAAAATTGCGGCTTCCAGAATGTACGCAAAATGCTGAGTCTAATTGTGACCTGCAATATGGGGTCGCTAATATCTTCGGTGTTTTTCAAGGAAATTCTTCGAAAATTTTATAGTATATACTTAAATATGTGTATAAAATATTCTCAAAGTTTCAATAAATTATATTCATTTTTTATACTATAAAAAAATTCATGAAAATCATTGAGAAAACGCTGTCCTAACCCTATTTCCCCCTTTAATGAGTCTCTCGGATACTCGGTGGCATATGGTGAAGCTACCTTGGACCAAAGCAACGTTTATCGGTGATACAAAATGTTCTCAGAGGGCCGAGAAGTTGCGAGCAACAAAATGCGTTCCGGACGCCCGAGCACATCAAAAACAGACGAAAGCGATGATGGTTCCTCCATCGTGACAACGCGCCAGCCCACGATCTCTCCGTAAAGCAGTTTTTGACCAAAAACTGCATGACACCAATTGTCCACCCTCCCCTACCCACCGGATCTAGCCCCCTGTGATTTCTTTTTGTTTCCCAGACTCAAAAGGAACATGAGAGGAAAGCGTTTCGCCACTGTGGAGAAGGTAAAACAAAAATCGCTGGAAGGCCTAAAGAACAATCCGATAATTGAATTTAAAAAATGTTTTGAACATTGGAAGGATCGTTTGCAGAGGTGCGTTGTGGTCAAAGGAGAATACTTTGAAGGTGATCAAAATTTGGTGTAAATATATTAAAAAATTAAAAAATTATGACGAAATTCCCGTTTTTTTTGGGTCCCCCCTCGTACGTAACCCGCTGAAATTCAAAATTCGCGATACTTTCTGAACAGACCTCGTAATCATCGGTTACCAACCGGGGAAGAGTGGCTTGAAATTTGGCCGAGAGTGGTCAGATTCGCTAAATAGTAATTTCCAAAGCGTTCACCCATCCCAATAGTGACCGCGGCTAATAGTGTCTCGCATGGGAGATCGCCAAAGTTGCGCGCCATTGCTTTCGGTCCCATTGTTATTAATAACGTAATATATCTTCGAATGATGTGCCAATTATCAGCTGTCAGAGCTCGAATATCGCGTACGTAATGAATGGAAAAGTAACCCAATATTCAACCACAAATTTATATACCACATACCATATACTTGTATACATATACATACTCTATCGATTGCCATAAAACAAATTGGCATAATTTACGCAACTTTACCCGCTAAAAAGTCGCGAGATACGCCCGTATGTTTGCTCAGAATGGATAAGTACAAAAACAGCGTTTTGTCTTGAACAAAGAAACCCGTAGGCGAAACGTACCAAACACTAGAACTTTAATGACCCGTGCACGCAGACAGAATAACGGTTACAGAGGGATGAAATAGGGTTGGGAGAAGGGGCGAGGGTCAGTGAGCGACGTATCGATAAACCCGTAAATAATTAGCGAACATAGTGGTTCCCGAGGGCGGTTAGGATCGCGTGCTATATTCCGGACGTTATTGGTCTCCTCATCCCCCTCTTACTCGGGGGTTGGAAGCTTTCGGACGCGCTTTTGGTGCCGTTATCACACGAGAGTGGATAGTCCAGTATGTTCGGGGTTAGGTAAAATATTCCTTCTGGTATGTCCGTTGCATAAATAAATTTAAGATTGGCCAGTGTGCATGACCCTGGGGCAACGCTTCCTACCCTTCTATCCGGATCCGTTCCATTTTCATCCCCGTACTCCGCGCGCTATAATAACTCCGGGGATGCGCGGATCGTACGTTAACGATCATAGCATCAGCCTGGACCAATAGCCGGTAGTTTGCCATGTCTGTATATTCATAGATAGGTTGGACCAGAGGATTAAAGCAAATTATCCTTCCAGAATTGACCATTTACGATCTCTACATAATTACACGAATTTATTGACACCCTTAGGTAACTCACAATTTCGTTTGTTCAATTTATTATCGCTCGAACGTTTTACGCATTGACGGTTGCTTGTTAGTTGTAAAAAAATTTTATAATCGAATCCTCGTTCGTTAAACACGTTCAACGTCTAACCTGCCATTCCTTATCCACAACTATTGCAATCTTGAATTTACATTCGAGTGAGCATTGTTGCTCAAACATTTTTCACGAGCTTTTACCGCTTGTACTCTTTTTCTTTCTCCATTTGCCGGCGCATCCAAGATCTTTAATCAATTGATGTCTCTCGATTTGTAAAATCGTGGATTGCTTTTTGTTTTTTTTTTTTGTTCGTTTCACATTCGCTCTAAGTTACGTACTGTAATATACATGGTGTCTGTAGCCACCGTGGCACATATAAACCATAGATTTTAGTAGGCGCGTCAGGTTTCTCACCGAGGATATAGAGAGGTATAAACCCGTACTGCCTAGTGGGTATAGACCACCGCACAAGCGACGTACCAACGTCCGTAGCGTATTATATCCTGCACCAGGAAGCTAGAGTGTATAACTCTCGTCTTTACTATCTCTCTTACCCTCGCACTAAACCTTCGCATCTCTCTCTCTCTCTCTCTCTTAGTCTTTCCATCTCTCTTACTGCGGAACGAGAGGATAACATGGCTAAATATATATATATATATATATTTTGTATATATATGGAGTATATATCAGGAGAGGTCGCGTTCTCGTTTCCCAGGGCTGCCGCAGCACCCACTTTGAATCCTAATTCGGATTATTAGCTTTGCTAACTATCCCGACCTGGCCCAACGTGATGAACGAACGACGAGACTTTGGATATATATAGAATTATATATATCTTTATAGTAATTCAACGGCACAATATACCATAGTGTTTGCGTATATATAAGCTTTCATTATATTTCTACTATAGGGTTTTCCAGGCCATATCGACGAAAACCCCTCATCATTTTGGTTTTAGGGTAACGCGGAAAAACACTGCAGCTCATATTTCAGACTTTCACTGATACCTGTTTGATCCTTATTCACAAATGTCTGAGATGAATACTCTCCGCGATTGTTAATTTTTTTAAACATTTGTACAAAGAATTCTTGGTCGAAGAACGAATCTCTTGAGGCCACCTCTGGTTCTCAATATTCTCGTTATTTGACAATTAAAAAGGATTCGGTGTCAGAACAAAAAATCAAGATATTAATAGCCTTTATCGTTGCAGTAAAAAATCATTAAAAATAGCTTTTTTACCGAGTTAAAAAAAAAATTAATACCCTTGGTTACTAAACTATACTTAATGTTTTTTTTTATCTAAATTCAATCCACTGTTTACATCTTCGGTTGTTTTTCTGTCGTGCAATGATTTTTTTAAATATAATCTAACAAAAATATCGCGGGAACGTTCTTTTGCAACTTAAAAATTACCGCAAAAAATACCAGATGAGTCGATAATATTTAAAGGTGTTCATTTCATATTTTTCTGTGATAATGACCAAACCAGTGTTCGAAGATTACCGTGTAGTTCTTTTTATGTCGCCCTGACAATCTGCCTGAAGACGAATAAAGAATTAAGGCAGTCGTCTGGTCTAGAGCGAGATTTTTGACGTCATTTCTAATGTGCAATAACGTTTAAGCCGTTGAAGTTGTCTTGATGAAAATTTACACGTGCATTTAATGATCCTTAGAGAATACTTGTACGTTTAAAAAAAAAATTATTTTAAATATTTTCATGTAGTTTTTTGCCTTGTTGCAACGTGGTGCGCCGAAATCGGCGCCCACTCTGGACGATGTTGTATGCATCTGAAAAAAAAATATATATATTGTCAATCTGTATGAGTATTCTGAGCACTGGTAGCAGAATTGAGTCGAACAATAATTTTGCCGACATTTTATAACTCGTCGAATACGAAAATGTATGAAATGTATGTATGAAATATCATTAATGAAAGTTTGTCAAAAATTTTTTTTAAGTACCAATTCTGCTACCAGTGCTCAGAATACTCATACAGATTGAGAATATATATATATTGTTTTTTTCAGATGCATACAACATCGTCCAGAGTGGGCGCCGATTTCGGCGCACCATGTTGCACCAAGGCAAAAAACTACATGAAAATATTTGAAATAATTTTTTTTTAATGTTCAAGTATTCTCTAAGGATCAATAAATGCACGTGTAAATTTTTATCAAGACAACTTCAACGGTTTAAACGTTATTGCACATTAGAAATGACGTCAAAAATCTCGCTCTAGACCAGACGACTGCCTCAAGGGCGGAAATAGGGTTAGGACAGCGTTTTCTCAATGATTTTCATGAATTTTTTTATAGTATAAATAATTAATATAATTTATTGAAACTTTGAGAATATTTTATACATATATTTAAGTATATACTATAAAATTTTTGAAGAATTTTCTTGAAGAACACCGAAGATATTAGCGACCCCATATTGCAGGTCATAATAACACTCAGCATTTTGCGTACATTCTGGAAGCCGCAATTTTCATCGGAAATCAAACGAGATTGGAATTTACTTTTATTATATGTCTCTCACCTATATAAATCTAAATTCTATCAAAAAAATAGAAAATTGAATTTTTTACTGGGTTCAAAACAAAAAAGCATGATTTTTTGCCATTGATTACAAATTTATTTGCAAAAAAAAATTATTTTAAATAATGATAATATTCCGATTTTAGGTTAATATAGAGCGCAATACTACGAAGCAAGTTACTGCCAATATTCAAAACTATTGGTTGAAAACTTTTCAAACTAGCGTGTACGCGAGTTAAAAAAAAGTCGTTTTCGGAAAAACGCGTTTGAAAAAATAGTACCAAGAAAAACAAAGTCAAGGCAGTCATACATTTTTTCGTTGTTTTCCAAGAAAATTCTTCAAAAATTTTATAGTATGTACTTAAATATATGTATAAAATATTCTTAAAGTTTCAATAAATTATATTCATTTTTTGTACTATAAAAAAATTCATGAAAATCATTGAGAAAACGCTGTCCTAATTCTATTTCCCCCTTAATGGCTTATAACAATAGAACGAGTCGGAATTTTCATTTAAAATTTTGGGAACATATTTTTCAATAGTTTTACTAACAATTTATGAAATAAAAAAAAATCCGATTTTTTGAACCGCCTAACCCTATTTCCGCCCTTAAGAATGATGAGGATCGTGGCTCTGTCGATGTAAACTCGACTGCCCTATACATATTGTATATATAAGGTAGTATATTACGTTGTTGGAGTGCTGCGGGACTTTATCGCGCACATTTTGCAAAAGAGCGAAAAGGCAAGTCGGACGCTGCGAGAGGATAGAATTGCCCCCTTAACGCCGACCCTCCCTCTCTCGTCCTTCGTTCCGCAGACTGGACGATAAAATTTCGACGATTTACGTTGTGAAATTTCATATTTTTGTTCCTCAAGCTGGCACCAATCTGGTACATTCAATTTCGGAGCTGAAAGATCATAATATTATAAATTCGTTTTCAAATTTACTGAAACGATCACATTGACTTTTGATATGGCACTAAATAAATTATTATTATCTTGTATTGCCGAGATGCTGGACGCACGTTTCTTACCTCTTAAGATAGTAGTCTGGTAACTTAAGCCGATTTTCATGTCTTTTTTGGAGGGCGTTTTTTTGTAGGAAAATAATAATGAATCGTTTTGGTTATTTAGGATGTTTTTATTTACATATTAAAGATACAAAAAAAAATTTTTTTGAAAAAATTTTATAGTTTATTATTATTATTATTATTATTATTGATCGAAGTTGGCACCTCGAAAAAAAAGCCCGTTGGTGGCCCCGGTGATTTTGGCTCTTGATGTTATCTGAAATAGAAAATTCTTGATAATTCTTAATCTAAAAGTTTTTTTTTGAAAAAAAAAACTTTTTTCCAAAGTTGGCCATTTTGTTATTTATCCATGAAATTTAACTTCAGTAGTTCCGACCAGAATGACATGTCTATAGATTAAGAATTATCAAGAATTTTTGATTTCAGTTAACATCAAGAGCCAAAATCACCGGGGCCACCTACGCGCTTTTTTTTCGAGGTGCCAACTTCGATCAATAATAATAATAATAATAATAAACTATTAAATTTTTTCAACACAATTTTTTTTTGTATGTTTAATATGTCACTAAAAACCTCCTAAATATCCAGAACGGTTCATTTTATTTTCTTATAAAAAAACGCCTTGCAAAAAAGACATGAAAATCGGCTTAAGTTACCAGACTACATTAAGAGGGGGAATAGGGTTAGACGGTTCAGAAATATAATTTTTTTTATCTCATAAATTGTTAGTAAAACTATTGAAAAATATGTTCCCAAAATTTGAAATGAAAATTCCGACTCGTTCTATTGTTATAAGCCATTAAAGTGAGAAGCTTTCCTTCAGTCCCCGAGCGCGCAACGTGTTTCAAACGCGTTTTTTTGAAAACGACTTTTTTTTAACTTGCGTACACGCTAGTTTGAAAAGTTTTCAACCAATCATTTTGAAAATTGGCAGTTATTTTCTCCATAGTAATGCGCTACATATAAACCTAAAATCGGAATATTATCATTATTTAAAATAATTTTTTTTTTGCAAATAAAGTTGTAAAAAATGGCAAAAAATCATGATTTTTTGTTCTGACCCCTGTAAAAAATTCAATTTTCTATTTTTTTGATAGCATTTAGGTTCATATAGAAGAGAGACATATAATAAAAGTAAATTCCAACCTCGTTTGATTTCAGATGAAAATTGCGGCTTCCAGAATGTACGCAAAATGCTGAGTCTGATTGTGACCTGCGATATGGGCTCGCTAATATCTTCCGTGTTTTTCAAGGAAATTCTTCAAAAATTTTATAGTATTTACTTAAATATATGTATAAAATATTCTCAAAGTTTCAATAAGTTATATTAATTTTTTACACTATAAAAAAATTCATGAAAATCATTGAGAAAACGCTGTCCTAACTTTATTGCCGCCCTTAAACATTGTCGTCACAATAAAATTTTCGAAACTCGAAAACCACTCAAATCTGGATAAAATGAGGTTAGACCTGAAAATCGCGATTTAGCGATTTTCTGTCAAATCACCAATGCGACAGCAGTAAGTATTTCTTCACATGCGACGGTCTTCGCGTCAGTTACTTTTTCCCCTAACGACGTTATGTAAGAATGATACTCTTGAAAAAAAAAAAAAACCGTTTTTTTAAACGCTGTAATAGCTCTCATTTCCCGTTGATCCTTATCGTCCCGGCGACTATATGCATCGCCTCTAGAAGGAAAAGGCTTAGATTATATCGTGTGACAATTTATAACGACGACAGACTCCGAGAAATAATGGCTTAAACAGAAAATCCGTCGAATAATAGAGCTTCCAACATTCTTTTGTGTCCGTGGTCCTCTGGCATCTAATGGAGTTCCCGTCTTCAATACCTTCCGTGTAACAGCGAGAAATAGTGAGAGGGAGAGTGTGTGTATATGTGAGACAGAGAGAGAGAGAGAAAAACAGAGATCGTATCAGCTAATTATACGACGGTATAATTATTGTCCTTTCGCCACTCGTTTGGACAAGACTTACGAATCCCTGGAGCATCAAGAACGCAGCAGCGACAAAAAACGGTAGAGCGAAGATAAAGGGTATGGTACTAGACGCTTCAGTGGCGGCGGGATAAGTCGCCTATGGTGGATAGATTTTTTTCTACTTCATCCAAGAGGACCTTTTCGAGAAATTTTTGTTTGTCAACCATCTCGCGGTATACACGTCCGGAGCAATAATACGTCGAACCCCACCAATAACCCCTCTCGAGACTTTCATCGTGTACATTAAAGAAAAAAAATTCTCTTCTCGACGCTCATTTCCCCGCGGCATTACTTTTGTTCGCTCGAGAATATAAACCTCGAAAGGCAAACAGCCTTCAAAGTTTTACGAGAATTTGCCATATTCGTTCGTAGGCATTGAAGAAATTACACGTCGATCGTCCGCACCACGGGGCAAGAGAGAGAGAGTCGGTATTTTCTTGGGAAGTACTACGGTTTTTATTGACCAATTAATCAGGGGTGGGAATTTCAGAATTTAAAAGAATACGTCTGCCTCAGTGCACACGATTTAATATTTCCTCGATTCGAGTTCCGAGCGATTGAAAAGACAGGAAAGCAGTGATTAATTTGTGTTAAGGAGGGTTGTGGATATTGTGAAGCCTCATTGATTTGTGTGACTTTAATTAAATGTATTTTCATTCATATTTGTTTGGATGAAATACCGTCATTTTCAATTGAATTTTATTCGATGTAAGTACATCCGAGATGGTTCAATTGAATTTTATTCGATGTAAGTACATCCGAGATTGCTCAATTTAATTGTATATTGATTCAATATATACGAGGTCTGTTCAAAAAGTATCGCGAATTTTGAATTTCGGCTGGCTACGTATATTCGATTTTCGATTTTTTTTTGGCGTTAGGTTGGTACTCGTGTCCCTCACTTATGCTGAAAAAAACGGCCATTTTGAAGGTTTAGTTAATTGTTGACAGCTGTTTTGGTTAGACGTGTTTTGGCTTGTCCTCGATTTTTGTCTATTCCCAAAAATGGATCAAAGAATCTGTATCAAATTTTGTGTGAAAAATTTTTTACAGGGGTCAAAACAAAAAAGCATGATTTTTTGCCATTTATTACAACTTTATTTGGAAAAAAAAATTATTTTAAATAATGATAATATTCCGATTTTAGGTTCATATAAAGCAATACTATGAAGAAAGTAACTGCCAATTTTCAAAACGATTGGTTGAAAACTTTTCAAACTAGTGTGTACGCAAGTTAAAAAAAAGTCGTTTTCAGAAAAACGCGTCTGAAAAAAAAGTACTAAGAAAAACAAAGTCAAGGCAGTCATACATTCTTTCGGTGTTATTCAAGGAAATTCTTCAAAAATTTTATAGTATATACTTCAATATATGTATAAAATATTTTCAAAGTTTCAATAAATTATATTCATTTTTTATACATATTTTTTGCACCGTCTAACCCTATTCCGCCCTTTAATGCTAATCGGCAAAACTTCAAATGTATAAATTAAAGTTTCTCGTTTCAGTAATCGAACTCGTTATCGTTTTCTCGTCAAATATCCATCGATAATTTTCGGGGGTTCCGACGAAGAATTTCCTGCTAGGATTCCAGCTGGATCCCGATTAACTACGCGATACATGAAAAGGAATGACACTTTAAACTTGATGAACGTGATGTAAACGACGCTCGTGTTTACAGCCTCAGCAGGTCATTCGATTGTTTGGCTCGCGGTTATACACCGTAGCTTTTGTACGAAAGATGTGTCGTTCGATTGTGTACGCATTCGATGATGTACATCGTGTCATCGTAAAGTAAATAACACGCGAACTTCACGCTGGAGCTAGTATAAAGAAGTTTCCCAATCCGCCGCTAGGTGGCGAGCCTCGCGAGGTTTTCGCGTCCGCAGATCGACAGTGCTCGCGGGCTATAAGACGTCTAGTGGGCAGAAAAGTCTCGAAAAAATTTCGCAATATCGTTAGCGCCGGGCATAATATTGCAAAAAAAAATCTGTCAATTTAAGAAACCCCGATGAGGTCCGCGTTGTGACAGAAATCCAGTAGATTCCATAATATGTACATTTGTACATATTATAAATATTATATTCTCATATTTATAAAAATATGAGAATATAATATTTATAATATGTACAAATGTACATATTATGGAATCTACTGGATTTCTGTCACAACGCGGACCTCATCGGGGTTTCTTAAATTGACAGATTTTTTTTTGCAATATTATGCCCGGCGCTAACGATATTGCGAAATTTTTTCGAGACTTTTCTGAGAAACAAAGGAACGCAATTTGCAAGTACGTGTATAAACACGTACTTGCAAATTGCGTTCCTTTGTTTGTTCGCGGTAGATATGTGACATAACGTTTTTTCGTTTAATGAAAATCGGTCGTGAACGAAAAGGATGTGGCAAGACATAATCTCGAACAACAATATATAGAACGTCCGTGATAAAGTTTTGAAAAGGAACGAATATTCATGCGGCCAATACGTAGACGGTTAGACTCTGTGTTCGCGGTTGGATTGAGATATACGGTACGAGCGAGAACGTGAATAATCAAAATCCTACGCTCGATTTCTCTCGTCCTCTCTCGATATTTCCCACCCTTCTCTTTCGTCGTACATACTCGACATTGCCGCGAACGGAAAATGATATCGCGACAGTACGCGCGTAATGTTACGCCGGGGCTTCGGTTACCCTCCATTCTCGTGTACGCCTCTGGAAATTTTAAATATTATAATTTTTATCGCCATAAATATTCTATGTGTGCATAGCATATAGATACAGCATTTTATGGGTATACATATTCTATCTGTATTTGAGTTTCAGAGACAACGTGAATTTGTACGAAATTATAAACTCACTGTTTTCCACGATTGTACCGTTTATTTGTGACGAGTAAACAGCAAAGAAAACGGAAAAATATGAAACAAAATAGAACACTTGCTTTCCCCATCAGTTTTCCGCTATTCACAAAGCCGCTCAATATAATCCGGATCATTATTTGTATTTATCTATATGTATTTAGCGAGCCGATCCTTGAGATGAATTCACGAAGACAATGACTACCGCTGCTGATCAGTGGAATAGAAATTCAATGGTTATTTTTTTTCCATCGCACATAATGGCATATTTGCCTGGTACCTGATCATCGTGAAAATATGCCCTTTTACTATGGGTATACACGTAACGTACGCCATAGAGTACTGAAATTAGTTGGAAATGTATTCAGAATATTATTACTACGAGGGCTATTTGCAAAGTTTCCGACCTATTTAAGAAAAACACATATTACAAAGCAAAACAAAATTTATTTCTCGACGTAGTCTCCCTGCAACTCGATGACATTTGGTCCAACGTTTCTCCCAACCTTTTAAACGGTCAAGAAATAAATGATTGTCTAAACCTAGAAAATACTGGTTTACAGCGTTTTCCACCTCGGCATTTGACTTATATTTTTTCCCCCACCCGAGAATTTTTTTCAAACGAGGAAACAGGAAAAAGTATCGTAGTATCACTTTGTAGACTTAAGGAGAGAAATAGGGTTAGACGGTTCTAAAAATCGATTTTTTTTTAATTTCATAAATTGTTAGTAAAACTAATGAAAAATATGTTCTCAAAATTTTAAATGAAAATTCCGACTCGTTCTATTGTTATAAGCGATTAAGGGAGGAAATAGGGTTAGAACAGCGTTTTCTCAATGATTTTCATGAATTTTTTTATAATATAAAAAATGAATATAATTTATTGAAACTTTGAGAATATTTTATGCATATATTTAAGTATATACTATAAAATTTTTGAAGAATTTCCTTGAAAAACACCGACGATATCAGCGATCCCATATTGCAGGTCACAATCAGACTCAGCATTTTGGTATTTTTTCAAACGCGTTTTTCTGAAAACGACTTTTTTTGAACTTGCGTACACGCTAGTTTGAAAAGTTTTCAACCGATCATTTTGAAAATTGGCAGTTACTTTCTTAATAGTATTGCGCTCTATATGAATCTAAAATCGGAATATTATCGTTATTTAAAATAATATTTTTTTTTCAAATAAAGTTGTAAAAAATGGCGAAAAATCATGCTTTTTGTTTTGACCCCTGTAAAAAATTCAATTTTCTATTTTTTTTTGTAGCATTTGGGTTCATATAGATGAGAGACATATAATAAAAGTAAATTCCAACCTCGTTTGATGTCAGATGAAAATTGCGACTTCCAGAATGTACGCAAAATTCTGAGTCTGATTGTGACCTGCAATATGGGGTCGCTAATATCTTTCGTGTTTTTCAAGGAAATTCTTCAAAAATTTTATAGTATATACTTAAATATATGTATAAAATATTCTCAAAGTTTCAATAAATTATATTCATTTTTTATACTATAAAAAAATGCATGCAAATCATTGAGAAAACGCTGTCCTAACCCTATTTCCCCCCATAATTCAGCGTTGGAGAAATTTAATAATTAAATTATTAAATTTAAATCAAATAATTTTTTTTTGCAAATAAAGTTGTAAAAAATGGCAAAAAATCATGCTTTTTTGTTTTGACTCCTGTAAAAAATTCAATTTTATATTTTTTTGATAGCATTTAGGTTCATATAGAAGAGAGACATATAATAAAAGTAAATTCCAACCTCGTTTGATTTAAGATGAAAATTGCGGCTTCCAGAATGTATGCAAAATGCTGAGTCTGATTGTGACCTGCAATATGGGGTCGCTAATATTTTATACTATACACTTAAATATATGTACTACATACATACAGCATACAGACTACATTAAGAGGGGGAATAGGGTTAGACGGTTCAGAAATCAAATTTTTTTTATTTCATAAATTGTTAGTAAAACTATTGAAAAATATGTTCCCAAAATTTGAAATGAAAATTCCGACTCGTTCTATTGTTATAAGCCATTAAAGTGAGAAGCTTTCCTTCAGTCCCCGAGCGCGCCACGTGTTTCAAACGCGTTTTTCTGAAAACGACTTTTTTTAAACTTGCGTACACGCTAGTTTGAAAAGTTTTCAACCAATCATTTTGAAAATTGGCAGTTATTTTCTCCATAGTAATGCGCTACATATAAACCTAAAATCGGAATATTATCATTATTGAAAATAATTTTTTTTTTGCAAATAAAGTTGTAAAAAATGGCAAAAAATCATGCTTTTTTGTTCTGACCCCTGTAAAAAATTGAATTTTATATTTTTTTGATAGCATTTAGGTTCATATAGAAGAGAGACATATAATAAAAGTAAATTCCAACCTCGGTTGATTTAAGATGAAAATTGCGGCTTCCAGAATGTACGCAAAATGCTGAGTCTGATTGTGACCTGCAATATGGGGTCGCTAATATTTTATACTATACACTTAAATATATGTATAAAAATTTTATAGTATATACTTAAATATATGTATAAAATATTCTCAAAGTTTCAATAAATTATATTCATTTTTTATACTATAAAAAAATTCATGAAAAACATTGAGAAAACGCTGTCCCAACCCTATTTCCCCCCTTAAGGGAAATATATATTGTATGAACATTTATTGTGATCATTGAGATGCCAGTGACGATAGATACCATACAACTCTTCCGTTACGCATATTTTTCCATTAGTTCGTGTTTCCATTGAAATTAGTACTGGACGACATTTGCGAATGATGAAAGAAATGCCATTCGGTTTCTACGGAAAGGCACTGCCATTCGAGTTTGCCACTGACTTTCCATTCGGTTTTTATTCAGAGAAATTTCCATTGGAGAAAAATTTCCATTTTCCCTTGACTTTTCCGATAAAATTCGCATTGAAAGTGTATGGTAATCGGGCTTTTCCATTCACGGGAATGGAATAAAATTGATGACAATTACAAGGATAACGTCAGAGAACGCCATCGGAGAAAACTACAAATATAAACAACGAAACCGATGTTGAAGATAATCGGAGGAAGACAATCATAAATATAACGTTTCAGAGAACATATCGACGCTGCTTACGAAAACTAGCATGTTTCAGATTTCTTACGATAACAAGCACGCTTGATATCTGCGTGGGAACTAGTATGTTTCGGCTTTTGCCACGAAAACTAGCACATTTCGATATTCGCCGCGAAAACTAACATGTTTCGGCTTTTACCACGAAAACTAGCAGGTTTCGACTTTCACCGCGAAAATTAGCACGTTTTAGTATCACTGGAAGTGTTTCTCATTTTTTACTCCACGTTTTTTGAACATCCTTTCTTACTCCAAATTGACGAAATATTTATGCTTGTCATTTTATACCGTTTTATTTTTTGTTTGAATTTATTTCATACATATTTTACCGTTTGAATTTTGGTCCGCTAGGCTTATCATAAGATGGCAAACGGCAAATGCCTCGTCATTTTGGAGTAAAAAAACCATGGTGAAAAAAATCAGAGAAAAGAAAATCGAAAACAATTGCAGTGTATGCAAAGTTCACAATGTCAGTTTTTTCCCTCTTGCTACTTCGTCCAAGACCTGACATTTCTCGAGATATCTCAATCGATTGTTTTGAAGATTTTGTCAACTGTACTTTATACTTATACTGTACTTTATACTTTAGTCGTTGATCACTCCAAGATTGCGTTTTTTTTAATGAAATAAAAACACAATGAACGATTCTTCAGACCGTAAGTAGAATGTACTTTTCATAAACAATAATTTTGTTCAATTCCATCGCTGACTCCGAAACTTGAAGTCATGAAAAATATCATTGATGAACAATTTTAGTTTTTGAGTGGTGGAATATTTCGTATCGTATATGCGAATCGTATTTTCAATAATGTTATTATTTTTATAATAGAAAACGAATATAAATGTTTAAGGGTGTACGGGCGATACAACCTTAATGTTTTTCATTTATTCCTTATAGTGTTCCCGAAAAAATTATTAAGACATTTGTGAAAGTTCTGAATCTTATTCGATTTAGTTCGGCAAATATACTACTTTTTCCAGTGCAAATCGAATCATGCTAGTTTTCGCGCTGAAAGCCGAAACATGCTAGTTTTCGCATCGAATATCGAAACGTGTTGATTTTCGTGGTGGAATTCGCAACGTGTCAGTTTTCGTAAGAAATTTGGCAGGACCGCGGTTCTACAGATTCCAACTGTACATCTACCCAACTGTCACGACCAAACTGACACGAGCATACGAATATTTCACAATATTGTCACGACAAAACTGTTCCCGAACAAAACTCTCACCATTAAAACTGTCACCGCACAAACTGTCACCACTCAACTCTCCCCGATCTCAATTGAACAAGTGCAGAATCTTCACGAACAAAACTATCACCGTCTAAACTGTCACTATCTGAACCTTCACCATCTAAACTATCACCGTCTGAATTGTCACCGTCTAAACAATCACCGTTTAATCTGTCACCGTTTAAACTGTCACCGCTTAAATTGTCACCGCAGCAATTGTAACCGCGGCAATTGTCACCCGCAAAACTGTCACGGGCAAAACTGTACACGGCACCAACCGTCACCGCTTAAGGGAGAACACGACTGTGACCCCCTGTTTTTTTCACATTTTTCAAGAATTTTTTTTTGTGGGAAAAAAAAGAGATATTCGAAAAATTTTTTTGGGTTTTGTTCCTTGTTTATTAATGTATCAAAAAACATTTTTTTCACTTTTTCACGTCGCATGCTGGCGCTGGGGAAGCTCTCGCGTCAGGTGCTGTCATTTCCGCGGCACGCAGCAGAACTCTCTTCGACGTCGATCTGAAAAAAAATACCGAGTGTTTTCGTCAACAACATGATATTTTGAAGAGAAGTACATAGGGATTTGGAAAAATATTGTTTTAAAAAAAATAGGCACGTCTTTGAAATTAAAGTTAATTTCAAAGGCGTGCCTATTTTTGTTTTAAACAATATTTTTTGTGTCCGCTAATACTTACGTCATTTGCCGCTGTCGTCTGAACCACAGCCTTCGCACCGCGCGAACTTCCTTGTGGTCAGCGATCGGTAATAGCGGACGCGCACGAAATATCGCGCGCTATTGCGCCGCGTTTGGTGAAGCAGCCCGAGCGCTCTTATCTACGAGTTCAGCTTATACCCGTGTGAGTTAGTTACCGCGCCTTGGCGCGATTACAGTTTTGCCGGTGACAGTTTTGTGCGGTGACGGTTGGAACGGTGACGGTTGGTGCAGAATACAGTAGACGTCCTGACAGTGTAGACGGGGCCTATTCTGCTGCGTTGCAGTTGCGCAGAATACAGTTGTGACCGTGACAGTTTAGACGGTGATAGTTTTGTTCGTGAAGATTTCTGCACGTGTCGAATAGAAATTCAGGAGAGTTGAGTGGTGACAGTTTGTGCGGTGACAGTTTCAATGGTGAGAGTTTTGTTCGGGAACAGTTTTGTCGCGACAATATTGCGAAATATTCGTATGCTCGTGTCAGTTTGGTCGTGACAGTTGGATAGGTGTCCAGTTGGAATCTGTAGAACCGCGGTCCTGTCAGAAATTTGAATCGTGCTACTTTTCGTAAGCAGCGTCGATATATCTTCATAGACATTGAAATTGGTCCGGCTTGGCGTTGCGCGAGTTGACAAGGAATGTCCGATATATAAATATCTAAATTCATCCCTCGTAAGCTACATCCGCACGGCGTGTCTTGATCGCTCGTGCTCTTTTCCAGAGGTATCAAGCCGGGCATCATAGCGTTATACATCAGTAGTATTAAGCAGCACCCCTTCGTTGTTCCCTCTTTGCTCTGTTCGTCGCTCCTGCCTATTTACATCCCATATATACATAGATAAACATAGATAAACATGTTGGTAGAAAAAAGGGCGTATCGGCCAGGATTCAACACGAAAATTTACGTGGTTTACGTTCTTTCGCTCGCTGACAATGGACCTATATCTATATCACTTTATTTCATCCCTGTTTCATCCCCCTCGACGTCTTTGCGCTCTCGCCGTTCTTCTTTCATCTCTCTTGCGACGATTTCCACAACCCTACCCCACCCCTTTTTTCAGCCCTGTTCGCTGTAGCACAAGGGCGACGTGCGCGAGCGCCGGCACGACGCGCGCGTGCCTTGATTCACCTCTCTCACTCTCCTCCTCACTCTCTCTCTCTCTTTATGCAACACACATACACACACACATATATGTGTACATATATAGACATCAGAGGAGCCGCGCGCCGCAGCCTATACTTTCCTCCATCCCACTGACACACGCGTACACAAACACACAGCCCCGCGCGCGTATACGCGTTTACAGTAGAGAGCAGGAGCAAGGTAGACTCGAAGCTTCCCCAAATGTCCTACCTCGAGCTAGTCCGCCGCGACGTGTCGTCGCGCGTTAACCGTCGCTCTTATCGTCCGCGGAAATATACCTCGAAACATACATTTCGCCGGCTATCTTGTCCCGCTAAGATCTTTTCTTACGCGAGATTCGTTTCGCAGTGAATCCTACAAAAGTTCGATCAGAACGGCTCGGATCGCGGGTTAAAAAGAAAAATTAAATGACGATACTTTAAACGAACGAAAGTTCATTGAAATTTCTCGAAGGTAACAGTGACCAACGTGTTTTTTTTTCTTCCTACGAACTGAAGAAGTTTCGGTAAATTTTCCAGATTTTTGTTCTTCCTTCTGTGCAATTCGTGCCTTTTTTTTACGTTTATCGAGATCGGTGGGGAAAGTCAATTTTATCTGTTATTTCAAGCTCGCGAAATGTTATTATTGTTGATATTAATTTGTTTTATTAGGCGGCAATTCGTTGGACGTTCATTGTAAATTTTCAAGAGAGGGAACATTTTTCTTTTTCTTTTCATTTAGCATTAATTTGAGGTAGTCTGGTAGCTTAAGTCTGGTCTAGAGCGAGATTTTTGACGTCATTTCTAATGTGCAATAACGTTTAAACCGTTGAAGTTGTCTTGATGAAAATTTACACGTGCATTTATTGATCCTTAGAGAATACTTGTACATTAAAAAAAAAAAATTATTTTAAATATTTTCATGTAGTTTTTTTGCCTTGTTGCAACATGGTGCGCCGAGATCGGCGCCCACTCTGGACGATGTTGTATGCATCTGAAAAAAAAAATATATATATATTCTCAATCTGTATGAGTATTCCGAGCGCTGGTAGCAGAATTGGTACTTAAAAAAAAATTTTGACAAAATGGCGGCCTGTTGAACTTTCATTAATGATATTTCGTACATTTTCGGGTATTCGACAAGTTATAAAATGTCGGAAAAATTATTGTTCGACTCAATAAATTTTTTTTTTAAGTACCAATTTTGCTACCAGTGCTCAAAATACTCATACAGATTGAGAATATATATATTTTTTTTTTTCAGATGCATACAACATCGTCCAGAGTGGGCGCCGATTTCGGCGCACCATGTTGCAACAAGGCGAAAAACTACATGAAAATACTTAAAATAATTTTTTTTTTTAATGTACAAGTATTCTCTAAGGATCAATAAATGCACGTGTACATTTTCATCAAGGCAACTTCAACGGTTTAAACGTTATTGCACATTAAAAATGACGTCAAAAATCTCGCTCTAGACCAGACTACGGCCTCAAGCCGATTTTCATGTCTTTTTTAGAGGGCGTTTTTTTGTAGGAACATAAAAGTGAATCGTTTTGGATATTTAGGATGTTTTTACTTACATATTAAAGATACAAAAAAAAAATTTTTTGAAAAAATTTGATAGTTTGTTATTGTTAATATTATTGATCGAAGTTGGCACCTCGGAAAAAAAGGGCGTGGGTGGCCCCGGTGATTTTGGCTCTTGATGTTGTCGGAAATAAAAAATTCTTGATAATTCTTAATCTGTAGACATGTCATTCTGGTCGGAACTACCGAAGTTAAATTTCATGGATAAATAACAAAATGGCGGACTTTGGAAAAAAAAAGTTTGGCGGACTTTGGAAGAAAATTTTTTTTTTTTTCCAAAGTCCGCCATTTTGTTATTTATCAATGAAATTTAACTTCGGTAGTTCCGACCAGAATGACATGTCTACAGATTAAGAATTATCAAGAATTTTTGATTTCAGATAACATCAAGAGCCGAAATGACCGGGGCTACCCACGCGCTTTTTTTTCGAGCTGCCAACTTTGATCAATAATAATAACAATAATAAACTATAAAATTTTTTCGAAAATTTTTTTTTTTGTATCTTTAATATGTAAATAGAAACATCCTAAATATTCAAAACGATTCATTTTTATTTTCCTACAGAAAAACGTCCTCCAAAAAAGACATGAAAATCGGCTTAAGTTACCAGACTACTACTTTAACGTAGCTTTGAGACTGGTGGATAATTTTTGAACGAACGACGTATTCAATGTGCCGTATGCTTCGATCCTTCGGCGATGGAGGTCTCGCACGTGTCATGTGGGGAATGGAGGGAATCGCCGTTCAAAGAGATATAGGGAAACACGGATGAGAATCAAGATCCGATGAAGGACCACGTGTAGGGACGGGGGGAGAAATAGATTGTGATCACTTTCGCAATTTTGTTTACCCGTTATTTTTCGACATTTCATTGTTGTTTATTTCTCGGACGTCCAGTGAATCGAACAAAAATGTAGCTCGCGGCTTTAACGTTATTTTTTATAAACTGAATCGAAAAACCTTTGACCCTTATCCGCACGGATAAGAGTCAAACACGGCTCGCACGGCCGTGAGGGTTAAACTACTTTTTTCGATCGCGACTTTACGGCTGTTACGACGATAAAATTAGCCGAAAGATTGAATTTTCGGGAACTTCCGTGTAAAATACAAAAAAGCGATTCGCTCGTTGACAATTGAGGATCAAGTGACGTCTCAGAAAAAAATGTTACAGTTATAAAAGTAGAAAAAAAAGTGGTCACATCTTTGTTCCTACTTTTATAAAATTAACGAATAATTCATTTTGTCACTGTTTCGTCAATGTCACACGATTGTACCGATGTTCCCGCCGATAATAAAAAAAGTAAAATAAATAATTAGAAAAATGTATAAACAGTGTCCGCTAGATCTTCGAATTTCTCCTTGTTGAAAATAATGATTTTTCGCTTTCGGCATTGTTACTAAAGTAAAAGGATCGCGCGGAGAAACGGAAAAGCGAGTGTAATAACGTGAACGAGAACCGGATACTAATATCGACAGTGAAACTTCGACGGATATAGTACTGGTTTCGCGAAAGAACGCTTAACCCCGGTGTGGTTGAGTCTTGTTTCGGGACCGCGAGCCCCAAAGCGGTACAAGTGCAGTGCAATAAATGTTTTATAGATGTTTTCTGGCCGGAAAGTAATCTGAACTCTGTGGTAGAACACGCGCGATATAACCCAGGAAGCTGCAGTTGGTTCGGTCCGTCGTGGTTCGAAAAAGCGGGTTTTCGCGGCGCGAGAAACGAGTCGATGTGTGTTTTGGTACCCGTCTCGTGACTATATCGTATCTGTACGTAAATATATATATATTTATGTAATATCAATATCTGTAATGCCAGTATTAAGAGTTACCGCAGTGTCTGCACGTCAAGTAATTAAAAAATATTTTTAAGAACGCCTGCCGCGGAGTCTACACTAAGTTGACACATAACACTTTTAAACGCTCACTTACCCCTGTGCGCGCTGAAAACCGAGTAAATTTGAAAAATTATTATAAAGGTTATATGGTGAAAAAAAAATTAAATTGTCCTTTTCACATTTTTTATTAACTTTTCAGCTATGAGAAAAAAAATTAAATACATAAAAAAATATATAAACATTATTTTTCACGGGTATAAATGGACTACTGATGAAAACCAATAACGCCTTCTTGTCGACATCATAACTTCACCAAACATTATCCAATCTGCAAAAATAAACAACAATCTCGTGAAATAATGTATTAGTAACAGTGTGACGGAGGAATTTTTTTTTGTTTTTCAAAAATAAAGAAATTACAGTATTTCAAACTTTAGTATGCAATTAAAAAAAAAAAAAGTGGTGCTTAATAATTTATACAAAACTGTCCAATCAAAAAATTAAAAAAATCTCTCGTCAGTCTATAGAGAAAATAATTATCAATATTTAAAAAAAAATGTTAAAAAATATTAAAAATTGATTGAGTTATCGGTTGGAATTTACCTTTATTACATGTCTCTCTTCTATCTGAACCTAAATGCTACCAAAAAAATAGAAAATTGAATTTTTTACAGGGGTCAAAACAAAAAAGTATGATTTTTTGCCATTTTTTACAACTTTATTTGCAAAAAAAAATTATTTTAAACAATGATAATATTCCGATTTTAGGTTCATATAGAGCGCAATACTATGAAGGAAGTAACTGCCAACTTTCAAAACGATTGTTTGAAAACTTTTCAAACTAGCGTGTACGCAAGTTCGAAAAAAGTCGTTTTCAGAAAAACGCGTTTGAAAAAACGCAAAATGCTGAGTCTGATTGTGACCTGCAATATGGGGTCGCTAATATCTTCGGTGTTTTACGAGGAAATTCTTCAAAAATTTTATAGTATATACTTAAATATATGTATAAAATATTCTCAAAGTTTCAATAAATGACATTCATTTTTTATACTATAAAAAAATTCATGAAAATCATTGAGAAAACGCTGTCTTAACCCTGTTTCCTCCCTTAATGGCTTATAACAATAGAACGAATCGGAATTTTCATTTGAAATTTTGGGAACATATTTTTCAATAGTTTTACTAACAATTTATGAAATAAAAAAAAAATCGATTTTTTGATCCGTCTAACCCTATTTCCTCCCTTAAAGTTTCTGATATGTACAACGTGAACCCGAAGTCCGGTCACGTTTATCGCTATAACTTTGTAACGGAGTGGAAGTTTTGAAAAGTTTTTTTTTAAATACTTAAAAGTATAAAGAATGAAAATCGATAAAAAAATCGATTTTTTGAAAATTTTAGGGGTATGTGAGCCCTCAAATAAATCGATAAATAGTCGCAACAAAACAATTACCCAAGTCGTGCAAGTTTTATGTTGTTCTCGTGAAAATAAGGTTTATTTATATTTTAGCATCTCTGGATGAAAATTAGTTCTCTGTCCCGAGGGGATGAACAAAAAATATTAGTTCAATAACCGTGCTCCTTCGGGAAAAGCGTATTTTCCAAACATTTTATTCGGAATATATTTCCATTCTATCGTGAAAAAAAAATCTACAGAATGTGGTTTTCTCGAAAGACCATAAATACCGAATTATTTTCATTTTTTCTTACTCATAGAGGCGGCTTTGGTTGTATGATAAAAATATCGTCTTTTTAATGCCATTTCGTTCAACATGTGTCAAAACATCGATATATCTCGTTTAGAAAAAAATCCCCGGATCGATGCCTGCGCGCGTACGAACGTGCGTGATAGGGGTGCATAATTGAAACGGCTGTAACTTCGAATTGGTTTGACCTTTCGAGCCAAAACTGCGTACACAAGTGAATCAATAATGGCGCTTTGCTCACTAACGATTTTTATGACAAATCAAATTTTCTTTTTTTGCGATTTGATAAGACTTTGAAATTTTTTTATTAATATGTGATAAGAGCATAACTCGTGCAATTTTCGCGTTATGGCGTAAAAAATGTTTACACAAACACACTATCACCGTAGGATGTTCGTTATTCTACATTAAGAAAATCGATCAAAGTGTTTTAATTTTATGGAATTTTTAATTTTTTAAAAAATCGTTTTTCGAGGCTCTAGCTCGTGTAATTTTTCCTATCGAGCCAAAACTGCGTACAGCTATTGGATACTATTGAAAGATATTCCTCATAGAATTTGAGCAAAAACGATCCAAGCTTTTGTGATTTATGGAATTTTGAAAGTTTTCAAAAAATTGAAATAGGTGTTTGTTAGACTAAACCTCGTATATTTTATGCCAAACTTTCTCGATTTCGTGGTACAATTTTCTACACAGTTGGAACTTTATAAAAGGATGATTGGACGCGAATGTCACGCGAATCGATGAAAAATTTGTGGTTCTATATAATTTTTAAGTATTTCGAAAAAATTGGATTAAACAATGCGTGTAGGAGAAAAAAGCTGCCTGTTTTTTCCTCGAAATATCACACAATGCTCAAAGCTTCACGAGAAAGTGAAAGTCGAGAAAGTTAGAGCAAAATTTCGATGAAGCAACTGGCAGCTTTTTTTACTAGTTACAATTCGTTTTCGGATTGACGACATATCGTCGTTCGAAACATAAAAAAAAACAGCATATTATTTTAGAAACTTGACAGAATTGTTGTGACAAAATGATTCTTCGATCTCAATCGTTGATAAAATATTTGCACGTTCGTGGAAAATCACGGTGACTGAAGCACCGCGGAAATACTTGTGAAAGTATGCAAAGACAGTTTTTTAATGTAACATACATTTGACTAATGCACAAGTCATTTAGCTGTTTTAATCCACTTTAAATTAATTGTGTTCAATTCTCAATGTTTCGTTTCAACGAAACATTTTTTTTTTTTTCCGTTTCACGTGAACACGTTTTTTGTTTAATTCGAGTGGCCGACGATGTCGAAAAATTTGAGGTAGACGTTTTTCAATTAATGAATTATTAGCACAAGCGAATGTCATTAAGGTAGTAATCTGGTAACTTAAGCCGATTTTCATGTCTTTTTTGGAGGGCGTTTTTTTGTAGGAAAATAAGAATGAATCGTTTTGGATATTTAGGATGTTTTTATTTACATATTAAAGATACAAAAAAAAAATTTTTTGACAAAATTTAATAGTTTATTATTATCATTATTATCGATCGAAGTTGGCATCGCGAAAGAAAAGCGCGTGGGTGGCCCCGGTGATTTTGGCTCTTGATGTTATCTGAAATAAAAAATTCTTGATAATTCTTAATCTATAGACATGACATTCTGGTCGGAACTACTGAAGTTAAATTTCATGGATAAATAACAAAATGGCGGACTTTGGCAAAAAGTTTTTGTTTTAAAAATCCGCCATTTTGTTATTTATCCATGAAATTTAACTTCAGTAGTTCCGACCAGAATGACATGTCTATAGATTAAGAATTATCAAGAATTTGTTATTTCAGATAACATCAAGAGCCAAAATCACCGGGGCCACCCACGCGCTTTTTTTTCGAGGTGCCAACTTCGGTCGATAATAATAATAATAATAAACTATTAAATTTTGTCAAAAAAATTTTTTTTTGTATCTTTAATATATAAATAAAAACATCCTAAATATCCAAATCGATTCATTTTTATTTTTTTACAAAAAAACGCCCTCCAAAAAAGACATGAAAATCGGCTTAAGTTACCAGACTGCTACCTTAATATCAAGAATCGTTCGAGCATGTAATGCGGTGGCCTTGGAGATTCGTGGACATTTCATAATAAGAAAATTCTATTCCAGTATATGCCCTGTACACGTGGCTGATGAAAATACTCGCTTCCCTCGTGCAAATAGATTGCGTATAAATTTCATTAAAATCCAAAGGTGTTAAGAGAGGAAATAGGGTTAGGACAGCGTTATCTCAATGATTTTCATGAATTTTTTTTATAGTATAAAAAATGAATATAATTTATTGAAACTTTGAGAATATTTTATACATATATTTAAGTATATACTATAAAATGTTTGAAGAATTTCCTTGAAAAACACCGCAGATATTAGCGACCCCATATTGCAGTATATGCCCTGTACACATGGCTAATGAAAATACTCGCTTCCCTCGTGCGAATAGATTGCGTATAAATTTCATTAAAATCCAAAGGTGTTAAGAGAGGAAATAGGGTTAGGACAGCGTTATCTCAATGATTTTCATGAATTTTTTTATAGTATAAAAAATGAATATAATTTATTGAAACTTTGAGAATATTTTATACATATATTTAAGTATATACTATAAAATTTTTGAAGAATTTCCTTGAAAAACACCGCAGATATTAGCGACCCCATATTGCAGGTCACAATCAGACTCAGCATTTTGCGTACATTCTGGAAGCCGCAATTTTCATCTGAAATCAAACGAGGTTGGAATTTACTTTTATTATATGTCTCTCTTCTATATGAACCTAAATGCTATAAAAAAAATAGAAAATTTAATTTTTTACAGAGGTCAAAACAAAAAAGCATGATTTTTTGCTATTTTTTACAACTTTATTTGCAAAAAAAAAATTATTTTAAATGATGATAATATTCCGATTTTAGGTTTATATAGAGCGCAATACTATGAAGAAAGTAACTGCCAATTTTCAAAACGATTCGTTGAAAACTTTTCAAACTAGCGTGTACGCAAGTTAAAAAAAAGTCGTTTTCAGAAAAACGCGTTTGAAAAAATAGCAAAATGCTAAGTCTGATTGTGACCTGCAATATGGGGTCGCTAATATCTGCGGTGTTTTTCAAGGAAATTCTTCAAAAATTTTATAGTATATACTTAAATATATGTCTAAAATATTCTCAAAGTTTCAATAAATTATATTCATTTTTTATACTATAAAAAAATTCATGAAAATCATTGAGAAAACGCTGTCCCAACCTTATTTCCTCCTTTAATGGCTTATAACAATATAACGAGTCGGAATTATCATTTAAAATTTTGGGAACATATTTTTCAATAGTTTTACTAACAATTTAAGAAATAAAAAAAAAATCGATTTTTTGAACCGTCTAATCCTATTTCCTCCCTTAGGTCCCTCCCCGACTGCCTCATAGGTGATATTAAATCGGAGTGCATTTTAGTCATCCCGTATATAATCATGTTTGAACTTTTCTAATTTCAGTCATCGGAATTTTAATTGTTCATATTGTTAATATTCCTCATTCGACATAGCCGTATTCACGATTGTACTTGTATGTATTTTCTCTACGATATATAGTAGCCATTTTGTTTACTTAATCTCGCACGTCACAAGTCCGATTCCGTCAATCATTTATACACGCTTGTAGCGAGAGGATTTTTGCAACAATTTCGTTTATATTTCTCGCAGTACATTGCCCTCTCTCGCCTCTAGCTCTTCTACATATCTCTCGTACAATCCTCTGACGCATTTCATTTTTATTTATACAACATTGCGAGCACGAGTGACACTGACGTTATTTCCTATTTTTTTTTACTTTCTTTTATATTTTTATTTTTACTCTTTCGACGGGATACGAGACGAAAGTCGATAGATTCTAGACTCGTGAACGATATATATGCGAGAATGACATATATAATATACGAATGTCAATATCTTCTTAAATAAAATTTTTGAAATGAAAGCGCATTAGCTGGATATGACAGACAAAACTATCATCGATCACGATATGAGACGAGACGTTCACGTCCCAGAATTCTTCTGCGTGTAACGTCACTTCTTTCTCTCTCTCTCTCTCTCTCTTTCTCTGTCTTTCCATATATCACAACGTCCAAATTTTCGTTCATTCTTTTTTTCGACCATCGCCTTGTCGGGGACTCAATTGCTCAAGTATGAGACTGAGAGAGAGAGAGTGGACGTTGGGGGGATGAAAAAAAGTCCATCGGGAGATTCGGCGAAGCGTTGAAAAGGACCTTTTCGGCTTATCGAAATCGCTAGGCGTGACGATCGAGGGGTCACACGGACGAACACCCGGGGTGTATGCGGACGTCTAAAGTTATATCCTCTCGCGACTTTTTCTTATTCCGCTACATCGAATACCCATGACACGGGAAATTCTCGATGTCTATTTACGTGATGAGTTTATGATAGTTCTCGCATCGATCGCTTCAATTTATCATGGCTCAACTCGCATCATCATTTTCACGTATACAATGAGTATGGGATTCTCAATAATTAACATATCAATGGAGCATTCACATTGAAATATATCAGCCGGGAATGTTTAGAATTTTTTTACCCGTTGACGTTCTACCGGCGTCAAGTATGTCAGTTAATATAGGAGTGCCTTTTCTGACCTTTATATTTCTTTCAAATTATAATTTTTTATGGATCCAAAGTTCCATACAATTGCAAGCTTCTTGCACGAATTTTCATGCGATTCTTAATGGTTCCTCGGTGAAGAAGTACAGTGGGTCAAAAAAGTGTTCATACACCTTGTTTTTTTGCGATAACTTTATAGACATAAGCGATACGCAAAGAAAGCCAATTTTATTTAATAGTACATCAGGTACAGAGATAAACTGCAAATGGAGAATTTTTTCCCATGAATAATAGAAGAATGATGCAAAAAAAACGAAAATTTTCGTGCCAAAAAAGTATTCGTACACTTACGATTGAGCTGCTAAGCCTCGATATTCACTCACGGACGGTCTGACCTCTGCGTACAATGTAAACAAGTCTTCGTTCACACGATGGTTTTGACCTGTTCCATGCGGTAGTAGATCTTCAAGCTCCGAACAGACATGACGGCAAAGAAAAGCGAAATATCAATACCATGCGAGATAGAATGATTTTTCTTCGGAAACGCGGTGAAAGTTATCGAAAAATTAGTAAAGAACTAAATCTAAGTTTCGCAACAGTGCAATATCTAATAAAAAAATACGAAAGAACAAACAGCACAGAAAATAAGCCACGAACCGGTCGACCGAGAATACTAACGGTACGAGAGCGTCGGAGTATCGTTACAGAGGATACAAAAAAACCGTTCACAAGTGCTCGCAGTTTAGCGAATGATGTCGCGTTAACATCGGGGAAGAGCGTGTGTCCCCGGACTATCCGAAACGTTTTGCATTCTGCCCAAATATACGGCGGAACTGCCCGCAAAAAACCATTAATTAATAATATAAATCGAGAAAAACGTTTAGGTTTCGCAAAAACCTACGTAAAAAAATCTATAGAATTTTGGAAACGTGTCGCATTCTCGGATGAATCGAAGTTTAACATCTTCGGGTCCGATGGAAAAAAATTCGTCTGGCGGAAACCAAATACCGAGCTCCGGCAGAAAAATTTAATACCGACTGTAACGGCGCAGGAAGCCTCATGGTTTGGGGCTGTATGGGATATTATGGCGTTGGCAATCTGGCTTCTATAGATGGTATAATGAATGCTCAGAAGTATATCGACGCGTTGCGCAGCAATTTCAAAGCGAGTGTAGATAAAATGGGCCTGGATGGAAATTTCTACTTCCAACGAGATAACGACCCGAAACATACTGCCATGAAAACGAGGGGATGGTTACTCTATAATGTCCGCAAACAATTCATTACACCAACACAATCTCCGGATATCAATCCTATTGAAAATTTATGACACTTGGTGGATGTAGACATTAGAAAAAAAAAAAATAACAAACAAATCCGATCTCCAAAGAGTGCTTTTTGAAGAATGGACGAAAATAGCAAAAGTAAGAACGCAAAAGCTAGTAGAATCCATGCCTAAGAGACTCGAGGCGATAATTGAAGCAAAAGGGATGCACACCAAATATTAGTTATAATTAAGGGAGGGGTAAGGGTTTCAGCGTAAAAAAAAAGACTTTTTTTGCGATTTTTTTTCTCAAATATGGATTGAGCAATTTTATTCGAACCTTTTGTACATTATTGAGCATACTTTTGACAATGTTGTGTAATTTTTTCATGCAGAAATATTGAAGCATAAGCCCGTAACAGAGCTTCCCCCAGAACGTCTTGGACAAAAAACAATTTGCGGTGTTCACTATAACTCGGCCGGAAATTATCTGAAAATGAAAAACCATGAAAATTTAGTCAAATTATAATCAAATCTTCCCCCCAACGTTCTTTGATAATTTTTTTTTTCATTTAAAAATTTTTGGCGGCCATCTAAAGTGCGAACTGTTATTTTCCACGAAAAATTCCGCCATTTAGTGGGTGGGAAACACCCTTAATGTAAAAAAAACACGTTTTAACTAAACGTTGGGGAGAGGTATTTTATATGTAGAAAATGTGTACAACGTTTGAAATGAATGGGTCAAGTAGTTTTTAAATGGCAGTGAACACGGACTTTGAAAAAGTAGTTTTGAGAAAAACGCGTCTAAAGTTTATGAAGTAAAAAAGTGAAGAAAATATTTTTTTTTTCCAACTTACACAGAATCATCGATTCCAGCTCGTTTCTTCTTTTAAAATATTGTAGTATATTGTATACACTATATACTATATACACAATAGCAATGAATAAACTTTATACCTGTTCGACAGCTGCACTGCTAGCCCGACCGCCCGCAGCTGTTAGAGGTATAGCGTTAAAGGCCAGGAGATTAATAAGACAATAACTTCAAGAATATTGCTTAGATCGATTAAAAATTTTAAGGACATATTCTTGAAATGTTAAACAATAAGATAAGACAAAAAAAAATTCGATTTTTCGAAAGTGAAAACTTTTACCCCGCCCTTAACAACTATGATGATGTAGGTTTTCACTGTAATCGTAAGTGTATGAATACTTTTGCCTTATGAAATGCCCGAAAATTTTCGTTTTTTTGGCATAATTCTTCTATTATTCCTGGGAAAAAATTCTCCATTTGCAGTTTATCTCTGCACCTGATGTACTATTATATAAAATTGGCTTTCTTTGCGTATCGCTTATGTCTATAAAGTTGTCGCAAAAAAACCAGGTGTATGAATACTTTTTTGACCCATTGTATATCTATTTTAATTTTGCGCGTACACAAAGCTTCCTATGAGGAAGAACAAAATTCAAAAAAGCCTCTTACTCATCGAGAAATATTTGTGAATGCGCAAAAAATGATGAGATAGCAATATGCAAGTTTTAATTTTCTCTACTTACCTGGCTAATTATTGTGAAATTGTATTTTTAGTTTGAACAACAAGTCGCAAGTACTTGAAATATTGATTTTCATTCGTGTTTAATAGGACAGACCCGGCAGTAAATTAATGCTTGATTTTTAGTTATTTTTGCGCACCGTGGAGTCCTGAACGTCTTATTAATATATCAATATGATTTGTAATAATAAAGTGGAGTTTGCACAAAGTTTCGTTCCAGTCAATACGAGAAGAGTTCCTTTATTCGATGTTTATATTTCTTTCGAATTATAATTTTTGGCGGATCTAACAGTAAAGTTGCAAGCTGAAAGCTGCAAGCTGCTTTCACGAAATTTCACGCGACCCTTAATGCTTCCTCGGTGAAGAAGTATATTTATTTTTATTTTGCGCGTACACAAAGCTTCCTATGAGGAAGAAAAAAATTCAAAAAAGCCTCTTACTCATCGAGAAAAAATTGTGAGTGCGCAAAGAATGGTGAGGTAGCGATGTGCAAGTTTTTATTTTCTCTACTTATCTGGTAAATCATTGTGGAACGGTATTTTTAGTATCAACGACAAATCGCAAGTACATGAAATGTTGATTCTCATTCGTATTTCATAGGACAGACCCGGCAGTAAATTACTGCTTGATTTTTAGTTATTTTTGCGCATCGTGGAGTCCTGTACGTCTTATTAATATATCAATATGATTAGTAGAGAAGGGGAGCTTGCACAAATTTTCGTTTCATGGCATTAATTAACACACATGTAGAAACGTATGATTTCGTTCATTCACCGGTAGTCATTTATTCATTGGCGTTCTCACCCTTGCATGCCTTTGTGTACATCCCTCGTACCCTTGATAATGTGACACTCGAAAGTTGGGCATAGCATACATTAAAGGGGGAAATAGGGTTAGGACAGCATTTTCTCAATGATTTTCATGAATTTTTTGATAGTATAAAAAATGAATATAATTTATTGAAACTTTGAGAATATTTTATACATATATTTAAGTATATACTATAAAGTATTAGCGACCATATTGCTTGTTTTTCTTGGTACTACGTACACGAATGGTATGGTGTTTGTAAATTATTTTGCATTGAGGAGATTTTTAATTTTTAGAAAATGTTCTCCACCCTTGCCTCGCTCTTATCTCACTTGTGCGATACCGGACGTGTAAAACCGTGCCGCTGACAGAATTCAAGCCACGAGGTTTACGCCACTCTCGTATATGCCTTTCCAACGGGGCATTCGTCGACCGGCATACCATCATGGAACTATCGCGTGTCGACAATTACCAGAAACGAACGGTCTCGTGCTTACGAGCTCGCGGAATAGGTTAAAAACTATGCTATGGTTATATTTAATTTTAAATCGTTATTGTTCTCGGCTGGATATGTGTAGAGCAATTTTTCGGTGTCAGGCAAACTCTTTGTCGCAGTTTGACGTCATCTTTAACGAATAACGCAATGATAGATATATTTCGCTAGTGTAAAATAAAATTTGAGAGTCATCGAGTGACTGGAGTAAAGACGCAGCGCGACATGAACAAAAAATGAGCTACGACTTTTTCTCCACGGATTACTTCAGATATACGAAAATATTACGTAGTTAAGCAGGCAAAATCGATTTGTAACATTAATCATAATTCGTGTGAATTGATTAATTTTTATTATTATTATTAGTGATACCTTCACATATCTTTTCAGGTTTTTAGATAAGAGGGAAATTGGGAAGAATCATACGTAAAAACCCGCGAGGGTATAGGTTGGAATACACAATAATAAAAAAACAAATACATTTTTTTCAACCCTTGAAATAAGCTCTCTCATACCCGTAATATTTTTGCTCTCTGAACTCACACATTTTGCCTTCTCCTAATTTTCGCAATAAATATTTTTCAAACGTGACGAGTGCCACCATCTTCGGAACATTTCACTCTAGCTGCGCGGCAAATTTCAGGTCAACGGGAGAAATAGGGTTAGGACAGCGTTTTCTCAATGATTTTCATGAATTTTTTAATAGTATAAAAAATGAATATAATTTATTGAAACTTTGAGAATATTTTATACATATATGTAAGTATATACTATACATTTTTTTAAGAATTTTCTTGAAAAACACCGGGGATATTAGCGACCCCATATTGCAGGTCACAATCAGACTCAGCATTTTGCGTGCATTCTGGAAGCCGCAATTTTCATCTGAAATCAAACGAGGTTGGAATTTACTTGTATTATATGTCTCTCTTCTATATGAACCTAAATGCTATCAAAAAAATAGTAAATTGAATTTTTTACAGAGGTCAAAACAAAAAAGCATGATTTTTTGCCATTTTTTACAACTTTATTTGCAAAAAAAAAATTATTTTAAATAATGATAATATTCCGATTTTAGGTTCATATAAAGCGCGATACTATGAAGAAAGTAACTGCCAATTTTCAAAACGATTGGATGAAAACTTTTCAAACTAGCGTGTACGCAAGTTCAAAAAAAGTCGTTTTCAGAAAAACGCGTTTGAAAAAATAGTGACCGCTCGGTCACTATTTTTTCTAAAAGAGGGCCTAAAAGAGAGCTGGTAACTTAAGCCGATTTTCATGTCTTTTTTGGAGGGCGTTTTTTTGTAGGAAAATAAAAATGAATCGTTTTGGATATTTAGAATGTTTTTATTTACATATTAAAGATAAAAAAAAAATTTTGTTGAAAAAATTAAATAGTTTATTATTATTATTATTATTGATCGAATTTGGCACCTCGAAAAAAAAGCGCGTGGGTGGCCCCGGTGATTTTGGCTCTTGATGTTATCTGAAATAAAAAATTCTTGACAATTCTTAATCTATAGACATGTCATTCTGGTCGGAACTACTGAAGTTAAATTTCATGGATAAATAACAAAATGGCGGACTTTGGAAAAAAACGTTCTTTTCCATTTTGTTATTTATCCATGAAATTTAACTTCAGTAGTTCCGACCAGAATGACATGTCTATAGATTAATAGGTTAAACCGTTTAAGAATTAGAGGCCGGCGATATAAGGACGGACGATCTTAACGTAAAATCTCGTTTTTTTAGTACGGTACGTTAGAAACATATACCGCGACCTGAAATAATGGAAATATACGGCAAATCAATGCTAAAAATGGAGATTAATCAATGTCGTTTGAAAATTTAAAGAGCGAGCTGTTTGAACGTCTGACCTACACGCTCTTTAACTACTGTGACTCCGCGAAGGTGGAAAGAAGCGTTGGCTCGATGTCTGACCAAAATACGGACAATTCTACTTACAATATTCTATCGTCGACGAAAATTTGATTTGTATTTTCGGATTTTAATATTCTATCTCATTGACTAGCATTTATTAACCGCTTGATTTTGAGTGACACGTAATAAATACCAGTATCGATTTTTTTTTTAATTCCAATTTATTTAACTTTAGATTGCTTCCATTGATTTTCTCCGAATTTAGTAGCGAACGATATTTCCCGATTGTCTATTTGTGTAAAAAGTTTTACTTTTTATCACAACTCATGTAGAATTGAAACCTCGTTCCATATTTAGTGTGTTCTTATCAAAAGATCCTCTGCAAAATCATTCGTCAAATTATCGAAAAAAAATGTTCACTAATATTGCGACTTATATGTTTGGAAAAAAAAATCTAACTAATTGAGAAAATCGTATTTGTCCGTTTGGAAAATTTATTTAAATGTTTCAAATCCCAAACACCCCTGAACGCATATTGCATATATAGATCGAGCATAAATTAATCCTTCTCGCGCGGCCGACGCCCGCATCGTCGGAATTCCCGTCGTCTCGTGTATTATAATAATTTAATTTCTGACGAAACAATCCTCGAGCGTCGAAAGATATAACTCAACGTAATACTCTCATCGACGATCCGTCTCTCGGGAGTTGCATCTCGTCGCTCGCGAAATAAGTTTGGAAAACGTCATGGTAAAATTCACCCTTCGCCGGTTATGGTCCCTCGTTAAACGCGTTCGCTCGCCCGCTTATATTTTTCGAGTTCACCCGGCCGTTATAGGCGCTGGCGTTTCACGACTCTCGACGTTAATTGTCTTGTTAAATCATTTCTCGTCCGGTACGGCCTCCCCCTCCCCACCGTACCACGAGACTCTGTCCTTGGACTCCTTTCTGTCGCCTTGTAGATCGATGATGTTAGAAATTCACCGAAGTATCCTGAACATATGTGTTTTATCCTGATATCGATAGTATGCACATTTTTACCTTACGATTAGTTGCACACCGTCGAACATTCGTTAGGACGCTCAAAACTAAAAAGGCTTTTAGGTTAGGCTCCTATCAGTTGAGTCCGGATTCAATGGAGTTAAGTTTGTTGATGTTTGAAGACCCACGTGACTAAAAGTCACCCTTTATCTCCTGATGCTTACTTAATCGGTCGCACTTATGTTTTCGATATTAAAGGATCACATACCTCTGCGCGCGCTGAATACCGAGTAAATTTGAAAAATTATTATTAAGGTTATATGGTGAAAAAAAATTAAATTGCTGATTTCCCATCTTTTATTAACTTCTCGACTATAAGAAAAAAAATAAAAAAATTTCTTTTTTAATATTAGCATCATTTAAATGCGTTTTTCTTGAAAGTATGTTTTCAGACAGTGTCAGTCAGACGATCACTCAGTCGATTTTTAATATTTTTTCACTTTAAAAAAAATTTTAATCTTGATAATTATTTTCTCCATAGTCTGACGAGAGGTTTTTGTAATTTTTTGGCTGGACAATTTTTTATAAATTATTAAACACTAATTTTTTTTTTTAAATTCCATACTAAAGTTTGAAATACTGTAATTTCTGTGTTTAAAAAAATCCCCCCGTCAGACTATTACTGCGACATTGTTTTAATAGATTCTTTTTTATTTTTGCCGATTGGATAATTTTTGGTGAAGTTATGATGTCGACAAGGAGGCGCCATGTTTTGATCGGTAGTCCATTTATACCCGTAAAAAATAGTGGTAATATTTTTTTTTATAGTTGAAAAGTTAATGAAAAATGTGAAATCAACAATTTAATTTTTTTTTCACCATCTCAACGCTGCTTACGAAAAGTAGTACGATTCAAATTTCTTACGAAAACTAACACGTTTCGAATTCCACCACGAAAATCAACACGTTTCGATTTTCGACGCGAAAACTAGCATGTTTCGGCTTCCGTCGCGAAACCTATCATATTTCGATTTGCACTGGAAAAAGTAGTATATTTGCCGAACTAAATCGAATAAGATTCGGAACTTTCACAAATGTTTTAATAATTTTTTCGGGAGCACTATTAGGAATAAATGAAAAACATTAAGGATTTATCGCCCGTACACCCTCAAACATTTATATTCGTTTTCTATTAAAAAAATAATAACATTATTGAAAATACGATTCGCAAATACGATACGCAATATTCCACCACTCAAAAACTAAAATTGTTCATCAATGATATTTTTCATGACTTCAAGTTTTGGAGTCAGCGATGGAATTGAACAAAATTATTGTTTATAAAAAGTATATACTACTTACAGTCTGAAGAATCGTTCGTTGTGTTTTTATTTCATAAAAAAAAAACACAATCTTGGAGTGATCAACGACTAAAGTATAAAGTACAGTATGAGTATAAAGTACAGTTGACAAAATCTTCAAAACAATCGATTGAGATATCTCGAGGAATGTCAGGCCTTGGACGAAGTAGCACGAGGGGAAAAAACTGACATTGTTAACTTTGCATACATCGCAATTGTTTTCGATTTTCTTTTCTCTAATTTTTTTCACCATGGTTTTTTTACTCCAAAATGACGAGGCATTTGCCGTTTGCCATCTTATGATAAGCCTAGCGGACCAAAATTCAAACAGTAAAATATGTATGAAATAAATGGAAACAAAAAATAAAACAGTATAAAATGACAAGCATAAATATTTCGTCAATTTGGAGTAAAAAAGGATGTTCAAAAAACGTGGAGTAAAAAATGAGAAACACTTCCGGCGATACTGAAACGTGCTAATTTTCGCGGTGAAAGTCGAAATCTGCTAGTTTTCGTGGCAAAAGCCGAAACATGCTAGTTTTCGCGCAGATATCAAGCGTGCTTGTTTTCGCAAGAAATCTGAAACATGCTAGTTTTCGTAAGCAGCGTCGATATAACTGAGGGGATTCGGTGCTGGTTGTGGTACGAAAAGACGGATTTATTATAAGTGTAAGGCACAGTATTTATTCATAACCAATTACAAAATTAACTAGTAAAAATTAGTTGGCGCGGTGAATGAATTTGTGACTTGACATTAAGTCGGTTGAGTTGTTGTCGCGGCGCTTGTTCGTTAGGAACTACCCTCGTCAACAAGAGAACTCCTGACGGTCTCCTTGTTGACGGAGAGAAAATATCGGAGAGAGGGTAGGAAAGTTTTAACGAGAAACAAAGGTTTAGAAAATGCAAGAGTGCGTATGGGCCCTTATGGCCACCAAATGAGACTCCCCGTAAAACAGCCTCGTCTCGTGAGAGACTCGACTGGGACCCGCACGCACTTGAGTTTTATGACAGGGAAAACTGAGAGACGGTTGTTCTATTTTGTAGACGAAGGAATGAAAGGAGTCAAAGAAATAAATGCGTGAGAAAGAATCGAGTCCGTACAAAGAAATGACTGTTGAGAAGAAAATTCATTTTGAAAATGAAATTAAATGAAATAAAATAAATGCGTGTTTATATGCGTCCAGAGAGTGGTGGCGACGCCGTCACCACATAACCTTTATAATCATTTTTCAAGTTTACTCGGTTTTGAGCGCGCGCAGGGTCATGTCAGTCCTTGAAGGATCAAAGTTTGATCTTCGAGTGTCATCTCTTCTTTAAGGGAGGGGTAAGGGTTTCAGCGTAAAAAAAAACACTTTTTTGCGATTTTTTTTCTAAATTATGGATTGAGCAATTTTATTCGAACCTTTTGTACATTATTGAGCATACTTTTGACAATGTTGTGTAATTTTTTCATGCAGAAATATTGAAGCATAAGCCCGTAACAGAGCTTCCCCCAGAACATCTTGGAAAAAAAACAATTTGCGGTGTTCACTATAACTCGGCCGGAAATTATCTGAAAATAAAAAACCATAAAAATTTAGTCAAACTATAATCAAATCTTCCCCCCAACGTTCTCTGATAATTTTTTTTTTCATTAAAAAAATTTTGGCGGCCATCTAAAGTGTGAACTGTTATTTTCCACGAAAAATTCCGCCATTTTGTGGGTGAGAAACACCCTTAATGTAAAAAAAAAATTTACCTGAACGTTGGGGGGAGGTATTTTATATGTAGAAAATGTGTACAAAGTTTGAAATGAATCGGTCAAGTAGTTTTTAAATGGCAGTGAACACGGACTTTGAAAAAGTAGGTTTGAGGAAAACGCGTCTAAAGTTTATGAAGTAAACAGGTGAAGAAAAACATTTTTTTTTCCAACTTACACAGAATCATCGATTCCAGCTCCTGACGCTCGTTTCTTCTTTTAAAATATTGTAGTGTATAGTATACACTATATACTATATACACAATAGCAATGAATAAACTGTATATCTGTTCGACAGCTGCACTGCTAGCCCGACCGCCCACAGCTGTCAGAGGGGGCGTTAAAGGCCAGGAGATTAATAAGACAATAACTTCAAGAATATTGCTTAGATCGGTTTAAAATTTTAAGGACATATTCTTGAAATGTCAAAAAATAAGATAGGACAAAAAAAAAATTCGATTTTTCGAAAGTGAAAACCCTTACCCCGCCCTTGAGCAATTAATTGTAATAACCTGTGAGCACTGACAGACAATATTGTCACTTTAAATAATTTTTTGTTTTCGTACATGGCCTTTTACTCTAAAAAAATATTGACTGGTAAATTTATTTGTCACTTTAGCTAACTCACCAAATTCATTTGTCCAGATTCTGTAAATAGTACGATGAAATTTCGTAGAATGAATATACTGTTTGAGTTAAAACTGTTTGAGTTTGGTCTGGTGAACGAAAAAAATTCATTCTCACAACTAAAGATTTATTTGACCGCCGGTAATCGCCCGGTTGAGTTTGATCACTTATTGGTTTTTTTCCTCAATGTATATATCGATTGACAATCATTATTCATATTAGATATTTTCATACCGTCGATTCTCTATTAGCACGATTTCTAGTAGTAATGGCAATTCGCTCGGTAGGCGAAAAAAAAAAAAAAAAAAAAAAATGATTACCATCGAAAGCGTTTATCAGAACCGAGATGAGAATGCAGAAGCGGATATATCCTGTCTAAAGTGACGTCTATAGGACGTTTCTTCAATTTTCATTGAAAAATTTGAGAGTCAACCATCGCGGAGTGTGAGTGGTGGGTCCTATAGTGGAACAGGGGATAGTCGAGCGTGCGGATAAAAGTGGTGGAACAGAGATAGGTGGAAAGCGTTACGCAATCGCGAAATTACGAGAGGCACCGTTGGGACGAGGGCAGAGGAGTGCGGAGAGGGTTCGGGTAACCGCGGGATGCATCTCCATCCATGCATTATTCAGATCTCATTTCGAAAAGCTACTTCGCAAAATTGAACAGCGAGCGCTGGTCTCATTATGCGGCTCTGCGATTAGCTTTCTATCTCTCTCTCTCTCTCGCTATATATATATATAAATATACGCATTTCGGTCCTTTCTCACACCCTAATACATATATATATGTAATATGTATATACCTGCGGCGTCTTTCCGACTTTTACTCTCAGCCTTAGCCTGAGAAAAGGACCATTCGTCTTCATATATATCCTCCTTAAGGAAAGGTAGGCGTTTATAAGACGCTGAGAGAAAGAGAGGCGGAGCACATATACGACGTCTAAGCGAAAGATTTCGCGAGCTACAGAAGAAAATCTTCGTTCGAAAGAGCGCAAGACGAGAAGTTATCCAAGGCTCGGCACGCACGCACACGTATCTATTTTATATGTTTACATGCGCAAGTATAGAAGAAAGATGAAAGTATAAAACAGGTGATGAGATAAAGTGGATCATGCGCACAATCAATCTCGAGTAATCCGTAGGTTGACCGCTTCCGGCGGGGAGCGGATAGAATGAGAAGGGACACCAATAAGGACGAGCCTTACCCAACAGGCCGAAAAGTAAACGAACTATTTATATATTAGGGTGGTCTTTATATGCGGTCAAAATTTATTTATTTTTCCCAACGGCCAAAAATCGTTTTTATGTGGTTCAAAAATAATGTCCGTTGAAGAGTTTTTCTTAATTTTAATATTAACCCGTGCCGCTATCCGCTCAAACTTATAAATACGAAATTTAGATCTTTATATCATCGTGGCGATGAATTTCATTTGTTTTTCGTTCATAACTACTCAAACTCTGAATTCTCGAAAAAAATTAATTACTCCATTGGATACTCAAAGATCGCCAAATTTAAGTAATTAATGAGGTTATCTGTATTATTGTACTTTTAAGGGGGAAATAAGATTAGGAAAGCGTTTTCACAATGATTTTTATGAATTTTTTTTATAGTATAAAAAATGAATATAATTTATTGAAACTTTGAGAATATATTATACATATATTTAAGTATATACTATACAATTTTTAAAGAAATTTCTTGAAAAACACCGGGAATATTAGCGACCCCATATTGCAGGTCACAATCACACTCAGCATTTTGCGTACATTCTGGAGGACGCAATTTTCATCTGAAATTAAACGAGGTTGGAATTTACTTTTATTATATGTCTCTCTTCTATATGAACCTAAATGCTATCAAAAAAATAGAAAATTGAATTTTTTACAGGGGTCAAAACAAAAAAGCATGATTTTTTGCCATTTTTTACAACGTTATTTGCAAAAAAAAAATTATTTTAAATAATGATAATATTCCTATTTTAGGTTCATATAGAGCGCAATACTGTGAAGAAAGTAACTGCCAATTTTCAAAACGATTCGTTGAAAACTTTTCAAACTAGCGTGTACGCAAGTTAAAAAAAAGTCGTTTTCAGAAAAACGCGTTTGAAAAAATAGTGACCGCTCGGTTACACACGTGGCGTGTGTAACTGAAATACAATTTTCATGAATTTTTTTATAGTAGAAAAAATTAATATAATTTATTGAAACTTTAAGAATATTTTATACATATATTTAAGTATATACTATAAAATTTTTGAAGAATTTTCTTGAAAAACACCGGGGATATTAGCGACCCCATATTGCAGGTCACAATCAGACTCAACATTTTGCGTACATTCTGGAAGCCGCAATTTTCATCTGAAATTAAACGAGGTTGGAATTTACTTTTATTATATATCTCTCTTCTATATGAACCTCAATGCTATAAAAAAAATAGAAAATTGAATTTTTTACAGGGGTCAAAACAAAAAAGCATGATTTTTTGCCATTTTTTACAACGTTATTTGCAAAAAAAAAATTATTTTAAATAATGATAATATTCCTATTTTAGGTTCATATAGAGCGCAATACTGTGAAGAAAGTAACTGCCAATTTTCAAAACGATTCGTTGAAAACTTTTCAACCTAGCGTGTACGCAAGTTAAAAAAAAGTCGTTTTCAGAAAAACGCGTTTGAAAAAATAGTGATCGCTCGGTTACACACGTCGCGTGTGTAACCGAAATACAATTTTCATGAATTTTTTTATAGTAGAAAAAATTAATATAATTTATTGAAACTTTGAGAATATTTTATACATATATTTAAGTATATACTATAAAATTTTTGAAGAATTTTCTTGAAAAACACCGGGGATATTAGCGACCCCATATTGCTGGTCACAATCAGACTCAACATTTTGCGTACATTCTGGAAGCCGCAATTTTCATCTGAAATTAAACGAGGTTGGAATTTACTTTTATTATATATCTCTCTTCTATATGAACCTTAATGCTATAAAAAAAATAGAAAATTGAATTTTTTACAGGGGTCAAAACAAAAAAGCATGATTTTTTGCCATTTTTTACAACTTTATTTGCAAAAAAAAATTATTTTAAATAATGATAATATTCCGATTTTAAGTTCATATAGAGCGCAATACTATGAAGAAAGTAACTGCCAATTTTCAAAACGATTGGTTGAAAACTTTTCAAACCAGCGTGTACGAAAGTTAAAAAAAAGTCGTTTTCAGAAAAACGCGTTTGAAAAAATAGTGACCGCTCGGTTATACACGTGGCGCGCTCGGGACCTGAAGGAGAGCTACTCACTTTAATGGCTTATAACAATAGAACGAGTCGAAATTTTCATTAAAAATTTTAGGAACATATTTTTCAATAGTTTTACTAACAATTTATGAAATTTAAAAAAATCGATTTTTTGAACCGTCCAACCCTATTCCCCCCCTTAAAACGCAATAGCTAATAAGAAATATTTTGATTAACAGTATTTTTCTTTTTCCAAATAATGATAATGATGATAATAATGTCTTGTCCGAAAATATCTATAAGAAAAAATAATTTTTCCAGAAATATTTTTGAGAAAAATTCATTTATTTAACAAATCGATGTTGTGTGACTAAAATACGGATTGTTCGGAAAAAATATATCGAAACTTTTTTACAGCGAATTAGATTTTCCACAAAAAAGCTCTCTTACATTTTTATCGAGAATTCAGAGTTTCAGTAGTTATGAACGAACAACAAATTGAATTCATCGCCGCGATTTGTAAAGATCTAAATTTCGCATTTACAAGTTCAAGCGGTTACCGGCACGCGTTAATATTAAAATTAAGAAAAACTCTTCAACAGACATAATATTTGAACCACACAGAAACGATTTTTGGGTCGTTGGGAAAAAAAATAAATTTTGACCGCAAATAAGGACCACCCTAATATATATGTTTCAGCTCTATTTCCCTGGAGGCAGCGAAGGCCAAGCTTTCCACATATCAGGCCGTTGATCATATTATACCTCGTAAAGTTTCATCTCTCGCGGGTGAAAATCGCCAAAAATAACGTATTCACAAGCCTGATTTATGGTACTGGCATGTAGCATACAGTATATATCCATGAATAGTTGCAGAAACCCAGTTTACGTACGTGTTTTTTTTTTCTTGCTTCGCATATGGAAAATCAAATTTATCCGGCACTACTTTCGATTGAGCAATCCGGCAAAATCGGAAACAGGCGCTCAGTCGTACACTATCGATATACAGATCGATTGAACATTTTCCGGGCTCGCATGCCGGACTATAAATACATCGATATATGTATATAACCTATGCTCCGCTAATTGACTTTTCGTGGAGAGCCCGTGTCAGGGTTCTCCGTTGAGAATTGTTTGTCGCCTCCTGTCGATTCTTCTCCCTCCCGACAGTTTCACGAAAAGTGTGCAATGGGAAGTGGGGAAAAAAAAGGAAAAGTCAGAGAGAGAAAGAGAGAGGGAACGAAAGCGCAATAATTAATTGATCGAGACGAATGGTCGACGCCAATATACACGTTGGAAACGGTTGCACTCGGCCTTATTCACCTCCCGCATCGATGATTTCAGCATGCATCCTCGTACGTATATCACAAATAGTTTATGTATCCATACCCACATACGGTTCACGTAATACCTATCTCATGTTAGATTCATCGTGTCTATGCTCCAATGGCTAACGGGTGTCAAATCCACGTTTATATATCCTCGAATACGCCGTTCTATCTTTTAGCTATTGTTGTAACTTGCATTTCAGGACTGTATATAGAAACCGAATGTACGCGCACATGTGTGTATGTCACACTCTACTGACGCCACTGTCGCGAGTGAGACTCCAACTTGACTCCTATTGTGAGTCACGTTGACGTACGACATCGAACGTTATTCGTGGCAGGTTATCCGTAGCTTCGAGCCCAGCAAACGGGCGCGAGTCCTGACGTTTAATGAACGCCGCTCTCGCTCCGAGGACGTTTTGATTTAGTGGGACATTTTGATTTCCGCGCGGTACAATAACCGCCAATTTGTAAATCGCCTCGTAAATCTGCAAACTCGAGAGTTCGACCCCATCCTTTCCCCTTTCTCTCTACCCCCTTATCGTCGCTCCGCGGATAGTAGCCACCGATCTCTGGGACCACCCCCTGCCCCCTCGAGCCATGTCGCCGTACCCGCACCCCTGCGGACACTGGCTGGTCCAGACGATTTCGGCTCTGTACGTTCGTTGACTATGCGGCACTCTGGGGTCGGATCATCCTCGTTTCCGGGCCAACGTGTCGCGACAGTTCCCCACTTTTTCTTCTTCGCTTCCCCTTCTCATCCCTCAAACGCTAACGCTCCACGGTGACTTCCAATTTGTCCGAATTGGAATGAACAATCGCGGCCACCCGTTAACAAACAACTTTCTGATGACGATAAAGAGTATCCAGGGACATTGATTCACGCTGCAGTTCTACTGTTACATTGTCGTAGTCTTTATTTACTTTTATAATCGAGGTACAAATAACGGAAACATGTTGTTGATCCTGCGTGAACTTTGTAATGTACGAGTACATTTGTGATCAATTTTGCTGACAACCAAGAAGCTTCACGTACTTCTCGCACTTGTTTTCATTTTTCTACCACGAACGGCCAGTATATCCTACACACGGTATGTTTACAACAATATTATCGTAATTATTGCAGCCTAATCTTGCCTAGAGTACTTTGACGTGATTCATGTTACGTTAACTGTTATTCCCGTTATTCGTACGAAACAGTTTTTCTTTTCAATGCACCCCATAGTCGTGTTAAAGTAGTAGTCTGGTAACTTAAGCCGATTTTCATGTCTTTTTTGGAGGGCGGTTTTTTGTAGGAAAATAAAAGTGATTCGTTCTGGATATTTAGGATGTTTTTATTCGCATATTAAAGATACAAAAAAAAAATTGTTTGAAAAAATTTAATGGTTTATTATTATTATTATTATTGATCGAAGTTGGCACCTCGAAGTTGGCAGCCCGGGTCCTAACTTTTTTTCTACCGAACCGATTGCTTTCAAATTTTAACAGGCTACTCTACACACTTATAGTTCTCGTCGGAACTACCGAGAAATTTTTTCACACCTAACTTTTTATTTTACAAAATAAAAATGAATCGGTTTGGATATTTAGGATGTTTTTATTTACATATTAAGGATACAAAAAAAAAAATTTTTGAAAAAATTTAATAGTTTATTATTATTATTATTATTGATCGAAGTTGGCATCTCGAAAAAAAAGCGCGTGGGTGGCCCCCGGTGACTTTGGCTCTGGATGTTATCTGAAATCAAAAATTCTTGATAATTCTTAATCTATAGACATGTCATTCTGGTCGGAACTACTGAAGTTAAATTTCATCGATCAATAACGAAATGGCGGACTTTGGAAAAAAAAGTTTTTTTCCAAAGTCCGCCATTTTGTTTTTATCCATGAAATTTAACTTCAGTAGTTCCGACCTGAATGACATGACTCTGGAAGAAAAGTTTTTTTCCAAAGTCCGCCATTTTGTTATTTATCCATGAAATTTAACTTCAGTAGTTCCGATCAGAATGACATGTCTATAGATTAAGAATTATCAAGAATTTTTTATTTTAGATAACATTAAGAGCCAAAATCACCGGGGCCACCTACGCGCTTTTTTTTCGAGGTGCCAACTTTGATCAATAATAATAATAATAATAATAAACTATTAAATTTGTTCAACAATTTTTTTTTGTATCTTTAATATGTAAATAAAAACATGCTAAATATCCAAAACGATTCATTTTTATTTTCCTACAAAAAAACGCCCTCCAAAAAAGACATGAAAATCGGCTTAAGTTACCAGACTTCTACTAGGGGGGAAATAGGGTTAGGACAGCGTTTTCTCAATGATTTTCATGAATTTTTTTATAGTATAAAAAATGAATATAATTTATTGAAACTTTGAGAATATTTTATACATATATTTAAGTATATACTATAAAATTTTTGAAGAATTTTCTTGAAGAACACCGGGGATATTACCGACCCCATATTGCAGGTCACAATCAGACTCAGCATTTTGCGTACATTCTGGAAGCCGCAATTTTCATCTGAAATCAAACGAGGTTGGATTTTACTTTTATTATATGTCTCTCTTCTATATGAACCTAAATGTTATCAAAAAAATAGAAAATTGAATTTTTTACAAGGGTCAAAACAAAAAAGCATGATTTTTTGCCATTTTTTACAACTTTATTTGCAAAAAAAAAATTATTTTAAATAATGATAATAATCCGATTTTAGGTTCATATAAAGCGCAATACTATGAAGAAAGTAACTGCCAATTTTCAAAACGATTGGTTGAAAATTTTTCAAACTAGCGTGTACGCAAGTTAAAAAAAAGTCGATTTCAGAAAAACGCGTTTGAAAAAATAACAAAATAAGTCTGATTGTGACCTGCAATATGGGGTCGCTAATATCTGCGGTGTTTTTCAAGAAAATTCTTCAAAAATTTTATAGTATATACTTAAATATATGTATAAAATATTCTCAAAGTTCCAATAAATAATATTCTTTTTTTATACTATAAAAAAATGTATGAAAATCATTGAGAAAATGCTGTCGTAACCCTATTTCCCTTCTTAATGGCTTATAACAATAGAACGAGTCGGAATTTTCATTTAAAATGTTGGAAACATATTTTTCAATAGTTTTACTAGCAATTTATGAAATAAAAAAAAAATCGATTTTTTGAACCGTCTAAATTTCCCCCCTTAAGGTCGTCAGTACCGACTAGTTATATTCATTCTTTTTGGCATTCGAGCCTTGGGCTAAAATCGTTGTTTCCCGGAGCCAATGGATACCGGATCCTCGTCGTCCGCTCTCCATCCAATTCCAATTTGCCCAATTGGATTAAACAATAGTGACCATTAACACTCCGCTGTCAGTAAACAAACAAAAAAAAACAGCAAGCTATCACCGAACAGATATAAATATAAATACGATACGTTTTTCCGAATCCTCCAGAGCGCGGGGCATTGTTTCTCCCTGCATATATGCACACGCAGTTACAGCCCACCATATGTTTGGCTGGATGTGAGCGAGTTAACAGTGTGTACCGTGGCTGAACGAGGGCTTCATTGTACCGGATATCTGTAGGTAGGTCTATAATTGTTATCGGGAACGTATCCTGCCCGCCACGAAGTGACGCCAGTAGCGGGAATAACGAAACAGAGAATTTTCCCGAGTTCACCAAATCTCCACCTCTAGTTTGAAGCTCATCTCGGCTATTGATATCCGCGAATGATCCGTGAGCTCGTTAGTTTTTGTACACTTGGCCCATAACTGGACTTCGTTCGTTAACATCGGTTGGTAAAAAAGAAAAAACATTTCTCGGATAGGGTCCCAGTGGGCATTGCCGACCGAAGCAATGAGAGAGAAAAAGCCAAAGAGATAAGTTCTATAGAGTCTCCGAACCACGAAATTCGATGTTACTTCGCAATTGTTGTGGCTATCATGCCCGATGTATGGAATTTTTTATTTATCTCTTTTTTAATCCCTTTTCCTTCCGAAACATTTGCCTGGTCAGTGTGGGATTCGCTTCCCTGTTTTTTTTTCTCTTCGTTGCCGCTTCTTTTTCAACCGAAACGTTTCGCATTCCATATTCACGAGGGGAATGAGAATCGTGCGCAGAAAATATACAGTCAGGCTCTTCCAGTGCCGGTGCCTAGGGCATCCCGACGCGCTTATCCGCGTAGAAAGGGTGAGATGGAAATGGGGCGCTATTCACACGAGGATATATGTGAACGGGTAAAACGTGCGCGGAGAGATCGAGTGAGGGAGTGTTAACTGCTCGCTAATTATGAAATGGTTGAAACCGCATCAACGACAGCATATCCTCTTTCTCTTTCTCTCTCTCTCTCTCTCTCTTATTCCAACTCACTCTAGCCTGCGAGAACGACCGTTACACTATATCCGGGATTTTCATTCCCAAATTCAACTGTCCAATGATTAATTATCCATATATTATACAGTCTCACAGGGACATTATAACGTTAACATTAACGAAATTTCAACTGTGGTTAACAATTTCGTGAATTCTACGAATTTTAATGCCAAATAGCAGCGCCGATGATATCATCATAAAAAAAAAAAGAAAAAGTTACGCCGGAGTCTCGTACATCACTGGTTTATTTGATTGAATATGTGCATTGAATTAGATGGATTCCACGAAGAGATCGCTTCTAAAGGGACGCACAGATGAGAAATAATTTTGTCACCTATAATGACGAGTCTCCGTAATTTTTCTGTTTTATGAATGGGGACTCAAGTGCTCGTATCTCGTGGTTTTCCCGTTTCAATGATCCATCGAACTGAGGATAAAATAACTATTTCAATATTACAACTGTGGGCGCATGCTTTTTTCTATATAAGATAGAATTTGATGTTGCATCAATGGTGAACAACTTTTCAGTTGCCTCCAACTGGTCAATAGTACATTCCCAAATTACATATCAATGAATCTGATTGCCATTCAGAGTTTTCTCATTAATTAAAATGTCGCTATTTCGCGACGATCAGAAAAAGGTGCGGGTTGATGATTGCACCAGATTCTGATTTGCTGATCGTTAGCAGTAAGGTGTTAAGGTATTAGTCTGGTAACTTAAGCCGATTTTCATGTCTTTTTTGGAGGGCGTTTTTTTGTAGGAAAATAAAAATGAATCGTTTTGAATATTTAGGATGTTTTTATTTACATATTAAAGATACAAAAAAAAATTTGTTCGAAAAAATTTTATAGTTTATTATTATTATTGTTATTGATCGAAGTTGGCGCCTCGAAGTTGGCAGCCCGGGTCCTAACTTTTTTTCTACCGAACCGATTGCTTTCAAATTTTAACAGGCTACTCTACACACTTATAGTTCTCGTCGGAACTACCGAGAAATTTTTTCACCCCTAACTTTTCATTTTACAACCCCTTCTTTGCTGAAATAAAAGGACTTTAGCAAAGAAGGGGTTGTAAAATAAAAAGTTAGGGGTGAAAAAATTTCTCGGTAGTTCCGACGAGAACTATAAGTGTGTAGAGTAGCCTGTTAAAATTTGAAAGCAATCGGTTCGGTAGAAAAAAAGTTAACACCCGGGCTGCCAACTTCGAGGTGCCAACTTCGATCAATAATAATAATAATAATAAACTATTAAATTTTTTCAAACATTTTTTTTTTTGTTTCTTTAATATGTAAATAAAAACATCCTAAATATCCAAAATCATTCACTTTTATTTTCCTACAGAAAATCGCCCTCCAAAAAAGACATGAAAATCGGCTTAAGTTACCAGACTACTAACTTAACGAATTTTATACGTAGATTCTCGACAAAGTGTCGCTTAGTTTCCTTGAATGTCCACTTAACAAATGTCCAATTGTCGAAAGGTTGTTGAAAAATATCTATTTCATTTTTCAAACGTCAATTATATAGAAATGTTGTTTGTCATTGGGAATTATTCTTCTCTGTCGCAGATAACGCGATCGGGAATTGAAAGTCAACGACAGGTACGAGATATAGTTCGATATGGCAGAGCGGCACAGAAGAAGTCGATATTTGACCATCAGTATACTCCACGTCATTACAATAATCTGTCAAGGTAAGTCAAGCAACGGTGTGTAATTTTTTTTTAGATTAGATATATAGATATTAGGGCGATTTTTTTTCCCGTCCCCACCCGAAATTTGGTTGGATATGTCGAAAAAGAAATTCTCTGAAAGTTACAGCCCTTAATATTAATTCTAAGTACTTTCCCTTAGCGTGAGAAGATTTTCCATCTAAAATACACGTAAAATGAATTTTTTTTTTCAAATTTCTATAACTCAGCCGCATTCTATGCTATCATATTATTCTTGGTTTCGATTTACTCGGAATAAAACAATCTAAAAAAGTGCCTTTTGCGGCGAAAGTGTAAATTGTACTGGTGAGTTGGTACGGGTCACTGAAATTGATTTTTACCCAAATTTCTCGTTTTTTTGCTGTTATCTCCGAAACAATTAACTTTACGAAAAAAATGTGAATAAAAACGTTATTGGAAATTTAATTTCCTACAAAAAAGGTTCTATCGACCCAATTGCTTAGATTAATATTTCTTGAGATATTGAACTTTAACTTATGAGTAGTATACAGTTTTTACGGTTTATATTACTCATAAGTGGAAGTTCAATATCTCAAGAAATATTAATCTAAGCAATTGGGTCGATAGAACCTTTTTTGTAGGAAATTAAATTGCCAACAAATTTTTTATTTTTATTTTTTTTGTAAAGTTAATTTTTTCGGAGATAACAGCAAAAAAACGCGAATTTTGGGTAAAGAATTCCTCTCACGCTTTGGGAAAGTTCTTAGAATTAATATTAAGGGCTGTAACTTTCAGGGAATTTCTTTTTCGACATATCCAACAAAATTTCGGGTGGGGACTGAAAAAAAAATAGTCGAAAAAAAGAAATCGCCCTAATATATATATATAAATTCATCAATCGATTAATCGCGACGTCCAACATTCTGACGAGATTCCCGCAAGAGCGGTTCGACGGGAGATAAAATCCTTCAATCAGGAGATAAAAATCGAGATGGAATAGATTAATTTGTAATGAAAATAAATTTAAATAACGGATATGTGACCGGCTACTGCACTTTTCAAGCAGATTCGACGTGAGGCTAATAACTGAATGCATATTAGCCTTTAATATATTCAGGGTGATTCGGAATATATAGCAAATCCGATATTGATCGACTCGGGGTGATATTCTGAGCAAACCGCGGTTATCCGTTTTTCTTTCTAATCCGATAGAGTTGTTAAATGAGCGTCAAACGAATATATTGATGAATCGACGAACCGTAATGCTGGATTGACCAGGTTATCCGCTGGATAGTAGGCTGAGGTTACATTTATTCCGCGAATCTTGCCACAAGCATTCAACATCTTGCTCATTGTCTCAATGAGATGAAAATAATTTTGTGCTAACAGGGCTATAAATCGTACCTAACCCGCAGGGATAGCGTTGAGAATGTTATCCATTCATTGTTTTTTCAATTTCCTTTTGACTTACGTTTGGTTGATAAAAAATGACGATGCAATATGAACAGTAGACTCCCTATTAATTAATAATCAATCCTGCATACGTACGACGAAAAGAGTGTAACGAAAAACGAAGTATAAACCGATAACAGTGGACGCGCTGTCAGTGCGCCGTTCTGGCAATCACCCAAGTTAAGGCAGCTTTGGCCCCGAGCACTATTTGGATGGGTGACCGTTTAGCCGTGCACTGGCTGGCGCACTGACTGTCCAGCGGGAAGCAGTTTTATTGGGTGTCTGATGTTGTAAGTACAACTGAAACTCAGCGAAAACGAAGCCGTCTGTATCGACACAGGTTTTCCGCAGTTTCCCTGTGTTCATGGCCAATGCGATACGTCGTAGCTAAGACGTCCGTGGGTGCAATGGATATTAGGTTACCTTAGGGTAGTATGGTTAAGGGGGGAAATAGGGTTAGGACAGCGTTTTCTCAATGATTTTCATGAATTTTTTTATAGTATAAAAAATGAATATAATTTATTGAAACTTTGAGAATATTTTATACATATATTTAAGTATATACTATAAAATTTTTGAAGAATTTTCTAGAAAAACACCGGGGATATTAGCGACCCCATATTGCAGGTCACAATCAGACTCAGCATTTTGCGTACATTCTGGAAGCCACACTTTTCATCTTAAATCAAACGAGGTTGGAATTTACTTTTATTATATGTCTCTCTTCTATATGAACCTAAATGCTATCGAAAAATAGAAAATTTAATTTTTTACAGGGGTCAAGACAAAAAAGCATGATTTTTGCCATTTTTTACAACTTTATTTGCAAAAAAAAATTATTTTAAATAATGATAATATTCCGATCTTAGGTTTATATAGAGCGCAATACTATGAAGAAAGTAACTGCCAATTTTCAAAACGAATGGTTGAAAACTTTTCAAACTAGCGTGTACGCAAGTTTAAAAAAAGTCGTTTTCAGAACAACGCGTTTGAAAAAATAGCAAAATGTTGAGTCTGATTGTGACCTGCAGTATGGGGTCGCTAATATCGTCGGTGTTTTTCAAGGAAATTCTTCAAAAATTTAATAGTATATACTTAAATATATGGATAAAATATTCTCAAAGTTTCAATAAATTATATTAATTTTTTATACTATAAAAAAATTCATGAAAATCATTGAGAAAATGCTGTCCTAACCCTATTTCCTCCCTTAATGGCTTATAACAATAGAACGAGTCGGAATTTTCATTTAAAATGTTGGGAACAAATTTTTCAATAGTTTTACTAACAATTTATGAAATAAAAAAAAATCGCTTTCTTGATCCGTCTAACCCTATTTCCTGCCTTAAGGACTGATAGCGGGCAAAAAGGCGGAAAAATGGGTATACGTTGGAACTAAGAAAAAAAATATATAACTAATGGCTCTTTTAGCCATATTAGATTAAAACATACGTGAACTAAAATTTCATTAAATTTAATACGGTTTATTTGTTCCTTGCAACAAACAGTGAAATCTCTTCAAACACATCTCCGATGTAAAACAAATTCGCGTCAAGCACATTTTCATGCGTTTCCCGTGTCGTTATTCTGTTTCTACACAAAAAAATTTCTATGAAAATAATTAAGGGAGGAAATAAAGTAAGGACAGCGTTTTTTCAATGATTTTCATGAATTTTTTTATAGTATAAAAAATGAATATAATTCATTGAAACTTTGAGAATATTTTATACATATATTTAAGTATATACTATAAAATTTTTGAAGAATTTCCGTGAAAAACACCGAAAATATTAGCGACCTCATATTGCAGGTCACAATCAGACTCAGAATTTTGCGTACATTCTGGAAGCCGCAATTTTCATCCGAAATCAAACGAGGTTGGAATTTACTTTTATTATATGTCTCTCTTCTATATGAACCTAAATTCTATCAAAAAAATAGAAAATTGAATTTTTACAGGGGTCAAAACAAAAAAGCATGGTTTTTTGCCATTTTTTACAACTTTATTTGAAAAAAAAAAAATTATTTTAAATAATGATAATATTCCGATTTTAGGTTCATATAGAGCGCAATACTATGAAGAAAGTAACTGCCAATTTTAAAAACGATTGGTTGAAAACTTTTCAAACTAGCGTGTACGCAAGTTCAAAAAAAGTCGTTTTCAGAAAAACGCGTTTGAAAAAATCGTACGCTCGGTTATACACGTGGCGCGCTCGGGGCCTGAAGGAGAACTACTCACTTTAATGGCTTATAACAATAGAACGAGTCGGAATGTTCATTTAAAATTTTGGGAACATATTTTTCAATAGTTTTACTAACAATTTAAGAAATTTAAAAAAAATCGATTTTTTGAACCGTCAAACCCTATTTGCTCCCTTAATATAACAAAGTTCATTTTCGTCTATAATTGTTGCAAGTATAATTACAGTTTTGAGTACAAGCATGCAGCAAATTGAGAAGTGTGTGTGTTACGTATATTCGGCTTGAAAACTGCAGGTTTGTGGTTAGTAACGAGACGCTGCTTCTGTATTTCACACACGGGCTATAAAAACTAATATCTTTTTTCTTTGTAATCTGTTCGTGACGGAATATCGTAAAAGTGTTTAGTGCAGTGCAACCGAGTCATAAGCAGACTCTGGCACGACAAAAAAAAGGGAATTTGTCCCGGGCCTGAAACGGAGTTCTCCCATTTACGCTGCCACTTTAGCGTTGCTCTTTTCAATTGTATTTTTACTATCAAAACGAGTGCTCGAAACGCTAGAAATAAAATTAAAAAAACCTCCCACAACAAAAATCAAATAACATCGTTCGAAACTTTGTTTTACACTTATCTCGCAACGAGACCTGGTATCCGCCGAAACAAATATGTGAAATGTTTGTTTAGCGTACTTTACCGAAAATGATCGATGAACCTTGTAATTTCCGTGACTAAATAATCCAACTTTTACGTTTAGTTTTAATTAAATTATACTAGGAATTTACCGCTGTGAAGATCATCAATCGCTAATATATACAGGGTGGTAGATGAGACGAATCGTCGATGTTGCGCAAGTGGAGAGGGCAGGACAGGGTAGGACAGGGCTTGAGGTTTAATGAAAATACTTTAGTCGATATAATGAATATTTAATTACCCGGTCGATTACTCGAAATCGCGGTAATCGGCTCTCGACCTCGTCTCGCGAAGGTTATGCACTTTCCCCGCGTTCTCTCTTCCTCTCTCCTTTTCCCCATTATAACGGTCTTTCGGTGGTGCATATCGCAGAGTCCTCTACTCCGGAAGCAGCTCAGGTGCATTGAGCTCCGGAGCCAGCATAGCTGGGCTGCTTTCGAGATACACGTTCGCGGTCGTTTCGGACGCAATCAAAACTTGAACCTCCGCGATATATATCTACGACAATATATTTTGTATATATATATCTATAGAGTGTATACGTATACCTACCAGAAGTCGTGTCCGACATCTCGTCTATAACGATGAGCAAACTTGTAATTATCTCTAAATAAGGAAGTGAGTCTTCCCTCTGAATCTTCACTCGCTGTCCGGGAACTTCGGGTGTTCGGACATAAAGAAATATTTTATATTATATTATAAAAGCGCGAAGATAGTAGGAAAGTTTCTCCTGGGATCACGGGGATCTTTCGTCGGGTTATATACAGGTATAAACAATGGTACTATCAAGTTTTATGTGCACTATAAAGTTTTAAACGATCTCGTACCATTTCGAACGCCTCCGATAATATTATCAATGTTTCGAGACACCGCGAAAAGCTGTTCCGAATTTTCGATGGTTTTGTTGAATTTTTATGACGTTTGGAACTAGGAAATTCGGACAATATGCCGGTAATTCCGTTGACTTTTATTTTATCATTTACAATTATGCGTATACCCGAAAAATAATGTCACGAATCACTTTTTGGCCAAATGATTACGAAACGAGATACAACTTGCAAATTGCTTCCTCGTGATATCCGAAGATTCGCTAAACTCCCTCTCTATTAGCACGCGGATTATTCGATTTTTCGCTGCTCCATAGAGAAAAATTTGTGAATCTTCGGCGAAGCAATGTGCTCGTATTTTCTCATGTTTTTCGATAATCGATGTAATTGGGCAGGACCGCGGTTCTACAGATTCCAACTGTACACCCTACCCAACTGTCACGACCAAACTGACACGAGCATACGAATATTTCGCAATATCGTCACGACAAAACTGTTCCCGAACAAAACTCTCACCATTAAAACTGTCACCACTCAACTCTCTCCGGTCTCTATTGGACACGTGCAGAATCTTCACGAACAAAACCATCACCGTCTGAACTGTCACGGTCTAAACCGTCACCATCTAAACTGTCACCGTCTGAATTGTCATCGTCTAAACAATCACCGTTTAATCTGTCACCGTTCAAACTGTCACCGCGGCAATTGTCACCGGCAAAACTGTCACGGGCGAAACTGTACACGGCACCAACCGTCACCGCTTAACGGATAACACCACTGTGACCCCCTGTTTTTTTTCACATTTTTCAAGAATTTTTTTTTGTGGGAAAAAAAAGAGATATTCGAAAAAATTTTTTGGGTTTTCTTCCTTGTTTATTAATGTATCAAAAAACATTTTTTTCACATTTTTCACGCCGCATGGTGGCGCTGGGGAAGCTCTCGCGTCAGGTGCTGTCATCTCCGCGACACGCAGCAGAACTCTCTTCGACGTCGATTTGAAAAAAAATACCGAGTGTTCTCGTTAATAATATGATATTTTGAAGAGAACATAGGGACACAGGGATACATAGGGATTTGGAAAAATGTTGTTTAAAAAAAAATAGGCACGCCTTTGAAATTAACTTTAATTTCAACGGCGTGCCTATTTTTTTTAAAACAATATTTTTCCAAATCACTGTGTACTTCTCTTCAAAATATCATATTATTAACGAAAACACTCGGTATTTCTTTTCAGATCGACGTTGAAGAGAGTTCTGCTGCGTGCCGCGGAAATGACAGCACCTGACGCGAGAGCTTCCCCAGCGCCACCATGCGGCGTGAAAAATGTGAAATTTTTTTTTTTTTATACATTAATAAACAAGGAACAAAACGCAAAAAATTTTTTCGAATATCTCTTTTTTTTCCCACAAAAAAAAATTCTTGAAAAATGTGAAAAAAAACAGGGGGTCACAGTGGTGTTCTCCCTTAAGGTCGCTGTTAATAGGGGTTTATTTGTTTAAAAAAAACCGATGAAACTCGCCGACAGCAGTGAACACGCGATGGTAGTCCAACTGACACTCAGAAAAATTTAGCCGCCTGTATTGGCCGGGTTTTTCGTAATTTCCCTGAGGCCACGAGTAAATTCGTTACAGTAGTGGATAAAAAAAGAGTAGCTGCGGATAAGACTCTGGACGTTCTCAAGGAATCGGAAACGTGAACAGAGGGAAAGAGACGTAGAAACCTAAAACCAGAGGGCCAAAATAAGAGGTGCATTGCTGGTCCCTCGCTGCACTCGCTCCTATGAGGGGGTGCATTGTAAAGGGTGGCTCGAAGTGGGTGTGACCGTTACCGGGTCGAGCCAATAACTTTCCGATCATCCCTTGTATTTTATGCTGTTTTGATACTGCAAGTTAGGCCACCATTTATTTTCAATTGCCCCTATTTGTTTTTTTTCATGAATATATATTGGTGATTCTATTGGTGAAAAATGGTCAACAAAATCAGAATACATAGTTGTTTCAGATAAAAAAGAGTTGAATTTGGGGAAAAATGTTTCTCGCCGTTTTCACGAGTTTTATTGCAATAACTCAGCAATTGCTGAGACGATTTCGCCAATAGTTCACTCAAGTTCGAGTTTCATGGAGACGCATCGATTGCAAAAGACAATTTTTTAATTTTTGTTTTTAATAGTTTTTGCCGAATATCTACGAATCCGCTGAGACGATCAAGGTCACACTCCTTTTCGCTCTAAGTTAGGTCAAGAGCTTTCGTTTGTAAAAAAATAAAATTCGAATCGCTCCATTCATTCGTGAGATAATGTTCGACAAAATTTTACTTACATACGTACGTACACACAAACCCCCACAGTCAGACATGCTTTCAAAAACGTGGTAGAATGATTCTAGGAGTCATGAAACGCGGAGATATCTTGAAATTTCCAATTTCGATTTTTTGGGGCCAGTACAATAACTTCCCTCTACGATCGGGAAGTTAACAATGTATGGAATGGAAACGGTAATAAATATAAAAATAAAAATAAAAACAATTGGATTCCAACTCATTTTTAATTCATCGAAACTGAATCTCTGCTTGTGCCGGAGATTTGCAACATGAAAAAATAGTTCATCCCGTTAATCCTAGAAGGATTTAGCAACTTTTGAAAAAATAATAATCCGCGCAACCACCTCTTAACTTTGGCTTATAAAATTTTTATAGAGTTATAGCCTTTACGGGGAGTTATAGAGGTTTGTCGACGAGGTGCTCCAATTAAATCCTCTACAGTTGTGGACGTCGTCCCAAACTTTTCAGAGTTCGAGACCGTAACGTTTCGGTCGACTTTTTTCTTTCGATTCAAGGCGGTTAAAGGGGATAGTTATATATCATGAAAAGAGCCAAAATCGAGATTCTCTTTAAACTCACGCTTTCATAAAATCAGTAATGCGAATACACAATTTTCAATTGCTTAATCAATCGTCCACGGTGGACATGATAATTCGAAAACGGCTATCAACGAATGCGGTGAATATTCATTTACAGACACTTCGAAGGAATACCTAACGGGTATGAGCAGAATAATTTTGAAAAACAGGTCGGAAAAGTCGGAAAAAAAAAAAAATTGAAGTAGCAAAGACGGGAAAAATTGGATATATATGGATAACGTCGAGATTTTTTTTAGACTTGGCAAAACGCTGATTATCGTAGAAGGCTTCGGATAAATCGGCAGACACGCGTGTAAATCGTGTAAGAGGGGAAATAGGGTTAGGACAGCGTTTTCTCAATGATTTTCATGAATTTTTTTATAGTATAAAAAATGAATATAATTTATTGAAACTTTGAGGATATTTTAAACATATATTTAAGTATGTACTATAAAATTTTTGAAAAATTTCCTTCAGAAACACCGAAGATATTAGCGACCCCACATTGCAGGCCACAATCAGAATCAGCATTTTGTGTACATTCTGGAAGCCGCAATTTTCATCTGAAATCAAACGAGGTTGGAATTTACGTTTATTATATGTCTCTCTTCTATATGAACCTAAATTCTATCAAAAAAATAGAAAATTGAATTTTTCACAGGGGTTAAAACAAAATAGCATGATTTTTTGCCATTTTTTGCAACTTTATTTGCAAAAAAAAAATTATTTTAAATAATCATAATATTCCGATTTTAGGTTCATATAGAGCGTAATACTATGAAGAAAGTAACTGCCAATTTACAAAACGATTGGTTAAAAACTTTTCAAACTAGCGTGTACGCAAGTTCAAAAAAAGTCGTTTTCAGAAAAACGCGTTTGAAAAAATAGTACCAAGAAAAATAAGCAATATGGGGTCGCTAATATTTTATAGTATATACTTAAATATATGTATAAAAATTTTATAGTATATACTTAAATATGTATATAAAATATTCTCAAAGTTTCAATAAATTTCATTCTCTTTTTATACTATAAAAAAATTCATAAAAATTATTGAGAAAATGCTGTCCTAACCCTATTCCCCCCCTTAATGGCTTATAACAATAGAACGAGTCGGAATTTTCATTTAAAATTTTGGGAACATATTTTTCAATAGTTTTACTAACAATTTATGAAATAAAAAAAAACGATTTTTTGAACCGTTTAACCCTATTTCCTCCCTTAATGGTTTCTCGTTGTAGGGCTAATGTTATATTTAATTTTTAAAGTATCGAATCAACGTATTAAAGCACGCTACATAAATTAAGGGTAGCTGAGAAATGTTTCAACATTTCGATAAGAGTTTTTCATTTTCTCGAATTTGCCCGAGCAAACTTTCGAATATCTCGCTTTTTCTCCTACCGATTATTCAACGACCGATAGCCGAGACTATTTGTCTCAAACGTTTGGCATCGCAGTTAAGGTAGTCTGGTAACTTAAGCCGATTTTCATGTCTTTTTTGGAGGTCGTTTTTGTGTAAGAAAATAAAAATGAATCGTTTCGAATATTTAGGATGTTTTTATTTACATATTAAAGATACAAACAAAATTTTTTTATTTATTTATTTAATAGTTTATTATTATTATTTTTATTGATCAAAGTTGGCAGCTCGAAAAAAAGCGCGTGGTTGGCCCCGGTGATTTTGGCTCTTGATGTTATCTGAAATCAAAAATTCTTGATAATTCTTAATCTATAGACATGTCATTCTGGTCGGAACTACTGAAGTTAAATTTCATGGATAAACAACAAAATGGCGGACTTTGGAAAAAGGATTTTTTTTTCCACGCGCTTTTTTTTCGAGGTGCCAACTTTGAACAATAATAATAATAATAATAAACTATTAAATTTTTTCAAACAAGTTTTTTTTGTATCTTTAATATGTAAATAAAAAAAACCTAAATATCCAAAACGATTCATTTTTATTTTCCTACAAAAAAACGTCCTCCAAAAAAGACATGAAAATCGGCTTAAGTTACCAGACTACTACCGTAACGCTTCGCAAATCGTTAGATAGAGGAATCCGAAGTTGATCATAAATCCTCTTAAAAAAATTCCATTTATTCAAATATCGAAAGTTTCAATGTACTTAAAATTTTATCACGTTAAGTCATTGCGTTTAACGCAATTGGATAAAATTTAAAGTAACATCAACTCAAAGTGGAACATCGATCACGTCAAATTGATTAACGTTAGTGGATTGTTATCCCCAAAACGGTTTTATAGACGGGAAAACAAGTCTGAACGATGGGATTGTCCGATGAGAAGGATAGTACGAAAAGTGGACGAGCAGGCCGCAGCCTAAGACGAGCGAGGTCGATGAGAAGGAGGGTTAAAGATCCATTGGAATCCCCCGAGAGTTTCCTCTGGTCGTTCGCGTCTTAATCGAATCTTCGTCGCCGTCGAATAACTCGTAGACATCCAGTGACGGATTCGCCTCGATTATCGCTATTTTCCAATGATTCTCTCGTCTCTCTCTCTCTCTCTCCCTATCTTAAATCACCGGTGCTCCATAACGAGAATTTACGAAGCGAATAATCGGCTCATCCGAAGACACTTTGCCAGTCGGAGCGATCGAAAACCTTTCGAAAGCTTTCGTAATGACAGGATATTAAAGGTATATGTTTTCAATAAATTTTCACGTGAGGTCGATTGAAAGATCGCCATATTATGACTATATTGGCATATCGTTGTAAAATTCAACCCCTTATACCATATATCGTGTCACGGTATGAAATTTGATTTCTCACTTATCTGTAACCGTAATACAGAGAGTAGGTCACTCATGGCCATATAAAGCTCGGAAATTTAACCAACCCAGTGTCGTTCAAACGTCAATTGACGGTATCTTGTGGTTGGTTTATGAGAGTGAGAAATGTGATTGGCGGAATTGGGTGAATTCTCAAATCCAACGAGTCTCAGCAGTGCACTCTCGAGTGGAGAATCGTCATTGTTGAAAATTCAGTTCCGAGGATGGTACGAAATATATCATTATTATATATATTTTCACGCTGACGTCAACATGGAATATTTGGGTGCATATAATGGGGGGGGGGGGGCGAGGCGAAATGTCAAACGCAGCGAAAATCCATGAATTCATCTTGATCCAACAATTCTCGCAAAACCGGTGATACGGTTTCCATTAGTGAACGCAGACGAAGACGGAAATGTGCGCGCGAATATCGCATCCGAATCTCCGAATCTCCGACACTTCTTGCCTACATTGCCCGAAATCTCGCAGCTGTTCGTCAAATTTTAAGCATTTCCCTTCGCGCTGCTTCCCCACACTCGGGCTTCAATCAATGGCAGAGAAAAAAAACAACAATTTTTTCGGCGTGTATCGAAATCCTTATCCGATGATTCACGCTTCTTCTCTCGATTTATCAACCTTCGGTATAAAGAGGATATCATCCAAATATCTCTACATCGTTCGATTATACGAGGAAAGAGGCTGCGGATGCTACGGAAGTTAGGTTAGCTTCGCATAGCGCTGGCAGGGAGTGATTGGAGGGAAAATTGGGAGAGGGTCACGCGTAAAAACTTGCAAGGATATACGTTGGAACTCGCAAATAATAAAAATATTAAATTATATATTAGGGCGATTTTTTTTTTCGACAATTTTTTGTTTTCTCAGTCCCCAACTGATATTTTGTTGGATATGTCGAAAAACAAATTCCCTGAAAGTTACAGCCCTTAATATTAATTCTAAGTACTTTTCCTTAAAAGTGGAAAAGTGCCTATTGCCGCGAAAGTGTAAATTGTACTGGTGAATTGGTACGAGCCACTGAAGTTGATTTTTACCCAAAATTCTCGTTTGTTTTTGCTGTTATCTCCGAAACAATTAACTTTACGAAAATAATGTTAATGAAAAATTTATTGGAAATTTAATTTCCTACAAAAAAGGTCCTATCGAACCAATTGCTTAGATTAATATTTCTTGAGATATTCAACTTTAACTTATGAGTAGTATACAATTTTTACGGTTTACATTACTCATAAGTTAAAGTTCAATATCTCAAGAAATATTAATCTAAGCAATTGGTTCGATAGGACCTTTTTTGTAGGAAATTAAATTTCCAACAAATTTTTCATTAACATTTTTTTCGTAAAGTTAATTGTTTCAGAGATAACAGCAAAAAAAACGAGAATTTTGGGTAAGAATCAACTTCAGTGAGCCGTACCAACTCACCAGTACAATTTACACTTTCGCCGCAATAGGCACTTTTCTAGATTGTTTTATTCCGAGGAAATCGAAACCAAGAACAATATGATAGCATAAAATGCGGCTGAGGGAATTCAGGGAATTTGTTTTTCGACATATCCAACAAAATTTCAGGTGGGGACTGAGAAAAAAAAAATAGTCGAAAAAAAAAAATCGCCCTATTATATAAATTATTTTTATAATAAGTAACTCTTTCAATTCGATGAGATAAAATCACACGCTGTCACGGAACGAGGAATTTATTGTTTGTTCAAGCTTTGTGTGCTTCCACGTCAGATACATGCAGCTACGTTACGAAACCTGCGGCTTACGTTGGAATGAATTCAAATCAGGGAGGCGTCGTCGACATTGCCGAGACGACCGCACGCTCATGGTGTTGCATGGTCCACGATGCGCGTTCGCTAGCAATAACGTTGGCTTATTAGGCGGTTTTGGAATATACGTACCTCTATATATTTCATATATATATATATCCGCGGCACGTGCAAAATCCAGAAGCCAACGCCGTTATATCGTTATAGCGCTCAGGCGATGAATCCGAAGCTCACAGAGGCTTATATGCACAGAGCCGGAACAAATATTATGTTACAATTTTTGTGCGGCAACCACACAATAAACGTTAATATGGAAAAATTAAGAAATTCGTGGTAGTAAAAAAATATTTGATAAACTCAACGAAATTTCATTGCTCGTTAAACCTACGGACCTCTTTTTACTTTTACAATTATCGTACGGAACGGTACGATAAGTTTTCGCAGGAATTTTGCAACAAGATGGAATTGAAATGCCTGGGGCAATAATTTTCTCGTTCAATTTCCTAGATTTTGATAAAACGTTCCAAGTGATAAAGTATGGCGCCTGAGCATAGTGATAACAAAGATATGGCATTTTTTAGCCTGTCCGTCACATCAAAAATGGAAGAAAAAAAACATTATAAAATTCAAACGTATAATTACACAAAAATATATATTTTTGTGCGTATTAGCATTTAATGGTAATTCCGATCCGTAATTGGATTTCGTTAAGCAAACGTTGTTCATTCTCGTTCGGCATACGCTTTGGGCCGAAAGTCACGGCACGAGAGCGATACGCGCTCGAGCACTACGCGATCCAGCACGTTTATAAATGTCCGACGTCGATTCCGGCTGCATTTCGATTTTCCGCGAGAGATTTTCCAAAATGAGCGAGAGAGATAGTGCGGGTACCCCGACTCGACAGAGCGCAATATCCAACGATCAATTATGTGTTCCATGAGCTCATACCGTACGGTCGAATTCCATTAGCCTGATTGAATCGGCTTCACATACTCACGTGAAGGTATACACCGATTGGAATCTTTATATCGTACACCGCACCGACGAATAATCAGTGCAAGCCGACGTATATCTTATTCCAGTGCGCTCGACACCATAAGCTTCAACTTGCGGATTTCTCTTAACGGATCAAGTACAAGTGGATTGCCGTTCGCCGCGCGTAGAAATTACCAATCCCTGCTTCCTAGATCTCACGCAGGTGCTCGGAGGCTCGGGTATGTGTAGAAAAATCGTTCGGAATGAGTATCGAACCCGAAATTGTCAGATCCCGGGGCTAGGACAGCTCCCAGGGTTAGGACAGCGGTTTCTCAATGATTTTCATGAATTTTTTTATAGTATAAAAAATTAATGTAATTTATTGAAACTTTGAGGATATTTTATACATATATTTAAGTATATACTATAAAATTTTTGAAGAATTTCCTTGAAAAACACCGAAGATATTAGCGAACCCATTTTGCAGGTCACAATCAGACTCAGCATTTTGCTTACATTCTGGAAGCCGCAATTTTCATCTGAAATCAAACGAGGTTGGAATTTACTTTTATTATATATCTCTCTTCTATATGAACCTAAATGCTATCAAAAAAATTGAAAATTAAATTTTTTACAGGGGTCAAAACAAAAAAGCATGATTTTTGCCATTTTTTACAACATTATCTGCAAAAAAAAATTATTTTAAATAATGATAATATTCCGATTTTAGGTTCACATAGAGCGCAATACTATGAAGAAAGTAACTACCAATTTTTAAAACGATTGGTTGAAAACTTTTCAAACTAGCGTGCACGCAAGTTCAAAAAAGTCGTTTTCAGAAAAACGCGTTTGAAACACGTGGCGCGCTCGGGGCCTGAAGGAGAGCTACTCACTTTAATGGCTTATAACAATAGAACGAGTCGGAATTTTCATCTAAAATTTTGGGTACATATTTTTCAATAGTTTCACTAACGATTTATGAAATAAAAAAAATCGACTTTTTGAACCGTCTAACCCTATTACCCCCGTTAATGTGCATACTTCAGATCGCACGATGAACCTAACCTACAAAAGCAGCGCTCGAAGCGGATACACCGATTCAAGCGTTGTTATAACGCCCTGGGTTACACGCCTATTTTTATTAGTGCATCGATCCTCAGAAAGAATCCTCGCGGGAGCATGCATTACATCTCCGTCCGGCATTACTTTCGTCCCTGCTCTCCCCTACTCGATAGGTCCGATTCCACCGTCTGGCGCCTTCTTAATAATTAAAAAGCTAGAATTCACTCGACAACTATCCCCTCGGAGCTCGGGTCATGACGTCGCACTGGGAACTCGAGAGAACGTAAAAAGGGGAAAAAAAATAAAAATAGGAAAAAAAAAGCCAATCTACTTGTTTTTTGTGTTCCTACGTGAGCATACAGTGGTTATACGATATACGCCGCGAGCTCGAGAATGGAAAAACTTTCGATTCCCAGGACAACGATAAACGCAAAGTGACTGCGGGATCGTCGTCGTAGACGTTGGTTATTCTCGCCAGCATATTCACCACCGCCCGCCCCTCCCCGCCGCCCCGTTGCCAAGGGTGAATGAGGGAGGCAAGATTCTCGAGAAAATGCTGTACCCGTGCCTCGTTCTCGCTCACAGTTAGCCTTTAAAGGGGCACCCGGTACTCACTCGGTTTGTTTTCTCTGTGTAGCAAAGGAGAAGAAAAAAAGCTTTCCCTGCGAGGAAGCAAAATGGTGTTGCTTGCCCAAGTGCCTATTTTGCTCAGTGCTTTTTTACGCTCCATATGTATGTATTACCATGGCCAGATCTACACTGCATTACCTCACTGTTTGCCGTGCATTGTAGCGCGAAGCCGCAAAAAAAAAAACATATTTAAGATGTTATCTCGTCTGGTTGGGTTCATTCCACCCCTTCGCGGCCCATCCACCCCGGGGCGTTGCATTCAAAGTTAAGACATTAAATGTACATTAGTGCCGTTATACCGGGGAGGGGGGGGGGGGGTTAAAACTCAAGGAACGAAGACTGCACCGCAGCGCCATGGCGCGCTTCGGCTCGCTGGATGCAAGAAGGCGAAACCAACCCTGACGAGGAGCGGATAGAAACCATCCCCCGCGCGGCACTTCACATAATAATAAGAAAGTTTTTTTCCACGAAAAAGATATATGCATCGAGATTACGATAAATACGCGCCCTTAAAGCGGAAAAGTCACGCGAATTTTTACCCTCCACCCCCTCGCCGTCGCATCCGCCATATTGCACTTTCCTTTTTTGTTCTCCAGCTCTCTGGGCTTCTTCTTTCCCACAGCGCCGTGAGACGCGGACTTTTCTTCGCTGCCGCCTTCGGGCGAAAATTCCGTCATGAATCTCTGTTTACCAAAGTTTTATCTGAAATTAATGAATGTTCTCTTATTCTTTGAAATTTCGTTCCGTGTTGCGTGAAATTACTGTTCGTTACATTTCCGAACGTTTTGTTAGGAGCAGCAAGTTACAAATATTGTTTTTTGTTTTTTTGAGAAGTTATCCGCTTTAACCAAAACTTTTGGAAATTGTGGTTGTAAAAATTTAACGGAGAACACCACTGTGACCCCCTGTTTTTTTTCACATTTTTCAAGAATTTTTTTTTGTGGGAAAAAAAAGAGATATTCGAAAAATTTTTTTGGGTTTTGGTCCTTGTTTATTAATGTATCAAAAAACATTTTTTTCACATTTTTCACGCCGCATGGTGGCGCTAGGGAAGCTCTCGCGTTAGGTGCTGTCATTTCCGCGGCACGCAGCAGAACTCTCTTCAACGTCGATCTGAAAAAAAAATACCGAGTGTTTTCGTCAATAATATGATATTTTGAAGAGAAGTACACAGGGATTTGGAAAAATATTGTTTAAAAAAAAATAGGCACGCCTTTGAAATTAAAGTTAATTTCAAAGGCGTATTTTTTTTCAGATCGACGTTGAAGAGAGTTCTGCTGCGCGCCGCGGAGATGACAGCACCTGACGCGAGAGCTTCCCCAGCGCCACCATGCGGCGTGAAGAGTGTGAAAAAAATGTTTTTTGATACATTAATAAACAAGGAACAAAACCCAAAAAAATTTTTCGAATATCTCTTTTTTTTTCCCACAAAAAAAAATTCTTGAAAAATGTGAAAAAAAACAGGGGGTCACAGTGGTGTTCTCCGGTAACAAATTTTATCCTTCTCTATACTAATGATAACTTTTTTCGGATTGTCGCTATAAATAATAGCTAGATCCATTTTTGTTTTAGAACTCTTCCTGTTTAACTGAAAATCTGCATGGATATTTAAAATTTCAATATTTCCTGGTCTTTACGATAGTGATAAAGGTGTCGAGAATAACTTGACCAAATTTCCCCTTCACCAATACAGTGGAATTTAGGTTAGCTTAGCGAAAGATGGAAAAAATGAAATTGAAAAGTGTCATACGTAAAAACACGAAAGGGAATACAAATAAAAAAATAAAAATAATATTAATAATCGGGTAAATAGTTGATAATACTATGAAAGTATTATCAAAGTATTATCAGAGCCATAAAACTATGAAAATTGTCGTGACAAATAATTGATATACATTATGTATGATTTTCGATATTGTAAGTTGAAAAATTAAGCTGTCGAAACGGGATACCTGTAAACGTTTAATCTCTCCCATAAATGTAGCCGCGTATTATCGAAGGATCAGGCGACTGATCAATTTCATCGTACGCGTAATTGTTCCCAATTTCATGATTATCCCATGGATAAAATGTATAATGATAGTTCGTAAGTAATTCCTATTGACAACGTAATCAGGCACGGAGGATTCGCAGATTATCGTTGTTGCGAGATCAGGGGAAAAAGCGAGATATACAGTGTGTCAAAAAAGTATTCATACACCTAGTTTTTTTGCGATAACTTTATTAGGCTCCTAACTACTGGCGCATATTTACAATTCGCTTCGGACATACGTCGTTTTACAACGTACGGACGGTTGTATTCGGACATATTCCTGATTGTCCTTCATCTATCTCTCGAAACCAATCGCTGTACTTGTGTCAGGTATTTTTGACGGTTGAAAATTCGTTTTGAAATTTAATATCATGTTCCAAGGATCGCGTAATCTGCCAAAAATATCTAAGGGATTACATTGAACATTAACATATTTTTAACGCTCATCCGAAAAAAGTAGTTTTTAAAAAGGTAGACATAATGATTTGTGCGTAGAACGATTGAGACATTACCAAAATTGTACTTCAGCAAATAGTGCACCCCTTTTTAAAGTAGATTTCTGCTTCATATTTCGACAATATTTTTCCACCATTTCCGTCGGAAGTAATTATTTCCGCCTTTTTAAAGCGTGACTTTAATTTCCCGATAGACACGTGGTCCCCCAGACTTGTTCTGAACTACGACTTTCGTAGTTATTAGACACACCACATTAAAAAATGTCTACTGATATACAGTGGGTCAAAAAAGCATTCATACACCTTGTTTTTTTTGCGATAATTTTATAGACATAAGCGATACGCAAAGAAAGCCAATTTTATTTAATAGTACATCAGGTGCAGAGATAAACTGCAAATGGAGAATTTTTTTCCGGGAATAATAAAAGAATTATGCCAAAAAAACGAAAATTTTCGGGCAAAAAAAGTATTCATACACTAACGATTATAGTGAAAACCTACATCATCATAGTTGTTAATTATAACTAACTAGCTGACCCAGCGAACTTCGTACCGCCTAACAGTCAATAATGAATGTCGTGTTAAGGGATAACATCACTGTGACCCCCTCTTTTTTTTCACATTTTTCAAGAATTTTTTTTTGTGGGAAAAAAAAGAGATATTCGAAACATTTTTTTGGGTTTTGTTCCTTGTTTATAAATGTATCAAAAAACATTTTTTTCACATTTTTCACGCCGCATGGTGGCGCTGGGGAAACTCTCGCGTCAGGTGCGGTCATCTCCGCGGCACGCAGCAGAACTCTCTTCAACGTCGATCTGAAAAAAATACCGAGTGTTTTCGTTAGTAATATGATATTTTGAAGAGAACTACATAGGGATTTGGAAAAATATTATTTAAAAAAAATAGGCACGCCTTTGAAATTAACTTTAATTTCAAAGGCGTGCCTATTTTTTTTAAAACAATATTTTTACCCAGCGCCATCATGCGGCGTGAAAAATGTGAAAAAAATGTTTTTTGATACATTAATAAACAAGGAACAAAACCCGAAAATTTTTTTTCGAATATCTCTTTTTTTCCCACAAAAAAAAATTCTTGAAAAATGTGAAAAAAAACAGGGGGTCACAGTGGTGTTATCCGATAACGTTTAGCTAAACTTAATTTAGGATTTTATTAACGTAATAAAATGAATACTAAAAATTTATTAAGTTTAATAGTTTATTAGGATAATATACATACATAAAGAAAATAAAAATTCGATAAAAGTACAAAAATCAAATATTTCAATGGCGTGTCAGCAAGACATTTGCTTTATCGAAGCTATGTATTTTGCTGCATAGGTTGCACTCGGGTTGATTCTCGTCAGTGAAGCACCTCGTGATATACGACATTTTTCGTTTTGTTATCAGGTGCAAGAACAAATAAAATCGATGGCCAACTCTTAGACCCGCTCCCCCCCCCCCCCCAGGTTAGATGCCGAACCTAATTTATTTAAAAACTCATTTTATTCATAATTTTTTTTCTGCGAATTTTTCAGATATTTGAATAGTTATTCTGCTATTCGGGGGGGAGACGAATCCAACAAATCAGAGATCATTAAAATCGTTCCAGCCGTTCTTGAGTTATAAGTGGTGTAACTAACCCGACTTTGTTTTATATATAAAGATATTTGGTGTTCATCCCTTTTGCTTCAATTATCGCCTCGAGTCTCTTAGGCATGGATTCTAATAGCTTTTGCGTTGTTTCTTTTGCTATTTTCGTCCATTCTTCTAAAAGCACTCTTTGGAGATCGGATTTGTTTGTTATTTTTCTTTTTCTAATTTCTACATCCACCAAGTGCCATAAACTTTCAATAGGATTGATGTCCGGAGATTGCGGTGGTGCAATCAATTGTTTGCGGACATTATAGAGTAACCATTCCCTCGTTTTCATGGCGGTATGTTTCGGGTCATTATCTTGTTGGAAGTAGAAATTTCCATCCAGGCCCATTTTATCTACATTCGCTTTCAAATTGCTGCGCAACACGTCGATATACTTCTGGGCATTCGTTGTACCATCTATAAAAGCCAGATTACCAACGCCATAATATCCCATACAGCCCCAAACCATGACGCTTCCTCCGCCGTGCTTTACGGTCGGTATTACATTTTTCTGCCGAAGCTCGGTATTTGGTTTCCGTCAGACGAATTTTTTTCCATCGGACCCGAAGATGTTAAACTTCGATTCATCCGAGAATACGACACGTTTCCAAAATTCTATAGATTTTTTTACGTAGGTTTTTGCGAAACCTAAACGTTCTTCTCGATTTATATTATTAATTAATGGTTTTTTGCGGGCCGTTTTTTGCTGCCGTATATTTGGGCAGAATGCAAAACGTTTCGAATAGTCCGGGGACACACGCTCTTCCCCGATGTTGACGCGACATCTTTTGCTAAACTGCGAGCACTTGTCAACGGTTTTTTCGTGGCCTCTGTAGCAATACTCCGACGCTCTCGTACTGTTAGTATTCTCGGTCGACCGGCTCGTGGCTTATTTTCTCTGCTGTTTGTTCTTTCGTATTTTTTTTATCATATATTGCACTGTTGCGAAACTTAGATTTAGTTGTTTACTAATTTTTCGATAACTTTCACCGCATTTCCGAAGAAAAATCACTCTGTCTCGCATGGATATTGATATTTCGCTTTTCTTTGCCGTCATATCTGTTCAGAGCTTGAAGATCTACTACCGCATGGAATAGGTCAAAACCATTGTGTAAACGAAGACTTGTTTACACTGTACGCAGAGGTCAGACCGTCCGTGACTGAATATCGAGGTTTAGCAGCTCAATCGTAAGTGTACGAATACTTTTTTAGCCCGAAAACTTTCGTTTCTTTTGCATAATTCTTCTATTATTCCTGGGAAAAAATTCTCCATTTGCAGTTTATCTCTGTACCCGATGTACTATTAAATAAAATTGGCTTTCTTTGCGTATCGCTTATTTCTATAAAGTTATCGCAAAAAAAAAAACAAGGTGTATGAATACTTTTTTGACCCACTGTAGAAGCGTTTCGCCCACGTTTCCAACGATACATTTCTCTCTGTTTGTCTCTCTCGGTCTTTTCCCCTCCCTGGGTCCATTGTATTGCGGAGGATTGGTATTCGGTTGGTCGTGATCGAGCTTTATTCGACACTACGGGTATAATGCTGCACGTTCGGCTGCGTTCCCAACGATCCGGAAAACGTCGAGTGATATGATTCGATGAACGGGACAAAAGTGTACCGAGGCTAGGGCGTCCCAGGGCACATTGCTCTACACATAAAAATATATATAGACATATATATATATTTATTGCATAGAGTATATATCGGGCGGTCTATGTCAAATTTCTTTCAGCATACAGAATACAAAAAAGAAACACCTGTTTCTTTTTTTTTTCTCAATGTTATGGGTCAAATAGTTTTGAGGATATACATTAATCGACATCTCGATATTTCGCTGGTGAGAATATTTTCAAACGGCCGTAACTTTTTATTCACGATAATCAATTTTCTTGATTGAGAAAAAATTCTCAAGTGCTCGGAGTTGTTCTGCAATATTTTCATCGCAACATTACAAGACGTGCAACTTTGACAAAGTCAACTTTTATCATTGATTTCGCCAATGAAAAGTTACAGCTAGCCAAAATTATACTTGCGAAATGTCTGTGAGATAGGAATTGAAAAAATATATTGAACGCTCATATTCCCTACGAAGGAATACACTTAAAGGTTATAGCCACGATAGCGGGTATAAAATCATGTGCACATTTAATAATTTTTTTTTCTATAAAAAATTGATTTATTAATAAAACTAATCACACATCTATTTAGTATAAATATCAAGCTAATAAAAAATATTTTTTTTTTGGTTTTTTTGTTATCCAAAATGGCCGATAACTGCTATTTCCTTTTGGTATCTGTTATTTTTTGAGGCGCCTCACGGCGTGTCATTTGGCATCTACAATTTTTGACCCAGAACAAAAATAAAAATTCCACGTTAATCTACATTAGAATGACTAGAGAAGTACCTACGGAATTTGACAAATATAGTTTTATTCGAATATTGTAGGCGTTTGAACTTAAAACGTGAATTTCTAGTGAAAAATTTCGCCTAAAACTGCTCATAAAATGGAAAGTTTTTAATTAATCAGAAATTCCGTACGCACTTCTCTGAGAAATGCGATGAGAAACATAGTTTAAAAATTTGAAGTCAATCGGATAAAAGTTGTCAAAGTTATTTATCACGCGGTGAGCTCTGGTACTCTATGGCCGTGCCAGAGTTAGGTTTAAGTTATACGCTCAAAGTCGTTGAAAAAAAATGTTTCTCGCTATAAATCGAATGATAATTTATTTTTATGATGATAAAGGATCGTTTAAGCACCAAAAAAAAACATCAATTTTTTGAAAATCCTACCGTGGCCATATCCCTTAAAATAAAATGAGCATCGAAGTCCAACGAAAGATCGACGGATTATAGGACTTGACGTGGAATGTCCCGTACCAGAGTATTGATGGTATACATGAAATAGATTGTAGTGATACCGTGGGAGGAGATAGCGAGAGTAAGAACGAGGGATCAGCGTCAAATGTAATTGTTATCGACAAAGCCTGTTCACTCGCTCGAGAAGACCAGTTTTGTGATAGAAAATCAATCGGCATTTTTAACGGTTGATAAATTCAGAATTAAACAGCGACGCGTACACCAACCTTGAGCACGGTATTATAATGGTCGTGTACAACGATATTTATTTCAGGAGTCAGTGTTCATTCGACCAATGAAAATTGTATATGAGAGATCGGTCCGATTCGCCCCATTAACACTTTTTTGTAAACGTTATCTTTCTTTTATTGCTTCTTCGTGAACGAAAATTTTGTTATAACGATAAGAAAAATCGACGAATTAGAAAATTATGCAATTGTTTTTATCAATGTATCTTACTACTACAATAGAGCTGGAGAGTTGGTTCGTATGCTTGTTTGAACGCGCTAATCTCGGGAAATACTGATCCGATTTGGAAAATTCTTTTTGCATTAGCTAGCCCGTTTATCCAGGAAGGCTTTACACTATATAACTTTGTGTTATGACCCTAACAAGCGGCGGCGACGGCGGTTTGAATCAGGCGACGGAAATTTAACGCGGGGCACAGCTCGTGCCAATATATTGGTAATGTTCCGATATGTCGGAAAATCACACATGTACAATACGAGGTCTGTTAAAAAAGTATCGCGAATTTTTAATTTCCGCGGGCTACGTATATTCGATTTTCGATTTTTTTGTGGCGTTAGGTTGGTCCTCATGTCCCTCACTTATGCCTGAAAAAACCGATCATTTTGAATGTTTAGTTAATTGTTGACAGCTGTTTTGTTTAGACGTGTTTAGGCTTGTCTTCGATTTTTGCCTATTCCAAAAAATGGACCAAATAATCCGTGTCAAATTTTGTGTGAAAAACAAAATTAAGTGCGCGGACGCATTTCGAATGTTGACTGTGGCATATGGTGAAGCTACCTTGGACCAAAGTAACGTTTATCGGTGATACAAAATGTTCTCAGAGGGCCGAGAAGATGCGAACAACGAAATGCGTTCGGGACGCCCGAGCACATCAACAACAGACGAAAACATTGACGAAGTGAGGAAAATAATATTGGCCAATCGTCGAATCACCGTTAGAGAAGTTACCGAGGAACTAAACATATCGATTGGCTCGTGCTATTCGATTTTAACCAATGATTCGGGCATGAGACTGGTCGCCGCGAAATTCGTGCCAAAATTGCTCAATTTCGAACAAAAACAGTGTCGCGTTAACGTTGCTAAGTAGCTGTTGGACTCGGTCCGCGACGATCCAAATTTGCTCCAGAGGGTCATAACTGGTGACGAATCATGGGTTTATGGTTATGACGTGGAAACCAAAGCTCAATCATCGCAATGGAAGCTGCCGCATGAGCCAAGACCGAAAAAAGCGCGCCAAGTTCGGTCGAACGTGAAGGTTTTGCTCACAGTTTTTTTTCGATTGCAGGGACGTGGTGCATCATGAGTTCTTGCCACAGGGTCGTACAGTCAATAAAGAATATTACCTGCAAGTTATGCGCATTTTGCGCGAAGCAATCCGCCATAAACCCACGGATTTGTGGTGTTTTCTGAGTTTTTCAAACAACTGACAAAAATATACGCTGGAAATACGAATAATGAAAGGAAATTATAATATAGTATTTATATTATTATTATTATTATTATTATTAATATCATTATTATCATTACTACCTCGATTTTTCAATCGAGAACCTACAACACTTTGAAATTAAATCTACTACGATGACAATTTTTAATATAATTCACCATCTTCATTTCTGGTGGTTGGACTACATATAAGATATTCCTAGAATTAATTCACAAGTGCTCGATAGAGTAGTTGGTTACAGCATTAGTTCGTTAGGTCGGTAGGTAGACGGATAGGTAGGTTTAAATAGCACAACTCCCGATTGGGAAATTAATTTTAAACGACCGCAATTATCGTTTAAACAACGAAAAAACGTCTAAAAAATGACTGTTAATACAGTAACATTTTTTTTTCAATATTTTTTGGTCCAATTTGAGAATGGAGTCTAGTGAGAGAGGTTGCAAGTTCGAACCCCGGTGGAGGCCGTTTTTTTTTTTTGTTAAATATTATTATATGGGCCAGCTAACAACATACGATGGCCAATAACCTAATTCTCAGAAGATAAATAGATTTTATTCATTTGAAATTTGAAAATTGGAATTCAGTGTCAGATCGAGACCAGATTGGTGCCGGATCGGTGCCGGATCACGGCCGGATCAGGCCTAGATCCGCAACTCTGTTTAAAATTAAATCTATTACGATGAAAATTTTAAATATAATTCACCATCTTCATTTCTGGTGGTTGGACTACATATAAAATATTCCTAGAAGTAATTCACAAGTGCTCGATAGAGTAGTTGGTTACAGCGTTAGTTCGTTAGGTCGGTAGGTAGACGGATAGGTAGGTTTAAATAGCACAACTCCCGATTGGGAAATTAATTTTAAACGACCGCAATTATCGTTTAAACAACGAAAAAACGTCTAAAAAATGACTGTTAGTACAGTAACATTTTTTTTTCAATATTTTTTGGTCCAATTTGAGAATGGAGTCTAGTGAGAGAGGTTGCAAGTTCGAACCCCGGTGGAGGCCGTTTTTTTTTTTTGTTAAATATTATTATATGGGCCAGCTAACAACATACGATGGCCAATAACCTAATTCTCAGAAGATAAATAGATTTTATTCATTTGAAATTTGAAAATTGGAATTCAGTGTCAGATCGAGGCCAGATCGGTGCCGGATCGGTGCCGGATCACGGCCGGATCAGGCCTAGATCCGCAACTCCGTTACATCCCGGATGTGGGCCTGATACGGATCCTGATCAGGGCCTTGCCAGGCTGATAGGGCAGCCTGACATGGGCCGGATTTGAGCCGGACCAAATTTCCGCTCGGGCTTTACACCTTTAACCCACTTCTCTATCCTGGTTCATCGCGTTGACCGTCGTCGAACCTTTCGTTAATAAGCGTTACACAAAAAGCTCCAGCCAACATAACCGTGATTCAACGTGACTCGCCATTCAAGTTTTTTTGAGTGTCCCACGGTGCTCGATGTTTTTACGAAAACGCATCCTCGCGAGACTCAATAAGGGATTATCCCTACCAGCATAGCCACGGAGCAAACATGACGCAGTTTTCCGTTCACAGAGGGTGCTCGCGGTTTCACCCTGTAAAACGTCCACCCGTACTACACGGCATTTCCTCCCTCGCGTTCTTTCTCCGTTTTTTCGTCCGTACGCCCTATCTCACGATCTTCATCTCTCTCGTTGTCATTGTCTCTTATTCTCGTGGTATACCTCATATTTCTCATAATTGCGTTTTATTCGTACACCCTCACCCACCTCGGCCTCTACCACACTCGCGGATATGAAGTACGAGCGGCAAGGATTGATTTATAGCGCCGATGCGCCTCTCTCTCTCTCTCGTGTCCCACCCCGTGCACACACCGGAATAATCCGTCGACGGGCGCTTTATCTTTTTTCTTTTTTTCGCGCTGTTTAATTCCTCTCTCATTCTCTTTACGCCTCTGACGGGGCTTTATCTTATTTTTCGTGCTTTTTAATTCCTCTCTCACCCTCTTCGCGCCACTGGTACACGGGTCTAACCCGCTCGTTGCGACTTTTTGCCGCATTCATGGGTATATGTTTATGTTAACCGCTGACAGATAACAGGACGTAACACACGACGCCACCGCGTTAAAGCTTTTCGTCGCTTACGTCCTTTTTATTTTTAGGTGTCGACGCGCGTATATAAATATACTTTAACAAGCTTCCGAGCTTTATCCTCACCGACCGCGGCGTACCTATCTAACCAGCTGTCCACCCCCACCCCCCCACCCCCCCACACTCATGCTGTATACACGTTATTGCATTAACGTTGGAGTCTCCGGCGTTTCGGTATCATCGGCTTTTCCCACGGAATAATGAAATATATCGTTGGCCAACGCGTCTCGCCTCGACGTCGTCGACTTATATACGCTTTTGTAACGCTCCTGTATAAGCCAAGTCGATTTTTCATGTATTAAATACCACCGCCCGCCAATATAAAGAACTACGATGTTACGGAGATGGCGATATTGTGCTTCTCGTTGATCAACATTTTTAACCCCCGTTACCGGCGAAACTCATGGATAAGTGAAAAAAAAGTGAGCCGTCGTGCGACGCCTGGTAGATGTGAAACGTCCAACATCTTGAGAATACCGTGTGGGATATGTGGCGTGGAGAATTTAAAAAAATTACTAGAAAAGTAGCTTTTGATTTTCTTCTGTAATTTTTATTTGGTTGCTTCATCTGTTACTTCGGTTATAGTAGCAGTCGTTGCTGCATTTGATTCGATGAAATTAACATCGGTTGACGATAGCTGAAGTACGAAACGAATGTTTTAGATGTCTTTTGTTTTTCAAGATATCTATAGTCGTGCCATACCTTGTTGCAGGCTCATTTCTGTGGTTGTTCATGATCAACTGAAATTCATTTTGGAGAAAATTTCGGAGTGGCAATGATTCAGCTTTGGCAAAATTAACATTGAAATCCCCTGCTAAAATTAATGAAAGTTTATGTAAATTTGCTTCTAATAGCATTGGACCATCTGGACTATATTTGAGTAGTTCTTCGTGTAAATATCGTATGATATTATGAATTTTTTTCGTTTGAGGAAATATATACAAGGACCATGACCAATTCCCTTCCATCCTCCGTAACAATTTGTGCCGCACATAAATCGCCAATATCGTCTTCACCAAAACCAAGTCCCCTTACATTTCTCAACCTAACGATTATGCGAGATGTAATAACATCCAATGAATCTCCATTCTGATAAATAGCTGCACCACCAGCTCTAACATTATTGCGTTTGAAGTGAACAATACAATGAACGATGGGGATGTCGACGTTTTCTTCATTACCAAGCCATGTTAACGATTGAATCTTGTACATCTGGGACATGCTTTCTGAGACTTTGACAACTCAACGTGAATAACGACAATCCCTTTCTTGATGTTATGAAATTTGATACCAATCCTTGGAGTGCCTCGAGTTAATTAAGCGATAATCTTTTAAATTCTTCTCGCAACGATACAACTGATGGATCAATTCGTCTACCGTGGTAGAATTTTAGATAAATATTACGTGTATATACGAGGGGGGACCCAAAAAAAAACGGGAATTTCGTCAGAATTTCTTTATTTTTTAATATTTTTACGCCAAATTTTGATCACCTTCGAAGTATTCTCCTTTGACCGCAACGCACCTCTGCAAACGATCCTTCCAATGTTCAAAACATTTTTTAAATTCACTTATCGGGATGTTCTTTAGGCCTTCCAGCGATTTTTGTTTTACCTCCTCCACAGTGGCAAAACGCTTTCCTCTCATGTCCCTTTTGAGTCTGGGGAACAAAAAAACTCACAGGGGGCTAGATCCGGTGAGTAGGGGGGGGAGTGGACAATTGGTGTCATGCAGTTTTTGGTCAAAAACTGCTTTACGGAGAGAGCGGCGTGGACCCGCGCGTTGTCATGATGGAGGAACCAGTCACTTGTGCGCCAAAGATCTGCCCCTTTTCTTCCGGATACTCTCCCTCAATCTTTTCAAAACCTTCAAGTAGAACTTCTGGTTCACAGTTTGACCCGGGGGAACGAACTCCGCGTGCACAACACCTCTGCAATCGAAGAAACAAATGAGCACTGTCTTGATGTTTGACTTCACTTGGCGAGCTTTTTTCGGACGAGGAGAGCGAGGTGTCTTCCACTGGCTTGATTGCTGCTTTGTTTCGGGGTCGTATCCAGAGCACCACGATTCATCACCAGTAATCACCTTGGAAAAAAGTTCAGGGTCCTCTTCGAGCTGATTTTGAAGTTCAAAACATGCCTGAAGTCGACGCTCCCTTTGCTCGTCTGTTAGAAGGCGAGGGACAAATTTGGCTGCAACTCTGCTCGTGTACATATCTTTGGATGAAATCCTCTGAATTGAACGCCATGATATCCCAGATATCTCACAGAGTTGATCAATGGTTCGGCGGCGGTCTTCATGAATGAGAGCATTGATTTTGTCGACGTTTTCGTCACTTCTTGACGTCGAGGGGCGTCCTGAACGGGGTTGGTCTTCAATTGACATTTCTCCATTTTTAGAACGTGAAAACCACTCGTAGACTCGGAGGTTTTACTTAGGGCAGCATCTCCATAAGCAGTCTTAAGCATTACAGTAGTTTTCGCGGCCGATTTCCCCAACAGGAAACAAAATTTAACAGCCGCGCGTTGCTCTCGACAATCGGCCATCACGTTTTCGCCGAAATGGAAAAAGTTGTTTCACTACAAAAATTCCCACGGGCGAATCGATGCACTCACGGCGACAGAACTTCGCACACTAACTCAGGAGACGTGTCCCCAACGGACACCTGGTTAAGCAATGGGTTCCCCCACTCTCCCTCCCCGCCGCAGCGCAATTCCCGTTTTTTTTGGTTCCCGCCCCTCGTATGTATAAGCCTTCGATACTTGTTACTCGCGATAGGGCTACATATAATAATTGTATAGAATGAGTTTTCTCATATTCATAAACAATTTCGCTGCAAGTCCCTTCTTGAGACTTATGGATAGCACATCCAGGGCTGGGATTCTGTACTTGTCTATCGACAACTATCGGTGTCGTTAGCGAGCGACAGCCAATTGCAAGGAAGATTCCAACGGAAAGACGCGACTCTCATAGGCTATTTTGGTTTTGCATCAGACGCTATGATATTTCGCCTGGTGCAGAATCGTCTCACAGGTATCAATAGGAAATAAACTTCCCTACCGCACAAATGTCTATACTATACTATGTATGGTATAGTCATTTGTGATCTACCTACAACTATCGGTGTGGTTAGCGAGCGATAACCCATGAGAGTCGCGCCTTTCCGCTGGAATCTTTCTTGCAATTGGCTGTTGCTCGCTAGCGCTAGACGCTATGATATTGCATCTGGTTCAGAATCGCCCCTCTGCATGCGCAATCAACTCGTGCGCAGAGTTGAGTGGAGGGGAGCGTCACCACGACGTGCCATCGACGTTCCCTATCGACCGATTTACTCCCAACGCGCGTTAAGATGTTTCACATAAAAAAGACGTTATTAATTGTCACAAAAATCGTATTGTACAAATGGTGAGCAAGGATTTCATTCATAGGATTCATAGGATTTCATTCCGAGCGCCTTTATTGAGCAATTTTATTCGAACCTTTTGTACATTATTGAGCATACTTTTGACAATGTTGTGTAATTTTTTCATGCAGAAATATTGAAGCATAAGCCCGTAACAGAGCTTCCCTCAGAACGTCTTGGAAAAAAAACAATTTGCGGTGTTCACTATAACTCGGCCGGAAATTATCTGAAAATGAAAAACCATGAAAATTTAGTCAAATTATAATCAAATCTTCCCCCCAACGTTCTTTGATAATTTTTTTTTTCATTTAAAAATTTTTGGCGGCCATCTAAAGTGTGAACTGTTATTTTCCACGAAAAATTCCGCCACTTTGTAAGTGGGAAACACCCTTAAAGTAAAAAAAAAAAATTTAACTAAACGTTGGGGGGAGGTATTTTATATGTAGAAAATGTGTACAAAGTTTGAAATGAATCGGTCAAGTAGTTTTTAAATGGCAGTGAACACGGACTTTGAAAAAGTAGTTTTGAGAAAAACGCGTCTAAAGTTTATGAAGTAAAAAAGTGAAGAAAAACATTTTTTCCAAGACGTTTTGGGGGAAGCTCTGTTACGGGCTTATGCTTCAATATTTCTGCACGAAAAAATTACACAACATTGTCAAAAGTATGCTCAATAATGTACAAAAGGTTCGAATAAAATTGCTCAATCCATGTTTGAGAAAAAAAATCGCAAGAAAAGTGTTTTTTTTTATGCTGAAACCCTTACCCCTCCCTTAATAAGACAATGACTTCAAGAATATTGCTTAGATCGGTTTAACATTTTAAGGACATATTCTTGAAATGTTAAACAATAAGGTAAGTCAAAAAAAAATTCGATTTTTCAAAAGTGAGAACCTTTACCCCGCCCTTAACGTCGTTTCATGTGCGAGGATCTTTACTCCCAACGCGCGAAAAGATGTTTCACATCAATAACACGACGATATGATTATGAAAACTTAAAAATAAATTACATTTTTATATTTATATTGTTTTCCTGACACGTTAACGGATCCCAGAAGCGGGACCATTAACCCTCGTCCATTCGAGGTTGGGCATACAAGATAAGTACAGCGGGACGATTTTCCAGTCACAATTGTGTCGTTCGATCTTGAATTCAAATAATTTATCTTCGGGGACTTCGATAATTATAAATTGTTCGGTAGTTCTTTGATTGTGACAATCACTCCGTGGATGGGGAACGTCAGTGACGCACCGGAGACGTTTCTCGTCTACTCGTTCCATCCGCTTTAACTTCATCTTCGTCACGTGGCATCTCCTCTCAAGACTAAATTGCTGGCAATAATTGCGAGGAAGGAAAATTACAGAGTCTCGTAAAACTGGGACAATATCCTACGGTATACGTTATGTCAGATTAAAAATCGAGTCAAGTCGTTGCTAATGAGTAGTTGCAGTGCCCAGAATTGAAAAACATATTGTGTGTGGTTTTTGTTGCAACAAAATTGACTTATTTTGTTATGGCGTCTCTCTCTCTCTCTCTCTCTTTCTCTCTGGATTGGAGAGACAGTATCAAAGAAGATCAACCGATGGTTCGTGGACGTTCCGTTCGATCTACATATATCTACCCTAATCCATATGTATGTCTACACGGTAGCCTGGGAGAGTTCGACCTTTCGAGTCGGGAGCAAAATCTAGGGAACGGAGGCATATAGCGAGGGAGTACTAAGACCTTCCTCAAACAATGACTGAAAATGGGGCGAAACTTCAATATTGAATTCAATGAATAAACCATGCCGTTTTAACAATTTACGTCCAATGGCTTTTTAGGCTTACAAAATCTCGTCAAATGGGAAAGTTCTTTCCACTATATTTCATTTATTTCAAATCCTAAACTCCGGAGTTCACGTGTCCCGGGAGAAATTCTCAAAATATTAATTTTTCCTCCCGCCAATCTCGTAAAATTGTCAAATTGCATCATTGCACACGCCGCTAGTATCTTTCGTGTCGGTTTCACTGCTAAAAAATAAGAAAAAAATAAGAAAAAAAAACTGTCTCAACAGATGGAAGAAGCATTATCCTTGACTTCAACATTTACATTTCCCTCCCTCTCGACTGTAGTGACGGTGGATCTCACTGGGTTCTGTCGCGCGGCATCCGATAAATCGAGTTGGATGAGGATAAAAGAACGAGACAGACAGCGAAATGAAATACGAAAAGAACGAATGGTGGACGTGGCGCGAGGAGAGGGGAAGGATGGCATTCGCAACGAGGTATAAATTCTGAAATTGTAGGTAAACGATTCCCCGGTATTTTCAGAGGCGGCTTGCTCCACTAGTGTCTTCGCCAACCGATAACACTCCGGCGTGGGGAAAGGGGATGGATTGGGTTTTTGCACCGAGCTACCCTACGCTTCTACCCTCAATTCTGCGCCCTCCTTCTCCTTCTGGAACAATTCTATCCAGGGCTATTATCCGCTCTACCACTATCCACATTCCCCGTCACCACTGCTTTCTCTGTTCATATATATATACACACATAAAATATATATAACATATTTCCGTATTCTCTCTATTTCACTCTGTTTTTCTGGCCTTTATTTCATTCTTTCGTTGTTCTTCTTTCACTCCTCGCACACCGGTGAGAACCCCGTGGTGGTCTTTCTCTAGGAGCATTAATTTATTTTTTTTTGTCACCCCTACATTTCCGAGGCCAGCCCCATTTATACGAGGGCTTGAGGGGCAAAAACTATAATTGTATGAAGGATGTTCCGACAAACCAACTTGCTCAACCTTTCTTACACATTCGCCGCGTGATATAACTGTGTACGCACGCACGTTAGTTAAAAGCCAAGGACAGTTTTTTTTACTTTCCCTCCTTATATTTTTAAGCACGAATATACGTTATGTATACAGGGCATTTCACGTGAACAAAGATAACAATAATTTTGCAGTACTTCGTAGATTATTTATTCTGTATTAAGTCTAACGAAAATTGTTATACAAAATTTGAAATGGTGATTTGGTTCCCGCGATACTCCATTGAGGGGCGAAATAGGGTTAGGACAGCGGTTACTCAATGATTTTCATGAATTTTTTTATAGTATAAAAAATGAATATAATTTATTGAAACTTTGAGAATATTTTATACATATATTTAAGTATATACTATAAAATTTTTATACATATATTTAAGTATATACTATAAAATATTTGCGACCCCATATTGCAGGTCACAATCAGACTCAGCATTTTGCGTACATTCTGGAAGCCGCAATTTTCATCTGAAATCAAACGAGGTTGGAATTTACTTTTATTATATGTCTCTCTTCTAGGTGAACCTAAATGCTATCAAAAAAATAGAAAATTGAATTTTTTACAGGGGTCAAAACAAAAAACCATGATTTTTTGCCATTTTTCAAAACTTTATTTGCAAAAAAAAATTATTTAAAATAATAATAATATTCCGATTTTAGGTTCATATAGAGCGCAATACTATGAAGAAAGTAATTGCCAATTTTCAAAACGATTGATTGAAAACTTTTCAAACTAGCGTGTACGCAAGTTAAAAAAAAGTCGTTTTCAGAAAAACGCGTTTGAAAAAATAATACCAAGAAAAACAAGCAATATGGGATCGCTAATATTTTATAGTATATACTTAAATATATGTATACAAATTTTATAGTATATACTTAAATATATGTATAAAATATTCTCAAAGTTTCAATAAATTATATTCATTTTTTATACTATAAAAAAATTCATGAATATCATTGAGAAAACGCTGTCCTAACCCTATTTCCCCCATTAATGGCTTATAACAATAGAACGAGTCGGAATTTTCATTTAAAATTTTGGGAACATATTTTTCAATAGATTTACTAACAATTTGTGAAATTAAAAAAAAATCGATTTTTTGAACCGTCTAACCCTATTTCCCCTCTTAAGAGCTCAAGTACCCCTGAAATAAAAAAAAATCTATTTTTTGTCCAGATTTTTATTCTTTATTCTCTTAGGAATTAAAAAAAAAACTTTTAAGTAAAATCCACTCCGTTACAGAGTTATAGCAATAAATGTGACCGGACATCGGGTTCGCGTTCTACCAGAAACTTTAAGGTAACTTAAAGGAGGGGAGGGTCTCGTAACTTAAGCCGATTTTTATGTCTTTTTTGGAGGGCGTTTTTTTGTAGGAAAATAAAAGCGAATCGTTTTGGATATTTAGGATGTATTTATTTACATATTAAAGATACAAAAAAATTTTTTTTGAAAAAACTTAATAGTTTATTACTATTATTACTATTGATCGAAGTTGGCACCTCGAAAAAAAAGCGCGTGGGTGGCCGCGGTGATTTTGGCTCTTGATGTTATCTGAAATAAAAAATTCTTGATAATTCTCAATCTATAGACATGTCATTCTGGTCGGAACTACTGAAGTTAAATTTCATGGATAAATAACAAAATGGAAAAGGACGTTTTTTTCCAAAGTTCGCCATTTTGTTATTTATCCATGAAATTCAACTTCAGTAGTTCCGACCAGAATGACATGTCTATAGATTAAGAATTATCAAGAATTTTTTATTTCAGATAACATCAAGAGCCAAAATCACCGGGGCCACCCACGCGTTTTTTTTCGAGGTGGCCAACTTCGATCAATAATAATAATAATAATAAACTATTAAATTTTTTCAACAAAATTTTTTTTTGTATCTTTAATGTGTAAATAAAAACATCCTAAATATCCAAAACGATTCATTTTAATTTTCCTACAAAAAAACGCCCTCCAAAAAAACATGAAAATCGGCTTAAGTTACTAGACTACTACCATAAACGGGTTTTCGTCGAAACTATGTTTTTAGACAGTGTCAACACGATAACTCAGTCAATTTTTTATATTTCTTAACTGTTTTTGTTTTTATATCTTGATAATTATTTTCTCTATAGGCTGACGAGAGGTTTTTTAAATTTTTTGGTTGAACAATTTTTTTATAAATTATTAAACAGCAGGTGTTTTTTTTTTATATTGCATACTAAAGTTTGAAATACTGTAATTTCTTTATTTTTGAAAAAAAAAACAAAAATTCCCGCCGTACGACTATTACTACTACATTACTTTACTAGATTCTTTTTTATTTTTCGAGATTGGATAATTTTTGGTGAAGTTATGATGTTAACAAGAAGGCGCCATGATTTTCATCAGTAGTCCATTCATACCCGTAAAAAATAATGCTAATATATTTTTTTTAATAATAAAAAATCTTTTTTCTTATAGTTGAAAAGTTAATAAACAATGTGAAATCAAGAATTTAATTTTTTTTCACCATATAACCTTTATAATAATTTTTTCAGATTTACTCGGTTTTCATCGCGCGCAGAGGTAGTGAGCCGTTAAATTAAATCGTATTCACAATTATCGGCGTTATACACATAACCATAAGACGAATCGTTGCCTATTATTTCTTTGATTTTTTATGAAAAAAAAAAAAAAAAATTGTTTACGGCAAAAAAAAATTCTCCCTTAGGTAACGCTCGTTCGTTCCGTCTGTATGCAAGCTTTTCTTTGTGATTGCTGCACGTGGATTTGTTTGAATATCAATATTTTTCCGTTCGCATTACGAACGAAAAAATGTCAAAGAAGCCTCACAATCGAGAACGTTATAATGCACCAGCTCGAGCGGGTGAGCGTGAAAGGCGTTCGAGCTACTGCAAAAACTTTCCTCGTTACATAATACGTCGCTATCGGAGGAAAACGTTCGAAAAAAGAAAAAGGTAGTTAGGTGGAAAGTGAAGAGGGAAACAGAGTGAATGAGTGAGTGCGAGAGAGAGAGGGAGAGAGAGAGAAAGAGAGAAGAACGAAGAAAAAAAAGTGCAGACTTTGCGAGAATCGTGCTCTTCGATGGTCGTTAATTCGTTTCCCGATCGGGCACTAAGCTCTTGGATTTATCGACTGGCATAGAGAGGAGAGGTGTGCAGCCCGTTCGTTAGCTCTCTCCCGCCCTCCTTGTTCGCAAGGTGACGGTTTGTGCCGAACACCGTGTAACGTTCGAATTTCCTGTGTGAGACGGTCTGTTCAAACACTCCATATTCTCGGCACATTGAAACTCCGATGTGTACACAACCTCATCGATATAATTTCATCGTTGGTGCCATAATATACCCGGTAGCTGTCCAATTATGCATGCACAAACAATTTCACGAAATCGAAACACGATTTACCTCGTCGGAGGCAAACATTTTTACATATACAATATTATCTTTCCCCCCTGAAAAAAACGAAACCAAAATCTTTTCACAGTGGCTGCTCGTGGAGGAAAATATTTTGAGCTCTCCGCAAACTTTTAATTCAGATCGATATTGTAGTTCATTGGAAAAAAACATGTGGATTACAATTTTCTTGGAATATTTTCAGGAAACACCTTGAGAAATATTTGTTGTATTCTGTGGCAATTGGCGACAACATATTGTCGCGAGACGTTCAACAACAATTTATTGTCAATCCCACAAAGACTATAATATCCTATAGAAAACTATTGGAGGAGTCTTGGGGAAGATAAAAAGGAAGTACATTCTAGACGAGCATCGACATCGAGGGTGGAACACGACCCACATAAAATTTATCCGCATACCCACCAACGCTAACTGATCGTAGCAATTCGTTCCGCCTAATAGAAATAAAACGTAAATTCGACGCCATAAATTATAAGGTTCCACGTTCATCAACTTCTTATCAACGTATGGCTTGGAAACTTCCCGATGGACATCACGGAAGCATAGTCACGTAGGAGAAAGTCGACAAAGTTGATCAATAGCCACCATCAAACGAACAGCGTCTAGTCGAATTGACTTTGTACCACGAGTCGAAATTCCAACCCTCCCCGTTGGCTTCAATTATATCTAAATTTGTAGAGCAAAGGAAATGTATAATTAGATTCGAAGCTCTCGGTTGAACCGCCAAAAGTTGGCAGTTGTCAATCATTTAAAATCCAACGGAGTGCACTTTGACGATCTAAATTTTATCCTGGGACATTTATATACCATGTTAGATGCTCCGCGATACAACACATCGTCGCGACTGCCAAGGTCGAAGATGTAAAGACGTGTCATTTAAATGTCGGAAGATAGACGTCTCCAGAAGTCCTGACGCAGGGTGAACGTATATTGGGAACTAGCTGTGCCTCGCGGTTTTACCCGCGTTAAATTTGGATTATATATATCTGTTTCATACGCATTATGAGTACATAACCAAGTGCATCTCATTAACTACAAATACCACCCGGAAATTATGTGGAAAAATAAAAGAACCAATCACTAAAAAATTAAACGACATCGCCGCCGATCCTCAGGGTCATAGCATAAAGTTATATGGCCTAGAGCCTTCCCGAATAAAGGTACTATCTAATGCAAAAAGAATTTTTCAAATTGGATTAGTATTTCCTGAGATTAGCGCGTTCGAACAAACGTAGGGGAACCCGGGGCAGTACGGGCACCTTGAGGAAAATGTAATGTAAAATGTAAAGTAAAAAATAAAACTTAGCAATTAAAGTGAAATATAATCATTTATTGAGTACTCTTTAAGGGAGAACACCAATGTGACCCCCTGTTTTTTTTTCAAATTTTTCAAGAATTTTTTTTTGTGGAAAAAAAAAGAGATATTCGAAATTTTTTTTTTGGGTTTTGTTTCTTGTTTATTAATGTATCAAAAAACATTTTTTTCACATTTTTCACGCCCCATGGTGGCGCTGGGGAAGCTCTCGCGTTAGGTGCTGTCATTTCCGCGGCACGCAGCAGAACTCTCTTCAACGTCGATCTGAAAAAAAATTCCAAGTGTTTTCGTTAATAATATGATATTTTGAAGAGAAGTACACAGGAATTTGGAAAAATATTGTTTTAAAAAAAATAGGCACGCTTTTGAAATTAAAGTTAATTTCAAAGGCGTGCCTATTTTTTTTAAAACAATATTTTTCCAAATCCCTGTGTACTTCTCTTCAAAATATCATATTATTAACGAAAACACTCGGTATTTTTTTTCAGATCGACGTTGAAGAGAGTTCTGCTGCGTGCCGCGGAAATGACAGCACCTAACGCGAGAGCTTCCCCAGCGCCACCATTCGGCGTGAAAAATGTGAAAAAAATGTTTTTTGATACATTAATAAACAAGGAACAAAACCCAAAAAAATTTTTCGAATATCTCTTTTGTTTCCCACAAAAAAAAATTCTTGAAAAAGTGAAAAAAAACAGGGGGTCACAGTGGTGTTCTCCCGTGAGAACATATATCAAAATCTGCGATTAAATTAAATCTTTGAATGTAACTTTGGTTTTAAAAAAATATGCGAAATGCCCATAGTGCCACGTATCTGGGGCACAATGAAAATGCATGGGGCATAACGGACACTAGAATCATCCGACACAAAAATAAGTTAGAATCTTGTGCAAAATGAACAGATATGAGTTGTTTCATCGTCATTGTCGTCCTCACTGGCGCATGAGCAATGAGCCAATTTACCACAGGAATGACAAAAGATCCAACCCTCCCTTGATTCCGAATACAAATCTCCACAATAAAGACATTCGGCATCTTACGATTCATATTTATTTTCCTTGTCTTCCTCACGTTTCTTTTTCTTATTCTTCTCAATCGAATTTTCGGAAGGCATATTTTTTGCCTGAGCCTGTTCAAGTTATTTTTTATACGGAGAACTAGTAATTATAGCAGTCTCGCCACGTTTACGCGATGCCCTTTTTTGTGTTACAGCTTTTGGTATAGGCATAATATGTCAAGGTGAAACACGATGAAAAGAAGTCGACGAACCTGGTGGAGTTGATGGTGTAAGAGAAGACGGTTGCATCTGATTGTGAGGTGATGGTGATAGTGCTTGAGGTTGTGATTCGAGAGGCGTGTGAGATGTTGGTTGTAGCTTCTGGTTTCCGAAGCGACAAGGATGGATTGCGTTTTAAAAAGTTGGTCAACCAATCCTCACCCGCTACCCGTAATGTCTGATCGAAGTTATGCGGAATGTTATTTCTTTCGGCTAGTTCAAAGGCCAATTCTCGGACTTTTTTCGTTGAGAGGCCAAATAATCTAGCTTCCATGTTTTTTTATGTACGAAGCCAACTCGTTTTCTTCGGCTTGAGAAAATACGGGCTTAAAATTCCCCGTACGCTCAGGTTGAATACATTGCTTGGACTTGTATTCCTCAATCTTCCTTTGCAAAGTGGTACGGGGTACACTATAAGTGATTGCAGTTGCCTTGCAACTTAATTTTTAACTTAAAACATCATTGACCGCTGATCGCATGCTGGACTCGCTCCATTCCCCACGATTCGTCTTCTTTTTGTAGGTACAGACCATCTTAATGGAAACTGTAAAAAAAATAAATTAATAGAAATATCAGGAGCAAAACGGGCACCATGCCCATAGTACCCCGTCCATTATGCCCCATTACCAAGAATGCCAAAAACAAGCGAAAATAAACTTTCTAACAATATTAGTGAATACTTAATAGACTAATAAAATACTTCAAGGGTAACTTACCTTTGATCCGAAAAGTGCAATGCAATTAATGAAATTGTCTCTTGTTTGCAAACGTAAACACAATAGGCAAAATTAGATCAAAATCAGATAAAAACGTCTTTCTAGGTTAGGTCTGCTCGACGTGCGCTCGTCGCTGATAGTACCACTTGCCGCGCTGGCGTGACGCATACTAAAACAATATCCAAACGTTGTCTACTTCAATCGGCACATGTGAGAGGTTTTAGAGGGGGTGCCCATACTGCCTCGGATGCCCACAATGCCCCGGGTTCCCCTATAAACTCTCCAGCTTTATTATATTCATTATGGTCGCTCGTTTTTCAGACAGTCCAAAGTAAACAGCACTAGTTAGCCCGGGGAATAGTAGTAAACCCTTGATCGTCGTATATTTTTCGACGAAATATAATGTTTTTACTACGATCTGATAATCCAGATTATTACCGTTGACTTTTGTGCGTTTACAGAATCAACTGCGACAATTGGATAAAAACGGTGTCCATTATTACCATAAGGATACGCTGAACCTACATGATGCGCCATGTTTAACCTCAAAATCCGAAAAATATTGTCCACTACCCTACGGCTAAATAAATGACCTCGAACAATAAACTATTACTTACAACGTCAATCTAAATTGTTAATTTTTCTGCAATTTTGCAATTTCAGTGGCGCCTTTTATTGCTTACTCGACGCGAATAATACGATTTTTGATCTTTCGCGTGGTCCGAAAATCTCATACTCCCCGATCCGAACATCGACCACATTTTTCCAGTTTTTATTTATTATATCGTTATTGTAATAGAGCAGTAAATTTTTAATCATGATTAAAACGTGACATTTGCACAGTAATAACCGGGCATCGACTGGGAGAGAGTGGTTTGAAATTTGGCCGAGAGAGGTCAGGTCGGTAAATAGTAATTCTGAATACAGTCGGTAAGAACGGAAATTCTGACATTCTTGTGCCTTGGATTTCGATAACTTTATAACAAGTATAAATTTGGCTGTCTCAAATCTTCAGGTTGTATATACCTGTTGGTACGAGCGTCAAACGTTCAACAATCTACGAGAAGAATTTACGTTAATTTCTGCCAGACTATGGACGGTTGATGCTGCTGAAAACCCCACAGTAAAGTTTTCCTCTCTCGAAGGTGCTTCGTGCGGAAGGACCCGAGTATATACACCATACTACGGTTTGTATCTCTCCATCTCCCTTGCACCTCGATATGTCTAGCCTCAAAGTTCTCGGATAGAAGAGTCCTTTCGCATCCCCCCGACTCTATTCGCTCGTTGAGTACGCGCTTGGGTTTCCCCATGTACATCTATACCAGGTCCTTTATATGCATACATATATAGGATCACAGAGATAAATGAATATAAATGAACGACGGGGGTTGCGCGTTGTGCAAGTACAACGTGCCGGGGAACCACTCTCAGAGCCAGCCGGACGATGTCCAGTCGTCCAGCTTATATCACATATACTATATATTATATATAGTGCTCGAATAACGGAACGACGTCGAGGATTCGTAAAACTCCCTCCTCGTTTAAATTTAAACGTTCCGCCGCCTGCTTTCCGCTTATATCAGAGTGTCGAGGTCTGGTGCCAAATGTAATGTAATGCGTGCTCCAAACTACATATTTACCTTCGACCCGACAGTCGTTTAGGGACATATTCTTTTTCTTCATTTTCCTTCACCCCTTATTTCTAATGACATAAAATCTCAGATCGTCAGCGCGATTTTTGGACCTTTACGACCGTCAGAAGACGGTATGTGACGTTGATTCATTAATTCTTATATATAACTTTTCTGTAAGGGTTTTAATAATACCGGACGAGTTAATCGGCTTCAGAAATAAATCGCATTTCGAGATATTTCGTGACGTGTCTTTTTAATAGGGGAGATAAATGTGGTAGTAAAAAATGTATTCCTCAAGTATATGATTTTTTTATAAATTGAGGCAATATTTTGGTACATGTGTATGAGATTAGGGCGATTTTTTTTTCGACTATTTTTTTTTTTCAGTCCCCACACGAAATTTTATTGGATATGTCGAAAAAGAAATTTCCTGAAAGTTACAGCCTTTAATATTAATTCCAAGTACTTTCCCAAAGCGTGAGAAGATTTTCCATCTAAAATACACGTAAATCGAATTTATTTATTTTTTCAAATTTCTATAACTCAGCCGCATTTTATGCTATCACATTGTTCTTGGTTTCGATTTACTCGGAATAAAACAATCTCAAAAAGTGCCTTTTGCGGCGAAAGTGTAAATTGTACTGGTGAGTTGGTACGGGTCACTGAAGTTGATTTTTACCCAAAATTCTCGTTTTTTTTGCTGTTATCTCCGAAACAATTAACTTTACGAAAAAAATGTGAACGAAAAATTTGTTGGAAATTTAATTTCCTATAAAAAAGGTGCTATCGACCCAATTGCTTAGATTAATATTTCTTGAGATATTGAACTTTTTTTATTTATTATTTTTTTTATTATTTAATATCTCATATTTTATACCCTTTATACTACTCATAAGTTAAAGTTCAATATCTCAAGGAATATTAATCTAAGTAATTGGGTTGATAGAACCTTTTTTGTAATAAATTAAATTTCCAACAAATTTTTCATTTACATTTTTTTCGTAAAGTTAATTGTTTCGGAGATAACAGCAAAGAAACGAGAATTTTGGGTAAAAATCAACTTCAGTGATCCGTACCAACTCACCAGTACAATTTACACTTTCACCGCAAAAGGCACTTTTTTAGATTGTTTTATTCTGAGTAAATCGAAACCAAGAACAATATGATAGCATAAAATGCGGCTGAGTTATAGAAATTTGAAAAAAAAAAAAATTCGATTTACGTGTATTTTAGGTGGAAAAACTTCTCTCGCTTTGGGAAAGTACTTAGAATTAATATTAAGGGCTGTAACTTTCAGGGCATTTCTTTTTCGACATATCTAACGAAATTTCGGGTGGGGACTGAAAAAAAAAAATAGTCGAAAAAAAAAAATAGTCGAAAAAAAAATTAGTCGAAAAACAAAAATCGCCCTAAGATGAGATACGTGGTTTATATTTGATACGTCGAATTATTTTTAACCGTTTTTAGTACCTGTTGTTGGTCACAAGAAATTATCGTATCTTCTTCATTTAGAACTCGTCGATATTAAGTAGTCTGGTAACTAAAGCCGATTTTCATGTCTTTTTTGGAGGGCGTTTTTTTGTAGGAAAATAAAAATGAATCGTTTTGGACATTTAGGATGTTTTTATTTACATATTGAAGATACAAAAAAAATTTTTTTTGAAACATTTTAATAGTTTATTATTATTATTATTATTGATCGAAGTTGGCACCTCGAAAAAAAGCGCGTGGGTGGCCCCGTTGATGTTGGCTCTGGATGTTATCTGAAATAAAAAATTCTTGATAATTCTTAATCTATAGACATGTCATTCTGTTCGGAAGTACTGAAGTTAAATTTCATGGATAAATAACAAAATGGTGGACTCTGTAAAAAAAAACTTTTTTCCAAAATCCGCCATTTTGTTATTTATTTTTGTTATTGTAAATCAAAAATTCTTGATAATTCTTAATCTATAGACATGTCATTCTGGTCGGAACTACTGAAGTTAAATTTCATGGATAAATAACATAATGGAAAACGACGTTTTTTTCCAAAGTCCGTCATTTTGTTATTTATCCATGAAATTTAACTTCAGTAGTTCCGACCAGAATGACATGTCCATAGATTAAGAATTATGAAGAATTTTTGATTTCAGATAACATCAAGAGCCAAAATCACCGGGGCCACCCACGCGCTTTTTTTTCGAGGTGCCAACTTCGATCAATAACAAAAATAGTAATAAACGATAAAATTTTTTCAAAAAATTTCTTTTTTGTATATTTAATATGTAAACAAAAACCTCCTAAATATCCAAAACGATTCATTTTTATTTTCCGACAAAAAAACGCCCTCCAAAAAAGACAAGAAAATCGGCTTAAGTTAACAGACTACTACCTTGAAAAAGTTCATGATTTTCTTATGTCTCGAGTCAGGAGTGTTTAGCGTCAGCCGTGCGAAACTATTTACATATCTAATAGTTGTTTTTCCTACGGGAAATTAATTTCGGTCTATGCCTGAGATACTTTCTTATTTGTTATAAATATTCTTGCTGTCGTTGCGATCATTTTCACCGTATGATTGACACCGTCACTGTGTAGTCATTAAATCGACTCTAATTGCGAAAATTCATTCCAATGAATCACCAATGAAGGTACAAATTTATTATTTCAGTCGAATAATTATTTCTAATAAAAAAATTCATTATAACTGAGCTCGCGAATAACTCTTGTCCAGTGACCTACTCCTTATAATTGCGTCATGTGCCGTTCTCTGGGTCTCGAGCCAATGAGATGTTACGAGGTTTAAGCCGGGTACGTTACAATATATTTAATGAAACTATAGCGAGCTCTTGCTCAATTCCACGCTTCTTTCTTTTTTTTTCCTTCTTATTCCCCACGGCTTTGAGCCGGTTCAATGTTGAATTCCGACCTTACCGGGACGGTGCTTACAGTCGGGAATCCACCCCAGCTACTCTCTCGGAATGGCCACTATGAACGTAACAGATTCTAACGGTTATGCTTACGGCGTTAGAGGGCGCGCGATACACGCTAGTGCGTTCGCCGAGGCTCTCGTCTGGCTTGGAACGAAAAAAATGTCTAATTACTTCGGAATATCCGGCGGCTACTACGTACCTCAATATATGTACGACTGTGGTACGGTCTCTCGTTACGATCCTCCATCTAAAATCTACCACTCACTCCCGTACGAAAACTCACCCACACGCGAGAGAGTTCTCCTCTCTTCTCTTTTAGGTTCCTCGAAAGTAGATGGGCCACCTTCATTCCCATTTACTTCGTGCTCAATTCACGAATTCTTTGCTCCTTTCGGGACTTTGTGCACATTCCAGGAGCTCAAATGATTCTAGTTTAATCGCGGCCATTTTCCGTGCAGTCCGCATAAGAGCGGATACAAAAAATTAAACGATGCAGCATTGCCACGCGTCTCCCGTGAGAATATCGTAAAGTTTACTTCTTGCGAAACGTTAGAATTACTAGGCAAACAAGATTCAACAGGACACCCTCGGAAGTTGTTCCTCGTCATTTTTTTTCGACACCTCTCAAACAAAATTCGAACAACATATTACGTGGCGTCATCACATTTGCAAATATTCCGATTAGGTCAAATAACGATGCGCTATATAATTATTTCGCACTTTACGTGGTCAAATTAAAAGAATCTTTCGGCGAATGATGTGAACCCTCCCCCGTCACGGTAGTGATTAATTCTGCAGTTCTGAAATCTCGAAGCTCGAAAGATTCATTCTGATCATTATTTTTAATTAATAGGGATATTATTAGTTTTGAGAATACGGGGAAGTGACTTGTTGAGCTGCTGATAGATACTACGTTGTACCGTCGAGAAAGAGGACGAAAATAAAATACATCGGGAACGATGAAAGTTCAAAAGTACCCGAAGACCACCAACTGGCTACTGGGTTACGTACATAACTGGTTCCATGTACTTATATCTGTATAGCGTTAGGTACTGAAATAGGAAGCTAGCAAAAAAAAAAGAAGATGTGGCGGTGGAGCAGGTGAGAGCTCCGAATCGATGCGACGCAGAAAAGAGAGAGGACAAAGTAATAAAGTTGATGGCGAACGAGTATAAAGGAGGACAGCTAATGAAATGGAAAAGTTTTGTACAGTGGGACGGGAATTTTTCCCCGAGGTGCATCCAATGAGTAAGAGAGCGCGGTAATGGCCGGTAAACGAATTAAAGAACCAAGAAAGAATCCTCACCAAAGAGAAATAGTCAAGGAAGTTCTAACGATAGGTATTGCACTCTTCTAGAAACATCTCGCTGCTGTGCTTGCACTAGGCTCTATTTTAAGCTTGTCTCTGGAAGATTTTTTGCCGTTTTGTTCGTCCAAAAGTTGGCAAGCTCGAGCTCCTTGACGTCTCGTAACCATTATGATACTGGACGAAAAACAAAAATGGAAAAGACGGTTTTATCATCGTTAGTGCGTCTCGTTATATTTTCCATTCGACGAAGAGCCTCCAGAGTGGAGAAATCGGAAATTAGAGAAGGATGCCTTAACGTTTACACGAACTGGAATCTGTTTACTAATGGCTGTTTCCCATTAATAAAAAATAATGCAGATATTCAGAGGTGGTTGAAAAAAAAAGTAATTGGGGCAGGACCGCGGTTATACAGATTCCAACTGTACACCTACCCAACTGTCACGACCAAACTGACACGAGCATACGAATATTACGCAATATTGTCACGACAAAACTGTTCCCGAACAAAATTCTCACCATTAAAACTGTCACCGCACAAACTGTCCGCCACTCAACTCTCCCCGATCTCTATTGGACACGTGCAGAATCTTCACGAACAAAACTATCACCGTCTAAACTGTCACGGTCTAAACCTTCACCATCTGAACTGTCACCGTCCGAATTGTCACCGTCTAAACATTCACCGTTTAAGGCCTTACATACGTCCAGCGGTACCGAAAACGTACCAAAAGAAAAACTGTTTTTAGGAGGGATAGAAATATAAATTGATAAAAAAATTCTTACACATTGTTTATTACTGTGTTAAGTTTGTAAAAAAATTTATTTCAATTTTTTTTTTCAAAAATTACAACATGAAAAATCACATTTTTTGAAGCACTGTAAAAAAAAAGTTGCTCCACGGTCGGCAGTATTTCTCCCTCAAATGTTGACGGATCTGCAAAATGTAAAGAAATTCTTATGACATAAGGTAGTAGTTATAGTCTGTCGAGCCGGATTTTTGAAATTCGAAAAATTAAACAATTTGCGGTAATTTAAAAAAAAATGTTAAGTTTGTGTCAAAAAAGTCACACTTTAATTGTTTTTATAAAATTTTCTAATTATAATTTCAAAAATCCGGCTCCACAGACTATAGAAAAAACAATTCCGAATATTAAAAAAATAATCATCAAAAAATATTCAAAACCGTACGAGTTATCATGCCGACCGTGTCAGAAAAAATAGTTTTGAGAAAAACGCGTTTAAAGTTTCAAGCGCGTTTCGCTCGAAGTCGCGCGCGGCTGGAGCAAGAACTTTATACATTTTTTAAATTTATTTAGTTAACTTACGTCTAATCTCCCATTCCAGCTTCATATTGTACGCCTTCCTTGTCAGTAAAAAAATGTTGTTGTTTATTTTGTTCTAATCGACGAATTGTTCTGGCCTCTTTTGTTGCTTTAATAGCGTTGATTCGAGCGTGTTTCACATTATCAGGCAGTCACATTATCTACAATAACTTTTGAACTATGGGGAATTTTTACAATCACCTTACACAGAAATACGCCTAAGACTATAAGGAATAATAATCTGTAAACAAAAAAAATTGATTTTTTGAAAATTCTTGACGTATGTAAGGCCTTAATCTGTCACCGTTCAAACTGTCACTGCTTAAATTGTCACCGCAGCAACTGTAACCGCGGCAATTGTCACCGGCAAAACCGTCACAGGCAAAACTGTACACGGCACCAACCGTCACAGCTTAACGCGAGATTTACCCAGCTCACACTCGTAGACGCTGTACCCGTAGGTAAGAGCGCTCGGGTTGCTTCACCAAACGCGGCGCAATAGCGGGCGATATTTCGTGCGTGTCCGCTAATACTTACGTCTTTCGTCGCTGTCGTCTCAACCACAGCCTTCGCACCGCGCGAACTTACTTGTGCTCAGCGGTCGGTAATAGCGGACACGCACGAAATATCGCGCGCTATTGCGCCGCGTTTGGTGACGCAGCCCGAGCGCTCTTATCTACGAGTTCAGCTTATACCCGTGTGAGTTAGTTACCGCGCCTCGACGCGGTGACAGTTTTGCCGGTGACAGTTTTGTGCGGTAACGGTTGGGACGGTGACGGTTGGTGCAGAATACAGTAGACGCCCCGACAGTGTAGACGGGCACTATTCTGCTGCGTTACAGTTGCGCAGAACACAATTGAGACCGTGACAGTTTAGACGGTGATAGTTTTGTTCGTGAAGATTTCTGCACGTGTCGAATAGAGATTCAGGAGAGTTGAGTGGTGACAGTTTGTGCGGTGACGGTTTTAATGGTGAGCGTTTTGTTCGGGAACAGTTTTGTCGTGACATTATTGCGAAATATTCGTATGCTCGTGTCAGTTTGGTCGTGACAGTTGGGTAGGTGTACAGTTGGAATCTGTAGAACCGCGGTCCTTCCAAAATTGGAACGTTAGAGGAAACAGTAGTAGTAGTAAAATGTGTTTATTGATACAATGTTATATAACACGGTTACAAATATAAACATAGTTACAAACATAAAATGCCAATAGGCTATCGACCGAAGTCCTTCAGCCTATGATTTTCTAAGGAGCGTTTCGGAATTTTTATTGTCCAAAGTCTACATAAGTTTGGTTTTTGTATTATACTTTGAATGAGCGTATTATCGGTTGACGTTGTGCATGTGCTGTAGGTTTTGGAAAATAGTATGCTTTGGAAATTTGTGTTTCGGTGTGGTGTCCGGTAGTCGTTGTATACATAATGGTTTAAGATGAACCGGTTGTTCTATGGAAAACTTTGCGGTGAGGGTCTGTATTCTGGTTATTATTGGTGTGATGCCTGTTTTTTCATATATAAGTGAGTTGCGCGGATTGTAGAGAGGGTTTGTCGGGTTTCTGATACGTGTGAGACGTCGGAGTGCACTGGTTTCTGCCGTTCTAATTTTTTTCAGTGCGTTTTCTCTGCAGTTAATAAAGATTGGATGCCCGTATTCAATAATTGGTCGACAGATACATTTATATATTTTCCCGATTTGTTTTGTACGAATTTTTTTATTAGAGTATGCGATGCTCCTGAAATGGGAGGCTCTGTTTGTTAGTTTGATCTTGGATTGCTGGAGATGGTGGTTGAAGTTTAGCTTGTGATCTGTTTGTATTCCCAGGTATTTTGCTATGGGAGATGGTGATATTTCTACGTTGAATAAATGTATTCTTGGTGAGTCGGGCGTGATTTGGTGGTTGAAGATGAGAAGTTGTGATTTTTGCGGATTTGTTTTTAGGCGCCAGTTATTGAACCATGCTGTTATACGATTTGCTGATTGCTGAAGTGTATTTAATGATGCTGAAGTTTGCATCGTTGGAGTGCAACGAAAATATATTTTTTTTAACATCCATCCTCCTTGAGGCTGAATTTTCGTAGACAAAAATCATTAAAACCTTCTTTCAGGATCTCCTTTAAGGACCAGGACCGAAATGGGCAAGAGCAACGAGAGCAATAACCAAAAATGAACATTTGAAAAACCTCTTCTCGTTGTGTTCCAACGATGCAAACTTCAACATCATTGTATTTATAGTTTCCTCTAGGTTGTGTTGGTGTGTTACTAGGGCTGTGTCGTCGGCAAATTGGAGTCTATATTGGCTAAGATTAAAGTAGCTTTTGTCTTCGTATAAGTGGTTGAGGAAACAGTTCATATAGTATTGAATATATCTTCGTAAAAATATCTGTCGGAGGTAAATGGGGCCCCAAACATATTGCTCGTTAAAGTGAAAGTTGAATTGTTTTCTTAAACATGTAATATTGTTACGATACAAAGCTTTTTCATTTTTTAAATTGCATTTAACAGCATCAAGCGTCTCGACACCAATTATTTAAAAAAAACTTTTCAAGTACGCTTTCCGTTTGTCTCTGTACACTAAGATGGCCTAATGCTCTTGTACGTTGGCAGAAATTTCATATTCATCATATTTAAAGAAGCAGAAAGTTCACCACGACAACTATCCCCTGTCATATGAACCTCGTCGTTCAGGGTTTTAGTAATGATGAAACCCTCAACGACTGGACCGACGGAAATTCGTATCTCATAATAATTTCGGAGTAGCTCGATAGCTGGTATTAAAATCTAATGATGTTCAAACAATGCACATTGACTCTCACTAATAATCATTGGGAAAGTTATAAAAATAATGAAAAAAAAAAAATGTGATTAAACGCCGATGAATTGATGGAAAACTTTGCAATTTTCTTTCAAATTTTTCTCAATCACTGATACGTGCTCCCGGCATACGTTCCCGGGATGATATATCAATTATCACGAATTCCGTTAGTCTCCGGCTACGAACGCGACGAATCCTGAATCCCGAAATATGGAGAATTGTGTGCTTTCATTTGCTCCGGTGTTACGGCGAAAGAGGAACGGGGGGAACGTTTCACGATCATCGCCTCACTCTCGCTTCCTCTTTCGGGCCTTCGTGCGAATCACTCCGGTGGATTACAGTACCAGATTAGTTCAATTATTCCGGGGTCTCGCTCCAGTGCACCGCACACATTGATAATATTAATTAACCAACCGATTATCTTGGGCAGTGTTGAACACGTTCATCATTTTCATTCACTCGGGATTCGTACTAGTATACTTGGGCATGTAAATCCCATTCACCTGGTTCGCCGGCCGATAGGGTGGGAGAATGCACTCGTCAACGTGTGTGATCCAATCTCGACGATTGTCACGTTCGCACGACAAAGTTCGGAGGGGTTCTACACCCCCTCCGTCAGTCGCATCGCTTCGATATTCTCGTATGCGAAATTAAACAGTCGATTAATTATCAGTTCGTTCTCAGCGGACAAGTCCATTATTCCTGTACGAATGAGCTGTTGCATATAACGGTCTCCGTGTCTACGTGTACAAACGGTTATAGCTATGAAGAAAGTGTAATATTTGCGAAGAGAATTGCAATTCTACTATCTCTCTGTCATCGCAAATTCTGCATTTATCTCCGTCGATCCTCGCGTTCATACGGGTAAGGCCTGTGTATAACACACACTGCGACTTTCAACATTATTCATTTAGCATATTGTAATCTTACTCTTCATTCTTATACTCACAAAGTAGCGAAAAATTGCCTACTTCTTCGGATTATTTATTTCCTCCACGCCCTGACAATTTTCAGGCATTGTGGACTTACCTTGGACAATACCATTGAGCCACACCATTGTTTCTGATCAGAAACAAACTATGTTTCTGATAGAAACAATTATTTCCGTCAGTTTACAAAACCTTTGCAACAAAATAAGTTCTCACAAATTGAAACAAATTCGTACTTACCGTGCATGGTTAAAAAAAAAAAGCTCGGCGAAGGGGATGGCAGCCTATTTGCACCCACGGTAGATGGAGACGAATCTAAAGCGTGCGGTAATTCTTAACGGTCATTTTCTCGATCATAAACGGTATTTTCTCTAGAGAAAGAGAGAGCAAATGTATATTATGTCTATCGGTGTGTTTATATAGCCAAATTCATCGCGATCAAATTAGTTTTGTGAAGAGCTTTGCAAGCGAGTTCCAATTTAAATTATTTCGATTATCAAATGCAAGAATGAGACTTGATTTTTATAGCTGTATCACCGATTTTATTTTATTCTTTGCGTTGCGGGTGATTTTTGTCCTTGTGTCGTTTCATTTCTTAAATTACGCCGGAAATTTTGAATTGCCGCATTCCCATGGTTTTTATTATTATTCGATGAGTTTTGTTTTTATTATATTTAAGGCCTTACATACGTCGAGAATTTTCAAAAAATCGTTTTTTTTTTCTTTACAGATTATTATTCCTTATAGTCTTAAGCGTATTTCTGTGTAAGCTGATTGTTAAAATTCCCCATAGTTCAAAAGTTATTGTAGATAATGTGACTGCCCGACGAAAGGACAAAGGTCTGACGCGCGCCTACCTGAGTTGAGAGGCCAGAACAATTCGTCGATTAGAAAAAAATAAACAACAACAATTTTTTACTGACAAGGAAGGCGTACAATATGAAGCTGGAATGGGAGATTAGACGTAAGTTGACTAAATAAATTAAAAAAATTCATAAAGTTCTTGCTCCAGCCGCGCGCGACTTCGAGCGAAACGCGCTTGAAACTTTAAACGCGTTTTTCTCAAAACTACTTTTTCTGAGACGGTCGGCATGATAACTCGTACGGTTTTTAATATTTTTTGATGATTTTTTTTAAAAAATATTCGGGATTGTTTTTTCTATAGTCTGTCGAGCCGGATTTTTTAAATTATAATTAGAAAATTTTATAAAAACAATTAAAGTGTGACTTTTTTGACACAAACTTAACATTTTTTTTTAAATTACCGTAAATTGTTTAATTTTTCGAATTTCAAAAATCCGGCTCGACACACTATAACTACTACCTTATTTTACAAGAATTTCTTTACATTTTGCAGATCCGTCAACATTTGAGGAAGAAATACTGCCGACCGTGGAGCAACGTTTTTTTTACAGTGCTTCAAAAAATGTGATTTTTCATGTTGTAATTTTTGAAAAAAAAAATTGAAACAAATTTTTTTACAAACTTAACACAGTAATAAACAGTGTGTAAGAATTTTTTTATCAATTTCTATTTCTATCCCTCCTAAAAACAGTTTTTCTTTTGGTACGTTTTCGGTACCGCTGGACGTATGTAAGGCCTTAAAAGAATCAAAGAAACGAGAGTGAGTGTTGGGATGAGAGCGATTGTTATGAACTCAATTTAATTCAATAGAAACTTCTCTCGGAACAAATTAGCTTTCTTCAGATTTTTTTGAATATTGACGATTTACGATAAAAGAAAATATGACAATATAGGTGTCATGAATCACGAACGATGAACTTCGGTGACTACGGGCATGGGGTGTGCATTTAGAGGGTATAAATTATATTTATACAAAGAAAAAACGCATAGAATATATTTATTGGTCAAACATAATATCTCGCAAAATTTACAATAGAAACTTGTCCTGCATAATTGATAGAACCATGAGGGAGATTCAGAGCGATTTCGAAAACGACGATCGACAAGTGTAGCATTGGATTACAGTTAAAACATCGAATGTGTAGATATTTACGATATTGCGATCGCGATAGAAGCTTATTGTTGTTGGTCACTTTAATCGCTGTTCCCAAACATTCGGTAACACCAGTTTTTTTTCCAGATTACCAGTTCAAAAAATTCTTGAGTTACAAGTGGAATTACATAATCATACCTTCTTTCGTAAGCGCCGTCCAAGAGATCTCGGTTTTGATTATTCAATTTTTTTTTTTCATTATCGGTAACCGACTTAATAATTTTGCCGACATGAAGGAAAATACTCAAAGATTATATTTCTAAAGATTATTGATAAGATTATTTCTAAGATTATTTCTAACATTATTTCTAAAATGCTTAGATAATGATGGTACCTCGGCGGTGGTGTTCACGATCCAATCGCTGTAGTAACCAACCTCGGTAAAAATATCAAGTCCGGTTTTACAAGGGTCGCTGCCCCAAATTACAATACCGACGAGAATTCCCTGTATGGTCAGGGGGGCACCTGAATCACCATGGCAGCTTACTCCCGATTTAAGACCTAGCGCGTTAGTATAGCTGAATCCGCAAATTTGTCCAGGATATGGTGTTTTGGTCCAGTCACAGCTAGTATAATAGGATAGGTACTGGTCACATTCCGCTGTGTTTAGTATTTCCGTATAGGCGGTATTGGCTTTTAAGGGGTATTCGACCAATTTTGAGTTATGAGTGGAAGAGGGTTCAGTTAAACCCCAGCCGGTGACGATGCCCATCAAGCCTTGCAGATCCTTCTTGAGGCCTCCGTAAAGGTACACGGGTTGTATGGTCTTGCCGAATTGGAAGGGTTCTTTGACGCGTAGCACACCGATATTATTCACGCTTATCTGATATGCACATATCCTTCGGAAATCAGGATGGTGAATTTTCTTCTCTATAAAATGATAAGAAGCGTTTGGAGACTTATAATTTACCGCACCGGCTGTAACCACCCTGATCCTGCGTTCTGTGAAGTCGTCCTTCAAGATACAGGTAGCGGTAGTTACAACCCAATTACTTGCAATGATACTTCCAACGCAGAACCCGACGGCATCAGACGGCGACTGCTCATATATTCCGGAGACCCTGACAAGCCAAGGTACATCCTTCCGTGCTGACTCCCAACCGTCCACGATTCTGCGGGTACGGGAGGGCAATACGGAATTTTCCTTTGCCACCCGATCCGGCAGCGTGTTACCTGTTAGACGGTAAAGAAATGAAAACAAAGCTTCTCCTGTGAGAAAGCGAAACAAGGGCAAAGTATGTTAAAATAACAACTAGATGAACAGAGATTCCACAGGGTTCCAATAGTGTTTATTAAATCATTAGTTTCGGCATAATTTTTAACCCGTAGTTGCGTTGATAACTGCTGGAACGTGTCAACCCACGTAAAAATTGTGGTCTAAAAGACGTCCAAAAGTGTCTAAAGACGTCTAAAAGACGTGTGAAAGTGTCTAAAAGACGTCGATTCGATATCTATTTAATTTGCCATTTCTCGCTGAGATGTAATTTGCACCGACGGCAAAATCGTCTGCCAAGATCCGGACCAATCAACTAACCAGTATTGGCACGACAGTTGGTGCCAGTAGTAAGCCAGAAGTTTGCCAGATCTGGGCCAAAGTCCGGGCCAAAGTCTGGTCCAAAGTCAGAGCCAAAGTCCGGGCCAAAGTCCGGGCCAATTAAATAACCGGTACTGGCCCGACAGTTAGTGCCAGTATAACGGCCGGCTATTACACTCCTGTACCGAATCTGTACTGGCCCAATACTGGCAGCCAGTACCGGCACTACAGCAACCAGTATTGGCCCAACGCTCGGCCGTTACAATTTTTCTACGTGGGTTGTGTAGTTTCATTTCTTAAATTACGCCGGAAATTTTGAATTGCCGCATTCCGATGGTTTTTATTATTATTCGATGAGTTTTGTTATTATTATATTTAAAAGAATCAAAGAAACGAGAGTGAGTGTTGGGATGAGAGCGATTGTTATGAACTCAATTTAATTCAATAGAAACTTCTCTAGGAACAAATTCGCTTTCTTCACATTTTTTTGAACATTCACGATTTGAAATAAAAGAAAAAATGACAATATAGGTGGCATTAATCACGAACGATGAACTTCGGTGACTACGGGCATGGGGCGTGCATTTATAGGGTATAAATTATATTTATACAAAGAAAAAACGCATAGAATATATTTATTGGTCAAACATAATAGCTCGCAAAATTTACAGTAGAAACTTGTCCTGCATAATTGATAGAACCATGAGGGAAGTCGGAGCGATTTCGAAAACGACGATCGATAAGTCTAGCATTGGATTACAGATAAAACATCGAATGATTAGATATTTAAGGTATTGCGATCGCGATAGGGCTTATTGTTGTTGGTCACTTTAATCGCTGTTCCCAAACATTCGGAAACACCAGTTTTTTTTCCCAGATTATCAGTTCACAAATTCTTGAGTTATAAGCGGATTTACATAGTTGGTGTAACTATGTAAATCCACTTATAACTCAAGAATTTGTCAACCCTCCTTCGTAACCCCTTCGTAACCCATTCTTCGGGACACCTTCTTTCGTAAGCAGCGTCCAAAAGATCTCGGTTTTGATTATTCAATTTTTTTTTTCCATTATCGTTAACCGACTTTATAATTTTGCCAACATGAAAGAAAATACTCAAAATTCAATATATCAAAAAATCTACGATTTTTTAAGCTTATATACCATACGAGGTTTAGAAGAGGGTGGTGCGCCGGCGGTGGCGCTCAAGATCCAATCGTGGTAGTAAGCAACCTCGGTAAAAACATCAAGTGCGGTTGCACAAGGTAGCATGGTCCAACTTACAATACCGACGAGAATTCCCTTTACGGTCAGGGGGCCACCTGAATCACCATCGCAGACTACTCCCAATCTAAGCTTTGGTGCGTTAGTATGGCTGTATGCGCAAATTTGTCCAGGATATGGTTGTTTGTTAATATCAGAGTCACTAAAAATGGATAGGTGATTGTCACATTCGACTGTGTCTAGTATTTTTACAAAGGCGGATCTGGCCTTTGAGGCATGTTGATTCCGATTGATGTTTTTAGCTAAAAAGGGTTTAGTTAAACCCCAGCCGCTGACAATGCCCTTCAAGCGTTGTAGATCCTTCTTGGGGCCTGCGTAAAGTTCCACGGGTTTTAGGGTCTTGCCTAAGTGAAAGGGTTGTGCGACGCGTATCACAGCGATATCATTCATTATTATCGTAGAATCTTTCGTGATTTTGAAACCAGGATGGTGAATTTTCTTCACTATAGAATGCTTCGAAGCTTTTTTAGACTTATGATCCACCACACCGGCTATAACCACATTGATGCGGTTTTCCGTGAGGTCATGTTTGAAGACAGAGTGAGCGGCAGTTAAAACCCATTCCGTTGTAATGATACTTCCACCGTTTATCTCGATGGTAGGAAACGATGAGTCCTCATATTCCTCTGTGAGCATAACTAGTCAAGGTACATCTTTCTTTTTTGACTCCACACCGTCCACGATTCTGCGGGTACGGGAGAGCAATACGGAATTTTCCTTTGCCACCCGATCCGGCAGCGTGTTACCTGTTAGACGGTGAAGAAATGAAAACAAAGCTTCTCCTGTGAGGAAGCGAAACAAGGTCAAAGTATGTTAAAATCACAGCTAGATGAACAGGGATTCCACAGGGTTCCAATAGTGTTTATTAAATCATTCGTTTCGGCATAATTTTTAAACCGTAGTTGCGTTGATAACTGCTTGGACGTGTCAATTACTATATTTTTGCTTCCTTATTGCAGGAAGATTTATTTCAATGACCAAAATCTAAACGTGTGTTTTTAATGTCAATGTGTTTAAATTGTTCCAAAACATCGAAAAATCACATTCAGACAAATGTCTAAATGGATGGGGGTGTATGTGTGTGTGTTTGTGTGTGCGCGCGCACGTATGTCCGTATGTGACAGGGCTGAAAAGTGCATACCGCAGTGAACTTTAAATTCATGTGAGCTTTCGGGCTAAAATTTGCTCCACAAGTAAATCAGTAAAGGCCGTTTACTGCGATTTTTGTGAAAATTGACAATGTTTTTTGGTATTTTATGAGATTTTGAATATGCCCAAAAAAGTGTGTCAAGAGCATAACTCATGCAATTTGCGAATTTTTTGAATAATCGCTATAGGGGTTTGTCAAGGCTCTAGCTCGTGTAATTTTTCGACTATCGCGCCAAACCTTCGTACGTCAAATGTCCACCATTAAAGGATATTTAAAATAAAATTTGAGCAAGATAAATTCGGCCGTTTTAGATTTATGAAATTTTGAATTTCTCAACAAATTGATTCAGGTATTTGTTAAGGCTCGTGACATTTTTGTTGGGTTTTGTTTGGATAAATTTCAGTACATTCATCGGGTGGTACCAAAGAATACTCCTTATTGAATTTGATGAAGACATTCAATCGATACGATTTGGCCAAACCTTCGTACGTCAAATGTCCACCATTAAAGGATATTTAAAATTAAATTTGAGCAAGATAAATTCGGCCGTTTTAGATTTATGAAATTTTGAATTTTTCAACAAATTGATTCAGCTATTTGTTAAGGCTCGTGACATTTTTGTTGGGTTTTGTTTGGATAAATTTCAGTACATTGATCGGGTGGTACCAAAGAATACTCCTTATTGAATTTGATGAAGACATTCAATCGATACGATTTGGCCAAACCTTCGTACGTCAAATGTCCACCATTAAAGGATATTTAAAATTTAAATTGAGCAAGATAAATTCGGCCGTTTTAGATTTATGAAATTTTGAATTTCTCAACAAATTGATTCAGGTATTTGTTAAGGCTCGTGAAATTTTTGTTGGGTTTTGTTTAGATAAATTTCAGTACATTGATCGGGTGGTACCAAAGAATACTCCTTATTGAATTTGATGAAGATATTCAATCGATACGATTTGGCCAAACCTTCGTACGTCAAATGTCCACCATTAAAGGATATTTAAAATTAAAATTGAGCAAGATAAATTTGGCCGTTTTAGTTTTATGAAATTTTGAATTTTTCAACAAATTGATTCAGGTATTTGTTAAGGCTCGTGACATTTTTGTTGGGTTTTGTTTGGATAAATTTCAGTACATTGATCGGGTGGTACCAAAGAATACTCCTTATTGGATTTGATGAAGACATTCAATCGATACGATTTGGCCAAACCTTCGTACGTCAAATGTCCACCGTTAAAGGATATTTAAAATTAAATTTGAGCAAGATAAATTCGGCCGTTTTAGTTTTATGAAATTTTGAATTTTTCAACAAATTGATTCAGGTATTTGTTAAGGCTCGTGACATTTTTGTTGGGTTTTGTTTGGATAAATTTCAGTACATTGATCGGGTGGTACCAAAGAATACTCCTTATTGAATTTGATGAAGATATTCAATCGATACGATTTGGCCAAACCTTCGTACGTCAAATGTCCACCATTAAAGGATATTTAAAATTAAATTTGAGCAAGATAAATTCGGCCGTTTTAGATTTATGAAATTTTGAATTTTTCAACAAATTGATTCAGGTATTTGTTAAGGCTCGTGACATTTTTGTTGGGTTTTGTTTGGATAAATTTGAGTACATTGATCGGTTAGTACCAAAGAATACTCCTTATTGAATTTGATGAAGACATTCAATCGATACGATTTGGTGGAATTTTTAATTGAAAAAAAATCGAAATGTATTTATTAAGACAGTAGTTCGTGCAACGTATACCGAACTTTGTATATTTTTATATTTGACTTGCAACCTCCGGCAGACGTTGCCCCGCCTGGTTTGTTATTGTTGAGGATTGAGGACACTAAAAATCACAAATTATTCTGTTTTGCCGTCGATATGACGGCGAGTTACGACAAAGTGGATAGCCCGAAAATATTCTTCGTGCTCAAATACCTATCTATACCAATTTTCATGGCGATCGGTTGATCGGTATAGAAGTTGATGTACTGGAGCGCCATCTAGCGGCGAGTTACGACAAAGTGGATAGCATAAAAACGTTTATCATGAAAAAATACATATATGTGCCAACTTTAGTGGCGATCGGTCAAACTGTGTCGAAGTCTATTAACCTCAAACAGATATACCAACATTCATTTTTATACAGGGTGTCCCAAAACTAGCACGTCAGAGTGACACGGGGGGTTACATTGGCTCCGGACCTATCAGCCCTGTGTGAAATTTCAAGGAAGCTGCTTGCAGCTTTTTTTGTTCTCAAAAAGTATAATTAACCGAAGGAAAATTAGTCTATAGCAAGTAACAGAATAATTTAGAATGTGATAAGTTATATATTTTTACTCACCGAGTACAACCGTTACAAAAAGCGCCGTCACCGATAGAAAGTCGAACATTTTTTTGTCCTCGTTCCGCGCCAAAATGATAGTGACTATACCGGTATTATCAGTTCTTTTATACGCAGCAGTCTCCTTCGCACTTCGTGTTTATGAGAGACGAAGAGTGATATACAATAATGTCGAGTGGTGGGTATGACGCGATATTCCTGACTCTCCGGTTTGTGCCTCCTCTTAATTACAACTTTTAACATTTTTTTAACATTTTTCGATCATTTTTTCTACCACTTATTTATTTTTCACATTTTAGGTGAATCATCAGAAGGAATTGATATTATTTTTTGAAATACAATACCAAAACCACATTTTATATTTGAAAAACACATACCTAATTTCGCTGCGATCCTCAGTCTCTTCAAAAAGTTATTACTTTTTTTTAACGATACAGACAAACCGGCAGACGGAAATGCGCGATTACATTAACTCTGGAACAGATTAAACACGTATTTCAACCATAATCAAAGAGGAATTTTTATTTATTTTTTCCATTACAATACTTTCCCATTTTACATCCTGAGTATGAGATGAAATAAAAAAAATGAAAGAGGGCAGGATTGTCATTTTTATATCGTTATATTATCTCCCTTATAATCGTACGTTTCCGTCTAATACCTGGCTCGAACGAAGACGATTGAAAAATACAATAAAAAATTGTATCTCCTTCCTGCTGACGAATGCTCCGGATGCATGTACAAAGGTATATGCTTCGTAAAATATCTGTTGTAAATCAGCAGAAAAAAGTATTTCACATTTTTCGTCGAGCAATGTTTATTCCGAATAAAACATTAATACACTTTTTTTTAATGATGTATTTTCAAAACGTATTATTGTCGACACATTCTTTACTGTCGTAAAGAATTTGAGCACTGTGTGAAATTTCGAGGACGCAATTTGCGGCTTTTATTCTTCTCAAAAAGTCTAATTAACCGAAAGAGAATTAACCAACGGAACAATATGGAATGATAAGTTATATATTTTTGCTTAGCGAGTGCAAACGTGGCAAAAGACGTCGTCACCGACGGAGAGTTGAAATTTTTTATCCTCCTTGCTCGCCAAAATGATACTGACTACACCTGCATTTCCAATACTCCTAGCATGTCACTTAACCACTGGACGCTATTGTATATCGCTTATCGTCTTCTTCGCACGACGAGTTTATAGGAGGCGAAGACCGATATATTGTATAATAATGCCGAGTGGTGGGAATGACGCGATTCTCCCGACTTCTCCGGCTTGCCCTTTCTCCTCCTCGGCTTAATCGAAACTTTTAACATTTTTATACATTTTCTGACATTTGTTTTTACCATTTATTTATTTTTCACTTTTCAGGTAAACTATCAGAAAGGATTGATATTCTTTTGTGAAACATAATAGCAAAACTAGATTTTATATGGCGCAGGACACACACAAACGTTATTTTTAAGCACGTCGTATATTCATTTATGACTTTGCCGGAATGCTTAAAGCGTTACGTGTGAATTCCAGCTCACTCTAGTCACTATAGCCAAGCTGATGGAAAAACAAAAAAATGTTTGGAAAAGTTTGAAAAAACTCCAATCTAAAACGTGTCCAAGACAAAAATATGCGATCCAAGACCATCCACAATTTTCATTAATTAATAATCATGACAATTTACAATTTTTTATTATAACTGGAAGGCATTTCCTCTGGACCATAATAAAATCGTGATTGTACTTATCAATATTTTGCATTATATCACGCTTTTTGGTTCTAAAATTTGTTTGTATTTTTCTTGGACGCTTTTCCGTCGGGAGTTTCATTTTTTTTCGAAAATTGTTTTATGAATAAATTCAATACCAGTCGTGCTTTAGTAATGATTTATTTATAGAAACAAATTAGCTCGATATCGCAACTTTTTGAAAGTTAGAGAAACTTTTTTTATTTTTTATTTTTTTAAATATTAAATATTTCATATTTCATACATTTTATACTACTAATAAGTTAAAGTTCAATATCTCAAGAAATATTAATCTAAGCAATTGGGTCGATAGTACTTTTTTTGTAGGAAATTAAATTTCCAACAAATTTTTCGTTTACATTTTTTTCGTAAAGTTAATTGTTTCGGAGATAACAGCAAAAAAACGAGAATTTTGGGTAAAAATCAACTTTAGTGACCCGTACCAACTGACCAGTACAATTTACACTTTCGCCGCAGAAAGCACTTTTTTAGATTGTTTTATTCTGAGTAAATCGAAACCAAGAACAATATGATAGCATAAAATGCGGCTGAGTTATAGAAATTAAAAAAATAAAATAAAATTCGATTTACGTGTATTTTAGATGGAAAATCTTCTCAGGCTTTGGAAAAGTACTTAGAATTAATAAATTAAGGGCTGGGGGGGAATTATTAATATTAAGGGCTGTAACTTTCAGGTAATTTCTTTTTCGACTTATCCAACAAGATTTCGGGTGGGGACTGAAAAAAAAAATAGTCGCAAAAAAAAAATCGCCCTAATGTCACATATATGAATTATATATTTTATACACATTAGGGTGGTTCTTAATTTAGTGATGTTGGAAATTCTTTGATATTGTTCCTCGAAAGTAATCAACATATCTAAAAAAAAAATTGGTCGCAAGCGGAACTTTGTCCAATAATTCTAACCCACCCCACCGAGCGGTCGAATTTTTATATGAAAAAATGCATGCATTCAAAATTTTGTTAAGAAAATTGTTTATTATTTCAAAACTATTTATGATAAACGAATTTTATATAACATTTTTGTAGGAAATATAATGCTCTACAAAAAAGGTATCCTGTGAAATTCTCGTGAATCTAATATTTATCACATAATTAGCAAAAAACTGTCATCATTTATTCCAAAAGTCGATCATTACGGTCAAAACAGGAGTTTGACGTCGAATAGCTGCAATTTATTTTTCGTATGTATATGAGATTATGAAGAAATACGTAGCGCACTCAACAATGAAATGTAAACAATATTCAAATTTTCAATTTAATCAATTTTATTGTGAATTATAATGAATGATGTCATATATTTAAAAAATCAACTTACAATAATGAATTACATCGGTGGGAGCAAAGTTGCTTTGTTAATATCAGGATATTTTTTTTTATATTCTTCAATTATTTGTACAATGAATTGTTTCTGATCTTCATCATAAGTGAGACGATCATTGTACTCTGTAATAAGTTTCACTCCTCTTTCTGCAACATCGTTAACCACTTTAATTCCTTTAACTATTTTTAAGCCTCGTAAATAATTTTCATTAGAAATTCACTCGCTCACATCAATATCAAAAAATGAGGAGTTGATTTCAAATCTTTCGAAAAAAGCCATCGATTTGGAACTGATAAAGAAATCAATGTCCTTATGGATCAAAGAAGTAAAATTAATCATGAATGATAATAAAATTGATAAAATTGAAAATTGAAATATCCTTCACATACTGTTATTGAGTGCACGACGTATCTCTTCATATTTCTAATTGCATATGAAGAATACATTGCAGTTTTTCGACGTCAAACTCCTGTTTTGACCATAATGATGGACTTTTGGAATAAATGTCGACAGTTTTTTGCTAATAACGTGATAAATATTAGATTCACAAGAATTTCACAAGATACCTTTTTTGTAGAGCATTAAATTTCCTATAAAAACACAATATAAAAATTTTTTATCATGAATAGTTTTGAAATAATAAACAATATTTTTAACAAAATTTTGAATGCATGCATTTTTTTATTTAAAAATTCGACAGCTCGGTGGGGTGGGTTAGAATTATTGGACAAAGTTGCGCTTGCGCCCAATTTTTTTTCTGGATATGTTGATTACTTTGAAGGAACAATACCAAAGAATTTCCAACATCACCAAATTAAGAACCACCCTAATACACATACCCAACTTTTCGCAGTCTTTCACATATATATATCGTATAGTTGTGTTTAGAGGTGAGCAGTGGCCTAGTGGATGATGCTTGAGTTTACACGCAGTGGGCTTTTCGGGTTCGATTCCCGGTCGACACCGATGGATGTTTCTATGTACTTTTTTCTGCGATCCTCAGGTGGTTCGGATTCCACCTTTCAAAAGTAGGTCCATATCCCTCCTCGGCGTAGGGAACTTGGCGAACCCATCGCCCCTGGTGCCAAGTGTCTAATCGGCATTTGGTTCCTCGCAATAGTCATCCCTGGTAGCTACTGTGCTGAGGGTTACATGACACCGGGGTATGATGCGTTGTAACGGTGCCTCCGGAATACCAGCTAACCCTCCCCCTTATTCATAAAATATATTCATACACTTTGAAACCCATAAGTTTGGCGTCAAAACGCTGTCGCGCATCTCTTGATACTTGAGACGACGGATACCGAGAAAATGTAAAAACATAGAAAAGAAACTTTCTCCACCGTGATACCTTTTATTCTCCAACTTCGCTGAATTTATTTTACGTATTTCTTTTGCGTCAAACTCCAGAGGGAATCGCACGCATTTCTCGCAGTCAACGAAATTGGAGTCTTTCCTTGAATTATTTTGGCCGAGGAAAACCGATTGAACATAGCCAACGTAAAGCTATGGGAGAGAACAACGACGAAAGAGCCCGGGCGCCCAGAGGAAGAACACGTTGGGTATGTGGGGAAACGTCGAGGAGTCTTCCGATGGAGTATAAGAGAGGCGAAGGTGATGGCGGACGCAGGGAATAGTTGCGGTGGTGAAGTGCGGAGCAGGGGTAACGTAAAAGGTGGAGAACCTTCTTCTGACCGCCCGACAAGGAGTGAGAGGAAAAGGCAGAGCTTCGGACGTTGGGCGCTTCTCCAGATCGTTGCAAATTGTACACGCTCGGTCTGAGAAACGCTCGGAATCTAATTTGACGCTGAGCTCGTATTTCGTGGGGTCGTACTAGGTCTCTCTCTTTCTTTTTCTCTTCGGATCCTTGCGAACATACGCACACACTCACGCTCGTTTTCTCAATACGTCTATACCGTAATACCTCTGGAGTGACTTCACTACAAAGGAGCACACGCCATATCGACGAAAGAAAACCGGAAGAGCTCCTGGAAGTAGAAAAAAAAAAAGCGACCCTTACAGTAGTCGCATATGATGTGTAACATCTGACATCTCACCTTGGTAATAAGCAACACTAACATTATATCCCGAAAAAAAATGATTCAGGTATTATTTGAAATGATTTTTCGTAACGAAGAATAATTATATTTAATGAAAATTGTATTTTATTTTATTAACGCTAGGAGTAATGCAATTTGTTATTGGAGACAATTATTTTTGTTCGATTTGGGGGAGAGCAGAGACATTTCATCGAAATATTTTACATGCAGTCGCTATTGATGCAGACGAAGTCGGAGAAAATGGCAACGATGACAATCGTAAAGTTGCACGACTGACAACCAGATTTGGTAAAGCGGTAGTTGGGTCGGCCGTTGATGTCTGTGAGAGAATTAAGTTCGCTGCACGTGCCCGAAAATCCCTGCTACGCTGAGTCGAATTATGCGCATTTTTTTTGGGTCTACCTTTCCAGTTTTTCATTTTTCCTCACGTTTTTTCTGCCGGTAATCTCGCATATATTCTGCTCTGGATTTACCCATCTCTGCAACTCACGAAATCATTAGAATTAAATTAGAATTATAAATATTTAAGTAATTATTAATATCAAAGAAATTATCCGTGTAATTAATTAGTTTGTTTTTTTTTATCAAAATAAAAAATATCAGTTGAGCAGCGACAGAAATTAACCTCAAAAGTTGAAAAAGCTATTTGTTTTTTTTTTTTAATAAAAATTAAAAATATCAATTGAGCAGCGACAGAAATCAACCTGAAAATTTAAAAAAGCTAAATATTCAAATATTTATTCGAATAATTATTCGTTATTATTCACTTGCATTTTTTATCCATGATCTGCACTCTTTTCAGACACATTATCAATAGTAAATACATTTATTAATATAGTTCACACATATAAAGTAGTTTATATAACAGCACACTTTATACACAACACTGTATGTTGAGCGCACAGCTGATGCGTTCTCCTCTATTTCCCTTTCTCTTTCTCGTCACAAACGCACACGCTGTTGCCTGACAGTAGCAACCTCTCGGAAAATGGGTTGGTACCATCCGACGGCCAACGCTACCACTGCGCGCGCTCATCGGTCAAATCAAATAGCGCGCGCTTCTCGGGCTTCCTGTTACACACTTTCGTCCCTTTTCACGAAATCAGTGCCACAGAAACCGAGCGGAAAGATATTACACATAAAAAATACTCTTATACACATGAAGCATTCTGCATCATTTCAACCTACTCAAAATTCTCACAACTGTCCTAAAATCTTTAACTTCGAGAACATAGATCTTGCTTACGCGGACATTTGCTCACGCTTTGTTGGTATATTCGGATAGCGTAAACCGCTAAACGCGCACGTATACGAGGGGGGGCCCAAAAAAAACGGGAACTTCGTCATAGTTTCTTTATTTTTTAATATTTTTACACCAAATTTTGTTCACCTTCAAAGTATTCTCCTTTGACCACAACGCACCTCTGCGAACGATCCTTCCAATGTTTAAAACATTTTTTAAATTCACTTATCGGGATGTTCTTTAGGCCTTCCAGCGATTTTTGTTTTACCTCCACCACAGTGGCCAAATGCTCGATTGCTGCTTTGTTTCGGGGTCGTATCCATAGCACCACGATTCATCACCAGTAATCACCTTGGAAAAAAGTTCAGGCTCCTCCTCGAGCTGATTTTGAAGTTCAAAACATGCCTGAAGTCGACGCTCCCTTTGCTCGTCTGTGAGAAGGCGAGGGACAAATTTGGCTGCAACTCTGCTCATGTGCAAATCTTTGGATAAAATCCTCTGAATTAAAATCCATGATATCCCAGACATCTCACAGAGTTGATCGATGGTTCGGCGACGGTCTTCACGAATGAGAGCATCGATTTTGTCGACGTTTTCGTCACTTCTTGACGTGAGGGGCGTCCTGAACGGGGTTGGTCTTCAATTGATATTTCTCCATTTTTAAAACGTGAAAACCACTCGTAGACTCTGGTTTTACTTAGAGCAGCATCTCCATGAGCAGTCTCAAGCATTACAGTAGTTTCCGCGGCTGATTTCCCCAACAGGAAACAAAATTTCACAGCCGCGCGCTGCTCTCGACAATCGGCCATCACGTTTTCGCCGAAATTGAAAAAGTTGTTTCACTACAAAAATTCCCACGGGCGAACCGATGCACTCACGGCGACAGAACTTCGCACACTAACTCAGAAGACGTGTCCCCAACGGACACCTGGTCGAGCAATGGGTTCCCCCACTCTCCCTCCCCACCGCAGCGCAATTCCCCTTTTTTTTGGGTCCCCCCTCGTAGTATCATAAAGATTGAGCAGATGTCGATGCCCGATGACTACTCGCATAGGAATCATCGGACATCGACTGGGAGAGAGGGGTTTGACATTTTGCCGAGAGAGGTTAGGTTGCTAAATGGTAGTTCCCAACAGTATTATAAGTTATGAGCTACGATACAGTGATTCTTAGTTATACCACTGGCTAGAATTTATGGACCATGCTGAGGGGGCCATGCGACATGGTTTGGAGAATTTTCCGATCATGCATCGTAGACGCGACCAAAATATTATACAAATACCATATGAGATAAATTCCCCAAAATGGCCTACTTCTTTATACTTCGGGTTCATACGCCTATCTTTGTAGAGTGTAGTTCTAGATAATTCTTTCCATGTGCTTGTGGTTGATTGTGTTATTAAGGGAAGAAATAGGGTTAGGACAACGTTTTCTCAATGATTTTCATGAATTTTTTTATAGTTTAAAAAATGAATATAATTTCACCGAAAAACACCGAAAATATTAGCTACCCCATATTGCAGGTCACAATCAGACTCAGCATTTTGCGTACATTCTGGGAGCCGCAATTTTCATCTGACATCAAACGAGGTTGGAATTTACTTTTATTATATGTCTCTCTTCTATATGAACCTAAATGCAATCAAAAAAAAAGAAAATTGCATTGTTTACAGGGGTTAAAACAAAAAAGCATGATTTTTTGCCATTTCTTACAACGTTATTTGCAAAAAAAAAATTATTTTAAATAATGATAATATTCCGATTTTAGGTTCATATAGAGCGCAATACTATGAAGAAAGTAACTGCCAATTTTCAAAACGATTGGTTGAATACTTTTCAAACTAGCGTGTACGCAAGTTTAAAAAAAGTCGTTTTCAGAAAAACGCGTTTGAAAAAATAGTACGCTCCGGGCATGAAGGAGAGCTACTCACTTTAATGGCTTATAACAATAGAACGAGTCGGAATTTTCATTTAAAACTTTGGGAACATATTTTTCAATAGTTTTACTAACAATTTATGAAATAAAAAAAAATCGATTTTTTGAACCGTCTAACCCTATTTCCCCCCTTAAATGTTCAGAATTATACCATATTGTAATAATATACTTTTAATATTATTGTCATTACTGTTATCAATACAAAATGTTGGCAACGAATGATCGACTACTTTTTCCCCAATTAAAACACAGTCGAGATCTGGATATCCCGGTTGCTCTCATTTATAATTCCGATTTTTCGTATTTACTTTTTATTTTCTCTCTCTTTTGCTCCCGATACTTTGCGACCAACCCGCCGGTTGTTCCCGGAATTTCTCCTCTTGTTACTAGCCGGCTACCCGATACCTTCATTTTTCGCCATACCGCTCCGTCGTCTCATCTGGTTCGACCCCACTGCATCGTTCCCAGCCCCGAGCTATCCTACCAGAATAACGAGAAATTAATCCTTCCTACGGCGAATGCAGTAACCGTAACCTCGTCGGGGTTGCACGAGATTATATCGAAGAGAGTAGAGAACGAGACAAATAATCTAGTTGAGAAACGAGATGATTAAGACATAATAAACATTCCGATATGAAGATTATTTAAAAATATAAAAAAATGTCAATGTTGTGACGATAATTACGAAGGTCAAGTCATAATAGATAGCCAAACGAATTTTTTAAATGAAGGAGGCCGTCTTTACGTACGATATGATCTTTATTCACTGTGCACTCGGCTATTGAAATATATCGACATCGTGGGAAAAAAAGTTTTGTTTGGACAGCGGTCCATTTGTGCTACTTCTCATAATACGCAATGAGACTCGATGTGCGTGAAATTATTCGAGCTCTTATTTCTCTATTCTTTGATTTTTCTAATTTCTCTATTTGTGGGAAAAAAAATGGGTAAACTTCAAAAATATTTTAGCTCATTCACTAATCAAATATTAGAGCTGTATTATCGAGCTCCAATTTTGCTCAGCGAAAGAGGTAAAATATTTTCCGTGTCTGCACATTTTTTTTCCAAAATAGTACGTGGATTCCGTTTCATTGTTATCGGGAAGTTTGAGCCATTCAGAAACCTCGAACAAATCTCATTATCTTTCTGGAGAACATCCCGCACAACAAAATATGAAGCCCCGAAAAGTAAAGTGCTTAAGCTCCTCTGGCCCGTGTCGGGTCTTATCATCGGAGCAGAGTTGACGAAGATTAGCATTGGCGAAAGGAAAAAGCACCCTTTACTCGAATAACGGAGGAACAAGATGATAATCCGGTTAACGATTGATAGAACGAGAGATTGTCCAAGGGGGACCACAAAATATGCTCTTAAACGTCACTAGCAATCTACTGGCGTCACGTGTCATTGCTATCGTATTGTGGGAAGCTACAACACACCGAACCAATCGCCCCTGTCACGATGAGGCTTCTCGGATCATTACTCGTGTGCGCGGGGAGCGGGAGAGCGAGGGTGATGTTTCGACGATCGAGGATGAATATAGTCGAGTCCCCGATGCTTAGTTCGGTTCCTCTCGCGATACGAAGGCCTGTTCATCACGAAATCGCCCTTTGACACTCGACGCCAGCAGCCGACCAGAGGAAGGGTTTTAGTTTTACTGCAGCGCAGTTGCGTGCGGTACTCGGTATTATGGTCTATACCTTCGATGTGGACAAGTGCACACCATAGTGGCAAGTTCAACTTATAATATAACACCGACCGGCACCTCCTATCTCGCTATCCCATCCCCGTATACATGTATGCGGGTCCGTGTTAATTTAATAAGCTAATTTGGAGCCGGTCCAACTTTCTGAGGTTTCCACCGACTACGTCGCCTATCTGTCTCGCACTCTACACTCTTCCGCCCCCAATTCCTACCGCGCTCCAGTTTCCAGCCAAATTTTCGTTCCTCTAACAATCTACCAGACGTGCGAATAATTAATTAATTATCGGATGTTTCATCTACTTTTATACATATGTATAATCTCATTATAATATATATTTTCCGACATATTATCGTTAGGATGTACGCGATTGATAAAATATATGGGCACGAAGCCTTTACAGTCCGCGTCAAGCACGGATATAAATTTCGGAAACACTTGTTCCAATGCTGGCCCAATATCGAGAGACTGGGTCGAGTTTCGCGATGATAAGTAGATTTCCCTCTTAACCGACGTGTCCCGAGACTCAACGTGTATCTTTTCTCGACTTAACGGCGTTCACGCGCATTGCTTATCTTCGTCATGCATTTGAGAACAATCCCTAGAGGCATACCGATACTTAGTAACAGTTCCACGACATAATTCGACAAGTTTCTACCGATAGTAACCAGAATGAATAGCAGGGCCGCGGTTCTACAGATTCCAACTGCACATCTACCCACCTGTCACGACCAAACTGACACGAGCATACGAATATTTCGCAATATTGTCACGATAAAACTGTTCCCGAACAAAACTCTCACCATTAAAACTGTCACCGCAAAAACTGTCACCACTCAACTCTCCTGAATCTCTATTCGACACGTGCAGCAATCTTCACGAACAAAACTATCACCGTCTAAACTGTCACGGTCTCAACTGTATTCTGCGCAACTGTAACTCAGCAGAATAGTCCCCGTCTACACTGTCAGGGCGTCAACTGTATTCTGCACCAACCGTCACCGTTCCAACCGTCACCGCACAAAACTGTCACCACGCCAAGACGCGGTAACTAACTCACACAGGTATAAGCTGAACCCGTAGATAAGAGCGCTCGAGCTGCTTCACCAAACGCGGCGCAATAGCGCGCGATATTTCGTGCGTGTCCGCTATTACCGACCGCTGAGCACAAGTAAGTTCGCGCAGTGCGAAGGCTGTGGTTGAGACGACAGCGGCGAATGACGTTAGTATTAGCGGACACGCACGAAATATCACGCGCTATTGCGCCGCGTTTGGTGAAGCAGCTCGAGCACTCTTACCTACGGGTACAGCGTCTACGAGTGTGAGTGGGGCAAATCTCGCGTTAAGCGGTGACGGTTGGTGCTGTGTACAGTTTTACCCGTGACAGTTTTGCCGGTGACAATTGCCGCGGTTACAGTTGCTCCGGTGACAATTTAAGCGGTGACAGTTTGAACGGTGACAGATCAAACGGTGATTGTTTAGACGGTGACAGTTTAGATGGTGAAGGTTTAGACCGTGACAGTTTAGACGGTGATAGTTTTGTTCGTGAAGATTATGCACGTGTCCAATAGAGATCGGGGAGAGTTGAGTGGTGACAGTTTGTTGCGGTGGCAGTTTTAATGGTGAGAGTTTTGTTCGGGAACAGTTTTGTCGTGACAATATTGTGAAATATTCATATGCTCGTGTCAGTTTGGTCGTGACAGTTGGGTAGGTGTACAGTTGGAATCTGTAGAACCGCGGTCCTGCCGAATAAATACAATCAGTTGCGACATCGGCGAGAATCGTGATTTTTTTATTTTCAGATCTTTTTTAATAAAGGAATAGTTCTTCCGCGTGTGAAAAAATGATTATATCATGTACGGGGTGTGTAAATTAAGTAATGAGACTGATTTTTTTCATTTTGTTTATTCAAACAAAAATACAATCTTATATTGTCACCCTCAAGATAACTTCCTTCTGAAGCCACACAGCGCTGGAGACGATTCTTCCAATCCTCATAGATGTCCTGGAACTCCGATACTGGAATAGCCTTCAACTGGTAGGTTACAGCCGTTTGAATGTTTTCGAGTGTCTCAAAGTGAGTTCCCTTGAGGTGATTTTTCAATGTCGGGAAGAGAAAAAAGTCACAAGGACTCAAGTCAGGCGAATAAGGAGGCTGAGGAGCCACAGGAATGTTTTTACTGGCCAAAAACTCGTTTATTGAAATTGCTGTGTGACAAGGAGCATTATCGTGATGCAACACCCAGTTGTTCTCGATGTTTGGTTTTACAGGAATGACCCTTTTTCGAAGTTTGAACGGTGGTGTGAGTCAAATTCAACTCTTCCCCGATCATTTTGACTGTCAACCGACGATCTGAACGCACAAGATTTCGGATTCTGTCGACATTTTCATCGGTTCTCGAAGATGAAGGCCTTCCGCTTCGTGGTTTATCTTCAATCGACTCTCTTCCTTCTGAAAATGCCTTAAACCACCGAAAAACCTGGACTCTTGACAAAACACTGTCTCCGTAGGCCTGCTGAAGTTTAGCAAGAGTTTTCGTTGCACTGTGCCCAAGTCTGAAGCAAAACCTGATACCACACCGTTGCTCGAATTTGATGTCACTCATTTTTAGAACGCAATAGCAAAAACTGTTTGACAAAAAAAATCGCCACGGACAACCAAATGACTCGAGCGAGTTCAAACCCGTACTGAAGGCGTATCACATGTTCCCCTGCCGCCCCTCCAAGCCGAGCGCCTCAAGTATTGCCAGATCGAACGCTACGTTGCCAGTCTCATTACTTAATTTACACACCTCGTACGTGATATAATTTTTTGAAAAATGTTAGATTAGCGCATCATGTTCTTCGACACTTTACGTGGTAAACGTTACGGTCGGTCTACGTCGGTAATAACGACATGAAGTATATACATATATATATAGAATGAGGATGAGGGTGTGCGGTGAGGGTTACTCGCCGAGATCGGTTGTAAGAGGATCAGATTATACCGGGAGAGAAGGGCGCGAGAAGCTCGTTGATCTAAACCGTGTACTAAAGCTGCGTGCGGGCCACCCTGCTCCACTCATCTCTGTGTGTGCATTTATCCACAAGAGCGGCGTGTATACATATACTATGCGTGTATACACACTACTTAATGCTCTAGGTGAGCCGAAGCCGGTCCGGATACATGGTGAGAGTGGCATCCTAAGATTCCCAAGGGAAACCGGAGAACAACGCGCTTCCGAGGGTCGGCGGACTGTACTACGCCGCTTCTACTGCTAACGGTAGTCCGATAGTAGCCTGATGGTCGAGGCACTATCCATATATGTATATAACTGCGGACCACTATTTACCTATATATATCCGCTCCTTGGTCAAACTACCTTCCCACACTTTGCTTTGATCGTCTACGAATACCACGAAAGCTCGAATATTGTAGCAGATTAGTTCGATAACTTTGTATCAGCTCAAAGAATTAGGGATTGTTAGGAACTTTGGGTGTGAAAAATGTAGAAAAAGTTTTTAAACTAAATTTGTGAATGGCTTAATGCTTTATTTTGTTATATTCATGAAAAATTCTATAGTTTAAAAAATTATATTCATTTATCCTGTATAATACGTTGTGTGAGTATTGATACTTCTATCAGCTTATATTAATATTCACACAGCCACAGTCAATGGAGATTTTTTATACTCATATCGTTCCTCTCTATTTTTTCATAGGTTTACTGTATTAAGTCTGTTGCGCCCTTGGAACTGACTGCTTGCACTTTGAAGACGGGGATATTGATAAAAGCTTATAAGAATGAAAACATCGTTATACGAGTACCTATCCCGGTATTACAATAGGTTTCTGCTCTAATCGGTCGTTGACCTTTCATACAATGTCTCTAAAGTGGTGCCGAAGCGGTAACAGGTAACGATGAATTGCCGGTGTTATTCTTGCTGATGTCTGACCAAACTTGCCTTTTCCACTTAGGACTCGATACTCAAAGCCGTGGGACCTTCTGATAGACGAGTCCTCCAAGAAGGCTGAAAAAAAACGTATATAAATGAAACCCAGGAGATAGCGAATTTTTAGGTATGTCTAACGTTTAACGAGGCCTGCCCTTATCGGGTCATTCCATTCGGCATGCCGCCCCCTGGGTTTGTTGGGTTTTGTTTGGTTTTGTTGGGTTTCGGGGGGGAAGGGAATGACTCAACTCTTGTATATTTATATATACAAAAGTTTATATATATATATATATATATATATATATATATATATATATAATATACAGAGATATACTGGGGGGATTATGCGCCCCTGCGTGATTCGCGCGTTAACCCCCTGAGACCCAACGTGACCCAACCCTGAATCGAACTGAAAATCGCAAAAATCACTTTTTGGACGATTTTCAATGAAATTTCGAATTTTTCAAGGAAATGGCTACTGAATTAGTAATCAGCGAGTCAAAACACATCGAAATAGCGTCCTATAAGAGAATAAAAAAATTCAAATTTTTCTACCATTTTTGCCAAAAAGAGGTGGCTGCACTAAAATTGCTGTAACGTTGCTTCCCGATCGAGTTGGACCCCCACTCTCCGCTCATTCTTTTCGTACCCGTTCAACCTTTAAAATGCCGCTTCATTTATTGAGCTACGATTTTTTTTCGATTTTTCATAGATTTTCAAATTTGGACCATCGATTTTTGCGAATTTCTCCATACATACCCCTTCTCATTTTTTTCGCCGATTTGCAACCTGCTCTCACAGCCACAATAATTGAGATATCGGGATGATCCAAAATGCATTCTCTAAGTTTGCTCGAGACGTTTTGAAAACACTCGTTAAAACCCAAAATCGATGAAACGGGAACCAATTTATGAGCATTTGAAATTTTGAGATTTTTAGGTTTTCGAAAAGGCGGGCAAAAAATTACAAAAAAATTTTTTTCGCTTTTTTCAATGTTTCGATAACCTATTCGATCGGAAATTTTCCGCTGATTACGAATAACACCGAGTTTTAGTTGAAATCTCAAAATATCAATGTGAAAAAAGCGAAAAATGAGAAAAATCACTTTTTGGACGATTTTCAATTAAATTTCGAGTTTCTCAAGGAAACGAGTACTGAATTAGTAATCAGCGAGTCAAAATACATCGATCTAGCGTCCCAAAAGAAAATTTAAAGAATTCAACATTTTTTTGCATTTCGGCGAAAAAGAAGTGGCTTCACTAAAATCGCTGTAACGTTGCTTCCCGATGGAGTTGGAACCCCACTCTGTGCTGATTCTTTTCGTGATCGAAAACCCTTTGAAATGGCGCTTGAATCATTGTGCTATCATTATTTTTCGATTTTTCACAGATTTTTAAAGTCGGACCATCGATTTTTGCGAATTTCTCCATACATACCCCTTCTCATTTTTTTTGCCGATTTTCAACCTGCTCTCACGGCCACAATAATTTAGATATCGGGATGATCCAAAATGCATCCTCTAAGTCTACTCGAGACGTTTACAAAACCCCACTCAAAATTCAAAATCGATCAAACGGTACCCAAGTTATGGCCATTTGAAATTTCGACATTGTAAGGTTTCTGAAAAAGTAGTCAAAAAATGACAAACTTTTTTTGTTCTTTTTTTTCACTATTTCGATACCATATTCGATCGGAAATTTTCCGCTGATTACGATTAACACCGGGTTTTTGTCGAAAACTCAAAAAATCAATGTGAAAAAGGCGAAAGTCGAAAAAAAACGACACCCAACCTAACCCGACCCGATCTAATCCACCTCCCCAACTCTTGTACACGGCGGCGGCGATATATTTATATAATTTAATGTGGTTGTAGTTCTTATTATATAAGCACGAAATATTTCAACAATACGCTTTGCTACAGGATATGATTAAATCAGACTGTAACCAGCGTAATATTACAGCCGTAGAGAACATTAAGGTAACACGTGGTAGGCAGCATTGACGACAATCAGGCATTCACGCAAGAAAGTGACGCAAAACGCGACAGTAACACGTAACTGTCGCATCAATCATTGGCTTGTCGGAATAATCGACGAAAATGATCAATTTTTTTTTCTCGTAATTTCCTTATGCTTCCCCTTCATACACAGTATAATTAGTTTTCCAATGCTGTGGTTACACTTAATAGTCTCATATATCACGATGAAATTGATGACTTTACTTAAGTCGTCATACGTGCTGATTATCGCACCGGACACGTCAACTGAATTCGGCAAAGTCGGTTAGGAACCGTTTTGCCAGTCTCTATTATTTCTTTATTCTAATGACATAACGAGCTCGTCGGTACATTTACAATCGAGCGGGATCGGTGACCTCACCACGGGATGTCACATTATCAATCGTTCTCCGTCTTTCACGCTCCCGGTTATCCATGTATCAGCAACGCACCATTATACACTATATCTAATACAACTACATACGTACGAGGGGGGACCCAAAAAAACGGGAATTGCGCTGCGGCGGGGAGGGAGAGTGGGGGAACCCATTGCTCGACCAGGTGTCCGTTGGGGACACGTCTCCTGAGTTAGTGTGCGAAGTTCTGTCGCCGTGAGTGCATCGGTTCGCCCGTCAGAATTTTTGTAGTGAAACAACTTTTTCCATTTCGGCGAAAACGTGATGACCGATTGTCGAGAGCAACGCGCGGCTGTGAAATTTTGTTTCCTGTTGGGGAAATCGGCCACGGAAACTACTGTATTGCTTAAGATTGCTTATGGAGATGCTTCCCTAAGTAAAACCAGAGTCTACGAGTGGTTTTCACGTTTTAAAAATGGAGAGATGTCAATTGAAGATCAACCCCGTTCGGGACGACCCTCAACGTCAAGAAGTGACGAAAAGGTCGATAAAATCAATGCTCTCATTCGTGAAGACCGTCGCCGAACCATTGATCAACTCTGTGAGATGTCTGGGATATCATGGAGTTTAATTCAGAGGATTTTATCCAAAGATTTGCACATGAGCAGAGTTGCAGCCAAATTTGTGCCTCTCCTTCTCACAGACGAGCAAAGGGAGCGTCGACTTCAGGCATGTTTTGAACTTCAACATCAGCTCGAAGAGGACCCTGAACTTTTTTCCAAGGTGATTACTGGTGATGAATCGTGGTGCTATGGATACGACCCCGAAACAAAGCAGCAATCAAGCGCTTTGCCACTGTGGAGGAGGTAAAACAAAAATCGCTGGAAGGCCTAAAGAACATCCCGATAAGTGGATTTAAAAAATGTTTTGAACATTGGAAGGATCGTTTGCGGAGGTGCGTTGTGGTCAAAGGAGAATACTTTGATGGTGATCAAAATTTGGTGTCGAAATATTTAAAAATAAAGAAATTATGACGAAATTCCCGTTTTATTTGGGTCCCCCCTCGTATACTAGGAGTTTGTACGGAATCCACGAGTGTGCGAAACGTATGATCCATTGTAACCTGGCTAGTAAAAGCATATATTATATAGTATCCTTCACAAACAGGTGCTCTGTGTCCTTATACCTGGATTATACATAACCCCCTCAACGAGTGTGTGTATTATTTGAAAAAAAGCTACCTGTCCTGCCTTCTACCTTCGTTATATCATACGCAAGCTCCGGAGACTCTCGAGTTTACGATATAACGAACGTGTGGTCGTCACACGCTTTTTCCTGTATTTTATTCCAGAACTCGTACATTTTCAGGGATCCACTTGCATTCGACAGAGATATTCTTCACTGTGGCATAGCAAATGACAGTTTGCACCGTACCTTCCACATTTACTTTTTCTAACCCAAAGACTTCAATATTCTTCAATACTTTGATAGAAGAATACTTGTTGTGAAATAAATGAGAAATCACTGAAAAAGCACACTGGGAATTCAGATTTTTGAGATGCGTCTCTTCTTCAGCAAAACTTGCCGGCTCCGTTTTATGTGGAAAGTTTTGCTGAAGAGATGCATCTAGAAAATTGGAGTTCCCAGTGCACAGAGTCCCTTTTGCTCAACAAACAAATCTTGTCGTTTCCTTTTTGTGTGGCAAGTTTTGCTTGTTGAGTGAAACGTGTACTCTCTCTCTCTCTCTCTTGCATTTGCACCAATCTATAATATAGTATTCAATTAAACGATCAGCAGAATATACGAGAGTCAGATAGCGTTTACATGACCATCGATATAAACCGCCAACTGGCCAGTTCGCGCCACCAGAACCACCAATTATTGAATGACTGCGTTACCGCTATCGTACGTTATTAAGCCGGATTATTCGTCGTGAATTTCATGAATGTCAGATAGGCCATCGGCAACTCCGCGGCTACTGTCTCGCTCGTGTAGGTACGGAACTGAGGCGGCATCTCTCTTACTCTATATCGGTTTACTATGCGAACTCCGCGCCGCCATCGATCTCACCCATTTCACCCAGTGTCAAGGTAAACCACCATTTCGCGTTGTTACGCTCTGATAACACTAATCTGTAGTTACTGGGATGGTTCGATAGCGGGGTGGGCATCGCGCGAACTCTCGTATATCCGTAGATCTATAGGCGATTGTATATGGTTATACGCGTGGGTGTATAGAGCTAGACTGTATTCCATTGCCGGTACAACGGCAGCCAGGATATTGTGAGGATGGCAATGTGTGGCCAAGCACGTGGGAGGAACATTACCGATAAATCCGCAAAGGTTTGCTCATTCTCGTTCGGTCGAAGCCCACCGAGCTTCCGAATTCTGCGCCTGGTGAACGATCTGACCGAAAACCACCCTCTCCATATACATATCCCTTTGGTTTTGCCGGTAGCATTGACACTATGCGCAGTGTGTTTCCGGTAACAACCCACGTTATATCGCGTCCCACCTAACTGCTGGGGAACGGAGGCGTGCGGTTGCGTTTGAAAGCAGATTCTCGAATGCCTATTCTATTTCAAGCTAATGCTTTGCAGGTCGCATCAACCCACAAGGGTTGGTGAGAACGCCGAGAGGTATACTTCGGTTAACCACGATGTATCGCGTAAAATGTGTCCGCGGGTGGCCAGAGGCTTTCGTAACACCGCAGGAGAGGTTAGGTGTCCTAACGGTAACCGGAATATCATCCGATCGGAAAATGACCATTTGCCGCGTTGGTTTATACACGCGATGTAATATATATCGTTTCGGAGATCGTTTCACGGACATTATCGCTCGAATATTCACCACTCTCGAAAACTTTACTAATGCTGTTTCTCGTATATTGCCCGGATGTGTTGATCGTTTGTGCCTGGTAAAACAGAACATCCAATGGTTAATTTACGCCAATGCAGTATAAATAAATGAGAAGTAACTAAGATTCGCGTATGTTGAATATAGTTCTTGGACACCGGAGTTATCTATAATACGGTTCTTCGTTATACATACACCGATATTCTAGGGTCTCTAGCAGAAGTAATTCTAGTTTTCTGCCTGGGTAGGCAGAAAACTAGAATTACTTCTATCTATCGGGATTTGAAAAACGTTTACCAAACGTTCATTCTAAAACGATGATAAGTGTTTTGAGAAAAATGATTCCTTCACTTAGAGAGAAAGATATATTATAAGTTACATAACTAATATACGAGGGGGGACCCAAAAAAAACGGGAATTTAGTCATAATTTCCTTATTTTTTAATATTTTTACACCAAATTTTGATCAGCTTCAAAGTATTCTCCTTTGACCACAACGCACCTCTGCAAACGATCCTTCCAATGTTCAAAACATTTTTTTAATTCACTTATCGGGATGTTCTTTAGGCCTTCCAGCGATTTTTGTTTTACCTCCTCCACAGTGGCGAAACGCTTTCCTTTCATTTCCCTTTTGAGTCTGGGGGACAAAAAAAATCACAGGAGGCTAGAACCGGTGAGTAGAGGGGGTGGACAATTGGTGTCATGCAGTTTTTGGTCAAAAACCAATCACTTCTGCGCCAAAGATCTGCCCTTTTCTTCCGGATACTCTCCCTCAATCTTTTCAAAACCTCCAAGTAGAACTTCTAGTTGACAGTTTGACCCGGGGGAACGAACTCCGCGTGCACAACACCTCTGCAATCGAAGAAACAAATGAGCATTGTGTTGATGTTTGACTTCACTTGGCGAGCTTTTTTCGGACGAAGAGAGCGAGATGTCTTCCACTGGCTTGATTGCTGCTTTGTTTCGGGATCGTATCCATAGCATCACGATTCATCACCAGTAATCACCTTGGAAAAAAGTTCAGGGTCCTCTTCGAGCTGATTTTGAAGTTCAAAACATGCCTGAAGTCGACGCTCCCTTTGCTCGTCTGTGAGAAACCGAGGGACAAATGTGGCTGCAACTCTGCTCATGTGCAAATCTTTGGATAAAATCCTCTGAATTGAACTCCATGATATCCCAGACATCTCACAGAGTTGATCAATGGTTCGGCGACGGTCTTCATGAATGAGAGCATTGATTTTGTCGACGTTTTCATCACTTCTTGACGTTGAGGGGCGTCCTGAACGGGGTTGGTCTTCAACTGACATTTCTCCATTTTTAAAACGTGAAAACCACTCGTAGACTATGGTTTTACTTAGGGCAGCATCTCCATAAGCAGTCTTAAGCATTACAGTAGTTTCCGTGGTCGATTTCCCCAACAGGAAACAAAATTTCACAGCCGCGCGTTGCTCCCGACAATCGGCCATCATATTTTCGTCGAAATGAAAAAGTTGTATCACTAAAAAAATTGCCACGGGCGAACCGATGCACTCACGGCGACAGAACTTCGCACGCTAACTCAGGAGACGTGTCCCCAACGGACACCTGGTCGAGCAATGGGTTCCTCCACTCTCCCTCCCCGCCGCAGCGCAATTCCCATTTTTTTTGGGTCCCCCCTCGTACATTGGAGATATTTTCATCCCATTTATTACTCATAAACGTCTATAATACAGAAAAAAACCGTTTCGGGTTTTCACGTTTGACCCTTCCCAATTCCATTTTTTCCATTTTTCCCCTATCACTAAATTCCACTGTAAACATATACTTTCGCATTTCAATTTTTCCGTGGGAAAAGAAAAATAGTATACAGTAGGGGTATAGGGCTCAGGCCAGAATATCGAAATGTTGTATCTACAATAAGAAACCTATATTTTGAAGTTAGCATTGTACAGCTTTGTATCAGAATAGTTGTAGCGGTTCGGTAACGATATTTCAGAAGGTCCGACGAACGCGTTTCTTCGAAAGTCCATGACGTAGAACCCTTCAATTACTATGTTCCCGAACACCGATGCGATTAAACCCGAAGTAACCTTTCGGCTGGCTGGTCGATTTTGACCACAGTCCAGCAGCAGCCAAAGCTCTATATACTATCTCACTTTTGGACAAACTAGGTTCCGTTACTACCGGCTACTCTAGAAGTGAATCTAGAGTTTTACCCTTATAGTGTGCTCTCCCTTGCTACCCACCATCCCTAAAGTCCGAGGGTCGAAAAAGTTTATACTTTCCAACCCCCGTTATGGCGTCTCAGCTATACACAGTTACACACCACGCTCGCTCAGTCAGGATTCGTTCCCACGGGAAAGGTGTGTCGTTTCTTCCTCCAGGGTCCACGTGTCCGTTCGTGCTTCACCGGAATGATCGTGCCTCGGGAAATGTGAACTTTTCCCAGGTATTCACACGGTTCTAACGCGGCAGTACTGTTCTTACGATGTTATAAAACGAAGGCGTGTCCGGTCGAATACGATCGGAAAATCTTTGCTTCAACGTGGCAACGACTACATTGACAGGGGTCGCTCTGCGTGTCACGAAAAAGCGATGAAGTATGAATCGGGAAAAATGAATGCATTTTAGGCAGGTTTTCCACAGTTTACCTGTGTCCATGACAAATGCGATACAGTGTAGCTAAGGCGTCTGCGGACGCGATGGAAGTTAGGCTAGCTGAGCTAAGTAGGGGAACCCGGTGCAGAACGGGCACCTAAAGGAAAATCTAATGTAAAATGTAAAATAAAAAATAAAACTTAGCAATTAAAGTGAAATATAATCATTTATTGAGTACTCTTCAAGAACATACATCAAAATCTGCAATTAAATTAAATCTTTGGATGTAACTTCGGTTTTAAAAAAATATGCGAAATGCCCATAGTGCCCCGTATCTGGGGCACAATGGACATGCATGGAGCATAATGGACACTAGAATCATCCGACACAAAAATAACTTAGAATCTTGCGCAAAATGAACAGATATGAGTTGCTTCATCGTCATTGTCGTCCTCACCGGCGCATGAGCAATGAGATAATTTACCACAGGAACGACAAGAGATCCAACCCTCCCTTGATTCCGAATACAAATCTCCACAATAAAGACATTCAGCATCTTACGATTGATATTTATTTTCCTTGTCTTCCTCACGTTTCTTTTGCTTATTCTTCTGAACCGAATTTTCGGAAGGCGTATTTTTTGCCTGAGCCTGTTCAACTTATTTTTTATACGGAGAACTAGTAATTACAGCAGTCTTGCCACGTTTACGCGATGTCCTTTTTTGTGTTACAGCTTTTGGTATAGGCATAATATTTCCAGGTGAAACACGATGAAAATAAGTCGACGGACCTGGTGGAGTTGATGGTGTAAGAGAAGACGGTTGCATCTGATTGTGAGGTGATGGTGATAGTGCTTGAGGTTGTGATTCGAGAGGCGTGTGAGATGGTGGTTGTTGCTTCTGGTTTCCGAAGCGACAAGGATGGAGTGCGTTTTAAAAAGTTGGCCAATCAATCCTCACCTGCTACTCGTAATGTCTGATCGAAGTTGTGCGGAATGTTATTTCTTTCGGCTAGTTCAAAGGCCAATTCTCGGACTTTTTTCATTGAGAGGCCAAATAATCTAGCTTCAATGTTTTTTATGTACGAAGCCAACTCGTTTTCTTCGGCTTGAGAAAATACGGGCTTAAAATTCCCCATACGCTTAGGTTGAATACATTGCTCGGACTTGTATTCCTCAATCTTCCTTTGCAAAGTGGTACGGGGTACACTATAAGTGATTGCAGCTGCCTTGCAACTTAATTTGTAACTTAAAACATCGTTGACCGCTGATCGCATGCTGGACTCGCTCCATTCCCCACGATTCGTCTTCTTTTTGTAGGTAAAGACCATCTTAATAGGAACTGTAAAAAAAAATAAATAAATAGAAATATCAGGGGAAAAACGGGCACCATGCCCATAGTACCCCGTCCATTATGCCCCATTACCAAGAATGCCAAAAACAAGCGAAAATAACGTTTCTTACAATATTGGTGAATACTTAATACACTAATAATATACTTCAAGGGTAACTTACCTTTGATCCGAAAAGTGCACTGCAATTAATGAAATTGTCTCTTGTTTGCAAACGTAAACACAATAGCCAAAATTAGATCAAAATCACATAAAAACGTCTTTCTAGGTTAGGTCCGCTCGGCGTGCGCTCTCGCTGATAGCACCACTTGCCGCGCTGGCGTGACGCATACTAAAACAATATCCAAACGTTGTCTACTGCAATCGGCACTTGTGAGAGGTGTTAGAGGCCATACTGCCTCGGATGCCCACAATGCCCCGGGTTCCCCTACGGATGGGGAGTGAAGAACCCAAATAGGTATACGTTGGAACTAAACAAAAAAAGTGACAATATCGATATTACCAATTACATTTAGTTTCGTTATTAACTGAATATTGCAAAAATGTACGCTTCTAATTATCAGTCCTACCGATTATGATGTAAAAGCCGATTAACTTAACAATTTGCGTTGCGAAAATAAATTTTCCATTCGAAGTACTTGGCAAGTTCGTTAAAAGCGCTCCGATAATAATAAATTGTGTACCGTGTATACAAGCTAATGAATTAACTCGACAAGTACTTTAATCGAAAAATGTAGTTTTCCAACCTGAATTCTTCAATAATCTGTTTTTACGTCATAACCGATAGAACTCATATTTAGATACATAAATTTTCGCAAAGTTTCATTAGCAAGAAAACTAAACGAACTCGGCAATATCTACATTCCCATTTGAATTTATTTGACAACTTTTTGCAAGGGTAGATAAAACTACGTGCGCACATGTAGTTGTCTCAAGTTTGTGTCCACCATTCATGGTGTTTTTAGGTTGATGATAAAGATAATGTAATAACGTGTCGACGTTTTTCAGTAAGTTCATAAATCCAATTTCCATGGAGAATAAATTCCAAAGTTACCGCGGCAACCAGAAGCAGTATAGTATATAGCAGTAGTACGAAATGTAGAACCCGTTACCATCGATAGAACGTTCGCGCCAGTTCTGGTATTATAGAATACCAGAATAGCGCCGGTGGAGTGTGTTAAAAATGCTCCCAATTTCCCTCGCCGCAATGCTCCGTGAATCCTAAAGTTACTTTTACATCCGAAAGCTGAGCTGGTGTGGGACACGTGCCTCATGTGCGAATATATAAAATGCTACTGGATCGAAATGATCCCGACTGCGAAAGAAACGGCCACGCAGGAACAGGGAAACCATGGTGAGTGGATAGTCGTTTTAAAAAAAAGAAGTTATGTGTCTGAGCCCTCGAACGGTCGAAATATATAGCCGCGAAATGATCAGGTCGTTCCAACTGACTGGCATGTCGCTGTCATAAATCTGAGATACTCGGTGACTCGCCGGATAGAACCGCAAGTTTATAACGTGACTCGCTTTTCGAATTTAGATGGTCGCGCGAAATATATAGAAAGAGGGAAGATATTGGTCATCTCTCAGTGATGTTGGCAGTCTCTGGCCATCAAAATTAAACAAACACTCCAATTACTGTAATATCGTTCGCTTAGGTGGGCTACGTTAACTGGATATATAAATAAAGTTAGCAACTGTAGTTACTTGAATTTGCCAAGAGCATCCCTGATAGGCTCGACCGTCCAGGCGGGTCTGGGCTTTTTCGCCAGGAGCTCCATGGACTCGTCCGGGAGATTGTGATGTTTCGCGACTGTGCTGATACTCAAAATGAAAAGGACCATGTTAGGCCGAAAATATTGAACTGGCATTCAAAATCCGGAAAAAGAATAGGCTGACTAAAAGTTGTAGAATCGACGCCATAGTCAAAAAAATGTATGGTCGATTCTGCTGTGCGAGATATTTCCCTGTGGAGGCAGTTCCGTTTTTTTTAGTTGCCGCAACAGCAAATATGGCACGATTTAATAATTAATAGTACGATTAACTATTTATGTAGTAAAACTGACCCTATTTTTATTTGTCCAATATGAATTTTTTTCCAGTGCAATTGGCATCGGTTGAATGGAGAACGACCAGAGAAACAAAGGGTTATTAAACTCCATTCGATTCTGCCGCACATTGCAGGTAGTGTTACGCATAGCTGAATGTAAATACACGTGTGAGAGAGAGAGAGAGAAAGCGTCGGGAATAAAAAGAGTCAGACGGATGACGTAAACGGAAGAGCCAACGAAAAGTTACCTGAAAGTTGTCGTTGGGAGTGGATTGTGTGTATAGGAGTGGATTTGCATATTCTTCTGTACGATTTTTTTTCTATCGGTCTTGTGCGATATTATTCCCTGTATTACGCTTAAAATGGACGGTATCTGGTATAACAAAGCTAATTGTTACTTCCCTGTTAGGACAAACCATAATTATTAGCACTGCTCATGGTGCTCGTATCTTTCTACTCGAAGAGTTACAAAAACTAGTATTAACAGCACGGGTGTGGTTGGTCAATCGTTCGTAGCCAACAATCATTGCGATTCAACCTAGCCCAAACTGCGAGCGATACGTTGGAAATAGCCGGTTGTATGTATTCGAGATTCGGGCATCCGGGCTGACTTTACATTCGAAGAACCAGCGACCTAGACCGTGTCCACTGTGTAAGCGCTGCTTCGACTCGTCCTGCATAACGGAACGTTGAACCACGCTGGATCCCATTAAATGTAATTGTTAAAGTTCTTTGGAGCGGGTAGAGGCGAATTTCTACCGTGTGGAGACGCAGTTGTGTGAGAATGCAGAAATGGAGAGGTTTCCTTGAATTGCCTTAACGCTACGACTCCTGGATGGACTTCTCCTCCCGGTATTTCTCATCCTTTCGCTATACTCTTGTTTCCTGATGATGCTTTGAACCTCAAACTATCCAGAAATCTCTGATCATAGCCATCAACTGCCACGGATAAGTGAAAAACACTTAGCAGGACCGCGGTCCTATAGATTCCAACTGTACACCTACCCAACTGTCACGACCAAACTGACACGAGCATACGAATATTACACAATATTGTCCCGACAAAACTGTTCCCGAACAAAACTCTCACTATTAAAACTGTCACAGCACAAAATGTCACCACTCAACTCTCCCCGATCTCTATTGGACACGTGCAGAATCTTCACGAACAAAACTATCACCGTCTAAACTGTCACGGTCTAAACCTTCACCAGCTAAACTGTCACCGTCTGAATTGTCACCGTCTAAACAGTCACCGTTTAATCTGTCACCGTTCAAACTGTCACCGCTTAAATTGTCACCGCAGCAGCTGTAACCGCGGCAATTGTCACCGGCAAAACTGTACACGGCACCAACCGTCACCGCTTAACGCGAGATTTACTCAACTCACACTCGTAGAGGCTGTACACATAGGTAAGAGCGCTCGGGCTGCTTCACCAAACGCGGCGCAATAGCGCGCGATATTTCGTGCGTGTCCGCTAATACTTACGTCGTTCGCCGCTGTCGTCTCAACCACAGCCTTCGCACCGCGCGAACTTACTTGTGCTCAGCGATCGGTAATAGCGGAAACGCACGAAATATCGCGCGCTATTGCGCCACACTTGGTGAAGTAGCCCGAGCGCTCTTATCTACGAGTTCAGCTTATACCCGTGTGAGTTAGTTACCGCGCCTTGGCGCGGTGACAGTTTTGCCGGTGACGGTTGGGACGGTGACGGTTGGTGCAGAATACAATAGACGCCCTGACAGTGTAGACGGGGACTATTCTGCCGCGTTACAGTTGCGCAGAATACAATTGAGACCGTGACAGTTTAGACGGGGATAGTTTTGTTCGTGAAGATTTCTGCACGTGTCGAATAGAGATTCAGGAGAGTTGAGTGGTGACAGTTTGTGCGGTGACAGTTTTAATGGTGAGAGTTTTGTTCGGGAACAGTTTTGTCGTGACAATATTGCGAAATATTCGTATGCTCGTGTTAGTTTGGTCGTGACAGTTGGGTAGGTGTACAGTTGGAATCTGTAGAACCGCGGTCCTGTCAAACACTTATATCCCGAACGACACTGAGCCCTTGGAAAGTTTCACGAGTATGCCGGACGCGACTCTGAATCTTGAAAATTAATAAGATGAAATATTCTTCGATACATATGAATCTTTCAACGTTCTAACCTCCCGGTCGCTAGTACGCAGTGACCCGGTACCCTGGAACGTACCATTGTACCCCAAAGCAATGTACTCGAGTGGTCCAGATCAGTCGATCCCCCCCCTCATTCTTGTACACGGCGGCAACAGCGAGATATTTGTATAGTACAGAAAGACGAACTTCCTTCAACGAACTTTTATAATCATACATGGGGCATTGTACATTCAGAGTGCAATATCGATGATGGAAAATACGTCGATCGGTAGATAAAGTGACTAAACCGGATGCATAACATTTGGTTGAGGTGCATTACCTATACACTTTATCTATGTCGTTATTGATCCGTTCTCGTATTAGGTGAGACTAAAATTCGGATATCCCGGACCACACATACACGACGCATACAAATCGGAACCTATTTTCCGTGGATATGCGAGAGAAGACGGTGTGGAGCAAAGGAGCCAATACTTACGTCTCCCAGCCAATGAAATTGAACGAGTACACGAAGGTACGAGGTCTGTTCAAAAAGTATCGCGAATTTTGAATTTCCGCGGGCTACGTATATTCGATTTTCGATTTTTTTGTGGCGTTAGGTTGGTACTCGTGTCCCTCACTTATGCTGAAAAAAATCGGCCATTTTGAATGTTTAGTTAATTGTTGACAGCTGTTTTGGTTAGACGTGTTTTGGCTTGTCTTCGATTTTTGCCTATTCTAAAAAATGGATCAAAGAATCCGTATCAACTTTTGTGTGAAAAACAAAATTAAGTGCGCGGACGCATTTCGAATGTTGACTGTGGCATATGGTGAAGCTACCTTGGACCAAAGCAACGTTTATCGGTGAGACAAAATGTTCTCAGAGGGCCGAGAAGATGCGAACAACGAAATGGGTTCCGGACGCCCAGGCACATCAACAACAGACGAAAACATTGACGAAGCGAAGAAAATAATATTGGCGAATCGTCGAATCACCGTTAGAGAAGTTGCTGAGGAACTAAACGTATCGATTGGCTCGTGCTATTCGATGTTTACCAATGATTTGGGCATGAGACGGGTCGTCGCGAAATTCGTGCCAAAATTGCTCAATTTCGAACAAAAACAGTGTTGCGTTAACATTGCTAAGGGGCTGTTGGACTCGGTCCGCGACGACCCAAATTTGCTCCAGAGGGTCGTAACTGGTGACGAATCATGGGTTTATGGTTATGACGTGGAAACCAAAGCTCACTCATCGCAATGGAAGCTGCTATTTTGGAATAGGCAAAAATCGAAGACAAGCCAAAACACGTCCAACCAAAACAGCTGTCAACAATTAACTAAACATTCAAAATGGCCGATTTTCCCAGCATAAGTGAGGGACATGAGTACCAACTTAACGCCACAAAAAAATCGAAAATCGAATATACGTAGCCCGCGGAAATTCAAAATCCGCGATACTTTTTGAACAGACCTCGTATACACACCCGACACATAGTGAAGAAACTTTACGTACGTTACGTGGTGTTCCGCCCTCGGTAAGGGTATGTATATTTAGAAGGTATTGTATATATATATCCAAAAATGCAGGAATTTGTGTACATTCGTGTGAAGAAGACGTGTACGCGGCGGGAGGAGGGCAAGAAGAAAAATGTTTATGTGTGTGAAAGAATGTGTTCGAGATAAAGTATAGGGTGTACGTGAGGTTGGGGATACAGTGGAATAGTCGGTCGTTTATGAGTTGGGCGAAAAATATAGACGGAGAAGGAAATGGAGAGGGAGAATGAGAGAATGGTTGAATCAGAAAAAATAAAGGTTGAAGACACAGTTTACTGTAGAAGAAAGAGAAAGCGATAAATGAAGATAAAGATGGGTGACGGAGACACACGGAGTAGCCGAGGTAACGTGAAATGAGAGGGAGTGCACACAATGATACATCACGAGAATCTGCGAAACTCTTTCCATTATCGATTCCACTCTGTCACTGGGGAGCACTCAAGTATTCCCGGTGGAGGAACCATATGAAACGGAACACCATTGCTCGGCTCTCCCTCGCCCGCTCATCGCCAATCCTGCTCATCTTTCTAATCCTTACTTGAGAATGATGGACAAACAAAAGTGATCATCGATCGTGCAATGTATTGTTGACGTGTAATCACAGCAACAGCGATATATAAATGATACACTCGACTAATATACCCGTTTTTTTGAAGACATGTCAATACAATTTCCACATGATAATTGTATATCTCTTCTGTACCTGTTATTTATAAGTGTCGCATATCCGTTTTGATTCTTCCAAGCGACCAATTACCGCGATGATTAAAAGTGGAAGTGAATAATCAGTAACGAATTTCCCGTTTATTATAATGACAAGTTAAGGGCTCACATACCCCTGAAATTTTCAGAAAATCGATTTTTTTTTACAGATTTTTATTCTTTATACTTTTAAGAATTAAAAAAAAAACTTTTATGAAAATTCCATTCCGTTACAAAGGTACAGCTGAAATGGGAGACTAGCCGTAAGTTTACGTTGTACCTACCAGAAACTTTAAATGCGTTTTTCTGAATACTGTGTTTTCAGACAGTGTCAGCATAATTCAGTCAATTTATAATATTACCTTGTTTTTAATCTTGATAATTATTTTCTCTACAGTCTGACGGGAGGTTTTTATAATTTTTTGGTTGGACAATTTTGCATAAATTGTTAAACACTAACTTTTTTTTTAAAACTGCATACTAAAGTTTGAAATACTGTAATTTCTTTATTTTGAAAAAATAAAATCCTCCCGTCAGACTATTACTACTACATTATTTTACCAGATTTTTTTAATTTCTGAAGATTGGTAAATTTTTGGTAAAGTTATGATGTCGACAAAGAGGCGCCATGGTTTTCATCAATAGTCCATTTTCCATTTATACCCGTAAAAAATAATGTTAATATTTTTTTTTAAATAAAACATTTTTTTTTTTTGCAGTTGAAAAGTTAATGAAAAATGTGCAATCAACGATTTAATTAATTTTTTCACCGGATAACCTTTATAATAATTTTTCAAATTTACTCGGTTTTCAGTGCGCGCAGTGGTATGTGAGCCTTTAAGGGGTGAAATATGGTCAGGACAGCGTTTTCTCAACGATTTTCATGAATTTTTTTATAGTATAAAAAATGAATGTAATTTATTGAAACTTTAAGAATATTTTATACATATATTTAAGTATATACTATAAAATTTTTGAAGAATTTTCTTGAAAAATACCGGGGATATTAGCGACCCCATATTGCAGGTCAAAATCAGACTCAGCATTTTGCGTACATTCTGGAAGCCGCATTTTTCATCTGAAATCAAACGAGGTTGGAATTTACTTTTATTATGTGTCTCTCTTCTAAATGAACCTAAATGCTATCAAAAAAATAGAAAATTGAATTTTTTACAGAGGTCAAAACAAAAAAGCATGATTTTTTGCCATTTTTTACAACTTTATTGGCAAAAAAAAAGTTATTTTAAATAATGATAATATTCCAATGTTAGGTTCATATAGAGCGCAATACTATGAAGAAAGTAACTGCCAATTTTCAAAACGATTGGTTGAAAACTTTTCAAACTAGCGTGTACGCAAGTTAAAAAAAAGTCTTTTTCAGAATAACGCGTTTGAAAAAATAATGACCGCTCGGTTGTACACGTGGCGCGCTCGGGGCCTGAAGGAAAGCTACTCACTTTAATGGCTTATAACAATAGAACGAGTCGGAATTTTCATTTAAAATTTTCGGAACATATTTGTCAATAGTTTTACTAACAATTTATGAAATAAAAAAAATATCGATTTTTCGAACCGTCTAACCCTATTTCCCCCCTTAAACACATCCCAAAAGTACACACATAGTATATCACAAGCAATTCCGTAGCCCGAGAGTCTGGAAATCGTGTCCTCTCTTTTTTTCTTCATTTCCGATCGACGTTTCATAATCGTCGTTCTCTTTTCGCTCTTCTTCGTATTTGCGTTCTTCTTTCGACTAGGTTTTTGATACCGTCACCTCTGTTGCCAATCTTCCCCGTTCTATACCCGTTCGTCCGAACCTTCAAAGTGGCTGGCAGTGGGATCGCACCTCAGAGAGAGAGAAAGAGAGAGAGAGAGCGAGGAAGGTGCAGAAGTAAAATTGGAAAGTGGTGCAGACCTATGTAGGTCAGACTCGAATGCGACACTACGTGCTTAGAGACTCGAGCCAGAGATCAGCCATCGAAGCGGACATGCCGAAATTCTCATCTCAGCACTATGTACGTTCCTCCGAGGATTTTATATCTTATCAAGACCGTGCGACCAGTATTGACGCTTCATTGTAATTGGAATTGATCAAGTTATCAGCGACGAACGATGTTATGGCAATCGGATGGCGATCCAACCGAAGCATCAGATTCTCATATCCTGGAAAGCACAAACAGCCTCATTTGTTAATATCATTCATAACGTCATAACGCTTCCATAACTCTTCCCCGATCGGTATTCCTCAGAATTATTTCGTAGTTACACTGCTTATTATAATCATCACTTGGGGGTGTTTTATTTGTTGAAATTTATGATCGTGTGTGAAATATTTTATACATGCTCTGTACGATACTGTATCGTTCGGAGGATACAAAAATGCTTCTCTGGGCTAACAAGCGGAGGAGAACGTTGGATACATCAATGAGCGTAAACGCGCGTTCGTGAATACGGCCAAATATTCCTTTACCGATTGTCATCATTATTTTTGTAGCTTAACCATAGAACAATGCCATGGCAGAGGACTCCAAGCGCTCGACCGATGTGACCAATATGTTTCTACCTCTTCGATCTCCCTCTCTCTCTTTATCTATCTCTTCGCTGTTTGTACGCGTACGACAACGATTTTACACAAACTTTTTCAGTCATGCGTGCCTCAATGCATCCGTTCATCCACCCCTATCGCACAACTCGTCCGGCATCGTTCGCTCTCGTCGTCCGTCCGGAACCATCGCGTCGTCGCGTCTCATCGTCGTTCTTGTATTCCTATTTTCAAGCGATGGGCTTCGGACGCTATGTTATACCAACCATCACCTGCAACTCCCTCGGTCCTGGTTAAATCGCGCGTGAAGAAAGACAAAAAAAAATGACAATTCGATGCCGACTGCAACATCCGCATCGAACCACGCCATTCCTCACTACCTCTGTTTCCTCTTTTTCCATTCATTCACGGAAGGATTTATCTTGCAAACAGAAATTTCCGAATACCAAACGAATGACCAAGTCCTGCTTGCCATCGGAACAAACATGGAGATTCAAAACGAACTGAGTATGAACAAAATCGATAGTAATTCCGTTAAATCTGAACATCTTTATTAATCCGCTATTCAATGTCAAACTTCCTCGCCCCGTATTCTCATTGTGTACAAAGTCGTGGCTGGATGAGGTTTTTTGAAGAATCAAACATTCTTGAATAATTTTGACGGAAGTTCCAATGAGGCTTGCTGCTGTACTTAGGGTCTACGATCGTTCAAAGTGATTTTCAGATATAGCGCAATCTCTCTTATATTACTTAATTGCAAGACAAAATAAGATATTTGAAGTGCAGTGCCGTAATTCAAAATTTACACGTGTGCAAGCAATTTATTGGCCGCGCCCTGTGGAGCGTTGTGCGTCGGTCTTTAAGCAAGTAGTCTGGTAACTTAAGCCGTACTCTGGTAATTTTCATGTCTTTTTTGGAGGGCGTCTTTTTGTAGGAAAATAAAAATGAATCGTTTTGAATATTTAGGATGTTTTTATTTACATATCAAAGATATAAAAAAAATTTTGTTTGAAAAAATTTAATAGTTTTTTATTATTATTATTATTGATCGAAGTTGGCACCTCGAAAAAAAGCGCGTGGGTGGCCCCGGTGATTTTGGCTCTTGATGTTATCTCAGATAAAAAATTCTTGATAATTCTTAATCTATAGACATGTCATTCTGGTCGGAACTACTGAAGTTAAATTTCTTTTTATTTTACAACCCCTTCTTTGCTAAAATAAAAGGATTTTTTTTTCCAAAGTCCGCCATTTTGTTATTTATCCATGAAATTTAACTTCAGTAATTCCGACCAGAATGACATGTCTATAGATTAAGAATTATCAAGAATTTTTTATTTCAGATAACATCAAGAGCCAAAATCACCGGGGCCACCCACGCGCTTTTTTTTCGAGGTGCCAACTTCGATCAATAATAATAATAATAATAAACTATTAAATTTTTTCAAACAAATTTTTTTTTGTATCTTTAATATGTATATAAAAACATCCTAAATATCCAAAACGATTCATTTTTATTTTCCTACAAAAAAACGCCCTCCAAAAAAGACATGAAAATCGGCTTAAGTTACCAGACTACTACCTTAAGGAGTCATACGCAGTTAGGATACCGAAAGAAGCGATTTTTGAAGAATTTTTTCTGGAAAGACATTTCTATTTATTAACGTAAAAATTTGTACACAAATTGTGGTAACTTTTAACTTTATTTTCATATTTTTTATTTGTAAAAATAGTGATTTTCAAAGCTGCTGTAACCGATCTCCGAGAGCTCCTCTCAATAAAAGCGTCTTGCGTGAGCACGATATCTCTGTATTGAATCATTTAAAATGAAAAAACCAAAAAGAATTCGTTAAGGAAGGAAATAGGGTTAGGGTAGCGTTTTCTCAATGATTTTCGTGAATTTTTTTATAGTATAAAAAATGAATATAATTTATTGAAACTTTGAGAATATTTTATACATATATTTAAGTATATACTATACAATTTTTGAAGAATTTCCTTGAAAAATACCGCAGATATTAGCGACCCCATACTGCAGGTCACAATCAGACTCAGCATTTTGCGTACATTCTGGAAGCCGCAATTTTCATCTGAAATCAAACGAGGTTGGAATTTACTTTTATTATATGTCTCTCTTCTATATGAACCTAAATGCTATCAAAAATATAGAAAATTGAATTTTTTACAGGGGTCACAACAAAAAAGCATGATTTTTTGCCATTTTTTACAACTTTATTTGCAAAAAAAAATATTTTAAATAATGATAATATTCCGATTTTAGGTTCATATAGAGCGCAATACTGTGAAGAAAGTAACTGCCAATTTTCAAAACGATTGGTTGAAAACTTTTCAAACTAGCGTGAACGCAAGTTCAAAAAAAGTCGTTTTCAGAAAAACGCGTTTGAAAAAATAGCAAAATGCTGAGTCTGATTGTGACCTGCAATATGGGGTGGCTAATATCTGCGGTGTTTTTCAAGGAAATTCTTCAAAAATTTTATAGTATATACTTAAATATATGTATAAAATATTCTCAAAGTTTCAATAAATTACATTCATTTTTTATACTATAAAAAAATTCATGAAAATCATTTAGAAAACGCTGTCCTAACCCTATTTCCTCCCTTAACGGCTTATAACAATAGAACGAGTCGGAATTTTCATTTAAAATTTTGGGAACATATTTTTCAATAGTTTTACTAACAATTTATGAAATAAAAAAAAATCGATTTTTTAAACCGTCTAACCCTATTTCCTCCCTTAAAATGAAAAAACCAAAAAGAATTCGTTAATATGAGGTATTATCCAGTATTTAATCGAAGGAGTAAGCAAAGTTTTAATTTTTAACAAAATGGCGGTTTCTCAAAAAAAAAAATTTCGATTTTCGATAAAAATGTTGGCCTTAAATTGTTTATAAAATATAAATTACTTATCGGCGAGAAAATACTTCGGTTAATCACTAAAAAATATATTTCTAAAGCCTGTGTAAAAATTGGAGACTGATCGGTTTAGCCGTTACCAAGGAATCTTGCTGATCGACTTTAAAAACACAGTTTTAAGAAAAACGCATTCAAACTTACGACGCAACTTTCAAACACTCCGAGACGTCTTTACAAATATGCGTGTAAATTCAAGAATATTTGTCGGATTGACATGAAATTTTCTGTGTATATACTTAAATATATGTACATTACGAAAATGTAATGAACAACATTTTTGTTTAAAAATCCTGACCATGACCCTTTGAGCCAACAGCCCCCACCAAACTTATTTCTCCGCCTCACTCGGCGCCCGTAAGATTTTAGGCATATACAAGGGGGTGCCTTATAAACTCTGCAAAACCAGGACGAATACGCAGATACGAACGTCCAGACGCACACATCCATATATTTTTTCAATTTGTGACTTTTCCGACCAATGAGAATCACATTTCAAGTCCTGTGGCATAAAAATGACGAAAAAAAAAAAATTTCCAAAAAGTAAACCTTGTCCTATAAGGTATGAAAACATCCGTACGTTGTTTTGTCGCGTACGATGATATTTTTCATGGCAATACAGCAAAGGTCGTCATTTCCCCTTTCTGTGTCCTCATCAGTACGGTTACATACACGTTATACGTAACGGGGAGAGATCGTGCCGGTCGACTCGGTTCTTGTTCGCGCGTAACCGATCGCATGACTCGGTAGTATCGTATATACGCACGTACGTCACGTATCTCGTCGAGGGGTTGCGGATTCGGTCTCGCGTACGTTTTGCACACGATATCCCCGTAACTATTGCGCGTATCGTGGTCTCTGAGCACGATAGAGCTGTACAAGCACACAGGGAACTAAACGAGAGGAAGGTCGAGAGTTGCTGGTACCGAGCTTGGGATGAACGAGAGAGGAGTTTCCCTGTTATAGCATGTGTATATATGTATATACAATATAATGTATATATATATATATATATATATATATGAATGTTGCAGTGTAGCGAACGCGTTCGTGCGGTCCGATGAAATTGCGCGTGGCGGATACGTACCGCACAATTCGAGCATGTTTAATATGCGAGCGAATACCGGGTTTTGGTATTCGGCCACGCCTATCGGGCTACTTGGGTAAATTATGTCGCGGCTCGGCGGTCGGGCAAGCCGGACGAAGCGCGGAGCAGCGGTATCCATGCAAACCGTGAGGGACAAGGGGGTAGTGCGTACTCTGCAAGATCTGACTATTCCGCATTCCCCCCATCCTCGTCCCCGCTCCAACTCTCCCTCTCTCTCTCTCTCCCCGTCCCTTATCCGATGATCAGAAAGCTTTCCGTTATCCAGTGTGTACATATAGCCACGGTACAGAGCATAACAGCTCCGGATCTAATTATAGGGTAAAGGGTGTGTTTACTGGCGTGGGAACTGGCTGTTAATGGAGGGGAGTCTGGTTAGCGGAGCTTGTAATATTTGGAGGGTTGAGGATACGGCTAACTCAGCGCACGAAACCAATATTGCTATTAAGTCAGTCACGGATGCAACCGGCTCGTCACTCAAATGCACGCGTAGTTTATATTGAACGTACATAGGATTATTTGGATACACATTAGGGCGATTTTTTTTTTGACTATTTTTTTTTTTCAGTTCCCACCCGAAATTTTGTTGGATATGTCGGAAAAGAAATTCCCTGAATGTTACAGCCCTTAATATTAATTCCAAGTACTTTCCCAAAGCGTGAGAAGATTTTCCATCTAAAATACACGTATATCGAATTTTTTTTTTTCAAATTTCTATAACTCAGCCGTATTTTATGCTATCTTATTTTTGTTGGTTTCGATTTACTCGGAATAAAACAATCTAAAAAAGTGCCTTTCGCGGCGAAAGTGTAAATTGTACTGGTGAGTTGGTACGGGTCACTGAAGTTGATTTTTACCCAAAATTCTCGTTTCTTTGCTGTTATCTCCGAAACAATTAACTTTATGAAAAAAATATAAATGAAAAATTTGTTGGAAATTCAATTTCCTACAAAAAAGGTCCTATCGACTCAATTCCTTAGATTAATATTTCTTGAGATATTGAACTTGAACTTACGAGTAGTATACAATTTTTACGGTTTATATTACTCATAAGTTAAAGTTCAATATCTCAAGAAATATTAATCTAAGCAATTGGTTCGATAGGACCTTTTTCGTAGGAAATTAAATTTCCAACAAATTTTTTATTTACATCTTTTTAATAAAGTTAATTGTTTCGGAGATAACAGCAAAAAAACGAGAATTTTGGGTAAAAATTAACTTCAGTGACCCGTACCAACTCACCAGTACAATTTACACTTTCGCCGCAAAAGGCACTTTTTTAGATTGTTTTATTCTGAGTAAATCGAAACCAAGAACAATATGATAGCATAAAAAAAAAAAATTCGATTTACGTGTATTTTAGATGGAAAATCTTCTCACGCGGAAAGTACTTAGAATTAATATTAAGGGCTGTAACTTTCAGGGAATTTCTTTCTCGACATATCCAACAAAATTTCGGGTGGCGACTGAAAAAAAAAAAATAGTCGAAAAAAAAAATCGCCCTAATACACATATATACATAGGTATCTAAAGGTATCGTGGCATATCTCAGAAACCTTTAACCTCTCAGGTAAAAAAAAGTACAAATCTAAATTGGGGTGGACACACGCTCGCATTTCCTTTCTCGCGTGGCATCACCATCGGAAAGCGGTATCTATTCGTGTGTGACTTCTTATATACATAGAGGGAGCATTTATAAAATTGGGCGGAGGTCGAAATAGCGAAGCATCAAAAAGTCAAACGATTGAAATAGGCGAGAATCCAAAAAATCGTATGGCCAAAATAGGAACGACCAAAAAGCCCGAATCATCTTTATGACCGTACGATTTTTTCTATCTTCGCTATTTCGACCGTTTGAATTTATGGTTTTCCGCATATTGCGACCCCCACCCATAAAAATATCGGCTAAAATTTCGATTAGCATTTTTTTTTCTTCTTCATTTATTATGTTCGATCTTCTATCGATAAATAAGTTATTGAAGCAATACTTCCAGTTAGTAAAAAAAAATTTTTCTCTCGCTCCTCTAAAATAAAACAGCCCGCAGGGAAAAATGTGGTAGAAAGATGTTCGACAATGAGAGTCAAAAATTAAACGAGAGAGGGTACTCACGAGACACAAAGAGAAAGAGAAAGGGGGAGAAAGAGAGATGCTCTCGACGAAGTAAAGTGCCCTTACGGTGAGTGTACGGAAAGTGAGTTGCCTTGCTAAAAGAGCAACGGTTCATTCGCTTTTAATCAAAGGGTTGCATAGCTTCACCTCTTTATTCCCTACAAGTATGACATTTCACAATCACACAAAAGACTTTCAATTTCGTTAGTGCATTTGTGATACTTCTCTTCGTCGTTGTTTTGATTTCTAGAATAGTAGTTCCCCCCCGAGTAAACAAGACAAAAATTGCTCATATTCTACGATTATCTACATAGGATTGAACGTTAATTTATTTCAATCGGTTGGACAGATACTGCGAGCGACAAAAATATATAGTACATGCCAATTGATCAGCACCCAACTGAACGAATATTGATTTCCCTGATTTTGAAAAATATCATTGTTATCAATGAAACGAGCATCCGTCTATTTTTTTGCAAGATTAATATCTTCAGCCTGTACACATTTCGCATATGGGTGACGAGCTACGCGCATTGGACATTTCCTGTCCATACGAGAACGGGGGGTAACCGAATAGCGGGTAATGCCAAACATCCTAATATCAACGAATATACTGATTATATAAAATAATGACACACGTCACCATCTGAAATACCATATTAGTGGTCAATTTCTTTACCTTTTACGAAGGTTTCAGTATTTTGCTTTTTCGTGGAGGAAGGTTTATTTTTTTTTTTTTTAAATCGCGTTTTTAATTCATGGGGTTCGGTGGTCTGTGAAATGGAATGCTTCATATGCAAACTGCATAATCATATAATTGCGTGAGCTACACTTAATTATCTTCGCAATATTGTTATTTCTCTTCCTTTTTGTGTCGTTCAATCGTTTTTCATTGTATTTTAAATACGAGGTGTGTATATTAAGGCAGATTAAGGTCGTCTGGTTTAGAGCGAGATTTTTGACGTCATTTCTAATGTGCAATAACGTTTAAACCGTTGAAGTTGTCTTGATGAAAATTTACACGTGCATTTATTGATCCTTAGAAAATACTTGTACATAAAAAAAAATATTTTAAATATTTTCATGTAGTTTTTTGCCTTGGTGCAACATGGTGCGCCGAAATCGGCGCCCACTCTGGACGATGTTGTATGCATCTGAAAAAAAAAATATATATATATATATTCTCAATCTGTATGAGTATTCTGAGCACTGGTAGCAGAATTGGTAGTTAAAAAAAATTTTTGACAAAATGGCGGCCTGTTGAACTTTCATTAATGATATTTCATACATACATTTCATACATTTTCGTATTCGACGAGTTATAAAATGTCAGCAAAATTATTGTTCGACTTAATTCTGCTACCAGTGCTCAGAATACTCATACAGATTGAGAATATATATATATATTTTTTTTCATCAGATGCATACAACATCGTCCAGAGTGGGCGCCGATTTCGGCGCACCATGTTGCAACAAGGCAAAAAACTACATGAAAATATTGAAAATAATTTTTTTTTTTAATGTACAAGTATTCTCTAAGGATCAATAAATGCACGTGTAAATTTTCATCAAGACAACTTCAACGGTTTAAACGTTATTGCACATTAGAAATGACGTCGAAAATCTCGTTCTAGACCAGACGACCTTAATCTGCCTTAAGTAATGAGATTGATTTTTTTCATTTTTTTTATTCAAATAGAATTACAATTTTATATTGTCACCCTCAAAATAACTTCCTTCTGAAGCCACACAGCGCTGGAGACGGTTCTTCCAATCCTCATAGCAGTGCTGGAACTCCGATACTGGAATAGCCTTCAGCTGGTCGGTTACAGCCGTTTGAATGTTTTCGAGTGTCCCAAAATGAGTTACCTTGAGGTGATTTTTCAATCTCGGGAAGAGAAAAAAGTCACAAGGACTCAAGTCAGGTGAATAAGGAGGCTGAGGAGTCACAGGAATGTTTTTACTGGCCAAAAACTCGTTTAATGAAATTGCTGTGTGACAAGGAGCATTATCGTGATGCAACACCCAGTTGTTCTTCATGTTTGGTCTCACACGAATGACCCTTATTCGAAGTTTTTCAAGAACCTCCCGGTAAAAGTGTTGATTGACCGTTTGGCCTTGAGGTAACAAACTCTTTGTGGACGATTCCGTGGGTATCGAAAAAACAAATCAGCATGCATTTGATTTCCGACTTGCTCATTCTTGCTTTTTTGGGCCTTGGAGAGGTTGAAGTGTGCCACTCCATGCTCTGGCGCTTGGTTTCTGGGTCGTACTCAAACACCCAAGACTCGTCACCAGTAATGACACGTTCCAGAAAATGGGGGTCATTTTCAATCGAATCCAAAAAGTCAAGGCACCTTTCCCTCCTGATGTTCTTTTGCTCTTGCAAAAGGTTTTTTGGAACCATTTTTGCGCAGATTTTTTTCATCTCCAATTCGTTGGTCAAAATCTGATGAACGGTGGTGTGAGTCAAATTCAACTCTTCCCCGATCATTCTGACTGTCAACCGACGATCTGAACGCACAATATCCCAGATTCTGTCGACATTTTCATCGGTTCTTGAAGATGAAGGCCTTCCGCTTCGTGGTTCATCTTCAATCGACTCTCTTTCTTCTGAAAATGCTTTAAACCACCGAAAAACCTGGGCTCTTGACGAAACACTGTCTCCGTAGGCCCGCTGAAGTTTAGCAAGAGTTTACGGTGCAGTGTGCCCAAGTCTGAAGCAAAACCTGATAGCACACCGTTTCTCGAAATTGATGTCACTCATTTTTAGAACACAATAGAAAAAACTGTTTGACAAAAAAAATCGCTACGGACAAGCAAATGACTCGAGCGAGTTCAAACCCGTACTGAACGTGCGTCACATGGTCCCCTGCCGCCCCTCCAAGCCCAGCGCCTCAAGTGTTGCCAGATCGAACGCTACGTTGCCAGTCTCATTACTTAATTTACACACCTCGTATCCCCTCGACTTGTCAGCATCGAAGTGGTTTTAAACCCTCGGACGATCGAAACCCCGCGGACACTATACATCAGCCGCCTTATTTTCTCGGTCAAACAGCCTCCGTTCTACGCCCCTTGTAATCTGTTTACTGTTCTTCAGAGAACCCCAAGCACCTAACAGCCCGGCTGCCGACAAAGATATCTCAGAAGCTATAACAACTCAAAGCAAACGTTTATGAATGAGATCGTTTCGTCCAGCCGTATTTTATCCGCTTTACTAGCCGATCCAACCTCATTATTTTCACTCACCGTCACTTTTCCTCGCCCAGAACCCTCCCTACTGATAGTAAGTCCCAGTCTTTTGTATCATAGCGAACAGCCTGGAGGCACGATAAAGAATGAAGTTTTCCTTCATCTCTTTCCTTTCTCACAGATGAAACTTCGATTTCATAAAATAAAACTGACTCGTCAATGGCAGTGTGCTTAAAATATTTGAACAAATCGGAAAAACAAACTTTCTCACGTGTGACTGACAACAGTGGACGCGCGGTCGGTGCGCGGTTTAGTCAAAACAAAGCCGTCTGCATCGACACAAATTTTCCGCAGTTTCCCTGGGTCCATGGCAAATGCGATACAGTGTAGCTGAAGCTGTTTGCGGGCGCGATGCAAGTTAGGTTAGCTCGGTTAAAAACGAGTAGGGAGCGATAGGGAGAAAATAAAAATAATTAGCGACCCTTACAGTAGTCGCATATGATGTGTAACATCTGACATCTCACCTTGGTAATAAGCAACACTAACATTATATCCCGAAAAAAAATGATTCAGGTATCTGAAATGATTTTTCGTAACGAAGAATAATTCTTTTTAACGAAAATTGTATTTTATTTTATTAACGCTAGGAGTAATGCAATTTGTTATTGGAGACAGTTATTTTTGTTCAATTTGGGGGAGAGCAGAGACATTTCATCGAAGCATTACATGCAGTCGCTGTTGATGTAGACGAAGTAGGAGAAAATGGCAACGATAGCAATCGTAAAGTTGCATGACTGTCAACCAGATTTGGTAAAGCGGTAGTTGGGTCGGCCGTTGATGTCTGTAAGAGAATTAAGTTCGCTGCACGTGAAAATCCCTGCTACGCTTTGTCAAATTATGTGCATTTTTTTTGGGTCTACCTTTCCAATTTTTCATTTTTCCTCACGTTTTTTCCGCCGGTAATCTCGCATATATTCTGCTCTGGATTTACCCATCTCTGCAACTCACGAAATCCTTGAAATTAAATTAGAATTATAAATATTTAAGAAATTATTAATATCAAAGAAACTATCCGTGTAATTAATTAATTTGTTTTTTTTCTTTTATCAAAATAAAAAATATCAGTTGAGCAGCGACAGAAATTAACCTCAAATGTTAAAGAAGCTATTTGTTTTTTTTTTAATCAAAATTAAAAATATCAATTGAGCAGCGACGGAAATCAACCTCAAAATTTAAAAAGGCTAAATATTCAAATATTTATTCGAATAATTATTCATTATTGCTCACTTGAATTTTTTATCCATGATCTGCACTTTTTCCAGACACATTATCAATAGTAAATACATTTATTAATATAGTTTACACATATAAATTAGTTTATATCGTATTGTCGTCATTCGTAAAAGCCCGGAAGAGTATACGTTCAACGAAAGAAAAATACAAACAAAAAAAAAACAATAAAAACCAACTGTGCGTTTATAAAATCTCGGCATTATCCCCGATGACTCTTGCCGAAGGGTCTAATGGTGTTTTTTTTTCGTTACCCTACCAAACAAAAAAGATTGCGGATCTAACGTAACAAGCCTCCGACCGCTGTCTCGCATTTCTATCTCCCGCATTCGGGACATTCGTGCATTCGTTTTTCCTTTCGCTATGTCCTTACCTTTCGCAACATCCCAGCGAGACTTCTTCACGCCGTTTGGCATTGATAAAAACTTGTCTAATGCCACTGTCAACCGCAACATGAGCGACGATAGAAATCCGGTAAAACGGCAAACGGTGGAATATCCAAAAGAAACTCTCGAATGTGGAGCATTAAGCAAAGACGTTTTGCGGCTATATTCTCCGTTACCATACCCGTTTACGCTACGATATCTTCAGCTAGCTTTCCGTACAACCGTATGGCAATGTTTGTCGGCTGCGGTATTCGAATTCTTTGTATTCATGTGTGCGTGTAACATTTCTCGCACCCCTCTTGCTCGATATATTATACTATCGCTGTTTCTACCGTAGTTATACGAGCTATGCTACTCTATCGTTTTAGTATACATATATATGTGTATATATAAAATTCTGGGGCTCTACCTACCGCTGCTACTGTTTCTGCTACCGGGGTTGCTTCACGAGGAACGCGTTCCCAACGTCCCTTTACTTTTGCTCGGACGCTCGCCACGCCTTCCGCGCAGCAGCCATCTACCCGATACCACCCCCTCAAGAAACAATATAATGTGATTTAGTAGGCCATTACTACAACTGTACTTTCCGAGTACTGAGCGCCTCGGTACGATGTGCAACGTCCCTGCTCGCTGAAAACTGCGCGCTCTCTCTCCCCCTCACTCTCTTTCTCTCTCTCGCTTTCTCATTTCGTCTACTATATACGAGGTCTGTTTAAAAAGTATCGCGAATTGTGAATTTCCGCGGGCAACGTATATTCGATTTTCGATTTTTTTGTGGCGTTAAGTTGGTACTCGTGTCCCTCACTTATGCTGAAAAAATCGGCCACTTTGAATGTTTAGTTAATTGCAGAGTTGCAAAAAATACATTATTTTTATAATGCATTATTGATTTCATTAGTAATTATTCTAGTAATGAGTAATGGGACTTGAATTCCATTACGTATCGTTCATTTAATAAATAATGCGGTCAAGAAAAACATTGCATTAATCTTCTAATTAATAATACCAATATCAGGCCATTAAGCAATACATAAGTACTGGAAAATGAAAAAACATATCATTTTGCATTACGTTATTAATGGTTAATTGGTACAGCGTTACATTGAACATGACTAAAGTAATGGGTAATGTGGAAAGCATTACATTACTCATTACCGAAGTAATGGGTATTGTAATGCTTTGCATTACCCATTATTTCAGTAATGGGTAATGCAAGACAATGCTATTTTTCTATTTATATAGAAATAAATAATGCAAAATATAAAAATGGAGCATTACTTCCAGTACTGCATTGTGTCGAGTAATGCATTAGTTGCATTATTGGAATCGAAATTCTTTATTAATTTATATAACAACGTCAATGAAATCGCATGATTTGGTTGAACACAAAGCGCACGACCGCTATCTTTGTCTTTATTTACTTTCCTTCACGAACGACGTGCTTCAACGAGACGTTGAGACAGCAACACCACAAAGTAAATAAGCAGACTATTTCAATAGTTCTGATATTCGCTCTATATCGTTTATATGAAACCCAGCGTTGAAAATATTCGCTTCTGAAGCATTATTAACTTCATACTTTATGCCAAAATTATCAAAATAAAACTGCGAGATGTTTCATTTTAAATTAAAGATGCAAATATCATTAACTTACATTCATTTCAATCATCCGTAGTTTGAAAAAAGATTTTCTTTTTACGACCTTCAACGTCAATAGAAGTAACGTGCAACTCCAAAAAGATGTAACGCGGTACTCTGTTACCACGCAGATAGAGGAGATGTGATGTTTTTGTGTTAACAGAGTGGCGAGTCACTTTACCCGTTTACTAAATGCCCGGGAAAAAATGATTGGATACGATCTTATACAATCATATACAATCTTATAAGGTAAGATTTTATACAACTTGATCAAAAATTGAGACGATAGAATCATATAGATTCATATAAATCCTTATAGAATTAAATCCAATTGTATGCGACAATTGTTTTCCATATGACTGTATATGACTCTATAGAATTTGATAATACTATATAAATTTGTATATGACTCTAAAAAAATTGGCAATTTTGTATAAAATTGTATATGATTGTATATATTGTCATATATAAGACTCATATAGATGTTTTAGGATTGGATCGGAAGATATATGATTTTATACGATTGTGTATTATTGCATTAAATGTTCTCTTATTTCTTGTTAAAGTATAATAATAAATTATTGTATTCGTATTCCGATAATGCATTACTCGAGGTAATACATTATTCATCATTATAGTAATGGAAAGTTAATGCTGCTCTGCATTACCCATCATTAAAGTAATCGATAATGGAAGTATTTTGCACTACTAATTACGATAGTAATGGATAATGGAACACTTTTGCCTTACCCATTACTTCAGTAATGGATAATGGAACACTTTTGCATTACCCATTACTTCAGTAATGGAAAATGGAACACTTTTGTCTTAGCCATTACTTCAGTAATGGATAATGTAATGTTTTTCGTATTATTCATTATTAATGCAATGCATAATGGTCGTCTTTTACATTTCTCATGACCAATGTAATGTTTAATGTTTTTCATCATCCAATTGTAGTTATCTCTGTAATGGATAATGCATTATTTTCACATTATAATTTCGGCAACCCTGGTCAATTGTTGACGGCTGTTTTGGTTAGACGTGTTTTGGCTTGTCTTCGATTTTTGCCTATTCCAAAAAATGGATCAAAGAATCTGTATCAAATTTTGTGTGAAAAAAAAAATTAAGTGCGCGGACGCATTCCGAATGTTGACTGTGGCATATGGTGAAGCTACCTTGGACCAAAGCAACGTTTATCGATGATACAAAATGTTCTCAGAGAGCCGGGAAGATGCGAACAACGAAATGCTGAGGAACTAAACATATCGATTGGCTCGTGCTATTCAATTTTTACCAATGATTTTGGCATGAGACGGGTCGCCGCAAAATTCGTGCCAAAATTGCTCAATTTCGAACAAAAACAGTGTCGCGTTAACATTGCTAAGGAGCTGTTGGACTCGGTCCGCGACGACCCAAATTTGCTCCAGATGGTCATAACCGGTGACGAATCATGGGTTTATGGTTATGACGTGGAAACCAAAGCTCAATCATCGCAATGGAAGCTGCTTTTTTGGAATAGGCAAAAATCGATGACAAGCCAAAACGCGTCTAACCAAAACGGCTGTCAACAATTAACTAAACATTCAAAATGGCCGATTTTTTCAGCATAAGTGAGGGACACGAGTACCAACCTAACGCCATAAAAAGATCGAAAATTGAATATACGTAGCCCGCGGAAATTCAAAATTTGCGATACTTTTTCAACAGACCTCGTATACCTTTGTACATGCATCCGGAGCATTCGTGAGCAGGAAGGAGATACATTTTTTGATTGTATTTTTCAATCGTCTTCGTTCGAGCCAGGTATTAGACGGAAACGTACGATTATAAGGGAGATAATATAACGATATAAAAATGGCAATCCTGCCCTCTTTCATTTTTTTTATTTCATCGAATACCGAGGATGTAAGTTGGGAAAGTATTGTAATCGAGAAAAAAAAAATTCGACTCGGATTATGGTTGGAATACGTGTTTAATGTGTTCCAGAATGCGATAATGTAATCGCACATTCCCGTCTGCCGGTTTGTCTGTGTCGTTAAAAAAAAGTTATAACTTTTTGAAGAGACTGCGGATCGCAGCGAAATTAGGTATGTGTTTTTCAAATATAAAATGTGGTTAGGGTATTGTATTTCACAAAATAATATCAATTCCTTCTGATTATTTACCTAAAATGTGAACAATTAATAAGTGGTAGAAAAAGTGATCAGAAAATGTAAAAAAATGTTAAAAGTTGTGAAGAGGGAGAAACCGGAGAGTCGGGAACATCGCGTTATCCCCACCACTCGACATTACTCGTATATCACTCTTCGTCTCTCATAAACACGACGTGAGAAGGAGACTGCCAGGTGTATAAATGAACTGATAATGCAGGTATAGTCAGTATCATTTTGGCGAGCAACGAGGACAAAAAAATGTTGAACTTTCTATCGGTGACGGCGCTTTGTGTAACCGTTGTACTCGGTAAGTAAAAGTTAATAACTTATCTTTTTAAATTGTTCCGTTATTTGCTATAGACTAATTTTTCTTCGGTTAATTATACTTTTTGAGAGCAAAAAAAGCTGCAAGCTGCTTCCTTGAAATTTCACACGGGGGGGCCTTCTCTATTATGAAGAACCCCTATAATATGTCAATTTTGGCTTCGTCGTAGAGGAAGCTTGAACATTGCGTAAAATTTCAAGTAAGCAACGCGCAAATTTTATCTCGCAACTTGTCTCCCTACATGTATTGTGAATCAGACATTTTTCGAATTATTTAAAATTTCATCTAATCACAACCGTCTTATGGATTATTGCTATCTTCGACCACAATCACTCTTCAATGATATTCTATCCATATGCAATATTTTACTCTTTAATAAAAAATGTACATTTGGGCGATTATTTTTTCGACTATTTTTTTTTCTCATTACCCACCTGAAATTTTGTTGGACATGTCGAAAAACAAATTCCCTGAAAGTTGCAGCCCTTAATATTAATTCTAAGTACTTTCCCTTAGCGTGAAAAGATTTTCCATCTAAAATACACGTAAATCGAATTTTTTTTTTTTCTTCAAATTTCTATAACTCAGCCACATTTTACGCTATCTTATTGTTCTTGGTTTCGATTTACTCAGAATAAAACAATCTAGAAAAGTGCGTTTTGCGGCGAAAGTGTAAATTGTACTGATGAGTTGATACCGGTCACGGAAGTTGATTTTTACCCAAAATTCCCGTTTTTTTGCTGTTATCTCCGAAACAACTAACTTTAAGAAAAAAATGTGAATGAAAAATTTGTTGGCAATTTAATTTCCTACAAAAAAGGTCTTATCGACCCAATTGCTTAGATCAATATTTCTAGAGATATTGAACTTTAACTTATGAGTAGTATAACATTTTTACGGTAATATAAATCGCAAAAATTGTATACTACTCATAAGTTAAAGTTCAATATCTTTTAATACCTTTTATGTAGGAAATTGAATTCCCAACAAATTTTTCATTCACATTTTTTTCGCAAAGTTAATTGTTTCGGAGATAACAGCGAGAAAACGAGAATTTTTGGTAAAAATCAACTTCAGTGACCCGTACCAACTCACCAGTACACTTTACACTTTCACCGCAATAGGCACTTTTCTAGATCGTTTTATTCTGAGTAAATCGAAACCAAGAACAATATGATAGCATAAAATGCGGCTGAGTTATAGAATTTTGAAAAAAAAAAAGGGACAGTACTTAGAATTAATATTAAGGCCTGTAACTGTCAGGGAATTTCTTTTTCGACGTATCCAACAAAATTTCGGGTGGTGACTGAAAAAAAAAATAATCGAAAAAAAAAATCTAATCGTATAATGATGCTTGTACAGGTGCTTCTGTAAAACGGTGATATTTTTTTCCTCGTTTGATATTCTTCGTCGTTTCGGTTTGTTTCATTATTAGATAATCTGTCGCGTCCCACTAATACCTAAGCACGTCCGCACTCGTCTACAAACTCATTTTGGGTTTGAATTTAAATGCTAAAACTACCACACCACACGCACACCACACGCACACCACACGCACACCACACGCACACCACACGCACGCTACCATACCACATTTTAACGTATTTCCAGTGGTTATACGTGTAAAATATGGCCGTCTTATCTATATATCTATATATACAGGGTGTTCAAAAACTAGCACGTCAGAGTGACACTGGGGTTAGATTGGTTCCGGACCTATCAGAATAAACAAATATGACCTCGGTAAAAATCTTATGGTTTCGAGAAAAATCGTCTTTTTTGATTTTTGGAAAATCGCAACCCAACTTGATACTCCGCTACCATTGCTATGAAAGTTCAAATCGTAAGCTAAGTAAGGCCGTAGTCTGGTCTAGAGCGAGATTTTTGACGTCATTTCTAATGTGCAATAACGTTCGCACCGTTGAAGTTGTCTTGATGAAAATTTACACGTGCATTTATTGATCCTTAGAGAGTACTTGTACATAAAAAAAAAAAATTATTTTAAATATTTTCATGTAGTTTTTTGCCTTGTTGCAACATGGTGCGCCGAAATCGGCGCCCACTCTGGATGATGTTGTATGCATCTGAAAAAAAAAATATATAAATATTCTCAATCTGTATGAGTATTCTGAGCACTGGTAGCAGAATGGGTACTTAAACAAATTTTTTGAAAAAATGGCGACCTGTTGAACTTTCATTAATGATATTTCATACATGTTCGGGTATTCGACGAGTTATAAAATGTCGGCAAAACTATTGTTCGACTCAATAAATTTTTTTTTCAAGTACCAATTCTGCTACCAGTGCTCGGAATACTCATACAGATTGAGAATATATATATATTTTTTTTTTTTTCACATACATACAACATCGTTCAGAGTGGGCGCCGAATTTTAATAAACTAGCTGTTATTCTAATATACTTTGCCCTTGTTTCGCTTCCTCACAGGAGAACCTTTGTTTTCATTGTTTTACCGTCTGACAGGTAACACGCTGCCTGATCAAGTGGCAAGTGAAAATTCCGTGCTCGTCCGTACCCGCAGAATCGTGAACGGTGCGAAGCCAAAAAGGGGAGATGTACCTTGGATAGTCATGCTCACACAAGAATATGAGCATTCGCCGTTTCTTAACGTCGGGATATGCGGTGGAAGTATCATTACACCGGAATGGGTTTTAACTGCCGCTCACTGTGTCTTCCACGATGACTTTACACCAAACCGCATCAATGTCGTTATAGCCGGTGTGCTAAATTATAATTCTACGAAATCTTCGAAGCATTCTATAAAGAAGAAAATTCACCATCCTGATTATAAAAGGGCAGATGAACCTACGGTATACGTGAATGACATCGCTGTGATACGTGTCATACAACCCTTCCGCTTCGGCAAGACCCGACAACCCGTGAAACTTTACGCAGGACCCACGGTGGATCTACAAGGCTTGAAGGGCATCGTCAGCGGCTGGGGTTTAACTAAACCCTTTAAAATGACTGTCACTAAAAAGAACGATCGGAATCGATTCCCCTTAAATCTCAGATCCGTCTCTACGAAAATACTACCCATATCGAAATGTAACAATTACCTATCCTCTTATCCTAATTATTATTTCAACAAACCCTCACTCGTAGATCCTGGACAAATTTGCGCATACAGCAGAGGTGAGAGGTCACATATTGAAAAGGGAGCCACCTGCTATGGTGATTCAGGTAACCCCCTGACCGTAAACAGAACTCTCGTCGCTATTGCAAATTGGTCCGAGGAACCTTGTGGCAAAACCGGACCTGATGTTTTTACCGAGGTTGCTTACTACCTCGATTGGATCTTGAACGCCACTGCCGAGCTACCACCCTTGTCTAAACCTTATGTCGTATATAATCTTTAGAAATCATATACTTTTTGATATATTGAATTTTAAGTATTTTCTTTCATCTTGGCGAAATTATCAAGTCGGTTACCGATAATGGAAAACAAAATTGAATAACAAAACCGAGATCTTTTAAACGGCGCTTACGAGAGAACGTACAACTATGTAATTCCACTTATAACTCAAGAATTTTTTGAACTGATAATCTGGAAAAAAAACTGGTGTTTCCGAATGTTTGGGAGCAGCGATTAAAGTGACCAACAACAATAAGCCCTATCGCGATCGCAATACCTTAAATATCTACACATTCGATGTTTTATCTGTAATCCAATACTAGACTTATCGATCGTCGTTGTCGAAATCGCTCTGACCTCCCTCATGATTCTATCAATTATGCAGGACAAGTTTGTATTGTAAATTTTGCGAGATATTATGTTTGACCAATAAATATATTCGATGCGTTTTTTCTTTGTATAAATATAATTTATACCCTCTAAATGCACGTCCCATGCCCGTAGTCACCGAAGTTCATCGTTCGTGATTGATGCCACCTATATTGTCATATTTTCTTTTATTTCAAATCGTCAATGTTCAAAAAAATGTGAAGAAAGCGAATTTGTTCCGAGAGAAGTTTCTATTGAATTGAATTGAATTCATAACAATCGCTCTCATCCCAACACTCATACTCGTTTCTTCGATTCTTTCAAATATAATAAAAACAAAACTCATCGAATAATAATAAAAACCATGGGAATGCGGCAATTCAAAATTTCCGGCGTAATTTAAGAAATGAAACGACACAAGGACAAAAATCACCCGCAACGCAAAGAATAAAATAAAACCGGTGACACAGCTATAAAAACCAAGTCTCATTCTCGTATTTGATTAATCGAAATAATTTAAATTAGAGCTCGCTTGCAATGCTATTAAAAAACTAATTTTATCGCGATGAATTTGGCTATATAAGCACACCGATAGACATAATATACATTCGCTCTCTCTTTCTCTAGAGAAAATACCGTTTATGATCGAGAAAATAACCGTTAAGAATTACCGCACGCTTTAGATTCGTCTCCATCTACTGTGGGTGCAAAGAGGCTGCCAGCCCCTTCGACGAGCATTTTTTTTTCTAACCATGCACGCTAACTAAGTACAAATTTGCTCCAATTTGTGAGAACTCATTTTGTTGCAAAGGTTTTGTAAATTTACGGAAATAATTTTTTCTATCCGAAACATAGTTTGTTTGTGATAGTATCAGAAACAATGGCGTGGCTCAATGGTACGTGGTCTGTTAAAAAAGTATCGCGAATTTTGAATTTCTGAGGGCTACGTATATTCGATTTTCGATTTTTTTTTATGGCGTTAGGTTGGTACTCGTGTCCCTCACTTATGCTGAAAAAATCGGCTATTTTGAATGTTTAGTGAATTGTTGACAGCTGCTTTTGTTAGACGTGTTTTGGCTTGTCTTCGATTTTTCCTATTCCAAAAAGGCAGCTTCCATTGCGATGATTGAGCTTTGGTTTTCACGTCATAACCATAAACCCATGATTCGTCACCAGTTATGACCCTCGGGAGCGAATTTGGGTCGTCGCGGACCGAGTCCAACGGCTCCTTAACAATGTTAACGAGACACTGTTTTTGTTCGAAATTGAGCAATTTTGGCACGAATTTCGCGGCGACCCGTCTCATGCCCAAATCATTGGTAAAAATCGAATAGCACGAGCCAATCGATATGTTTAGTTCCTCAGCAACTTCTCTAACGGTGATTCGACGATTGACCAATATTATTTTCTTCCCTTCATCAATGTTTTCGTCTGTTGTTGATGTGCTCGGGCGTCCGGAACGCATTTCGTTGTTCGCATCTTCTCGGCCCTCCGAGAACATTTTGTACCACCGATAAACGTTGCTTTGGGTCCAAGGTAGCTTCACCATATGCCACAGTCAACGTTCGAAATGCGTCCGCGCACTTAATTTTGTTTTTCACACAAAATTTCATACGGATTATTTGATCCATTTTTTGGAATAGACAAAAATCGAAGACAAACCAAAACACGTCTAACCAAAACAGCTGTGAACAATTAACTAAACATTAAAAATGGCCAATTTTTTCAGCATAAGTGAGGGACACGAGTACCAAACTAACGCCACAAAAAAATCGAAAATCGAATATACGTAGTCCGCGGAAATTCAAAATTTACGATACTTTTTTAACAGACCTCGTATACATTCTGGGGTACAGTAGTACGCATATAGAATTAAGCTCACTTTTTTTTCTTCCAAGTCCACTCAATCATTTTATTTTCTTCGTGTTCTTTTTCGATTGTATCAAGAGACTCGGCAGCGTCTCCTCACATTGTATAATTCGAATCGAAACTCTACTATTCCGTCTACAATTATCTTTGACGTAATCGTTGCTTCGCTTCAATAATTCCAATGTCAATCGCTTTAATAACTACTGCATGATTCTGATCCTGGCCATCGCCACAGGCACTCGCGGACACACCTCACAAACACCCCTACGCAAAGACAATTCGGAGATTTCCATTTTTAAATACGATTTACTACGGCTTGAACATTTTAACCGAAACATAGATTTTAACGCAACGTTTATTGATCGTGTACTGTTTCCATTTTATATTCCGTTAAACCCGAAGCGACGATGCATATAGCGTGCAAGCCTTAACGGCTGCTGATAAATAAATAAAACCGACAGCAATGGTTGTGCGATCGGCATTCTGACGAGTTAAGCTGCTTTTGACGCGGTCAATACTTGAATGGTTAACCGCCGGGCCGTGCAGGGCACTAAGCGGTGAACTGCATGTTAATTTTCGTCCACTTGGTCTTTCTCCTCTCCAGATGTGTCGTAAGAACATTCGGGGTTCTTAAAAGGGCTGTCTGTGTCGGTCAGGTTTTTCACAGTTTCACAGTTTTCGCAGGTACATCTGTCGATATGAAGGATGTTTGCGGACAACACTCGATGACGGGACGCTCTAGGGATGCAATGGCAAAGAGTAAACAAAGGGACAATTTAAAAAAAAATAAAAATAAAACCGTACTGGTGTTTCACTGGATTTACATTGTTGAAAATTTTCGAGACTGTTTATAATTCAAAGGGTTTTCTCTGAATATTTCACATTTTTAAATCATCCATTTAATGGATATTTTATTATTTTTCAGTCGCCGTATCTCGAAAAATATAGTTGAAAAAAATAGTTGACAATGTAAAAAGCGTGTATCAACTAGCGCACATCATTGTAAAAGCATGCTATCAACTTTCTATTTTACGTCCGGGTTTTCCGTGATTTTTATCTATCCAACGAAATGAAAGGCTCTCTAATGAGAATTCAATATAAACAGAAAGTCCATTTTGGTGTGTTTTCATTTTTCTCTGCACTAATTTTTTTGCTCTTTTATAAAGAAGGTCAATAAGAATTTCGAGGTTATTAATTGGGAGGGCATATACTCAGGTAGAATTTACGTGTCAACGATTATTCAGAGGAGTCCGACTACCTACCATCAAAGTCTATACGTATGTGCATCGACTGTTGGCAAAAAAGAAGGGCATAACCCACATTATTTTATGCTTTGAGTCGTAGGTTACGTTTTCGTTTTATTGTTACAAATCGATGTATGCAATATATGGTTGTAGATTTAGCGGGGTGAGGGTTATCAGAATGAATATTGGGTGGGACGATCGATAGTCCTACGTGTACCTCTCGGTATCATACCAAGTTTTTAGACCTCTCGTCATCGAGGATAATAGCGACCGGACGAAGGATTTTTTTTATTCTTTTTTTTTTTTCGTTGTCTATTCACCCTCGCTCCCATCGTTGGTCTACTACTCTATTTTTTCAACTCCGAACGGTCAACAGGGCGGTACAAACATGCATTCACATACACAGTTACGATGATATATATACACATATATTCATTTATTTATTTGTATATATGCATGACGCTCTCCCTCGCCGTTTTTCGTGAATTTTTCTCTCCTTTTTCCGCTATACTCGGTGCGTCCTTTTCGTTGTCTATGTCCACGATATAGTATCGAATTCCGGGAGGCACTCGACACTCTTTCGATCTGGCGTTGGTGTTCACATGTATATATGGACTATTTTACGATAACTCGACGTTGTTATGAGCCTTCACTATTTAAAATTTATTTTTCCATCAAGTCACATGGAGCGACATAAAAAAAGTACTCTGTTCATTTGTTAGCGATTTTGTTCAAATGTACACGGTACATTTCTTGCTGGAATACAATATTATTAAGCTTTTATGCCGTTTATTCCCACGGCGTTATTTTGGGTACTACAACCAATCGAGTCGAGGCAAGAATTCTCAAACATTTTTACACGACAGCGGCGAGATATTTTTAATATATATATACACTAGGGCGATTTTTTTTTTTATATTTTTGGCGATTTTGTTGGATATGCCGAAAAAGAAATTCCCTGAAAGTTACAGCCCTTAATATTAATTCTAAGTAATTTCCCAAAGCGCGAGAAGATTTTCCATCTAAAATACACCTTGATCGAATTTTTTTTTTCAAATTTCTATAACTCAGCCGCATTTTATGCTATCATATTGTTCTTGGTTTCGATTTACTCAGAATAAAACAATCTAGAAAAGTGCCTATTGCGGCGAAAACGCAAATTGTATTGGTCAGTTGGTACGGGTCACTGAAGTTGATTTTTACGAAACAATTAACATTACGAAAAAAATGTAAATGAAAAATTTGTTGGAAATTTAATTTCCCACAAAAATGGTCCTATCGACCCAATTTCTTAGATCAATATTTCTTGAGATATTGAACTTTAACTTATGAGTAGTATAAAATTTATAAAATATTAAATATTAAATAATAAAAAAAATAAAAAATAAAAAAAGTTCAATATCTTAAGAAATATTAATTTAAGCAATTGGGTCGATAGGATCTTTTTTATAGAAAATTAAATTTCCAACAAATTTTTCATTTACATTTTTTTCGTAAAGTTAATTGTTTCGGAGATAACAGCAAAAAAACGAAAATTTTGGGTAAAAATCAACTCCAGTGACCCGTACCAATTCACCAGTACAATTTACACTTTCGCCGCAAAAGGCACTTTTTTAGATTGTTTTATTCTGAGTAAATCGAAACCAAGAACAATATGATAGCATAAAATGCGGCTGAGTTATAGAAATTTGAAAAAAAAAAAAAATCGATTTACGTGTATTTTAGATGGAAAATCTTCTCACGCTTTGGGAAAGTACTTAGAATTAATATTACGGGCTGTAACTTTCAGGGAATTTCTTTTCCGACATATCCAACAAAATTTCGGGTGGGGACTGAAAAAAAAAAATAGTCGAAAAAAAAAATAGTCGAAAAAAAAAAGTCGCCCTAATATACACACATAGAGGGACCGAAAATCCCAACAAAATGCCGCAATCAATGTCCCTGCGTGGGCGCTGCTATTTATTTAGAATTCTGGATACTCAGACTTTGGTTTATTTTTATTATCGAATTTTTCACTAGAATTCTTATGTACTAAAAATAATCTACTGTAACTCGAGGGCTAATTTCATTTTTCAGGTACTTGCCATCTTTCGAACATTTGTTGAAATAATATCGTATATGGATTTGTTTTGTAATACCTGAAATGAAGCTACGGGAATTACCACCGCCTAATACAGAAAAATGTTGTTTTCTATCGAGGAATTTATCTTGTAAATTTGAAATTGGTATGTGTAATTTTTGTGTCACTCTATGATCTACTTCAAAGTGAAAAAAATATAAAAAAATATTGACGGTCACAGTCAGCTCTGGTTGGCTTGGAATGCCCGGTGTGTATACATAGAGCTACTGAGATTTTATCGACTATAAAAGGGAGACATCCGGTTTATCCAGAAAACTTTATCATCTTTATGCCGTAATCTCGCATGCGATGAAAAAAAAAAAAAAAATGTGGCGGACGGACGGGACGAGGTGGTTGGATGGAGAGCAGTGGAAACGATATATCCAATAGAGCATAGAGTGGATAAAGGGTGCGGAAGAGCAAAAGACAGAATGGAAGAGGATACTGAAAGAAATAAGGATGGAGGAAAAATGGAAGGATGAAGAAGGCTTGCCGCGATAACTCTGACCAGGGTTTATATATATGTATATATATATGTATATATATATGTATATATATATATATATCACCGCAGCTGCCACAATTCGTATTTATCTACCCCCTTCTTTCACAAGCTTTCCTATAAAATGCATTCAATTTTTTTTATCTGTTTCGCCAAGGAGATTCCAAGTTTAGCCCTCTGAGCCTTTCGAAACCACAACGCCTTATCTATCCTTTACCTATTCCATTATCCCATCATCGTATATATGTTCAATAGATATATCAAGTATTCGCCGTAACCTTTGCAACTTTATTTGCCGAAACTCTTAGATATTTCCAAAATTTTGCCAGATTATAATAACACCTCAAAGTACGTTGTGTCATTTTGTAATCCATGCACGGATTATTTTCATCGTCTTTCCATTCGATTACTATAGAAAAAAAAATTGCTACTCAGCTTGCTGACATTAAAAAATTTCCCTCGACATTCCCATACAATTCGCATTGAACGTGTATGGTGACCGGCCTTTTTAATTGCCTGGCATTGAACACTCAATGGCACATTTTGCTAAGATCCTTCGATAGTATCCAATTGATGTTTCAAATTCTGGCGCGAGAACTGCGAAGTTACACGGGCTAGATCCTTAACAAACACCTATATCGGTTTTTCAAAAAATTCAAAATTTTATAAATTGAAAGCGACTCGATGACTTTACTTCAAATTCAATAGCCCATATTTTATGGTGATAGTCTATTTGCGGAGAAAGTTTCAGCCCAATATAGATTGAAAATTTTGTCGGTTACGCTCTGAACACACTTTTTGTTAAATGTTCAGAATCGTAGAAGTTAAAAAAAAAGTGAGCCGTCATGGGACGCCTGGTAGATGTGAAACATCCAACATCTTGAGAATACCGTGTGGGATATGTGGCGTGGAGAATAAAAAAAAAATCAACAAGAAAAGTAGCTTTTGATTTTCTTCTATAATTTTTATTTGCTTGCTTCATCCGTTACTTCGGTTATAGTAGCAGTCGACGATGAGTTTGATTCGATGAAATTAACAATCGGTCGATGATAGCTGAAGTATGAAACGAATGTTTTAGATGTCATGTTTTCAAGATTCCTATAGAACACTGCATCTATAGTCGTGCCATACCTTGTAGTAGGCTCATTTCCGTGGTTGTTCATGATCAACTGAAATTCATTTTGGAGAAAATTTATGAGTGGCAATGATTCAGCTTTGGTAAAATTAACATTGAAATCCTCGACTAAAATTAATGGAAGTTGATGTAAATTTGCTCCTAATAGCATTGAACGAGCTGGACTATATTTGAGTATTTCTTCGTGTAAAAATCGTATGATATTGTGAATTTTTTGGTTTGGGGAAATATATACAACGACCATGATCAATTCCCTTCCATCTTCCGTAACAATTTGTGCCGTACATAAATCGCCAATATCGTTTTCACCAAAACCAAGTCCTCTTACATTTCTCAACTAAACGATTATGCGAGATGTAATAACATCGAATGAATCTCTATTCAAATAAATAGCTGCACCACCAGCTCTAACATTATTGCGTTTGAAGTGAACAATACAATGAACGTTGGGGATGTCGACGTTTTCTTCATTGCCAAGCCATGTTTCACTCAATAAAAAAGTCGTGAGGTGTCGTGGGACACCCGGTAAGAGCGATGCTCTTGAGTAATTAAATATTTATTTTGTAGCGATATTCGAAACGCAAAATTAAGGCCGTACTCTGGTCTAGAGCGAGATTTTTGACGTAATTTCTAATGTGCAATAACGTTTAAACCGTTGAAGTTGTCTTGATGAAAATGTACACGTGCATTTATTGATCCTTAGAGAATACTTGTACATTTTTTAAAAAAATTATCTTAAATATTTTCATGTAGTTTTTTACCTTGTTGCAACATGGTGCACCGAAATCGGCGCCCACTTTGGACGATGTTGTATGCATCTGAAAAAAAAATATATATATATATATTCTCAATCTGTATGAGTATTCTGAGCACTGGTAGCAGAATTGGTAATTAAAAAAAAATTTTGACAAAATGGCGGCCTGTTGAACTTTTATTAATGATATTTCATTATTCGACGAGTTATAAAATGTCGGCAAAATTATTGTTCGACTCAATAAAATTTTTTTTTAAGTACCAATTCTGCTACCAGTGCTCAGAATACTCATACAAATTGAGAATATATTTTTTTTTTTCAGATGCATACAACATCGTCCAGAGTGGGCGCCGATTTCGGCGCACCATGTTGCAACAAGGCAAAAAACTACATGAAAATATATAAAATAATTTTTTTTTTTTATGTACAAGTATTCTCTAAGGATCAATAAATGCACGTGTAAATTTTCATCAAGACAACTTCAACGGTTTAAACGTTATTGCACATTAGAAATGACGTCAAAAATCTCGCTCTAGACCAGACTACGGCCCAAGAAGACACCCATCTTTGGAAATCATTTTTAAGGCCTTACATACGTCGAGAATTTTCAAAAAATCGATTTTTTTTTGTTTACAGATTATTATTCCTTATAGTCTTAGGCGTATTTCTGTGTAAGCTGATTGTAAAAATTCCCCATAGTTCAAAAGTTATTGTAGATAATGTGATTGCCCGACGAAAGGACACGCTCGAATCAACGCTACCAAAGCAACAAAAGAGGCCAGAACAATTCGTCGATTAGAAAAAAATAAACAACAACATTTTTTTACTGATAAGGAAGGCGTACAATATGAAGCTGGAATGGGAGATTAGACGTAAGTTAACTAAATAAATTTAAAAAATTCATAAAGTTCTTGCTCCAGCCGCGCGCGACTTCGAGCGAAACGCGCTTGAAACTTTGAACGCGTTTTTCTCAAAACTACTTTTTCTGACACGATCGGCATGATAACTCGTACGGTTTTTAATATTTTTCGATGATTTTTTTTTTAGATATTCGGAATTGTTTTTTCTATAGTCTGTCGAGCCGGATTTTTAAAATTATAATTAGAAAATTTTATAAAAACAATTAAAGTGTGACTTTTTTGACACAAACTTAACATTTTTTTTTAAATTACCGTAAATTGTTTAATTTTTCGAATTTCAAAAATCCGGCTCGACAGACTATAACTACTACCTTATTTTACAAGAATTTCTTCACATTTTTGCAGATCCGTCAACATTTGAGGAAGAAATACTGCCGACCGTGGAGCAACTTTTTTTTTACAGTGCTTCAAAAAATGTGATTTTTCATGTTGTAATTTTTGAAAAAAAAAATTGAAATAAATTTTTTTACAAACTTAACACAGTAATAAACAATGTGTAAGAATTTTTTTATCAATTTCTATTTCTATCCCTCCTAAAAACAGTTTTTCTTTTGGTACGTTTTCGGTACCGCTGGACGTATGTAAGGCCTTAATATATTCACAAAAATAGTACATGTATATATATTAGGGTGGCCCTCAATATGGGTAAAAAAAAATTGATCGCGCCGCCCTTCAAAGCGGTTTCGAATACTAAAAAAAAAAAACCTACGCGAAGCCCCAGCTATGTCCGTTAAGAGGAAGACGTGGCTGTAAGCATGAACTTAAATTTAAATATAAATTTTTCTTCATGATTGGAGAAATTTTGATTTTTTTAATCTAGTTTATGTGTCAATTTTTTTTTTAACTTTCCGAAGCTATTGTATATTGGTATTCAATATACAGATCAGATAATATGGTCCTCCATACTAGATTTGATGAGCGTTCAGGTCTGCCATCCTATTATTTTGGAACAATGGTTTGATTTAGCTGCTGTCAAACGTTTTTAATCATATCAAAATCAAACGTTAAATTTGCATCTTGTCAGAAAAGTCTACTAAGTAAGAAGGATATAAATTTACGATAAACCATTCACATCGAACTTATTACGAAAAAAATATTACGAAAAAAATATTATGTTTTTTCCGACCAATTGGATGACTTGTGCGAATAAATTTGCGTCAGACGCTATGATATTGGATTCCGTACTCGTCTACCAACAACCATCGGTGTCGTTGGTGAGGGACAGCCAATTGCAAGGAAGATTCCAGCGGAAAGGTTCGACTCCCATAGGCTATCGCTAACGACATCGATAGTTGTCGGTAGACGAGTACGGAATTCAGTCCCTGGTACAGAATCGCCTCTCTGCTTGCGCAATCAACGCGTGCGCAGAGTTGCCTGGAGGGGAGCGTCACCACGACGTGCCATCGAGTTCCCTATCGACCGATTTACTCCCAATGCGCGTAAAGATTGTTCACATCAAAAAGAAGTTATTGATTGTCACGAAAATCGTATTGTACAAATGGTGAACAAAAACGGATTTACTTGTGTGACAAATATCAGCCCGAAAGCCTCCAACCAATCCGAAGCTACGGTGGATTCGATTTTGTGAAAAACGTGATATATCATTGAAAGTAAAGAGCGCACATTGGGACGATGGGTAGATCATTATTGTCGGGCTACAAAAGTGTAAAAAAAAAAAATAGTATACCCTCTGATGTGGGGATTCCATCACGTTTATAGATCGCTATGTGCCACGTACGCGGCGGCAACGGTGATTGTTGTGAAATTGACTACAATCGTCATCCCGCGGCGATATATTTTTTTGCACGTTACACAGACGAAGCTCTGTGAAGCAATAGCGAAATACACGGGAAAGAGAGAAAAAAAAATGAAAGAGAAAATGAGAGAGCGGGAGAGAGACCATCCGGTCTATAGCTGCGTTCACACACACGCTGCTGTGGCTGCGTGATTATCCGACCTAGATTTCCGATCACGAAACTACTTTTTGCACGAGAGAACGAGAGCCCAACAGCAATGTGAGCACTAGGATATAAGGTACATCAATTTATACGCGAAACGTCGAAATGCGCGGTTCCACTAGTGTGGCGCCGGAACGAGAAAGCACGTGCCCGCCCGGGCGAATGAAAAATAAAATCGTTCGAAATAGCACAGAACGAGATAAATAGAAATAAAAATAACAAAAAAACGAGGATAAAAGAGTGGTGACGCGGGGAAGGAGATGAGGAAGCTCGCAAAATAATAGAACATATTCGGTCAATCAGGAAGAGAGAGATAGGGTTGGAGTATGGTCGTACCGGTATTAATTGAATACTATGTATATATTACGGTGGGGCCAAATCAGTTTTTATTTTATTTTTTATCGACTTCCAATACTCGTCAAATAATTCCGTGCCTTGACAAATAAAAAACAATGTGTGAAAGGATGATGTGTAGTGAGCCTGTGCGAGATCATCATCTGTCCGCACTACGGATTGATACAACAAATGTGTTTCATAATTGTTCGAACTATTTTAATATCTGCGGCATTCTTACTTGTTGTTATTAATTTTCGAAAGAATAATCTGCTCTTGCTGTTGCTTGTTTCCAAATCACATGGATTTGGTAATTTACTCACAGAAGAACTCGGGATACTCATTTTTTTTACATTGACGACGATTGATGAAACTGTTGTGTTATTGTTGTTGGGATTTACGGATTCTCTCTGACGTTTTATCGTCTCTTCCAAATTTGTCAAATACGTCAATTTCGGGTCCCGATCACCACCTGATTTGTTTCAAAATTACTGATGTCCTTTTTCCGCAAACGCGGTCGATCGACGCGTAACGAAAATGTAATTATACTCCGGTGAATTAGCGCAGTCTGGTTGAAATTGTTTTTACATTTGTGTCTCGGAATAGCCGAGTGACCTGGCAGAAGAGTATCGCGCTTCATTTCTATCATACGTGCTTCCCGTCCCATGAGAACTTCACGCTTCCGGGTAGTTTGCATAATAATCGTGGAGAAGATCGAGAGGCAAACCATGGGGAGAGCGAGATCAAGGGAGAGAGCAAAAGAGAGAGAGACAGAAAGTGGAGAGATGAGAGCGAGACTATTATGGAAGCATACACCGGACGTAGTAGTTCGGAAACGCAAGCAGGTTCATCGAATCTCGTCTGATCCGATCGTTATAACCACTCTGGAAGCGCTGTCTCTTTCACTATACTCCAGTAGTGACTGGCTGGATAAAGGTTTCTAAGGTTTCCGGAAGTAAAGCGTAATTCGTATATAATTTATCGCGAAAGTCATTTAAATATTCGTTTAACAAATATGAACTTTGTTTTACCGTTTTGTTAAACAAGATAGAAGTGAAAGCTTGAATTAAATATAAAAAGAATGCATCGATAACAGTGAAGGCGCGTCGCAAGCGATCACCCAAGTTAAGCAGCTTTGGCCGCATCCAAGTATAGTGACGGCAGGACCGCGGTTCTACAGATTCCAACTGTACACCTACCCAACTGTCACGACCAAACTGACACGAGCATACGAATATTTCGCAATATTGTCACGACAAAACTGTTCCCGAACAACACCCTCACCATTAAAACTGTCACCGCACAAACTGTCACCACTCAACTCTCCCCGGTCTCTATTGGTCACGTGCAGAATCTTCACGAACAAAACCATCACCGTCCAAACTGTGACGGTCTAAACCGTCACCATCTAAACTGTCACCGTCTGAATTGTCACCGTTTAAACAATCACCGTCCAAACTGTCACGGTCTAAACCGTCACCATCTAAACCGTCACCGTCTGAATTGTCACCGTTCAAACAATCACCGTTCAAACTGTCACCGCTTAAATTGTCACCGCAGCAACTGTAACCGCGGCAATTGTCACCGGCAAAACTGTACACGGCACCAACCGTCACCACTTAACGCGAGATTTACCCAACTCACACTCGCAGACGCTGTACCCGTAGGTAAGAGCGCTCGGGCTGCTTCGCCAAACGCGGCGCAATAGCGCGCGATATTTCGTTCGTCTCCGCTAATACTTACGTCATTCGCCGCTGTCGTCTCAACCACAGCCTTCGCACCGCGCGAACTTGTACTCAGCGGTCGGTAATAGCGGACACGCACGAAATATCGCGCGCTATTGCGCTGCGTTTGGTGAAGCAGCCCGAGCGCTCTTATCTACGAGTTCAGCTTATACCCATGTGAGTTAGGACATCTCGCCTTGGCGCGGTGACAGTTTTGCCGGTGACAGTTTTGTGCGGTGACGGTTGGGACGGTGACGGTTGGTGCAGAATACAGTGGACGCCCTGACAGTGTAGACGGGGACTATTCTGCTGCGTTACAGTTGCGCAGAATACAGTTGAGACTGTGACAGCTTAGACGGTGATAGTTTTGTTCGTGAAGATTTCTGCACGTGTCGAATAGAGATTCAGAAGAGTTGAGTGGTGACCGTTTGTGCGGTGACAGTTTTAATGGTGAGAGTTTTGTTCGGGAACAGTTTTGTCGTGACAATATTGCGAAATATTCGTATGCTCGTGTCAGGTTGGTCGTGACAGTTGGGTAGGTGTACAGTTGGGATCTGTAGAACCGCAGTTCTGCCATAGTGACCGCGGCCAAAGCTGCTTGTAAAAATGTCAAAAGTCACTATAGTATCCCTTTAAAATAATCGGAAACAAGATGAAAGCTGGAATAATGCATTTTTTCTATTCACGAACCCAAAGTTTCCCTCTACCTGGAAGGAAAATGGAAAAATCCGATTAAACATAAAACACGTTATTATATGATTCGTAAGCAAATTTTTAAAAACTCTCTTGATATAATTCCTCGGGGAAAACTCGACGTGACAAGAGCCTTCCCCGTTGCCGTAATTATGCTAATCCGAGCTTGCAAACTTCTTCTCACTTCTCTCCATCCCTCTTGTTCTCTGACCCAATTTCGCTGGTATACATGTATGTCGCTTTATATTACGTGATTTACGACTCTCGCGGTCTCCGCACGCATGGCATGCAACCCCTTTAGAAACACCTCCCATTGCTATTTACACCGCAACACTTATTTAGACATCCTTGACAAAGTTCTCGCTGACACGACAACCAACATCGAAGTGTTACTTCCTACTGTGTGTGGATGCGGTTAACATATGCCGGAGTCACAAGGAAATCGGTGAATCATGGAGTTCCAGGAAGGGTGTCGGCTATCGAAAGAATCACTGATACTTTGAGGAACCGAGATGATACTCGGAAACGACAAGCAAATGTTTTCACACTGGGAACGGCGATGTACACGAGCATCGACGTGTCCGAAAATTCGAAAAAGAGCAATCGTATGATCGCACTCCCTATTTTCTCTCGTATCCTCGAAATGAACCCCGGACCATCGCGTCTACGGGGGATGTAAAAAGAAGAGAATATAACGGCAGCGAGAGTAAAGGAACGGGGAGGAGTCGATAGTACAGATTCCATCTCGATTGAACTGCGTGTCTGATATGCTCCACCGGTGAATTTCAGCGAATATTGTCGCTGGGATTGGAACAGTCGAGATTATGGGGTTTGTCCGGGGGCGATAGCTGAAGACGGAAGAGAAAAAGGGGTGAACAAGAATCCGGATAACCCGTTTCTGTACCTGCCCTTCACCTCCCCTGCCGTTATGAGATAACGCTCCGTCAATAGCACCCTCTCGTGAGTGCTCCGGAAACGACGTGTGTGCCGCATCAGTGTGCGAGCTTTAACTCCGTTTTCTTGGGTTTAAAGTCTTGCTACACTATCGCGGATGTACCCGAAGTCGCGCGTCCGACTACACTCAATGCCAGCCGTGTGGCCTCGATGTCGAATCTTGTATAGCCACCCGACGATATCGAATCTCCGTTATTCTTCGCGAAATCTCATTGCCGGATCGAAACGACCCGCTTCTATATAGGCCATTCGGATGAATATATAGTACGATTCTCGATAATATCGAGTCGTGAGATTTGTGCTCGAGGATATGAAATTTTTTTCACCTCATTTGCATGTAATCCAATAGCTGGAGCGGAAAAAGTGAATTACTACTTCGTTTAATTTATATCGTTAAACGCTGTAGTAAAAAATAAAATATTCATTCGTTGGCAACGATTTTTATTACATTCCCTTTTTTTTTCATTCGAGTACATTAATATGGTTTGATCGCGTTGATTACAACGCAATTCCATATATTAAGGGGGGAAATAGGGTTAGGACAGCGTCTCAATGATTTTCATGAATTTTTTTATAGTATAAACAATGAATATAATTTATTGAAACTTTGAGAATATTTTATACATATATTTAAGTATATACTATAAAATTTTTGAAGAATTTCCTTGAAAAACACCGAAGATATTAGCGAACCCATTTTGCAGGTCACAATCAGACTCAGCGTTTTGCGTACATTCTGGAAGCCGCAATTTTCATCTGAAATCAAACGAGGTTGGAATTTACTTTTATTATATGTCTCTCTTCTATATGAACCTAAATGCTATCAAAAAAATAGAAAATTGAATTTTTTACAGGGGTCAAAACAAAAAAGCATGATTTCTTGCCATTTTTACGACTTTATTTGCAAAAAAAAAATTATTTTAAATAATTATAATATTTCGATTTTAGGTTCATATAGAGCGCAATACGATGAAGAAAGTAACTGCCAATTTTCAAAACGTTCGGTTGAAAACTTTTCAAACTAGCGTGTACGCAAGTTCAAAAAAAGTCGTTTTCAGAAAAACGCGTTTGAAACACGTGGCGCGCTCGGGGCCTGAAGGAGAGCTACTCACTTTGAGGTAGTAGTCTGGTAACTTAAGCCGATTTCCATGTCTTTTTTGGAGGGCGTTTTTTTGTAGGAAAATAAAAATGAATCGTTTTGGATATTTAGGATCTTTTTATTTACATATTAAAGATACAAAAAAAAATTTCTCTGAAAAAATTTAATAGTTTATTATTGTTATTATTATTGATCGAACTTGGCACCTCAAAAAAAAAAGCGCGTGGGTGGCCCCGGTGATTTTGGCTCTTGATGTTATCTGAAATAAAAATTTTTTGATAATTCTTAATCTATAGACATGTCATTCTGGTCGGAACTACTGAAGTTAAATTTCATGGATAAATAACAAAATGGCGGACTTTGGAAAAAAACTTTTTTTTCCAAAGTCCGCAAAATAAAAAATTCTTGATAATTTTTAATCTATAGACATGTCATTCTGGTCGGAACTACTGAAGTTAAATTTCATGAATAAATAACAAAATGGCGGACTTTGGAAAAAAACTTTTTTTTCCAAAGTCCGCCATTTTGTTATTTATCCATGAAATTTAACTTCAGTAGTTCCGACCAGAATGACATGTCTATAGATTAAGAATTATGAAGAATTTTTTATTTCAGATAACATCAAGAGCCAAAATCACCGAGGCCACCCACGCGCTTTTTTTTCGAGGTGCCAACATCGATCAATAATAATAATAATAAACTATTAAATTTTTTCAACAAAATTTTTTTTTGTATCTTAAATATGTAAATAAAAACATCCTAAATATTCAAAACGATTCATTTTTACTTTTCTACAAATAAACGCCTTGCAAAAAAGACATGTAAATCGGCTTAAGTTACCAGACTACTAACTTAATGGCTTATGACAATAGAACGAGTCGGACTTTTCATTTGAAATTTTGGGAACATATTTTTCAATAGTTTTACTAACAATTTATGAAATTTAAAAAAAATCGATTTTTCGAACCGTCTAACCCTATTTCCGCCCTTAATGGTTTAATCAAAATTACTCGCTCGTTAGATTTCGCGATTATTGTTGCACAGTCTCAAAAAAGCGGCTTTTGCTCTGATAGCCCTTTATATTTTTGCTTTAACAATTTCACAATATTCACCGTTCCTGCTGACGAGTGACTGGCAATATTAATGTTTATGAATCAAAAATATTAGGAACTTGCAAATCGCTTTCTCATTATTTTATTCCTCGCCGTGGACCGAGTTAAAATAATGAGGAAATGATGTGGAAGTTTCTAATTTGCACGTTGATTTATCCTGAATTCAATCGGAGCAATTCCAAAAATTCCACGGATTGACTAGTTTCTGGAAAATTTACGAAACTTTGAACAACCATAGACTGTTTTTTGGTGATGAATACAACGCTTCAAAGATTAACAATTTTATACAATCTTCAAGTTTTTTACCTCTTCCTTCAATCTGTTTGTGTGAGAAGTTTCAAGTCGATAGCCGAAAATTCAGGAAAATTAAAGGGGACATTTTTCGGAAACTTCGAAGTTCCGTGAAATCCGAAAGCTTCGAGTATTTCCGATAAAAATGGCAGTAAAGAAAGAGTATGTGATGTCGAAAATACGAGCATAGTTTGTGCAGAAATCGATCACAAGTTCTTCTCGTGATATCGCAAATTGGACGTCCGCAAGATTGTCACATACGTACGGATAATGTTTTTTCTAATAATCATTTTTCAATGTTTTATCAATGTTAGTCGTTTTGAGAAATAAATCACATTTGGATATATTCCGTAAGATATTTTTTTTTATGAGGGGGATTTGAAAAGGGCTTAATTTAGTTATCGACGCGCATGGAGGTAAATGTTTGGTTGCGTAATGAATTAGTAGCAATATAATCGTACATAACAAACGTATAGCGAAAGGAGAAACACTGCAATCAATATAGCAGACTTCCTATACGTAACATTCGTATAAATTCATCTTTCATAGATTATTATTAATATATGGACGGGATGTAATACAGTTCGAGTCGGTACAACAATTCCACGAGAGTTCCCGTTACGTACAATTACCGTACACGATTCGATAACCGCGCCGTATTTGTACTATATTCACAAACGACATCTAAACCGGGTGTGTACGCGGTGTTCGCCACATCCAATGGCAGGCTGACACGTAACCATATCGCGAACGTTAACTCGTCCGTTCCCATGATCCGTGCTCTCTCTTCTGGCTCGCGTACGCTTTTACAGGAGCCATCAAAATTGTCCTATCGTACCGAATCCGGCGTATATAACACGCCGAACGTATTGCGTTCGTGCTATTGTATTTGTACGTTAATATTAGCGGGTTAGCCCCGAGGAGGAACCAATCGTCGTTGCGGTCATCCGGTGTGATTTCTCTTCCGCGCCGTCTGGACTATCGAGGCCGTCCACGGTTCGTTCACCAACTCCCGGTATATCGGCATTTCCATCACGCTGTTGTATATTTGATGTAATTATTGAAACACAAGGGCTGCGAGGGGGTAGAGCGGAAGCGTGACAGTTGCAGGGAAGCACCAACTTCAACATCTCTACTGGATGGACGTATATACATTTATACGGATGTATATGGTATATGTGTGTATGCATTTTGAATCGTTGCATTGGATGCCAGAACGGTGCAGACGGGTGTTATGTTCCGGGTGAGATGAACGTGCTTTGGTCCGCACCAGTTCGATGTGTCCCGCTGGCACGTTCGTCAATAACCAAACAAGTGTTATGGCATCGTGAAACATACGGCACAAACCCCCTACGTATTCACCGGACTTCTCCGATATCACACTCTCGCTGTTACCACAAAACCTCCTCGTAAATCTATAATGATGAGAACGTGCGAATCTCATCGATTTCGAGACTTTCGTCGGAACGAGAGCGTAGTACACAGTATGACACAAGTGTAGTATAAAACTTGGCGCAAAGTGGCCGCCGCATCTATTGATCATGCGAGGTCTGTTCAAAAAGTATCGCGAATTTTGAATTTCCGCGAGCTACGTATATTCGATTTTCGATTTTTTTGTGGCGTTAGTTTGGAACTCGTGTCCCTCAGTTATGCTGAAAAAATCGGCCATTTTGAATGTTTAGTTAATTGTTGACAGTTGTTTTGATTAGACCCCGAGCAGAAATTTGTTTCTCCTGACCTGATATAGGATCTGGCCCCGTTCAGGAATCGATAAGGTTAGCCTGATCAGGCTAACCGGATCACGCCCAGATCAGGGGCGCATCATATTCTGATACGGCGTGGGTTATCAGGCTAGCCTTGCATTACATATATCAGGGCCGGATCAGGAGCGGCTAAGGTATCCGTGGCAAATCCTCATGAGGTTAACCGGATCACCCACACATCAGGGCTGGATCATATTCTGATACTGCGTGAATTATCAGGCTAGCCTTACATTACATATATGAGGACCGGATCAGGTGCAGCTAATAAGGCGTCCGTGGCAAATCCTGATCACGCTAACCGTATCACGCCCAGATCAGGGGCGGATGATATTCTGATACGGCATGAATTATCAACGCAGCCTCAAGTGTTGACAATGAACTTGTGTTAACACAAGTTCATTGTCAACACAAGATGAAATTTTGCATTAAAATGATTATCTTTCGACGATTTAATAGGATAGACGAAAGATACTCATTTGGGAAATCTCTGTGTCCTATTATTTCGAATAATACTTCTTGAGACATTATTCGATTGACATTTAAATAATATTAATAATAATAATAACAATAATCATAAGATTGACAGCAGTGGACGCGCGGTCGGTTCGCGGCTTCGATGGTCTGGTATGTTAAGTAGGCGATCACCCATCCCAGTACTGACTGCGGCGAATACTACTCTATTCGCCGCAGTCAGTACTGGGATGAGTGACCGCTTAGCCGTTTACTGGCTTGTCTATCCACTACTGAACGGAAAGCACTTTTTCTGAGTTTTTCAAACAACCGACAAAAATATACGCTGGAAATACTAATAATGAAAGGAAATAATAATATAGTATTCATATTATTATTATTATTATTATTACTAATATCATTATTATCATTACTACATCGATTTTTCAATCGAGAACCTACACCACCTTAAAATTAAATCTACTACGAAGACAATTTTTAATATAATTCACCATCTTCATTTTTGGTGGTTGGACTACATATAAGATATTCCTAGAAGTAATTCACAAGTGCTCGATAGAGTAGTGGTCACTGCGTTAGTTCGTTAGGTCGGTAGGTAGACAGATAGGTAGGTTTAAATAGCACAACTCCCGATTGGAAAATTAATTTTAAACAACCGCAATTATCGTTTAAACAACAAAAAACGTCTAAAAAATGACTGTTAATACAGTAACATTTTTTTTCAATATTTTTTGGTCCAATTTGAGAATGGAGTCTGCTGAGAGAGGTTGCGGGTTCGAACCCCGGTGGAGGCCGTTTTTTTTTGTTAAAAATTATTGTATGGGCCAGCTAACAACATACGATGGTCAATAACCTAATTCTCAGAAGATAAATAGATTTTATTCATTTGAAATTTGAAAACTGGAATTCAGTGCCAGATTGAGGCCAGATCGGTGCCGGATCATGGCCGCATCACGGCCGGATTACGGCCGGATCAGGCCTGGATCCGCAACTCCGTTACCTGCCAGATGTGGGCCTGATACGGATCCTGATCAGGGCCGTGCCAGGCTGATATGGCAGCCTGACATGGGCCGGATTTAAGCCGGACCAAATTTCCGCTCGGAACTGTTTTGGCTTGTCTTCGATTTTTGCCTATTCCAAAAAATGCATCAAAGAATCTGTATCAAATTTTGTGTGAAAAACAAAATTAAGTACGCGGACGCATTCCAATCATCCCAATGGAAGCTGCTTTTTTGGAATAGGCAAAAATCGAAGACAAGCCAAAACACGTCTAACCAAATCAGCTGTCAACAATTAACTAAACATTAAAAATGGCCGATTTTTTTCAGCATAAATGAGGGACATGAGTACCAACCTAACGCCACAAAAAAATCGAAAATCACGATACTTTTTGAACAGACCTCGTATAAAAGATCTTAATGTATGTACGGTGAATACCATCATCCAAAATTGATGAACGGCCGGGTGTCTTCCTGTCCATTCAATAATTTTTTCTTCGCCATTTTTGTTGCACGTGTGTATCAGAATCCCATGACTACGATCATTGGATGAATATTGTATGTAATGTTTAATTTTGCTGTATTCCTTTTCGCTAAATACGGAACGTAAGAACACACTCGATGATTTCTGTTTCCCACGCATTCCCGAGATTCATCCGCTGTACCGTAAAAAACACGACAGCGTAACACGGAATTTCCTCGGTACAAGAATATTCATCCCTAGAGAGAAATTTATTTCCGTTGTATCCTCAGAGAGTCCTCCTACGTATTTCTCCTTCTCCCGCCGTAGCGTACTTCGGATTAAACGTGAACGTATGCGGGGTTGGGGTGGGCCGGAGGAAGAACGATATGGCCGTTTCGCAGTTCTCGGTCGTTCGATGTATATACGCCCGCGCCGGGGATAAGATTTGATTTACGTTTTAAGCGATGTCGTGAGGATCGTGCGCTCTCTATACATCTCGCGCATAACGTTCGCGGATATACCAAGCGAGAGTAGGTAGATCTACATTGCTGTTACCGTTGCGAAGAGGGATTGGATGGGACGAGTGGGGGGGGAAAGGGGGAATAGCGTGGAGTTTCGTAGCCGCTAGGACGAGGATCCGTGTATAGCGACCGAAAGAGGAGGTCGGATGGTGCATAACCCGTACAGGAGTTAGTCCACCAGGTGAGCCATGGTTCACATGGGAAATGAATGTTCTGTCGCGGTTGGAACATGCCCCGTCTCTGTCCCACCCGTACATATGTATCTACACGAGCGGTTCACCACACTCATCCCCTTGCAGCAATTTGGACCTCTTCCTTCTTGTTTCGCGTAACAAGGAATACACATTTCACTGCGAGTCTCTGTCGAGGGAATATTGTACCGTGATGCCGACAATAGATGCATCACATCGGCGAAAATGTTTGGATATTCCAATTTCAGTAGTTCGATCAATTGATCACAAACTTGTACCAATTCGGCAAAATATCCAAACTCTAACGACTCAAAGCGCGAGCAAAGTCGATGCCAGATGTGGTCTGACCGTGGAATTCAAACCGTGGTAATATCCTCTGCTGTCATTTCGTCGTGTTGTCCGGGCAACATATAATACCATTTGTAATACACCCAAAACAAGCAGGGTGGGAAGGTATACAATGATGAGCGTGAAGTTCGGAATCAGGCTGAGTCTAGTTGATTTAGTTCCTAGCGGCGCAACACCACAAGCTTTTTTCTTTCCTGCAACAACTCGCGACACTGTCTCTCCAGCTTGCTGAATTTTCAAGATATATTTTGCAACCCTGCACCATCGTCGTCTTTTTCATTTCAGTCCAAGGCTGTAATGGATGGCTGAATTATTTATAGAATTATCTCGAGACCTCGTGAATTAACCGTCGACATCCATCCAAGCAACACGGTATTATTTTACAGAGTCCCCTACTCTGTATAGATGATCATGTCTTTGCTTCGTCACGTTACCTTCACTGTCGCGTCGGTTTGTCCGCCTTTTGGCGTCGATGAGGCTTGAGAGGAGCCCACTTTACCAAGAATTTACCGTGTCCTCGTTCTCGCATAGTCAACGGGCCGAAAGCTTGCGCTCGTGGTCCAAGCGAACCTGTTCGGCAATCTTGCGCACTGTGACTCATTCCTTGTCTCTGATGCTCCTTCGCCAATCTGCATTGTCAATGGTTTCTCCATCTCGCACCACCCTCGATCCATCTCCGTTTAACTCGGGCTCCCTCGGTTCAACCTTCTGACTCCTCCACTTTTCTCCTTTGTTCTGAGGAGTAACTCGACTACCTGAACACTCGAGTACAAGGACTATCCTCGCACTTCTAGCTTTTCATGGTATTCTACTTTGTCTGACCGTATCAGAATCAGGGACTGACCACATCACCCGTGCTTGATGGTTTCTGGCACTCTTCGTGCTTCTACGTGGTATATTGGTTTTGTCGCAAACACTCTACCCCCAAAATGTTACACCGAGAATTGTGGATCGAGCTGTCTAGCACGTGACATTCGTTATTAGGCGGGCTTATAAATAGGCAGATCGAAGTAGTTTAAGGAATTACCGTGTGCCATTTTAGGGCCTGCAAGTAGGTGACGATAAAATTAGATAGCTAGAATCAATGATTCTTATTCAACGTATCAAGCATAATGTTGGCCAGAAGGTATCAGATAAACAGTATACAACTTGTCCATAGTTGTTCCGATACCTAATGCAGAATCAGACTGTACTTCTAACAGTTCTACAACACCCAAATGGGCAACTTGAATCTTCCCTAGACAAGGAAAAACATCGAGCTGGAACCATCTCTTTTGTAGCTTCTTCTCTACGCCCGTGTCCCTACTCTTCTCCGCGCTGAGTGTCTTTCTTTTGTTCATACCGCTATTCCCCGGACTATCCGAGTGCACATAGCGAGAGTGCACGGGATAGTCCAGAAAAAAATACACCCCGGATACTCATAGAAAGCCGATTACAGCCAACGTTCGGACAACTTTTATTCCTCCACTCCTTAACCCCCGTATACTCTCTTATCTGCTGTGTATGGCATAGAAAAGGATAAGTAGAAGAATGCGTTGGAAAAGGATTGGCAGAGCACGGGGGTGCGGCCAACGATTCGGAGGGAGGAATCGGTGAGCAGCGTACCCAGCTGCGTCCACCAACTTCCCCGCGCGCTTTACTGCCACCACTTCCAGTCCTCATCTTCTTTCATTCCCACACATCTAGACTTCTTTGACCCGACTTTGTTCCACCGTTGAACCTTCGTCCTATCCCATGGCCGTTTGCTATCCACTCTATCTCCTCGTGACGGTCGTTTTTCGAAGAAGGGTTGCTTTTATTACTCGCATCCTCCTAGTGACGATCGTCGTATAGGCATTATCGCGTAGCGTTTTCACGAGATACCACGATTTCAGCTTCCTCTTGTCGATTAGCCCTTGGACTGACTTGAAATTCTCCATCCACATAAAACTCCAGTGCTCGGGTTATCACAAAACCGGTACGCTTGTGTGGCGATAATTAAAAGTTTACCTGTATTCTGTAACTGAATATAGGTTAAAGGTCTCAGTGCAATTGACAGTTTATTGTTGGTCGGGTTAATATCTCGATGTGCTCACCGCTTCCAGTAAACAGAATTGGTAATGAAGTAGTGGAATATATGTTATTCTGTGCTAGGATGAAAACTTCTTTGTTTCCATGCAGATGTGTACTGTATAGTTCCAAGTTGATCTAGAAGATTCCCTCTGAGGTTTTAGACTGAGTGCTCGATTATACAAGGAAAAATGCGACCACGAAGGCAAGCAACGTTAAGGTAGAAGTCTGGTAACTTAAGCCGATTTTCATGTCTTTTTTGGAGGGCGTTTTTTGTAGGAAAATAAAAATGAATCGTTTTGGATATTTAGGATGTTTTTATTTACATATTAAAGATACAAAAAAAAATTAGTTTGAAAAAATTTTATAGTTTATTATTATTATTATTATTGATCGAAGTTGGCAGCCCGGGTCCTAACTTTTTTCTACCGAACCGATTGCTTTCAAATTTTAACAGGCTACTCTACACACTTATAGTTCTCGTCGGAACCACCGATACATTTTTTCACCCTTAACTTTTTATTTTACAACCCCTTCTTTGCTAAAATAGAAGGACTTCAGCGAAGAAGGGGTTGTAAAATAAAAAGTTAGGGGTGAAAAAATTTCTCGGTGGTTCCGACGAGAACTATAAGTGTGTAGAGTAGCCTGTTAACATTTGAAAGCAATCGATTCGGTAGGAAAAAAATATAGGACCCGGGCTGCCAACTTCGAGGTGCCAACTTCGATCAATAATAGTAATAATAATAAAATATTAAATTTTTTCAAAAATTTTTTTTTTCGTATCTTTAATATGTAAATAAAAACATCCTAAATATCCAAAACGATTTATTTTTATTTTCCTACAAAAAAATGCCCTCTAAAAAAGACATGAAAGTCGGCTTAAGGGAGGGGTAAGGGTTTCAGCGTAAAAAAACCACTTTTTTTGCGATTTTTTTTCTCAAATATGGATTGAACAATTTTATTCGAACCTTTTGTACATTATTGAGCATACTTTTGACAATGTTGTGTAATTTTTTCATGCAGAAATATTGAAGCATAAGCCCGTAACAGAGCCTCCCCCAGAACGTCTTTGAAAAAAAACAATTTGCGGTGTTCACTATAACTCGGCCGGAAATTATCTGAAGATGAAAAACCATAAAAATTTTGTCAAATTATAATCAAATCTTCCCCCCAACGTTCTCTGATAATTTTTTTTTTCATTTAAACATTTTTGGCGGCCATTTAAAGTGTGAACTGTTATTTTCCACGAAAAATTCCGCCATTTTGTGGGTGGGAAACACCCTTAATGTAAAAAAAAAAATTTTACTAAACGCTGGGGGGAGGTATTTTATATGTAAAGAATGTGTACAAAGTTTGAAATGAATCGGTCAAGTAGTTTTTAAATGGCAGTGAACACGGACTTTGAAAAAGTAGTTTTGAGAAAAACGCGTCTAAAGTTTACGAAGTAAAAAAGTGAAGAAAATTTTTTTTTTTCCAACTTACACAGAATCATCGATTCCAGCTCGTTTCTTCTTTTAAAATATTGTAGTGTATAGTATACACTATATACTATATACACAATAGCAATGAATAAACTGTATACCTGTTCGACAGCTGCACTGCTAGCCCGACCGCCCGCAGCTGTTAGCGGTATAGCGTTAAAGGCCAGGAGATTAATAAGACAATAACTTCAAGAATATTGCTTAGATCGGTTTAAAATTTTAAGGACATATTCTTGAAATGTTAAACAATAAGATAAGACAAAAAAAAATTCGATTTTCCGAAAGTGAAAACCCTTACCCCGCCCTTAAGTTATCAGAGAAGCTACCTTCAGAAGTAATACGATATCGAATCCTCAAAGTATACATCATAGAATCAGGTCTTCGATGGTAGAGGTCAAGCGAGATGACACTGCCCTATGTATAAGTAAGAAAACCGTTACTTTGGCTTCTATACTCTTTGACATGCTGTCCGGGAGTCGGTAAAGTGGAGTATAGAGTGGAAAGCTTGAGAAGTGAGTGAGAGTCAGCACAGTCAGCAGTTGGAAAACTTGGAGCATCTAGCGGAGGACCGAACTCCTCCGAACTGTTTTCCTTCGAGCAGTAGTGTACAAACCCTCTGCATAAGTTCGAACATTAGGGGATGCACAAACGTATCATTGGAGCTCTTCGTAGCCCCTTCTTTCCGTCAACTTTTTCGCATACGTGTTAACCTCTTAAAAACTTCGACGGTGTCTCATTCGTTCAATTATCAGCAAGACACTTTGTTTAATTCGTTTAATATCAGCGCATAGGTCAGTTTCCTTGATTCTGACGTTATAAGTATTTATATTCATTAGGATGTCGTAAAATAAATCGTCGATATCGCTTTTCGTTCTTTCGCAGGAATTGATTTTCTCTGGGCCCAATTAAATATCCAGGAATCTTCATGTGAAATAATTATTTACAGATCACTCTGAAAAAAAAAATTCCCATTTTTGCATTTAAAAAGGAGAGGAGCTTCAGCGACTCGATCAAAAAAAGCTCTCGTACGATGGCCCCCTTTATCTCGAGCAAATTCCATGAAATTATTCCCGACGTCGCCGATAGTTTAGGCATTTACAGTGTTATTTCCACCCTATTTATTGAATTTCGTTAACGAGGCTGACACAGGGCCGTGTCTTGGGTATATTTTTAACAATATGATATGTCGAGGCTTTAACAATGGTAGATTAATTTTGTAAGCATTTTTCATTTCCATTGCGTCAATTTTCTTCGCTTTTACAATTAGTAATTTTAAATTCGTATTGAAATTCACATTGTCCAAAAGGATGAACGTGCGCAAGACGGGTCAGCGGACGCCTTGTGTTACACAAAAAGCGATAACTAATTTTGGCGTACGTTACGGACAAGCTTTTTTTTAGCTATATGAACTCCTGAGCATCTGTATCGCTGATGCGGCAAGAAATTCTTTCGCACGCTCACACAGTCCCCCACGCTACCGTGAGTAAATTTCGAGAATCTTTGCGGCCGACGGCTGTTGCGAAGCGTGCAATACCTATTTATGCTTGTCTGCAAAACACTGGGGTATTGGAAAGGGATGAATATCGCATTTTGGCGTATCGAGTCGAGTCAGAGCCTCAATAAATCTACGGCGAGAGCCAGAGAGAGAGAGAGAGATAGAAAGAACTGTAGAAAGAAACAAAGAACGCGTACCTTCGCGAAGGCTAGCAGCAGCATCCCCATCCCTCTGTTTCGTTTCATCCCAGTTCACCCCGTCGATCGTATAGCCATTCGCTCGCTCGAATTTTCGCAATAGAGGGGGCTCACGAGCTTCGACCATGCTTTTCTCTCAAATCCTTCGGTGATTTATCACTGACATGTTTATAATGCTGCTTTGGTGGGCACACACGCCTAAAGTATAAAGTGTTTCCGTTCAAAATCTAGAGAGGCATGAATCCAGAGTGAATGCGATTTCGCGTCTTTTATACCGTTCACGCTCGAGGGGAACGTTGTTCCTGCATCAAAAACATCGTATCATGAAACCATGTATCAAGAGACGCAGCGGCATCTTGACGCCAGGTAATCGAAAGAAAATTTCATGCTAAGTCACCGCCGTCTCCTACACACTACGTAATTACGTATATACGAGGTGTGTAAATTAAGTAATGAGACTGGCAACGTAGCGTTCGATCTGGCAACACTTGAGGCGCTGGGCTTGTAGAGGCGGTAGGGGAACATGTGATACGCCTTCAGTACGGGTTTGAACTCGCTCGAGTCATTTGGTTGTCCGTAGCGATTTTTTTTGTCAAACAGTTTTTTCTATTGTGTTCTAAAAATGAGTGACATCAGTTTCGAGCAACGGTGTGCTATCAGGTTTTGCTTCAGACTTGAGCACAGTGCAACGGAAACTCCTGCTAAACTTCAGCAGGCCTACGGAGACAGTGTTTTGTCAAGAGCCCAGGTTTTTTGGTGGTTTAAGGCATTTTCAGAAGGAAGAGAGTCGATTGAAGATGAACCACGAAGCGGAAAGCCTTCATCTTCAAGAACCGATGAAAATGTCGACAGAATCCGGGATCTTGTGCGTTCAGATCGTCGGTTGACGGTCAGAATGATCGGGGAAGAGTTGAATTTGACACACACCACCGTTCATCAGATTTTGACCAATTGGGAATGAGAAAAATCTGCGCAAAAATGGTTCCAAAAAACCTTTCGCAAGAGTAAAAGGACATCAGGAGGGAAAGGTGCCTTGACTTTATGGATTCGATTGAAAATGATCCCCATTTTCTGGAACGTGTCATTACTGGTGACGAGTCTTGGGTGTTTGAAGTACGACCCGGAAACCAAGCGCCAGAGCATGGAGTGGCACACTTCAACCTCTCCAAGGCCCAAAAAAGCAAGAATGAGCAAGTCGAAGATCAAATGCATGCTGATTTGTTTTTTCGATACCCACGGAATCGTCCACAAAGAGTTTGTACCTCAAGGCCAAACGGTCAATCAACACTTTTACCGGGTGGTTCTTGAAAAACTTCGAAAAATGGTCATTCGTGTGAGACCAAACATCAAGAACAACTGGGTGTTGTATCACGATAATGCTCCTTGTCACACAGCAATTTCAATAAACGAGTTTTTGGCCAGTACAAATATTCCTGTGGCTCCTCAGCCTCCTTATTCGCCTGACTTGAGTCCTCGTGACTTTTTTCTCTTCCCGAGATTGAAAAATCACCTCAAGGGAACTCATTTTGGGACATTCGAAAACATTCAAACGGCTGTAACCGACCAGCTGAAGGCTATTCCTACTGGAATAGCCTTCAGCCTTCGGAGTTCCAGCACTGCTATGAGGATTGGAAGAACCGTCTCCAGCGCTGTGTGACTTCAGAAGGAGGTTATTTTGAGGGTGACAATATAAAATTGTAATTCTATTTGAATAAAAAAAAGGAAAAAAATCAGTCTCTTAATTTACACACCTCGTATTAGGCCGGTTCCCGAAAAAGTAATTTTTTTTCCATATTACACTTCTTCGTTAACAAATAAGCTTATGGACCAGTGAGATCTGACAAAGAATGTACTGCTGCGCTGGTAATGTTTATACTTTGGAAAAAAAATAAATATCAATGAAACCCTCGACAACAAAATGGATGTTTATTAAGGCTCTAAAGATCCGAAACCATTCATGTGTTCGAGTGAACTGATAAAGGAACTGATGAAATCAACGTCGATACTCCTGAGAGTCGAAACGTAACGAAATATTGTAACATCCCTTTCATTATTAAAAATCACTATTTATTTAAAATAATTAACTCTTCACTAAGTCCCGAACTTAATTTCTGAAATGACACGTAACATGTTACCAACGGTAACGCTAATCGAAATTCCAGGAACCAAAAGATACCCCTTGTTCGAATACACTTCGTGCATGTGACGGGGCACAAAATCTCACGTCACAATATACTATATACAAAACTGAAGATCACTAAATCATGCTAACACGTAACTTAGGGCTACGATTCGGGAAAATTTTGAGTATGTAGGACCATCCGAGTCGACGGTACGTATTTTCATACGGAATTTCTGACCGAGTGGAGCCAGAAAGTTTCATATTACCTCAGGCAGCAAGGAGATGTCGTGAATTCCGGTTATATCGTTAAACGTCAACATTTTCTCTTGCCAACAACCATATATACACGCACACCTTTTTTTCAATTGTTCGATTCGCCTCTTAAACCTCCAATTCTTGCTCCGCTCTCGGTTCCCCCTTTCCCTCTTTCTGACTCGACCATAGCACCGCGGAACTACGTTGATTACAAAGATCCGGCTTTAAATTGATCCTAGTGTTTGCGGTGCCGTCCAAGCGGGCTTTCCCCTTGGTATCCGCTGTATTGCAGAATATATATACTACGATCAACTCCGAGGCCAAGTTCGCAGACCCTTTCTCTGCCTCTCTCTCTCTTTCTCTCGCTATTGAGTCTCCACGCATCGTACAGTGTGTGCGTGGGGTGTGTCTTCATGTATATATGTGTGCTAACCTCTGTGTGTCACGTGTGCGTGAGGCTGTGTGCAAGCACAAGAATTCAACGCCACAGTGCCCCGATGAACAAACCCCTCCAGTCCAGACTCAATCTCCTTTCTCTGTTTATCGCGACGATGGGCATATAGACGTCGTACGTGGTTTCTCGAACAATGCCCGAACGAGCAAACCTGAACTTTCACCCCGAAATCGGATCGTTTGCGCGTGACACAAAATAATTGATAAACTGTACGCTGTTTACTCTCGAACTGGTACGGAAACACTGTCGTCCACGCGGAGCAATTCCACTGGAACGAAGAGGAATCGAAATTCATATGGTCAAAGATCCGAATGATGGGCTAAAGTCATCGAAAGCAATGGCGATTATTTCGAATATTAATTGTGTATATTTCATTTAATAATTTAAATTTTTACTTAATTAAAAAGCACCGAGTTAATTTGTATATTTGGGTTTGACAGGTTCTCTAACTTATACTAGCCGAGTGTGTTCTTCAAGGCATACATTAACTTCTTTGCGGCCTTTGGGAGCGTGTATTTGATGCTCAACGAGCCGTTGCTCGGAGGTCTTTCCGCTCAGAGACATCAAGACCCATTTTAGAAGGGGTCTTGATGTCCACTGCAGTTCTATCCAGCTCATGGTTGATGTCGCTTGTTCCTTGTTTGCACTGGTCTCACAACCAGCGCATGAGACCTTTTCGGCTTCTATGGCTCCACCCGACTCGTATGCTCACTTCTATCGCGGACTGCCCTGGTGAAGCTTTCACCTTGGTTGCCAGTGACTTTTCTTCGACGAAACGAGTGACTTTTGGAGACCTACTATTTTCTGCTCGAGCGATTCATTTTTATCCTCGCGTAAGTTCTTTTTATCTCTCGTTTCACGGATCAACATCACTAAAAGAACATACCTCTCTATAAAATGTTTGTACTTCTCTTTTGGTCCCCTTCGCCTTCAAACATTATGCCACTCATCGAATCACGTCGTGTCTTAATTTCCCTCCGCCCTACTTTAAACATTTTTTTTGCTTCTTCCAGCAGAGTAAATACTTCCTTTCGTGACAATGGTCGTAGCTTTCAGCCGATCTTCATGGTGCTTCTTTGCGGATATTTAACTCACTCTCACCCGGGTCCATTGAGGTTATCTCGTTTCTGTACCGCAAATTACAAGAGTTTGGCCTCTTAATCTAACTTTCTTTTATCTTGTCAGCGAACCGCTGTCGTATACTTCTTCACACGGCATACTGATTAATACTTTGACTTTGAACATTTTTCAAACCCCTCCCAAGTGATCTTGACTTGGGAGGTGATGAACAAGAACGAAGTTAATAACAGAAAGGCCCGGAGTATGTTTCGGATTGTTGGATGGTCCAAGTGTTGGATTGAAACTCACTGAAAGTCCGGACAACGGACACGAAGACGTTGATAGTTATGTACGAAGAAAGATTATCGAATTATCGTCGATCCTCCTAATTACTTTCTTTCATTCTTTCACGTCCATACGGCAACACAGAGAAAATTCGATCATAGGCTTCCGGCATATGTGTGTTTATTTCAGCGGTCACAAACATACATCCGTGGAAGAGGAAATTTCTCTTAGTGTGTTATGTGAGAGCCGTGCCGATATAATATGGAGCCGTGTAGGTCGAACGTGAGACGCGGGTAAAACGAGCCAGAGGTCGTTGTTATACGTACATTCCGGACGACGTTGTGACGACGAGTAAACACTACGTGTTCGCGTTTGTTTCTTCGGGGAAGACATTATAGAACCGACGAGTAGAAGTAGATATGGAAACGGGGAGAAAAGGAGAGAATGATTAAGAGAACAGTCAGGAAGAAGAAAGCGCCCCTGTCGGATTCCATGTGTATTAGGGTGGTTCTTAATTCGGTGATGTTGGAAATTCTTTGGTATTGTTCCTCAAAAGTAATCAACATATCTAGAAAAAAAGTTGGGCGCAAGCGGAACTTTGTCCAATAATTCTAACCCACCCCACCGAGCTGTCGAATTTTTATATGAAAAAATGCATGCATTCAAAATTTTGTTAAGAAAATTGTTTATTATTTCAAAACCATTTATGATAAAAGAATTTTATATAACGTTTTTGTAGGAAATATAATGCTCTACAAAAAAGGTATTTTGTGAAATTCTCGTGAATCCAATATTTATCACGTAATTAGCAAAAAACTGTCATCATTTATTCCAAAAGTCGATCATTATGGTCAAAACAGGAGTTTGACGTCGAATAGCTGTAATTTATTTTTCCTATGTATATAAAATTATGAATAAATACGTAGCGCACTCAACAATGAAATGTAAACAATATTCAAATTGTCAATTTTATCAATTTTATTGTGAATTATAATGAATGATGTCATATATTTTAAAAATCAACTTACAATAATGAATTACATCGGTTGGAGCAAAGTTGCTTCGTTAATATCAGGATATTTTTTTTTATATTCTTCAATTATTTGTACAATGAATTGTTTCTGATCTTCGTCATAAGTGAGACGATCATTGTACTCTGTAATAAGTTTCACTCCTCTTTCTGCAACATCGTTAACCACTTTAATTCCTTTAACTATTTTTAAGCCTTGTAAATAATTTTCATTAGAAATCCGCTCGCTCACATCGATATCAAAAAATGAGGAGTTGATTTCAAGTCTTTCGAAAAAAAGCCATCGATTTGGAACTGATAAAGAAATCAATGTCCTTATCGATCAAAGAAGAAAAATGTATCATGAATGATAATAAAATTGATAAAATTGAAAATGTAAATATCGTTCACATACTGTTATTGAGTGCACTACGTATCTCTTCATATTTCTAATTGCATATGAAGAATACATTGCAGTTTTTCGACGTCAAACTCCTGTTTTGGCTATAATGATGGACTTTTGGAATAAATGATGACAGTTTTTTGCTAATAACGTGACAAATATTAGATTCACAAGAATTTTGTAGGATACCTTTTTTGTATAGCATTAAATTTCCTATAAAAACACAATATATAATTTTTTTATCACAAATAGTTTTGAAATAATAAACAATTTTCTTAACGAAATTTTGAATGCATGCATTTTTTCATATAAAAATTCGACAGCTCGGTGGGGTGGGTTAGAATTATTGGACAAAGTTCCGCTTGCGCCCAATTTTTTTTCTGGACATGTTGATTACTTTCAAGGAACAATACCAAAGAATTTCCAACATCACCAAATTAAGGGAGAACACCACTGTGACCCCCTGTTTTTTTTTCACATTTTTCAAGAATTTTTTTTTGTGGGAAAAAAAAGAGATATTCGAAAATTTTTTTTGGGTTTTGTTCCTTGTTTATTAATGTATCAAAAAACATTTTTTTCACATTTTGTACGCCGCATGGTGGCACTGGGGAAGCTCTCGCGTCAGGTGCTGTCATTTCCGCGGCACGCAGCAGAACTCTCTTCAACGTCGATGTGAAAAAAAAATACCGAGTGTTTTCGTTAATAATATGATATTTTGAAGGGAAGTACACAGGGATTTGGAAAAATATTGTTTTAAAAAAAATAGGCACGCCTTTGAAATTAAAGTTAATTTCAAAGGCGTGCCTATTTTTTTTAAAACAATATTTTTCCAAATCCCTGTGTACTTCTCTTCAAAATATCATATCACACAAAAAAAAATCACATCACAAAAAAAAATTCTTGAAAAATGTGAAAAAAAACAGGGGGTCACAGTGGTGTTCTCCGTTAAGAACCACCCTAATGTGTACTATACACAACTATACCGTAAAGATTGGCTTATCTACGCATGTCATTTTGAGGTAACTTCTTAATGCCAGGATCACGAGGGTGGCTAGAACGCGCAGGGCCGAAAGAATAAGTGCCGCCCTCTCCTAGCGAAAGCAGGTGTTGCATTTTCTTAGTCGAAGAAACTTTGATAGTTAAGAGTGAAAAATGTATCGGTTAGACGGAAGAGCGCCTATACCATACGTGAAGCATGTACGCCTTCAGAACTCATGCTTAGCGAGTATATAACGCTCACGCGCATTTGCGCGGAGTAATAATTTATTTCCTGTACGCCGGCAGGACGAAAAGTTTGTCCCGTCTCTTTCTAAGTCTCGGTTGGTCGACGGCTACGCGATGTTAATGGCGTTCACGGAATAATTCACGTGTGTCCGAGTGAGAACGAACTCGCAGAGTTTTAGGTAATGTACTTTGTTATTACCTGATTTATTCACTTCTCTCTACCATTACCTAAATTATTGTTCTAATGTAATTCACGAAATATATATAAAAATATTCTCAAAGTTTCAATAAATTATATTCATTTTTTATACTATAAAAAAATGCATGAAAATCATTGAGAAAACGCTGTCCCAACCCCTATTTCCCGCCGTAATTCAGAACACATTAATTAAAGTATATAATGTATTTCAACAAGAACTATGTAGAGAATCCGTTAACGAATAGATGAATTGGAAGCGGTGAATCGAGTATGTGTCGAGAATTTTAGTAGGAAAAATATCGTGGAACGTATAGACTCGACGCAAAACCAAAGTTTTGCGTCGATTCAATATAAGTGCCAATTTCTGTGGCGAGTTCCCTGGTCATGTGGGTAAATATAATATTTCAGGTATGCACTAGAAATGCAATATATTTGGTAATTTATTCACGGAAGAGTTGAAGTTCGGTATTATTGTATTACTGAAGTACCGAACATCCCCTACTATTATCTACGCCGATTTTTTTGCTACCAATTGAATTATTTAAGGCCTTACATACGTCGAGAATTTTCAAAAAATCGATTTTTTTTGTTTACAGATTATTATTCCTTATAGTCTTAGGCGTATTTCAGTGTAAGCTGATTGTAAAAATTCCCCATAGTTCAAAAGTTATCGTAGATAATGTGACTGCCCGACGGAAGGACAAAGGTCTGACGCGCGCCTACCTGAGTTGAGAGACCAGAACAATTCGTCGATTAGAAAAAAATAAACAACAATTTTTTACTGACAAGGAAGGCGTACAATATGAAGCTGGAATGGGAGATTAGACGTAAGTTAACTAAATAAATTAAAAAAATTCATAAAGTTCTTGCTCCAGCCGCGCGCGACTTCGAGCGAAACGCGCTTGAAACTTTAAACGCGTTTTTCTCAAAACTACTTTTTCTGACACGGTCGGCATGATAACTCGTACGGTTTTTAATATTTTTTGATGATTTTTTTTTTTAAATGTTCGGAATTGTTTTTTCTATAGTCTGTCGAGCCGGATTTTTTAAATTATAATTAGAAAATTTTATAAAAACAATTAAAGTGTGACTTTTTTGACACAAACTTAACATTTTTTTTTAAATTACCGTAAATTGTTTAATTTTTCGAATTTCAAAAATCCGGCTCGACAGACTATAACTGCTACCTTATTTTACAAGAATTTCTTTACATTTTGCAGATCCGTCAACATTTGAGGAAGAAATACTGCCGACCGTGGAGCAACTTTTTTTTTACAGTGCTTCAAAAAATGTGATTTTTCATGTTGTAATTATTGAAAAAAAAAATTGAAATAAATTTTTTTACAAACTTAACACAGTAATAAACAATGTGTAAGAATTTTGTTATCAATTTCTATTTCTATCCCTCCTAAAAACAGTTTTTCTTTTGGTACGTTTTCGGTACCGCTGGACGTATGTAAGGCCTTAATCTACTCACATTCATAACTTCAATAGTTTTGCATTTGCGCGTGGTTTCACTTACAGGATAGATGTATAAACGTAAGCGATCCTTTACACTACGAATAAAACGATGAGATAGTTCTTTCACCGCATAAGATATCCCGTTAAGTTGAAATGTTTTCCATGTAACTTTGATGGTTTCATTACTCATTGTGAAAAGATACAATGTTTCATTCTAATAGACTCCACTCATTCTTTCCTCGATTGTTCCTCGCAAAAGCCTAGCTTCTATACGTTTAGCCGCGCCCTTATATAGCCCCTCGGTCTGAGAGATGGCAACTTTATCCTGGGAGTCAACAACCTCTGTCCCTGACCTCTTCGTGCAGTCGTGGCATATCGCACAATAATACCGTTAGCTCTGGAGATGCAACCCCCATAAACCCGGTATGCCAACCTCCCATTTCCGTCTCTCTCGTCATCCTCTTTCGCCAACCGGTCTCGCTAATCCGCGAAACGTTTCGAGAAGTTTTGTCTCAGAGCGCGCACGTTAAACCACTACTCGGCATCGCTACCGTATACCGACGATACAGCCCGGAAAGTTTGTTTTAGCCACGACCAGTGGCAACGAGAAATACGACGCACCTATGCCCGAGCTCGTTTTGGTATCAACTCCCGCGGAGATTAATTCGTGAGAGTTGCCTCTCGCCTCCTCATCCACTGTTGCTGGTAGTCGTCGTAGGAAAACTCTGACGCCAGGGATTCTCCCGTCTCGGAGCGCTCCATCAGATTTCTTTCCCTCCTTATTGCATTCTCTGCTGCTTCGTACGCCTTCGGGAAACTCCGCACTGATGTAGAGGTTGAAGGAGTAGTTGCGAATGCAAAGTTATGAATTTCTTCGTGAATTTATTTATTTAATGTGACGAACGTCCGAGCGAAATATGTGCGTTAAATTAATATGACGGCAAACTGCCACTATTTTGAAGGAACTTGAGGTAGTAGTCTGGTAACTTTAGCCGATTTTCATGTCTTTTTTGGAGGGCGTTTTTTTGTAGGAAAATAAAAATGAATCGTTTTGGATATTTAGGATGTTTTTATTTACATATTAAAGATACAAAAAAAAATTTTTTTTTTTAAATTTAATAGTTTATTATTATTATTATTATTATTGATCGAAGTTGACACCTCGAAAAAAAAGCTCGTGGGTGGCCCCGGTGATTTTGGCTTTTGATGTTATCTGAAATAAAAAATTCTTGATAATTCTTAATCTATAGACATGTCATTCTGGTCGGAACTACTGAAGTTAAATTTCATGTATAAATAACAAAATGGCAGAGTTTAGAAAAAAAGTCCTTTTATTTTAGCAAAGAAGGGGTTGTAAAATAAGAAGAAATTTAACTTCAGTAGTTCCGACCAGAATGACATGTCTATAGATTAAGAATTATCAACAATTTTTGATTTCAGATAACATCAAGAGCCAAAATCACCGGGGCCACCTTTTTTTTCGAGGTGCCAACTTCGATCAATAATAATAATAATAATAAACTATTAAATTTTTTCAAACAAATTTTTTTTTGTATCTTTAATATGTAAATAAAAACATCCTAAATATCCAAAACGATTCATTGTTATTTTCCTACAAAAAAACGCCCCCCAAAAAGACATGAAAATCGGCTTAAGTTACCACACTACTACCTTAGGAGTCATACGCAGTCGGGATACCGAAAAAAAGCGATTCTTCAAGAATTTTTCCTGGAAAGACAGTTCGTTTTATTAACGTAAAAATTTGTATACAAATTGTGGTAACTTTTAACTTTATTTTCATATTTTTTATTTGTAAAAATAGTGATTTTTAAAGCTGCTGTAACCGATCTCCGGGAGCTCCTCTCAAAAAAGGCGTCATGCGGTGAGCACAATATCTCTGGATTGAATCATTTAAAATGGAAAAACCAAAAAGAATACGTTAAGGGAGGCAATAGGGTTGGGGAAGCGTTTTCTCAATGATTTTCATGAATTTTTTTATAGTATAAAAAATAAATATAATATATTGAAACTTTGAGAATATTTTATACGTATATTTAAGTATATACTATAAAATTTTTGAAGAATTTCCTTGAATAACACCGACGATATTAGCGATCCCATATTGCAGGTCACAATCAGACTCAGCATTTTGGGTACATTCTGGTACCAGCAATTTTCATCTGAAATCCAACGAGGTCGGAATTTACTTTTATTATATGTCTCTCTTCTATATGAACCTAAATGCTATCAAAAAAATAGAAAATTGAATTTTTTACAGGGGTCAAAACAAAAAAGCATGATTTTTTACCATTTTTTACAACTTTATTTGCGAATAAACATTATTTTAAATAATGATAATATTCCGATTTTAGGTTCATACAGAGCGCAATACTATGAAGAAAATAACTGCCAATTTTCAAAACGATTGGTTGAAAACTTTTCAAACTAGCGTGTACGCAAGTTCAAAAAAAGTCGTTTTCAGAAAAATGCGTTTGAAAAAATAGTACCAAGAAAAACAAGCAATATGGGCTCGCTAATATTTTATAGTATATACTTAAATATATGTATAAAAATTTTATATTATATACTTAAATATATGTATAAAATATTCTCAAAGTTTCAATAAATTTTACTCATTTTTTATATTGTAAAAAAATTCATGATAATCATTGAGAAAACGCTGTCCTAACCATATTTCCCCCCTTGAAGGCTTATAACAATAGAACGAGTCGGAATTTTCATTTAAAATCTTAGGAACATATTTTACAATAGTTTTACTAACAATTTATGAAATTAAAAAAAAATCGATTTTTTTAACCGTGCAATCCTATTTTCCCGCTTAAGTGCTTTACCGTTTACAACGATTTCCTTTGGCCACTGGACGGCATGACCATGGTTCCACGGACACCAACTGTCACGTACCCGACTGTCACGACCAAACTGTCACGAGCATACGAATATTTCGCAATATTCTTGACGAAGAAAACTGTTCCTAAGAAAAACTGTACCCATTAGAATTGTCACAATACAAAATTGTCACCACTTTACTCTTTCGGGTCCCTATTGTACATGGTAGAATCCTCACATGCAAAACTATTACCTATCTAAACCATCAGGGTGACGGTTTAGCCGTGTACAGTTTAGCCCGTGACCATTTTGCTGGTAACAGAGTTGGGATGATCACGGTTGATGAAAATTATAGTACACCACGCGAAAGCTTAGACGGGAACGATTCTGGTCCGTTGCATTTGTGCGGACTACAATTTACACATTGCCCGTTTAACATCGGAAACCCGAGAGAGTTGAGCGGTGACAGTTTAGCTTGGAGAAAATTTAGTCGTCAGAATATTGGAAGATATTCGTATACTCGTGACAGTTGGACCGTGACGTTCCCAACTGGTGGATTCCCGTAGAAGCGCGGTGTCGCCGACTGAATTCAATCTTTGGTGAAAAACTCTTTGAGAATTTATCTTCCATCAAACCGGAAAGCGCAGCCTGTTTAGATGAATTACCTTCGGTTGTTCATTCAAAAGCTTTTTGGCACTTAGAAGCTCTGGCCAATCTCATCAATACATGTATTATATTATTCTGGTGACACGGTTCCTTTATCTTTCTCTCTTTCTAAATTCTTTTCCATTAATTTCCTCGTTTCTCTTCGTTCTTCTATTTTTCTACGACATGAAAAACGCGACAAAGCCGCATAAAAGCGTTTTAAACAATAAGCCACCCCGCTTCATCTTAAGATTAAGCTTTTACTAACCCGTGTGATTAATCATCTGTCCCATGAAACTTTTTATCTATAACCAGCCTGACTTAATCACTTAACCAGGCTACAGACTTTTCACTTTAAGTAGACATAGTCCTTGGCTCCGTCTCATTTATTTATTTAATTTTTGTCAATAATTTCGTGCCCGTATGGCAATCGCAAAATTTTGCTCTCGGAATAAATAATAGTAACTTAATATACAATCGCGATAGTTGATCTCATTTATGAATAATTAATAATGTCGAACGTCTTGGCGCAATGATACAAGTTAAAGGATTTACAAGAGCGGGCTTTACAAGTATTAAATCGCATCAGACCATAACCTAACCACCCTCATATTAAACCGTCATCCGTAGGCTTCAGCTTTTGGTATGTGTCACTTTGTCAAAGTGTAAAGAACATAGTTTTTTCGAACTCCAAATATGTCGACCTTTGCGCCAACGACACGCAATTTGCCCGAAGCTTTACTTTTCTGCTTCCATTTGAAGAAAACAGCAGCTAAAGGCTATCGATTGTTGTTTGAAGCTTATGGGGACCATGCTCCATCAATTTAGAGTTAGGACAGCGTTTTCTCAATGATTTTCGTGAATTTTTTTTATAGTATAAAAAATGAATATAATTTATTGAAACTTTGAGAATATTTTATATATATATTTAAGTATATACTATAAAATTTTTGAAGAATTTCCTTGAAAAACACCGAAGATATTAGCGACCCCATATTGCAGGTCACAATCAGACTCAGCATTTTGCGTATATTCTGGAAGCCGCAATTTTCATCTGAAATCAAACGAGGTTGGAATTTACTTTTATTATATGTCTCTCTTCTATATGAACCTAAATGCTATCAAAAAAATAGAAAATTAATTTTTTACAGGGGTCAAAACAAAGAAGCATGATTTTTTGCCATTTTTTACAACTTTATTTGCAAAAAAAAATTATTTTAAATAATGATAATATTCCGATTTTAGGTTCATATAGAGCGCAGTACTATGAAGAAAGTAACTGCCATTTTTCAAAACGATTGGTCGATAACTTTTCAAACTAGCGTGTACGCAAATTCAAATGAGTCGTTTTCGGAAAAACGCGTTTGAAAAACTAGTGACCGCTCGGTTATAAACGTGGCGTGTATAACCGAGATACAATTTTCATGAATTTTTTTATAGTAGAAAAAATCAATATAATTTATTGAAACTTTGAGAATATTTTATACATATATTTAAGTATATACTATAACATTTTTGAAGAATTTTCTTGAAAAACACCGCAGATATTAGCGACCCCATATTGCAGGTCACAATCAGACTCAGCATTTTGCGTACATTCTGGAAGCCGCAATTTTCATCCGAAATCAAACGAGGTTGGATTTTACTTATAAAAGTAAATTCCAACCTCGTAGTTCCTGTAGTTTTACTAACAATTTATAAAATTTAAAAAAAATCGATTCTTTGAACCGTCTAATCCTATTTCCCCACTTAAACATTTTTTCAATCCGAAAAAATTGTAAAAAATACGGTATATTGCAATGTTGTTTTTGTACCACGATGCGGAATGGGTGGATTTTATTGTGATTTTGTTTGCGCGCGCTTTTGGAAATTGGGGCTAAATATTTGTGAACGCGATGGATCTGGATATTTTTTAACGGATAGAGAAATGCACGGACAGACCGTGTATATGTATGAGAGTGAGAGAGCGAGAGAGGTGAAATGAAAAATTTGTTAAATGAGAATCAAACTCGTTGTACATCTTGAAGAGGAAGCTTTCGGTGTATATACCTATCAGCATCAAACCACCTATGTGCGCGTGTTTTGGTGTATGTGTGCGTGTGTACCTTCACGGAATACTATACAATGTGTGGTATTCTCTATCTCGCTTGTCTGATTGAAATCCGTGTTTGCCCGATCACCACTCTCTGTCGAATGAAATCGTGTACACACAAACGCGGCCGCCGATAGGGAGACACCGGTGGAGGGGTGGAAAGCTATGGTTTCGTTGTTCTCATCCTCTTTCTATATGTACCGCTATGTCGAAACGTGACGGTAACATTGCCGTGGAGCTTTCACGAGAATTTCCCGCCTCGCTACTCGTTTTCTCCAAACCCGAGGCAGAGGCCGGAGTGAAAATTCCGGGAGCTGTACGTTTCGTGATAGACAGAGAGAGAGAGAGAGAGAGAGAGAGAGAGAGAGAGATAGGGGGTAAAAGAGAGACAGGCAGAGAGAGAAAGATACGAGGAAGCTCGCAAGCTGGTTCTCCAAGCCCGGGGCAGGCTTCCGTAGCAGCAGTAGCAAATTCGTAAAGACGACGATGATGTGTACGCTGGGGCGGTGCTGGCAGAGGGGAACCTCCTCAAGCCGTAAGAGCGCTCCACTTTCTCTGTGTTACGATTTTAAGCGTCCACACCTGAGCGAATTTTCGCGATAGAAACTGTTGCCATCTTTGAAATCGGCGCTTCACTTTTTCTCTTTTGCCCTCTCTATCCCCGACCGAAGGACGATCAGACGATGGCATGTAGAATCGAAGCAATCTTTCCGATGCGTAATCCGCAGCGAAGACACATCCAGGAGGTTGTATTCGAGAACAAAAGAGAGGAAAACTATAAGATCTATGCGGTAAGTTCTTTTTTTTTAGAAAATTCTTACGTTAATCGATAGAACAAACGCGAATCTGTTCGAGGCTTCAATGGGGGAAATAGGGTTGGGACAGCGTTTTCTCAATGATTTTCATGAATTTTTTTATAGTATAAAAAATGAATATAATTTATTGAAACTTTGAGAATATTTTATACATATATTTAAGTATATACTATAAAATTTTTGAAAAATTTTCTTGAAAAACACCGGGGATATTAGCGACCCCATATTGCAGGTCACAATCAGACTCAGCATTTTGCGTACATTCTGGAAGCCGCAATTTTCATCTGAAATCAAACGAGGTTGGAATTTACTTTTATCATATGTCTGTCTTCTATATAAACCTAAATTCTATCAAAAAAATAGAAAATTGAATTTTTCACAGGGGTCAAAACAAAAAAGCATGATATTTGCCATTTTTTACAACTTTATTTGCAAAAAAAAAATTATTTTAAATAATGATAATAGTCCGATTTTAGGTTCATATAGAGCGCAATACTATGAAGAAAGTAACTGCCAATTTTCAAAATGATTGGTTGAAAACTTTTCAAACTAGCGCGTACGCAAGTTCAAAAAAAGTCGTTTTCAGGAAAACGCTCGGTTATACACGTGGCGCGCTCGGGGCCGGAAGGAGAGCTACTCACTTTAAGTTAGTAGTCTGGTAACTTACGCCGATTTTCATGTATTTTTTGGAGGGCGTTTTTTTGTAGGAAAATAAAGATGAATCGTTTTGGATAGTTAGCATGTTTTTATTTACATATTAAAGATACAAAAAAAAATTTGTTTGAAAAAATTTAATAGTTTATTATTATTATTATTATTGATCGAAGTTGGCACCTCGAAAAAAAAGCGCGTGGGTGGCCCCGGTGATTTTGGCTCTTGATGTTATCTGAAATAAAAAATTCTTGATAATTCTTAATCTATAGACATGTCATTCTGGTCGGAACTACTGAAGTTAAATTTCATGGATAAATAACAAAATGGCGGACTTTGGAAAAAAAAAGTCCTTTTATTTTAGCAAAGAAGGGGTTGTAAAATAAAGAGTTAGGGGTTAAAAAATTTCACGGTAGTTCCGACGAGAACTATAACCCACGTAGAAAAATGGTAACGGCCGAGCGTTGGGCCAATAATGGTTGCCGTAGTGCCGGTACTGGATGCCAGTATTGGGCCAGTACAGATTCGGTACAGGAGTGTAATAGCTGGCCGTTATACTGGCACCAACGGTCGGGCCAGTACCGGTTATTTAATTGGCCCGAACTTTGGCCCGGACTTTCGCCCGGACTTTGGCTCTGACTTTGGACCAGACTTTGGCCCAGACTTTGGCCCGGACTTTGGCCCAGATCTGGCAAACTTCTGGCTTACTACTGGCACCAACGGTCCTACCAATACTGGTTGTTTCATTAGGCCGGATCTTGGCAGACGATTTTGCCGACGGTGCAAATTACATCTCAGCGAGAAATGGCAAATTAAATAGATATCGAATCTACGTCTTTTAGATACTTTTGGCGTCCAGTGGACTCCGATCCAATGTCTATTTAAATTCTATTTCTCTCTGGGAGTAATTTATGATTCTTTTTACCACGTTACCAGATGTTTCCCAAGCAGCACACGTATGTCCAAAGGATGTACTTTGGACGTAAGGACGTTCTTCGGATGTTTTTAGTCCTTTGGATGTCTGCGTTGTTTATGCATAAATGTTTGATAATTAAATGCACTTGATATATACTAAATACCCGGAGTAGTTTTTATTAATAAGAGACTAAGTACATATACAGGTCTAAAATACGTACTTAAATGTTTATAGAACAGTGTTTATAAAATATAGGCTATATAAAGCACATATTACACTAAAACATATTGTATTAATCGTGCAATTTCAAGTTCGGGACAAATTATAATTCAACAATTTGGTTGTCTGCAAAATAATGGACTTTTGATCGGAATAACCTAATCATTTTCTATAGCCCAGTACTAAGCCTGTATCGAAGCCAGAGTTTGGCCGTATTTTATAGCCTATTTTGGCCCAGATCCGGTTATTATACCGGCCCGTAGCGCGGCCAGATTGACAACCAGTACTGGCACAAGACGATATTTTATACTGACCCAAAGCTTAGCCAGATTGTCAGCCAGTACTGGAACAATACTGGCTCCCAAAGTTTGTCCGCCAATACTGGCCCAAAGCTTGGCCGGTAGAATTCAACCAGTACTGGCATAAGACTGTATTTTATATTGGCCCGTAGTATGGCCCGTAGTATGGCCCGCAGTATGGCCCATAGTATGGCCAGATAGTCAGCCAGTACGGGGCCAGTACTGGCGGCCAAAGTTTGGCTGCCAATATTGGCCCAAAGCTTGGCCAGTAGAATTATACTGGCAATTTCTACGTGGGCGGTAAGATTTACGGGAAATGAATTGAGTACACCTTAAACCTATCGTCGATACCTAATTTCAATTATCACAAGCCCGAGATAATGGATAAATAATGGTGAGCAATTAATTGTGCAATAAACATTAATTGGCACATATTGCGACTACTGGGATTGTTTATCATTCATCGTGTGTGACACTCGACGACGAAGTCTCTCAATTTCGTTGAACGTTATCGTACAATCGGGAGTAGCACAGACGAGAGCGAGATAAACTGAAAAATCGCTAGATAGGAAGCGACGGGATATGTGTATATATAAAAGGATGGGTGTTCGCGAAATTGAGAATTCGTGCCGAATTGAATTTCAATTATCTTCGATTATCTCTGCCGTTTCAGCCCTGCAAGTTAGCTCGCAAGAACGATCGAACGACGAACCCCGAGATGAGCCTTCTCCCCGTCCACCCCCTTCGTGTCCTCATCGCTCAGCTCAGTCGGGGATGGGCCCGAGTCACGGCCGACATTTCAACACTTCACTTTTCAATTAATTCCGTTCGAGCGGTCTCTGTGTGAACGCATGAACCGAAAACTCGATATCTCTCCTTGTGCTTCAATGAGAAACATTCGCGTTTCAACGTTTTTTTTTTTTAAGCCAAACACGTGTTTTCAATATCAAAGCAAACCTACTCCCGTGCTCGCACTGTATTGAAAGACTTTAGAGTGCATTGAAATGTCCTTGGGTACAGGAAATTAAAACTTGAAATGTATAACGCTGCATATGGAATGTTAAGAGAACACTGCAGTAACGGATTCAAATGTTTACACTTATCAAGCTTTTCCCATGAAATTTTCGCATTTTACTTGCGCGCGTTTGTGCGTTTTTTGAGCTAAATCGCTGCAATTGTACGTTCACTTGATTTTCTGCAATTTTTATAGAAATTTATCAAGCGGGTCTGATTTTATGGCTTTTTGGAATTTTGAAATATCGAACGAATTTATATAATATCTTACTACTATAATAAAGCTGGAGAGTTTGTATGTTTGTTCGAAAGCGCTAATCTCAGGAAATACTAATCCGATTTCAAAAATTCTTTTGGCTCTAGATCGCCCGTTTATTCGGGAAGGCTTTAGGTTATATAACTTAATGCAATGATCCTAAGGAGCGGCGGCGGAGTCGATTTATTTTTTAGTGATTGGTCCTTTTATTTTTTCATATAATTTCCCGATGGTATTTATAGATAATGGGATGCACTTGGTTATGTACTCATAAGGCGTATGAAACAGATATATAATCGAAATTTAACGCGGGTGAAACCGCGGGGCACAACTAGTATATACATATATATTAGGGCGATTTTTTTTTCGACTATTTTTTTTTTCTCAGTCCCCACTTGAAATTTTGTTGGATATGTCGAAAAACAAATTTCCTGAAAGTTACAGCCCTTAATATTAATTCTGAGTACTTTGCCCTTAGCGTGAAAAGATTTTCCATCTAAAATACACGAAAATCGAATTTTTTTTTTTCAAAATTCTATAACTCAGCCGCATTTTATGCTATCATATTGTTCTTGGTTTTGATTTACTCAGAATAAAACAATCTAGAAAAGTGCATATTGCGGCGAGAGTGTAAATTGTACTGGTGAGTTGGTACGGGTCACTTAAGTTGATTTTTACCCAAAATTCTCGTTTTTTTGCTGTTATCTCCGAAACAATTAACTTTACGAACAAAATTTGAATAAAAAACTTGTTGGAAATTTAATTTCCTACAAGAAAGGTTCTATCGACCCAATTGCTTGGATTAATATTTCTTGAGATATTGAACTTTAACTTATGAGTAGTATACAATTTTTACGACTTATATTACCGTAAAAATTTTATACTACTCATAAGTTAAAGTTTAATATCTCAAGAAATATTAATCTAAGCAATTGGGTCGATACAACCTTTTTTGTAGGAAATGGAATTTCCAACAAATTTTTTATTCCCATTTTTTTCGTAAAGTTAATTGTTTCGGAGATAACAGCAAAAAAAAGAGAATTTTGGGTAAAAATTAACTTCAGTGACCCGTACCAACTCACCAGTACAATTTACACTCTCGCCGCAATAGGCACTTTTCTAGATTGTTTTATTCTGAGTAAATCGAAACCAAGAACAATATGATAGCATAAAATGCGGCTGAGTTATAGAATTTTCAAAAAAAAAAATTCAATCACATGTATTTTAGATGGAAAATCTTTTCACGCTAAGGGAAAGTACTTAGAATTAATATTGAGGGCTGTAACGTTCAGGGAATTTCTTTTTCGACATATCCAACAAAATTTCAAGTGGGGACTGAGAGAAAAAAATAGTAAAAAAAAAAATCGCCCCAATATATATAACTGCTCAGGTCCTCTTCGACAGAGAAATTATGCGATAATCCCAGTCAATGAGCTTTTGCAATTAATTTTGTGTGATGAAATAAAAAAATACTCCTGCGAGATGCGGAAACATTCTCCACGCGCACTGACTTCCGATATTTTTTTAAAAATCTTTTAGTCCCGATTTTTCTTCATTCGACGTCTAATATCTCATTTTGCGTATTTTCTTTTTCGTTTTCTTTTATTTTTCCTGCCTAACGAGATTCTCGCGTCTTTTATTTTCAACACACGCCAGGAGAATACGGTTTGTGCTTTCATGGGATTTCACGTGCAAACACACCGGGGCGCGTGGCGCAGAATGAAGCGGTTGATGGGAAAATGTTTGGCATGGAAAGAAGGGGATTTGGCAATCTAAAGTAGGTAGGTGGAGGATCCATGAATTCCGTGAATGAAGAAACTCGAGAGTGTGAGAAACAAGAGAGAGAGAGAGAGCGAAGGCCGCGGTGTAAGGGCCAGAAGGGGTGAAAAGATGGACTCCCCGAATAGCCGGAGAGCTTTTGCAACCCCGTACACTTCTCTCACGACGCAAATGAAATCCCACCCATTCATTTCCTGACCCAAACTGAATATTAATATTCCGTAGAAAAGCTCACCGCCACTATGAGGACACGATGACCGATCTCTCACTTTCTCCTTTCGTACGTCGTCCCCTTTTTACCCTCCATTACTCTCTTTCTCTCGTTTATCATGCACATCGTGTATTCACAAAGTCTCTAACTCATTGATATGTCCGTGAAAAATCAAGCATTCGGCGTGTCAAAACGACGGTTCTACTTATGTACATTAGGGTGGTTCTTAATTTCGTGATGTTGGAAATTCTCTAGTATTGTTCCTCAAAAGTGATCAACATATCTAGAAGAAAAATTGGGCGTAAGCGGCACTTTGTCCAATAATTCTAACCCACCCCACCGAGCTGTCGAATTTTTATACGAAAAAATGCATGCATTCAAAATTTTGTTAAGAAAATTGTTTATTATTTCAAAACTATTTGTGATAAAAGAATTTTATATAACATTTTTGTAGGAAATATAATGCTCTACAAAAAATGTATCTTGTGAAATTCTCGTGAATCTAATATTTATCACGTAATTAGCAAAAAACTGTCATCATTTATTCCAAAAGTCGATCATTATGGTCAAAGCAGGAGTTTGACGTCGAATAGTTGTAATTTATTTTTCGTATGTATATAAAATTATGAAGAAATACGTAGCGCACTCAACAATGAAATGTAAACAATATTCAAATTTTCAATTTTATCAATTTTATTGTGAATTATAATGAATGATGTCATATATTTTAAAAATCAACTTACAATAATGAATTACATCGGTTGGAGCAAAGTTGCTTCGTTAATATCAGGATTTTTTTTTTTATATTCTTCAATTATTTGTACAATGAATTGTTTCTGATCTTCATCATAAGTGAGACGATCATTGTACTCTGTAATAAGTTTCACTCCACTTTCTGCAACATCGTTAACCACTTTAATTCCTTTAACTATTTTTAAGCCTTGCAAATAATTTTCATTAGAAATCCACTCGCTCACATCGATATCAAAAAATGAGGAGTTGATTGCGAATCTTTCGAAAAAAGCCATCGATTTGGAACTGATAAAGAAATCAATGCCCTTATCGATCAAAGAAGAAAAATGTATCATGAATGATAATAAAATTGATAAAATTGAAAATTTAAATATCGTTCACATAGTGTTATTGAGTGCACTACGTATCTCTTCATATTTCTAATTGCATACGAAGAATACATTGCAGTTTTTCGACGTCAAACTCCTGTTTTGGCCATAATGATGGACTTTTGGAATAAATGATGACAGTTTTTTGCTAATAACGTGATAAATATTGGATTCACAAGAATTTTACAGGAGACCTTTTTTGTAGAGCATTAAATTTCCTATAAAAACACAATATAACATTTTTTTATCACGAATAGTTTTGAAATAATAAATAATTTTCTTAACAAAATTTTGAATGCATGGATTTTTTCCTATAAAAATTCGACAGCTCGGTGGGGTGGGTTAGAATTATTGGACAAAGTTCCGCTTGCGCCCAATTTTTTTTTTCGGATATGTTGTTTACTTTTAAGGAACAATACCAAAGAATTTCCAACATCACCAAATTAAGAACCACCCTAATGTACATTTTAATAAAGTGCAAATGTATGTTCTGGGACAATTGACCAATAATCATCGGTAGTCAAATCGCTACTCATACCACTCATCTCGTCGCCATTATTCGCGTTCCACGTTCGCTCGTTCATGAAATTCACGATTCCCAATAAATTAATGATCGTTATAATTTCCCTAAAATCTGTGGAGTTAGCCGGGTTTTGACGATCATTGTGAAAGTCGGACTCGGTGATGGGAAAATAAAACATTTTTGCATTGCGGCCCATTATCCCGTCACATCAATGAGTACTATACTCAAACATCGGAAAATTAGTATGCAATAAGCTTTTGGACTATACTGCAGAGTACTCAAGTTGTAAATTAAAACGAAGTAAAAATCGGTTCGGTACACGAAGCACCATCCATGTACGAATGAAATTTTGATCGACCCGCATGAAGCCGATTATACCTGATTATAGAAATGGGGGGAAGCGATTTGGTGGTGGTGCGAGACGAGAGGGGATTCTAGAGGGTTAAAGGTTGATTTAACCGGTCAACATCACGGTTATCAATTTTTTATACCGGGCTCGCGAACTATTTGATACGAACACAGCCGGAATTGACCAAATATTTTTGGAATTTTACATGATTCGCGATCGGAAAGTCCTAGCATAGGCGGCGATAAAAAAAGAGCGAGACAGAGAGTGAAAGAGAGAGAGAGAGAGGGGTCGGATGCAAAAGCTATCGTTGTTCTCGGTTACTACCGAGCTTATCTGCACGTGGCAGGTTACACTTCGATGAATCTCGGATGGATAAAAAGCGATGGGCGGATGTAACCTTTCGCGGTTGGAGAGAAATTCACGCGAGTACGAGCTTTTGGAGAATGTATGCGATATGAATATATTTACACTCTGCTGTGCGATGCGATCAGTTTATCTACGGTCACTCACTCTGCAGACAATTCTGGTTATCGTGGAATTGTTTTGTATTACGTAAAAGAGATTACTCCATTTTACAAGAATTCGAGAAAATACTCACAAATAAATTATTTCCATTTCCAAATCTGCAGCAGATGTTATAAAAAAACAATAATACCGGAATAACAAAGTTCTGAATATTGATGAATTTTCAATGTTTACAAAATGCACTCCTTCGTTACAGCAACAATATAATAAATAAAAATCGCTAGAACATGGACGATCTTCTATCCTTTGAGTATGAGATTTTCAGGCCGCGCGAAAGATCAAAAACCGTTTTAAGGGGGGAAATAGGGTTAGGACAGCGTTTTCTGAATGATTTTCATGAATTTTTTTATAGTATAAAAAATGAATATAATTTATTGAATCTTTGAGAATATTTTACACATATATTTAAGTATATACTATAAAATTTTTGAACAGTTTCCTTGAAAAACACCGCAGATATTAGCGACCCTATATTGCAGGTCACAATCAGACTCAGCATTTTGCGTACATTCTGGAAGCCGCAATTTTCATCTGAAATCAAACGAGGTTGGGATTTACTTTTATTATATGTCTCTCTTCTATATGAACCTAAATGCTATCAAAAAACGTAGAAAATTTAATTTTTTACAGGGGACAAAACAAAAAAACACGATTTTTTTGCCATTTTTTACAACTTTATTTGCAAAAAAAAATTATTTAAAATAATGATAATATTCCGATTTTAGGTTCATATAGAGCGCAATACTATGAAGAAATTAACTGCCAATTTTCAAAACGGTTGGTTGAGAACTTTTCAAACTAGCGTGTACGCAAGTTCAAAAAAAGTCGTTTTCAGAAAAACGCGTTTGAAAAAATAGCAAAATGCTGAGTCTGATTGTGACCTGCAATATGGGGTCGCTGATATCTGCGGTGTTTTTCAAGAAAATCCTTCAAAAATTTTATAGTATATACTTAAATATATGTATAAAATATTCTCAAAGTTTCAATAATTTATATTCATTTTTTATACTATAAAAAAATTCATGAAAATCATTGAGAAAATGCTGTCCTAACCCTATTTCCCCCGTTAATGGCTTATAACAATAGAACGAGTCGGAATTTTGATTTAAAATTTTGGGAACATATTTTTCAATAGTTTTACTAACAATTTATGAAATAAAAAAAATCGATTTTTTGAACCGTCTAACCCTATTTCCTCCCTTAAGGGGGGAAACTTAAGGGAGGAAATAGGGTTAGGACAGCGTTTTCACAATGGTTTTCATGAATTTTTTTATAGTATAAAAAATGAATTTAATTTATTGAATCTTTGAGAATATTTTATACATATCTTTAAGTATATACTATAAAATTTTTGAAGAATTTTCTTGAAAAACACCGCAGATATTAGCGACCCCATATTGCAGGTCACAATCAGACTCAGCATTTTGCGTACATTCTGGAAGCCGCAATTTTTATCTGAAATCAAACGAGGTTGGAATTTACTTTTATTATATGTCTCTCTTCTGTATGAACCTGAATGCTATAAAAAAAAATAGAAAATTGAATTTTTTACAGGGGTCAAAACAAAAAAGCATGATTTTTTTCCATTTTTTACAATTTTATTTGCAAACAAAAAATTATTTTAAATAAAGTTAATATTCCGATTTTAGGTTCATATAGAGCGCAATACTATGAAGAAATTAACTGCCAATTTTCAAAACGATTGGTTGGAAACTTTTCAAACTAGCGTGTACGCAAGTTAAAAAAAAGTCGTTTTCAGAAAAACGCGTTTGAAAAATTAGCAAAATGCTGAGTCTGATTGTGACCTGCAATATCGGGTCGCTAATATCTGTGGTGTTTTTCAAAAAAATTCTTCATAAATTTTATAGTTTATACTTAAATATATGTATAAAATATTCTCAATGTTTCAATAAATTATATTCATTTTTTATACTGTAAAAAAATTCATGAAAATCATTGAGAAAACGCTGTCCTAACCCTATTTCCCCCTTTAATGGCTTCTAACAATAGAACGAGGCGGAATTTTCATTTAAAATTTTGCGAACATATTTTTCAATAGTTTTACTAACAATTTATGAAATAAAAAAATCGATTTTTTGAACCGTCTAACCCTATTTCCTCCCTTAATCGTGTCGTGTCGCGAATGAAATTGCATGATTGCTGAAAAATGAACAATTTATAACTATAACATTATGTTATGTGACTGATATCATAACTAATAGTTTATTGTTCGAAGTGATTTATTTAGCCGTAGAGTGGCGGGCAATATTTTTCCGATTTCGGAAATATACTGCCCGCCGATGGCTACTACAATCGTTGGTTGACGATAAACGTCTTTATTTCGAAAAAAAAAGCGTTTTTTTCCCGTTTTTTTTTTTAAAGGATACATGCAATATCGGCGTGCCTCTGCTTACGTGTCAGAATTTTTTGGCACAACATCTTCCAGGAACTTTTAACACACTCTTTTGTATAAGCGTTGACTTAATTTCCCGCACGCTCGAACACGAAGCACTTTTCGTTTTTCACGGTACCCCGGGCGATAAGCCCGACGGCGACGCGATATATTGTGCATATAGTCTGTATTAAAGTATGTTGGAAATATTCGCAACGTTCTCTTTTCTTCCTCGTCGGGGCTCCGTCGTACGTGAGTCGAATTTTCCTTCCATCTTGAAGGTTCACGATGAGAAAATGGTGGTAGAGGGTGTACATAGAAAACTAAATATATGTATTGGAACACTACGCGACGAGATGCGCCCTGAAAATAGCGGAGAAAAACGGATAATGCCGACGAGTTTGTAATACCGACTAGCTGTATTTTGAAATAACGACGAAAAGCATCAAGACGAGAGCCGTATTCCACGATCTTACTTTCGTCACAACTAAGTAATTAAACCTTGTTTAATATCTCCTGTAGTAATCCCAAAACGATTTTACAGTTTTAAGCTACTAAATCTCTCTATATTATATAAATATATCGCCGCCGTTGCCGCCGTGTACAAGGGTTGAGAAGGTGAGTTAGATCGGGACAGATTGGGTCAGATTAGACGGGACGAGACGACGAGCGAATGGCGAAATGAAACGATCGTAAAGTGAATTCCAACGGGGATCCCGAACCGGATGTCTGACTTTGTCCAGTTGTCTGATTCCCCGGGTCAAACGGAACGATCGTGATGCTACGAGAGTTCGTCTCACTCGGGGAATCAGCCTGTCGACCATCGACCAAAAAGTCATTTTTTTCAATTTTCGCACTTTTCCCATTGATTGTTCGAGTTTTCGACAAAAACTCGGTGTTATTCGTAATCAGCGGAAAATTTCCGTTCGAATAGGGTGTCGAAACATTGTCAACAATTTAAAAAAAAAATTTCGTGTCGGGTTGGGTCTCAGGGGGTTAGCGCACGAAGCGCGCAAGGGGGCACAACCCCTTAGTATATATATTGGGGCGATTATTGTTTTTTCGACTGCTTTTTTTTCTCAGTCCCCAATTGAAATTTTGTTGGATATGTCGAAAAACTAATTCCCTGAAAGTTACAGCCCTCAATATAAATTCTATGAACTTTCCCTTAGCGTGAAAAGATTTTCTATCTAAAATGCACGTAAATCGAATTTTTTTTTTTTTTTCAAAATCCTATAACTCAGCCGCATTTTATGCTATCATATTGTTCTTGGTTTCGATTTACTCAGAATAAAACAATCTAGAAAAGTGCCTATTGCGGCGAAAGTGTAAATTGTACTGGTGAGTTGGTACGGCTCACTGAAGTTGATTTTTACCCAAAGTTCTCGTTTTTTTGCTGTTATCTCCGAAACAATTAACTTTACGAAAAAAATGTATAGGAAAAATTTGTTGGAATTTTAATTTCCTATAAAAAGGTCCTATCGACCCAATTGCTTAGATTAATATTTCTTGAGATATTGAACTTTAAGCTATGAGTAGTATAAAACTTTTATGGTAATATAAACCATAAAAATTGTATACTACTCATAAGTTAAACTTCAATATCTCAAGAAATATTAATCAAAAAAAAATTGTATGGTAATATAAACCATAAAAATTGTATACTACTCATAAGTTAACGTTCAATATCTCATGAAATATTAATCTAAGCAATTGGGTCGATAGGACCTTTTTTGTAGGAAATTAAATTTCCAACAAATTTTTCCTTTACATTTTTTTCGTAAAGTTAATTGTTTCGGAGATAACAGCAAAAAAACGAGAATTTTGAATAAAAATCAACTTCAGTGACCCGTACCAACTCACCAGTACAATTTACACTTTCGCCGCAATAGGCACCTTTCTAGATTGTTATATTCTGAGTAAATCGAAACCAAGAACAATATGATAGCATAAAATGCGGCTGAGTTATAGAATTTTGAAAAAAAAAAATTCGATTTACGTGCATTTTAGATGGAAAATCTTTTCACGCTAAGGGAAAGTACTTAGAATTAAAATTAAGGGCTGTAACTTTCAGGGAATTTGTTTTTCGACATATCCAACGAAATTTCAGGTGGGGACTGAGAAAAAAAAAATAATCGAAAAAAAAATCGTCCTAATATATATATATATGATAAATATAAACTATATATTGTTTTTTTTCAACAATAATGAACTCTCACGACAGTCAAAATATTAATAAATATTATTTCTACGTGATCAAGAGACGCCAAGCGTCTTGACATTTCTTAATATATCTTGAGATATTGAACTTTAAGCTAAGAGTAGTATAAAATTTGTATGGTAATATAAACCATAAAAATTGTATACTACTCATAAGTTAAACTTCAATATCGCAAGAAATATTAATCTAAACAAATTTTTATGGTAATATAAACCATAAAAATTGTATACTACTCATAAATTAAAGTTCTCATGAAATATTAATCTAAGCAATTGGGTCGATAAGACTTTTTTTGTAGGAAATTAAATTTCCAACAAATTTTTCCTTTACATTTTTTTCGTAAAGTTAATTGTTTCGGAGATAACAGCAAAAAAACGAGAATTTTGAGTAAAAATCAACTTCAGTGACCCGTACCAACTCACCAGTACAATTTACACTTTCGCCGCAATAGGCACCTTTCTAGATTGTTTTATTCTGAGTAAATCGAAACCAAGAACAATATGATAGCATAAAATGCGGCTGAGTTATAGAATTTTGAAAAAAAAGAAAATTCGATTTACGTGCATTTTAGATGGAAAATCTTTTCACGCTAAGGGAAAGTACTTAGAATTAATATTAAGGGTTGTAACTTTCAGGGAATTTGTTTTTCGACATATCCAACAAAATTTCAGGTGGGGACTGAGAAAAAAACAATAGTCTCGAAAAAAACAAATCGCCCTAATATATATATGATAAATATAAAATATATATTGTTTTTTTCAACAATAATGAACTCTCACGACAGTCAAAATATTAATAAATATTATTTCTACGTGATCAAGAGACGCCAAGCGTCTTGACGCTAAGTAATTAAAAAAAGAGTTTTCAAGTACGATAATTATTATGAAGAAGCATTCGGGAATTTCGGCGAACATTGAGGTGCGCATTATCATCATCGTGAAGTTGATTGTCAGTGGATTTCTGCGTTGTCAAGAGTTCGTCATAATTCTGATGTTCGTAACGATATACTCGTATGTATACGCGTCGCAAAAGACGTCAGAGACGGGATAAAGAGTATTTCGCAATTGTACGCGTACGTGAGAAGCTCCTCGTTCGTTGCACGTTGTAGCGCGGCGTATTCGTAAAGTCAATGGGGTGTACGGGGTATGGGAGGTTACTCCGTCAAGGCGTCGCAGTTCAGGAAATTGCACAAGACTACAAATATTGATCCTTCGCCATGAGAAAGACAAAACGCGGTAGCGAATGAGCGGAAGGGGTGTGGAACCCAAAGTCGTCGCCAATGGGAGGAGGGGGGCACGCGAGAAAAATTGCCAGCCGAAATAACAACTTGTTTATCCTTATTTGCATTTTCATATTTCAACTTTATTTACGGTCGTAAAATGAAATAAAACATCGTTTCGTCACGACTGTCAATGCGCCATATTTTCATTAGAATATACTCGCTATTTTATTTTTAAATGCTACCACGAGCATCGAATTAAAAAAATCTGCGAAATATTTCTCAGAATTGGAGAGTCTCTCCAGTGCAGTCGCGGTAACTCGAAAAAGTTTCGCGACAATTAGCGGGAAGTTCTCGAGAATCGTACGGTACTTGAAAAAGTTGCTCATGATCGTTTTCCAAGGCGAGCTTACCGAGATAATGAAAATGAATCACATCCAAGACAATTAGTATTTCACGAACAAACAATGCGATTCGGCTTATTTGTGAAATTAGATTTTAATTTCTTACGGAGATATTTTCAACTTTGGATAAATATGCAAGACGTTCCTTTTCACGTATTACAATACGAAATTGCGTTAGCAACGACGAACGAACCGATGGTTATTAAAAGGGGAAAAAGAATACAAAAAAAAAAAACAATGAGAAAATCAGCGGTGAAATAAAGAACAGGCGGTGATATAAAACTCGGTGTACAACGCCAGTAACGAAGTTTGCGAATCGAAACTCATTGGCTCGAGAGGAGGAAAATAGAGAAATATAATCAGCGATACTTTGGGTAGTCTCTCCGGTGTTCCCTGCTCATATATTTATATACAAATTCTGCGCGGTATCATCGGACTCCAGAAGACTGCCGATAAAGTAAAGTAAAGTAAAGTAAGGGAGAAACGGAAAGGAAACGAGGGAGTGAGAGAATATAATGTAACAGCGCTTCGTGTTCGAAGTGCACAACCATCGTGTATCAGGACTCTTAGGTATACTATATTGTTAGGAATATCAGGTTATGATATAGAGGTCAGCAAGACTCTAGTATAAGTATGCAAGGGATCGATAAACTATCGATAAAGCGAACGTTTGACAATGGGCAATCCAATGATGATTAACTTCATGACGATTAGCATACTGACGGTAAAGAGACGAACTTGAGTATGGAAAGACTTGTGATAGACAACGTGCATTTTGGGAATCGAGTTTACGTTCGATCCGTAGATTTACACGCAAGTAGACAGTAGAAAATGGGTGCGTTTGTTCTTTTACATTGACGCTCGAATGAGATATAATTTCAGTAGAATAGGATGACGAACACACCGATGATTCACACTAAATATTTAAGGCAGTCGTCTGGTCTAGAGCGAGATTTTTGGAACAATAGCCCAATTTCATAAAAGTCGTAGTCTGGTAACTTAAGCCGATTTTCATGTCTTTTTTGGAGGGCGTTTTTTTGTAGGAAAATAAAAATGAATCGTTTTGAATATTTAGAATGTTTTTATTTACATATTGAAGATACAAAAAAAAAAAATTTTTTTCAAATTAATGGTTTATTATTATTATTATTATTGATCGAAGTTGGCACCTCGAAAAAAAAGCGCGTGGGTGGCCCCGGTGATTTTGGCTCTTGATGTTATCTGAAATCAAAAATTCTTGATAATTCTTAATCTATAGACATGTCATTCTGGTCGGAACTACTGAAGTTAAATTTCATGGATAAATAACAAAATGGCGGACTTTGGAAAAAAAAGTTCTTTTATTTTAGCAAAGAAGGGGTTGTAAAATAAAAAGTTAGGGGTGAAAAAATTTTCTCAGTAGTTCCGACCAGAATGACATATCTATAGATTAAGAATTATCAAGAATTTTTCATTTCAGATAACATTAAGAGCCAAAATCACCGGGGACCACCCACGCGCTTTTTTTTCGAGGTGCCAACTTCGATCAATAATAATAATACTAATAAACTATTAAATTTTTTCAACAAAATTTTTTTTTGTATCTTTAATGTGTAAATAAAAACATCCTAAATATCCAAAACGATTCATTTTTATTTTCCTACAAAAAAACGCCCTTCAAAAAAGACATGAAAATGGGCTCAAGGCCGTAGTCTGGTCTAGAGCGAGATTTTTGACGTCATTTCTAATGTGCAATAACGTTTAAATCGTTGAAGTTGTCTTGATGAAAATTTACACGTGCATTTATTAATCCTTAGAGAATACTTGTACATTAAAAAAAAAAATTATTTGAAATAATTTCATGTAGTTTTTTGCCTTGTTGCAACATGGTGCGCCGAAATCGGCGCCCACTCTGGACGATGTTGTATGCATCTGAAAAAAAATATATATATATATTCTCAATCTGTATGAGTATTCTGAGCACTGGTAGCAGAATTGGTACTTAAAAAAAATTGTTGACAAAATGGCGGCCTGTTGAACTTTCATTAATGATATTTCATACATTTTCGGGTATTCGACGAGTTATAAAATGTCGGCAAAATGATTGTTGTTCGGCAAATAAATTATTGTTCGACTCAATTCTTTTTCGACTTAATTCGCGAAACTTCATCAACGCCCCTTCCGGCCCGCGCCCCTCGTAAAGTTAGAATTTGTCGTCGAAACTTGTTTATTTTTTTTGTTCCGCTTCATCGTTCGTTGGTGAATCTGACCTTTTGACGGGACACGTTTGAAAATTGAACGTCACTTTCGAGTTTGTTTTTGTGTTCTTTGCGATCAATGAAATCCAATGTTTGTTGACGAAAGATCGATCCAAGGTCATTGCGTTACGATTCAAGATCATCTCGTATATCGTTCGTCGAGTCAAGTGCCACGGCAATGTCACCTCTAAGAATGAGAACCCGTTGTTAATGCTCGTTTCACGCCATCGCGTGATAACGTTTCCTAGCACTAGGCAATGTCTCGTATTCCGTGACCCCGACTCGTTTAACATTTATGTGGGAAACGTAGATCACAATTATTCTACGAAATTTAAAAACTACTGACTTTATCGTCGCTAATCTTATGTCAGTAATTATACCCCGGTAACCAATGTGACGAGAGTGTCACGAGTTACCAATACATCAATATTAATTGTTTCGCGTTGAATTTTTTTCTCGCAGACAACAAAGCTTCTGTTATGAGATTGCAAAATTAACTTTTTGCCTAAAAATCATTAGTCTCTCTTTAGGAGACGCAGTTTGTTCGATAGAGGAAAAAAAGGTCCATAAAGATCGGCATACCGGAGCTACTTCATGTTAATAACAAAAAATAATTACGACAAGATATACATTTATGCAAAGGAATACAATGAAAGGTGGATTGGATTAACGGGACATACCGCTGCGCGCACTGAAAACCGAGTAAATTAAAAAAATTATTATAAGGGTTATATGGTGAAAAGAAAAATAAATTGTTAATTTCACATTTGCTATTAACTTTTCAACCACAAGAAAAGAAATGATTTTTTACGGGTATAAATGGACTACTGATGGAAACCATGGCGCCTCCTTGTCGACATTATAACTTCACAAAAATTATCCAATCTGCAAAAATGAAAAAGAATCTAGTAAAATAATGTAGTAATAATAGTCTGACGGAGGGATTTTTTTTTGTTTTTCAAAAATATATAAATTACAATATTTCAAACTTTAGTATGCAATTTAAAAAAAAAAATTGTGTTGAGTAATTTATGAACAATTGTCCAACCAAAATAATAAAAAAAATAAGCGACCCTTACAGTAATCTGACATCTGACATCTCACCTTGGTAATAAGCAACACTAACATTATATCCCGAAAAAAATGATTCAGGTATTATTTGAAATGATTTTTCGTAACGAAGAATAATTCTTTTTAATGAAAATTGTATTTTATTTTATTAAACCTAGGAGTAATGCAATTTGTTATTGGAGACTGTTATTTTTGTTCAATTTGGGGGAGATCAGAGACATTTCATCGAAGTATTACGATGGCAATCGTAAAGTTGCACGACTGACAACCAGATTTGGTAAAGCGGTAGTTGGGTCGGCCGTTGATGTTTGTGAGAGAATTAAGTTCGCTGCACGGGCCCGAAAATCCCTGCTACGAGGGGGGACCCAAAAAAACGGGAATTTCGTCATAATTTCTTTATTTTTCAATATTTTTACACCAAATTTCGATCACCTTCAAAGTATTCTCCTTTGACCACAACGCACCTCTGCAAACGATCCTTCGAATGTTCAAAACATTTTTAATAACAAAAACTAATTACGACAAAATATACATTTATGCAAAGGAATACAATGAAAGGTGGATTGGATTAACGGGACATACCACTGCGCGCACTGAAAACCGAGTAAATTTAAAAAATTATTATAAGGGTTATATGGTGAAAAGAAAATTAAATTGTTGATTTCACATTTTTTATTAACTTTTCAATTACAAGAGCAGAAATTATTTTTTACGGGTATAAATGGACTACTGATGAAAACCATGGCGCCTCCTTATCGACATTATAACTTCACCAAAAATTATCCAATCTGCAAAAATGAAAAAGAATCTAATAAAATAATGTAGTAATAATAGTCTGACGTAGGGATTTTTTTTGTTTTTCAAAAATATAGAAATTACAATATTTCAAACTTTAGTATGCAATTTAAAAAAAAAATTGTGTTGAGTAATTTATGAAAAATTGTCCAACCAAGAAATTGAAAAAACCTCTCGTCAGATGGTTGGAGCTATGGAGAAAATAATTATCAAGATTAAAAGAAAAGTTAAAAAACATAAAAAATTGACTGTTATCGTGCTGACACTGCTTGGAAACATAGTTTTGAGAAAAACGCGTCTAAAGTTTCCGGTAGATACAACGTGAACTCGGTGTCCGATCACATTTATTGCTATAACTTTGTAACGGAGTTGAATTTTCTTAAAAGTTTTTTTTTTTAATTCTTAAAAGTATCAAGAATAAAAATCTGTTTTAAAAAATCGATTTTTTGAAAATTTCTCTGGTATGTGAGCCCTTAATTGATTCGACGAATCGATGTTGCTCGATTCATCGAGGTCCAATGGGGATAGAACGATATGGAATCATGTAATAGATGTTCCTTTAGAAATCGGTATTCTCATACGAATATTCTGTTATTCATTGTCTAACAAACGGGAATTATATAACTTTCATCACAGAACATTTTGTTTCCCCTCATAAAAACATACTCGTTGAACCTCGTGTGCGAAACAATGTAGAATAATGTACTCGTCCCGACAGACTCGGCCGTGTCTCTAGATATATTCCTCTATTAATGTCAATCAGTGTCACTTTCAGAGAATTATCAGTTTATCCATTAAAATGGATTGTTATGAATATGAAATGCGAATAAATTGAAGAAAAAGTTTAAGAGCTTCGAGAAAGTCCATTCTCCGTGTTAGTTAGGACGAATTTTTCATAAAACTGGCCAGACGAAACTTTTCCACTAAAATTCACGAAAAGAATGAGAAAGAGATATAAAAAATGCACAACTATCTTACAATTTTTAACCTAACGTTTGTGCATTCTTAAATAAAGTTTCACGGCGAATAGATAAAAGTCATGCACGAAGAATTGCACTCGATTTCGATTGATCCGTACGAAGATATCAGCGGACTTTTCGTCCGTCGAAGAGAAAGAAGAAGTTTGTCGATATTATCTGAAATAATATATGTACGTAGCTATACATATATCTATACTTTGCAGACCTTATTATTTGCAAGCTCTCGTGCACATATATATATACTTGGAAGAAACAAAATACCCATCGAAAACTGCAGACACGAAAAAAAAAATATAAAAATGATGTTCCCGCTCGTGGGAGGATAGGAAGGTAGTATGGATGAGGAAAAGTCGGATCTACCAACACCCGAGCGGGTTAGTTATGAAAGGCGGGTGAGCTCGCTTTTCGGACCCCCATTCCTTGTTTCCGTGGACTGGCCGAGTACTACTTACTCTCTTTCTCTCCTCTAGGGCGTTCACAACCACGATAAACTTTCGATGGCTCGACAGGCTTCTCTTCGATATTATCTTCGAACTATATAACTACCAGGTTTGTTAACTATATATATATATATATATATATATATATATATATATACTTAGTATTCCTCCATATATATATTCATATAGTTGAGTGTCGATGAAAAGGATTCCGAGCGGTAACATTACGTAAGTAGTAGTGGCTATCGATGAGCGAGCTGGAACTTTCAATTACAGTGTCTCGCGAGAGAAAAAAATGATCGAACATCCAACCGTACCTCATTTCCAATCATTGCGAAATTATTCATTTGCTATTATAGAATTCAATGGTTATGGATTAATTAAATCCTCCCAGGCAGTTAGATAGATATCTACCAATAATAATGGACGCAGCGAGTTGTCATTTTTATTTATTTTTTTATCATTTCGATACCAAAATGCCATATGATCCATGACCAATAAAAAATCTATTCGGGTGTCCCATTTTTTATTTACCAATGCTCATAAGATCGAAATCGAAGATGATTGACTATTTGGAACAGCGGGTGCAATGCACATTTTTATCGAAAAATCAAGAAAATTACAATAAATGGTTCACTTTTTAGTATGGATCGTTTCATTTTTTGGGTCTCGTTGAACGACTGTATTTTTTTTTTTTTGTAAAACATTACTCAATTTCAGGTAAAAAATTGTTTATACAATAATAGCGCCTACGATGTGTAATTTTTCGAACAATCTTCGAACGTGCGATTGGATGAACTTCGGAAATTCATATCGGAGAAGTTATTTATTGTGGGTGCCATTGCTGTAGGATTTTTATTTAAGGTAGTAGTCTGGTAACTTAAGCCGATTTTCATGTCTTTTTTGGAGGGCGTTTTTTTATAGGAATATAAAAATGAATCATTTTGGATATTTAGGAGGTTTTTATTTACATATTGAAGATACAAAAAAAAAATTTTTTGAAAAAATTGAATAGTTGATTATTATTATTATTATTGATCAAAGTTGGCACCTCGAAAAAAATGCGCGTGGATGGCCCCGGTGATGTTGGCTCTTGATGTTATCTGAAATAAAAAATTCTTGATAATTCTTAATCTATAGACATGTCATTCTGGTCGGAACTACTGAAGTTAAATTTCATGGATAAATAACAAAATGATGGACTTTGGAAAAAAAAGTCCTTTTATTTTAGCAAAGAAGGGGTTGTAAAATAAAAAGAAATTTAACTTCAGTAGTTCCGACCAGAATGACATGTCTATAGATTAAGAATTATCAAGAATTTTTGATTTCAGATAACATCAAGAGCTAAAATCACCGGACCACCCACGCGCTTTTTTTTCGAGGTGCCAACTTCGATAATAATAATAACAATAATAAACTATTAAATTTAAAAAAATTTTTTTTTTTTGTATCTTCAATATGTAAATTAAAACATCCTAAATATCCAAAACGATTCATTTTTATTATTCTACAAAAAAACGCCCTCCAAAAAAGACATGAAAATCGGCTTAAGTTGTCAGACTACTACCTTTATGAAATTGGGCTATTGTTCAGAGAACAAATACTAATCTTTCGCAACGTAATATCACAGAAAAACAGTCGCTTACAATAATTTTTTAATCCGACAATAGAAGTGATGTTATTCCTTGAAGTACTAGTAATGTTTTTTGGAATCTTGAGCCACATTTGTCTGAAAAGGATCGTACAGGAATAGCGCCGACAAAAAATTAATTCGAACATATGAATGTTGGAAACTTCTCAATTATTGCATATTCGAAAATTCCTACCTCCAAAACCGATGATCGTAGGCGCTATTGTTGATATCTTTTTTGCGGAAAAATTGATAAAAATTTTGAGCAAAATAGTATTACTCAATAAATACCAAAGAAGCTCAATAATTTATCGCTTATAGTATGACTTATTGTAAAAGATACTCAATATCAATTATACAATGATTCACATGGAGCTGTGCAGAATTGTGAGACAAATATAAAAATAATTTTCGTTCGTTCGGACACTTCCCATCTTTATTAGGCACGATTATTTATTCAAAACACCCATTCGTCCGTGCCTGCACGGGAAGGAAAGGAAAAAAATTGGCCTCGATGGCGGCCCACTGTGGGCGCAGACGCCGTTTTAATAATGCGCGATACCAGAAGAGGATAAAAGTGAGCGTGGAGTTGGGAATTTCTCTTCCCGGTTGAGAAAACGAGAAAGAAAATGGAAGAAATCGCGAAGAAAGACAGAGTGCACAGTCGACGGGTATGAAAGAAGAGTATATCCGCGACTAGACGTCCGGGACACCCGCGATATGAGCTTTTTCCCGTTCCATCTCAGCGAGCGAGCGCGGAGCGCCATCTGCCCCGGCAGTGGAAGATTCTGGCGCTTTTCTGCTTCTTATCCAACGTCTATCTCTTCTACTTAGGATATGGAGCTGCCTCCAGGAGCCCAGTGGATACTGATACATGTATATGTATTAGGGCGATTTTTTTTATTCCACTATATTTTTTTCTCAGTCCCCACCTGAAATTTTGTTGTATATGTCGAAAAACAAATTCCCTGAAAGTTTAAGCCCTCAATATTAATTCTAAGTACTTTCCCTTAGCGTGAAAAGATTTTCTATCTAAAATACACGTAAATCGAATTTATTTATTTTTTCAAATTTCTATAACTCAGCCGCATTTTATGCTATAATATTGTTCTTGGTTTCGATTTACTCAGAATAAAACAATCTAGAAAAGTGCCTATCGCAACGAAAGTGTAAATTGTTCTGGTGAGTTGGTACGGATCACTGAAGTTGATTTTTACTCAAAATTCTCGTTTTTTGCTGTTATCTCCAAAACAATTGACTTTACGAAAAAAATGTAAATGAAAAATTTGTTGGTAATTTAATTTTCTACAAAAAAGGTTTTATCGACCCAATTGCTTAGATTCATATTTCTTGAGATATTGAACTTTAATTTATGAGTAGTATACAATTTTTATGATTTATATTACCGTAAAAATGTTATGCTACTCATAAGTTAAATTTTTTTTTAATGTACAAGTATTCTCTAAGGATCAATAAATGCACGTGTAAATTTTCATCGAGACAACTTCAACGGTTTAAACGTTATTGCACATTAGAAATGACGTCAAAAATCTCGCTCTAGACCATACGACTGCCTTAAGAAATTTTTCGTTATTACTATTGATTTTAACGATAAATGATAGGAATATTCAAATTGTATGAAATTTATTATCATTTTTTATTTACTATCCATTATTTAACGGCCGAAAAACCGAAATAATTTGCACTTTTTCGTTCAGTATCGGACCAGCATCTGAACATCGAGGTCTCAGCAATATTAAATCTTGAACAGCTTGAAAGACGCACCTTTTGCTCGGTATTCTCATTTCGCCCCACTTACTCCATACATAGTGAACCCAGTGCGAATAGGGAAACCCCCTGTACTTCGTGAGGGGGTTTATAGGGGTGATACGCGTGGTGCGACATTCCCGGGGGTGTGAATCGAGTCAGCATCTTCGTGTGGTTATATGCCAGGTTAGTTTTCGACCGCAGGATTAAGTATAGAGACGGAAGCGAGTAGGGAAAAAAAGCTTAGGTCTCCCTTCGGATCCTTGGAAATTCTTATATAACCCGCGCGCACGGGAATCCGTACCACGTACACATATATATGTGTGTGTACGTGGTGCGGATTCCCGTGCCGGTAGAGGCTAAGAAATTTCCTATATACATAGGAGGCAGCTCAGGGTCTATTTTTCCGTCTTTCCTTACCATTCCATATAAGTCTATCGCGAGTGTCCCCGACACCCGGGAGTCGTGAAAACGAGAGACATTTTCCATAGGAAAGAGTCCTCGGTGGCACCAGACACCCTCGTACTTCCGGTTCGTCCAAAATTGGACCCACTCGAGCATCATCGACGCGCGAATATTATATATTGTACAGTTAGTCGAAATATGTTTGGCATCGGTCTACATATATGCATATCATTCGTGGAGAACGTGCGAATGTTATTACGTTAATATGCCGAAATGAATTTTAAAAAATTCCGAAAATGCTCACGTCCGTTTCTACTTGGAGGGAATTTGAATGATAAATATGTTCATATATCATATTAGGCGAAGTGAAGAAGTTGTGACGAATAAAAATAGTTCTTATGAATGGCATTTCGTGAGATTTTTATTAAATTTCAGAAGATACGGCTGCGGAAAAATCATAAAGAAATTCTGCACTTAACAGCTATGATATGTAGTATAACTCGTCATTATATATGACCATTGGGAATTACCACGGAGACGTAGCTTATTCAATATTGCCGCTCACTCCCAACCACCACTAGTCAGCACGGGCAACAGTAAAAAAACCCTCGATTATCATATATTTTTTGGCGAAATGTTTTTTTGTTTTTTATAACGATCTGATAATCAGGACTATTACCGTTGATGTTTGTGCCTGGACCGAATCAACTGCGACAATTGGATACAGACGGAGTGCATTATTGCCATAAAGATACCTACAGTGAGTGTAGAGAGTATTCGTACACCAGCACTTTTGCTGTTTTTATCCCAAATGATAAAAGATAACAACTGGAAAACCACTGGTCATAATAAACCATCCATTTATTAACCATAATTATACAAAGAACAATTCGTCGCTGCTTACGAAAACTAGAATGTTTCAGATTTCTTACGAAAACAAGCACGTTTGATATCAGCGCGAAAACTAGCATGTTTCGGCTTTTGCCACGACAACTATCATATTTCGATATTCGCCGCGAAAACTAGCACGTTTTGGCTTTTACCACGAAAACTAGCAGGTTTCGACTTTCACCGCGAAAATTAGCACGTTTCAGTATCACTGGAAATGTTTCTCATTTTTCGTGAATATTAGACGATGGCGATCTCTAAGATTCCAGTAAATTTGTTGAATCGTATTTTCAATAATGTTATTATTTTTTAAAATAAAAAACGAATATAAATGTTTAAGGGTGTACGGGCGATACTCCCTTGATGTTTTTCATTTATTCCTTATAGTGCTCCCGAAAAAATTTTTTAAACTGTAATAATTTCTTTACTTTATTAAAATTATTACGATTATTTTATTTGGAAATAACGACAATTTTCGTCATTTCTTTTATAATTTATTTTTCTGTTCGTTGTTTTTGTGAAATTAGTAATATTCGATTGTATATTTTATTCGTTTTTTATTATTAAGTTTCGAGACTCGAGATCGTTTAAAATTCATTATAATTTGAAGGTGCCGCAAGATACATACATAATAAATTCACACATTCACACACATATATTGATAATAGAAAATTCTTTCGCTTATCTTTTCTTTGTTTTCCGTTTTCGTTTCGAGGCCGTTGCGTCACTTGATCCGTCGAACGATTCCCTTTTTAATTTTGCTCTTTAACAGGCTCTCTCTAAAACACTAATTATCGGAAATACTGGTGATCATAATTTATTTCTCATTATTATTCTTGATATAATCATAAATTTCAGGATCTTACCTGTCCCAGAGAATAATTGGCTTGATGTGCAGTCGACACTTAACATAACACTTCTTTGCACGCGTTATTCTCGACAAGTATATGACAGGTTAAAATCCTGATACATGGGTGGATATAAAGATATAGACATTTGTCTCGTACAATATAATCGATGCAGAATAGATATAAAACCGGCACAGTTCGCGGTCGCTGGGAGAGTGCGAGACGCAGCTCGTGAATCTATTCGCCAGTAATCCGATTAGAATGATAATCAACGATATTCGACATTATTTTCTTTGGGCCGTTATCCGGTGGAAACGTGACTATAGCGGCCTCTCTAACTATAGTCTATCCTCTCTGGTCGCTATAGTGATATTCTTACAAAACATTTGTGAAAGATCTGTATCTTATTCGATTTAGTTCGGCAAATATACTACTTTTTCCAGTGCAAAACGAAATATGCTAGTATTCGCGACGGAAGCCGAAACATGCCACTTTTCGCGGCAGAAGCCGAATCATGCTAGTTTTCGCGGGGAAAACCGAAACATGCTAGTTTTCGTGATGAAAGCCGAAACATTCTAGTTTTCGCGTCGAATATCGAAACGTGTTGATTTTCGTGGTGTAATTCGAAACGTGTTAGTTTTCGTAAGAAATCCGAAACATGCTAGTTTTCGTAAGCAGCGTCGAATTAATAACTTTATTAGTTTTTTTAAAAGACGATTACAATCCAAAAATCTACCGTTTTGGACGTGTTAAAAGTATTCGTACACTTGAGTCTTAGCGGTTAAAATTTATTCTCGAACTGGGAGAATTTAAGTTTCCAAATGAAATCAAAGCAGATCGAGTTTGTTTACATTCGGACACTCCGTATGAGTCTTTCTACCAATTGTATACCAGCAGTTTGTATTGAATTATCAACGATAATGGGTCGAAAAGGCAAAGAAACTTCTGAAGATGAAAGAAAAATTATTATAAACTTGCATAATCAATGCAAAACCCTAAGTGAAATATCGAAGATCGTTGGAAGACCCTGCTCGACAATACAATCAATAATTAATCGATTTGGAGAACGGAAGACATTGAAAAATCAACGTAGAAGTTGTCGACCGTGTGCACTGACAGATAGATTCATAGATTCATCTGCTCAGATTCATTGCATTTATGCGGACGATGCATTTAATCGTTTCATTCGTTTAATTGCAGTCTTCTATCGAGAAAAAAACTGCTGTCGAGTAAGATGGGGGAGAGACCTCAAGTGGCTCGTCTCGTATTTGTTTAATCTCGAAGTATAAGTATAAGAACTGCGTGTCGCGTCTTACAGATATCAAGCATCGACTGTTTATGTCAGCAACGGTAGGGGCCGAGTTGAACTTTAGACACGTAAAAGCTGCAACGGTCCAAAACTCTGAATTTATGTGGGAGGATCCTAGAAGTTGAAAAATCCGGAATTTAAAAAATAGAAATGTCATTGCGAAGAATATTTATCGACGATTAGATGACAAGAATAATTACGGGACCGACCTGAAAAAGTATCGAATATCAAAACCCACCAACGTACAAAACCGTATATTGCAATGATTAGAAAGCGTAGAGTTGCGAAAGATTGTGGTCAAGTTTTATACCTGAAAAGGTTCAGAAAAAAAAAGGTCGAAAAGAGTAAATACACGACATTGTATTTACCACAGTTTCCTCGTACCCTCGTGCAAATTCATGTAATAGCTTCTAAATTTATCAATTTAAAGGTCTTCACAGAAAATCATATTCAATAAAAATCATTAAGTTTAATTTTAAAAAAATTAAATTCATTTATACATCAATCCGTGTGAGAAAAAAAATCTGGTCTTTCGTACAAGAGATCGCGAAATCGTTAAAGAATTTAGGAAAGAGTCCGAAAGTGTTTGGATATTAATAATAGGAGTATTATTTTGTCCGGTTTTATTGTACATTTTGTGCTCTTAACGGCATTTCCGTCGTAAAATCATTGAGGGATGCTTTATAACCTCGCGTTATCGTCCGTGACACGTTACAACTCGGCTGCGATAGGGCGAGTGTAAAAGTCGCGCTTGAAATACGCGGTTGAAAAACAAAAAAAAATTCAACGCTTTTTCAGTGCATCCGTATGTATACGTATTTATACAGATATGTATATGGGTGAATGTGAACGAGTTTCGGTCTAAAAATAAAAGTCGAGCTTGGCTGATGGGGGAAAAAAAAGGGCCAGATGGAAAAATAAACGGCCACTGCGAAGCAAATTTTCCATCTACGATGGTATATACATATATGTACGTACAGACACGTATCAACCGATAGAAAACTAAAGGGCGTAAACCACGCGAATTAACACGTAAATTTAACGCCGTTTACCGCCTTTTGTTCGCGAACAGTCAATATGAGTAGTGGGAGTTTTTGTACCGCCACGACCGGTGGTATTCGATGTGCCGCTCTGTGGACGACGCAATCGAGCACGACTCGCATTTCTCGCGCCTCACTTACCCCCCGAGTCGTACATCAGCACCACCGCGGTATGTGAGCTTACAAAAAAAAAAAAAAAAAGAAAAAAAACCACCATACAGTTCGACAACGGAAAATCAACGTACCCCAGAGATTTTGAACAACCGTAGTAACACAACAAATTGTGTAATTCAGTATTTTACGCGATGACGATTTGCCTTTTTCTTCGTGATTATAATTATCGATGGACATACGGGGATTGAGGTAACAGTAGCGAATCCACGCAATTGAAATTATTATTAGGGGTGCACAATTTTTTGCTCTGGACCAATGGTGAAAGAAGTGCCGTACGAATTTTACCCTTCATAATCCATTGGCATTTCCATTCGGTTACAACGGAAAGAAATTGCCATTGACTTTCCACTCAATTCCTATGGAAAGAAATTGCCATTCGAGCTTGCGATTGACTTTCTGCTCAGTTGCCATAAAAAGAAATTACCGTTCGAGCTTGCGACTGACTTTTCGTTCAGTTTCTATGAAAAGAAATTGCCATTCGAGCTTAACATTGTCCTTCCGTTCGACTTGCTGCTACTAAACGTTTTCTCTTGACTTTCCCACACAAATTGGCATTGAAAGTGTACGGCAGCCGGTCTTTTCTATTGACTGCCATTAAGTACTCAATGGTGGGGGAACCCGGGGCATTGTGGGCATCCGAGGCAGTATGGGCACCCCCTCTAAAACCTCTCACAGGTGCCGATTGAAGTAGACAACGTTTGGATATTGTTTTAGTATGCGTCACGCGAGCGCGGCAAGTGGTGCTATCAGCGAGAGCGCATGTCGAGCGGACCTAACCTAGAAAGATGTTTTCATGTGATTTTGATCTAATTTTGGCTATTGTGTTTACGTTTGCAAACAAGAGACAGTTTCATTAATTGCAGTGCACTTTTCGGATCAAAGGTAAGTTACCCTTGAAGTATTTTATCAGTGATTCAAGTATTCACCAATATTGTTAGAAACTTTATTTTCACTTGTTGGACGGGGTACTATGGGCATGGTGCCCGTTTTGCCCCTGATATTTCTACTTATTTTTTTTTTTTTTACAGTTCCTATTAAGACGGTCCGTACCTACAAAAAGAAGACGAATCGTGGGGAATGGAGCGAGTTCAGCATGCGATCAGCGGTCAGCAATGTTTTAAGTTAAAAATTAAGCTGCAAGGCAGCTGCAATCACTTATAGTGTACCCCGTACCACTTTGCAAAGGAAGATTGAGGAATACAAGTCCAAGCAATGTATTCGACCTAAGCGTATGGGGAATTTTAAGCCCGTATTTTCTCAAGCCGAAGAAAACGAGTTGACTTCGTACATAAAAAAACATGGAAGCTAGATTATTTGGCCTCTCAACGAAACAAGTCCGAGAATTGGCCTTTGAACTAGCCGAAAGAAATAGCATTCCGCACAACTTCGATCAGACATTACGAGTAGCGGGTGAGGATTGGTTGGCCAATTTTTTAAAACGCAATCCATCCTTGTCGCTTCGGAAACCAGAAGCAACAACCACCATCTCACACGCCTCTCGAATCACAACCTCAAGCACTATCACCATCACCTCACAATCAGATGCAACCGTCTTCTCTTACACCATCAACTCCACCAGGTCCGTCGACTTCTTTTCATCGTGTTACACCTGGACATATTATGCCTATACCAAAAGCTGTAACACAAAAAAGGGCTTCGCGTAAACGTGGCAAAACTGCTGTAACTACTAGTTCTCCGTATAAAAAATAACTTGAACAGGCTCAGGCAAAAAAAACGCCTTCCAAAAATTCGGTTCAGAAGAATAAGAAAAAGAAACGTGAGGAAGACAAGGAAAATAAATATGAATCGTAAGATGCCGAATGTCTTTATTGTGGAGATTTGTATTCGGAATCAAGGGAGGGTTGGATCTCTTGTCGTTCCTGTGGTAAATGGGCTCATTGCTCATGCGCCGGTAAGGACGACAATGATGATGAAACAACTCATATCTGTTCATTTTGCACAAGGTTCTAAGTTATTTTTGTGTTGGATGATTCTAGTGTCCGTTATGCTCCATGCATGTCCATTGTGCCCCAGATACAGGACACTGTGGGCATTTCGCATATTTTTTTAAAACCAAAGTTACATTCAAAGATTTAATTTAATTGCAGATTTTGATTTATGTTCTTAAAGAGAACTCGATAAATGATTATATTTCACTTTAATTGCTAAGTTTAATTTTTTATTTTACATTTTACATTACATTTTCCTTAAGGTGCCCTTACTGCCCCGGGTTCCCTTACATTTTGCTAAGGGCAATCGGACAATGACGGATGCTCAAACATTACACCGTCTTATTTTCCTTTATTTCTTCAATACCAATATTGTAACATCGTTGTTTATTAATTCTCTTTTAGTTACTCGTACATAAAAACCGGTTAAAAGAACATATACGGATTCTTTTTTTTTTTCAACGAATTCAATTTTTTCACATTTCATCGGACCGAATAACCCTCAATCATAGCAGCAATTTTCTTTTACCCGTGTACAGATCTCCGCGTATATATACACGAATGAAGCCATTGCGCAGAACGTTTCAGTCGATCGAGCCAATCCCCATCACCTCTTTTCCAGGGCCCCAACTACCGATGTATCGTCATCGTGAAAATGATGGAAAAAGTAATTGACATCGTTTGTAACGAATTGTGAAAAATAATCAGAGTGCAGTTTCCAATTTCAAATCAATAACGTCACGAATAACGCATGTATAATGTACGTTACCGGATTGGTGTGTATTGGACATATTACGTGGGATCGAGTATACGATTTCTCAACAATTAATTACACCGCTATAATTTATAATTATCGAACCCTCAGCGTTTTCTGTCTCTTTTACAGGCAGAGAGGATAATAAAACATACGCGTATACGTTATTGCACGTTATATGCTTTATTACCCTTTATCCAAAATCAATTGATACGCATCCAAAAGCCGTTAGTTAATTGAAAATTTTGTGCGAGCTATGAGAGTGTAGGTGCGAGCTTTTTGCAACTATGATGTTGCCCTCCTTTTCTCTTTCCATTCGCCATTGAGCCAAGGTGACGGCGATGGAGGGGGTTATAAGCGCTGCGAAACCGGTGGTAAAGTATCTCTCGGTTCGAGAATGGAAGCTCTCCCATAAATTTAGCGAAGTATCAACCCATAAATTGAAAATGCAGAGCGAGGTGCTCACGAGCGAATGGGGAGGAAGTGTACGTGAGGGAGAGACAGGCGCTACCCGAGAGCGAAGTACTATATGACGCCATGTGCAACGATACCGTTTTCCAGTAGGTGGCGAGAAGCTGCGGACACACGTATACACATACGAGGTCTGTTCAAAAAGTATCGCGAATTTTGAATTTCCCCGGGCTACGTATATTCGATTTTCGATTTTTTTGTAGCGTTAGGTTGGTACTCGTGTCCCACACTTATGCTGAAAAAATCGGCCATTTTGAATGTTTAGTTAATCGTTGACAGCTGTTTTGGTTGGACGTGTTTTGGCTTGTCTTCGATTTTTGCCTATTCCAAAAAATGGATCAAAGAATCCGTATCAAATTTTGTGTGAAAAACAAAATTAAGTGCGGCGGACGTATTCCGAATGTTGACTGTGGCGTATGTTGAAGCTACCTTGGATCAAAGCAACGTTTATCGGTGGTACAAAATGTTCTCAGAGGGCCGAGAAGATGCGAACAATGAAATGCGTTCCGGACGCCCGAGCACATCAACAACAGACGAAAACATTGATGAAATGAAGAAAATAATATTGGCCAATTGTCGAATCACCGTTAGAGAAGTTGCTGAGAAACTAAACATATCGATTGGCTCGTGCTATTCCATTTTTACCAATGATTTGGGCATGAGTCCGGCCGCCGCGAAATTCGTCCCAAAATTGCTCAATCTCGAACAAAAACAGTGTCGCATTAACATTGCTAAGGAGCTGTTGGACTCGGTCCGCGACGACCCAAATTTGCTCCAGAGGGTCATAACTGGTGACGAATCATGGGTTTATGGTTATGACGTGGAAACCAAAGCTCAATCATCGCAATGGAAGCTGCTTTTTTGGAAAAGGCAAAAATCGAAGACACGCCAAAACACGTCTAACCAAAACAGCTGTCAACAATTAACTAAACATTCAAAATGGCCGATTTTTTCAGCATTAAGTAAGGGACATGAGTACCAACCTAACGCCATAAAATAATCGAAAATCCAATATACGTAGCCCGCGGAAATTCAAAATTCGCGATACTTTTTGAACAGACCTCGTATGTGTATAGTAGGGTGGTTCTTAATTTGGTGATGTTGGAAATTCTTTGGTATTGTTCCTCAAAAGTGATCAACATATGTAGAAAAAAAATTGGGCGCAAGCGGAACTTTGTCCAATAATTCTAACCCACCCCACCGAGCTGTCGAATTTTTATATAAAAAAATGCATGCATACAAAATTTTGTTAAGAAAATTGTTTATTATTTCAAAACTATTTATGATAAAAGAATTTTATATAACGTTTTTGTAGGAAATATAATGCTCTACAGAAAAGGTATCTTGTGAAATTCTCGTGAATCTAATATTTATCACGTAATTAGCAAAAAACTGTCATCATTTATTCCAAAAGTCGATCATTATGGTCAAAACAGGAGTTTGACGTCGAATAGCTGCAATTTATTTTTCGTATGTATATAAGATTATGAAGAAATACGTAGCGCACTCAACAATGAAATGTAAACAATATTCAAATTTTCAATTTTATCAATTTTATTGTGAATTATAATGAATGATGTCATATATTTTAAAAATCAACTTACAATAATGAATTACATCGGTTGGAGCAAAGTTGCTTTGTTAATATCAGGATATTTTTTTTTATATTCTTCAATTATTTGTACAATGAATTGTTTCTGATCTTCGTCATAAGTGAGACGATCATTGTACTGTGTAATAAGTTTCACTCCTCTTTCTGCAACATCGTTAACCACTTTAATTCCTTTAACTATTTTTAAGCCTTGTAAATAATTTTCATTAGAAATCCACTCGCTCACATCGATATCAAAAAATGAGGCGTTGATTTCAAATCTTTCGAAAAAAGCCATCGATTTGGAACTGATAAAGAAATCAATGTCCTTATCGATCAAAGAAGAAAAATTTATCATGAATGATAATAAAATTGATAAAATTGAAAATTTAAATATCGTTCACATACTGTTATTGAGTGCACTACGTATCTCTTCATATTTCTAATTGCATATGAAGAATACATTGCAGTTTTTCGACGTCAAACTCCTGTTTTGGCTATAATGATGGACTTTTGGAATAAATGATGACAGTTTTTTGCTAATAACGTGACGAATATTAGATTCACAAGAATTTTGTAGGATACCTTTTTTGTATAGCATTAAATTTCCTATAAAAACACAATATATAATTTTTTTATCACGAATAGTTTTGAAATAATAAACAATTTTCTTAACGAAATTTTGAATGCATGCATTTTTTCATATAAAAATTCGACAGCTCGGTGGGGTGGGTTAGAATTATTGGACAAAGTTCCGCTTGCGTCCAATTTTTTTTCTGGTTATGTTGATTACTTTCAAGGAACAATACCAAAGAATTTCCAACATCACCAAATTAAGAACCACCCTAGTGTATAGGTTTTCGTGGCTGACGGGCTTCGCGCACTTGCAAGTGCTTTCAACAATGCACCTCTGTTTAATTTCGCCATTGTGTTTCGTAGTTTTTCATTATCAAAATTGTCGATTCTTTCGACGGTTTTCGAACGTGAACTTTTTCTACTTACATTTAGGACGAAAAGTGGATGTAAATTTAGATTGAACGCAGAGATTAAATTTTTCGTTGAAAGGACGCTCGCCATGCATCTAGAATTTCCGGGGTTTAGATATTAAGATAAAAATACCAAATTCAAATTTGGAACTTTCTTTGAGCCTACGTGCCCGCCCGACTACGGTATTAAATTTAGACTCAAAGGAGGTTGAAAATTTAAATATATTTCACGCGAATCCGCCTTCCCTTCAATTTATCCATATATGAGGTATTTCCAGCTGAGCTTTCTCATCCTGACCTCCATCCATCTTTTTGACACTTTTATTTATTCGAAGAGTTAACTGAAAAAGAGAGGAACCATATTTTCTCGCCACGGTAGCGAGTATAAAATCGTGTGCACATTCAACAATTTTTTTTTGTATTAAAAAGCAATTTATTTATAAAACTAATTACACATCCATTTAGTATAAATATCAAGCTAATAAAAAATATTTTTTTTGCTTTTTTTTGTTATACAAAATGGCCGACTACTGCTATTTGCTTTTGGTATGTTTTTTCTTGAGGCGCTCAGCGGCGTGACATTTGGCATACACAATTTTTGATCTAGAACAAAAAAAAAATTCTCGTTAATTTACATACCTAGAGAAGTGCGTACGGAATTTGAAAAATATTGTTTTATTCGAATATTGTAGGCATTTGAACTTAAAAGGTGAATTCCCAGTAAAAAATTTCTTATAAAACTGCTGATTAAATGGAAAGTTTTTAGTTGATCAATTTAGTGTATTGAGATACCCATTATAAATGCAGCAACGCAGCGTCTACGGGAGTAATAATGGTATACATCGACAGGTAGAACGAGCCACACAGAGATGGGTGACGTTCATGCGCTTCAATTTTTCTTTTGCCCGCTCTCCACTCATCTCCTTCTCGTTCAAGGATGAAAAATGAGCAGCAGGACAAAAGGCTTTTTTTTCGCTATCCAGGCGGTATTTGCCCTTTGAGGGCTCTTTCGCTGTGTTTCTCGCGAGACGAGGGAAAAGAGGACGAGGACGAGAGAAAGAGGGATGGTCGGGTGAGGGTGGCAAAGAGGCGAACGAAGCGAAGAGCAAAGAACATGAAATTTACCCTCGCCTCGGTACTCCTATCTCCTCGTCTTCTCCATTACTCCCGTAGTGTCCTATCCGCGCAGCCGCCACTCTATCCTTCGAAAGATGCCCACGGTGATGCTGTATAAACTCTGAATCTCGCGGCATACAGCGCGTATAACCGGCAGACGAGTCATCCTATATATTATCCAACGTCGTAAAAAGAATATTATCCGAGAGAAAAACATAAGTTTCTTTTTTTTCACCGGTAAAAAAAACGTATTATTGATCATTTATACAGCGTATAGAACTCGTGAATTTTCAGCTGGCCTTTATTCTTCGCTACTTTGATAATAAATCATATGGACAGAATGAATTAGAATTCTGGCAGAATCCACAGCTGTGCATTCTTAGCGAAGATGATCTGTGAAATTGCGTACAATTTTATGCCAATACTACAAAAATTTCTATTTTTATTAGTCGCATGTCCGAAGTGCAAAATTAGTGGCTGAGGGCCGAGGGAATTATCGAATGCTTTTGCTTTCGCTGGGACACTAGCCCCTACAATTAACTAACAATTTCTTTCGCAATTCTACAAACATTTTGTCGGTACAAGCGGTTCATGTCGTTCTACAATATTTTAAAGTAGTAGTCTGGTAACTTAAGCCGATTTTCATGTCTTTTTTGGAGGGCGTTTTTTTGTAGGAAAATAAAAATGAATCGTTTTGGATATTTAGGATGTTTTTATTTACATATTAAAGATACAAAAAAAAAATTTTTTGAAAAAATTTAATAGTTTATCATTATTATTATTATTGTTCGAAGTTGGCACCTCGAAAAAAAAGCGCGTGGGTGGCCCCGGTGATTTTGGCTCTTGATGTTATCCGAAATAAAAAATTCTTGATAATTCTTAATCTATAGACATGTCATTCTGGTCGGAACTACTGAAGTTAAATTTCATGGATAAATAACAAAATGGCGGACTTTGGAAAAAAGTTTTTTTTTCCAAAGTCCGCTATTTTGTTATTTATCCATGAAATTTAACGCGTTAGTCTGGTCTAGAGCGAGATTTTTGACGTCAATTCTAATATGCAATAATTTTTTAACCGTTAAAGTTGTCGTGATGAAAATTTACACGTGCATTTATTGATCCTTAGAGAATACTTGTACCTTAAAAAAAAATTTATTTTAAATATTTTCATGTAGTTTTTTGCCTTGTTGCAACATGGTGCGCCGAAAGCCGCCTCAATCGGCGCCCACTCTGGACGATGTTGTATGCATCTGAAAAAAAAAAAATATATATATTCTCAATCTGCATGAGTATTCTGAGCACTGGTAGCAGAATTGGTATTTAAAAAAAAATTTTGACAAAATGGCGGCCTGTTGAACTTTCATTAATGATATTTCATACATTTTCGGGTATTCGACGAGTTATAAAATGTCGGGAAAATTATTGTTCGACTCAATTCTGCTACCAGTCCTCGGAAACAGGTTACCTAAGGTACGTGCAAAATTTGAGCTCGATCGGTCCATTAGTTATCGAGATATCGTGGGCGCCGATTTGAAAAACATAGTTCTGAGATAAACGCTTTCAAAGTTTTGACACCGTTAAATGAGCGACTCGGTAGCCTCTGCGTTAGCTGCTTCCCGACCGCGCTACCTGAGCGCGCGGCTTGCTTAGAATTTTTATTTCTCGGCTAATTTTTGAAATATCAATAAACGGTTTTCAGGAGCGTATGAAGAAAGGTCTAAGAAATAAGAAAATGAAAAAAATAAATAAAAAATCGATTTTTCCAAATTTCTAGACCAGACTACCGCCTTAAGAATTATCAAGAATTTTTTATTTCAGATAACATCAAGAGCCAAAATCACCGGGGCCACCCACGCGCTTTTTTTTCGAAAAAGAAAACTTTTTCCCAAAGTCCGCCATTTTGTTATTTATCCATGAAATTTAACTTCAGTAGTTCCGACCAGAATGACATGTCTATAGATTAAGAATTATCAAGAATTTTTGATTTCAGATAACATCAAGAGCCAAAATCACCGGGGCCACCCACGCGCTTTTTTTTCGAGGTGCCAACTTCGATCAATAATAACAATAATAATAAACCATTAAATTTTATCAACAAATTTTTTTTTTGTATCTTTAATATGTAAATAAAAACATTCTAAATATCCAAAACGATTCATTTTTATTTTCCTACAAAAAAACGCCCTCCAAAAAAGACTTGAAAATCGGCTTAAGTTACCAGACTACTACCTTAACAAACAGGGCGTTTTCTAAATTGATTAAAATCGTTCGTAAAATATTAAGAAATATTGGTTTACCAATACAAACTTTTGTAATTACCAAATAATCATTTTTTTCTTCCGTGACCATTCGCTTACGTACCAGAGGCGTATCGTATTAAATCCCACTTACGATTCGAAGTAATATATCACACCCCATTGAGAAATTGAATACTGGCCGAGCACGGTAGAGAGACCATGAATTTTATGTGGATCGGACGAGAATAATAGAGGACCAATGGAATCATGAGTAATGAAAAACCAAGGGAATCCAAGTTCCGACCTTTTTCGTTCTCCTCCGTTTTATTTCTACACACCTGCCCACATACCCTCGAATGTTCACCGTCGTAAATATCACCGGGTATTCTAGTCACCCTCTAGTTCTTCGACCCTCCATCGAGAATTCTATACATATTATATGTATGTATTAAAGGGTTGAGGTACAGAACTCGGATAAAGAAGATGACCGAGGGTTAACTTCTTTACGGACTATTCTCGGCTTGACTTTTTCCATCTGAGCGTTCAATTAGCGTTCTCTCATTCTCTCTTACTCGTTTGTCCGCTAAACTTTTTCACCTCTTGCTCGAGTCACTTCTTTATCGACCGTTGGCAAACAAAAGGTCTAAACTCACATGAATTAACACGTTAAGTCACGTAGGTTAAGCCAGTTTGTTTGCCAGCATTTTATGTATCTAAGTCTCGCTCTCTCCCTCTCTCTCTATCTATCTATCTCTCTCCCATTTTTTTTCTTTTTACTTTATCCTCCAACCGACCTAGCATGTTGGCCTCGCGTCAGCGGTTTACGGGCGTATCCTTCCTCGGCGCGTAAGACGTAATTTGATTAAAACTTTGTAGTCGAAAGAGAGCGTATAAGAGAGCATAAGAAAAAAAGGCGGAGGAAAGGAGGGTGAAAGAGCGTCTGAAAACGAAGAGGGCGCCGACAAGCCCCGAAGAACTCTCTCCGCCATCAGGCATGGACGCACTGATGTGAACTACACGATAAAAGTAACCTTACCGACGCGAGAAACCTCGCTAACCCGCCTGGCGAATCGCGAAGTAACTTTTTTTCACTTCTCGAGCAACATCACATCGTGTTTCCCTCTTAAAATTTTTTTGCCCTCCTCGGAGCTAGCCCGTATCGACGGGATTAGCGTAAATACGCACGTAACAGGGCGCCGTCGAAGTGGTCTCTTTTCACCTCGTACTAAAATCCTGAAACGGAAGACCCGAGAGTACGTGAGCCAAATAAACTCGACGAGAAGGGCGATTGAATAGAAACATTCCATACCTCGATTTTCCGTCTTTACCTGCACCGTGTGCTTTCAAAAATTTACGATAAACCGTGCTATCGTACATTTTTTTAAAGCACCCGAGCGCGTACCCAGACAATTAAATTTACAGACGCAACCTGGGGTACTTGGTCACTGAATTTTGTTTTCGAAGATATAATGTTGTTATACTACACAGAAGACACTTGCACGAATTAACAGTTGCTGAAAATAGCTCGATGAGAAGCGATCGGCTGTTGCAATTTATTTTGCAACAATTTAAAAAATTATCGAACCAACGTGTGCCTGCATTTGTTATTATATTATTTTAAGAAATTAAAAACTCCCCAGGCAACAGTTAGCTGGAACAGTGTACGAAACTATTGTGTTTCAACAATAACGATACCTCACTCGCACTGCACTTTTACAACGAATCTATTTTCCTAAAGGTGCGATGCATTGATACATCAGCGATCGAAATTGCAAATGAATAAGTGCAGAGCGAAACGAAATTATGACAATAATGGCGCACCTTGTCGTCATATTTGAAACATAGTTTGTAGAAATTTGCCGAAACGTTGTCGCACTCCTGCTGAGAAAATGCTATCCGGGTTGTAGCGTTAGGGTGACCATGACCGGGGTGAGTGAAAATTAAGGGGGGGAAATAGGGTTAGACGGTTCAGAAAATCGATTTTTTTTTTATTTCATAAATTGTTCCTAAAACTATTGAAAAATATGTTCCCAACATTTTTAATGAAAATTCCGACTCGTTCTATTCTTATAAGCCATTAAGGGGGGAAATAGGGTCAGGACAGCGTTTTCTCAATAATTTTCATGAATTTTTTTATAGTATACAAAATAAATATAATTTATTGAAACTTTGAGAATATTTTATACATATATTTAAGTATATACTATACAATTTTGATACATATATTTAAGTATATACTATAAAATATTAGCGACCCCATATTGCTTGTTTTTCTTGGTACTATTTTTTCAAACGCATTTTTCTGAAAAGGACTTTTTTTGAACTTGCGTACACGCTAGTTTGAACAGTTTTCGACCAATCGTTTTGAAAATTGGCAGTTACTTTCTTCATAGTATTGCGCTCTATACGAACCTAAAATCGGAATATTATCATTATTTAAAATAATTTTTTTTTTGCAAATAAAGTTGTAAAAAATGGCAAGAAATCATGCTTTTTCTTTTTGACTCCTGTAAAAAATTCAATTGTCTATTTTTTTGAAAGCATTTAGGTTCATATAGAAGAGAGACATGTAATAAAAGTAAATTCCAACCTCGTTTGATTTCAGATGAAAATTGCGACTTCCAGAATGTACGCAAAATGCTGAGTCTGATTGTGACTTGCAATATGAGGTCGCTAATATTTTATAGTATATACTTAAATATATGTATAAAAAATGTATAGTATATACTTAAATATATGTATATTATATTCTCAAAGTGTCAATAAATTATATTAATTTTTTATACTATAAAAAAATTCATGAAAATCATTGAGAAAACGCTGTCTTAACCCTATTTCCCCCCTTAATGAGCCCTCATTAAAATAGTAGTCTGGTAACTTAAGCCGATTTTAATGTCTTTTTGATTTTAATGGCCCCGGTGATTTTGGCTCTTGATGATATCTGAAATAAAAAATTCTTGATAATTCTTAATGTATAGACATGTCATTCTGGTCGGAACTACTGAAGTTAAATTTCATGGATAAATAACAAAATGGTGGACTTTGGAAAAAAAAGTCCTTTTATTTTGCCCGCCATTTTGTTATTTATCCATGAAATTTAACTTCAGTAGTTCCGACCAGACTGACATGTCTATAGATTAAGAATTATCAAGATTTTTTTATTTCAGCTAACATCAAGAGCCAAAATCACCGGGGCCACCCACGCGCTTTTTTTCGAGGTGCCAACTTCGATCAATAATAAAAATAATAATAAATTATTAAATTTTTTCAAAATTTTTTTTTTTTTATCTTTAATATGTAAGTAAGAACATCCTAAATATCCAAAACGATTCATTTTTATTTTCCTACAAAAAAACGCCCTCCAAAAAAGACATGAAAATCGGCTTAAGTTACCAGACTACTACCTTAATATGCGTTCATTAATTTCATTGTCTTCATTACGTTTGTTCAGAAATATAAAGAGCGATGAATCCGTATAGAATGCGGTTGGTCCGTATCAATCAGTTTAATTAAAGATCAAACTTTTAATCTTTAAAAGTTGTCCAGATACACGATTGATGAAAAAAGAAACTTGGCGAATTCTAAATGAGAAAAAATTCACATGGCCGAAAGACTGACAACGGAATATAACATTGAAACCAAATATAACCGATGTTTTTTTCGTGGCATTGTATACTTTCCCTCTCTGATAATATAAAATCACGGTGCTAATAGTTATGCATTAATTCGTTAATATCAGTTTTTCAATTTGCATTTCAGGTGAGTACCGGAAGCCTAACAGCAACAACAACAATCCGTCGCGAAAAGCCCCAAATTTCGACTGTAAGTTATTTCAATTCAGTTGATTTTTTTCATATTTGCACACGCATTAAATAACAAGAAATTTTATGGGAATCAAACAACATTCGATTAATCCGAAGTAGCATTGATCACAGTGTCGATGGTTTTATTTGGCTTAATTGGACTTTCAAATCCGTCCGAATCGTAACGGCACAATCTTCTCCTTATTTCACTCGGGCATTTTCTACTTCGATGAACAAAAAAAATGTTCGAAAACCAAACGGAAGGAGAAAAGATTGCTTTAACTTTTTTACGGTCGAGTTTACCCCGCTCCGTAACCCCTCCGATCGAACTAAATCAATCGGCCGAAACGGTAAGGAACGAGAAATACGAGACAGGAGTGTACAGGTGAGTAGAGGAGCGGTGAAGGGGATTCATGATAAGAGAAAGAAATTGATTGCGCAAAGTACAGAAAGAGACAGAGAGAGAGAGAGAGAAAGAGAGATGCGTTTAACGCTTCGTTGGCGACTATCATGCTGTTTGGAAAGGGGTAGTAGAAATAGAATGCGAGAGAAAGGATGGCGAGTGGGAGGGATGAGGGTTTGAGCAAAAGCAGAAGCTTTCGGTGCACCATCCGCGTTTCTCCCTCGTAAATTTTTTTATAGTTTCATTACTCCACCGAGTTTTTCCTGGAGAGGCGTCGAATTAGTGAGAGAGCGCGGGTACAGTAGCGGAATAAGGACGAAAAGGAGTAGTAGGGAATGCCGTGAATGTTCCATCGCTGTGCACGCCATAGAAAACCAGCCGACGAAGCTGTTGCTGCTTTTGGTTGATGCTGGTCGTCATCGCACCTACGTTTTTTGTCTCCCCGTTTAGATCTGTATGTGTGTGTGTGTGTGCACGTGACTTCGTCCTTCATAGAGACACAAAGTGGAAGAAACGGCCTCACTGAGGCTCGACCTGGGAAATCGAGAAAAACGACGTACGGACGAAAAACAGGGTAGCAAAGAAACGGATGAAAGACACGAATGGCAAAAAGATTCGATATATTTTCGGATATTCAGCTGTCGGCTCTGTGCCTGTATCGTATCAGGAAAAAATGACCGTGGAAAAAATGGCAGGGAAAAAAAAAAAAGCCGGGAAAAAAGGCCGAGGGAAACAATGGAGTTCCTTTTACTCTTTTGATTGGGTTTGTTGCTTTTGTTCGTGTCTTGTTACTTTGTTAGTCGTGTGTTGTGTTAGTGTTTGTTTCGGTTATTTCAACCTTAACTTTTATTTTTATTTGACATTTTGTCCGCTGCTATTTTTTCCATCAGCCTTTTTTCCCCGGCTATTTTTTTCCTAGATATTCCTATGCTATATTGTAATAATAAGCTCTTAACCGTAATGAAAGAATTCTAGGCTATGCGGACAATTCTACCTTTGTGAATTTTGGACCAGGTGCCAGCTAGGTTGAAATAAACATTTTTCTATCAATTTTTGAACGATAGTTAATGAACTCGAAGTCTCACACAGTAATTAACAATTCTCGTCGCTCAATTTTTTAAGTGAATTTTTTCAAACTTACCCGAATAACAAAGTGGTTCGATTTTATGAAAAATAGAGAATATTCTTTCCGAACAATATTTCATACTTGATTTTACGGCACTCAATACCCATGAAAGACCCGGTTAGAATTTGTGTGACGATGTTGTAGATGGCAATACTATAAAATTCCCGACGGTTGATTCGATTGGAAATTTCAATATCGATGAAGTCGTAACGAAAATTTCTGTACGCAGAACAATTTCAACGAGCAGCGCAATCGAAAGAAATGTTTTGTTCGACTACCCTGCTGGGATAGACATATTTAGAAATATAAGAAACTTCCATGAATTCCCAACAAGCGAATCGATATTCATGATAAACATAACGACCAAAGGGCGGTGTCAATACCGTTGGCTCAATTCGTCTACTAAATTACAGCCCCATTGTGAGAGTAAGAGACAATTCCAATGTTAGCGCGATGAACAATTCCAACGTTTATTAGAGTGGTGCGAGTGTCGGGAGAGTGGCATACGAGGTCTGTTCAAAAAGTATCGCGAATTTTGAATTTACGCGGGCTACGTATATTCGATTTTCGATTTTTTTGTGGCGTTAGGTTGGTACTCGTGTCGCTCACTTATGCTAAAAACATCGGCCATTTTGAATGTTTAGTTAATTGTTGACAGCTGTTTTGGTTAGACGTGTTTTGGCTTGTCTTCGATTTTTGCCTATTCTAAAAAATGGATCGAAGAATCTGTATGAAATTTTGTGTGAAAAACAAAATTAAGGTAGTAGTCTGGTAACTTAAGCCGATTTTCATGTCTTTGTTGGAGGACGTTTTTTTGTAGGAAAATAAAAATGAATCGTTTTGGATATTTAAGATGTTTTTATTTACACATTAAAGATACAAAAAAAAATTTGTTCGACAAAATTTAATAGTTTATTATTATTATTATTGATCGAAGTTGGCACCTCGAAAAAAAAGCGCGTGGGTGGCCCCGGTGATTTTGGCTCTTGATGTTATCTGAAATGAAAAATTCTTGATAATTCTTAACCAATAGACATGTCATTCTGGTCGGAACTATCGAGAAATTTTTTCACCCCTAACTTTTTATTTTACAACCCCTTCTTTGCTAAAATAAAAGGACTTTTTTTCCAAAGTCCGCCATTTTGTTATTTATCCATGAAATTTAACTTCAGTAGTTCCGACCAGAATGACATGTCTATAGATTAAGAATTATCAAGAATTTTTCATTTCGGATAACTTCAAGAGCCAAAATCACCGGGGCCACCCACGCGCTTTTTTTTTCGAGGTGCCAACTTCGATCAATAATAATAATAATAATAAACTATCAAATTTGTTCAAACAAATTTTATTTTGTATCTTCAATATGTAAATAAAAACATCCTAAATATCCAAAACGATTCATTTTTATTTTCCTACAAAAAAACGCCCTCCAAAAAAGACATGAAAATCGGCTTAAGTTACCAGACTACTACCTGAAGTGCGCGGACGCATTCCAAATGTTGACTGTGGCATATGGTGAAGCTACCTTGGACCAAAGCAACGTTTATCGGTGGTACAAAATGTTTTCAGATGGCCGAGAAGATGCGAACAACGAAATGCGTTCCGGACGCCCGAGCACATCGACAACAGTCGAAAACATTGATGAAGCGAAGACAATAATATTGGCCAATCGTCGAATCACCGTTAGAGAAGTTGCTGAGGAACTAAACATATCGATTGGCTCGTGCTATTCGATTTTTACCAATGAATTGGGTAGACGGGTCGCCGCGAAATGCGTGCCAAAATTGCTCAATTTCGAAGAAAAACAGTGTCGCGTTAAGGGTGAACACCACTGTGACCCCCTGTTTTTTTTCACATTTTTCAAGAATTTTTTTTTGTGGGAAAAAAAAGAGATATTCGAAAAAATTTTTTGGGTTTTGTTCCTTGTTTATTAATGTATCAAAAAACATTTTTTTCACATTTTTCACGCCGCATGGTGGCGCTGGGGAAGCTCTCGCGTCAGGTGCTGTCATCTCCGCGGCACGCAGCAAAACTCTCTTCAACGTCGATGTGAAAAAAATACCGAGTGTTTTCGTTAATAGTATGATATTTTGAAGAGAAGTACATAGGGATTTGGAAAAATATTGTTTTAAAAAAAATAGGCACGCCTTTGAAATTAAAGTTAATTTTTTTGAAGGATTTGAAAAAATATTGTTTTAAATCCCTATGTACTTCTCTTCAAAATATCATATTATTATCGAAAACACTCGGTATTTTTTTTCAGATCAACGTTGAAGAGAGTTCTGCTGCGTGCCGCGGAGATAACAGCACCTGACGCGAGAGCTTCCCCAACGCCACCATGCGACGTGAAAAATGTGAAAAAAATGTTTTTTGATACATTAATAAACAAGGAACAAAACCCAAAAAATTTGTCGAATATCTCGTTTTTTTCCCACAAAAAAAAATTCTTGAAAAATGTGAAAAAAAAAGAGGGTCACAGTGGTGTTCACCCTTAACATTGCTAAGGAGCTGTTGGACTCGGTCCGCGACGACCCAAATTTGCTCCAGAGGATCATAACTGGTGACGAATCATGGGTTTATGTTTATGACGTGGAAACCAAAGCTCAATCATTGGAAACTGCTTTTTTGGAATAGGCAAAAATCGAAGACAAGCCAAAACACGTCTAACCAAAACATCTGTCAACAATCAACTAAACATTCAAAATCGCCGATTTTTTCAGCATAAGTAAGGGACACGAGTACCAACCTAACGCCACAAAAAAATCGAAAATCGAATATACGTAGCCCGCGGAAATTCAAAATTCGTGATACTTTTTGAACAGACCTCGTAAGTAGAGGGGATAACAGCGAACCGTCTTTGTAAAAACAGAATGGGATTAAAAAATATAGATAAAAATTTGATCACAGTTATGTATACGTTTGTGCTCCGACTGCTGCTGTCGTACTTCGCTACATTGTGGTATATACGAGGTGTGTAAATTAAGTAATGAGACTGATGTTTTTTCATTTTTTTAATTCCAATCGAATTACAATTTTATATTGTCACCCTCAAAATAACTTCCTTCTGAAGCCACACAGCGCTGGAGACGGTTCTTCTAATCCTCATAGCAGTGCTGGAACTCCGATACTGGAATAGCCTTCAGCTGGTCAGTTACAGCCGTTTGAATGTTTTCGAGTGTCCCAAAATGAGTTCCCTTGAGGTGAATTTTCAATCTCGGGAAGAGAAAAAAGTCACAAGGACTCAAGTCAAGTGAACAAGGAGGCTGAGGAGCCATAGGAATGTTTTTCCTGGCCAAAAACTCGTTTATTGAAATTGCTGTGTGACAAGGAGCATTATCGTGATGCAATACCCAGTTGTTCTTGATGTTTGGTCTCACACGAATGACCCTTTTTCGAAGTTTTTCAAGAACCTCCCTGTAAAAGTGTTGATTGACCGTTTGGCCTTGAGGTAGAAACTCTTTGATCCCGGATTCTGTCGACATTTTCATTGATTCTTGAATATGAAGGCCTTCCGCTTCGTGGTTCATCTTCAATCGACTCTCTTCCTTCTGAAAATGCCTTAAACCACCGAAAAACCTGGGCTCTTGACAAAACACTGTCTCCGTAGGCCTGCTGATGTTTACCAAGAGTTTCCGTTGCACTGTGCCCAAGTTTGAAGCAAAACCTGATAGCACACCGTTGCTCGAAATTGATGTCACTCATTTTTAGAACACAATAGAAAAAACTGTTTGACAAAAAAAATTGCTACGGACAACCAAATGACTCGAGCGAGTTGAAACCCGTACTGAAGGCGTATCACATGTTCCCCTGCCACCCCTCCAAGCCCAGCGCCTCAAGTGATGTCAGATCGAACGCTACGTTGCCAGTCTCATTACTTAATTTACATACCTCGTATATCGGGAGCCGCATTGCAGTATAATATCATAGTCACACAGGTATATCAATGAAGAATACAGATAAAAAGGATCGTTCCGAAATATCTTACAGGTAACGATATATCGATATAAAAATCGGAGGGAAAAATTAAGTAATTATTCGATCGATGCACCGACATATGACGGATATAGCCGATATTATGTTAGTTGTGTAATTCACAGAGGAAACGTAGGATAGCTCGGTATTTATTCGACCGTGCGTTTAATTATGTATACCACTTTTGATACTAATGCTACCCACAACCCTAATTCAAAATGGAGCCTACGCCAAGCCAAGCTCAGTAGGGTCCATCAAAGCTTCCAGCGAGAGAATCAAATTTCTCGCTGGGCGAAATCCTCTCACACGAATTTCAAGCCTTCCTTCCTACATTGTTCACGTTCGACCGATACGTAGCAGCGCTCACTCGGTTCCTTTCTCGGCGTCTTAGTTCACTCCAAAATTGACGTCGAGCTTTCGCTCTGTCTCTTACGAGCGAGCTGCAAGCGCGAACCTCCTCCTGACATCATGATGTACCCGAGACGCAGACGGTACTCGGGTGGTTGAGTATCATCTCCTTCTGGTGCTTCGTTCCAAGTTATATTATGGATAGAAGAGGGAATCAAGGTGAAAACCTCTGGCAGTTGGAGCGAAGGCAAGGGGTAGCGAGAAGCGGAGTTTCCCCGGGGGAGTGCTCCGATTCGGAACTTACGCTAATTCCCCCGGAAGCTTCTCGTTTCACTCGCTCCAACGGGATTCGCGAACCCAGTGAGTACTTAATTCCCCATCGCGTGGGGTGGTGTGTGATAAACAGAGGAGAGAGAATGGGCAAAGGAGTTGGATGGGAGTTGAATTTTACACCCCCGAGTACGCACTATGTTTACTTCAAATTGATTTAATGTAGGGTAGGCGAAACAATCGTTGACCTTCGGAGAAAATTGCAACATACGATTTTTGGTAAATTTGAGTATCTCTATTTATTCGATGTGATTTAGAACAGAAACTTCTAAGGATGGTTGGAGAACCAACGAGTCTTTTAAAGAAAAGACCAAACACTACTTTCACTTCACACAGAACCTTTTTGAAAATGTAAATTTAAATAATGTTCGATCCATGCTTTTCTCTGTCGTCTGTAATTTTCGAACATGCAACGTACCACTCTCACCGCATCGCTCGAGATATTTGTTTATTATCGGAGAATGGTTGCGTTATTTATCAAATCAATGCACATGGCGCAGTATTCAATTGTGAATGTGGTTCAATATAAGCGCACTCAGTGATACGAGCGTACTAATTACCGATGTAACGAGTCATTTCGACTAAGCAAAAGTGAGCGGCGGTGAAAATATTGGTTTTATCCACTTTATTTCTGTGTGAAAAAACCAACTCCAATCCACGACGGGGTTGTCCAAGTTAATGGTTTCGAATGCTAGTCTACAAATCGAATTTTTACCCTGGCACCAGGCAATTTGCACAATTTCGTTTCTTCCATATAGAAAAATTTATTAAGTTGACACATATTTCGAATAACAGACAACAGTAAACGCGCGGTCGGCGCACGACTCTAACGGTCAGCCAAGTTAAGTGGTCACTACTGGGATAAGCGAGAAAAGAAAATTGAAAAAAATGAAATTTCGAAGGGTCATACGAAAAAACCCGAAAGGGCAGACGTTGGAACAAAGAAATATTCACGTCGAATGCCCTTGCTACACTACCGAAATGGAAGGCTTAAATGTCAAGCGGAACAGGAGGAGAATGAGGTTGAGGAGGACGATGAGGGGGTGACCGCGTGGTGAATTTACCCCGTATACTCAGTCGGAAGAGCGAGGATACGGGGAAGAACCGAGGCCTTAAGGACGACGGTATACCAAGAGGAATATAAGGGACGGGATCTTGCGAGCTTACGAGAGAGAGAGCTTGCAAGAGAGTTTGCGACAGCCCTCTAGGATTCAAGATCCTAGTGACTACCGATGCCAAAACGGAGCAGAGTGAAGCTCCGTCGGCGGCAAGGAGAAATACGGGAGACAAGGGAAACACCACCAGTTCAACGAATATGCCGTATTATTTCGAACAGGATCTCATACCTTCTTTCGCTCTCTCGCTCACTCTCTCCTTTTTATGCTTCTGCATTCAAGTCCCTTCAATAAACCCCGCGACGTTTGTAACAATACTATTTGTTCACTAAGGACGACACGTATTATTACTTTAAATTTATTCTAGGATTATTTCATATAAACCAGTCACATATATTTTCATATCTATGTACACCTTTTATTTTAAGGCCTTACATACGTCGAGAATTTTCAAAAAATCGATTTTTTTTGTTTACGGATAATTATTCCTTATAGTCTTAGGCGTATTTCTGTGTAAGCTGATTGTAAAAATTACCCATAGTTCAAAAGTTATTGTAGATAATGTGACTGCCCGACGAAAGGACAAAGGTCTGACGCGCGCCTACCTGAGTTGAGTTGAGAACAATTCGTCGATTAGAAAAAAATAAACAACAACAATTTTTTACTGACAAGGAAGGCGTACAATATGAAGCTGGAATGGGAGATTAGACGTAAGTTAACTAAATAAATTTAAAAAATTCATAAAGTTCTTGCTCCAGCCGCGCGCGACTTCGAGCGAAACGCGCTTGAAACTTTAAACGCGTTTTTCTCAAAACTACTTTTTCTGACACGGTCGGCATGATAACTCGTACGGTTTTTAATATTTTTTGATGATTTTTTTTTTTTAATATTTGGAATTGTTTTTTCTATAGTCTGTCGAGCTGGATTTTTTAAATTATAATTAGAAAATTTTATAAAAACAATTAAAGTGTGACTTTCTTGACACAAACTTAACATTTTTTTTTAAATTACCGTAAATTGTTTAATTTTTCGAATTTCAAAAATCCGGCTCGAAAATTGAAATAAATTTTTTTACAAACTTAACACAGTAATAAACAATGTGTAAGAATTTTTTTATCAATTTCTATTTCTATCCCTCCTAAAAACAGTTTTTCTTTTGGTAGGTTTTCGGTACCGCTGGACGTATGTAAGGCCTTAAACGATAAACGCACGCCCACTCTCATCCATTCAGAATATTTTAACTTTATATCGCTTATCTTTTTGTAGTTCGTCGTCTTTCTCAAAATTTCGGTGTGCTGAAAATGCCCAGCGTTAGGCAGTATTCGAGGAGTCTTAAAGGAAGTAGTCTGGTAACTTGAGCCGATTTTCATGTCTTCTTGGAGGGCGTTTTTTTGTAGGAAAATAAAGATGAATCGTTTTAGATATTTAGGATGTTTTTATTTACATATTAAAGATACAAAAAAGAATTTTTTTGAAAAAATTTAATAGTTTATTATTATTATAATTATTGATCGAAGTTGACACCCCGAAGTTGGCAGCCCGGGTCCTAACTTTTTTTCTACCGAACCGATTGCTTTCAAATTTTAACAGGTTACTCTACACACTTATAGTTCTCGTCGGAACTACCGAGAAATTTTGTCACCCCTAACTTTTTATTTTACAACCCCTTCGTTGCTAAAGTCCCTTTATTTTAGCAAAGATGGGGTTGTAAAATAAAAAGTTAGGGGTGACAACGTTTCTCGGTAGTTCCGACGAGAGCTATAAGTGTGTAGAGTAGCCTGTTAAAATTTGAAAGCAATCGGTTCGGTAGATAACAATAAATCCCTATTTCCCTTGGTCACGTCATAACTTGAAAACGACTTTACCGATTTCATTCATTTTTTTTTTCAAAGTTTCCTAGTATTTTGTAGAAGGTTCTTACGGAAAGAAAAATTAAGAAAATTGCGCAGAAAATTGGAAAACATCAGAAAACTTAACGACTATTTAACCTTCGCACGTTTGACAGTTCGCGCGAAGCAAATGTGATTTATAATAGATGCATCAGTCGGCATCTATCGATCAAGAAATTCATCTATTCATTTCTTAGTGCACAGTCCATTCGATCTGAACGTTTATCGGGTTTTGAGTTTGTTGAGTGAGTTTTTTGAGAAGTGTTTGGGCATCGCGGTTAGTTCACCGCAATCACGCTTTATATTAAAAGTTTAATTTAATATCGATTTTTGGTAAGTTTCGATAGACTAACACGTGGTATACATGGTTATACAGAAATACTAAGTGAGTCAATTTTTTTAAATTATTTATTCCAGTTCGGATTGAATATTCATAGCTCAGACAGGACAACGCCTGTCGGGTCAGCTAGTATTTTATAAATTTTATACTACTTATAAGTTAAAGTTCAATATCTCAAGAAATATTGATCCAAGCAATTGGGTCGATAGGACCTTTTTTGTTGGAAATTAAATTTCCAACAAATTTTTCATTTACATTTTTTTCGTAAAGTTAATTGTTTCGGAGATAACAGCAAAAAAATCGAGAAATTTGGGTAAAAATCAACTTCAGTGATCTGTGCCAACTCACGAGTACAATTTACACTTTCATCGCAAAAGGCACTTTTTTAGATTGTTTTATTCTGAGTAAATCGAAACCAAGAACAATATGATAGCATAAAATGCGGCTGAGTTATAGAAATTTGAAAAAAAAAACTTCGATTTACGTGTATTTTAGATGGAAAATCTTCTCACGCTTTGGGAAAGTACTTAGAATTAATATTAAGGGCTGTAACTTTCAGGGAATTTCTTTTTCGACATATCCAACAAAATTTCGGGTGGGGAATGAAAAAAAAAAATAGTCGAGAAAAACAAAATCGCCGTAATATTAGATTTATGATTGGGAAACCGTTTATCGATTTGGTCTCGTAATAAAGCAGAGTGGGTGACGGCGCGGTGACTGAAGATGCGAAAGTGGTATATAGAATGGGAAGACGAGAAACGTGCACGGGAAAGAAACGGGGATAGTATATATCTAATAGAAAAAGCTGTCGTGCCAAGCCCAACTGTTTGCCGTCGAAGTGCCCTGTGCCAGGCGGCGCCTTGTGTCCTCCTCTTGTAGTAATAAACTGCTGCCGGCACCACGTTATACACTGTACCGCGGGCTTCTCGAATTTATCATGAGAACCGTCTCCGTTTTATCCTCTGCCACGATAGTCGATCGATTATCCTTTTTGCTTCCCCTCGGAATGAGCTTTTTTATCGCGAAGAAAAAAAAATTCGAAATATTTCACGCCTGCGCGTTAAACTATCCCCGAAACATCGAAAACAATCGGAAATACGACGGCATTAGAAACTTTCATTGCTGTCCCTCATAAATTGTCTATATTCATAAAGCCCATTCTTCGAGCAAGTAGATTTTTCAATTTTCGTTTTCTCATAGACAGAACTTTACGAGTGTTCATTCAACTCCATTTGCAAGTGTATTGGAGCATTTTGTACATTACTTTTTGTTGGAGTAGCAAATAAATTGAAACAGTCTTCCACGTTTTTGAAATCGCTAAATCTGTTCGAAAATTGCTCCGACAGTAACTTGAGCTCTTCAGCATATTGAGCATAAGCAATATTTTCGTACGCAGAGAGCGTGGTGAAATGGTAACTGTTACCAGACAGCATATGTGCCTCCCACAACCGGAATTTGTTCTGAAACGCTTTCAAATGTCTGTACAAATCATTTACTAACTGTCCTTGTTTTTGAAGTTTCAAATTTAAGTCATTCAAATGGCCTGTAAGGTCGACCAGAAATGCTAAGTCACATATCCATTTTGGGTCACTCAATTCAGATAGTGGTTTATCTTTTATTTGTATAAAGTCTGCTATCTCATTTCTAAGCTCGTAAAACCGTTTCAGCATTTTCCCTTTGCTTAGCCATCTGACTTCACAATAATATGTTACGTCGTCATATTCGGCTGATATTTCATCCAAAAACGCCTTGAACGGACGATGGTTAAGCCCTCGGGATCGAATAAAATTGATGGTTTTTCCTACCACATTCATAACATTCTGGAGTCGAATGGACTTGGAACACAAGTTCTGTTGATGGATAATGCAATGAAGGACTATCAAATCATCTTTTTGCACATTTAATTCAGTTGCTGTTTCATTCAAAATTCCGATGAAACCTTTACGTAAGCTGACCATAGAAGGTGCACCATCTGTGCATACTCCAACTAATTTTGACCATGGCAAGCCAAAACTTGTGAATACCTTTTGAACTTCATTAAAAATATCCTCTTCTGTAGTGGTTCCTTTTAGTGGCTGTAAAGCAAACAATTCCTCAGTAATAGTGAACTCTTTATCAACACCTCGAATAAATATGGCCAGTTGAGCTGTGTCAGACAAATCGGTGCTCTCGTCTAACACTATGGAAAATGATTCAAAACCAGCCATACGGTCAGTCAATGTTGTTTTTATATCATTAGCCATCATTTCTATACGTCGGACAACGGTTCGTCTTGACAAACTAATTTTTTCAAATTCATTTTTCTTTTCAGGACACGAAACACTGCAAACTTCTAACATACACTCCTTGATAAATTCTCCTTCGGCAAATGGTTTTAATGACTTTGCCAATTTTGAACTAACTATAAAACTAGCTTTCACAACATTATCAAGTTGTGTTATTTGTTTGAGAAACATTTCCTGCTGTTTTTCAAAATTTGCGGTAAGCTTCTGGATTTTGTCTTTTCTTTTCTGTCCTGTCAGTGTAATGCTTTTTTTTTAATTGGGTTTTTCAAAATGTCTCGCGGACCGGATCAAATCTTACAGCGGGCCGGTTGTTGCCCACATATGGAGTATAGCATCTTTTAGCTGAGGAGCACGTTGGTGTATCACGTAAGCTTGAGGCGGAAAGTTGACCCTCTGTTGGCAATAAAAACTGTAATCGGGCGCATTTCGACATCGCTGAGTTTTCGAGGAAACGCAAATTCTTAGTGGTGCCTCCATAAGTTAACACATCTACTGACAATTTGTTTTTATAAATGCGCTTGATTACAGTTTTTACACCGACCGAGCCCCTCGCCAATGTTAAGGACAGAGGGGTTTAGGTTCGCCTTAACGGTAGGTTTATGTACAATTTTTAAATCTGCTATTTAAAACCAGATCTTGAATTGCATTTAAATACTTTTTTTCACCTACCAAGATAAATAAGATTCCTTTATGAGGCAGTAACCAAGTTGTTCCAAGTTATTTTTTAAGTTAGAAGCAATTTTTTCGAACAAGTTTTTAAATTACTTGACGTCCGTTTTTAGCTCGTTAAAAGGTTTTTTTTTTTTATGGCTTATGAATATACAAATATAAATGTTTTGCCCGGTTTTCGTGTCGAACTCGATGAACCTTTTGGTTTATCGGGGGCGTGCAAGGCACCAAGTGGTACCGTATATAACACGAGTACCAGGAGGCCACATACACATAGAACGATTGCTACGGAACAGAGATTCTTTATTGCTCGCGAGCGGACTCCTTCGTAAGGTGGTCGTCACCGGTCGTGAGATTCTACCCTTATAAAGCTCGGTGATAGAGAGAATCGCCGACAGCAAGCCCGTGGATACTGTCCGAGAAGACGAAAAAGGAGTTTCACTGAGCTAGCGCATGAACGGATTCGGAATCGGCATAGCAGAGAAGTCGAGCTGCACGTGAGACCCGTCACAGCTGCGAATTTATCTCCGAACAAAAGGGCGTAAACGCCATGACTTGACAGCCAGTGTTACGCGGATAATGCCTTTTACTTTACTAACGGTTAATATATGTCTGTCTGTGTGACTCAGTCACTAACATTCCACAAATTTTCTGTCGAACTTCGCGAGAAAGTGAGCGTGCCAGAGGAAACACGATTCCGCACTCAGAGCGAGATAGAATGATGGAAGGGTTGAAAAGGCAATTACATACACATTCGTATGTATTTGTGTGTCACTCTTTACACATATATATATACAATGCTGCCGCGTCCCTTGATGTAGAATTTTTATGTGGCCACTTAATATGCGGATAATAGAGTTTAAATTGACTCGTAGGCGAAACTATCGACGGTTCACCGTAATTGTTTCGTCGGGTTTTCACGAATTTATACATGGGTTTATATAGGTATAAATATCGTTGGCGCATAAATTCATCGTAAAACCAGTTATTCGCGACCGGGGAATTCTCGCGTGTGCTCACCATTTTCCATTCCGAGACGGGAGAATACTCCGTCATTCCGCTACGTCTTGAAGTCGTTTCGTCGAAATTAATTTCCGGTATACGTGGCTTTCCGTAATAACCGACCTTTTAAATATTTCTTTTAAGCTCTCGTGTCATAATTTATCGGAGGATTTTGTTTTAAGGACGATTTACTGAGATAATTTAAGTCGGCAAAGCGCATTTAAAATCCCATCAGACTTTTCGATTCGTTATTACGGCGATTGCACAATTTATTTTCGTCATTTCGATGCACGGCAACGAAATTAACTCGCGCTGGAAAATCGAGAAACTTCAACTAAGTGCCGGGATAATTACCGCGGTAGCGAATTAACTCGTACCAATTGAAGAAACTTCTCGAACATAAATACAATTCATACATCAATGGTTCAGTACGATTCCCCTAAAATAGAATTTTAATATACGAGGGAGGACCCAAAAAACGGGAATTGCGCTGTGGCGGGGAGGAAGAGTGGGGGAACCCATTGCTCGGCCAGGTGTCCGTTGGGGACACGTCTCCTGAGTTAGTGTGCGAAGTCCTGTCGCCGTGAGTGCATCGGTTCGCCCGTGGGAATTTTTGTAGTGAAACAACTTTTTCCATTTCGACGAAAACGTGATGGCCGATTGGCGGAAACTACTATAATGCTCAAGGGAGGGGTAAGGGTTTCAGCGTTAAAAAAAATACTTTTTTTGCGATTTTTTTTCTCAAATGTGGATTGAGCAATTTTATTCGAATCTTTTGTACATTATTGAGCATACTTTTGACAATGTTGTGTAATTTTTTCATGCAGAAATATTGAAGCATAAGCCCGTAACAGAGCGTCCCCCAGAACGTCTTGGAAAAAAAAACAATTTGCGGTGTTCACTATAACTCGACCGGAAATTATCTGAAAATGAAAAACCATAAAAATTTAGTCAAATTATAATCAAATCTTCCCCCCAACGTTCTCTGATAATTTTTTTTTTCATTTAAACATTTTTGGCGGCCATCTAAAGTGTGAACTGTTATTTTCCACGAAAAATTCCGCGATTTTGTGGGTGGGAAACACCCTTAATGTAAATAAAAAAAAATTAACTAAACGTTGGGGGGAGGTATTTTATATGTAGAAAATGTGTACAAAGTTTGAAATCAATCGGTCAAGTAGTTTTTAAATGGCAGTGAACACGGACTTTGAAAAAGTAGTTTTGAGAAAAACGCGTCTAAAGTTTATGAAGTAAAAAAGTGAAGAAAAAATGTTTTTTTTCCAACTTACACAGAATCATCGATTCCAGCTCCAGCTTCTTCTTTTAAAATATTGTAGTGTATAGTATATACTATATACTATATACACAATAGCACTAAATAAACTGTATACCACACGTGTGTGTTCGACAGCTGCACTGCTAGCCCGACCGCCCGCAGCTGTTAGAGGTATAGCGTTAAAGGCCAGGAGATTAATAAGACAATAACTTCAAGAATATTGCTTAGATCGGTTTAAAATTTTAAGGACATATTCTTGAAATGTTAAACAATAAGATAAGATAAAAAAAATCGATTTTTCGAAAGTGAAAACCCTTACCCCGCCCTTAAGACTGCTTATGGAGATGCTGCCCTAAGTAAAACCAGAGTCTACGAGTGATTTGCACGTTTTAAAAATGGAGAAATGTCAATTGAAGACCAACCCCGTTAAGGACGCCCCTCAACGTCAAAAAGTGACGAAAACGTCGACAAAATCAGTGCTCTCATTCGTGAAGACCGTCGCCGAACCATTGATCAACTCTGTGAGATGTCTGGGATATCATGGAGTTCAATTCAGAGGATTTTATCCAAAGATTTGCACATGAGCAGAGTTGCAGCCAAATTTGTCCCTCGCCTTCTCACAGACGAGCAAAGGGAGCGCGTCGACTTCAGGCATGTTTTGAACTTCAAAATCAGCTCAAAGAGGAGCCTGAACTTTTTTTCCAAGGTGATTACTGGTGATGAATCGTGGTGCTATGGATACGACCCCGAAACAAAGCGGCAATCAAGCGTTTTGCCACTGTGGAGGAGGTAAAACAAAAATCGCTGGAAGGCCTAAAGAACATCCCGATAAGTGAATTTAAAAAATGTTTTGAACATTGGAAGGATCGTTTGCGAAGGTGCGTTGTGGTCAAAGGAGAATACTTTGAAGGTGATCAAAATTTGGTGTAAAAAAATAAAGAAATTATGACGAAATTCCCGTTTTTTTTGGGTCCCCCCTCGTACATAGGGTAATTCGAATATTCTCTTAAAAACCACCGGCAGCAATATTTTGACAGAGCTGACATATAAGATCGAAAAGTACATGCGGACACCGGATTTTTCAGAGCCCACGGAACACGGAGGTGAGAGATATGAAAAGAAATAGGAGGTAGGAAAAGATGGAGATGTATAGGGGATGGACGAGCGAGGAAGATGAAGATCTTCATAAAAGTCTATGAAATATACATATAGACACGATATTCATGCCGCAGAAAAGCAGAGCGCGGAAAAATGGTTCACGGAGATTTCCAGATATATATATGCACATATACGCACGCACGAATGGATATACACACATATACAATATACCCATAGGAACATGGGATAAAGCCACATATAAAGTCATCATTTAAACAGACGATAAATCCAGCGAATGAATATTTTCAAACCATTTTTTTGTACTCGGCATTTATTTGCGCGATATGCTCATAAAATGTTTATGGAAGCATTAAAGGTATAACAGCATTTTCGCTGTTTCGTGATTTTATCGAATTTCTATTCGACCCACGAAATTGTGGCGAAATTATATTCGAAATAATAATCTCTGTGTGTTATATAAATAATCAATACTTCTCGCCGTCGTTTCCATAGAAAATTTCATGGATGCCTGGACCAGACCAGGCATCCATGGGATTTGTTGTCCCGCGGGGTAAGTTTGGGTGTGAATGGATGGGGTGGGACGGTGTGAGATTGAGGGGACATGACAAAAGGTTAATTTATTGATATTCCATCCTGCAAAAGTACACCGTCTATGTACGAGGGGGGACCAAAAAAAAAACGGGAATTTCGTCATAATTTCTTTATTTTTTAATATTTTTACACCAAATTTTGATCACCTTCAAAGTATTCTCCTTTGACCACAACGCACCTCTGCAAACGATCCTTCCAATGTTCAAAACATTTTTTAAATTCACTTATCGGGATGTTCTTTAGGCCTTCCAGCGATTTATGTTTTACCTCCTCCACAGTGGCAAAACTCTTGATTGCTGCTTTGTTTCGGGGTCGTATCCATAGCACCACGATTCATCACCGGTAATCACCTTGGACAAAAGTTCAGGGTCCTCTTCGAGCTGATTTTGAAGTTCAAAACATGCCTGAAGTCGACGCTCCCTTTGCTCGTCTGTGAGAAGGCGAGGGACAAATTTGGCTGCAACTCTGCTCATGTGCAAATCTTTGGATAAAATCCTCTGAATTGAACTCCATAATATCCCAGACATCTCACAGAGTTGATCAATGATTCGGCGATGGTCTTCACGAACGAGAGCATTGATTTTGTCGACGTTTTCGTCACTTCTTGACGTTGAGGGGCGTCCTGAACGGGGTTGGTCTTCAATTGACATTTCTCCATTTTTAAAACGTGAAAACCACTCGTAGACTCTGGTTTTACTTAGGGCAGCATCTCCATAAGCAGTCTCAAGCATTACAGTAGTTTTCGCGGCCGATTTCCCCAACAGGACACAAAATTTCACAGCCGCGCGTTGCTCTCGACAATCGACCATCACATTTTCGCCGAAATGGAAAAAGTTGTTTCACTCCAAAAATTCCCACGGGCGAACCGATGCACTCACGGCGACAGAACTTCGCACACTAACTCAAGGGATGTGTCCCCAACGGACACCTGGTCGAGCAATGGGTTCCCCCACTCTCCCTCCCCACCGCAGCGCAATTCCCGTTTTTTTTGGGTCCCCCCTCGTACATGTTAGTAAATATTTACATCGCACATATGTTTAATGATATGCTGGCAGATTGGGGCGACATAAAATCCATATAAATATGAAACGTAGATAAGTATGAACCCGAAAAACCGATAGCATCGAACGCGCGATTGAGGTCACCTTCCATTAACGTGGGAGAACCACCCCGCGGGCTCGCGCGTTTGCACGAGAGGGTACAGAAAAACTGCCGAAAATCTGACTGACACATGTAGCTTTATTTTACAGAATTTCATCAGTTTTATTAACATGAGAAATTCAGAAAAACCGTAGCCAATACTGCTTCACAAGGAAAGTCGCTGAAGCCGCGCACCGACCGCGCGTCTACTATGTCGGTCAATTAAATAAACTGTATATTGCATGGAAATCGGATTGGATGTTGAGTGCATCGGGAAAAAGAGCTTGGCCCGTCAATGAAATGACACGGCGAATGAATCTCCTCAATTTTAAAGACTGGGTCGTTACTCACACCATCATAACACTGATTGATACACTTGGATAGAAATGAGAAAAATGTGGGCGTAGATATTTACTTCTAGTGTGTGAATTTTTAGGCAACATTTCCTTGATTCTTATTTAGGAATTATATTTTCCTTTCGGTTTATTCTATGACGAATCAGAATTAATGATTGAGGGCATCTGGAATACCGACTGACGGTTAGAAAAACTGTAATCAATTTTCATCGACGATATGTTGAGCTTTGGCGGAAGGGCTAAATCTTATAGACAGGCTTCCACCAATTCCACGAAATCTAAGATTGTCCTTTAAAAAAAAAATCAACGCACCTTTGAAAAATGTTGGATGGTCGAAATGGAGGTTACACAGTACACCTCAAGCCGTTACGTCGGCAAACATTCCCTGAGATAGCCCTTCTAACGCACGACCTGTCTTATTTACTTAGTTCTTACGAATAACTGACTTTACGAGAACGCGTGTCGCGCTGATCGAGAGGGATATTCCTGATCGTATCAACGATTGAGACAATGGAAAAGTACAGCAGGCGTCCATTATTTGTTTTGAAGAGACGCAACACTAATTTCGACTTTTCTAAATGTTTATTCCTCTGTGTTCTTTCAGCGATACGGTGATCCTGTTCGAAAAATATCCATATAGAAAATCCTGTAATAATAAAAATAATAGTAAAATATTTTTTCAATATTTGTTTGAGTCATGTTATATCGAGTTTATAGAACATGGTTCAACCATAGTACGCGATAGCACTGTAGAATAAATCGAACGTCGTTTTTGTCATTATTAAGCCAGCCCTTTATTGTTTCTCAAGTTTGCACCTACCCCATTTCTTGAAGACTCGTTGTTGTGACAATATATATTCATTATTTCTCGCAATAGCCGAAACGTAAAATTTCATGGGGCGTTTCGAGAACGTAAAGAAGTATTCGAGATATCTATCGAAGCTCAGTGAATTGCGACCGTGCAGAAAAAAGAAGAAGCAAGAACGCGTCTCCAACAACCCTGAATTCAACGAAAATACCACAAGAGGTACTTCGTTGCTTACGCGTCAAAGCGTTTTATTGTCCCCTATATAAATGTGTATATCGGTTCGTATACTCGGTCTGGTAGCAAACAAATGGTCGCAAGTAACATCGCATTAATCGCTAAACAGTGTGGGTTACTCCTACACATGTAAGTTACACAACTGCAATGGAATTTACTTTACAGTGGAACCGCGCATCTTGGAGATGGAAGTTTACAAGAAATACGTTGCAACCTCGCAACCACTCTTAAACGAAAGTTGACGCGAGCCGAGAAAATTGCGGTACAGCAGCGCGCGTTAATTTCGTTAATTTTGTCAAAAGAGTTATAAGAGCAAAAACAGTCTCATACGTCGGAAAATCACATAAATGTAATTTTCCGACGTTCTAGAGCATTTTCGGTATCTTGGTCCTGGAATCACGGGAAAAAAAAGTTTCACGATCACGAAGCATCCTTCGCGGAGACAAGAACGAAAGAAAAAAAAATTGTTATAACGTTATTTGACAATTCCAGAAAGGAGGCAATTCACGAGACATAAAGTAAACGCCTGCGATAGACATTTCCATTTGATTTCATAATTTATTTCTTTATCGCCTTCCATCATTCTCTATACTCTATATATACCGCTTTTTCTTTTCATATATTCAGGTACATACCACGTCGTTTTCTTCTCGTCGTTCTCTTCGAGAATGTGCCCGAGCCCGGTATGCCTTTTAGCCGGTGGTATATACATTTATACATATACGACAGCTCGGTCATATATATTCATCCCGTATTTATTAAGTTTCATAAGAGACCCAGGACGAGAGGAGGAAGATAGAGAGAGAGAGAGAGAAGGAGATAGGCCAGGCGTTTGTGAGAGGCATCCTCGGAAGTGCAAAGAAAGAGGACGCGTGTACTTTCCATTTTTCTACGTTCGGCGTGTGCGAGCTTATGGCAAAAATAAGGGTTCGAGGGTGACGAAAAGAGGGTGTCCCACTCGACGTCGTACCGGTGTGGAGAAAATAGAGAGCGTGGAAAATGAGTATGGAGTCTAGGGAAAAGTCTGAGAAGAAGCGAGACTATGAGTGCGTGAGTTTATTATGCACGAGTAAACTACAGAGCGAAGCATTAGAAGCTGCTCAACAGAGTTTTTGGAGTAGACAAGAGAACTTAAACCTATGATAAAGCTAACGGAAAGAACTTGGAGCCTTAAAACTAACAACAAAAGCACTAAGCCTAATGTGGAGGAATTCTAATTTCTCTTATACTGTTTAGTCACCGCATTACAATAAGGCAAAAAGCGTATGAAGCATTAAACTATATAATGCGATGTAATGCCGTAATAAGATCCTACAGCCTAAAAACTAAATACTAACAATGATTGATTGATTGATTGATTGATTTCTTTATTTATGCCCTGGCAACACCTTGGGGCAAACTAAAATTTTACAGTGTACATTAACATTTCTGTTTCTAAACCTATCACAATTTAAAACATTGGTACTGGTTTTGCTTATAGACTAGACAATAGTTTAATACAAAGTTTCTATGTTATTACTCGACTCCGTCCCGTTTTACTGCATAACGACTCAAACCGTTAGTACATTTTGAAAAAGACATGAAGCACGATACAACAGTACTTGTTACTGTGACTAAAGTAGTTAAGCGCTGGCATTGTTTAAAGCAATAAGAACTAATTAAAGTTCGGTAAGAACTAATTAAGGGCGGGGTAAGGGTTTTCACTTTCGAAAAATCGAATTTTTTTTTTTCGTCTTATCTTATTGTTTAACGTTTCAAGAATATGTCCTTAAAATTTTAAACCGATCTAAGCAATATTCTTGAAGTTATTGTCTTATTAATCTCCTGGCCTTTAACGCTATACCTCTAACAGCTGCGGGCGGTCGGGCTAGCAGTGCAGCTGTCGAACAGGTATACAGTTTATTCATTACTATTGTGTATATAGTACATAGCGTATACTATACACTACAATATTTTAAAAGAAGAAACGAGCGTCAGGAGCTGGAATCGATGATTCTGTGTAAGTTGGAAAAAAAACATTTTTTCTTCACTTTTTTACTTCATAAACTTTAGACGCGTTTTTCTCAAAACTACTTTTTCAAAGTCCGTGTTCACTGCCATTTAAAAACTACTTGACCGATTGATTTCAAACTTTGTACACATTTTCTACATATAAAATACCTCCCCCCAACGTTTAGTTAATTTTTTTTTTTTTACATTAAGGGTGTTTCCCACCCACAAAATGGCGGAATTTTTCGTGGAAAATAACAGTTCACACTTTAGATGTCCACCAAAAATTGTTAAATGAAAAAAAAAATTATCAGAAAACGTTGGGGGGAAGATTTGATTATAATTTGACTAAATTTTCATGATTTTTCATTTTCAGATAATTTCCGGCCGAGTTATAGTGAACACCGCAAATTGTTTTTTTTCCAAGACGTTCTGGTGGAAGCTCTGTTACGGGCTTATGCTTCAATATTTCTGCATGAAAAAATTACACAACATTGTCAAAAGTATGCTCAATAATGTACAAAAGGTTCGAATAAAATTGCTCGGTCCATATTTGAGAAAAAAAATCGCGAAAAAAGTGTTTTTTTTTACGCTGAAACCCTTACCCCTCCCTTAAAGTATTATGGTTCGGCATGCTCTTGAGTTAAAAGATGGTTTTACAACCGATTTTTAAATATGTTCAATGATGGGGAAGTGGTGATTTCAGTGGGTAGGGAGTGCCAAAAATACATCGCAGCCTTAACAAACGAATTCCTAAATGTCGATGTCCTATGAGACGGGATAAAGAAGTCATTGGATCTGTCACGACGACCGTGACGTATGGTCGGAAGAAGACGCGTAAATAGCTCCACCAAGTAGGAAGGTCCATTTTGGTGATAGATATTATATGTCATGATGCCCTGGAAGTATTTTCGCCTCGATTTGACTGAGAGCCATCCCAATCTTCTATAATAAGGGGTGATGTGTTCATCTCTACGCAAATTAAAGATAAATCTAATGCCACAGTTAGAATTGAAGATAAATCTAATGCCACAATGAGAGAGAAGGAGAAAGAGAGAGACAGCACGAAGTGCCTCCAGTAGGTGTTACCTACTGATGGTAAAGATAGAACATCCGCGAATGGGGCTACCATCCTCGAACGTTCTATCTCTCGTTCCAGAGGTACAGGACCGAGTGGTGCCTCGGACAAAGTTTCGCGGCTTGGTGGTATTAAGAGGTGAGGCGACTGCGGTCCAAACGCTGAGGTACGTTCGCTCCGCGGTATACACAAGCTAGCTTGTCTCTCCCATCATTCGGACCCCGCATAGTCAGAAGCTCACTGAGCAGCCAGCCGTAGAGAGCCCTGTCCGTCCGGCAACATCCCCGAGAAGGATTTGTACGCTTTTAGCGGTAATCCGGGAAGTACAGACGCCTCTCCAGCACGAGCGACACTGCGAGACCCCTTACCCGAGAACCTCGTACTCGCTTCCGCGTTTCGTTTCGTACTCTGCCACATAGGAACTCGGTGGTTCCGTGTCCGGTAGAGTTTTGGGGCAGTGGGGAATAAATGTGCGATTGTATGCTATTCCGATTCGAAGTTTTACCGATCCTCTAGCAACGAGTTCCACGAACCGCAAGACGAAGAGGGTGGTCGTTCGTCGTAATGCGTGGTTTTAACGGTTCAACATATGCTTCTGAAACATAGCGAGGGAGAGAGAAGGGAATAATCGGGAAAACCCACGGGAGGATGGAAGCCTCACTAGTCAACTCTGCCTCGACGTCACCAGGACACGTACCATTGGCGACCCCTGTCTCGGCTCAGAACAGCACCATGGACAAATGCGAGGCTGTATAGAATGCGCCGGATTAGCAAAACCCTGTGACGAATTACATTTTAATTAAACTTCGCGCGATCCTCCCCCGGTCTCTCTCCTAGCAGCCTCCGCCAGTTTTTCAGTCTACCTCTACCGTCAGCCTACGTCGGTATTTAGGCATTATCCAATTCGTAAATCCGCGGAGAGAGAAGTAAGAATTTACGAAAAGTTGGAGATCGAGAACTCGTAGCCTTTTTCTAAATAATTTCTCCGTACCGTCTTAAAACCTTATAACCGGCACTTATTCTTTAAGGCAGTCGTCTGGTCTAGAGCGAGATTTTTGACGTCATTTCTAATGTGCAATAACGTTTAAACCGTTGAAGTTGTCTTGATGAAAATTTACACGTGCATTTATTGATCCTCAGAGAATACTTGTACATAAAAAAAAAAGAGTGGGTGCCGATTGAGGCGCACCATGTTGCAACAAGGCAAAAAACTACATGAAAATATTTAAAATATTTTTTTTTTAATGTACAAGTATTCTCTAAGGATCAATAAATGCACGTGTACATTTTCATCAAGACAACTTCAACGGTTTAAACGTTATTGCACATTAGAAATGACGTCAAAAATCTCGCTCTAGACCAGACGACTGCCTTAATCCAAACGCGTCATTCTGTCCGAACGAAAATTCAAGCGGCTCAGAGCCTATGTTCACCGATCGTCCTAATTATCTCTGCCTCCCTATCTGCTCAATCGTTTGACGACGTCACCACTTTTTTTCCCTACTTGTTCGCTTGCATACGAGGTGGGTAAATTAAGTAATGAGACTGATTTTTTTTATTCAAATAGAATTACAATTTTATATTGTCACCCTCAAAATAATGAGTTTTATGTTGTCACCCTTAAAATGCGTTCCCATGAAGTGATTTTTCAATCTCGGGAAGAGAAAAAAGTCACAAGGACTCAAGTCAAGCGAATAAGGAGGCTGAGGAGCCACAGGAATGTTTTTACTGGCCAAAAACTCGAGCATTATCGTGATGCAACACCCAGTTGTTCTTGATGTTTGGTCTCACACGAATGACCCTTATTCGAAGTTTTTCAAGAACCTCCCGGTAAAAGTGTTGTTTGATCGTTTGACCTTGAGGTACAAACTCTTTGTGGACGATTCCGTGGGTATTAAAAAAACAAATCAGCATGCATTTGATCTTCGAATTGCTCATCCTTGCTTTTCTGGGCCTTGGAGAGGTTGAAGTTTGCCACTCCATGCTCTGGCGCATGGTTTCTGGGTCGTACTCAAACACCCAAGACTCGTCACCAGTAATGAGACGTTCCAGAAAATGGGGGTCATTTTCAATCGAATCCAAAAAGTCAAGGCACCTTTCCCTCCTGATGTCCTTTTGCTCTTGCGAAAGGTTTTTTGGAACCATTTTTCCGCAGATTTTTCTCATCCCCAATTCATTGGTCAAAATCTGATGAACGGTGGTGTGAGTCAAATTCAACTCTTCCCCGATCATTCTGACTGTCAACCGACGATCTGAACGCACGAGATCTCGGATTCTGTCGACATTTTCATCGGTTCTTGAAGATGAGAAGGCCTTCCGCTTCGCGATTCATCTTCAATCGACTCTTTTCCTTCTGAAAATGCCTTAAACCACCGAAAAACCTGGACTCTTGACAAAACACTGTATCCGTAGGCCTGCTGAAGTTTAGCAAGAGTTTTCGTTGCACTGTACCCAAGTCTGAAGCAAAACCTCATAGCACACCGTTGCTCGAAAGCGATGTCACTCATTTTTAGAACACAATAGAAAAAACTGTTTGACAAAAAAAATTCGCTACGGACAACCAAATGACTCGAGCGAGTTCAAACCCGTACTGAAGGCGTATCACATGGTCCCCTGCCGCCCCTCCAAGCCCAGCGCCTCCAGTGTTGCCAGATCGAACGCTACGTTGCCAGTCTCATTACTTAATTTACACGCCTCGTATATCCAAAGCGTCTTTTCTGAAGGATTTTCATTTCGTTCTAGTGTCGCTTCCGACCAATAATATAAATAATAGCTGTCAGTGAATGTGAAACGATCGTCGACTGGAACTATTCACGTAATTCTCTTATATTTTCTCTACACTTCACAATTGTTATCAGTTACTAACGACCGGCTCATCAGTAAGAAAAAGACAAAAATCGCTTGCTATGCTGTTTTATGATATTCGTTCACGAAATAGTTTCAAGTTATCGTTACTCATTTGTGTATCAGTGTCAAACATTTTGCCGTGTTACTTCTATGAATCGTTTCACGCTGGTCCAGTATGATGGAATGCAATCGATTGCCGGAAGTTGCTAGTAGGAAGGAAAAAAAAAGGATTATAAAAGAGGGGATCCTCGTTCGGTGCCGGAAGAGTCGCGTGGCTTGCCGGCAGCGTAAACTGAAACAAAAAATACAAAAAAACAAAGTAAAATAAAACTGGTGCACGTAGTTGCCTCGAAAAGTTGAGCCGTTCGAAAAGCTACAATCCTCGTCGGCCCCATTAACAGAAAAAAGAAATCGACGATCACGAACGCCCTCTGGCTCACTACCGCCCATTTCTTCCGCCAGAGGCCTGTCTATCTCTTTCTCTCGTTCTTTTCATCTCGTTGCGGCTTTTCTCTTCTGCTATGATCTAGGGGTAAAGGAACAACATTTTTCCGCACTCGAGCCGAATAAAAAAAGAAGCAATGAAAAATGCTCTCGCCCGAGCATTGTCCGTGCTATGCTTACACCATACGCCGCTGATGGTTTCTGATGAGCGGTATCCGCTTCCGGCGCGTCGAACAAAGCACTGTTCCGAGCGGAAACGATGCAACATCGTTATCCTGACAGCGGCTTTTCAATTCTTCCCCTCGCCTACCCTCGCGCCTTTCAACCCCTCTCCGCCCGGCCATCGCGCGCGTTTTCCTATTTTATTTCTGTCTTAGCCGTGCTAGAATCAAGAGGGTGTTCGCGCAAGTTCACGGACCGCTGAGACACAACAAGTTCGGCAGGGGTAAGAGTAGAAAATCTACCAGTCTTTAACCATGCGATTATTCGTGAACGAAGTAAATGACAAAATATTATTTATCAAACGTGAAAGTGCTGTATGTTTTCAGTGATTTTATTAGATCCGTATATGCCGAGGATTGTTTTTTAAGGTAGTAACGTAAGGTAGTCTGGTAACTTTAGCCGATTTTCATGTCTTTTTTTGGAGGGCGTTTTTTTGTAGGAAAATAAAATTGAATCGTTTTGTATATTTAGGATGTTTTTATTTACATATTAAAGATACAAAAAAAAAATTTTTTGCAAAAATTTAATAGTTTATTATTGCTATTATTATTCATCGAAGTTGGCACCTCGAAAAAAAAGCGCGTGGGTGGCCCCGGTGATTTTGGCTCTTGACGTTTTTTTCCAAAGTCCGCCATTTTGTTATTTATCCATGAAATTTAACTTCAGTAGTTCCGACCAGAATGACATGTCTATAGATTAAGAATTATCAAGAATTTTCCATTTCAGATAACATCAAAAGCCAAAATCACCGGGGCCACCCACGCGCTTTTTTTTCGAGGTGCCAACTCCGATCAATAATAATAATAATAATAAACTATTAAATTTTTTCAAACAAATTTTTTTTTGTATCTTTAATACGTGAATAAAAACGTCCCAAATATCCAAAATGATTCATTTTTATTTTCCTACAAAAAAACGCCCTCCAAAAAAGACATGGAAATCGGCTTAAGTTACCAGACTACTACCTCAACGCGACTAATTCCATTTCCGTCAAACAAGATTTATTCAATAACATAACTAAATCGTTTTCAAGTATGTTAGAGAGAACTTTAATAAAAGTCAAGTTTTTCGTACATATTGTTTACTTGCATCAATTTAAGGCGGTAGTCTGGTCTAGAGCGAGATTTTTTGACGTCATTTCTAATGTGCAATAATTTTTAAATCGTTGAAGTTGCCTTGATGGGAATTTACACGTGCATTTATTGATCCTTAGAGAATACTTGTACAAAAAAAAAAAATTATTTTAAATATTTTCATGTAGTTTTTTTGCCTTGTTGCAACATGGTGCGCCGAAAGCCGCCTCAATCGGCGCCCACTCTGGACGATGTTGTATGCATCTGAACAAAAATATATATATATATTCTCAATCTGTATGAGTATTCTGAGCACTGGTAGCAGAATTGGTGCTTAAAAAAATTTTTTGACAAAATGGCGGCCTGTTGAACTTCCATTAATGATATTTCATACATTTTCGGGTATTCGACGAGTTATAAAATGTCGGGAAAGTTATTGTTCGACTCAATTCTGCTACCAGTCCTCAGAAACAGGCTACCTAAGGTACGTGCAAAATTTCAGCTCGATCGGTCCATTAGTTATCGAGATATCGTGGGCGCCGATTTGAAAAAACATAGTTCTGAGATAAACGCGTTCAAAGTTTTGACACCGTCCGCGCAGCTGCTTCCCGACCGCGCTACCTGAGCGCGCGGCTCACTTAGAATTTTTATTTCTCGGCTAATTTTTGAAATATCAATAAACGGTTTTCAGGAGCGTATGAAGAAGGGTCCAAGGAATAAGAAAATTTAAAAAAAAACTCGATTTTTTCAAATTTCTAGACCAGACTACCGCGTTAAATGCTACTATGGAACCACTCGCAATTTTACGCCAGTAAAAAAAATCTTGCGAACAAGTCACAAAGTGCCAGCTGGTAAATGGCATTTACGATATATACTAATGTACGAAACGTACCCATTTCGTGGAAAAGAAATAATTACTTAGAAGACAGCGATCTTTAATTAGCATAACGTTACCCGCGAATTAAAGTGCACGAAGGAATGAAGCACGTTTCCGCTCGCAGTTTGCTAACGTTATAACGTAGCTCTATTCAAATGGATAATTCGTTCAAAGTAGTTTTAGCAATAAAATCATTGTTCCCGGTTAGTCTTTTAGAAATATTAATAATCATCATAAGACAATAATTATTCCGCACGATTCTATCCTATCAACAATAAGTATGTTATTTGTCTTTTCTTAATCATTTAAATGATTTTTGTTGCCACCATTGGATCCTTGACTGTTTTCGAGCGAAGTAAGTCACGGATGATATCCGAGCGAGAAATCCGTGCAATAGAGCCTCTCAGAGTAGCGTGAGAGAGTCCTTGGGACGGTAAAAACGCCCGTAGAGGAAATACCTGTCGATATACGAAGGGTTGAAGCGCTCTCTCGCTTCAACCTCCCTGTGTACTCGCTATAAAGCACGCACATGAGATGTTTGAAAACTGTGCTTCTCTAAAGCGAAGGTGGTGGATGGCTGAGACTGCCACTCAGAGAGAAATTTATGTACCGTGAGTAATGCCGCGAAATCCGATGCTCTCACAGTGCCACTCAACGATGAGACACTTTCTTGGCGGCATAGCGTCTTACCTATCTGTAGAGTTAGGTCGGAAAACGCGAGACAGCTCGGATGTTTCTTGTATATCGATCGTGATTTAAGTTCGACCTTAAGCGACACCATTGCGCTGCTTCATCGTGCAGGAAGGTTTCTTTTTTTTGACAACTATTTTTCAAAGTTTTCAATGCAAAATGAGGCTGAGAAAATCAAAGTTCTGTCACTCTGGAATGGTTCGAACGATCCGGCCAAAATTTTGCATTTAACTGTAGCCATCAGCCACTCCTTTAGCCGATATCGGCTAAATCCTTATTATCGATCTGACAATCAGGATTATTATGTAATGTTTTTTAGTACGATCTTTATTACATTTTGCTAAAAAATATACGATAATCAAGGTTTTACCACTGTTCCCCATGCTAACTAGCATGCTTAACTACCCACGTAGAAATTGCCAGTATAATTCTACTGGCCAAGCTTTGGGCGAATATTGGCGGCCAAACTTTGGCCGCCAGTACTGGCCCCGTACTGGCTGACTATCTGGCCATACTAAGGGCCATACTAAGGGCCATACTACAGGCCATACTACGGGCCATACTACGGGCCAGTATTGGCGGCAAAACTTTGGCAGCCAGTATTGTTTCATTACTGGCTAACAATCTGGCCAAGCTTTGGGTCAGTATAAAATATCGTCTTGTGCCAGTACTGGTTGTCAATCTGGCCGCACTACAGGCCGGTATAATAACCAGATCTGGTCGAAAATAGGCTATAAAATACGGCCAAGCTCTGGCTTCGATACAGACTTAGTACTGGGCTATAGAAAATGCCAATACTGAGAGTATTTCACTTTAACAGTTGCGTTCAGTAATATAATTGTAGATTAGGTTATTCCGATCAAAAGTCCATTATTTTGCAAACAACCAAATTGTTGAATTATAATTTGCCCCGAACTTGAAATTGCACGATTAAGAGAGAACAGCACTGTGACCCCCTGATTTTTTTCACATTTTTCAAGAATTTTTTTTTGTGGGAAAAAAAAGTGATTTTCGAAAAAAATTTTTTGGGCTTTGTTCTTTGTTTATTAATGTATCAAAAAACATTTTTTTCATATTTTTCACGCCGCATGGTGGCGCTGGGGAAACTCTCGCGTCAGGTGCTGTCATTTCCGCGGCACGCAGCAGAACTCTCTTCAACGTCGATCTGAAAAAAAATACCGAGTGTTTTCGTTAATAATCTGATATTTTAAAGAGAAGTACACAGGGATTTGGAAAAATATTGTTCTAAAAAAAATAGGCACGCCTTTGAAATTAAAGTTACTTTCAAAAGCGTGCCTATTTTTTTTTAAACAATATTTTTCCAAATCCCTGTGTACTTCTCTTCAAAATATCATATTATTAACGAAAACATTCGGTATTTTTTTTCAGATCGACGTTGAAGAGAGTTCTGCTGCGTGCCGCGGAAATGGAAGCACCTGACGCGAGAGCTTCCCCAGCGTCACCATGCGGCGTGAAAAATGTGAAAAAAATGTTTTTTTGATACATTAATAAACAAGGAACAAAACCCAAAAAAATGTTTCGAATATCTCTTTTTTTTCCCACAAAAAAAAATTCTTGAAAAATGTGAAAAAAAACAGGGGGTCACAGTGGTGTTCTCCGTTAATACAATATTTTTTAGTGTAATATTTGCTTCATATAGCCTATATTTTATAAACACTGTTCTATAAAAATTTAAGTGCGTATTTTAGACCTGTATATGTACTTGGTCTCTTATTAATAAAAACCAGGGCTCGAAACAAAATATGTGGTTCCGGTATTGTGTTTTCCTTGACTAAATTCTTTCTCGCTATGTTCATGTCGTTTTTGATACGCGACCGACCGTATCATTTCGGTTCAGCATTTCGGTCGCGAACATAGTGGAGAATGAATAAACAAATTGAAAGTCGGTTAAAGCTATCGGGAAAAGTGTGGATTCGGAGAAACAAATTTGTAATGCCATACGATCTTTCATTTTAAGTTGACGTACCTTCAAACGTACTTATGTACTTTTCTGCAATAAAAATACATCGAAAATATATTTAATGATGAAATTTGGTGCAACTGAAATTACGTGCATCGGTCTGTTTTGCATAGATTTTTTATTTTTTGTCGGTAACAACATGGAAAATGAAAGGACACGTTAATCTGTAGATCCAAATAATAATATTTACAGTCCCCACATCAATATAAACCCTCGAAACTAAAAGACAAGCCAAAACACGTCGAACCAAAACAGCTGTCGACAATTAACTAAACATTCAAAATGGCCAATTTTTTCAGCATAAGTGAGGGACATTAGTACCAACTTAACGCCACAAAAAAATCGAAAATCGAATATACGTAGCCCGCGGAAATTCAAATTTTGCGATACTTTTTGAACAGACCTCGTATATTGCAGAAATTCATGAGAGTTTTTCATCGTAAATCCGTACAACTGGAAACTATAAATGATCGCATTGAAATACGATGCATTGAAAGTGAATTTATAACCGTGCAAAAGTCAAGTGTTGATAAAAGATTTTGTTATAGAGTTAAAAGGAAAGAGCTAACAATGGGAAGAAATAAATGATATCCACAGCGGGATATCAAAAGCGTATTTTTTTCCATTCGCTAAGCCATCGAATGAGAATCTCGGGCGATTACTAAAGGGAGTAAGAGAGAAAACATGACACAATGTCCGGTTTAACACTTCGGCGGTCGCGACTCTACGGAAAATATTTAACCTGCGCGAAACAACCCCGCGAACGATCGGCATTGCAAACAGTCGAGCAATTACGGCATTTTTACGAGTCGGTGGTACGAAAAAAAAAAAAAGAAAGTAAAACGAGGAAAACGGTGAACAAAACCGGGCACGAGGGCAAAGAGAGAAGCGAAGGGATGAAAATGCATCGTCGGTGTCGAGCTTCCTGGAACTGCGCGACTTTTTTTCGCGTTTCATGCCCGATCCTCCCGCACCCTTAGAATTTGCGTTCGGGCCGCCATCTACGACGAGCCTCCGGCTGGTAGAATGGATTTTTATCGCTATTGTTCTCTTACTCTCTGTGCACCCGATGCGTATGTTCGACTGTCGGAGGGGTTACGACAATCTCCCTCGGGCGTCACAGGGCCATACGATTTCTAAATGGAGCGGAGAGTGAAACCTCTCTCTCTCTGTCTCTCTCTCTCGTAGAGCGGATATGTTTTCTCCAATTTTAACAGCATCCGATCAATCCTGGCGTTTTATCGTTCTCGCTCAATTTTTTTTCCATCGTTTCTCGATAACTATCATCATCGTCGACTTGTACAAAAAAACCGATGGGACGTCGAAAAACTCTTTTTCTTGATATTTGTTACTTTATATTATACGTATACACTAGGGCGATTTTTTTTTTCGACTTTTTTTTTTTCAGTCCCCACCCGAAATTTTGTTGGATATGTCGAAAAAGAAATGCTCTGAAAGTTACAGCCCTCAATATTGATTCTAAGTACTTTCCCAAAGCGTGAGAAGATGTTCCATCTAAAATACACGTAAATCGATTTTTTTTTTTTTTTCAAATTTCTATAACTCAGCCGCATTTTATGCTATCGTATTGTTCTTAGTTTCGATTTACTCGGAATAAAACAAACTAAAAAAGTGCCTTTTGCGGCGAAAGTGTAAATTGTACCGGTGAGTTGGTACGGGTCACTGAAGTTGATTTTTACCCAAAATTCTCGTTTTTTTGCTGTTATCTCCGAAACAATTAACTTTACGAAAAAAATATAAATAAAAAATTTGTTGGAAATTCAATTTCCTAGAAAAAAGGTCCTATCGACCCAATTGCTTAGATTAATATTTCTTGATATATTCAACTTTTTTTATTTTTTATTTTCTTTATTCTTTAATATTTCATATTTTATAAATTTTATACTACTCATAAGTTAAAGTTCAATATCTCAAGAAATATTAATCTAAGCAATTGGGTCGATAGGACCTTTTTTGTAGGAAATTAAATTTCCGACAAATTTTTTATTTCCATTTTTTTCGTAAAGTTAATTGTTTCGGAAATAACAGCAAAAAAATGAGAATTTTGAGTAAAAATCCACTTCAGTGACCCGTTCCAACTCACCAATACAATTTACACTTTCGCCGCAATAGGCACTTTTCTAGATCGTTTTATTCTGAGTAAATCGAAACCAAGAACAATATGATAGCATAAAATGCGGCTGAGTTATAGAATTTTGAAAAAAAAAAATTCGATTTACGTGTATTTCAGATGGAAAATCTACTCACGCTTTGGGAAAGTACTTAAAATTAATATTAATGGCTGTAACTTCCAGGGAATTTCTTTTTCGACATATCCAACAAAATTTCGGGTGGGGACTGAAAAAAAAATCGCCCTAGTATACACGTCACATCGGTACATATATATTTCCGGACGTATATATGACATAAATCTTACGTCCACGGGGGTAAATCCCCGTCAATGGTCGGGTCTAACAGGGACGACGAAATTCCCTTCTGTCCTAAGTCATTTCGTGATTTTAGGCACGCTCGTATTTGCTCTGCATGTTCAATGAATTATTAACGAATGTCTGTTTGCTTTACCGAAGCGGCGCCCACGTCCGCGATACGGTTTCTGTCTTGAATTTAGACAAGCCGCTGATCTCAAATGCAGACTTGTTCATAGTTAGCTAATGGCTATTTGCTTCAACGTTTGAATACTCGCGGCAACTATACTCCTATTTTGCCGAATGTAGATTCATTCGTTATTCATAAATCTGTATTCCTTCGAACTATATATCGACGCTGCTTACGAAAAGTAGCACGATTCAAATTTCTTACGAAAACTAACACGTTTCGAATTCCACCACGAAAATCAACACGTCTCGATATTCGACGCGAGAACTAGCATGTTTCGGCGTTCATCGCGAAAACTAGCGTGATTCGGCTTCTGCCGCGAAAAGTGGCATGTTTCGGCTTCCGTCGAGAAAACTAGCATATTTCGATATGCACTGGAAAAAGTAGTATATTTGCCGAACTAAATCGAATAAGATTCAGAACTTCCACAAATGTTTTAATGATTTTTTCGGGATGACTATAAAGAATAAATGAAAAACATTAAGGATGTATCGCTCGTACACCCTTAAACATTTATATTCGTTTTCTATTAAAAAAATAATAACATTATTGAATATACGATTCGCAAATACGATACGCAATATCCCACCACTCAAAAACTAAAATTGTTCATAAATGATATTTTTCATGACTTCAAGTTTCGGAGTCAGCGATGGAATTGAACAAAATTATTGTTCATAAAAAGTATATTCCACTTACAGTCTGAAGAATCGTTCCTTGTGTTTTTATTTCATAAAAAAAAACGCAATCTTGGAGTGATCAACGACTAAAGTGTAAAGTACAGTATAAGTATAAAGTACAGTTGACAAAATCTTCAAAACAATCGATTGAGATATTACGAGAAATGTCAGGTGTTGGACGAAGTAGCAAGAGGGAAAAAAAACTGACATTGTTAACTTTGCATACACCGCAATTATTTTCGATTTTCTTTTCTCTAATTTTTTTCACCATGGTTTTTTTACTCCAAAATGACGAGGCATTTGCCGTTTGCCATCTTATGATAAGCCTAGCAGACCAAAATTCAAACAGTAAAATATGTATGAAATAAATTTAAACAAAAAATAAAACGGTATAAAATGACAAGCATAAATATTTCGTCAATTTGGAGTAAAAAAGGATGTTCAAAAAAACGTGGAGTAAAAAATGAGAAACACTTCCAGTGATACTAAAACGTGCTAATTTTCGCGGTGAAAGTCGAAACCTGCTAGATTTCGTGGTAAAAGCCGAAACATGCTAGTTTTTGCGCAGATATCAAGCGTGCTTGTTTTCGTAAGAAATCTGAAACATGCTAGTTTTCGTGAGCAGCGTCGATATGACGTTATACAATTGCAACACATACTTTTTTAACAGTCTGAATTGGTTAATTTAAAAAAAACACATGTACCGAGAAATACATCATGATATATTGAAATACATCGTATTCCCATAAAAATAAGCATTCTACCTGAATAATTATACTTTTCTTTATTGTCACCAGGTGCACTGACACTGCGAATCTCACTACAAAGTAATCAATACAGTATTACGTACTTTTTTTCTTCTTCGTTAATAATAAAATAAAGTTTATCGTTATTTCTTAAATTCCACAAGATTAAAAATCTACCAAGTTACGTAACTTCGTTCCCAAGTAGTTTAAAGACCGTTCGCAAGTTGCCGTCGTGCCTCCGGAGACTTCACGCGCGACGTTCAAAGGCTTCCGATTATAGGACGCCGCAAAGTGGCGTTGCAAAAGGGGAGCTTTACGCGTGACTCGACTCCAAACGGTTAATATTTATTATTATGTCGAGGGGGGGTGGGGGGGGGGTGAGAAAAGTCTAACTTGAAAGATTCATACTCGGTTTATAGGCAATTGGTATACCGAACTTCTAAGTTCTTTTTATACAAATATAGGTAACATAAAAGAGGGTTTTCGAAGCCAAATCGACCCGTTAGCAAAACTCGACCACTGGCATTTGTTCCCACAGCTTTTTAGATTGTTGTGACGGTCCTGATAGTAATGCAGTTTTTTCTGTAGATTTTTTGCTGGGTGCTTAATAAGGATTTCAAAAAATAGATAATGAAAACTATACGATTGAGAGATCCGAAAAAAATTAACGAAAATCCTATATCGACTCTCGAAACGTTAAGCCATATCCCAGAGTGGACCGACAGTTATTTTTGTTTTTGCGATCGTTTTTCGTTTGAATGATACTTGGAAAAAAATAAAACTGATCGCCGGCAACCCTCAAGCTTGTTACATAAAAATAGTGTCATACGACAGCGGAGTGTTAATCATTTTTTAGATTCCTTAAAGGGGGAAATAGGGTTAGGACAGCGTTTTCTCAATGATTTTCATGAATTTTTTTATAGTATAAAAAATGAATATAATTTATTGAAACTTTGAGAATATTTTATACATATATTTAAGTATATACTATAAAATTTTTGAAGAATTTCTTTGAAAAACACCGAAGATATTAGCGACCCCATATTGCAGGTCACAATCAGACTCAGCATTTTGCGTACATTCTGGAAGCCGCAATTTTCATCTGAAATCAAACGAGGTCAGAATTTACTTTTATTACATGTCTCTCTTCTATATGAACCTAAATGCTATAAAAAAAAATAAAAAATTGAATTTTTTACAGGGGTCAAATCAAAAAAGCATGATTTTTTGCCATTTTTTACAACTTTATTTGCAAAAAAAAAATTATTTTAAATAATAATAATATCCCGATTTTAGGTTCATATAGAGCGCAATACTATGAAGAAAGTAACTGCCAATTTTCAAAACGATTGGTTGAAAACTTTTCGAACTAGCGTGTACAAAAAAAGCGCAAGTTCAAAAAAAGTCGTTTTCAGAAAAAACGCGTTTGAAAAAATAGCGCGCTCGGGGCCTGAAGGAGAGCTACTGACTTTAATGGCTTATAACAATAGAACGAGTCGGAATTTTCATTGAAAATTTTAAGAACACATTTTTCAATAGTTTTACTAACAATTTATGAAATAAAAAAAAATCGATTTCTTGAACCATCTAACCCTATTTCCCCCTTTAAATAGGATTTATTTAATTACAAAGAAATCAAAATTCAATGACGGTTAGCGGGAAATCTTTAATCAAAAAAATCCGGAAAAATTGTCAAAATTCCCGGGATTGCTGTAAATATTTTCGGTCGACATCGCGGAGTTAGTTGGCATTCGACTTTATTTTAGCAAGCATTTTTCGAACGAACAAAAAAATACCATTAAAAAATTGAATTGAATAGAAAGCCGATTTAGTCTAGCATAGGGGTTCAAAAATGTTCATAACTAACACTGGTTCTGTGATTTTTTTTTCTCATCTTGAGAAAGTAGTTTTATCCGTGTAAATTTTGAAAAAGTCATTATTGAATACCGGCTAGCAAACTAAATGAACAAATAAAAATTGTATGGGTGGTGCGAGGGTCACAGACCTCTTTCTTCGGCGTGGTAAAAGCCCCATATATATATCATAGGTGTGACAGGGATTCATCTGTGAGATTGCAGATGGTATTCGCGATAGATGACGCTTCGGGGTATTCCAAAGCCTCGAAGCCTCAATGGGATGAGCTCATAGTGTAATCACTTAGGTCCTTACCGTCCTGCAATATGTCCTGTTACGCGAAACAATTTCAACTTTAATCTTTTTGCAAACTCGTTACATTCACTTGTGATCCTGACGAGAGGAAGGGAGCGGAAGGAAATTTCGCAAGAGAAGCTTCGACGGGATTGATATTATAACGTCCCTGTTCCGTTAGCCCTCAGGGCTCACATACCGCATACGTTCCAAAACGTAGTTATAGACAATTGCCTGGTTGCCGTAGTTCCCAATGGCCTGGTTCGACAATTGCTTTACTGAATTAAATTACGTCTGTGATTACGTCAAGCGGTTTCAAACCCTTGCCACTCTCAGTTCTTGTACGCGCTAATTGTTAAAATGAAAATCTTAAACAGTTTAATTAGCATTTATGGGATAGCCATAGATTGTAAGGTATGTCTACGTTGCTACGCACTAATCAAATGAGTGCTACATTAAAAAAAAAAAGCGACCCTTACAGTAGTCGCATATGATGTGTAACATCTGACATCTCACCTTGGTAATAAGCAACACTAACATTACAAGGGGGGACCCAAAAAAAACGGGAATTTCGTCATAATTTCTTTATTTTTAAATATTTTTACACCAAATTTTCATCACCTTCAAATTATTCTCCTTTGACCACAACGCACCTCTGCAAACGATCCTTCCAATGTTCAAAACATTTTTTAAATTCACTTATCGGGATGTTCTTTAGGCCTTCCAGCGATTTTTGTTTTACTTCCTCCACAGTGGCAAAACGCTTGATTGCTGCTTTGTTTCGGGGTCGTATCCGTAGCACCCACGATTCATCACCAGTAAATCACCTTGGAAAAAAGTTCAGGGTCCTCTTCGAGCTGATTTTGAAGTTCAAAACATGCCTGAAGTCGACGCTCCCTTTGCTCGTCTGTGAGAAGGCGAGGGACAAATTTGGCTGCAACTCTGCTCATGTGCGAATCTTTGGATAAAATCCTCTGAATTGAACTCCATGATATCCCAGACATCTCACAGAGTTGATCAATGGTTCGGCGACGGTCTTCGCGAATGAGAGCATTGATTTTGTCGACGTTTTCGTCACTTCTTGACGTTGAGGGGCGTCCTGAACGGGGTTGGTCTTCAATTGACATTTCTCCAGTTTAAAAACGTGAAAACCACACGTAGACTCTGGTTTTACTTAGGGCAGCATCTCCATAAGCAGTCTCAAGCATTACAGTAGTTTCCGGAGCCGACTTCCCCAACAGGAAACAAAATTTCACAGCCGCGCGTTGCTCTCGACAATCGGCCATCGCGTTTTCGCCGAAATGGAAAAAGTTGTTTCACTACAAAAATTCCCACGGGCGAACCGATGCACTCACGGCGACAGAACTTCGCACACTAACTCAGGAGACGTGTCCCCAACGGACACCTGGTCGAGCAATGGGTTCCCCCACTCTCCCTCCCCGTCGCAGCGCAATTCCCGTTTTTTTTGGGTCCCCCCTCGTATATGCCGAAAAAAATGATTCAGGTATTATTTGAAATGATTTTTCGTCACGAAGAATAATTCTTTTTAATGAAAATTGTATTTTGTTTTATTAACGCTAGGAGTAATGCAATTTGTTATTGGAGACAGTTATTTTTGTGTTACATGCAGTCGCTGTTGATGTAGACGAAGTAGGAGAAAATGGCAACGATGGCAATCGTAAAGTTGCACGACTGACAACCAGATTTGGTAAAGCGGTAGTTGGGTCGGCCGTTGATGTCTGTGGGAGAATTAAGTTCGCTGCACGTGTCCGAAAATCCCTGCCACGCTGAGTCGAATTATGCGCATTTTTTTGGGTCTACCTTTCCAGTTTTTCATTGTTCCTCACGTTTTTTTCTGCCGGTAATCTCGCATATATTCTGCTCTGGATTTACCCATCTCTGCGACTCACGAAATCATTAGAATTAAATTAGAATTATAAATACTTAAGAAATTATTAATATCAAAGAAATTATCCGTGTAATTAATTAATTTGTTTTTTGTAATCAAAATTAAAAATAACAATTGAGCAGCGACAGAAATCAACCTCAAAATTTAAAAAAGCTAAATATTCAAATATTTATTCGAATAATTATTCATTATTACTCACTTGCATTTTTTATCCATGATCTGTACTTTTTTCAGACACATTATCAACAGTAAATACATTTATTAAGTGTATAAAAAAAAAACCAAGTGTTTTCGTTAATAATATGATATTTTGAAGAGAAGTACACAGGGATTTGGAAAAATATTGTTTTGAAAAAAATAGGCACGCCTTTGAAATTAACTTTAATTTCAAAGGCGTGCCTATTTTTTTTAAAACAATATTTTTCCAAATCCCTGTGTACTTCTCTTCAAAATATCATATTATTAACGAAAACACTCGGTATTTTTTTTCAGTTCGACGTTGAAGAGAGTTCTGCTGCGTGCCGCGGAAATAACAGCACCTGACGCGAGAGCTTCCCCAGCGCCACCATGCGGCGTGAAAAATGTGAAAAAAATGTTTTTTGATACATTAATGAACAAGGAACAAAACCCAAAAAAAAATTTCGAAAATCTCTTCCTTTTCCCACAAAAAAAAATTCTCGAAAAATGTGAAAAAAAACAGGGGGTCACAGTGGTGTTCACCCTTAATATAGTTTACACATATAAATTAGTTTATATAACAGCACACTTTATACACAACACTGTATGTTAAGCGCACAGCTGATGCATTCTCCTCTATTTCTCTTTCTCTTTCTCGTCACACACGCACTCGCTGTTAGCTGACAGTACCAATCTCTCGGAAAATGAGTTGGTACCATCTGACGGCCAACGCTACCACCGCGCGCGCTCATTGGTCAAATCAAATAGCGCGCGCTTCTCAGGCTTCCTGTTGCACACTTCCGTCCCTTTTCACGAAATCAGTGCCACAGAAACTGAGCGGAAAGATATTACACATAAAAAAAACGGTTTTCCCAAAGTTTTATAATCACTTCCGGCGACAAAATTATTCAGACAATGAATTCCCAAAAAGTCCGCCCATGGGGAAAAAGACAGTACCGGTTAAGTACAAACCGGTTGGTTCACGCATCTAGGGTTCCGTTAACCATTGCCCCAAGTGAAGTCGTTGATCGTTCACATCGGTAGTTTTCCTTTAAACTCACAGCGAATGCAAAAAAAATGTAAAGCCATATCGATCATCGGGATCATTTCAATGTCACATCAGTACACCGAACATGTCCTCATCGCAGAGAGAAAGAGAGAGAGAGTTTTCGTGCGGGAACCACGAAAATATAAGACCCGGGAGGACTCCCCGTTCGCTGGGTTAGCCACAAATTATTAGGGGAACGCGGCGTTGAATAATTCACGATCTGTATATCGAATGGTCGGGAGAGATCAGAGGGGGGAAACGAAAGAAGAAAAAAAACTGTTGGGAATAGACTGGTTAATAACTGACGAGCGGAGGGTTTACGATATATATACATCGCGCGAGGGAAAGAGCACTGTAACTCTTGTTGCGAAAGATATTGCGGTTATTTCGGTACCGCCATGACTCTCCCCGTATACTTGAGGATTTTTGTACAGTCCCTTTTCCTCGGTTCTGGCATTTACGACCAGAATGAAACGACGATACAGTCTCCCCGTATCGAAGAGATAACATAAGGATTCAAGGGGGGTGGAAAATGTAAAAAAAAAAATAAATAAACTATCGCCAAGTCGATCACGTTTCTTCGTCCGGCGATCCAACCCTCAAACCCACCGTAGCAGCCTCTTTCACTCTTCTTTATCGTATTTTTTTTTCTCCCCTTCCGTTTCCATCGCTTTTGGCACTTTCGTTATCTCGCCTCTTTATATTTCGTCGGTTTACCGGAGCAGCCCGATATTCACCGTGGTGAGGGCTAAATTGAAAGTATAAATTACGGATAAGAGATACACCGCGTTGCCTGTGTCTCTGAAGATCGCGTATAGGTGCGGGTTTTATAGTGTTTCGTCAATAGAAACGGCGACGGTCGTGTTTACGAACACTGCGATGCCGTGTCTCTATTGATGACAGTGCGACCTCCGGGGATCGAGGCGGGAAGGTTAACCGAACCTTTGCAAAGTCAAGTCACTGTTTATGGCTCGAACGTGAAGATCTTACCGGTCGCCCCTTCCAAACATCTAACGTTTTCGTACTCGCCGAAATTATGGTTGTTTTATCCCGCTATGATATAGTGGTGGTGGTCGTCCTGGAGAATCGTGGAAAAGGGGATGTTTTTTTGGGGACTTGTGTTTTATCGTTTGAACTTTACGTTGATACGTCTTGGAGACTTGTCACTTTTAACACAAACTTTATGTACGACTTTTCCAGTAATCGATGCTAATTCTCTGTAGTCACACAACTGCTGATCGTTAAGTTAAAGATCTATTGCAATCGTTACCGCGATTGAGACAAAACACTTGCATGTTGCTGCCTCGAAATTTCACACAACCCTCAAAACCTCCTCTGTGAAGAATTATTTCTATTTCAATGTTGTGCCGATACAACTTTTTGTTTCTGACACAAAAGTGGCACGAAAATATGATTTTCGCAACACTACGAGATAAAGAAAAAACCCCCCACCTTTCCCGTGATAATCTTACTACTGCAATAAAGCTGGAGAGTTAGTACACTCTCACGAAAAAAAAAAGTGGTACACTTAAAATTTGGAAAAAAATCACTAAATTTCAAATGAGGGTAACTGCGTAAATAATGAAGATAGGAAGGTCTTTAAAAAATGAAAATAAAGCTTGGAATCTCTACTTGAAGGATCGATTTATTTCAATGTTGCGAGATAAATTTATTGAAAATGGCGGATGACAAAGCGAGAGCATGCGGAATTGAAAAATATTTTCAACCTATTCACTTAAGATTTTGAATATATCTTTAACAATACATTGTCTATGGAAGTGCGTAGGGTTTTTTCGATATATTGATTTTTGGCCAAACGGGGCACTTCTAAAGTAAAAAGTGAAAAATTTGCTTAAAAAATCGTCAGAAAATTTTTAATAACAAATGAACTATGCAAAATAAAAAAAAAATTCTGCGCACTTCCATAAACAATGTATTTTTAAAGATATATTCAAAATTTCAAGTGAATCGATTGAAAGTTGTCTGAGTTATCTTTCCGGCCAACAAAAACGGAGACGTCAACGCAAAAAAGCTGCCCAGCCGCCATTTTTAAATTAATCGCTTCAAAAAAATTATTGTATACAGTCACTGATATGTATGATAAGCACCCTATTTTGTAATCTCGATTTATTTTGTAGTTTTTCTGAAAAAAAATCCTCAAAAAAGCCTATTTCTTCGGCCTCTAGAGTGGCGTAACCCGTTAAAGCTTGGTTATGTATCAAAACGACTTGCGTCAACTTTTCGTAAAGTATTCATTATGACCGTCTTTCGGTCAAGACATTCGAATTGCACTGTACGAAATTACTCTTAAATAGCTATACATTTCTTTTTATTACACCCAGGCGTGTATACACGTCGGCGAACACAACACCGGACGTTTTTTTCTAAATCTTATTATTTTTTCATGTTTCCGAATTGTTATTCCGAACATGCTCATATGAAAATCTCGAAAGAACATTGTTTCCGCGAGAGCAAAGCTTTGTATATGAGGAAGCAAAATGTTTGAATAATTGTTGAGTAAATAAAAAATCAATAAAATGAACAATTTATTATTCTGTAACAGCGTCGAAGATTTATAAATTTATATAAAACTAGCTAAACCCGGCAGACGTTGTCCTGCCTGTGTATATTTATTTACCTGTGTATATATAAAAATGGATGATGTATAATTGAACTTAAAATAATTTCAACTAATGCTAACATTTAGCGTAACGCATGTGGATAAACAATATTTTTGGTTTACTGATTTGGTGTATAGATGTACAGAGTTTTTGGGGTCCCCACTCTGGAGCAAGCAACATATAGTTGACCATGCGAAAAACATGGATTTTCTAAATTTAATCCGGCAACGCGCAGTGACTGCCCTTGAGCTTTGTTGATTGTAATCGCGAAAGCAAGACGCACAGGAAACTGTAGTCGTTTGAATGTGAAGGTCAAGTCATTGGGAATCATTGGAATACACGGAATCAGCACATCTTCTCCTTTACATTTGCCGTTAATTATTGTTGCTTCAATCACATTCGGCATCAATTTTTTTCACGGAAAGTCTGGTTCCGTCGCACAATTTTGGCGCGTTGAGATTCCGAAGGAGCAGTATTTGCGAGCCGCGAAAATATTCTCCGTGCTCGAATACCAATGTATACCAATTTTCATGGCGATCGGTTGAACGGTATAGAAGTTGATGTGCTGCAGCGCCATCTAGTGGCGAGTTACAACAAAATGGATAGGGCGAAAATATTCTCCGTGCTCAAATACCAAAGTATACCAATTTTTATGGCGATCGGTTGAACGGTATAGAAGTTGATGTGCTGCAGCGCCATCTAGTGGCGAGTTACAACAAAATGGATAGCGCAAAAATCTTCTCCATGAAAAAAATACATATGTATACTAACTTTCATGGTGATCGGTCAAACGGTCTCGAAGTCTATTAAGCTCAAACATACAGACATCCTTTTTTATATATCGTCAATTTTTCTTTAGGCAAACTCAAGTGATTTCCAAAAAATAAATAGAACATATCGAATCTACCGAACGATTTGTCCGTCCCCAAAACTGCGAACACTTTTCATTGGTTCTTCACACACTCGTACTTTCCTCCGCCACAAATCTTTCGTTAAGCATCTCGTTGTTTATTTAGCTAGAATGAAGAAAAAAAAAGGAAATTTTCTCTTCGAGGAACATTCAAGCTCTTTTTTACCGTGTGAAGCACACTCAATCGCGGGGTAAAGTACATTACAGAATTTTCCGGCTGACTCGGCTATAAAAAATTAACGTGGCAATCTCTCTTTCGAATTTCGCGAGAGAGAGAGAGGCCTCTTTCGGGAGCGCCACGAAGAAGAGAAACGAGAAAAGACCGCGTAGGTAGTGTATGCCGCAGCGATAACCCTTCTTGGGATGCAGAGACCCGAGTCTCTGGAAGAGGCCCCGTGAGCCTTCTTATATTACCTCCCCGCCCCCCGCTCCACCGCGGTGAACAACTATATACATTTTACCCCCACCCTTTTTGGGCGCAGGAGGGAGGGAGGCGAGAGCGAAGCAATCCCCCACCTCCCAATTTCTCCATCACTCTGTAAGGGAACGAGAAACCGCGCGGAAACTCCACGGTCTCCCGGCACGCGCCAACTCCTCTTCTCTCTTTCGAGAACGAAACCCGCACGCTATGAGAATATTAAATTCTCGCTCGTCGCATAAATTAAAAGATACCGTCGACGAGGACGGGATGCGGGGTGGAGGAAGGGGGTGGAAACTATAGTCGCGGCAACGAGGGACCACTATCACTGTACCCACTTCGTAAATTATATAGTTCATAAAAAAATCCGCGATTTTTTTTTCTTTTTTTTCTTCACAAACGTGTTCACGGTTAGAATTTTTTTTAGCCGCAACGAGTTCCGAGAATTTTTGTTGTATCTCTTTTCTGAAGAGAAATGTAACGGCAACACGTGTGCGCAATGGATATGTCGGGTAAAGAGCCTCGATCCTTCTCGACGCGCGGAGAAAGTTGACGAAATTCAGTCTCTCCTGTGCTTAAGGTAGTAGTCTGGTAACTTGACGCCGTAGTCTGGTCTAGAGCGAGATTTTTCACGTCATTTCTAATGTGCAATAACGTTTGAACCGTTGAAGTTGTTTTGATGAAAATTTACACGTGCATTTATTGATCCTTAGAGAATACTTGTACAGTAAAAAAAAAAATATTTTAAATATTTTGATGTAGTTTTTTGCCTTGTTGTATGCATCTGAAAAAAAAATATATATATATATTCTCAATCTGTATAAGTATTCTGAGCACTGGTAGCAGAATTGGTACTTCAAAAAAATTTTTATTGAGTCGAACAATAATTTTGTCGACATTTTATAACTCGTCGAATACCCGAAAATGTATGAAATATCATTAATAAAAGTTCAACAGGCCGCTATTTTGTCAAAAAAATTTTTTAAGTACCAATTCTGCTACCAGTGCTCAGAATACTCATACAGATTGAGAATATATATATTTTTTTTTTTTCAGATGCATACAACATCGTCCAGAGTGGGCGCCGATTTCGGCGCACAATGTTGCAACAAGGCAAAAAACTACATGAAAATATTTAAAATAATTTTGTTTTTTTAATGTACAAGTATTCTCTGAGGATCAAAAAATGCACGTGTAAATTTTCATCACGACAACTTCAACGGTTTAAACGTTATTGCACATTAGAAATGAGGTCAAAAATCTCGCTCTAGACCAGACTACGGCCTTAAGCCGATTTTCATGTCTTAGAGAGCTTAATCGGCGCCAAAAATTGAATTGTACGTAAACTATATAGAAATACTAGCAGGTTATTTTTGCTCGGTAGCTTTGTACCCCCGCGTAACAGCGTACAGTTCTCGCTTCGGTAAAAATGAACGGCTATTAGATTGGAAAATTAAAAAAGCTCTGAGCATTGAGGTAGTAGTCTGGTAACTTGAGGCGATTTTCATGTCTTTTTTGGAGGGCGTTTTTTTGTAGGAAAATAATAATGAATCGGATGGATATTTTGGATGTTTAGGATGTTTTTATTCACATATTAAAGATACAAAAAAAAATTAGTTTGAAAAAGTTTAATAGTTTATTATTATTATTATCATTGATCGAAGTTGACACCTCGAGAAAAAAGCGCGTGGGTGGCCCCGGTGATTTTGGCTCTTGATGTTATCTGAAATCAAAAATTCTTGATAATTCTTAATCTATAGACATGTCATTCTGGTCGAAACTACTGAAGTTAAATTTCATGGATAAATAACAACATGGCGGACTTTGGAAAAAAGTTTTGTTTTCCAAAGCCCGCCATTTTGTTATTTATCCCACCCACGCGCTTTTTTTTCGAGGTGCCAACTTCAATCAATAATAATAATAATAATAAACTATTAAATTTTTTCAAAAATTTTTTTTTTTGTATCTTTAATATGTAAATAAAAACATCCTAAATATCCAAAACGGTTCATTTTTATTTTCCTACAAAGAAACGCCCTCCAAACACGACATGAAAATCGGCTTAAGTTACCAGACTACTGCCTTTTCTAAATGTGATTTTACGAATTTTGGCAGGTTTTAAGCATACTGACGTTAAACTTAATTTTTTTTTTCACGGAACCAAAGCTTCCTGCACGAAGAAGCAAAATTACACCCATAGAAAAATATTTCATGAAAACAAAACTCATTGAGCTCCAACTAAATTAGTTTCATTTAAATATTAACATTTGATTAGATGAAACGTAATCGATAACGTATAAAAGCTGTACGCGTAACAGATCTTTCTTCTAATCGTTCGAAAATCATCCGCTATCATTTGAATTAAACGTGTGCAGAGAATGTATAGGTATGTCGTTATTCTTACATTGGTTATACATATAATATTTAGGGATGCAACAAAATTTGTATCTCCGATTTTTTTCTTGTAAGTGCTTCTCTGCCGCGAGTCTCGTATCTCAGAGTCCGAAGGAGGAAACGACAAAAGACAACGAGAGGATTGTCGTAATTCTCGTTCTTTTCACACGTAGCGCTTTTCGCGTCTGTTTTAACGCTGCGGGGAACACGAATGAAAAAGAAAAAATCCGTGGCGGGTTGGCGCTGAGGGTGAGCATGATTCTATGCGGGAGGGATGTTAAATCTCCTGACACCGTCAAACCTGCCTTAATTTGCATTTTTAAACATTTTTTTAATCCCACGAGGCACATTCCTTTGTGGTGTCCGACAGGCACCCACGCTCTTTCATATGTATGCATGTTATATGGATATTAGCCGTATTATCACTATGTTCCTTTCATATAAAATATCGCGAAATATTTTCGAAATTATTATTCATTTATTCTTTAATGAGATTCTATCACCAATATAAATTTTCAACATTCTACCGTTATATCTCACAATATTTAGGGAGAATGTTTCAGAAGTACCTCTGATGAAGTGAAATATTGGAAATATTTTTGCAATATTTCCGAAACTGTAAACTAATGATTAATCAATGAAATTGACGATGGATGATATCGACGCTGCTTGAGAAAACTAGCATGTTTCAGATTTCTTACGAAAACAAGCACGCTTGATATCTGCGCGAAAACTAGCATGTTTCGGCTGTTACCACGAAAACTAGCAGGTTTCGACTTTCACCGCGAAAATTAGCATGTTCCAGTATCATTGGTGTTTCTCATTTTTTACTCCACATTTTTTAAACATCCTATTTTACTCCAAATTGACGAAATATTTATGCTTGTCATTTTATACTGTTTTATTTTTTGTTTGAATTTATTTTATACATATTTTACCGTTTGAATTTTGGTCCGCTAGGCTTATCATAAGATGGCAAACGGCAAATGCCTCGTCATTTTGGAGTAAAAAAACCATGGTGAAAAAAATTAGTTTTTAATGTGAAATAATAGTTTTTTTCCCTCTTGCTACTTCGTCCAAGACCTGACATTTCTCGAGATATCTTAATCGATTGTTTTGAAGATTTTGTCAACTGTACTTTATACTTATACTGTACTTTATACTTTAGTCGTTGATCGCTCCAAGATTGTGTTTTTTTTTTTATGAAATAAAAACACAACGAACGATTCTTCAGACTGTAAGGAGAATATACTTTTTATAAACAATAATTTTGTTCAATTCCATCGCTGACTCCGAAACTTGAAGCCATGAAAAATATCACCCGAACAAGTTTAGTTTTTGAGTGGTGGAATATTGCGTATCGTATTTGCGAATCGTATTTTCAATAATGTTATTATTTTTTTACTAGAAAACGAATATAAATGTTTAAGGCTGTACGGGCGATGCACCCTTAATGTTTTTTATTTATTCCTTATAGTGCTCCCGAAAAAATTATTAAAACATTTGTGAAAGTTCCGAATCTTATTCGATTTAGTTCGGCAAATATACTACTTTTTCCACTGCGAATCGAAATATGCTAGTTTTCGCGATGAAAGCCGAAACATGCTAGTTTTCGTGTCGAATATCGAAACGTGTTGATTTTCGTGGTGGAATTCGAAACGTGTTAGTTTTCGTAAGAAATTTCAATCGTGCTACTTTTCGTAAGCAGCGTCGATATTTTGTTACATTTCAATCTCAATCTATGTTGGTGTTTTTATCAACACTAAAATTTTCTGTACCACATACACTGGAGCAGTTTACAGCGTCGATATTTCATAACACTCTGTTCAACTTGAATTTTGAAGGTTCCTCGTTCCTCTTGTTTGCTGCGTCCAGTTCACTCGAGAATTTCAAACTCTACGGGATTAAAATTTTTTCTAAAAACGTCCGCGAATCTCTATACATTTCGTGTTATTGGGGTAATTTTTTCTACAGAAATAAAACTTACTCAGCGAGATAGGGGAATGATTCACATTTTTTGAAAAATGACACACGATCCCTTAGTCACTAATTATATTCTCTTTAGGTCGAAAATCAATGAATTGAAAGTCAACGAATTGGGGAATTTGGGAATGATTCACATTTTTTGAAAAATGACACACGATCCCTTAGCCACTGATTATATTCTCTTTAGGTCGAAAATCAATGAATTGAAAGTCAACGAATTGACAACCAATGAATTGAAAATCAATGAATTGAAAATTGTTTAAATTTCACCTAGATATATTTCACAATTGACAGAAGTTCGCGGCCACGGACATTTTTCGTAATAACAAAACTGTCATGAAATCTTAGCAGCTATATCAATTGTCGTTATATAAATTATAGTCAAACTAACACAGAACACAAACACACATTGTATTCTTTCTGTATGCGATTTTCCAAAGTTTCGGCATACTTCGAATAAATTGGCATTGAAAGCTCGAAAAAATTTTCATCATCGTCGCAATGTTTCCCCTACGAGCGAGTGAAAAACTTTTGCATATTTCAAATTTTATTGCCGAGTATAAATATTATTGAAAAAAAAGAGAATGCAAAGATTGACATTTACTTTTTCGTCGCGGTATCGATATTTATGCACAATACTGACAGGGTAAACTTGGGGTGCTGATAAGAGTAATGGCGCGGCAAGGGGTTGAACGTTCTTAAGATGGGTTCACCAGCTCTCTTTAAAGTATTCATGGTTTTATTAGGAGCTCGAGGGCAGGCGCGTTCTTCACGCACCCTCTCCACAAAGATATGAACAGCATTTATTCCAACACGCCATCCCTCTTCTGCCCTTTTTTTCCATTCTTTCTCTCCCGTTCATTCGCCTACTCACCGCGGGCACCCCCGCATCTCAACGGAATAAAATGTCTTAATTTGCATTTTTAAACAGACCCTCATTTTTTTTAATCCGTCGAGTGAAGTTGGACGGAGTGTGTTCGTTTCGGTCCTATTTTCGTTCCGCTAAACTTTTTTTCCGCCATGCACGCTCGTCGGCTACTTTTCTTTCGCGTACTTTATGCCCGAAACTAGCGGCGTTAAGACCGGCTTGCTCGGGTACCGCCTGTTCGCCTACTTTACTTCTCATCCCCGAACAGCCTCCTACTCATATCCTTTAACCGATTCATCATGACCAACTTATTTTCTCCATTTCGCCGTTTCCACGAAAAGGTTTCGTTTTATGTTTTTATTCCTTTCCCTCAAAGAAATGGTTTTACCCGAATTTTTACTCCCGCCAAGATCAGTTATTCGAATTGGGCAAACTGTCAAACGCGCGGGTAACATGGAGAACGAACAGATGCCGTTTATGCGAGATTTTGATAAGTACTCTCGACGCTATTTGGATCGAAATATCCTGCGAATACGTCAAAATTTCTCTTACGACAAACCGATATTATTTGGAGAATACGAACATTTTATTCCTAAATGCGATTTTCCGACGTTTCGGGACACATTGACGTTAATACGAGGTCTGTTAAGGCCGTAGTCTGGTCTAGAGCGAGATTTTTGACGTCATTTCTAATGTGCAATAACGTTTAAACCGTTGAAGTTGTCTTGATGAAAATTTACACGTGCATTTATTGATCCTTAGAGAAATCGAAATCGAAATCTGCGCCCACTCTGGACGATTTTGTATGCATCTGAAAAAAAAAATATATATATATTCTCAACCGGTATGAGTATTCTGAGCACTGGTAGCAGCATTGGTACTTAAAAAAAATTTTTGACAAAATGGCAGCCTGGTGAACTTTCATTAATGATATCTCATACATTTTCGGGTATTCGACGAGTTATAAAATGTCGGTAAAATTATTGCTCGACTCAATTCTGCTACCAGTCCTCAGAAACAGGCTACCTAAGGTACGTGCAAAATTTGAGCTCGATCGGTCCACTAGTTATCGAGATATCGTAGGCGCCGATTTCAAAAACATAGTTCTGAGATAAACGCGTTCAAAGTTTTGACAACGTCGCGCGCGCGCCGCGCTACCTGAGCGCGTGGCTTGCTTAGAATTTTTATTTCTCGGCTAATTTTCGAAATATCAATAAACGGTTTTCAGGAGCGTATGAAGAAAGGTCTAAGGTATAAGAAAATGAAAAAAAAAAAAAAAAAATCGATTTTTTCAAATTTCTAGACCAGACTACCGCGTTAAGTAAACATTCAAAATGGCCAATTTTTCCAGCATAAGTGAGGGACATGAGTAGCAACCTAACGCCACAAAAAAAATCGAAAATCGAATATACGTAGCCCGCTGAAATTCAAAATTCGCGATACTTTTTCGACAGACCTCGTAACTCGTAAATTTTTTTAGTCATCACAGAGCCTCCTCTCCAAGTCTATCACGATGGAATAATATGTAATTCGCAACATAATCCTAATCGTTGGCTTACGTTATACTTATCGATTGCCAAGAAGCCAAAGACCGTGAGCAATATCACTTTACAAACGTGCTAAACGGTATTGATGATGCTCTTCTGCTTTTTGGGTTATCGTTATATCGTGCACCATGGAGATACAGTCGACAGCTACATTGCATTTTGTTACAAGGACTCTCTCCCCTTTATCTCCCTCCCTCTTTGCCACTCCACCTTCGAAAGATATTCTGCATCTTTCATGATTTCATAACCGGTGCATTACGTCAATCTGCATTCTTTCGAGTACCGGATTCGTTGTACCGGCTTCGCGGTAAAGTGATATAAGGGATGAGGGAGGAGGTGAAAACCGGAAACTTGAGTCCCAGGGTGTCTGGAGGGGAAAAATTATACGGCGGAGCGAGAAACGCGAAGAGATCCCGTAGTTCTCGTCGTCGTCGTACCGTCGGCTTATCCCCCCAGTCCGGACAGAAACCGCGGAAAGCACCTACCCGTAGCGCTTCTTTCTCGCTCGTTCAGTGCAAAATGATGTTTGAGCGCATTTGAATATCAGGAAATGAAACCTCCACTTCCAGCAGAGCCGGTTCGTAATACGAATGGGATACACGACGTATACCTATATCTACCACATGTGAGACGTTCCATGCCAAGTCTACCTAGTTTTCGTACCATTATTATTATTATTATTATTTTTTCAACATCGGGAGAACATCGTCAGTGTTCTCTGACGTTTTATTTATTATATCGTTGCTGTAATAGAGCGGTACATTTTTAATTACGAGTAAAACGTGACATATTCGCAAAGTTATCATCGGGCATCGACTGGGCGAGAGTGGTTTGAAAATTAACCTAGAGAGGTCAGGTTGCTAAATGGTAATTCCCAATACCCACGCGCCGTCCCACCTCCGGTCAAACTAATCAGACCCGAAGACTCAATTTCACTCAAACTACTCAACAGGCTTCCACGGCCCCATCAACTCGGTAGCAATGATGAGACAGCTATATATCTACATTACAATAAAGCACACACGAGCGTTGTCAATCAGCATGCCGATATTCATCCATATTCGCCGATACTCACGCCAATATTCACACCGATACTTACGGACACTCGCACCAATACTCACCGTCACTCACTGCCAGTAACACAATTCCGTGTATCGCTATTCATAGTATTTGCATGCATAAGACTGGAAACGGTGCTGTATACGAGGGGGGACCCAAAAAAAACGGGAATTTCGTCATAATTTCTTTATTTTTTAATATTTTTACACTAAATTTTGGTCAGCTTCAAAGTATTCTCCGTTGACCACAACGCACCTCTGCAAACGATCCTTCCAATGTTCAAAACATTTTTTAAATTCACTTACCGGGATGTTCTTTAGGCCTTCCAGCGATTTTTGTTTTACCTCCTCCATAGTGGCAAAACGCTTTCCTCTCATGTCCCTTTTGAGTCTGGGGAACAAAAAAAACTCACAGGGGGCTAGATCCGGTGAGTAGGGGGGGGGGGGGGGTGGACAATTGGTGTCATGCAGTTTTTGGTCAAAAACTGCTTTACGGAGAGAACGGCGTGGGCCGGCGCGTTGTCATGATGGAGGAACCAGTCACTTGTGCGCCAAAGATCTGCCCTTTTCTTCCGGATACTCTCCCTCAATCTTTTTAAAACCTCCAAGTAGAACTTCTGGTTGACAGTTTGACCCGGGGGAACGAACTCTGCGTGCACAACACCTCTGCAATCGAAGAAACAAATGAGCACTGTCTTGATGTTTGACTTCACTTGGAGAGCTTTTTTCGGACGAGGAGAGCGAGGTGTCTTCCACTGACTTGATTGCTGCTTTGTTTCGGGGTCGTATCCATAACACCACGATTCGTCATCAGTAATCACCTTGGAAAAAAGTTCAGGGTCCTCTTCGAGCTGATTTTGAAGTTCAAAACATGCCTGAAGTCGACGCTCCCTTTGCTCGTCTGTGAGAAGGCGAGGGACAAATTTGGCTGCAACTCTGCTCATGTGCAAATCTTTGGATAAAATCCTCTGAATTGAACTCCATGATATCCCAGACATCTCACAGAGTTGATCAATGGTTCGGCGACGGTCTTCACGAATGAGAGCATTGATTTTGTCGACGTTTTCGTCACTTCTTGACGTTGAGGGGCGTCCTAAACGGGGTTGGTCTTCGATTGACATTTCTCCATTTTTAAAACGTGAAAAACACTCGTAGACTCTGGTTTTACTTAGGGCAGCGTCTCCATAAGCAGTCTTAAGCATTACGGTAGTTTCTGCGGCCGATTTCCCCTACAGGAAACAAAATTTCACAGCCGCGCGTTGCTCTCGACAATCGGCCATCACGTTTTCGCCGAAATCGAAAAAGTTGTTTCACTACAAAAATTCCCACGGGCGAACCGATGCACTCACGCCGACAGAACTTCGCACACTAACTTTATTTTTTAGTGATTGGTCCTTTTATTTTTCCACTTATTTTCCGGACGGTATTTATAGTTAATGAGATGACACTCAGTTATATACTCATAATGCCTATGAAACGGATGTATAATCCAAATTTAATGAGGGTGAAATCGCGGGGCACAGCTAATTATAAATAAAAATCGGAAGAGCAAGGACGATGTTTGGTCCAAGGGGTATGAGACTTTCAGCCAAACCGTTTTATTCGTGTCCTGCAAACAATAAGAGGCGCGACTGAAATTGCATAATTGTATCCAGTGGTCGCGGTTGATTCTGTCCACACACAAACATCAACGGTATAAATCCTAATTGTCAGATCTTACTAAAAACATTAAGTTACGTCAAAAAATATACGATAATCGAGAGCTTAGTACCGTTCCCCGCGCTAACCAGTGCTGGCTGACTTGGGCTGACTGGGAATTAGCGGCCATATTGAATTGGCCACGTCTCCACGATAATTCTCAATATCTCTGCTACTAGGTTGGTTTGACGTAAAATACCCCATACACACTACGTACCTATATCTATTATATGCACATATATACATAAACAGAAAGAGAATGGCGTATATATACATATATGTAGTACTTGGGATTTGCTGCCGCAGAACTGGACCGTAAGACAGAGCGAGATCGAGAGGGACAGTATATAGCAAGTGAAAGAGGGAGTTTTGCCATTTGAATAATACTTTGCATTTAAATGCCCGACCCGATAAAAGAAACCATCGCGCTCGGGTGTCCCTCTTGAAATATCCTATTAAGCGCTATTATCTTTGCGCCGTGGACGCAAAGCCGCGCGAGATGCCAGAGAGAAAAGAAGGATACGACATGGAACTGTATATCGACTGTTAACAAACACCAAAGACGTAACTCGCATCAATTCCAACAAATGTGAAAAATTTCTCAGTTTGGTTGTACTACTTGAAGTAATCAATGCTACGATTATAACCGAAAAAGTATAAAAAATTTTGTCTCTTATCGCAAGGAGTTTACCGTGTAAATTTGAGCAACACCATTAACGACCCTCGTGAGCCAATTAACAGTTCAGATTATTACGAGCCCACCGAATTTCGAAAAAAAATGTCAAATTGCCGTGAATCATTGTTTTTGTATTGCTCTATAACGTACTTGAAGAAAAAATAAATAAAAAATGTTGTGACTCACAGCCAGGGGGAGGTGGCGTCCAAGTAACCCTTTTACGGTGTAGTTAAGGGAGGGGTAAGGGTTCCAGCGTAAAAATATATAGCGTTAAAGGCCAGGAGATTAATAAGACAATAACTTCAAGAATATTGCTTAGATCGGTTTAAAATTTTAAGGACATATTCTTGAAATGTTAAACAATAAGATAAGACGAAAAAAATTCGATTTTTGGGCGAGGGCGAGGTAAGGGTGAAAACCCTTACCTCGCCCTTAAGACGTCTCCGTGGTGCGCTGGAAGTTAGGTTAGCTTAGCGAAGTACGGTTTGTACGAATATCACTATAGCGACCAGAGAGGATAGACTATAGTTAAAGAGGCCGCTATAGTCAGGTTTCCCCCGAATAAAGGCCCAACGAAAATAATGTCTAATATCATTGGTATCATTATGATCGGAATACGAGCGAATAGATTGACGAACGGCGTCTCGCACTCTCCCAGCGACCACGAAGTGAGATGGTCTTACATATGTTGTGCGTCAAGTATATCGTAAGACACAGGTGTCTATATCTTTATATCTGCCGATATACCAGATCTTAGCGTATTATAGACGTGTCGTAAATAGCGCGTGTGAAGAAGCGTCAATATAAGTGTCGACTGCGCAACGAGAAAATTATTGGCTGGGTGAGGTAAGATCGGCAAATTTATGATTATATAAAGAATAATAATGCGAGATAAATTATGATCAAGAGTATGTCCGATAATTAGTGTTTTAGAGAGAGCCTGTTTGAGGAACCAAAAATAAAAAAGGGTTCAATTGACGCAACGCCCTCGAAACAAAAAAGAAAACCAAGATAAGATAAGCGAAAGAATTTTCTATTATCAATATATGTGTGTGAATGTGTGAATTTATTATGTATGTATCTTGCGGCACCTTCAAACTATAACGAATTTTAAACGATCTCGAGTCTCCGAAATTAATAGTAAAAAACAAATAAAATTTACAATTAAATATTACTAGTTTCAAACAAACGACAAACAGAGAAATAAAATATAAAAGAAATAACGAAAATTGTAGTTATTTCCTCAAAAAGTAATCATAATCATTTTAATAAAGAAAAGAAATTATTACAGGTTAAGGAGTGTATAGGGGGAAAAATGGAAAAAATGAAATTGGGAGGGGTCATGCGTAAAAACCCGAAAGTGTATACGTTGGAACAAAGAAAAATCAGAAGAAAATAAAGTAGTGAAAATCACCATCTTTCAGATGGGTTGGATTCCATCGAAGCCTTTCAGGAGCCTTTTTTCAGAGCGTAAAAACAGATACAATAATATTTAATATAATAAGAATATCATAATATTTATTGAAAATATTTATGGAAATTTAATAATTTATCGAAATTATTCACATTATTAATCGCCCCACCTCATTCCACGCCTTGCCGATTGAATTTGAACAAATGAAAAAGGAAAAAATGAAAAATTGATAAGATGCACTAATGTTGTCCGTCGCAAAGCAGTTGAATTCATTTCGAATGCGTCATATGAGCATTATATAATTCTGTATGCGAAAATGTTTGTATCGCGTCTCTGTACGAGAAACGCGATGCCGCATGAAAGGAACTGTCCGCTCCACGGTTCGCGTTATTCAGCTGCTCGTTTATCGAATATCCTCGCAAACCCCTCCGTCCTCCTTTCTATCATTTACTCGGCTATTTATAGCGGTTATTTCGTATTATTTTATTTTGTGCCGGGGAGCTACCTCGCGGCGTTTCTATATCGTAAAGTTGTGACAGGGCGCGCGTAATACCGAACGAGAACTTTGTGCGTGAGAACTGAGAGCGAGGCCGACGTAATGCAACGGACACTGGGTGCGATGTTGATACGTTGCTGTCTCGTCTCGTCGAGATGACGGGCCAATCCGTATACAAATATACACATAGGCGCCCGAATTGTTGGTGAGAACGCTTCAACACGCCCCCCCCCCCCCCCGCTCAACAGCACGCACAATGGACAGTTTGGGGGTGGGCAAACGCTGGGGATTATTTTATGGCCCATAAACAAACGCCCCTGTGATTCAGAGCTGTTCGAAGTTGGCCGTTGGATCGTGTAGAGAGCAGGCATGGAGGTGGGAAGATTTGCCTTTTATATAATAGTTATCTTATAACTTTTAACCGACAACAGTGGAGGTACGTTCGGTGATCAGCTTCGGCGGGCTCCCAAGTTGTGGAGCGTTAGAGATAGTAGATGCTTGTATTGACCAGGTTTTCTGCAGTTTCTCCGTGCCCTCGCGCAGGTGCGATACAGTAGTGCATGAGGAAAGAGTGGTTCTGAGATTCCCTTCCCTCTGAAGGGGAATAAGATAAATTACTGTATATAATTGTCTTCACCGAGGATTTTTTAAAAATTGCGTTAGGGTAGTAGTCTGGTAACTTAAGCCGATTTTCTTGTCTTTTTTGGAGGGCGTTTTTTTGTAGGAAAATAAACATGAATCGTTTCGGATATTTACGATGTTTTTATTTACATATCAAAGATACAAAAAAAAATTTTTTTTTTTTAATTTAATAGTTTATTATTATTGTTATTATTAATCGAAGTTAGCACCTCGAAAAAAAAAGCGCGTCGGTGGCCCCGGTGATTTTGGCTCTTGATGTTATCTGAAATCAAAAATTCTTGATAATTCTTAATCTATAGACATGTCATTATGGTGGGAACTACTGAAGTTACATTTCATGGATAAATAACAAAATGGCGGACTTTGGAAAAAAGTTTTTTTGTCCAAAGTCCGCCATTTTGTTATTTATCCATGAAATGTAACTTCAGTAGTTCCGACCATAATGACATGTCTATAGATTAAGAATAATCAAGAATTTTTTATTTCAGATAACATCAAGAGCCAAAATCACCGGGGCCACCCACGCGCTTTTTTTTCGAGGTGCCAACTTCGATCAATAATAATAATAATAATAAACTATTAAATTTTTTCAAACTAATTTTTTTTTGTATCTTTAATATGTAAATAAAAACATCCTAAATATCCAAAACGATTCATTTTTATTTCCCTAAAAAAAAACGCCCTCCAAAAAAGACATGAAAATCGGCTCAAGTTACCAGACTACTACCTCAATGCTCAGAGCTTTTTTAATTTTTCAATCTAATAGCCGTTTATTTTGATCGAAGCGAGAACTGTACGCTGTTACGCGAGGGTACAAAGCTACCGAGCAAAAATAACCTGCCAGTATTTCTATATAGTTTACGTACAATTCAATTTTTGGCGCCGATTAAGCTCTCTATACTGCAATTTTTTTTTCTTCCCTCTCCTCGATTCGTCGTACCAATGAACCTCTGTACCGCCTATGGTATTTACCGTATTTCACTCGTTCCTTTTAATCCGTTCCTCGCATTCTACTTTTTTTTTCTTCCCTTTGTGAACTCGAAGAGTATAGAAAAAAAAATTCGTTGCATAAAGAACTCTTGACGCTTTTCACGGCTCATCGGCGCGAAGAGATATTTATGCATACAACTGAACATTCTGCGTTTTGCATTCAATATAATGCAATGTACTATATTTATGGAATATGCGGAGTTATCGGACATTTTACCGATATTGCGCAGTTTATTATATGGGGGAATGTCCATCCTTCACAAGCTGTGTGGGATTTATAGTTGACGTTGGAACTCACGTCTGGCATTATCGCCAACGAACGAAAAAATTCGTCATTCTTTTCCCGATGCTTGGAATTAAACGAAACATGATTTATGCCGATTTACCCGGTTTCAAATTTTCGTCTCCTTTTACCTCTTTCTTCATGTATTGAAATTATAGTTTTTCATTTGCGATGTACGAAATTGATAATAATTTTTAAGAAAATTATTATCGTGGCAATCTTACAATCTTCATATTTTCATAATCAATTTTATTCGATTCGTATATACAATATTGGGGCAATTTTTTTTTTCAGTCCCCACCCGAAATTTTGTTGGATATGTCGAAAAAGAAATTCCCTGAAAGTTACAGCCCTTAAATTAATCCTAAGTACTCTCCCAAAGCGTGAGAAGATTTTCCATCTAAAATACACGTAAATCGATTTTTTTTTTTTTTTCAAATTTCTATAACTCAGCCGCATTTTATGCTATCATATTGTTCTTGGTTTCGATTTACTCAGAATAAAACAATCTAAAAAAGTGCCTTTTGCGGCGAAAGTATAAATTGTACTGGTGAGTTGGTACGGGTCACTAAAGTTTATTTTTACCCAAAATTCTCGTTTTTTTGCTGTTACCTCCAAAACAATTAACTTTACGAAAAAAATGTAAATGAAAAATTTGTTGGACATTTAATTTTCTGCAAAAAAGGTCCTATCGACCCAATTGCTTAGATTAATATTTCTTGAGATATTGAACTTTAACTTATGAGTAATATAAACCATAAAAATTGTATACTACTCATAAGTTAAAGTTCAATATCTCAAGAAATATTAATCTAAGCAATTGGGTCGATAGGACCGTTTTTGTAGGAAATTAAATTTCCAACAAATTTTACATTTTTTTCGTAAAGTTAATTGTTTCGGAGATAACAGCAAAAAAAACGAGAATTTTGGGTAAAAATCAACTTTAGTGACCCGTGCCAACTCACCAGTACAATTTACACTTTCGCCGCAATAGGCACCTTTTTACATTGTTTTATTCTGAGTAAATCGAAACCAAGAACAATATGAAAGAATAAAATGCGGCTGATTTATAGAAATTTGAAGAAAAAAAAATTCGATTTACGTGTATTTTAGATGGAAAATCTTTTCACGCTAAGGGAAAGTACTTAGAATTAATATTAAGGACTGTAACTTTCAGGGAATTTCTTTGTCGATATATCCAACAAAATTTCAGGTGGGGACTGAGAAAAAAACAATAGTCGAAGAAAAAAAATCGCCCTAATATATATATATTAATTTTTTTAATTCAAACAAAATTTTATTTAAGTAGAAGAAACATGGGTTACTCCCGTCGAATATTTCGTGGAAAAGTATTTTTTAGTTTAGTTCGCTTTAGCTCATTTTTCAATTCATGGACAAATTTTGGGAATGTTTGAGGTCCTACCTGTCAAATTAGAAGTTACAATACGAAAATACATAAGTCAATCGCTTCCGGCACGATTAATTTGAGTATTTCATATATTTTTCTTGAACATCACCCATATTTCAAAGGTCTCTACTATACCGACGCTGTTGAATTCTCTCATCGTCTTATTTCACTTCAATAATATCTAGTTTACTAAATTGCAAAATTGTTTGCCTAATAGATTTTCTTCTACTCGAAGCATTCTATTACATTCAATCAACATATATTATTTCTATTGATATCAAATTTCCTTCGATCGAACAATACATTTGTCCAAGTGCATGAATTTAAGAGTAACGTGATACGATATTCAAATATTTGGAGAATTATCTGATTTTAAGAGTAACGTGATACGATATCAAATATTTGGAGAATTATCTGATTTACTGTACTTTAACGTGCTCGTGTCAATTCCGATGAAAATTGAGATCCCGGTAGGTAAGTTACTCAAATCGTTGCATCATGGACATTAAATTATAATTTCACCTACATAAGTCAATCACTCCGGATAATTCGGGTGCATGTCAAAATCCCGACCGTCAAACTCCCGACAACACGTTCGTGTATACCTATACCATTTTGTAATACGTGTTGTCAGGGTTTTGACTATCGGGAGGATTTTGACATGTTCCCGATAATTCTGCAAAGATATCGATTTCAATATAAAAGGAAAATCTTCGAGCCGACGATCCGTTCTGAAAGTAGATGATATGAAAATAAATCGGGGTCACGACAAATTGTCAGCTTACGGTTGGAAATTGACGATGTTGAATTATAACTGGAAGAAGATTTTGAGAATGATAAAATGAGTTCTTTAAGTACACACATCCTTTAAACACGTGTGTATTCTATTTGTTGAATAGTTTCTCATTCGATGAAACAATCGATCAAAATGTGTTGACAGAAAAAATGTCAATCGAGCGAAACTTTGGCACATGTGGCAATATTTCGCACCGGTCGTTTTGACTCGCGATTAGGAATATCTATCGTTAAAATATCGTGTATATTATAGATAGTGTGCAACATCCTTCGGCTCTATGTTCAGTATTTTTTTCAGAATTTTATCTCAATTAATGTTCAAGATATCATATTTTTAATATGTTCAACTTGCTGTTTTTTCAAAGCAATGGATTTGAATAAATGTAACATAACTAAGTAAAATTCAGAATGGGTTTAAAGATGTGAATTGATATTTCGTTTCTAACCGAAGAGAGTAACGATGGTGGATTTTCGAATGGCATATAGGAGATATGACATAATATACCATAACTCGGGCTTTATAGAACGGACAAACGACGGCTGCTCTCCATCGACACCAGATGTTTTTTCCCCTGTCGAAGCGGAGTACGTTGATATAGTTGCCGAGAAAAGTCGAGGGAGAGCTCGACGAGCCCGAGGCATACCCCATAGACGATTATCCCTCGTATTCGCGGATCCCATCCGCGACCCTTGGTCGCCATTCGATAACGCTATTTCCATTCCCTTCTCGTTTAAATTTCACGATCTCGAACGAAAGTAATCGCACGGACCAATCTTATATCCTCGCTCAAATTGAAGCTCTTGTGTATCCAACATTTTCGGCTGATTCGTTGCCGAAGCTATGGGAATAGACGCGAAAAATATGTCGAGGGTGCGAATGAGAGAGCGAGGGAGAATTTTATCGTTGTGCTTTAGACGACCCTCGTGTCCCTCGCTCAATTCTTGCAAAAAAATGTCACCATTGACTGACCATCGTCGGAAATATCATTTAAAAATATTCTGAGAAGACTTTCGGCAATGTATCCAGATTTTTCAATTGAAACTCTCAAACACCGATGTACAAAATTTTTAATACATTGGCATTCATTTGGAATGTCGGTAAAATAGGGAGTTTTGTACGATATACATTCCATCACACTACAAGCACGTTACAAGTTTACGCGTATACTTATATAAGTTAGTTTGACTTCAAACTAATAAGTTTCAAGTCGAACTAACTTGTGTATACTTGTAAACTTGTAACGTGGTCGTAGTGTAATGGAATGTATGTTTTAAGGCCTTACACACGTCCAGCGGTACCGAAAACGTACCAAAAGAAAAACTGTTTTTAGGAGGGATAGAGATAGAAATTGATAAAAAAATTCTTACACATTGTTTATTACTGTGTTAAGTTTGTAAAAAAATTTATTTCAATTTTTTTTTTCAAAAATTACAACATGAAACATCACATTTTTTGAAGCACTGTAAAAAAAAAGTTGCTCCACGGTCGGCAGTATTTCTTCCTCAAATGTTGACGGATCTGCAAAATGTAAAGAAATTCTTGTAAAATAAGGTAGTATTTATAGTCTGTCGAGCCGGATTTTTGAAATTCGAAAAACTAAACAATTTACGGTAATTTAAAAAAAAATGTTAAGTTTGTGTCAAAAAAGTCACACTTTAATTGTTTTTATAAAAATTTCTAATTATAATTTTTAAAATCCGGCTCGACAGACTATAGAAAAAACAATTCCGAATATAAAAAAAAAAATCATCAAAAAATATTAAAAACCGTACGAGTTATCATGCCGACCGTGTCAGAAAAAGTAGTTTTGAGAAAAACGCGTTTAAAGTTTAAGCGCGTTTCGCTCGAAGCCGTGCGCGGCTGGAGCAAGAACTTTATGAATTTTTTAAATTTATTTAGTTAACTTACGTCTAATCTCCCATTCCAGCTTCATATTGTACGCCTTCCTTGTCAGTAAAAAATTGTTGTTGTTTATTTTTTTCTAATCGACGAATTGTTCTGGCCTCTTTTGTTGCTTTGGTAGCGTTGATTGGTAGCGTCAGACCTTTGTCCTTTCGTCGGGCAGTCACATTATCTACAATAACTTCTGAACTATGGGGAATTTTTACAATCAGCTTACACAGAAATACGCCTAAGACTATAAGGAATAATAATCTGTAAACAAAAAAAATCGATTTTTTGAAAATTCTCGACGTATGTAAGGCCTTAATTATAAAAAGTACGTATTATAAGAAAGTAATTATAAAAAAAAGATGTCAAACGTTAAATTCTCCATCGCATGGAAACGAATCGAATTTTGAAAAAAATTGGAAAATCGTTAATTTGTGTAATGTATTCATGTTGTCTCGCATATTATTGTACGGGAAGAGCGATGAATATGACTAATATTTCGTGGTTCAGTTAAGCAGCACACAGAAAGCTAAGACTCTCGAATGTAGAGGATGGAACGAGAGACGGAATAGTGTTTGTCCAAAATATGAGGGGGTGTTAAGGGACCTCCCAGCTATTCCCAATTCAATTCAAGTAATGGAGTCTTGAAACATTCTCCTCGCACTCATCCGGGGAACACAGAATTCTCTGGCTTTGGTGAACGACGTGCATCGGGCCTAGACGGATCGGACCTTCTCGGTAACTTGTCTCGCTACATGCCCGACGTATAAATGCCCTAAAGTCGAGTTAAAACCACCGTAGGGAACGAATCGGGATAGTTCGGTCGGATAATCATGATGTTATGTAAACAATTGGGTTAGAACCATCGGTCGAGAACATTCGATCAACTGTGGATGAATTTGTCATTGTTTCATTGAAATGTTGATGGGCTCGTGATGAAAACATCGGATTAAATCATTCTCCGAGCTGACCAATGCTGGCATTCCGTATTTTTTTAGTGACCATTATCGCTGTTGCTAGCTAGCGACAGCCAATTGCAAGGAAAGATCCAGGGGAAAGGTGCGACTCTCATAGGATGACGCTCGCTAACTATACGGAAAATCATCGATAGCGAGTTACAGAATCCTGCCACAGATCCAAAATAAACACTCTACCTTAAATAATAACTGACCGTTTGTCAGTTGGATCAATCAGAACACCTCTGTACCGGCTAGAGAGGGTACGAAAGGTCATAGAGGCGTTCAGTTTGGTAAAATGGATTGACAGAGATGGTTCCATAGGCCATTGAGACTCGGTGATGTCTCCGCCATAATGAAGTATGTATAAAAAGACATTACCACGTCCCTGGACATTACAATGGTCAGTAAACGTGCCTAGCTATTGTCAGTGTACATAATCACATATTTTAGATGTATCCTGAGATACAGTGGGTCAAAGAAGTATTCATACACCTTGTTTTTTTGCGATAACTTCATAGACATAAGCGATACGCAAAGAAAGTCAATTTTATTTAAGGACGAACACCACTGTGACCCCCTGTTTTTTTTCACATTTTTCAAGAATTTTTTTTTTGTGGGAAAAAAAAGAGATTCGAAAAATTTGTTTGGGTTTTGTTCCTTGTTTATTAATGTATCAAAAAACATTTTTTTCACATTTTGCACGCCGCATGGTGGCGCTGGGGAAGCTCTCGCGTCAGGTGCTGTCATCTCCGCGGCACGCAGCAGAACTCTCTTCAACGTCGATCTGAAAAAAAATACCGAGTGTTTTCGTTAATAATATGATATTTTTCCAAATCCCTATGTACTTCTCTTGAAAATATCATATTATTAACGAAAACACTCGGTATTTTTTTTCAGATCGACGTTGAAGAGAGTTCTGCTGCGTGCCGCGGAGATGACAGCACCTGACGCTAGAGCTTCCCCAGAGCCACCATGCGGCGTGAAAAATGTGAAAAAAATGTTTTTTGATACATTAATAAACAAGGAACAAAACCCAAAAAATTTTTTCGAACATCTCTTTTTTTTCTCACAAAAAAAAATTCTTGAAAAATGTGAAAAAAAACAGGGGGTCACAGTGGTGTTCTCCCTTAATAGTACATCAGGTGTAGAGATAAACTGCAAATGGAGAATTTTTTTCCAGGGATAATAGAAGAATTATGCCAAAAGAACGAAAATTTTCGGGCAAAAAAAATATTCATACACTTACGATTATAGTGAAAACCTACATCATCATAGTTGTTAATTATAACTAATATTTGGTGTGCATCCCTTTTGCTTCAATTATCACCTCGAGTCTCTTAGGCATGGATTGTACTAGCATTTGCGTTGTTTCTTTTGCTATTTTCGTCCATTCTTCTAAAAGCACTGTTTGGAGATCAGATTTGTTTGTTATTTTTCTTTTTCTAATTTCTACATGCACCAAGTGCCATAAATTTTCAATAGGATTGATGTCCGGATATTGTGGTGGTGTAATCAATTGTTTGCGGACATTATAGAGTAACCATTCCCTCGTTTTCATGGCAGTATGTTTCGGGTCGTTATCTTGTTGGAAGTAGAAAATTCCATCCAGGCCCATTTTATCTACAGTCACTTTGAAATTGCTGGGCAACACGTCGATATACTTCCGGGCATTCGTTGTACCATCTATAAAAGCCAGATTACCAACGCCATAATATCCCATACAGCCCCAAACCATGACGTTTTCTCCGCCGTGCTTTACAGTCGGTATTAAATTTTTCTGCCGGAGCTCGGTATTTGGTTTCCGCCAGACGAATCTTTTTCCATCGGACCCGAAGATGTTAAACTTCGATTCATCCGAGAATACGACACGTTTCCAAAATTCTATAGATTTTTTTACGTAGGTTTTTGCGAAACCTAAACGTTTTTCTCGATTTATATTATTAATTAATGGTTTTTTGCGGACAGTTCCGCCGTATATTTGGGCAGAATGCAAAACCTTTCGAATAGTCTGGGGACACACGCTCTTCTCCAATATTGACGCGACATCATTCGCTAAACTGCGAGCACTTGTGAACGGTTTTTTTGTAGCCTCTGTAACGATACTCCGACGCTCTCGTACCGTTAGTATTCTCGGTCGACCGGTTCGTGGCTTATTTTCTCTGCTGTTTGTTCTTTCGTATTTTTTTATTATATATTGCACCGTTGGGAAACTTAGATTTAGTTCTTTACTAATTTTTCGATAACTTTCACCGCGTTTCCGAAGAAAAATCACTCTATCTCGCATGGATATTGTTATTTCGCTTTTCTTTGCCGTCGTGTCTGTTCGGAGCTTGAAGATCTACTAGCGCATGGAACAGGTCAAAACCATTGTGTAAACGAAGACCTGTTTACATTGTACGCAGAGGTCAGACCGTCCGTGAGTGAATATCGAGGTTTAGCAGCTCAATCATAAGTGTACGAATACTTTTTTGGCCCGAAAATTTTCGTTTTTTTTGCATAATTCTTCTATTATTGGTGGGAAAAAATTCTCCATTTGCAGTTTATCTCTGTACCTAAAGTACTATTAAATAAAATTGGCTTTCTTTGCGGATCGCTTATGTCTATAAAGTTATCGCAAAAAAAGAAGGTGTATGAATACTTTTTCACCCACTGTATATGCCGAAATAAATTCGGTGTATATACGATGCGTTTACCATTTAGCAACCTGACTTCCCTTGGCCAAATTTCAAACCACTCTCTCCCGGTCGGTGCCCGATGATTACTGTGCCAATGCATCACGATTTAATCACAATAAAAAAATGCACTGCTTCGTTACAGCAACGGTATAATAAATGAAAATCGAGAGAACACGGACGATGTTCGGTCCGAGTGGTATGAGATTTTCACCTCACGCGAAAGATTAAAAACCTTTTCATTCGCGTCGCATAAACAATAAGAAGCGTGACTGAAATTGCACAAATGCTGAAAAGTGACTAATTTATAAAGGAAGGAAATTATGATTATGGGAAGAAAAGCCATAATGATAATTTATGACCAAGGATATAAATCTACTTCCATTGTACCAAGAAAACATTTCCCATATCGTCGTCGCGTAAAAATCAATTGTCACGCATCAAGATCCCTTCGAAAGTTCGACCATTCAATAACTAGATTATGCAACAATTCCGGCAACTTCAAAATATTCCACGTGATCGGGTAAAGCCCGGGCCTGGGAAAACAGCGATAAGCGCCTCACGTTGCGTCGCATTGCAAACGCAGCCGTTTGACAGTTGTCGCGACACCAGAAGCGATAGGCTTATAAATTGAATCCCCGCATGGCACAAGAGCATCAGAGTCGCGGGAAGGCCAAGTCTAGAGAGAATCTGGTAGGATACGATACGCGAAGAGTTTGTTCAGTTCGGGCGTTTTGGTTTAACGCCCTATAAATCCCGCGGCAAAGTGCTGGGCCAGCTTTCCTCTTGGTTTGGCACCAACATGGCCTCTGTACCAACAACCAACACACATCTTGGAGTTCTCCTCTGTGGCATGGCTAACCCGAGACGGTAGCGCAGAGGCTTCTCTCCGACTTCTGTTCGCTGGATGCTGGTATAAACACGAAAGGGATTCGGGGGATACATGAGGCATTGTCTCTACCTGGCTACATATCGCAGAGTACGGGCACGTTATAGCAAGTTAACTGGAACACGCGCGGTACAGTACGTGAGATTCGATCACGGGACTGTGAGCTTCGGAACCAATATACCGATACAGTGTGTATGTGTATCCTCAGGGATGTACACTGCTTATAACATTTTGCGGACCAAATTAGGTTTCGCGCATGAGATACCGAAAACTCTCTTCGAACTCATAGAGGTGCCGTAAACCCTCTTACAGTTGGTAATCATTTTATTTTCTCTTAACTTTACGTGGAGAGATATACACCGAGACATTGATGAAGACACCGAGAAAAACATACAACGAGAAATTGAGAAAAGCCTCTACCAAGTCAACGAGGAATACATCAAAGTAGAAATTAAGAAGACATCGAGGAATGTTTTCAATCCAAGTGGAGGTGGAACACGTAATTTTAAACTTGTCAAAAACGCAATTTTCTATTCCGGCCTCTCGGCTCTCCACGTTGATTCTACTGCACCGCGACGTCTTCCATCATGTCGAATTCCGGTCCTCGCATTGACCGAGAAATTCACAATGCTAATGATTCTCATTTAACAACTATGTCTGAGGAAGAAAAAAAAAAGTCAGTAGTTACGCTTAGAATAATGTCCGGAATCTAAAAATTTTGGGTTTCCTAGTCATTTCGCATTACCCTGTATAACATGGGAAACGTGGGAAAAAGGGTTGGTCCGACACTGCATCAGCCTAGATTAATTACACCTTCCCAGTCGCTACACCAGTACGATTTCTCTACCGCGTGACAGCGCGTGGTTGCAATAGACGTACACTGTGTACTTTCGTATTCTAGCGTTTCACCATTTCTACATCCTTGCGAGTAATTAGTCCTAGCGAAACTAATTTCCATGTGAAAATTTCGGCGTTGAGGGAGATCACCACTGTGACCCCCTGTTTTTTTTTCACATTTTTCAAGAATTTTTTTTTGTGGGAAAAAAAGAGATATTCGAAAAAAATTTTTGGGTTTTGTTCCTTGTTTATTAATGTATCAAAAAACATTTTTTTCACATTTTTCACGCCGCATGGTGGCGCTGGGGAAGCTCTCGCGTCAGGTGATGTCATTTCCGCGGCACGCAGCAGAACTCTCTTCAACTGCTTCCCCAGCGCCACCATGCGGCGTGAAAAATGTGAAAAAAATGTTTTTTGATACATTAATAAACAAGGAACAAAACCCAAAAAATTTTTTCGAATATCTCTTTTTTTCCCACAAAAAGAAATTCTTGAAAAATGTGAAAAAAACAGGGAGTCACAGTTGTGTTCTCCCTTAAAAGAGGAGATGTTGTGTTGCTGTAGATAAAACTACAGGATAAGGGATTTGGCGAAATAACGATTTAAAGTTATTATCTATTAATTCAATTATTAGTAACATAATCATGGGCGATGCACCGATACCTCTCAAATGGCCTGTCTACAAACTTTGTAACTACATCGAGTTCCCGCATATTAATTCGAAAAAGTCTTTCTTGAACTAATGGCTTTTTCGATAAACGTCTTCACGCGACCTCATTGTTTTTGGACCACAACATATCGTTTTAGGATATTCAAATTCGAAGATGTCAATAGTAAATGACAGGACCGCGATTCTACAGATTCCAACTGTACACCTACCCAACTGTCACGACCAAACTGACACGGTGATAGTTTTGTTCGTGAAGATGCTGCACGTGTCCAATAGAGATCGGGGAGAGTTGAGTGGTGACAGTTTGTGCGGTGACAGTTTTAACTGTGAGAGTTTCGTTCGGGAACAGTTTTGTCGTGACAATATTGTGAAATATTCGTATGCTCGTATCAGTTTGGTTGTGACAGTTGTGTACAGTTGGAATCTGTAGAACCGCGGTCCTGCCTAATAAATTTTGTACTGAATTCAATCGAATTGACGTGGAATTGACGTGAAACTCATATATATGCACACGCACACACACACACAGAAATCATCCGCGGTGTACGAGTAATAGAGGCATTAAGAGCGTTTGAGAACCGAGAGAACGAACGGGAAGTTTGGGGCATAGAAAAAGAGCAAGGTATACGAGCGAGATGAAATTCTCTACTCTGGTACCACGAACCCGACACACGCCACCAATAACCGCCAGCGGTCCCACCAACCTCTTTAGTCCATTGGTTCCGCCACCCTCACCCGCGCGTCACCCTCCACGGTCCTTGCACTCTCAAGGTAAAATTATTGGCGAGATATGAAAGAGCCAAAGTTATTGCCGATAAACTGAATGGTAGTCTAGATACCCATCCGCTCGGCGAGAGCGCGAGGAATAGCGAAACGAAAGGAAAAGGGGAAGCGCGAATTTATGCGAATCGCGGGGAAATCTATACGAAATATATACGAGCTGGAGGCTGCCGGCGCACCCTGCGAGCTTGACGACAACGACGACGATGATGATAACGATCTGTGCACTATATACAGCTGCATCGAAGGTTCCCTCGTGTGTACGTCAGGTATACACACGTACATAGCGAGTACGTTTAATTGAAAAATCGATCTATCGCTATTTCCCTTTCTACCTGGTAGTTGTGTGCCGATGTGCCCGATGTTCTTTGCCCGTGGTGGTCGTCGCGGTACGATGTTTACGAGCTTGTGGCAAGCGTGCTACTAGCAACGGTATAAGAGACTACGATAACCGACAAGCCTCTTCATCACTCCTTCCCACCCTTATTTTCCTCTACGTCCGTATAACCAAGTGCTCTCGTACCGTTTTAAGGAATACTTTGGCACAACAACATGTGTCAACGTGGTGCCTACTCCACGCTCGGGAAAGTGAAGACAATGAATCTGTCTGGAGTATCGTGATAAGGGTTTAAATAATATTTTTTCGCAAAAAAAATAGCCTTCGTTGTTCCCGAAGACAGTTAACTATCGTTCAATTATTGTTAAGCACCGACAGCGATAGGCGCACGATCGGAGTGCGGCTCTCGGTAGTGCCACCAATTCAGTAACGTTCGACTGGTCCGATATGTTGATAGATCACCGAGGTAAACCGTGCACCAACTCGCGCATCAATCACCGAGCGAACCAGCCACCCTTGCCGATGCTGTGTTGGTTTACATTGGATTTTTACTCCCATGTGACCACCAAAGATTAGGCGACAATAAGGCTGCCTGTATTACCGCGGGATTTTCACACTTTCCCTGTGCCGTCGTGCGGATGTTATACGGCAAGGGACGTTATACATATATCGTTAACTAACCGCGCACGCAGCGGAAAGCTCAGAAAATAATAAGTTAAGATTATGAAGAATTACGGTTATGGAACCCAAGTCGATCAGACATTAACTGCGGAATCTGCTAAATGAGAAAAATTAGTATTAAAATAGGATTAAACAAATTATTTTTTTAGTCAATGACCATTGCGTGGAATCATTTTTCACGGTATCTTTGTTGTAAAAAAGATAGAATTTCGACACTGGAAGAAAAAAGATCAAGTGCAAACTGGATCGATGTTTCCAAAGTAATGGATAAATTACTCTAGAACGATAAATCGGCTAATGCAACATGAATTTTTGTATCGGAAAAAAAATCCTCAGCCGAAAACCCCGGTGCAACGAAATTTCTTCACGCTAGAAGGGCACCGATAAGACACAATGAGAGAAACGATAAAACGGGAACACAAAGAAGAAAAAGAGATAAAAGATAAGCGAATGCAGAAGTAATGGCAGCGGGAGGGAGACGGAACGGTATCTCTTCGCTACTCGACCCGACGGTAAGGAGTGAAGAAGAATAATTTGTAACAACGGAAAGAGGAATGTGAAGAGAAGAGCGAGGAAATATTAAGAGGGCTAGACTGGAGCGAGCTGGAGAGTGAGCAACTACGAGTGGCAACAGTGGCAAGAGCTGGAGTGTCCCCGGGATAAGATGAGGAGAATGAAGGCTCTCTCGGCAATGTCTAGAGAGCTCTACACGGCACGAGAGAAAGAAAGAGCGAAATGGGAGAGGGGAGGAGTGCATCCGAAAGGCTTGTAATTTCTCTTTATCCTTATTCGATCCTCTCCACTCACTTTACCACTATCTCTCCTTTTTCTCCACCTCTTTTCTCTCAATGTGCTGCGGCGAGCTTTTCCAGTCTTCCCACAGCTCCCATATTTATTGCCTCTCGTGAGATACGCCACGAGGTACGGGGATATACTGATATACATGACAGTGGCGGTGGTAGCGATTCGGGAGAGTGAGAAAGAAAACACTATGATGGAATCTCTTGTTCTGACTTCGGATTCTCTCGCGGAGCGGAGATGGAGAGAAAAAGAGAGAAAAATGAAGGAACGGGATTGGAATAGCATTGGAAAGAGAGACGGAGGGGAAAGAGCATATGGTGAAAAGATATAGAAAGAATGGGGGAGAGCTTCGGTGCAGCTGGAAAATGGCCGGTGGTGTTGCTGATGGGAATGAATTGCGCTTGCCAACCCTCCTTCCGGTGGGAGCTTCGAGGGAACCCAACAAAACGTAGTTTTAGTTTCCTGGACGGTTTCACGTCGACCATAACCCGAGCAAAGCATGAGCTGTTGCAGTCGTTTATTCTCACGGTGGATTGTGACCATCCGTTATACTAATCGGCTGACCGGTTAAACGACGAATTTTCTCATTGCACCAGCAATTACCAGTCATTATACTTTTCTCCAAATTGTCCGAATCCCCGAATAACGTTTTCAAAATTTTCAACCCGATATTTAGAACCTCCTGCAAAAGTTATCAAGTTATTACCGAGGATTGGTCCGCAACCACTTTTTCCTAATGCCCTACCGTGTCGTAGACACACGGAGGAACTGTGGAAAACGTGTCCGATGAAAGTGGCTGCATTTCACTGAATTTCACTTGTATTACCATCCGGAACCCCAGTTATTTTTACTGCCTTCCGCTAATTAGTGGACGTACAAGGCTGCTACCGGTGAGTTTGATATGTTTATAATTCGAGACTTTTGAGAAAACACCGCGTACTTCCGGATACTTTTTAACCAGGCGTTGCTTAAATGAGGTTCAAAATCCAATGGCATATTCCATCATTATGTAAAGAAATTGCAGTTGTAACAGAAGATTGTGTTAATCCCGACTCAGTGGCGGGATTATGTCTGACGGTGCCTGGCAAAGAACGTTATAATCACATTCGTAAGAGCACTGTAGGAAACGGGCAACTTTTCGTCCGTGCGAAATTGCGGTAGTAGACAGCACGGAAGAGATATAAGAAAAGAAAGCTCCGCGGATAAAATCCGTCACCGGTCGTTCAATCGAAGTTACGAGTTAGCAACTATTCTTTGATACAATTGCTATGATACTACATGTAGAAAAATATAGAGGTTGATGCAGAATACCTAGTATACTGAGAATTTGTAAATTCTGCATGATGTCCTGAGCTAAGTTCTTGCTCGATATTTTCCCGAGTATCTTCGTCGATACCTTTTACCCGGTTTCTTCATCAATATCTCGATGTCGTGAACAATATCTCAATCATCTTCTCGATGTCTTGAACAATATTTTGGGCGAAATTTTGCTCAAAATCTTTCTCGATGTAAGACTCGATATTTCCGCAATATTTTTGTGATAACACCATAACTTCTATTCACTGTTAATTCGCTAAAAAACCCGCAAGCTAATTGCCGTGGCCACTAAATTAATTCCATGATTGCCAATGTCCATATATTTGTCTTTCAGCGCGAGAAGTACTGATGCTTCAATTGATTAACTTTTCAACTTGTTCTCATGACTCCGATAGAAAAAATAGTTTTAAAAAAAGTGGTTGGTTGTGCCGTCAGGACATCTGCGGGAATCTTAAAATTCTCTATGTACATATCCAGAACCATCCTGTATATAAGGTGCAATACACTTTCATATTAGGTCGATTTTTATTTTCGACTATTTTTTTTTTCAGTGTCCACCCGAAATTTTGTTGGATATGTCGAAAAACAAATTCTCTGAAAGTTACAGCCCTTAATATTAATTCTAAGTACTTTCCCTTAGCGTGAAAAAATTTTCCATCTAAAATACACGTAAATCGAATTTTTTTTTTTTTTCAAAATTCTATAACTCAGCCGCATTTTATGCTATCATATTGTTCTTGGTTTCGATTTACTCAGAATAAAACAATCTATAAAAGTGCCTTTTGCGGCGAAAGTGTAAATTGTACTGGTGAGTTGGTACGGGTCACTGAGGTTGATTTTTACCCAAAATTCTCGTTTTTTTGCTGTTATCTCCGAAAAAATCAACTTTACGAAAAAAATGTAAATGAAAAAATTGTTGGAAATTTAATTTTCTACAAAAAAGGTCCTATCAACCCAATTGCTTAGATTAATATTTCTTGAGATATAGAACTTTAACTTATGAGTAATATAAACCGGAAAAATTGTATACTACTCATAAGTTAAAGTTCAATATCTGAAGAAATATCAATCTAAGAAATTGGGTCGATGGGACCTTGTTTGTAGAAAATTAAATTTCCAACAAAATTTTTATTTACATTGTTTTCGTAAAGTTAATTGTTTCGGAGATAACAGCAAAAAAACGAGAATTTTGAGTAAAAATCAACTTCAGTGACCCGTACCAACTCACCAGTACAATTTACACTTTCGCCGCAATAGGCACTTAAATCAAAACCAAGAACAATATGATAGCATAAAATGCGGCTGAGTTATAGAATTAAAAAAAAAAAAAATTCGATTTACGCGTATTTTAGATGGAAAATCTTTTCACGCTAAGGGAAAGTACTTAGAATTAATATTAAGGGCTGTAACTTTCAGGGAATTTGTTTTTCGACATATCGAACAAACTTTCAAGTGGGGACTGAGAAAAAAAAATAGTCGAAAAAAAAATCGCCCTAATATATATATATATATATTTATATGCTATATATAAAGACGGAATACGTCAATGCTTGACTTTCATTCCCGGAATTCTGTCTATCGCAATGGGCGGGTCACTCCTTGGGGATCTAGAGAACGCTTACGCTCCAGCGGGCTACATAGTTGGATGAAGTAACGAGGAGTCGACAACGTACCGACGGAAGCCAAAAGAAGCGAAAGGAGAAAGAACTTGAAGAGGAAAGACGGAAAATCGAGAAAACTCGTCCTTCCAGCACTTTTCCTGAAAACGTTAATTGCTCCTTCTGCTAATCGACTTAAGAGCCAAGGAGTCCCACGAGAGTCAGAGCTGCAACGATCGTGGCATCGGGGAACGGGTTTTCCTTGAGGCACGGAATCATACGTATTTTGTCAATGGTCATACTGTACCTGGTGTGTTTCGAGAGTAGAAACAAGAGGGACTCCGGTCTAAAACATGAAATTGACCAGCGACGTGTTTGGATTATGTACGAGGTAAAGTAGCGTCTACGGGGTTGAGTGATGTCAGCAGTAATGTATTGTTCACTTACGTGAAGTGATACAGGGATATTAGGTGTCTCTTGTAACAAAGATAGTCCCACGACCGGCAGCAGGAAAACGAAGGCTCAGTGGCGCACGGGTGCGCGGGGCTTGCATTACCCGAGAGAGACTTGCCCGGATCACGGGTCAGCGAGTACCTCTTTTACTCTCGATATCCGGAATATTAGATGGTGTATAATTTTTATTCACTTTTTCATAGAATATCCAGGTAGTGCGTACCCATGTTTGCGGTGTTTACTCATAAAATTCTGGAAGATCGTTTCGATACCACAAAAAGGATGGCGTGCATTCGGTATTGGGTCCCCCCTCGATACGAGGGGGGACCCAAAAAAAACGGGAATTGCGTTGCGGCGCGGACGGAGAGTGGGGGAACCCATTGCTCGACTAGGTGTCCGTTGGGGACACGTCTCCTGAGTTAGTGTGCGAATTTCTGTCGCCGTGAGTGCATCGGTTCGCCCGTGGGAATTTTTGTAGTGAAACAACTTTTTCCATTTCGGCGAAAACTTGATGGCCGATTGTCGAGACCAACGCGCGGCTGTGAAATTTTGTTTCCTGTTGGGGAAATCGGCCGCGGAAACTACTGCAACGCTTAAGGCCGTAGTCTGGTCTAGAGCGAGATTTCTGACGTCATTTCTAATGTGCAATAACGTTTGAACCGTTGAAGTTGTCTTGATGAAAATTTACACGTGCATTTATTGATCCTTAGAGAATACTTGTACATTAAAAAAAAAATTATTTTAAATATTTTCATGTAGTTTTTTTGCCTTGTTGCAACATGGTGCGCCGAAATCGGCGCCCACTCTGGACGATGTTGTATGCATCTGAAAAAAAAAAATATATATATATTCTCAATCTGTATGAGTATTCTGAGCACTGGTAGCAGAATTGGTACTTAAACATTTTTTTTATTGAGTCGCACAATAATTTTGCCGACATTTTATAACTCGTCGAATACCCGAAAATGTATGAAATATCATTAATGAGAGTTCAACAGGCCGCCATTTTGTCAAAAACTTTTTTTAAGTACCAATTCTGCTACCAGTGCTCGGAATACTCATACAGATTGAGAATATATATATATATTTTTTTTTCAGATGCATGCAACATCGTCCAGAGTGGGCGCCGATTTCGGCGCACCATGTTGCAACAAGGCAAAAAACTACTTGAAAATATTTAAAATAATTTTTTTTTTTATGTACAAGTATTCTCTAAGGATCAATAAATGCACGTGTAAATTTTCATCAAGACAACTTCAACGATTTAAACGTTATTGCACATTAATAATGACGTGAAAAATCTCGCTCTAGACCAGACGACGGCCTTAAGACTGCTTATGGAGATGCTGCCCTAAGTAAAACCAGAGTCTACGAGTGGTTTTCACGTTTTAAAAATGGAGAAATGTCAATTGAAGACCAACCCCGTTCAGGACGCCCCTCAACGTCAAGAAGTGACGAAAATGTCGACAAAATCAATGCTCTCATTCATGAAGACCAACGCCGAACCATCGATCAACTCTGTGAGATGTCTGGGATATCATGGAGTTCAATTTAGAGGATTTTAACCAAAGATTTGCACATGAGCAGAGTTGCAGCCAAATTTGTTCCTCGCCTTCTCACAGACGAGCAAAGGGAGCGTCGACTTCAGGCATGTTTTGAACTTCAAAATCAGCTCGAAGAGGACCCTGAATTTTTTTCCAACGTGATTACTGCTGATGAATCGTGGTGCTATGGATACGACCCCGAAACAAAGCAGCAATCAAGCGTTTTGCCACTGTGAAGGAGGTAAAACAAAAATCGCTGGAAGGCCTAAAGAACATCCCGATAAGTGAATTTAAAAAATGTTTTGAACATTGGTAGAATCGTTTGCAGAGGTGCGTTGTGGTCAAAGGAGAATACTTTGAAGGTGATCAAAATTTGGTGTAAAAATATTAAGAAATAAAGAAACTATGACGAAATTCCCGTTTATTTTTGGTCCCCCTCGTACAGAGTTCGTGAGTCAGTAGTAATCGTCGTAGTGGGTCAGACGGTGGGTCCAGTCCGTACGTGCGTGATACAGTTTTTACGAGGGCGGAAATTTCTTGTGTCTAAGCTCGGGGCGAAACGTCGAGGGAGCACGTCACTGAACCATCCGCCCACTAGTAGTAGCATCGCGTACAGGTCAGGCCAAGTTATCCAACAGACCGAGAGCTTTGGAGAGTATGACTAACGATGTACAAAAGCAACATCCCCTAGCCGTTGAGTAATTATGACCCGATATGCGCGTCCGGAAATTCCCGTTTTTTTTGGGTCCCACCTCGTACTCGCACGTCTCGATTCTATAAATTCATGATTCGAATTGGAATTATCGGAAGTTTTGAATCTTCAATGAATGAAGCTTTGAAATTTTGGGGGCATTGAAATAAATCACAAACAATGTGCTTCCTCGCGATACATCAATACTACCTGAAGTATCGTTGGTGTAAAAATGGTCAACGGATGACAATCAAGTTACCGAAGGTTACAAAAGGTGTTTAGATGGCACGGGAAATAATGGCTCTCTAGAAAGCGTGCCGTTGTGTCCAATAAACAATACGATAACTGAAAATAATATGAATACGATAACTGTTTGTGGCAATCGGCAACAATCGCTCATACGTAACTCCACATTTCTTTTGCGCGTGGACGCGATAGATAGCGCTGGTCCACGTTTGGATGAAGATCGCAAATTTTCGGCAACAGATAAGCTATGAAAACGAAAAGGAAGCGGAAAAATACCAAAAGCTCGTTATATCCTCATAGTCGTATTTCCTTTGGATGGCAGTGGAAATCATCCCTGTGGCAAAGTATCACGATAAGACTTTGGCGTACAACTTTGTCGACGTCCCACGGAGATCGCTTTCTATTCCATCCTTTTTCCATCCCTCTGTATCTCGTTCCCTGCGTCCTTCACTTCCTCTTGTTCCATCATGGCCCGAGAAGAATGAAAGGAAAAACAGGAATATCGACTACCGAGGTTATATTCTCGTCGAATACCTCGTTCCGAGTACAATCGTCTCTGTACGGTATACGCATAACACATACACTGTTGCCGCGCTCGCCGTAACTTCCGACAATAAACTCCGGTTGAACCAAGTTTCGAAATGACACGGACATGTCGCGATCTGACACCAACAGTACACGCGTGTCGACTCGGTTAAGCTCCTTCCCTCAACACCCTACGTTGACAACCCATCAAAGCTCTTCGTCGTTCCTTTATCGTTCTGAATATTGCGCGAAATAACACATATAGTAGCGGAGCAAATGCCGCAATTCCACGTTATATAGCACGGATTTTCTCGCCAGTAAAAAAAAAACATATTTGGCCGCAAATATAAGCGGCATTATACCGTAGACAAATGTTGCAGGAAAATTTCGAAATAAGGGACATGAATGAATTACACAAAAATTTGGGGAACCGACTGATCTTAATTTCATGTAAATCGGGAGTAGTTAGATCATGCTCTCATACATTTTATTTCTCTCTCGAATTTTTGTACACTTTTGCAAATATATAGGACACATAAATTTTTCATTGGCTGTAAATATAATATTTATACATTGATAAAGGAATGATAAATGCCACCTAATGCGTGAAAAATAAAGTAGACAATAATTGTCTGAGATAAATGACAATTAATAAAATAAAATAATAACTTAATTTCATCCAAATATGGCGTATATGCAACTTCGCACCACTTTGAAATATTTTTAATTAATATCACATTTGATATATTTTTTTTTTATAATTATTATTCGTATCTTGTATTTTTGACAATTTTTTACATCCCTTCAGTCTTTCATAATCCTCCATGGATTGAGCTAGTAGTCTGGTAACTTAAGCCGATTTTCATGTCTTTTTTGGAGGGCGTTTTTTTGTAGGAAAATAAAAATGAATCGTTTCGGATATTTAGGATGTTTTTATTTACATTATAAAGATACGAAAAACAATTTTTTTGAAAAAATTTAATAGTTTATTATTGTTATTATTGATCGAAGTTGGCACCTCGAAAAAAAAGCGCGTGGGTGGCCCCGGTGATTATGGCTCTTGATGTTATCTGAAATCAAAAATTCTTGATTATTCTTAATCTGTAGACATGTCATTCTGGTCGGAACTACTGAAGTTAAATTTCATGGATAAATAACAAAATGGAAAAGGACGTTTTTTTCCAAAGTTCGCCATTTTGTTATTTATCCATGAAATTTAACTTCAGTAGTTCCGACCATAATGACATGTCTAGAGATTAAGAATTATCAAGAATTTTTTATTTCAGATAACATCGAGAAACAAAAATCACCGGGGCCACCCACGCGCTTTTTTTCTCGAAGTGCCAACTTCGATTAATAATAATAATAATAATAAACTATTGAATTTTTGCAAAAAAAATTTTTTTTGCATCTTTAATATGTAAATAAAAACATCCTAAATATCCAAAACGATTCATTTTTATTTTCCTACAAAAGAATGCCCTCCAAAAAAGACATGAAAATCGGCTTAAGTTACCAGACTATTACCTTAAGAACACAACGTATAATAATATTGTCGTTACAACAAGTTTAATAAAAAAAAAATGGTTTGCGGGGTTTGCCTCGCATACGAAATTTGATGAGACGTACAATTATTTCCATTTGAGGTGTTTTACTGCATGCGGTAACGCAAGCAGGGTTTTATTAACTTACGCACAAAGAGGTACAGAGTGGGGATGTTCTTGCGTTACTGAAAGGGTTAAGGGTTACCTACATATATATGCCTAATGAGATGCAAGAACATATTTTTTTAACGTAAATACTGATTACTTGGTGCTATACATCTCGAATCTACGAGTTCAGGTTACAAGTATGGAACAGAAATACCGATTTGTTAACACACGTATGCAGTAGGGCGATTTTTTTTTCTTCGACTATTTTTTTTTCCGTCCCCACCCGAAATTTTGTTGGATATGTCGAAAAAGAAATTCCCTGAAAGTTACAGTCCTTAATATTAATTCAAAGTACTTTCCCTTAGCGCGAAAAGATTTTCCATCTAAAATACACGTAAATCGAATTTTTTTTATTTTCCAATTTCTATAACTCAGCCGCATTTTATGCTATCATATTGTTCTTGGTTTCGATTTACTCAGAATAAAACCATCTAGAAAAGTGCCTATTGCGGCGAAAGTGTAAATTGTACTGGTGAGTTGGTACGGGTCACTGAAGTTGATTTTTACCCAAAATTCTCGTTTTTTTTGCTGTTATCTCCGAAACAATTAACTTTATTAAAAAGATGTAAATAAAAAATTTGTTGGAAATTTAATTTTCTACGAAAAAGGTCCTATCGAACCAATTGCTTAGATTAATATTTCTTGAGATATTGAACTTTAACTTATGAGTAATATAAACCGTAAAAATTGTATACTACTCGTAAGTTCAAGTTCAATATCTCAAGAAATATTAATCTAAGCAATTGGGTCGATAGGACCTTTTTTGTAGGAAATTAAATTTCTAACAAATTTTTCATTTACATTTTTTTCGTACAATTAATTGTTTCGGAAATAACAACAAAAAAACGAGAATTTTGGGTAAAAATCAACTTCAGTGACCCGTACCAACTCACCAGTACAATTTACACTTTCGCTGCAATAGGCACTTTTCTAGATTGTTTTATTCTGAGTACATCGAAACCAAGAACAATTTGATAGCATATATATTTTTGTCATTTTTCCTTGTTCCAACGTATGTTCTTTCTGGTTTTTACGCATCACCGCTCCCAATTCTATTTTATCCATTTGATCCATTTTGACCATTTTCCCTCTGGTCACCCCCTGCCCACACTTTGCTGAGCTCACCTAACTTCCATTGCGTCCGCAGACGTCTTAGCTACACTGTATCGCATTTGCCATGGACACAGGGAAACCGCGGAAGACACGTGTCGTTACAGACCAGGCTATGTTTTTACTGAGTTTCGGTTGTATTTACTACATCAGAAAGTTAATATAACCGCCTCCCGGTCAACGATCGGCACGCCAGCACAGCTAGGCGGTTACCCTTCCAAATGGTGAGGCGACTCCCCCAAGTTAAGTAGCTTTGACCGCGGGCACTAATTAGATGGATGGCCGCTTGACCGTGCACTGGCTGACGTCGACCGTTGAGCGGGAGGCAGTTTTATTGAGTTTCTGATGTAGTAAATAGAACTGAAACTCAGTCAAAAACAAAGCCGTCCGTATCGACACAGGTTTACCGCTGTTTCCCTGTGTCCATGATCAATGCGATTCAGCGTAGCTAAGACATCCGCGGACGGAATGGGAATTAGGTTAGCTTAGCATAGTGCGGGTAGGGAGTGATAGGAGGGAAATTAGGAATGGTCATACGTAAACCTCCGCAAGGGTATACGTTGGAACGAACAATAATAATATAACATGCAAATAATTGCACATACATAAATACCTTGGGATAAGCCACGTATTTATAAACATTCAGTTCCGTAAATTCAATTTGAATTGATAAGGACCAGCGGATATCTATAATTTACTTCATCATTTTGCTATCATTTGTACGGTACGAAGAAATTCAGTAATCGGCATGGTAAATGTCGATTTTTCAAATTTCTTCTGGTCACGTACGGCAAATCTGTCAATGTTTTCTGCAGCGGACATTTGTCCGTCGCGTACCAGGCCGAAAGTGGTAAATAAGATTTCGTAGTGTTGTGTTCTTGAAGATACTGGCACAATTGACAAATTACATGTCCGAGCGGATCCACGATCTCGTATCTCTGTTTCCATTCGAAATACTTGTCGTACTCGCTGGGCTGACTAATCAGTCTCTTGAGGTAAATCGCCAATTCCATCGGGCTATCAAAGTCCAGAGAGTTTATGTACGATCCCGGTGGAGCAAAGCGACTATAATTGGCACCACCGTACACAACGGGCACGACGTCGTATCTGGAAAACATGAAAGGTCCTAATTTGTATTTTGGAACGAGAGCGTGTCAGTAGCGCGCTCGCGGGTAGGACCGCGGTTCTACAAATTCCAACTGTACACTAGGGTGGTTCTTAATTTGGTGATGTTGGAAATTCTTTGGTATTGTTTCTTGAAAATAATCAACATATCCAGAAAAAAAATTGGGCGCAAGCGGAACTTTGTCCAATAATTCTAACTCACCCCACCGAGCTGTCGAATTTTTATATGAAAAAATGCAGGCATTCAAAATTTTGTTAAGAAAATTATTTATTACTCCAAAACTATTCATGATAAAAAAATTTAATATTGTGTTTTTATAGGAAATTTAATGCTCTACAAAAAAGGTATCTTGTAAAATTTTTGTGAATCTAATATTTATCACGTTATTAGCAAAAAACTGTCATCATTTATTCCAAAAGTCCATCATTATGGCCAAAACAAGAGTTTGACGTCGAAAAACTGCAATGTATTCTTCATATGCAATTAGAAATATGAAGAGATACGTAGTGCACTCAATAACAGTATGTGAACGATATTTAAATTTTCAATTTTATCAATTTTATTATCATTCATGATAAATTTTTCTTCTTTGATCGATAAGAACATTGATTGCTTTATCAGTTCCAAATCGATGGCTTTTTTCGAAAGATTTTAAATCAACTCCTCATTTTTTGATATCGATGTGAGCGAGTGGATTTCTAATGAAAATTATTTAGAAGGCTTAAAAATAGTTAAAGGAATTAAAGTGGTTAACGATGTTGCAGAAAGAGGAGTGAAACTTATTACAGAGTACAATGATCGTCTCACTTATGATGAAGATCAGAAACAATTCATTGTACAAATAATTGAAGGATATAAAAAAATATATCCTGATATTAACGAAGCAACTTTGCTCCAACCGATGTAATTAATTATTGTAAGTTGATTTAAAAAATATATGACATCATTCATTATAATTCACAATAAAATTGATAAAATTGAAAATTTGAATATTGTTTACATTTTATTGTTGAGTGCGCTACGTATTTTTTCATAATCTTATATACATACGAAAAATAAATTGCAGCTATTCGACGTCAAACTCCTGTTTTGACCATAATGATGACAGTTTTTTGCTAATTACGTGATAAATATTAGATTCACGAGAATTTCACAAGATACCTTTTTCGTAGAGCATTATATGTCCTACAAAAACGTTATATGAAATTCTTTTATCATAAATAGTTTTGAAATAATAAACAATTTTCTTAACAAAATTTTGAATGTATGAATTGTTGCATATAAAAATTCGACAGCTCGGTGGGGTGGGTTAGAATTATTGGACAAAGTTCCACTTGCGCCCAATTTTTTTTCTAGATATGTTGATTACTTTTAACGAACAATACCAAAGAATTTCCAACATCACCAAATTAAGAACCACCCTACTGTACACCTACCCAACTGTCACGACCAAACTGACACGAGCATACGAATATTTCGCAATATTGTCACGACAAAACTGTTCCCGAACAAAACTCTCACCATTAAAACTGACGCGGCACAAACTGTCACCACTCAACTCTCCTAAATCTCTATTCGATACGTGCAGAAGTCTTCACGAACAAAACTATCACCGTCTAAACTGTTACGGTCTCAACTATACTCTGTGCAACTGTAACGCAGCAGAATAGTCCCCGTCTACACTGTCAGGACGTCTACTGTATTCTGCACCAACCGTCACCGTCCCAACCGTCACCGCACAAAACTGTCACCGGCAAAACTGTCACCGCGCCAAGGCGCGGTAACTAACTCACACGGGTATAAGCTGAACTCGTAGATAAGAGCGCTCGGACGGCTTCACAAAACGCGGCGCAATAGCGCGCGATGTTTCGTGCGTGTCCGCTATTACCGATCGCTGGGCACAAGTAAGTTCGCGCGGTGCGAAGGCTGTGGTTGAGACGACAGCGGCGAATGACGTAAGGATTAGCGGACACGCACGACATATCGCGCGCTATTGCGCCGCGTCTGGTGACAGTTTTGCCGGTGAAAATTGCCGCGGTTACAGTTGCTGCGGTGACAATTTAAGCGGTGACAGTTTGAACGGTGACAGATTAAACGGTGATCGTTTAGACGGTGACAATTCAGACGGTGACAGTTTAGATGGTGAAGGTTTAGACCGTGACAGTTTAGACGGTAGTAGTTTTGTTCGTGAAGATTCTGCACGTGTCCAATAGAGATCGGGGAGAGTTAAGTGGTGACAGTTTGTGCGGTGACAGTTTTAATGGCGAGAGTTTTGTTCGGGAACAGTTTTGTCGTGACAATATTGTCAAATATTCGTATGCTCGTGTCAGTTTGGTCGTGACAGTTGGGTAGGTGTACAGTTGGAATCTGTAGAACCGCGGTCCTAAAATCGTCTTGTAGTTACGAATAATCTACGGAAATTATTAAATCGAAGATGTACATTGAAAGTAATGCTCATTTTGCTGTTCTTAAATTCCGTGGTGCCTCTCGAGAATACAACAAATTTGGTACGATTGCTATCATTCGATTTTGAATTTAATAAAAGGTATTAACCTTATCACCAAAATAAAACGGTTTAGTTTTCACTTTCTTTTCAATCAAACTGAATCAATACATTTTTACAGAATATCCTTATCTTAACGTTAATAAAGAAAACAAATCTTACTGCAGGGCGTTGTAAAACTTCTCGGTCACGTAGTCTTGACACATACTGTTCTCAAACGCCAGATAAAAATAGTAATCAGGCTCGACGACCTCGCGAAAACAGTTTCGATTCCTCGGGCATTGTAACCCCTTACCGCACAATCCGAAAATATCGACATCTACGTGCATCGCAAGCTCATTGACGTATTTCTCACGTCCGCTATGCGAATTGCAATTGCTCACGAACCAAACGGCAGTCTTCGTCTTGTTTCTTCGCGTCTTTATCAGTGTTGCCTTGTCCCTCATATATCTCATCGTTCCTGGAGACGTACCGCTGAGAACTGGGGGCGAACAGATTACGATGGCAATAAAAGAAACCAGAGACGCCGCAGCGTTTTGACGGCAAGTAATTACGAAAGAATTGTTAAGTGTACACTATACATTTCAAACGAAACAATCTTTACGGCGGGAAAACGGCGCTCATCCACATGCTCATTCGGAATATTTTTTATCGCATCTTAGTCTATACTCTGTCCAGCGAGAGACTATCCACGGTGAACGCATAGGCGGACAAAGTGGGCAGAGTACCGGGCTATAGTCGGTACCGTGTAACTATATACGGCATGGTGTGACCCGATGCTATTATTTCAGCGTATAAAATTGAGGGGGTAAAGTAATGTCGGCATTATTTCTGGTATAATTTATTTACCATCAATAGTTTTATAAAAATAGCCAATAATAATTGTAAATGCTTTTCTTTACTCTTTACTCCGTAATGTCCATGATTATTTTTCTATTGCATTTCAGGGAAATAAATCTTCAGAAACGAATGTAAAGAAAAACGATTTTAATCGCTTTGAAACGGCTCGAAACCAATACCGAACAGCGATGCGAGCGCGTTGTTGCTAGTGCTGACTTTATAACTCGAGAAGAACTTAAACTTTCGCTCTGAATAGTATTAGACAAGTACGTCAATATCTCGTCTTTGTTTGATGACTTTTTCGTCGTAAACTTATCCACTTCGTGCAAATTTATTCATTAAAAATGTCTTTGACCGGAAAATAACTCGTGCAAACTTGGACCGAACACCTTCTAACTAACATTTTCTACAGACGATAGGCAACGTTAAAAAGTCATTGGTATATATCATTTCATTTGCCGTTTTCAAAAACTTTTTCGGATAATGTATACTAGAGTGGGTCAAATAAAATGGCTAATTTTTTTTTTTCTCGATATAATGAAAAATTTATTGTTTGGCATCTCAAAAAAACCCTCTGCAAGTATGAGCCCTTCATATTTAAATTAAGAGGTCCCTCATCGAGAATTTTCATTTCCCATTTAAATAACATGGAAACATTTTTTTGTTAAACTTTGGAATTTTATTAGACTTAGACTGTTGATGTTACGAAAGTTTTTTAGCACATTTTTGTAGAACATTTGATGCTCTACAAAAAAGTTCTCTTGTGTCTAATCGATAAAAGTAACCGTACAAAAAATAATCGCTGATAATTAGCTCTGAATTCTCTCATATTTATTTGAAAACAATTAGTAATATATTAGTATATTAGTAATATATTAGTAATATATATTAGTAGTATATATTAGTAGTATATTTATTCATATTGATAACGAAAATTTTAAAAAATTTGAAATTTATGTACTAGTAAACGAGATAAATAGAATATAGAGCTAATTATCACCGATTATTTTTTGTACGGTTAATTTTATCGATTAGACACAAGAGAGCTTTTTTGTAGAGCATCAAATGTTGTACAAAAATGTGCTAAAAGACTCTCCTAACATCAACGGTTTAAGTCTAATAAAATTCAAAAGTAAAAAAAAAAAAGGTTTCCATGCTATTTAAATGGGAAATAAAAATTCGCGATGAGGGACCTCTTAATTTAAATATAAAGGGCTCATACTTGCAGAGGGTTTTTTTGGGATGCCAAACAATACATTTTTCATTATGTCGAGGAACAAAAAAATTTGTCATTTTATTTGACCGGAATTGGTACCAGAATTCGTACTTAAAAATTTTTTTAAGTACCAATTCTGCTACCAGTGCTCAGAATACTCATACAGATTGAGAATATATATATATTTTTTTTTTAGATGCATACAACATCGTCCAGAGTGGGCGCCAATTTCGGCGCACCATGATGCAACAAGGCAAAAACTACATGAAAATATTTAAAATAATTTTGTTTTTTTAATGTATAAGTATTCTCTAAGGATCAGTAAATGCACGTGTAAATTTTCATCAAGACAACTTCAACGGTTTAAGGGATAACACCACTGTGATGTCCTGTTTTTTTTCACATCTTTCAAGAATTTTTTTTTGTGGGAAAAAAAAGAGATATTCGAAAAAATTTTTTGGGTTTTGTTCCTTGTTTATTAATGTATCAAGAAACATTTTTTTCACATTTTTCACGCCGCATAGTGGCGCTGGGGAAGCTCTCGCGTCAGGTGCTGTCATCTCCGCGGCACGCAGTAGAACTCTCTTCAATGTCGGTCTGAAAAAAAATACCAAGTGTTTCCGTTAATAATATGATATTTTGAAGAGAAGTACATAGGGATTTGGAAAAATATTGTTTTAAAAAAAACAGGCACGCCTTTGAAATTAAAGTTAATTTCAAAGGCGTGCCTATTTTTTTTCAAATAATGTTTTAAAAAAAATAGGCACGCCTTTGAAGTTAACTTTAATTTCAAAGGCGTGCCTATTTTTTTTAAAACAATATTTTTCCAAATCCCTATGTACTTCTCTTCAAAATATCATATTATTAACGAAAACACTCGGTATTTTTTTTCAGATCGACGTTGAAGAGAGTTCTGCTGCGGGCCGCGGAGATGACAGCACCTGACGTGAGAGCTTTCCCAGCGGCACCATGCGGCGTGAAAAATGTGAAAAAAATATTTTTTGATACATTAATAAACAAGGAACAAAACCCAACAAAATTTTTCGAATATCTCTTTTTTCCCCACAAAAAAAAATTCTTGAAAAATGTGAAAAAAAACAGGGGGTCACAGTGGTGTTATCCCTTAAACGTTATTGCACATTAGAAATGACGTCAAAAATCTCGCTCTAGACCAGACTACGGCATTAATGTTTTTCATTTATTCCTTATAGTGCTCCCGAACAAAATTATTAAAACATTTGTTGAAAGTTCCGAATCTTATTCGATTTATTTCGGCGAATATACTACTTTTTCCAGTGCAAATCGAAATATGCTAGTTTTCGCGGTGAAAGCCGAAACATGCTAGTTTTCGCGTCGAACATCGAAACGTGTTGATTTTCGTGATGGAATTCGAAACGTGTTAGTTATCGTAAGAAATTTGAATCATGCTACTTTTCGTAACCAGCGTCGATATGTGATTCAGCGTGGTCTATATTAGAATTTATATCTTTTAGCTAGCAACAATGCGCTCGATTCATTCGTGCTTCTTATCTTGCGCTTATCTTTTTTATCTTCAGGAATAAACGTCCATGTGTGCGCTTCTCTCTCTCTCTCTCTCTCTCTCTCCTCTGGCAGTTGGCTGTCTACAGTCAACACAACGATATCGAAAGTTATGGTCACAGCACATTGGCTAGACGCTCGTTTCAACGGTGTTAACGATTCACCTGTGTCTAATTAAAAAATTGAGGCTAAGAATAATATCGTCAGTATCGCGTTCAAAACGACGGCTATTGAGACCAAAGAAAACAGCATCGAATTCAACTTTATTTAACGTAATATTATTATTATTATTTTATTTATGTCATGATCGGATTTGCTAGTTTAATCCATAGCAGTCACTCGTACAAGGGCATAAAAAAAATGCACGGATCAATCTCGCCCAAATGTTTCTCGGGTGAGTCCGCCTGCTTCGTGTACCACATCTTTTCAATGATTTCTTTCATATTTGCACCAAAAAAAAAAAAAATATACCTGTAAACTTACCCGTTCGATTTCTCGGTACGGTATCCCAGACGGTCCCGAGTCTCGGTGCCACGACACCACCCTCCTCAATGTTTCGAACATGGGCGTACGGCCATACAATGTCGCTGTCGAGTCTGTACGTCATTGTAAGATTGAAAAAATCATTGTCGAATCGCCAATACGAGATTGGATGATTTTCCGGACTCTCGAGATTCACGAAAATATAATTCTGTCGTTCACGTCTCGTTTTCGGGACATCGTGAAAATCGAGTTCGCTGCCGTGAAAGAGAATAGCGTCAAAGTCATCGACACTAATGAGCGCACGTTCGTGGGTACCCGAACAGTAACTCCCGGCACCTGGACAACGTTCAAATAAATCAACTTTGCCGAAATAAAATGTCTCGTCGCCCCACATTCCGTTCCAGAACAAAATTTTCTTTTTCTTCTCGTCAAGCTGTACCGATGCATCGTCGAAGCTCCTTTTCCTGCCAAACTGTATAGTACCGAAGCGCCATGCATCGAGATCATAATAAATTATGAGCAGTACGTAGAACAGAGCTATAGCAATGATACCGGCTAACAGCCTGACCTTGTGAATACGAACGCACAAGCACATTTCCGACCTCGATTCTTTTAATTTTTCTGCTTTTATCTCGGCCACAAACATTCCATCATTTATTTATGTTTATACTTATGACAAAAGTTCGTAAATTTTTTACATTTTCCACGGACACCGTCGATATATTCTTCTTTATAATTATGATTTCGTCCTCTGATCCTTTTTTTTCCCTATGAGGGTATTTACTTTTTTTTGTTTATTAAATAATTTCACGAACGGCGAAGACGTTGATCAAAGTGTTCGAACAGGTAGGACAAAACGCTTGAACTGCCCAACGGAATGTTAACTTATCGAGGAATGCCACACGAGCGAATGTACGAAAGCAACGATTATGTCCTATCTACACGTAAATATGTCGTAGCGAACGACACAAATTTGAATACACAGCGGAATATTTTACAACGAGTCGCGCTGAGTAAAATCATCGTCGGAATGGTCGCGAGCAATCGCGAGTGGTGACACCAAACGACGCGTGTGACTCATTACCTATTCCCCTCCCACTTATACGTATATGCACGATATACAAGTTTCATGATCTTATCGATATAGATATCTAATGACGTCTAAATAAATTTGTTTAGGCCGTACTTTCTATGTTGAGGGGGGCAATAGGGTTAGGACAGCGTTTTCTCAATGATTTTCATAAATTTTTTTATAGTATAAAAAATTAATATAATTTATTAAAACTTTGAGAATATTTTATACGTATATTTAAGTATATACTATAAAATTTATATGCATATATTTCAGTATATGAAATATTAGCGACCCCATATTGCAAGTCACAGACTCAGCATTTTGCGTACATTCTGGAAGCCGCAATTTTCATTTGAAATCAAACGAGCTTGGAATTTACTTTTATTATAAGTCTCTCTTCTATATGAACCTAAATGCTATCCGAAAAATAGAAAATTGAATTTTTTACAGGGGTCAAAGCAGAAAAGCATGATTTTTTGCCATTTTTCCAACTTTATTTGCAAAAAAAAAATTATTTTAAATAATGATAATATTCCGATTTTAGGTTCATATAGAGCGCAATACTATGAAGAAAGTAACTGCCAATTTTCAAAACAATTGGTTGAAAACTTTTCAAACTAGCGTGGACGCGAGTTCAAAAAAAGTCGTTTTCAGAAAAACGCGTTTGAAAAAATAGTACCAAGAAAAGCAAGCAATGTGGGGTCGCTAATATTTTATAGTATATACTTAAATATATGTATACAAATTTTATAGTATATACTTAAATATATGTATAAAATATTCTCAAAGTTTCAATAAATTATATTCATTTTTTATAATATAAAAAAATTCATGAAAATTATCAAGAAAACGCTGTCCTAACCCTATTTCCTCCCTTAATGGCTTATAACAATAGAACGAGTCGAAATTTTCATTAAAAATTTTGGGAACATATTTTTCAATAGTTTTACTAACAATTTATGAAATTAAAAAAAAATCGACTTTTTGAACCGTCTAACCCTATTTCCCCTCTTAAATTGAGTAAAGTAATTAAATAGGTTTTTTCTCGAAATGCACAATATAACAATAATTCTTATAGAAAAATAGATTTTTTTTATTATCGCACAACTGGATAATTCATAAACATTATCAAGAGGATAAAGAAAAGAAAACAAATTTGTATTCGTCAAATCTGTTGCATTAAGGGGAGAAATAGGGTTAGACGGTTCAAGAAATCGATTTTTTTTAATTTCATAAATTGTTAGTAAAACTATTGAAAAATATGTTCCCAAAATTTTTAATGAAAATTCCGACTCGTTCTATTGTTTTAAGCCATTAAGGTAGTAGTCTGGTAACTTAAGCCGATTTTCATGTCTTTTTTGGAGGGCGTTTTTTTGTAAGAAAATAAAAATAAATCGTTTTGGATATTTAGGATGTTTTTATTTACATATTAAAGGTACAAAAAAAAAATTTGTTGAAAAAATTTAATAGTTTATTATTATTATTATTATTGATCGAAGTTGGCACCTCGAAAAAAAAAACGCGTGGGTGGCCCCGGTGATTTTGGCTCTTGATGTTATCTGAAATAAAAAATTCTTGATAATTCTTAATCTATAGACATGTCATTCTGGTCGGAACTACTGAAGTTAAATTTCATGGATAAATAACAAACTGGCGGACTTCGGAAAAAAAAACTTTTTTTTTGTATCTTTAATATGTAAATAAAAACATCCTAAATATCCAAAACGATTCATTTTTATTTTCCTACAAAAAAACGCCCTCCAAAAAAGACATAAAAATCGGCTTAAGTTACCAGACTACTACCTTAAAGTGAGTAGCTCTCCTTCAGGCCCCGAGCGCGCCACGTGTATAACCGAGCGGTTACTATTGTTTCAAACGCGTTTTTCTGAAAACGACTTTTTTTGAACTTGCGCTTTTTTTGTACACGCTAGTTTGAAAACTTTTCAACCAATTGTTTTGAAAAATGGCAGTTACTTTCTTCATAGCATTGCGCTCTATATGAACCTAAAATCGGAGTATTATCATTATTTAAAATAATTTTTTTTTTGCAAATAAAGTTGTAAAAAATGGCAAAAAATCATGCTTTTTTGTTTTGACCCCTGTAAAAAATTCAATTTTCAATTTTTTGATAGCATTTAGGTTCATATAGAAGAGAGACATATAATAAAAGTAAATTCCAACCTCGTTTGATTTCAGATGAAAATTGCGGCTTCCAGAATGTACGCAAAATGCTGAGTCTGATTGTGACCTGCAATATGGGGTCGCTAATATCCCCGGTGTTTTTCAAGAGAATTCTTAAAAAATTTTATAGTATATACTCAAATATATGCATAAAATATTCTCAAAGTTTCAATGAATTATATTCATTTTTTATACTACAAAAAAATTCATGAAAATCATTGAGAAAACGCTGTCCTAACCCTATTTCCCCTCTAAATCGTTTCGTCGTTTTACAATTATTTTCATGGCTCAACAACCGTTCGAACGTTCTGAAATTGATTATTTATTATTTAGTATTAAACATCAGCTGTGGCATCACTACCGCGTTACATCCTCTTTGGTGCCGAAGTTAAAACAGCGATAACACTGCCGACGACTAAAAGATTAAACCTCTGCGCGATATAACGGAACGTTGAAACGTTATATTGTTTATCTGTAACATTATTTGCGTTGAATCGTCATTTTTACGGTTGTTAGAGCGAAAAATCTTGATAAATTGATTTGTAAAAAATTGATAAACATCGTACGCGAAGAAAATTATGATTTCTAAGTAACGAATGACGTTGTATATACGGATGTATATCTCTCATTTTAAACTCATTTTCTTCGATTTGCGATTCTGTAGAGCTGTCATTTTTGGTGAACTATTTGATAATATAAGAGAGATAGGATCATAAATGAAATAAAGTCTTCGATACGTAAACATACGTACAACACGCTCGGGAGTCTCGTTCAAACTACTCTTTCTTTCAAATTATTATCGATCGCTCGTCTACACTCTTAACTACATATCTCTCCTTTGTATATTGCCCAGAGATAGATAGACTCCGCCGGTGGAATTACGATCGACGAGTTATAACGGACCTCACAATAAATAAAGGAAAAGTAAAAAAAAGCTCCAAATTGCTTCCTCACAATTTCGCTCAATGCCCAAAGCCGCCTTTGAATAAGGAACTACAGTGAGTGTAGAAAGTATTCGTACACCAGCACTTTTGCTGCTTTTATCCCAAATGATAAAAGATAACAACTGGAAAACAATTGGAAAACCAGTGGTCATAATCAACCCATTTATTAACCATAATTATACAAAAAACAATTAATAACTTTATTGTTTTTTTTGTAAAACGATTACAATCCAAAAATCTACCGTTTTGGACGTGTGAAAAGTATTCGTACACTTGAGTCTTAGCAGTTAAAATTTATTCTCGAACTGGGAGAATTTAAGTTTCAAAATGAAAACAAAGCAGATCGACTTTGTTTACATTCGGACACTCCGTATGAGTCTTCCTACCAATTGTAAACCAGCAGTTTGCATTGAATTATCAACGATAATGGGTCGAAAAGGCAAATAAACTTCTGAAGAAGAATGAAAAATTATTATAAACTTGCATAATCAATGCAAAACCCTAAGTGAAAATCGAAGATCGTTGGAAGACCCCGCTCGACAATACAATTAATAATTGATCGATTTGGAGAACGGAATACATTGAAAAATCAACGTAGAAGTGGTCGGACGTGTGCATTGACAGATAGAGACAAACGGTTTATTCTGCGTAAGATTGAAGCGGATCCAAAAATTAGTGCGCAAAATATTGTGAGTGGCGTCTTGGATCGTAATATTAGTGTCTCCGAAAGTACAGTTCGCAATGTGTTACGTGACAATGGTTATCATGGCGGAGCTATACGGAAGAAAATTTGAGTGAATGCGATAAATCGTAAAAAAAGACTCGATTTCGCTAAAGAGTATCTCGATAAAGATGAAGCGTTCTGGAACTCTTTCATTTTCTCAGATGAGAGCAAATTTAACATATTTGGATCCGATGGCGTATGGTGTGGAGGAAAAAAAATACAGCATTCGATCCAAAAAATCTGCGGCCCACCGTTAAGGCCTTACATACGTCCAGCGGTACCGAAAACGTACCAAAAGAAAAACTGTTTTTAGGAGGGATAGAAATAGAAATTGATAAAAAAATTCTTACACATTGTTTATTACTGTGTTAAGTTTGTAAAAAAATGTATTTCAATTTTTTTTTTCAAAAATTACAACATGAAAAATCACATTTTGTTGAAGCACTGTAAAAAAAAAGTTGCTCCACGGTCGGCAGTATTTCTTCCTCAAATGTTGACGGATCTGCAAAATGTAAAGAAATTCTTGTAAAATAAGGTAGTAGTTATAGTGTGTCGAGCCGGATTTTTGAAATTCGAAAAATTAAACAATTTACGGTAATTTAAAAAAAAATGTTAAGTTTGTGTCAAAAAAGTCACACTTTAATTGTTTTTATAAAATTTTTTAATTATAATTTAAAAAATCCGGCTCGACAGACTATAGAAAAAACAATCCCGAATATTTAAAAAAAAAAATCATCAAAAAATATTAAAAACCGTACGAGTTATCATGCCGACCGTGTCAGAAAAAGTAGTTTTGAGTAAAACGCGTTTAAACTTTCAAGCGCGTTTCGCTCGAAGTCGCGCGCGGCTGGAGCAAGAACTTTATGAATTTTTTAAATTTATTTAGTTAACTTACGTCTAATCTCCCATTCCAGCTTCATATTGTACGCCTTCCTTGTCAGTAAAAAATTGTTGTTGTTTATTTTTTTCTAATCGACGAATTGTTCTCAACTCAACTCAGGTAGGCGCGCGTCAGACCTTTGTCCTTTCGTCGGGCAGTCACATTATCTACAATAACTTTTGAACTATGGGGAATTTTTACAATCAGCTTACACAGAAATACGCCTAAGACTATAAGGAATAATAATCTGTAAACCAAAAATAATCGATTTTTTGAAAATTCTCGACGTATGTAAGGCCTTAAACATGGTGGTGGTTCTGTTCTCGTTTGGGGGTGTATGAGTGCCAGGGGTGGCGGAAAATTACATTTCGTTGAAGGTACTATGGATCATCGAACGTATATTAACATTTTGAAAAACAATTTGCGTGCCAGTGCCGAAAAATTAGGGATTTCGGATAATTTCATTTTCCAACACGATAACGATCCTAAACATACCGCGCGCAAAACCAAAGTATGGTTATTGTACAACGTGCGTAAACAATTGAATTGGCCTCATCAATCGCCGGACCTTAACCCCATAGAACATCTATGGAAAATCTTGAACGATGGTGTTCAAAAACAGGTTGTTTCCAGTCGACGAGAGTTAAAACAGGCCTTGCAAGCTGAATGGGAGACTATCTCGCCAGATATCACACGCAAGCTTGTGGAATCTATGCACCGACGACTCCAGGCCGTTATAAATAGTAATGGCTATCCGACAAAATATTAAAAATTATTATTATATTATAAAAAATTAAAGTTAAATCATTTTTCGTACGGTGTACGAATACTTTTCACACGCCCAAAACAGTAGATTTTTCGATTATTATCGTTTTTTAAAAAAACAAATAAAGTTATTAATTGTTTTTTGTATAATTATGGTTAATAAATGGATGGTTTATTATGACCAGTGGTTTTCCAGTTTTTTTCCAGTTGTTATCTATCATCATTTGAGATAAAAACATCAAAAGTGCTGGTGTACGTATACTTTCTACACTCACTGTATATCTTTCTCAATTTTGGCTTCCTCATAGAGGAAACTCAGCATTGTGTGAAATTTCGTAGTCTCCCTGTATTCAACCCAATTGATCGTTAATATTATTATGGAGAAAATGCGATTTTTCAAAATACCTAAAAATTCGAGGTACTCAAGATACAACACTGAATTTCGGAAAAATGCGTCCGTCTATTGTGACAATGATAGGAGCCTACCGGGATTGCCGTTACAATAAATGCGTATCCTTCGGGGAAACTTTTAATTCGTGCCGAAAGTTCCCGGAATCCTAGTGATGTCGGACCAAAACCTATCCTCAGAATTCGCTCGAGTAACTTCTGGCCGGATCCTCACTTTCACGAGCGAGCGATCCTCGTTGCTATCATCGCCAGAATGTTTCCCTTAGTTTGGCCAACAAAGTAGAATGCACACATGCCCGTCCGAGAAAATGCCTGAACCAGGTGAAAGTGAAGTTGACCGGTTCACCGCAATTTCCGTGTTGAGAGTTTCCACCAGACATTGCGGCAAGCTTTAACGCGCAGTTGTGTAGCATTGACTCTCTCGTATGAAAATATACAGCGCTTCTAGCTTGGCATTTCGCTATATCACTGAGCCATTGCAAAGCCGATACAGATGGGCTACGTACAACTAGTGGCTGAGGGACAGAAGATATCTTGACTGGAGGACGAAGTAGCGAAAGTACGGAATCTCTCATATATAGTTGGCGACTGCTGCTGCTGCTCGGGCTACTCGTTCTATCGGTATGAATTTTACGGAAGCAAACATTCCGCCGTGATTCCAATTACAGTCGCGATAAAAAAAATGTTTGTAAGACTCAACCAACCCAATTACCAATTGTGGTTAACGTAACGTAATGAGCGGGAGTACGTGACTATAATTATTAAACAAGATTGTTGTAAAGCTATTGGAAGTAGGATATATAACAAATACCGAATCATACCACCCCAATCTTTTTGTTATCGTCTTTAAGTTAGTAGTCTGGTAACTTAAACCGATTTTCATGTGTTTTTTGGAGGGCGTTTTTTTGGAGGAAAATAAAAATGAATCGTTTTGGATATTTAGGATATTTTTATTTACATATTAAAGATACAAAAAAAAATTTGTTGAAACAATTTAATAGTTTATTATCATTATTATTATTGATCGAAGTTGGCAACGAAGTTAAATTTGGAACTTTGGAAAAAAACGTTTTTTTCCAAAGTCCGCCATTTTGTTATTTAACCATGAAATTTAACTTCAGTAGTTCCGACCAGAATGACATGTCTATAGATTAAGAATTATCAAGAATTTTTTATTTCAGATAACATCAAGAGCCAAAATCACCGGGGCCACCCACGCGCTTTTTTTTCGAGGTGCCAACGTCGATCAATAATAATAATAATAACAAACTATTGAATTTAAAAAAAATTATTATTTTTTGTATCTTTAATATGTAAATAAAAACATCCTAAATATCCAAAACGATGCATTTTTATTTTCCTACAAAAAAGACATGAAAATCGGCTTAAGTTACCAGACTGCTCCCTTAAGGGCGGGGTAAGGGTTTTCACTTTCGAAAAATCGATTTTTTTTTTTTTTTATCTTATCTTATTGTTTAACATTTCAAGAATATGTCGTTAAAATTTTAAACCGATCTGAGCAATATTCTTGAAGTTATTGTCTTATTAATCTCCTGGCCTTTAACGGTATACCTCTAACAGCTGCGGGCGGTCGGACTAGCAGTGCACTTTAGACGCGTTTTTCTCAAAACTACTTTTTCAAAGTCCGTGTTCACTGCCATTTAAAAACTACTCGACCGATTCATTTCAAACTTTGTACCCATTTTCTACATATAAAATACCTCCCCCCAACATTTAGTTACATTTTTTTTTTTTACATTAAGGGTGTTTTCCACCCACAAAATGGCGGAATTTTTCGTGAAAAATAACAGTTCACACATTAGATGGTCGCCAAAAATGTTTAAATGAAAAAAAAAATTATCAAAGAACGTTGGGGGGAAGATTTGATTATAATTTGACTAAATTTTCATGGTTTTTTATTTTCAGATAATTTCCGGCCGAGTTATAGTGAACACGGCAAATTGTTTTTTTTCCAAGACGTTCTGGGGGGAGCTCTGTTACGGGCTTATGCTTCAATATTTCTGCATGAAAAAATTACACAACATTGTCAAAAGTATGCTCAATAATGTACAAAAGGTTCGAATAAAATTGCTCAATCCATATTTAAGAAAAAAAATCGCAAAAAAAGTGTTTTTTTTTACGCTTAAACCGTTACCCCTCCCTTCACAGACCTCGTAATAAAGCTGGAGAGTTTGTTCGTTTGTTCGTCCGTTTATTCGAACACGCTAATCTCAGGCGATACTAATCCGATTTGAAAAATTGTTTTTGTATTAGATAGCCCGTTCATGCAGGAAGGCTCTGGGCCATATAACTTCATGCTATGGCCCTAATCTTACTATCTTCCTACTATATCTATACTGTACTATAATGAAGGTGGAGAGTTTGTTTGTTTGAACGCGCTAATCTCAGGAGATACTAATCCGATTTGAAAAATTCTTATTGCATTAGTTTATTTGGGAAGTTTATTTGGGAAGGCTTCACGCCCTATAACTTTATGGTATGACCTTAAGGAACGATAACGGTGGGTTGAATTGGTGGACGGAAATTTAACGCGTGTGAAACCGCAGGGCACAGCTAGTGTACTATAATTATGGTGCAAATTGCACTAGAATAAGAACGCCGCAGAATACTGTAGCATGATTATACAAATTTTGTACAAAAATTGATCTACATATTTGAAACATATAAGACAAAGAAGATAACAATAACATGGACTAAATGCCGACGACAACGGACAGATCATCGAGAAAACAATCCAAACCAGCTGTTACTATGTTCCGCTGATGACACTCTTCATCTCACGATCGCTGGTATTTCTCCTGTTTTTTCCCCGAGTTTTTCGTTCGCTTCGATCCTCTCCGCGTAAAGCTCGTTCGCTCTTGCTTTCCGGTCGTTGAGGATAGAAGTGTGTCCGTTCGACTGGAATCGAAGTCGCTAGCCGTGCATCGCGGATGAGCGAACACCCAATTGCCCTTCTCTTCTTTACCCTCGGATGGTCACGCCACGTCGAAACTTTACGTTGAGGATCCTCGACCGGGCAATGCACACGAGACGAGCCACCACCTCCGTAATTCGTAAGAGTGGCACCGCAGCGGCTTCCTGTGCGGAAAACCGGATGGCACTATCTCTCGGTATCGAGATAACGCGCCCGAACGAAATTCTGTACTGATTAACTTCATCCTTCGTCCATCCGTGATCTTACTTCGGCTGACGCTGACCCTCTATAATATCACCAACGCCCCCCGGCGTCTTCTTCACATTTCTTACCGAGCCACCATTAAAACTTTTATCCATTCTACTCTTTTCCTGTCATAAAATTCAAAAATATTCCATTATCTACATTGTAATGGTCGCATCGGATAGCCAATAATCTTCATGGCATTGGCGTCGCGCTCCATTAACAGAAACTTCGCAGTTCGTATCCGAAATTAGTCACAACGTGTTCGAACAAAACGAAAGACGGGTCATATACATGGAAAATATTGCCCATGCTTATTTAATGCCCCGCGGTTTCACCCGCGTTAAACTTCCGTTCCCCGATTAAACGCGCCGCAGCCGCCGCTCCTTAGGGTCGTACCATAAAGTTATATAGCCTAAAGCCTTCCCGAATAAGTGGACTATCTAATGCAACAAGAATTTTTCAAATCGGATTAGTATTTCCTGAGATTATCGCGTTCGAACAAACATACAAACATAGACAAATGCAAACGTACAAACAAACTCTCCAGCTTTATTATAGGAGTAAGATTATGTTATAAGAGTGAAAGAAGGTGGAATTAACGTTGTTTCATATGGTTTATTTTTCATTTTATTTTAATCTACTCGGATACGAATCTAGTGCTGTCGCATCAATATCGGTTATGGGATAATATCATTGATTGACGCTGACGTCGTTGAGAGACTCGGACGTCAACGAGGAAATACACCCCATCGAATCATTCTAGGCTCTGTGTATCCAGGTGTTTAGGATGGTCTCGTGGGTTTCTATTCTTCAATCGACACTCACCCGGGCCAGCGACGACAGGGATTTCTCCCGGTTCTTCTGCATTCGCGCGCCACCAGCACGTGACAGAAACGAGGGACGCTAGAAAGACGAGAATGCGGTGTAAAGAAGAAACTGAACCATACACGCGGGAAACCCATATATAGTAGAGCGGGCTTCGAAGCGAGAGCCATAAATGTACCCAATTTTAGTCCCGCCGGATTCTCACCGATACTCGGGTACTTCTTCGCCTGCAGGTTTCCGTCTCTTTATTCTCTCGTCAAATTGACAGGGAATTGATGTACAACGATACGAGTTGGAAATACACTCTCGCGAAACCTCGCTAGTACCGAGTTATTCTCTCCCAATGGAGACGCAGAGTACACTCGCACCAAGAAAAATAGATTCATCTTATTTAAATAAATTTAAATCGAACAACATTTATTTCATTTAAATTCCTTTTAAATTGCTTATATTGTGTTTGCAAATTAGTTGTATTGGGAAATTGGATAATTAGCTAATACGGAATTATATTTTTGGGAATTTGTTGGCAATCAAGAATAAAAATTCAAGTTAGGAGTTAGAAATTAGATAACGATTTATTGGAACAAGATGTTATAAGGTTTCTTACTGTTTTCGAAATGAGAAATAATTACGATCGTCAGTTTTACGAATCAAAACAATGGAGACCATTCGGTTGCGAGTTACAGTGTCGAAATCATGCGGTTGCAGTTTCGCGAGCGAGCACGGCCATTGCCCTGTGCTCGTTCGATGATTTCAGATACTCGCGAAAGCGAACTAGCTTCGACGTATTTCGTGTATCCAATTTCTCGCGAACGAACATACATGCAAAGTTCGATGACCCTGAATATATCTGCATCAGACAAAATCACATCTTTGGACAGCTATAACTGTCGTGTTTTTTATCGTACAGAGTTTGCCCAGCTCTCATTTTCTTCGTTTCTGCGATTCTGCAACTTTGCAATTTTATTGTTTTTTTTTTAAGCATTCCTTAAAGGGACACAACGAAAAGGAATTTTCAGACAGCTATAACTACCGTGTTTTTTATCGTACAGACTTCGGTCAGGTCTCATTTTCTTCGTTTTGCGATTTTGCATCTTTGCAATTTTGTTGTTTTTTTTTTAAGCATTCGTTGAGGGGATGACCCTAAAGATATCTGCATCAGACAACATGTCATCTTTGGACAGCTATAACTACCGTGTTTTTTTATCGTACATACTTTGCGCAGGTCTCATTTTCTTCGTTTTACGATTCTGCAACTTTGCAATTTTTTTTGTTTTATCTAAGCATTCCTTAAGGGGCCACAACGGAACGGAATTTTTAAACAGCTATAACAACCGTGTTTTTCATAGTACCGTTTTATTGAATTGCTGCATCAATATTGGAAATTGTTGATATGGATTGGAAATTTGCAATAAAACACCCAGAGCTTCGGCAATCTTCCAATTAATTTACTGCAATTGTGAGAAGATGAAACAAAAAATCTTAAGGGGGGAAATACGGTTAGGACAGCGTTTTCTCAATGATTTTCATGGATTTTTTAATAGTATAAAAAATGAATATAATTTATTGAAACTTTGAGAATATTTTATACGTATATTTAAGTATATACTATAAAATTTTTATACATATATTTAAGGACGGGGTACGGGTTTTCACTTTCGAAAAATCGAATTTTTTTTGTCTTATCTTATTGTTTAACATTTCAAAAATATGTCCTTAAAGTTTTAAACCGATCTAAGCAATATTCTTGAAGTTATTGTCTTATTAAGGGAAGGGTAAGGGTTTCAGCGTAAAAAAAAACACTTTTTTTGCGATTTCTTTTCTCAAATATGGATTGAGCAATTTTATTCGAACCTTTTGTACATTATTGAGCATACTTTTGACAATGTTGTGTAATTTTTTCATGCAGAAAGATTGAAGCATAAGCCCGTAACAGAGCTTCCCCCAAAACGTCTTGGAAAAAATGTTTTTCTTCACTTTTTTACTTCATAAACTTTAGACGCGTTTTTCTCAAAACTACTTTCTCAAAGTCCGTGTTCACTGCCATTTAAAAACTACTTGACCGATTCATTTCAAACTTTGTACACATTTTCTACATATAAAATACCTCCCCCCAACGTTTAGTTAAATTTTTTTTTCTACATTAAGGGTGTTTCCCACCCACAAAATGGCGGAATTTTTCGAGGAAAATAACAGTTCACACTTTAGATGGCCGCCAAAAATTTTTAAATGAAAAAAAAAATTATCAGAGAACGTTCGGGGGAAGATTTGATTATAATTTGACTAAATTTTTGGGGTTTTTCATTTTCAGATAATTTCCGGCCGAGTTATAGTGAACACTGCAAATTATTATTTTTTTCCAAGACGTTCTGGGGGAAGCTCCGTTACGGGCTTATGCTTCAATATTTCTGCATGAAAAAATTACACAACATTGTCAAAAGTATGCTCAATAATGTACAAAAGGTTCGAATAAAATTGCTCAATCCATATTTGAGAAAAAAAATCGCAAAAAAAGTGTTTTTTTTACGCTGAAACCCTTAACCCTCCCTTAAGTATATACTATAAAATATTAGCAACCCCACATTGCAGGTCACAATCAGACTTAGCATTTTGCGTACATCCTGGAAGCCGCAATTGTCATCTGAAATCAAACGAGATTGAAATTTACTTTTATTATATGTCTCTCTTCTATATGAACCTAAATGCTCTCAAAAAAATAGAAAATTTAATTTTTTACCGGGGTCAAAACAAAAAAGCATTATTTTTTACCATTTTTTACAACTTTATTTGCAAAAAAAAAATTATTTTAAATAATGATAATATTGCGAATTTAGGTTCATATAGAGCGCAATACTATGAAGAGAGTAACTGCCAATTTCCAAAACGATTGGTTGAAAACTTTTCAAACTAGCGTGTACGCAAGTTCAAAAAAAGTCGTTTTCAGAAAAACGCGTTTGAAAAAATAGTACGCGCGATTATACACGTGGCGTGCTCGGGGCCTGAAGGAGAGCTACTCACTTTAATGGCTTATAACAATAGAAGGAGTCGGAATTTTCATTTAAAATTTTGGGAACATATTTTTCAATAGTTTTACTAACAATTTATGGAATTATGAAATTCGATTTTTTGAACCGTCTAACCCTATTTGCCCCCTTAACCGTACAAAACGATCCGTCACTGGTAAACCTGGCAGCTGATGCGGCAATAAGTAACAAAAATTAAAACATCTCTTTAATGAGATACACATAGATATAACATCACATATTTTGAATGTGATTTTTAATAATTTTGTTTCTGTCTATCCTTATATTTTTCAGCACTCTCGGAAGCCCCAATGTTCGCAGAGCCTATACCAAACGTCACGGTAGCCGTGGGAAGAGACGCAAATTTGCCCTGCGTAATCAACAATCTTGGTGATTACAAGGTAATTGAACGTTATTATAAAATTTATGCGGGATTCTCCATCAAAATCCAGCCGCTATTTCTCATCGAAACTGCGAAATTTGTTTATACCTTTGTTAATTTTATTTACACTACTAGTTGCAAAAATGTTCATTGAATTATTTTGGAGCTTCGAATGCAACCATTTAGAAAATTGTCACGCTGATCACGAACCTCGCATTCCTTTCATATTATTCTCACGAAGAAACATGGAAAAATTAATATAGAGCTCCGTCTACAAGGACATGGCTTCCCGGCAATTCGAGCTTGGAGTAAAAATGTTATACGGTTTCTCAAAGTCTAAGACTCCGTATCTTGATCAATATAAATTGTTCATATTGATGAAGCTCTGTGAGATAGTAATGGCTGGAAAAAAATCGATCAAACAGTTCGAACCCAAAGCCAGTCTTCTCGGAAGTTTAAGGTAAAACTGACGATTGTAATTATTTCTCATTTCGAAAACAGTAAGAAACCTTATAACATCTCGTTCCAATGAATTGTTATCTAATTTGTAACTCCTAACTTGAATTTTTATTCTTGATCGCCAACAAATCCCCAAAAATATAATTTCGTATTAGCTAATTATCCAATTTCCCAATGAAACTAATTTGCAAACTCAATATAAGCAATTTAAAAGAAATTTAAATGAAATAAATGTTGTTCGATTAAAATTTATTTAAATAAAATGAATCTATTTTTCTTGGTGCGAGTGTATTCTGCGTCTCCATTGGGAGAGAATAACTCGGTACTAGCGAGGTTTCGCGAGAGTGTATTTCCAACTCGTATCGTTGTACATCAATTCCCTGTCAATTTGACGAGAGAATAAAGGCCTATTTTCATGTCTTTTTTGGATGGCGTTTTTTTTAAGGAAAATAAAAATGAATCGTTTTGGATATTTAGGATGTCTTTATTTACATATTGAAGATACAAAAAAAAATTTTTTTGACAAAATTTAATAGTTTATTAATATTATTATTATTGATCGAAGTTGGGCACCTCGAAGTTGGCAGCCCGGGTCCTAACTTTTTTTCTACCGAACCGATTGCTTTCAAATTTTAACAGGTTACTCTGCACACTTATAGTTCTCGTCGGAACCACCGAGAAATTTTTTCACCCCTAACTTTTTATTTTACAACCCCTTCATTGCTAAAATAAAAGGACTTTAGCAAAGAAGGGGTTGTAAAATAAAAAGTTAGGGGTGAAAAAAATTTTCGTTGTTTCCAACGAGAACTATAAGTGTGTAAAGAAGCCTGTTAAAATTTGAAAGCAATCGGTTCGGTAGAAAAAAAGTTAGGACCCGAGCTGTCAACTTCGAGGTGCCAACTTCAATCAATAATAATAATAATAATAAACTATTAATTTTGTTCAAAAAATTTTTTTTTGTATCTTTAATATGTAAATAAAAACATCCTAAATATCCAAAACGATTCATTTATTTTTTCCTACAAAAAAACGCCCTCGAAAAAAGACATGAAAATCGGCTTAAGTTACCAGACTCCTACCTTAATTCGACAAAGCTTTGCGCCATGCGGCCTATCCGGCTGGGTTCGGCAAAGTGCTGCACATTTATGATGCTTTAGGTTCCTTCGAGCATACGCGCTCAATTTGCATCTAGGACGTAACAGTTATCTTTAATTTAACTTGATACTCAATGATTTTTACGTCTTACATAAATTTCTACACGAGACTGTGATATCGATCGCGTTCTTAATCGCATTCTAAAATGTATTATTTCTGAGCATTCGCCGGATATATCACGAAATTTTTCGGCATTTCACAAGAGTTCTAAAGATATCCGAAGATTTCGTGGTATTTCAATCGATTTCTCGGATTTCATATATTTTATGGGTTTATAAGTTATCAGAAAACTTCTAAGAAATTCCCAGCGTCTGGTCCATAAGATATCAAAAGTCGTTGACCCCATGGTGACGTCTGTACGAACGTTATAAATGTTATTGGGTCGTCGTCAATTGCAAACGCTTAACTTCATCCATCGATCTCGAGCTCATAATTAAAATATATTATATCAACATAGACGACTCGTTCATCGTTTCTCTCTTGTTTCCTCCTCGATGTCTCATGCCTTTCGCCCACTCTTTTCGTGTTCGTTCCCGAACGCTCATCCGTTGGACATGGCGAGTGATATCTCTCGTCCCTGTGCCTCCCGAACCTCGAGGTATAGAACAAAATTTCAGCTACGACGAGGAAAGGAGATGCTGTTGGGAAGGAAGATAAGAGAGGGAGAATATAATGGAATCCTTGTTTCCGCATCGGCTAACCGTGTCGATCGACGAAGATCGTTACTATCGAGATTCACTCGACGACACGAAAGAGTCAGTGAGACTCACGACCCGTTTCACTTTCCATGTCAATCTTCATTTATATCGGTATTATCCGCTTCTTCGTTGTTCATTACATACCATTAACTCGCCTCTCGTCATTTCATCGTTATAAATTTTTCATTACTTTTTTATTTCACTCTATTTTGTACTGGTTAATAATTATATTTGGTCCAAAATAGCTGACAGTGAAGGAAAACAATTGTGTATTATTGCAGCAGCTTTCCGATTGAAAGAACTATGCCGAGAGAGTGAAAAAAAGTTCAGATGTTTCATTGAAAAGGGACGATTTAATTTGTATGTTCAGATTCAATATTTACTAATTTTATGAAACGGTTGTGAACCGACAACAGTGGATGCGCGATGAGTCCGCGACTCTGGACGATCACCCCTTAGTGGAGCGCTGGTAGTGATAGAGGAAAAATGGAAAAATAATGGAATTAGGTAGGGTAGTACGTACAAAGTAAAATATATATGGACATCGACAAACTAATTTTATTCTTAAATCGAATATTAATTTTGAATCAATTATTTTATGAAAGTAAATAATTATTGACAACATATTTAAATTGCTTACCACTCTTTCGTGACATTTGACGCAATCACTGTAGCAAAAATTTTCGTGGCGGAGAGGATAAATTAAGATGGTTACACATCAAAATTCATCATGATGGTAGCGACTGGATGGCTTCGACGAGTATTCTGCATCGGTCGGCACTGAGATGTACTAGATGCTTTCCTCTTTAGTGCCAATTATTTGGCTTTTTCGCTCGCTCGATTTCACTGTCCCGTCTTGATTTTAATCATCCACCTTCAATATCACCATCGCTCGGGTGTGGACTTAGTCCCACTAGCGAATCGCTATGTATGTATTGTATATATATGAGAAGCAGAAGGAAGGTCAATTGGGTTGCCTTTACGCAGTGGTATTGGAAACGCATTAGGGTTCCTCGTGGCATATCGGAACGGACGTTCCGCTGCGGGTATCATCGGTCTGGTTGGATTTGGTCCCCGTTGTATAGCCGCAGAGGTATATCAGAGGTATCAGAGGTACCAGAGGTATAGTCCCGACACAAGCATATCAGGGGTAACCCATCACCGTGACGGTTTTTTCCGTTTTGTTTGTTTGCCGAATGAAAGGTTCGGGTTTCTATGCTTGTTATGCCGAATCAGAACGGTATGATGTTCGATTCTTTATATACGTGGATACCGGTTGGTCGAGTGTTAGGTAAACGCACTATATGTTAGATATTGACTTTCGCCGTACAATTTAAGAACCTGCCCAGAGGCTACGAGAGATATTAGCGAATACGCAATGATGCCGTTTCAGTACGATCGGGGATCTGTCATGGACCAGGTGTACCATCCCTTAACCGTCCGAATTTTGTCCCTACAGTAATGAAAAGAGGCGTTAACGGGGGAAATAGAGTTAGGACAACGTTTTCTCAATGATTTTCACGAATTTTTTTAAAGTATAGAAAATGAATATAATTTATTGAAACTTTGAGAATATTTTATATATATATTTAAGTATATACTATAAAATTTTTGAATAATTTCCTTGAACAACACCGAAGATATTAGCGACCCCATATTGCAGGTCACAATCAGACTCAACATTTTGCGTACATTCTGGAAGCCGTAATTTTCATCTGAAATCAAACGAGGTTGGAATTTACCTTTATTATATGTCTCTCTTCTATATGAACCTCAATGCTACCAAAAAAATAGAAAATTGAATTTTTTACAGGGGTCAAAACAAAAAAGTATGATTTTTTGCCATTTTTTACAACTTTATTTGCAAAAAAAAAATTATTTCAAATAATGATAATATTCCGATTTTAGGTTCATATAGAGCGCAATACTATGAAGAAAGGAACTGCCAATTTTCAAAACGATTGGTTGAAAACTTTTCAAACTAGCGTGTACGTAAGTTAAAAAAAAATCGTTTTCAGAAAAACGCGTTTGAAAAAATAGCACCAAGAAAAACAAAGTCAAGGCAGTCATAAATTTTTTCGGTGTTTTTCAAGGAATATCTTCAAAAATTTTATAGTATATACTTAAATATATGTTTAAAATATTCTCAAAGTTTCAATAAATTACATTCATTTTTTATACTATAAAAAAATTTATGAAAATCATTGAGAAAACGTTGTCCTAACCCTATTTCCCCCCTTAATGGCTGATAACAATAGAACAGGTCGGAATTTTAATTTAAAATGTTGGGAACATATTGTTCAATAGTTTTACTAACAATTTATGAAATTAAAAAAAATCGCTTTTTTGAACCGTCTAACCCTATTTCCCCCCTTAATTGAAGAACTCGTGCGAACGCGGCTATCGTGTAGATTCGTCCTAGGAAAAATCCGGGAAACACGTGCCCCACAAAGTTCATAGTGCATAGTAGTGATGATATGTTGACACGGTGACGACGAGTTCTTCAGTTAAGTGAACTACGGGGAGTGAGGAATAAATCGACGGATCGTTTAATTCTGTCGTTTAATTCTGCGATTATTCATCATTTTCGTGGTCGCGATTTTATTTAATTAATTTCGTATATTATGAAAAATTCAAAGCCCTAAATATGGGAAAAGCTTTCAAGAGATCGGTGAGTTCATTCCCGAGATACATCAGTTTGAATTCTTGGACTCTATTGCACACTCATGCACACAAATACGCACGAACATCGTTTTGGCATGTTTCAAGCATGCTGACGTTAAAAACTCGTTTTTTTTTAACTAAACCAAAAGTTCCTCAACGAGGAAGCAAAAAATAAATGAAATGATATTGCAACAACAAAAATTGAGCGCGTACTCCTAGGACTTCGAATTGCACACGGCGAACAGCATTTCTAATTAGTCCGACGAGGCCTACAAAGGTGCCCATAGGGCTTCCAAATTAACTGTGAGAACCTCTCTGATGGCCGAATCCTAAAGGACAGCTCGTTGAAGAAACCCTACGATTTTTCCCAATTCCACGAGATTGAATTGGATCTCTAGTGTTCTCCTCGCTTTCCACACCGTGTAATAATGATTAATAGACGTCCGAGGTAACGAGTGTATCGTGGTAGGGTGACCGTGGACAGTGATGCATTCGCAGAAATCCCGACAAAACGCTCTTGTGCTCTAATACTTTTTGCGATAAAATAATCCGGGAGTCGGTGTTCGGGAAATCGAAGGATGAGAGCCCGAGAAAGTACGATAGAAAATAGAAATTTTTAACGTTAATGATTAAAGCTGATGTGTCGGTTGGACAAAGTGGTAAGCAGCATCAGCTAATTGTAAGCAGCAAATATAATCGGAGACGACTGGACGATTTTCGAAAATAAAATTTTGCTATTAAAAAAGAAACGTGTAATTTCTGTTTTTATTTATTTTATTTTTGTACGAAAGGAAACACGAGAATAATCCAAACAATGGTAATTTTATTTCAATGCTCGACTTTGATCAAATAATAATGTTACAAAAAGATGGATGGCCATCGAGGAAAGGATCGAAGCCTCTCGCCAGTTAGACCATTAAAATCTTACGCTTCTTGACTTTTTTGTTAATATAACACAACGATAATTCTACACACACGCATACACACATCCAAGACATACATATATCATTCAAGTTTCGGGTTCGCGACGGATTCGAGTCGCACGCGCACCAATATCGTTCTTTCGCAGTTTTTATGAGATCACTTTGAATTGTTCTTGGTGAGATATCAATTGAGGCAATATATATTTACGTATCTTGTTGGTCGAAGGAAACGCTTCCTCGATGGCTCTTTCCTTGCTCCGGGGTAGCTGATGTACGTGACGAAAGATAACTTCCAGATATTCCAACGACTGGCCAGTTCGATTGGAATGATAGGTTAAGTGATTTTGTCTCTGTCCTCGCCGTCTCGTGCAACAAGCCCACGCAGTGGATAATCGAGCGTATTCGGGACTTCGGTAATATTTCTGTTGACTCGTCGGCGTCCCCGGAGCGAAAGAGGATCATCTAATCGAAATTACCTCCCACCTAAGCACGACGGAACGAGGAGTCACCCGTCATGCGCGTGTATCTCGTGAATTCCCAATTTTCCGCACACGGGTGAACGCGGGACTATTTAAATCTCTAATCGTCACCTTACAAACGATACGCTGAAAGAGAGATAGAGAGTTTGAAACTGTTTTGCCAACTGTATTTAGTACTGACTGATAGAAATGCACTATAAAAATTATCGCATTTATTTTATCTCGTTCACATAGCATCATTTACGTGAAAAAAAAAATTGAAGAACTAACGTGTTTATAGAGAGGGATCTATGAGCGGGATTAAATAATGAGTCGGCAGAAATGGGCAAGTTTCTAATTTGCACGTTTTTAATTCTTCAATACTGGTAATTATGATGATAATAATAATAATAATAATACAGTATAAAATCGGATTTTTTATGCCGACGCCGTTTTTCCCCGAATGAAAAAAATCATACTCACCGCCCACGCTCCCCAACGGTTTGGTTCCAACTGCAAAATTGGACATCAGTAACGCGTGAGCGAGCAATAAAATGTAAATAACCCAACCTCGGCAAGCTCGCATCAAACGCCGCTAGGGAAAGTATTTTCGTGGTTTTTTTCCCTACCATTTTCCCCCGGTCAATCGTTTCGCCGGAATGGAGCGCAAACGTTTCGTTAATTAATTCGTTTCGCCGTTGTACTTTTCCGTGTTCGTGCTGACGGAAAAAGAAATTCACCTCACGAGAGAGAGAGAGCGAGACCGAGACTCACTTTAAAAAGTTGATCGGTTGTAAATATTAAAAAATTCAACACGAAACAGTTACGACCGGCCGTATTCGCAATTCCTGACTTTCTCATTAGATTTGTTATTGCCGTAAAACTGCCGAGGTAAAACTACGAACAATAAAGCACGAAAAAACATCTAAACGTTCGATAAAAAAGCCTTATGTGAATGACATTAGGAGGAAAATTGGGTAGGTTATGTGATCCCTGAAAGATACTCGGGTCAATCCACGACGGGTAATTACCCGACGGGCAAAAGGGGGGAAATAGTGTTAGGACAGCGTTTTCTCGAAGATTTTCATGAATTTTTTTATAGTATAAAAAATAAATAAAATTTATTGAAACTTTGAGAATATTTTATACATATATTTGAGTATATACTATAAAATGTTTAAAGAATTTCCTTCAAAAACACCGAAGATATTAGCGACCCTATATTGCAGGTCACAATCAGACTCAGCATTTTGCGTACATTCTGGAAGCCGCAATTTTCATCTGAAATCAAACGAGGTTGGAATTTACTTTTATTATATGTCTCTCTTCTATATGAACCTAAATGCTATCAAAAAAAATAGAAAATTGAATTTTTTACAGGAGTCAAAACAAAAAAGCATAATGTTTGCCATTTTTTACAACTTTATTTGCAAAAAAAAATTATTTTAAATAATGATAAAATTCCGATTTTAGGTTCATATAGAGCGCAATACTATTAAGAAAGTAACTGCCAATTTTCAAAACGATTGGTTGAAAACTTTTCAAACTAGCGTGTACGCAAGTTAAAAAAAAGTCGTTTTCAGAAAAACGCGTTCGAAAAAACGCTAAATGCTGAGTCTGATTGAGACCTGCAATATGGGGTCGCTAATAACTTCGGTGTTTTTCAAGGAAATTCTTCAAAAATTTTATAGTATATACTTAGATATATGTATAAAATATTCTCAAAGTTTCAATAAATTATATTCATTTTTTATACTATAAAAAAATTCATGAAAATCATTGAGAAAACGCTGTGCTAACCATATTTTTCCCGTTAATGGCTTATAACAATAGAACGAGTCGGAATTTTCATTTAAAATTTTGGGAACATATTTTTCAATAGTTTTACTAACAATTTATGAAATGAAAAAAAATCGATTTTTTGAACCGTCTAATATTTCCCCCCTTAAATTATCTGATACGTGCTTCGTCAAATATGACGAAGCGCGTGTCATATAATTTAATTTTAATGTCTCCACCCATTTTTAATACCGGGGTATTTAAAATACCATTGCGATTGCGTTGAAAAATAAACTGACCCAAAATTGAACAAATTTAGTCGACAGTGTTCCTCGTATATCCAATTAAATTATTCTATGTTTGCCAATTTTTTTGACCACGAAAAAGAATATTCAATGAAATTTGCACCGGAAACTGCGACACCCCGAGAGGCGAATCCGACGAGATAGAGTTTTTGTGGGTACGTTCGCGAAACCGGAAATCGGCTCGGTCGGAGTTAAATCGAGCTTTCGTCGACCATTCCGTCTCTACTCTCGTATAAAGGTGTACAAATGTGTATAGATTGTACAGCTCGGCTCCTCATTGCCGGAAGTGAAGTGAGCACGCCGAAAAGTTACGTTCAACGTCGCGGTGCTAATTCGCACGCGGCTACCGAGTTCGAACGGCAGGGTGCATGCATGGAACGAGAGAGGATGACTAGCGCGCAGGAAGGAAATGGGTTTGAGGGCATAAGTGGAAAACCAACGGTTAAGGCGGCTTTTGAAACGTTGCCAAGGATTTCAATCGGCTGGGAATGCCCCCCGGCTCGACATGCACCCGCCACGATGAGAAAGAGAAACTTTCATCTTTCCACAACATCTCAAGTCGTTCTTATACATACATATTCGTTCAATGTGGCGGCATTTCCGGTTTCCTGACCGCGGCGTTGAGATTCAATAAAAATTGACATTTAAAAAAATCCTACTTAAAATGGAGTAATTAATTTATGACGAAGACCTAAATAACTTGGGCGCAGATCGATTGAAAAATATTTAATTTAGAACTTCATTAACGTCAGACTTCCAATTCCGTCGACTCGAGCGTTCCCGTCCTACATCAATATTTTTCGACAATTAATTTTATAGTTACAGAAGTTAACCGCAGGTTTCAACGCTATCGCGTTATTTATTCAACGGTTGTTATAGCGATGAAATATTGCAAATTTAAAATCGCGATGCCGCTAAAATAATAGACCTCAAAGAAGATACTACGCGGGACGGGAAGTGCTGATAAGAGCTTATGTAAAAACTGTTGAAGGTAGTAGTCTGGTAACTTAGGCCGATTTTCATGTCTTTTTTGGAGGGCGTTTTTTTGTAGGAAAATAAAAGTGAATCGTTTTGGATATTTAGGATGTTTTTATTTACATATTAAAGATACAAAAAAAAATGTTTTGAACAAATTTAATAGTTTATTATTATTATTATTATTGATCGAAGTTGGCACCTCGAAAAAAAGCGCGTGGGTGGCCCCGGTGATTTTGGCTCTTGATGGTATCTGAAATAAAAAATTCTTGATTATTCTTAATCTATAGACATGTCATTCTGGTTGGAACTACTGAAGTTAAATTTCATGAATAAATAACAAAATGGCGGACTTTGGAAAAAACGTCCTTTTCCATTTTGTTATTTATCCATGAAATTTAACTTCAATAGTTCCGACCAGAATGACATGTCTCTAGATTAAGAATTATCAAGAATTTTTTATTTCAGATAACATCAAGAGCCATAATCACCGGGGCCACCCACACGCTTTTTTTTCGAGGTGTCAACTTCGATCAACAATAATAATAATAATAATAAACTATTAAATTTTTTCAAAAAATTTTTATTTTGTATCTTTAATATGTAAATAAGAACATTCTAAATATCCAAAACGATTCATTTTTATTTTCCTACAAAAAAACGCCCTCTAAAAAAGACATGAAAATCGGTTTAAGCTACCAGATTACTACCTTAAAAAATCGTCAGAAAATTGTTAATAACAAATGAACTATGCAATATAGACAAAAAAATTCTACGCACTTTCATAGACAATGTATTTTTCAAGATATATTCAAAATTTCAAGTGAATCCATTGAAAATTGTCTGAGTTATGTTTCCGGCCAACAAAAACGGAGACGTCATCGCAAAAAGGCTGCACAGCCGCCATTTTTAAATTAATCGCTTCAAAAAAATTGTTGTATACAGTCACTGATATGTATGATAAACACCCTATTTTGTAATCTCGATTTATTTTGTAGTTCTTTCTGGAAAAAAAATCCCCAAAAAGCCTATTGTTTCGGCCTCTAGAGTGGCCTAACTCCTTAAGTATGCCGTTCAATTTTCAATCCATTGGCCCTTTCTTTCGAAAGACATTTAATTTTCAATTCAATTTGTCCGATTAATGACGTTAACAAAGTTACGGAAAAATATTTTTCCTTTTGTAAAGCAGTGAACCGATAATTGCAAGTTTAAAAAGTCTCTCGTATCAACGGATTAACGTTAAACCATTTTCGACAATGTGTATATTATACGTGTATCGCGTGCGTGTTTGGATAATGAAATTTCACGACCGCGTTAAACTTTAATCCTCTCTGTGCGGGACATCCTGTGAGAAACAAGATATATAGAGAGGGGAGTCACCGGCATCAGTGGAATGCCGTAGGGATCAAAGGAGTAACGATGAACGAACGAGGAAAACGCGGAAAAGTATCGCCAAAAGCTTTACACGGAAACGCTGTGCCTGGCATACCGACTCGCACAGCATCAAGCCGAAACAATTTCAATTTCCCTAACCTTTTTTTTTAGATCGTCGTTATTAATAAAAAAAAAGGACCGTCCATTGTATAACTTGTCAAGTGACGCGGGCAGCGTCCCAACGTCAAGTAATAAAAAAATGTTAAGCAATTGAGCAACTGAACGGTTCAAGAAAACCCAACTGGAAATTTTTAACAAAATGTTACAACTCGTAGCATTGATAAACGAACATCGCTCTACTAGTTTCAATATCGATTTTTCCTATATACTTTTTTTTCGGTAGAGATTTAAAGAACGCGCTTCTAGTGAAATTAAATTCTTGCTACCTTTTAAATCGCCTACACATATCCGTATGCTCCTACTCTATTTTGCCGCGAACTACGTAAACACTAGGGTGGTTCTTAATTTGGTGATGTTGGAAATTCTTTGGTATTGTTCCTTGAAAGTAATCAACATATCCAGAAAAAGAATTGGGCGCAAGCGGAACTTTGTCCAATAATTCTAACCCACCCCACCGAGCTGTCGAATTTTTATATGAAAAAATGCATGCATAAAAAATTTTGTTAAGAAAATTGTTTATTATTTCAAAACTATTCATGATAAAAAAATGTTATATTGTTTTTTTATAGAAAATTTAATGCTCTACAAAAAAGGTATCTTGTAAAATTCTTGTTAATCTAACATTTATCACGTTATTAGAAAAAAACTGTCATCATTTATTCCAAAAGTCCATCATTATGGCCAAAACTGGAGTTTGACAAAACTGCAATGTATTCTTTATATGCAATTAGAAATATGAAGGGATACGTAGTGCACTCAATAACAGTATGTGAACGATATTTAAATTTTAAATTTTATCAATTTTATTATCATTCATGATACATTTTTCTTCTTTGATCGATAAGGACATTGATTTCTTTATCAGTTCCAAATCGATAGCTTTTTTCGAAAGATTTGAAATCAACTCCTCATTTTTTTATATCGATGTGAGCGGGTGGATTTCTAATGAAAATTATTTACAAGGCTTAAAAATAGTTAAAAGAATTAAAGTGGTTAACGATGTTGCAGAAAGAGGAGTGAAACTTATTACAGAGTACAATGATTGTCACACTTATGACGAAGATCAGAAACAATTCATTGTACAAATAATTGAAGAATATAAAAAAAAATATCCTGATATTAACGAAGCAACTTTGCTCCAACCGATGTAATTCATTATTGTAAGTTGATTTTTAAAATATATGACATCATTCATTATAATTCACAATAAATCTGATAAAATTAAAAATTCGAATATTGTTTACATTTCATTGTTGAGTGTAAATTTTTCTTCTTTGATCGATAAGGACATTGATTTCTTTATCAGTTCCAAATCGATGGCTTTTTTCGAAAGATTTGAAATCAACTCCTCATTTTTTGATATCGATGTAAGCGAGTGGATTTCTAATGAAAATTATTTACAAGGCTTAAAAATAGTTAAAGGAATTAAAGTGGTTAACGATATTGCAGAAAGAGGAGTGAAACTTATTACAGAGTACAATGATCGTCTCACTTATGACGAAGATCAGAAACAATTCATTGTACAAATAATTGAAGAATATTTAAAAAAATATCCTGATATTAACGAAGCAACTTTGCTCCAACCGATGTAATTCATTATTGTAACTTGATTTAAAAAATATATGACATCATTCATTATAATTCACAATAAAATTGATAAAATTAAAAATTTGAATATTGTTTACATTTTATTGTTGAGTGCGCTACGTATTTCTTCATAATCTTATATACATAAGAAAAATAAATTGCAGCTATTCGACGTCAAACTCTTGTTTTGACCATAATGATCGACTTTTGGAATAAATGATGACAGTTTTTTGCTAATTACGTGATAAATATTAGATTCACGAGAATTTCACAAGATACCTTTTTTGTAGAGCATTATATTTCCTGCAAATACGTTATATAAAGTTCTTTTATCATAAATAGTTTTGAAATAATAAACAATTTTCTTAACAAAATTTAGAATGCATGCATTTTTTCATATAAAAATTCGACAGCTCGGTGGGGTGGGTTAGAATTATTGGACAAAGTTCCGCTTGCGCCCAATTTTTTTTCTAGATATGTTGATTACTTTTGAGGAACAATACCAAAGAATGTCCAACATCACCAAATTAAGAACCACCCTAGTAAACACGCACGCGATATGTCCGTCATGTTAAATTACAACGGAGTCAGAGAACAGGAGAGAAGTTCGCGAATGTGAAACACTGCAGCGGAACGACGACATCAACTCTATACGTGAGTTATGTCACACGAGACTGGCATGACAGAAATGCCTTTAGTTATATATGTGTGTGTGTGTATATATATGTTCATCTAATATATACCTAATATACTCTAAAGAGGCAAATTCCGTCCCCACAGGGCTTATGAAATTTTCGTTAGAATCTCTTGTGTGTCTGAAGTTTGTCGGAGAAACCGACATCAACCGACGATCATCAAAAAGTGATACTTTACGGGGTGATCTCAAACGAACGGCCTATCCACATTGCATTACCAATTTAACAAACATAAAATAACACATGTGATTTGCTCAATAATTTGAAAAAAATGCATCAATCATTTTATGATAAATAAATTTGACGATGTGCCGTAGGGACAACGTCAATTATTTGAAAATCCGCACGACAAAAACCTTCGGCAATTCTCGACAATACGTTCCCGAGATTTCGCGTACGGGGTCGTACATTATCTTACTATAATAAAGCTGGAAAGTTTGTACGAGATCTGTTCAAAAAGTATTCCGAATTTTGTGTTTTTTTTCAAAAAGTATTTATTTATTCATTAATATTAATTTTGTCCCCTTCAAAGTAATTCCCCTCGGGTATAATACATTTATGCCAACGTTTTTCCCAATCCTCGAAGCACTTAAAAAAATCATTTTTTGTGATCTCGTTTAGCTCCGTCTTTTGAACAGACCTCGTATAATAAAGCTGTAGTGTTTGTATGTTTGTTCGAACGCGCTAATCTCAGGAAATACTGATTCGATTTGAAAAATTCTTTGTGCATTAGATAACCCGTTTAATCGGAAAGGCTCTCGACTATATAACTTCATGCTATGACCCTAAATAGCGGCGGCAGCCGTCGGTTTCTTTTTTAATAATTGGTCCTTTTATTTATCCACATAATTTCCGGATGGAATTTATATGAGATGCACTTGGTTATGTACTCGTAATGCGTATGAAACGGATATATAATCCAAATTTAATGCGGGTGAAACCGCGGAGCACAGCTAGTAGCCAATAAAGCACAAATACTATTATTCCAAATCGAGACGTTCTAACACACTAACTAACTTTCGAATAAACTCATCAACATAGTAATTGGATATTTTTAATTACTCCGTAACAACGTTCGCAAAATTAATGAAAATGCATTAACTTTTTGAGCGATTAAAAAGTTTTAATAATAAAGAAGAAGAAATAACGTTAAATACATGAGAATGTACGAAGAAACGAGTAGAATGAGCGCGCGCGCAAGTTAAATTGGAAAGCGCGCAACATCGTCAGGAGACACGAACACAGATCTGGAGAAGTTACGCGTTGCGTTGAAGGAAAATTCTCATCCCTGTCGATCTTAGTTCCCCTTTCTCCTTCGTCCATGCCCCTCGAGAAACAGCTTCTCGGGGGGGTTAACCAGAGAATTCCTGTGAAAGTGCACAAGCTTTGTCGCGGAATAAGCTTAGTTAGGGACGAAGTTAGTCTCTCGAAGCGTAAAATACCGGTGTAATAACGTTTGTCAGTGGTGGAAGGCCGCTGTCGGTGCGCGTTGCCGCGTTCTTGCCATCTCTCCTCCTCTCAACGAAACTCTGTCTGATGATGGAAATACCGGTGTTGCAACATTAGTTGAGTCTCGGTTTATGCAACTCTTGACGGAGAAATTATAGAGGAATAAAATAAAGTGTTACTCCGGAGGTTACGTTACGCTCAAACGCGGCCCTATCGCTCCGTCAACATATCTCGCACCCAGGACACCCCGTGACGTAATAGCGAACCGCCTCCCAATCAACCATGCGTGTAATGTTCGAACCTGGAAACAGAAATAATTACGGAGTAAGCGTGACGGATTAAGTTATTTTCCTCTGATCCCAGAGAAATCGAACAGTTTTATGAAACATAGAAAATTTCGTTCTCCGTATGATGTTTCCAGCAATGTGGCTCTTGCTGTTTTGATTTTATACGAAATCAGCCGCGCTTACTCCGTAGGGGAGGATGTAGTACGGAATTTAAAATTTGAATTAAAAAATTTAATTAAAATTAAAAATTTCATACGCACAGATCTCATAAGGGTTTCAGCGTAAAAAAAAACACTTTTTTTGCGATTTTTTTTCTCAAATATGGATTGAGCAATTTTATTCGAACCTTTTGTACATTATTGAGCATACTTTTGACAATGTTGTGTAATTTTTTCATGCAGAAATATTGAAGCATAAGCCCGTAACGGAGCTTCCCCCAGAACGACTTGGAAAAAAAACAATTTGCGGTGTTCACTATAACTCGGCCGGAAATTATCTGAAAATGAAAAACCATGAAAATTTAGTCAAATTGTGATCAAATCTTCCCCCCAACGTTCTCTGATATTTTCTTTTTTTATTTAAACATTTTTGGCGGCCATCTAAAGTGTGAACTGTTATTTCCCACGAAAAATTCCGCCATTTTGTGGGTGGGAAACATCCGTAATGTAAAAAAAAAAAATTTAACTAAACGTTGGGGGGAGGTATTTTATATGTAGAAAATGCGTACAAAGTTTGAAATGAATCGGTCAAGTAGTTTTTAAATGGCAGTGAACACGGACTTTGAAAAAGTAATTTTGAGAAAAACGCGTCTAAAGTGTAATAAAAGAAAAAATTGAAGAAAAAAATGTTTTTTTCCAACTTACACAGAATCATCGATTCCAGCTCCATACAGCAGACTTTTTTCTTTTAAAATATTGTAGTGTATAGTATACACTTTACACTATATACACAATAGCAATAAATAAACTGTATACCTGTTCGACAGCTGCACTGCTAGCCCGACCGCCCGCAGCTGTTAGAGGTATAGCGTTAAAGGCCAGGAGATTAACAAGACAATAACTTCAAGAATATTGCTTAGATCGGTTTAAAATTTTAAGGACATATTCTTGAAATGTTAAACAATAAGATAAGACAAAAAAAATTCGATTTTTCGAAAGTGAAAACCCTTACCCCGCCCTTAATGGGACTCGGCCAGGAGACAAATCGTTCTGTCGTCGAACCCAAACAACACACTTTACCAGACATTTATCTGAACTTTGTGACAACGAGATTGCAGTGGTTTTAATTTTTGACACACTGATAATTCGAAACCCTCAAGGATGTTCCTCTCTTAATTTGACGAATCTGCGGGGTAAAGGGAAGCTCTATCCTTATACATGAAACGCTTATCGCTGTGCGTTAACAAATATGGTGTTGAAAATTTCAAACCGTTGGCACTTGTTTCAGGATTGAGCGTTTTTTTTTACTACGAATTAGTATCGCAATATTTCTATCTACTCAATGTCCTACACTACTACGAAACAAAATGAGCAAGAATTTTTATTTTGTATCTTTAAAAAATGATTTCAGGTGGCGTGGCTTCATGTCGGCCGACAAATGTTACTAACGATTCACACTCACGTGGTCGTTAAGATACCGAGATTTTCCGTGGCTCATGACAAACAAAAGACGTGGCTGTTGGTTATAAAGAGCGTTGAACAACAGGACAGGGGTTACTACATGTGTCAGGTCAATACTGTGCCGATGATAAGCCAGGTTGGCTACCTTCAGGTTGTAGGTATGTTGTATATTGTAGCGGTATAACGAGTATCCTTGACGTGAAATTTTTTTGCAATGTCGCCAAATGTCTGCGGCAATCGGAATCGCCGAGCAGGGAGTAAATTAATTATGGAATTTTGTGAACTTTTTTAAGTATCAATATTATAATATCGAACCATTTCGTTGGTCACTTATAATTCGCTCTAACTTCTTAGTCGCGAACTAATCATTGTTCTAATTCTTTTCGTGATGACATTGTTTCGGACCAAATTCTATAAACATCGATTACCCGCTTATGACGATGAAATTGTGCCGCGACTCATAAAATTTAGGCTTCAACGGATATCTCGATTTATTTTTTCTACAATAATTACCGTACATTCACAATAAAAACGAACATTTGCGCGAGAAAAGGATAACTGCTTTGCAGCAGTCGGCAGGACCGAGGTTCTACAGATTCCAACTGTACACCTACCCAACTGTCACGACCAAACTGACACGAGCATACGAATATTTCGCAATATTGTCACGACAAAACTGTTCCCGAACGACACTCTCACCGTTAAAAGTGTCACCGCACAAACTGTCACCACTCAACTCTCCCCGGTCTCTATTGGACACGTGCAGAATCTTCACGAACAAAACTATCACCGTCTAAACTGTCACGTCTATACCGCCACCGTCTGAATTATCACCGTCTAAACAATCACCGTTTAATCTGTCACCGTTCAAACTGTCACCGCTTAAATTGTCACCGCAGCAACTGTAACCGCGGCAATTGTCACCGGCAAAACTGTCACGGGCAAAACTGTACACGGCACCAACCGTCACCGCTTAACGCAAGATTTACCCAACTCAGACTCGTAGACGCTGTATCCGTAGGTAAGAGCGCTCGGGCTGCTTCGCCAAACGCGGCGCAATAGCGCGCGATAGTTCGTGCGTGTCCGCACAGCCTTCGCACCGCGCGAACTTACTTGTGCTCAGCTATCGGTAATAGCGGACACGCACGAAAAAACAGCGCTCTTATCTACGAGTTCAGCTTATACCCGTCTGAGTTAGTACATATCGCCTTGGCGCAGTGACAGTTTTGCCGGTGACAGTTTTGTGCGGTGACGGTTGGAACGGTGACGGTTGGTGCAGAATACAGTAGACGCCCTGACAGTGTAGACGGGGGCTATTCTGCTGCGTTACAGTTGCGCAGAATACAGTTGAGACCGTGACAGTTTAGACGGTGATAGTTTTGTTCGTGAAGATTCCTCCACGTGTCGAATAGAGATTCAGGAGAGTTGAGTGGTGACAGTTTGGCCGGTGACAGTTTTAATGGGGAAAGTTTTATTCGGGAACAGTTTTGTCGTGACAATATTGCGAAATATTCGTATGCTCGTGTCAGTTTGGTCGTGACAGTTGGGTAGGTGTACAGTTGGGATCTGTAGAACCGCGGTCCTGCCCAGCAGTCATATTTTTCTTTATTTTCTTTTCTTGAAACATTCATATTCTTTTTCAGGACTCTGAACTATCGTCGTTCCTTTTCTGCTGCATTTTAGAACAGAAAAAACAAACCCATTTGAGTTTTTTAATAAGAGTAAGCGGCGCGAAAATATCGGCGATTAAAAAAGTTATACTTTCGAAAATCGGGAAAATTTAACGATAAAAAATTTCCCGGACAGATGCTCCGAACAACTAAATAAAAAACGGTAATTTCAAATCGAGGATATCCGAATGTACCTGGGACTGGCCCATATATATCAACGTTGAATATTATGCCACGATATATATTGTATGCCATGTAGTACAACGCGGTATTTGCATGATGCGAGGGGGTCCATCGTTATTCATCTATTCTGTCCGCAATATAAATATACATGGAATACATATTCTATATTTATATAATACTGTAAATAATACCACTATGCACATACGTATATAAAAGTCATTCGCGACTTTTCCTATATATATTTATAAATCGTATGTATAGTTTCGATACAGACCGTTCGATATTCCATCTTCTTTGAACATTGCAGTGCCCCCGAACATATTGGACGCCCTGTCGACCGAGAGCACCGTTGCAGTTAGGGAACATCAGAATATCACGCTGACATGCAAAGCAGACGGGTATCCGACGCCAAAGCTCATGTGGCGTCGCGAGGATGGACAAACTATATCGGTCGATAGACGCACCAAAGGTTAGTCTCGGAAAATGTCTTTTCAGTACGTTACAAACGTAATTTGTATCTTCAACTAATTCTATGTATATTCAATGATCGTATCGTAAGACAAGCTGTAAGACGAAAGTTGCAAGTTTCTTCCTCGAAATTTCGCATAAAGCTTAAAGCGTCCTCCACGAAGAAGTATATCTATCTCAATTTTGGCTTCCTCGTAACCGACACGAAAATTGGGTTAAGCGTTGTGCAGAATTTCGGGAAAGCAACTTGCAATTTTTAACTTGCATATATTTTAAGAATCCTGTAGGATCCGGCCTGGATACAGTTAGGAATCAGGGACCGTCTCCGTGCCAATTTCGTTCAGGCGTTTCCAACGAAAACTGTATCACTGCCACTCATTTTCTTCTTATTATTTTGTAAAGGCGCTTTATATGCTCAAAAATAATGATCCTTCCGTACAGCTAATGTAAAATAAGTTAAACTCAACGGTGAAGGTGTTAAAAACCGAACGAATGAACCACTGCAAATTTTACATGCATCCACTGAGATTTACTGTTTTCTTAAATTATTTAAATCGCTATCTTCGAATCGTTAAGTCGCTGAAGCCTCTTTAAGAAGAGTTTATAATGAAAATAAATGTAAAAAATGAGTACCGGGTGATCTAAGAAGCTCCGAGCAGCTGATTAATTACTAAAAGTTATCGGTACTGGGCTAATAAAATTTTCGTGGGAAATGTCAGGTGTCTCGTCGTTGACATCGTTGGCTCATAAAAGCCGTAACTATGAAGCACGTTTGCACGCGAGCCACTTGCACGTTTTTCCCTCCCTTTAATATCGTAGAGATTAACCAACCCCGCCGATCTCGTGGATATGTTCACCGGGTCGTGTAGTGGTTTCTCTCCTCCTCCGTTCTCCTCTGCATCTCTCTTTACCTCCTTGCGACCCATCGAAAGCTCGGGGGATGCGCTCGCGAGAGGGTTCCGTTGGATGCCGCGGAGTGAGAAGGCGCTTGTTGGAAAATTATGCGCATACACGGTAGCTGGACAGTTAAATATGCAGGAAAACACACGGTATATAACGCGCCGAGGATACAAGAATTCGGGTGGGCGCGCGCGTACGAGTGTGTGTATATCTTTTGCGCGCATGAGCCCTTGACATTCTCGTTCAATCTTTATGATCTCGACCGTTTTTCAACGCCCTTAAGAATTTACGCCCGAAATGAAATAGCGAGGAGATTCAACGGAGCGGACGATGAAAAAAAAAATGCATACTCGGAAAACGCTGTAGCATAACTGATTCGTCTTAATTTAAGGAAATGAATTAACCTTCATTTTTTTATTATCGCATTTTGGTCTGTATTTCACACAAAATCCGTACTACTTTTTTCTCCATTGACGAGAAAGAACAACCGTTAAAAATGTATAGCATCTTCGCTTCAATTATTTTCATATCGGCGAATGAAGTTCAATTTTCGTTTTAACAAGAGGTCGATCGTATTTTTAATTTTCGACGTCACTCACAAATCAGTTTTCTCGTTATCGGAAACTTTGCGGAATTGCAAAATATCGGGTGAGCCAAAAATGAACTCGTTCGCCAATTCCAAATCCGTCACGGTGAAACTAGTCTCATTCGCTAGCCAATTAAATTTCTACGAGAGTACATTTTTGGTGTTTCGAAATCCGTCTGAGTCCGCCCGGAATCGAGTTAGGTAACTTCGCGTCGCTTCGAGTGACATGTACCGGCGGCAAAACGAAGGTAGAAACAATCTGGAGATTGAAAAGTCAAAATGGGGGCGGGATCGTAAGATGAGGACAATATGGGCGCTGGGAATAAGATTAAAAAAAGAACATAAGGTAGAATAAAAATATAATTGCACATAATTGTAAATCATCAAAAAAATCGAGTATTTTAAATTTGAGACCGCGCATAAGCTGCCGCGCTCAAGCGGTTTACCGTCGACGCTGCAACGCATTCGTCAGCGACAACAATGAAAATCTCGCAAAGCGATATAAAAAATCCCGGTGACACTTGAAAAAGTGTCACTTCGATATTTCGATAAAATATATCGTGGCGCACCAACTTTTCAGGAGCGGACTAAAACGTGATACGTTCGCACGGTCATCATTGGGCGTCAGCTGGTAGATAGTGGTTCGAAATTTGTCCGAGAGAGGTCAGGTTATTAAATGATAATTCTCAATAGCCTTGGTTCACGTAATGGGGTTAAAATAAACTTTTTCTTGTAATGAAGCCATTTTTCCCGCCACTTTCCCATAGTACAGCGGAATATACACAACGAAAGACTCGTGAAATCCCGGAGACAGACGCTACGTACGAGGTCTGTTCAAAAAGTATCGCGAATTTTGGATTTCCGCGGGCTACGTACATTCGATTTTCGATTTTTTTGTGGCGTTAGGTTGGTACTCATGTCCCTCACTTATGCTGAAAAAATCGGCTATTTTGAATGTCTAGTTAATTGTTGACAGCTGTTTTGGCCTGTCTTCGATTTTTGCCTATTCCAAAAAATGGATCAAAGAATCCGTATCAAATTTTGTGTGAAAAACAAAATTAAGTGCGCGAACGCATTCCGAATGTTGACTGTGGCATATGGTGAAGCTACATTGGACCAAAGTAACGTTTATCGGTGGTACAAAATGTTCTCAGTGGGCCGAAAAGATGCGAACAACGAAATGCGTTCCGGACGCCCGAGCGCATCAACAACGGACGAAAACATTGATGAAATGAAGAAAATAATATTGGCCAATCGTCGAATCACCGTTAGAAAAGTTGCCGAGGAACAAAACATATCGATTGCCTCGTGCTATTGGATTTTTACCAATGATTTGGGCATGAGACGGGTCGCCGCGAAATTCGTGCCAAAATTGCTCAATTTCGAAGAAAAAACAGTGTCGCGTTAACATTGCTAAGGAGCTGTTGGACTCGGTCCGCGACGACCCAAATTTGCTCCAGAGGGTCATAATTGGTGACGAATCATGGGTTTATGGTTATGACGTGAAAACCAAAGCTCAATCATCGCAATGAAAGCTGCTCTTTTGGAATAGGCAAAAATCGAAGACAAGCCAAAACACGTCTAACCAAAACAGCTGTCAACAATTAACTAAACATTGAAAATGGCCGATTTTTTCAGCATAAGTGAGGGACACGAGTACCAACCTAACGCCACAAAAAAATCGAAAATCGAATATACTTAGCCCGCGAAAATACAAAATTCGCGATACTTTTTTAACAGACCACGTATACATTAAACACCTTCATTCTGCAATACTCCCAAACTCACTCCGGAGACCTTACATGTATATCCGTCACCGCTGCTCTACTTTCGCCACAGCCGCAATATACATATTATACATGTACGTTTCTTCCCACTTAGCTCACACGTGAATACCGTAACATTTCGTATACATATTCATACATTCGGTGGTAATAAACAAACGGGAGTGGCCGACATCCGCTGTGCGTGTTAAATCCCGCTGGTTACGCCATTTTGTTTGCTAGATAGTTGACACACAAGTTACACGTAGTTGAGTACATACATATACGCCCCACGCGCAATCTTCCGAAGTACGAAAACCACACGAATATACTTAACACAAAATTTCGCTTACATATCTCCGCCACTGTTTGCTCACTCGACGTACTTAATTTCCATGTGTGCTCTACGTACTCGCGTTATGAACACTTTAACACGGCTCTTCCCGTATGCATGGAATACGTTACGGCAAAACATACGCATATGTACAATTACGCGTATACGTATTCCGTGCATGCACGAACAATTACACGATATCGCGTGTCTAATAACGACCAAAAACCGGACGTTTCGCGCCGTTGCTGTACAATTTTCGCACCTGGTTGTTCGAGCTCATAGCTCATTTTATGTAGTCCTTGGGTTTGAACGGACATCGGACGGTTTTGTTGCACATTTTTATTGCTAAACCTTTCGAGATATGAGTTTTTGAATATCGAGACAACCAGCTGAGCGGCACAGCGTATTCGATTGTTCCTGTCATTTTTAATTAACAGACTATACGAGGTGTGTAAATTAAGTAATGAGACTGATTTTTTTCATTTTTTTCATTCAAATAGAATTACAATTTTATATTGTCACCCTCAAAATAACTTCCTTCTGAAGCCACACAGCGCTGGAGACGGTTCTTCCAATCCTCATAGCAGTGCTGGAACTCCGATACTGGAATAGCCTTCAGCTGGTCGGTTACAGCCGTTTAAATGTTTTCGAGTGTCCCAAAATGAGTTCCCTTGAGGTGTTTTTTCAATCTCAGGAAGAGAAAAAAGTCACAAGGACTCAAGTCAGACGAATAAGGAGGCTGAGAAGTAGGGTGGTTCTTAGTTTGGTGATGTTGGAAATTCTTTGGTGATGTTCCTCAAAAGTATTCAACATATCTAGAAAAAAAATTGGGCGCAAGCGGAACTTTGTCCAATAATTCTAACCCACCCCACCGAGCTGTCGAATTTTTATATGAAAAAATGCATGCATTCAAAATTTTGTTAAGAAAATTGTTTATCATTTCAAAACTATTTATGATAAAAGAATTTGATACAACGTTTTTGTAGGAAATATAATGCTCTACAAAAAAGGTATCTTGTGAAATTCTCGTGAATCTAATATTTATCACGTAATTAGCAAAAAACTGTCATCATTTATTCCAAAAGTCGATCATTATGGTCAAAACAGGAGTTTGACGTCGAATAGCTGCAATTTACTTTTCGTATGCATATAAGATTATGAAGAAATACGTAGCGCACTCAACAATGAAATGTAAACAATATTCAAATTTTCAATTTTATCAATTTTATTGTGAATTATAATGAATGATGTCATATATTTTAAAAATCAACTTACAATAATGAATTACATCGGTTGGAGCAAAGTTGCTTTGTTAATATCAGGATATTTTTTTTATATTCCTCAATTATTTGTACAATGAATTGTTTCTGATCTTCATCATAAGTGAGACGATCATTGTACTCTGTAATAAGTTTCACTCCTCTTTCTGCAACATCGTTAACCACTTTAATTCCTTTAACTATTTTTAAGCCTTGTAAATAATTTTCATTAGAAATCTACTCGCTCACATCGATATCAAAAAATGAGGAGTTGATTTCAAGTCGATCATTATGGTCAAAACAGGAGTTTGACGTCGAATAGCTGCAATTTATTTTTCGTATGTATATAAGATTATGAAGAAATACGTAGCGCACTCAACAATGAAATGTGAACAATATTCAAATTTTCAATTTTATCAATTTTATTGTGAATTATAATGAATGATGTCATATATTTTAAAAATCAACTTACAATAATGAATTACATCGGTTGGAGCAAAGTTGCTTTGTTAATATGAGGATATTTCTTTTTATATTCTTCAATTATTTGTACAATGAATTGTTTCTGATCTTCATCATAAGTGAGACGATCATTGTACTCTGTAACAAGTTTCACTCCTCTTTCTGCAACATCGTTAACCACTTTAATTCCTTTAACTATTTTTAAGCCTTGTAAATAATTTTCATTAGAAATCCACTCGCTCACATCGATATCAAAAAATGAGGAGTTGATTTCAAATCTTTCGAAAAAAGCCATCGATTTGGAACTGATAAAGAAATCAATGTCCTTATCGATCAAAGAAGAAAAATTTATCATGAATGATAATAAAATTGATAAAATAAAAAATTTAAATATCGTTCACATACTGTTATTGAGTGCACTGCATATCTCTTCATATTTCTAATTGCATATGAAGAATACATTGCAGTTTTTCGACGCCAAACTCCTGTTTTGGCCATAATGATGGACTTTTGGAATAAATGATGACAGTTTTTTGCTAATAACGTGATAAATGTTAGATTAACAAGAATTTTACAAGATACCTTTTTTGTAGAGCATTAAATTTTCTATAAAAACATAATATAAAATTTTTTTATCATGAATAGTTTTGAAATAATAAACAATTTTCTTAACAAAATTTTGAATGCATGCATTTTTTCATATAAAAATTCGACAGCTCGGTGGGGTGGGTTAGAATTATTGGACAGAGTTCCGCTTGCGCCCAATTTTTTTTCTGGATATGCTGATTACTTTCAAGGAACAATACCAAAGAATTTCCAACATCACCAGATTAAGAACCACCCTACTGAGGAGCCACAGGAATGTTTTTACTGGCCAAAAACTCGTTTATTGAAATTGCTGTGTGACAAGGAGCATTATCGTGATTGTTCTCATCCCCAATTCATTGGTAAAAATCTGATGGACGGTGGTGTGAGTCAAATTCAACTCTTCCCCGATGATTCTGACTGTCAACCGACGATCTGAACGTACAAGATCCCGGATTCTGTCGACATTTTTATCGGTTCTTGAAGATGAACGCCTTCCGCTTCGTAGTTCATCTTCAATCGACTCTCTTCCTTCTGAAAATGCCTTAAACCACCGAAAAACCTGGGCTCTTGACAAAACACTGTGTCCGTAGGCCTGCTGAAGCTTAGCAAGAGTTTCCGTTGCACTGTGCCCAAGTCTGAAGCAAAAACCTGATAGCACACCGTTGCTCGAAATTGATGTCACCCATTTTTAGAACACAATAGAAAAAACTGTTTGACAAAAAAAATCGCTACGGACAACCAAATGACTCGAGCGAGTTCAAACCCGTACTGAAGGCGTATCACATGTTTCCCTGCCGCCCCTCCAAGCCCAGCGCCGCAAGTGTTGCCAGATTGAACGCTACGTTGCCAGTCTCATTACTTAATTTACACACCTCCTATCATCAAAGATAACCTATCGAACAAAAAAACGAGCTCACGGGGATGAAATTCGGCTTAAAACGATGGAAATTGACTTTTCGAAAAGTATCCCTTGATTAATAAACATTCCCAAAAATTCATTGGGCAAATAATAACATTGCGAGCCAGCGAATCTTCGTCTTTCACGCTACACCGGCCTAACCTAACTTCCATAGCATCCGCAGCTGGTTTTTAGCTACGGCGTATCACAATCGTCGTGGACGCAGGGAAACTGCGAAAAACCCGTGCCGATACGGACGGGTTTTATTTTTAGTGAGCGATTTTTAGTTGTTTTACCACAAACTCAGAAAAACTGTCTCCCCTTCGGTAATCGGCACACAAGCCAATGCACGGCTAAACGGTTCCCCCTCCCAGTACTGATCGTGGCCAATATTGCTTAACACTGCTGTCGGTGATATAACTCTTAATGCTTAATACAAAAAAAAGCAAGTAACGTGGGCCGTGACACCGTTACGTGTCGAATTTATTAGCCCCGAATAAAGCACGGATACCGCAGTCTGTATTTGTTTAGTCCCCCTAGAAAAGAGACACGCCACGAAATATCCCGTCATTGTGATTGGTTATAGATAGCGTGGCTGGAGTTCAATCATGTGCATACTTCAGCTCGCACGCTCGTAGACAACAAACTTAACCTAGAAAGCAGCGGGTGCGTCGACGCACCGCTTCTCGTTCACCGACTTGTTTAGGTCCATGCACTGCTTGCCTTTCTGTAACAAAGAACTCACTCTTCTTCTGGGCGTATACATCCATACACGCGCATACAGTCAACCAGAAGTGTATTAATCTCCTTTCTCTCTGTCTCTCTCTCGTTTGCAAGCTATTTCTGTCGTACTCGTGTAGTCCGAAGCGCGTGCAAACTCTCGGGCCGCATTATGTGCCGTCACGTGCGTGTTGTCGGCGGAAACGAGGGATTAAAAGTTAACCGAGTTCGCGCGATGCGGTCGAGCTCCTGTACTCGGCATATATGCATATGCATATATAAATATATATATGCATATTAGGGCCATTTTTTTTTTCGACAATTTTTTTTTTCAGTCCCCACCCGAAGTTTTGTTGGATATGTCGAAAAAGAAATTCCCTGAAAGTTACAGCCCTTAATATTGATTTTAAGTACTTTCTCAAAGCGTGAAAAGATTTTCCATCTAAAATACACGTAAATCGAATTTTGTTTTTTTTTTCAAATTTCTATAACTCAGCCGCATTTTATGCTATCATATTGTTCTTGATTTCGATTTACCCGGAACAAAACAATCTAAAAAAGTCCCTTTTGCGGTGAAAGGGTAAATTGTACTGGTGAGTTGGTACGGGTCACTGAAGTTGATTTTTACCCAAAATTCTCGTTTTTTTGCTGTTATCTCCGAAACAATTAATTTTACGAAAAAAATGTAAATGAAAAATTTGTTGGAAATTTAATTCCCCACAAAAAAGGTCGTATCGACCCAATCACCGTTCGTCGTGGGAAAAAATGCAACAGCGTTATTGGAGGGTCATCGCCATCCTACCAGAAATTCTGGATTGTACGGCCACATACCCTAATCCCAATCACCGTAGTTACCCTCCGAGGTAAACTATATAATTATATTATTTACCATAGGCTTCACCCTTCACATTTTTCACTCACCATAGAAAGTACGATTCCCGGTTTTTTGAAGCTGTCGAAGGGTGTGCGCCGTCCCATCAAACGACGTTCATCCACCGGCGTATTTCTAACAATTGAACTTGATGCGAATAGATTTTTTCGAAATCGTGATACGCAAAATTGAAATAGAGTATTATGACCACATACGGTGCGTGCGTTCGTGGTTGGTTGATTACCGATGACACCCGGCGGCCTATACCAGCAGAGAGACGTCACTCTCAGCATTCCAGGTGCTCTTGACATTACACATCTCGCGATTCGAGACGGAGGTGTGAGAGAGAGAGAGAGAGATTGTTTCCGCGGGGTTGGTGCAACCGACCGCAAGGTCCCGGCTGCGAGCCACCACGTAAACCAATATACAGCTTGGTTCCACTCTTGTGTCGTACCGCTCACTGCGACTGGTTACATATATATCGCTGACTGGCACGCACGATGTGCGGTTTGCGTTTACCCTTCTGGGGTCCGTGCCACTCGTGAGTTATCAACGAACAACCCTAATCAACCATTGCTGCTGTCCCGTGCAATGCCCTAAACTATTATCAGCGACTTTGTTCGTTATACCAACTTTTGCCACAGCCTCATCCTGTCTTCTCGTTTCAGTCCGATCCGGTTAGGTTAGCCTAGCGAAGTGCGGGTAGGGAGTAATGGAAGGAAAAATGGGAAAATTTTAATTAGGAAGGGTTCTACGTAAAAACCCGAAAGGATATACGTTGGAACAAACACAAATAAATAATAATAATAATAACAATAAATTTAGCCGATTATTAGTGTCTCGAATAAGCTTGAGATAGTATTTCGACGCTGTTTACGAAAACTAGCATGTTTCAGATTTCTTACGAAAACAAGCACGCTTGATATCCGCGCGAAAACTAGCATGTTTCGGCTTTTACCACGAAAACTAGCGGGTTTCGACTTTCCCCGCGAAAATTAGCACGTTTGAGTATCACTGGAGGTGTTTCTCATTTTTTACTCCAAACTGACAAAATATTTATGCTTGTCATTTTATACCGTTTTATTTTTTGTTTGAATTTATTTCATACATATTTTACCGTTTGAATTTTGGTCCGCTAGGCTTATCATAAGATGGCAAACGGCAAATGTCTCGTCATTTTGGAGTAAAAAAACAATGGTGAAAAAAAATTAGAGAAAAGCAAATCGGAAAAAATTGCGGTGTATGCAAAGTTAACAATGTCAGTTTTTTTCCCTCTTGCTATTTCGTCCAAGACCTGACATTTCTCGAGATATCTCAATCGATTGTTTTGAAGATTTTGTCAATTGTACTTTATACTTATACTGTACTTTATACTCTAGTCGTTGATCACTCCAAGATTGTGTTTTTTTTTTATGAAATAAAAACACAACGAACGATTCTTCAGACTGTAAGTGGAATATACTTTATATAAACAATAATTTTGTTCAATTCCATCGCTGACTCCGAAACTTGAAGTCATGAAAAATATCATTGATGAACAATTTTAGTTTTTGAGTGGTGGAATATTGCGTATCGTATTTGCGAATTGTATTTTCAATAATGTTATTATTTTTTCAATAGAAAACGAATATAAATGTTTAAGGGTATACGGGCAATACAACCTTAATATTTTTCATTTATTCCTTATAATGTTCCCGAAAAAATATTAAAACATTCGTGAAAGTTCTGAATCTTATTCGATTTAGTTCGGCAAATATACAAGCGGCAGAAGCCGAATCATGCTAGTTTTCGCGTCGAATATCGAAACGTGTTGATTTTCGTGGTGGAATTCGAAACGTGTTAGTTTTCGTAAGAAATTTTAATCGTGCTACTTTTCGTAAGCAGCGTCGGTTTATTCCATTGAAATTCCACTATTATACGAAATTACTAACAATTGATACGCAACATATTTGTCAGAGAGGTGGGTGAGAATAAAAATGGGATATCCGAGGGGCAGAATGAAGAAATCATTGTGACAAATGAGAAAACCGCTCGGGATAAACACCGTGCTGTACTCTGAACCACCCTATTCGATAATCGATTGACTTTTATACAACTACCTGTTTGCTCTCGTCATACGAAGCGGAAAGAAGACATATACTCCACTGTATGTATATGTATATACATATATCTCTGTATATGTAGTATATAGCTAAAATAACAGCTTTCTCCCGGCGTGAATGCAATCCGTCGATTGTATTGATAAATCGTACAACTCCCATCGTGAATCGCATCAAAGATCGATATATCAATCCACCCTCCGCGGATACGAATCGAGTTCCATACGAACAACGCACTTTTTCGCGCTTCCCCTCATTCCGCTATCACAACATACCATTCCACTTTTGTCCCGTCTTTTCTCTATTTCCTCCTCCAGCACGACTTAAGGGGGGAAATAGGGTAAGGACAGCATTTTCTCAATGATTTTCATGAATTTTTTTATAGTATAGAAAAATGAATATAATTTATTGAAACTTCGAGAATATTTTATACATATATTTACGTATATACTTTAAAATTTTTGAAGAATTTCCTTGAAAAACACCGAAAATATTAGCGACCCCATATTGCAAGTCACAATCAGACTCAGCATTTTGCGTACATTCTGGAAGCCGCAATTTTCATCTGAAATAAAACGAGGTTGGACTTTACTTTTGTTATATGTCTCTCTTCTATATGAACCTAAATGCTATCAAAGAAATAGAAAATTGAATTTTTTACAGGGGTCAAAACAAAAAAGCATAATTTTTTGCCATTTTTTACAACATTATTTGCAAAAAAAAATTATTTTAAATAATGATAATTTTCCGATTTTAGGTTCATATAGAGCGCAATACTATGAAGAAAGTAACTGCCAATTTTCAAAACGATTGGTTGAAAACTTTTCAAACTAGCGTGTACGCAAGTTAAAAAAAAAAGTCGTTTTTAGAAAAACGCGTTTGAAAAAATAGTACCAAGAAAAACAAAGTCAATAGTATAAAAAATGAATATAATTTATTGAAACTTTGAGAATATTTTATACATATATTCAAGTATATACTTTAAAATTTTTAAAGAATTTCCTTGAAAAACAACGAAGATATTAGCGACCCCATATTGCAAGTCACAATCAGACTCAGCATTTTGCGTACATTCTGGAAGCCGCAATTTTCATCTGAAATCAAACGAGGTTGGAGTTTACTTTTGTTATATGTCTCTCTTCTATATGAACCTAAATGCAATCAAAGAAATAGAAAATTGAATTTTTTACAGGGGTCAAAACAAAAAAGCATGATTTTTTGCCATTTTTTACAACATTATTTGCAAAAAAAAAATTATTTCAAATGATGATAATATTCCGATTTTAGGTTCATATAGAGCGCAATACTATGACGAAAGTAACTGCCAATTTTCAAAACGATTGGTTGAAAACTTTTCAAACTACCGTGTACGCAAGTTTAAAAAAAGTCGTTTTCAGAAAAACGCGTTTGAAAAAATAGTACCAAGAAAAAAACAAGTCAAGGCAGTCATAAATTTTTTCGGTGTTTTTCAAGGAAATTCTTCAAAAATGTTATAGTATATACTTAAATATATGTATAAAATATTCTCAAAGTTTCAATAAATTATATTTATTTTTTATACTATAAAAAAAATCATGAAAATCATTGAGAAAACGCTGTCCTAACCCCATTTACTCCCTTAATGGCTTATAACAATAGACCATGTCGGAATTTTCATTTAAAATTTTGGAAACATATTTTTCAATAGTTTTACTAACAATTTATGAAATAAAAAAAATCGATTTTTCGAACCGTCTAACCCTATTTCCCCCTTTAATTCAACTGCGGAACGAAGTTTCCTCGGTTTATATATATTTTATAGTTCGGCGTCACAAAAGCACATGAACCTCTTCTTTTATATAGATCTTTCTTTCTCTCCCCCCTTTCTACACTCTTTTGCATTATGCAAGCGCGAGCTCGGAAATCCCATCGCTGGGCACGGAGAGCCGAAAAGAAGAAAGGAAAACAATGGAAACCAAACAAAACTGCTAGGTGCATCGTGAAACAGACGCGAGGTATGGATGCGCGATGACCTTTGTGATATACACACGCGCACGCACACAAACAGCATGGAGAAACAGCGGATTAGTGGCTGGTATATACTGCGTGAGTCCGCGAGTGGCCACTCGGTTGCAGCGAACCGTATTTAGCCGTTAGCCGTACCAGTCGCGCGCGACAACCAACGGCTCGAGAAAAGTGAATAATAATTTTAACTTTGCCTAGAAGCATCCACTCGAGCTATGAGAGATACGAGGAAGGAAAAGCGCGAAGCAACCACGCACTAGGCTTATGCTTTTCTTCAATGCATTTCGCTATGCTCCTTCTTTTTCCCTCCTTTCCCCTTTCCTAACAACCACTTCTACTTCTTCTATGCGCATCTCCTTTCTTCCTTCGTTCCCTGACTCGAGCTCAACTTTGCTACGCTCGCGTAACTCTTGGCCATCCTTATCCCGATTTTCGTCTTTTTCTATAGTTTTATTTTCGTCATTTTTTTACTTTTCCATGTTTTTTTTTTTTTTTTTTAATAAGTATCTTATCTCTCTGGCAGGCTTTACTTTTTCCCGTTTGCCAACCCACTAGAAATCGTTCGTTTGCGCGCTCACCATATCCAACATCCCTCATCTTACTACTCTTTTCCAGAGTTTACCTACGCGTTTCACGTTCCAAAAGAAGCACGAGATAAGAGGGGCAAGTGCAGCGTCGACTAATTTCGAAAAGTCTGCGCTTTTGAAAGTCTATTTCTTTTCTCACTGTCAGCTATGCAGCTTTCCATCTTATCCAATTTTTTTAAATTCTTTCTTCATTTAGACAAGTGTCAAAAGAGTCAAAATAAAATGTGAAACCCGCGTCATTATATCTATCTTTCTCTGCGTTGTTTTTATATCTTTTTTTTAAGTGCCTGCGGCAACGCCCGAGTCACTGACTGCCTCACTTTTCGTTCTACCTCTCTTGATTCGCCTGCACCCTTCTGCCGATGAATGGATAGATGTACCTTGAAGCAACCGCGAGAAGCTCTCTCAAACGAGTTTGTGTCGAAAATGAGACCGTTGTAACTACTTGAAAAACTCGCTCCGAAGATGTCCCTTTTAATTCTTCAATCATCACGCTCTATGGCTCCGGAAAAAGACGGTGGATAAAATATACAAAGACAGCCAAAGGATAATTCCGTTCATTGTGACCGTAAAGTTGAGAACGTGTTTAAAGTAGCAATGAGCAACAATAGTACGATGTGACGTCCCACCGACGGAACAATTGAAGTTTGACGTGCTAGGGCATTAACATTTAATATGGTACACTATGAACGTTAAACATCGTCCAGAGATAATACGTAATGGTATCCATTAGCATTAGATATGTAAATTTGCTTCTCTGTGGTGTCAGCTGAGATTATATCGAAAAACAATTGAAACGTTGCTTACAGCAGCAAAAATAATCGCTGCGAGCTTCTGTAATCGATATTATCGATTCAAGGATTGATTTAAAAATGTTATTACACATTCAACAACGAATGTAGAAGCTGTTACATCACATACGATTAACGGTAAACCATGAGCGCATGGAAATGATATTTTAATATCTTCGTACACCGATTGTAGTAACGGTAAATGTCGTATACAGTAGTATAAGTAGAAAATGGTCAGACGAGGCTTGACTACTATTTTTAATTACAAAGTTACATTCAAGATTTTAAAAGCTCTCGAGTTTTGAAATGTTGCTTACAGCAGCAAAAAAAATCGGTGCGAGCTTCTTAATCAATATTATCGATTCAAGGATTGATTTAAAAATGTTATGACACATTCAACAACGAATGTAGAAGCTGTTACATCACATACGATTAACGGTAAACCATGAGCGCATGGAAATGATATTTCAATATCTTCGTACACCGATTGTAGTAACGGTAAATGTCGTATACAGTAGTATCAGTAGAAAATGGTCAGACGAGGCTTGACTACTATTTTTAATTACAAAGTTACATTCAAGATTTTAAAAGCTCTTGAGTTTTGAAATGTTGCTTACAGCAGCAAAAAAAAGCGCTGCCAGCTTCTGTAATCGATAATATCGATTCAAGGATTGATTTAAAAATGTTATTACACATTCAACAACGAATGTAGAAGCTGTTACATCACATACGATTAACGGTAAACCATGAGCGCATGGAAATGATATTTTAATATATTCGTACACCGATTGTAGTAACGGTAAATGTCGTATACAGTAGTATAAGTAGAAAATGGTCAGACGAGGCTTGACTACTATTTTTAATTACAAAGTTACATTCAAGATTTTAAAAGCTCTTGAGTTTTGAAATGTTGCTTACAGCAGCAAAAAAAATCGCTGCCAGCTTCTGTAATCGATATTATCGATTCAAGGATTGATTTAAAAATGTTCTTACACATTCAACAACGAATGTAGAAGCTGTTACATCACATGCGATTAACGGTAAACCATGAGCGCATTGGAAATGATATTTTAATATCTTCGTACACCGATTGTAGTAACGGTAAATGTCGTATACAGTAGTATCAGTAGAAAATGGTCAGACGAGGCTTGACTACTATTTTTAATTACAAAGTTATATTCAAGATTTTAAAAGCTTTTGAGTTTTGAAATGTTGCTTACAGCAGCAAAAAAAATCGCTGCCAGCTTCTGTAATCGATATTATCGATTCAAGGATTGATTTAAAAATGTTATTACACATTCAACAACGAATGTAGAAGCTGTTACATCACATACGATTAACGGTAAACCATGAGCGCATGGAAATTATATTTTAATATCTTCGTACACCGATTGTAATAACGGTAAATGTCGTATACAGTAGTATAAGTAGAAAATGGTCAGGCGAGGCTTGACTACTATTTTTAATTACAAAGTTACATTAAAGATTTTAAAAGTTCATGAGTTTTGAAATGTTGCTTACAGCAGCAAAAAAAATCGCTGCCAGCTTCTGTAATCGATATTATCGATTCAAGGATTGATTTAAAAATGTTCTTACACATTCAACAACGAATGTAGAAGCTGTTACATCACATACGATTAACGGTAAACCATGAGCGCATGGAAATGATATTTTAATATCTTCGTACACCGATTGTAGTAACGGTAAATGTCGTATACAGTAGTATCAGTAGAAAATGGTCAGACGAGGCTTGACTACTATTTTTAATTACAAAGTTACATTCAAGATTTTAAAAGCTCTTGAGTTTTGAAATGTTGCTTACAGCAGCAAAAAAAAGCGCTGCCAGCTTCTGTAATCGATAATATCGATTCAAGGATTGATTTAAAAATGTTATTACACATTCAACAACGAATGTAGAAGCTGTTACATCACATACGATTAACGGTAAACCATGAGCGCATGGAAATGATATTTTAATATATTCGTACACCGATTGTAGTAACGGTAAATGTCGTATACAGTAGTATAAGTAGAAAATGGTCAGACGAGGCTTGACTACTATTTTTAATTACAAAGTTACATTCAAGATTTTAAAAGCTCTTGAGTTTTGAAATGTTGCTTACAGCAGCAAAAAAAATCGCTGCCAGCTTCTGTAATCGATTTTATCGATTCAAGGATTGATTTAAAAATGTTCTTACACATTCAACAACGAATGTAGAAGCTGTTACATCACATGCGATTAACGGTAAACCATGAGCGCATTGGAAATGATATTTTAATATCTTCGTACACCGATTGTAGTAACGGTAAATGTCGTATACAGTAGTATCAGTAGAAAATGGTCAGACGAGGCTTGACTACTATTTTTAATTACAAAGTTATATTCAAGATTTTAAAAGCTTTTGAGTTTTGAAATGTTGCTTACAGCAGCAAAAAAAATCGCTGCCAGCTTCTGTAATCGATATTATCGATTCAAGGATTGATTTAAAAATGTTATTACACATTCAACAACGAATGTAGAAGCTGTTACATCACATACGATTAACGGTAAACCATGAGCGCATGGAAATTATATTTTAATATCTTCGTACACCGATTGTAATAACGGTAAATGTCGTATACAGTAGTATAAGTAGAAAATGGTCAGGCGAGGCTTGACTTCTATTTTTAATTACAAAGTTACATTCAAGATTTTAAAAGTTCATGAGTTTTGAAATGTTGCTTACAGCAGCAAAAAAAATCGCTGCCAGCTTCTGTAATCGATATTATCGATTCAAGGATTGATTTAAAAATGTTATTACATATTCAACAACGAATGTAGAAGCTGTTACATCACATACGATTAACGGTAAACCATGAGCGCATGGAAATGATATTTTAATATCTTCGTACACCGATTGTAGTAACGGTAAATTTCGTATACAGTAGTATAAGTAGAAAATGGTCAGACGAGGCTTGACTACTATTTTTAATTACAAAGTTACATTCAAGATTTTAAAAGCTCTTGAGTTTTGAAATGTTGCTTACAGCAGCAAAAAAATTCGCTGCGAGCTTCTGTAATCGATATTATCGATTCAAGGATAGATTTAAAAATGTTATTACACATTCAACAACGAATGTAGAAGCTGTTACATCACATACGATTAACGGTAAACCATGAGCGCATGGAATTGATATTTTAATATCTTCGTGCACCGATTGCAGTAACGGTAAATGTCGTATACAGTAGTATAAGTAGAAAATGGTCAGACGAGGCTTGACTACTATTTTTAATTACAAAGTTACATTCAAGATTTTAAAAGCTCTTGAGTTTTTAAATGTTGCGAACAACAGGATCCGAGTTTTATCGTGACGACATTACCGGCAGCGCTGTTGGTACTGTTCTTGGCAGGACCGCGGTTCTACATAGTCCAACTGTCACGGCAAAGCTATCACGGGCATACGAATTTTTGCAATATCCTCATGATTGAAATGTCCCCAAGCTTTAAACTTGACCCGAATAAACTTTACCCATTAAAACCTGTCACCACTCAACTCTCCCGGGTTTCTGAAGTACACGACAGAAACGTCACGTAAAAAGTTATCACCATTTGAACTGTCAATGGTAAATCGTAGTCCGGACGACTGCAACGCGTCAGGAATTGGATCCCAAACGCTGGGTGGTATTCCTATGTATGTCGGTATGAATTTATGTTGAAAAACAATTAAATTCTTGACGTTAAATCAAAACGTACCCAGCAATTGTGATCCCATCCCAGAATCATTCCCGTCAAAGCTCTCACGTGGTGTACTTTATTTTTCGACAACCGTGCAGCGACAGTTTTAATGGTTACAGTTTTGCCTAAGAGCAGTTTGGTCGTGAGAATATTGCGAAGTATTCGTATGGTCGTGACAGTTCGGTCGTGGCAATGGGGCACGTTAGCGTTTGTAGAACCGCGGTCCTGCCCTGTTTGTTCTTTGTTGCTCTTTCGTTTCTGTTACGGTACATGATGAAGAGAGAAAGGGAGTGTGTGCGATAAATCTTCCCACGAGAGATACGTAGCTCGTGAGAGACCGTACGTTGGAGCAAAGTGCCTCAGGCCTTTTTACGAAGATACCGACGCGCATGTTCCTTGGCGTAACGCACAACGTACTAAACTATATATAATATTCAAAGTAAATTTATTTAACATATACAGGGTGATTTTGAATTGGTAGCAAAGCAGATATTGTGCGATTCGCCGTGATATTCTGAGCGTTTTTTCTTCAATTCGACAAAGTTCTCCTTGAGGGGGGAAATAGGGTTAGGACAGCGTTTTCTCAATGATTTTCATGAATTTTTTTATAGTATAAAAAATGAATACAATTTATTGAAACTTTGAGAATATTTTATAAATATATTTAAGTATATACTATACAATTTTTGAAGAACTTTCTTGAAAAACACCGAAAATATTAACGACCCCATATTGCAGACCACAATCAGACTCAGCATTTTGCGTACATTCTGGAAGCCGCAATTTTCATCTGAAATCAAACGAGGTTGGAATTGACTTTTATCATATGTCTCTCTTCTATATGAACCTAAATGCTATCAAAAAAATAGAAAATTGAATTTTTTACAGGGGTCAAAACAAAAAAGCATGATTTTTGCCATTTTTTACAACTTTATTTGCAAAGAAAAATTATTTTAAGTAATGATGATATTGCGATTTTAGGTTCATATAGAGCGCAATACTATAAAGAAAGTAATTGTCAATTTTCAAAACGATTGGTTGAAAACTTTTCAAACTAGCGTGTACGCAAGTTAAAAAAAAGTCGTTTTCAGAAAAACGCTTTTGAAAAAATAGCGCGCTCGGGGCCTAAAGGAGAGCTACTCACTTTAATGGCTTATAACAATAGAACGAGTCGGAATTATCATTTAAAATTTTGGAAACATTTTTTCAATAGGTTTACCAACAATCTATGAAATTTAGAAAAATCGATTCTTTGAACTGTCTAACCCTATTTCCTCCGTTAAATGAAAATCATAATAATATGTTAACGAATCGATCAACTGCGACGTTAGATGCTTCTGTGGAAGGGATTTGTGCGTCACGGCAATATTCGAGGGAAGTATCAGATTGTCAATGGTAGGAGGTTACCAATTCTGCGTTCATGTCAGTTCGAGGCTCGCGGGTTTACCAAACAAACTGACAGCAGATAGAGGCTATTTTTATTCCACAAATCTCGCGCATAAATGTTCGATATCTTTCCGAACGTCTTAATAAGTGTCGTTCTCGATCTCTTGCTAGATTATCTATCTTAATTTCTTCCTCGATATCTGTCTGAATGTCTTCCTCAACATCTTATCAAAATATATTTTCCCATCTAGGTCGATATCTTACGGAGTATCTTCCTCGCTATGTTGCTCCCCATGTATTGCTTGAACAAGTAAATAAAAACGAGAAAGACACGGAGCCAGATATCGAGCACATTATGTTCCGTGATAAATGGAAGAAAGCGTCGAGGAAGACATCGAGCAGGACATCGAATATGGCATGTTGCTAGAACTCGAAAAAGGTATTGACCAAGACACGCAGCTAGATTTTCGAAATAAAGATAATCTCTATCGGCTGTTTGTTCGGCAAATCCGCTCGATCTGGTATGGCCTCTAAATCGGCTACGTTCCACCGTTGTCAACCTAACACGTTTCCGTCACTCAATGACTCAATGTTCCCGTCATTTCATTGTTTTAAGCCGAATTTCATCCTCGTGTTTTTCTTTGGATAGGTTATCTTTAATGATAGGAGGTGTGTAAATTAAGTGATGAGACTGGCAACGTAGCATTCGATCTGGCAACACTTGAGGCGCTGGGCTTGGTGGGGCGGCAGGGGAACATATGATACGCCTTCAGTACGGGTTTGAACTCGCTCGAGTCATTTGGTTGTCCGTAGCGATTTTTTTGTCAGTTTTTTCTATTGTGTTCTAAAAATGAGTGACATCAATATCGAGCAACGGTGCGCTATCAGGTTTTGCTTCAGACTGGGGTACAGTGCAACGGAAACTCTTGCTAAACTTCAGCAGGCCTACGGAGACAGTGTCTTGTCAAGAGCCCAGGTTTTTCGGTGGTTTAAGGTATTTTCATAAGGAAGAGAGTCGATTGAAGATAAACCACGAAGCGGAAGGCCTTCATCTTCGAGAACGGATGAAAATGTCAACAGAATCGGGGATCTTGTGCGTTCAGATCGTCGGTTGACAGTCAGAATGATCAGGGAAGAGTTGAATTTGACTCACACCACCGGTCATCAGATTTTGACCAATGAATTGGGGATGGGAAAAATCTGCCCAAAAATGGTAATGCTCCTTGTCACACAGCAATTTCAATAAACGAGTTTTTGGCCAGTAAAAACATTCCCGTGGCTCCTCAGCCTCGTTATTCGCCTGACTCGAGTCCTTGTGACTTTTTTCTCTTCCCGAGATTGAAAAATCACCTCAAGGGAACTCATTTTGGCACACTCGAAAACATTCAAACGTCTGCAACCGACCAGCTGAAGACTATTCCAGTATCGGAGTTCCAGCAGCTGCTATGAGGATTGGAAGAACCATCTCCAGCGCTGTGTGACTTCAGAAGGAAGTTATTTTGAGGGTGACAATATAAAATTGTAATTCTATTTGAATGAAAAAAATGAAAAAAAAATCAGTCTCATTACTTAATTTACACACCTCGTATACGATGGAACCACTAATGATAATAACAAATGGATTTTAAGCATACCATAATTCCGCGTCATATAGACATCAATTTCTTCTTAAATATGAGTACTCACTATTTTTTGAGGCTTGGTACTCGATTGACGTCACATGAACCGCCGAGGCTTCGTTAACAGTGAGCTATCGATCCCACCGCGGCATCGTCTTGACGCCAAATAATTAAGAACAAAAGGTTCAAGAAATCTGTGGTATATGTTACACATTACAGATTAGAAGTACACGATTGCAGGTTCGATATTACAGTTTAAATGTATATACAATTTTCGAAAACTCGAGCTTCTAAATTACTCTAATAGTCCATCGATACATCGACATCCATCCCGACGACTCGTATCATCCTCTTGATCGTTATCGTCATCCGTTGCGTCAGATAGTTTGCTCCCTTCGTCGTTTACCCGTTGCGCCCTCCACCTTTCCGGTCTTCCTAATCGCGAGAGCGTATAACAAGCGTCAGAACTCGCTGGGCTAAAGTAGTCAAGGTGTCCCGTGTGCACCATACATCCCGAAAGACGCTACATAACCATGTAACGTAGGGAACTGTACTACGTGGAAAGGTCTATATACCGTAATATCTATATGCGGTAGACCCCAGCAGGTGTATATACTACATGCTCTTCGTCTCGTACTGCTTCTAGTTCCGATGGTGAACTCCTTCCGCTTCTACCTCTGATACGCGCCACTGACAAACTTGCCGCTCGTTAAAAGTTAACCGATACGCCAAAAGCCCTCGTCCCACTCCTCCCTTATTACACAGCGTATAACTTGTCGCGAGGGGGGAAACAGACGGCGAGTAAAAACACATCGGACTTCGATAACTTGATCGAGAGGTGCGAGACCAGAAATCGCGGATATAATAGTCGTATCGGACCGGGTAAGAGCTTTCTCGAAGTTTAGACGTGTTGCTATTATTGTATTATAGAGATCGACGGTGAGTTGTGTTTTTCGTGAGAAAAAAGAAGTATTTTGTTTCAAAGATCAACGAGAATCGGGAGAAATGATATAGGCGGAAGGAAGAACTTCGTTAAATAAGTGTACTAGCGAAAGCTGTTAACCCCCCCCCCCCCTGTCCCTCCCCCTCCCATCGCATTTGCACGAAGCACAGGAAAAATGCGAAGTTTATTCGGATAATCTTAAAGAACCTGCTCTCAATAGCCGCCCGATAATATATCATTTGTTAAAACGAAGAGCAAGCTCTACGAGAAGTATCTTCCTCCCTCATATTTCTCGAGTGAAAAACAAACGGTGTACTGAGTGAACTTTTCCTCTATCGATGAACCAGAAGGCGACGTGCTTTAGTATATATTTTTACCGACAGCAGCGGATGCGCGGCCGGTTTGCCGCTTCGGCGGTCTACCAAGAAGCACGGTCAATCTTAAGATGTGTGACCGCATGGACGTGCACTGCCTTACATTCGGCAGTCGGTATGCAAGGCAGTATTTCTGAGTTACCGACGGTAGTACAACTGAAACTTAGTAAAATATAGACGCCTGTACCGACCAGCTTTTCCGCAGTTTCCCCGTGCCCTCGTGCAACTGCAATACGAGGGGCGACCCAAAAAAAACGGGAATTTCGTCATAATTTCTTTATTTTTTAATATTTTTATACCAAATTTTGATCACCTTCAAAGTATTCTCCTTTGACCACAACGCACCTCTGCAAATGATCCTTCCAATGTTCAAAACATTTTTTAAATTCACTTATCGGGATGTTCTTTAGGCCTTCCAGCGATTTTTGTTTTACCTCCTCCACAGTGGCAAAACGCTTGATTGCTACTTTGTTTCGGGGTCGTATCCATAGCACCACGATTCATCACCGGTAATCACCTTGGAAAAAAGTTCAGGATCCTCTTCGAGCTGATTTTGAAGTGCAAAACATGTCTGAAGTCGACGCTCCCTTTGCTCGTCTGTGAGAAGGCGAGGGACAAATTTGGCTGCAACTCTGCTCATGTGCAAATCTTTGGATAAAATCCTCTGAATTGAACTCCATGATATCCCAGACATCACACAGAGTTGATCAATGGTTCGGCGGTGGTCTTCACGAATGAGAGCATTGATCTTGTCGACGTTTTCGTCACTTCTTGACGGTATTTCTGAGTTACCGACGGTAGTACAACTGAAACTTAGTAAAATATAGCCGCCTGTACCGACCGGCTTTTCCGCAGTTTCCCCGTGCCCTCGTGCAACTTCAATACGGTAGTTCGTTAGGAAAGAGCGCCTGCGAATGTTATTCGCAGGCGCTCTTTCCTAATAAGCAATAAAATAAAACTGGAAACAGGGGAAGGGACGTGAAAATCTGAAAAAGGTATACGATCAAAAACACGAATAAAAAAATATTTTATTCTTCTTTTCCATTTTTTTTCAATAAGGCTACATCCAGCGCTCGTTACAGATTTTATATCAAATTCACTAATTACTGGATGAGTTCGTAGCAACGGAAGAAACGTAGCAATGTTCCACTAGCCTTTTTGTATAAGTACGTTTCGAGATTTCGCTAGCATAGAACCGAGACAGGTCGTCGCGTTGACAACGGCGAACGTCAACGCGAGGGACGACAGCACTTCGGTTGATTTTACAGCAAAATCCAGCGGAGTAGAAACGGCTGGAGAACATCAGACACAAATATGAATGAAGTGAGGAGACCGATCGACGGCAACTCACCCGGGTTTGTCTACCGTGTCCCCCACCACGGAAGAGAGATTCCAATTAGATAGCGCGAGCGCGAAACGCAAATTAACGATAATTCGATAACCGATGTGGAATGGATTAACCCGATCAGGGATACTCCAATTATTTATCATTCGCTTATCGGTACCGAGCTCAACGAGGATCTACTGCACCTAAAAGCTCCTTATGCTATTGACCAAAAAAACATATGTTATACATTGATGCACGTGCTTATACCAATTGCAAAGACTTTAATGGATTTTTTTTAAATTCTGATCACGTTCTCCATTAATTGACTAGGTAGTATTTATTTTTCATCCCACTTTTCACGATACGATTTTCACTAAATACTTGAGGTCTTTGTAACCAGTATATCTTACAGGATTGTCGTGAATTTTTTAAGGGGTTATACGCAGTCAGAAGACCAAAAAAAGCAATTTTTCAAGAATTTTTCCTGTAAAGACATTTTTATTTATTAACGTGAAAATTTATAAACGTATTGTGGTAACTTTTAACTTTATTTTCATATTTTTTATTTGTGAAAATAATGAGTCTTAAAGCTGCTATAGCCGATCTCCGGGAGCTCCTCTAAAAAAAGGCGTCTTGCGGTGAGCACGATATCTCTGGATTGGATCATCCAAAATGAAAAAACAAAAAAGATTCCGTTAATATAAGGTATTATCTAGTATTTAATCGAAGAAATGAGCAAAATATTAATTTTTAACAAAATAACGGGTTCTTAAAAAAAATTTCGATTTTCAATAGAAATGGTGACCCTAAATTGTTTATAAAATGTAAAATATTGATCGACGAGAAAAAAACCTTCGATTAATTACTGAAAAATATATTTATAAATCTTGTGTGAAAATTTGAGACTGATCGGTTTAACCGTTTCCTAGGAATCTTGCTGACCGACTTTAAAAACACAGTTTTGAGAAAAACGCATTCAAACTTTCAACATCACGCTCCGAGACGTTTTTTTAAGGTAGTAGTCTGGTAACTTCAGCCGATTTTCATGTCTTTTTTGGAGGGCGTTTTTTTGTAGGGAAATGAAAATGAATCGTTTTGGACATTTAGGATGTTTTTATTTACATATTGAAGATACAAAAAAAAATTTGTTTGAAAAAATTTAATAGTTTATTATTATTATTATTATTGATCGAAGTTGGCACCTCGAAGTTGGCAGTCCGGGTCCTAACTTTCTTTCTACCGAACCGATTGCTTTCAAATTTTAACAGGCGTCGGAACCACCGAGAAATTTTTTCAACCCTAACTTTTTATTTTACAACCCCTTCTTTGCTAAAATAAAAGGACTTTAGCAAAGAAGGGTCTATACGTTGGTATATCCGTGCCTGGATATCGCAGGAATGACACGAACGGAACCTAGACGTTCATCGTAATATTTTCTTTCCGTTCGTACCCCCTCAATCTCCAGTTTCATATCTCACCGGTAGCTCGTGCCGTCAACTCGTCAAATCATGAAGGGTATCCAGAATTTCTATTCAAATATCTGAAGGTATACGGTTCGTGAAAGAGCGACGTAGCAATGAGAGAACCGGAACGAACAAGGCGCAAAAGCGAAAAGTCGCCCGTAGATTTTTCCATTCCTTATTCGTACAGAAGATTCTCATAAAAATTCATGTCGCGCTCATCTGACCTTTTGGCTATTGGAGAAGTCACACGTCAATTCGCTGATATATATACATATACGTTTATATTCGCGACATTGTCCTGAGAGCTATGATGATATAATGATAATATTCGAGTTCGTGCGAATATTTTGTCCGACTTGCCGTGACTGTATGTTTCCATTTATGCCTTTGTGTAATTTCAGTTGAAAAGTACGATGGCGAACAACTCAATCTGACGAGAATAACGAGAAACGAGATGGGTGCTTATCTGTGCATCGCAACGAACGGAGTGCCACCAACCGTCAGCAAGAGAATCACAGTCGATGTCGAGTGTAAGTATATTTAAATATTTTAATTATTGGGCCACGTAGGGTTTGCTCACGAGGACTTTTTCTCAGGCTCGTTTGAATTATTCAGCGTTTACCATAATCACTCGTATAATCGGTAATATAACGCATTATGTGATTGGTCATATTACCACTCATATATCCAATTCAGTGATCGGTTATATGACAGATAATACAACCCGTTGTGTGGTCTTACTTTTGAATACAGTGGGTCAAAAAAGTATTACACCTTGTTTTTTTGCGATAACTTTATAGACATAAGCGATACGCAAAGAAAGCCAATTTTATTTAATAGTACATCAGGTGCAGAGATAAACTGCAAATGGAGAATTTTTTCCCAGAAATAATAGAAAAATTATGCCAAAAAAAACGAAAATTTTCGGGCAAAAAAAGTATTCATACACTTACGATTATAGTGAAAACCTACATCATCATAGTTGTTAATTATAACTAATATTTGGTGTGCATCCCTTTTGCTTCAATTATCGCTTCGAGTCTCTTAGGCATGGATTCTACTAGCTTTTGCCTTCTTTCTTTTGCTATTTTCGTCCATTCTTCTAAAAGCACTCTTTGGAGAACGGATTTGTTTGTTATTTTTCTTTTTCTAATTTCTACATCCACCAAGTGCCATGAATTTTCAATAGGGTTGATGTCCGGAGATTGTGGTGGTGTGATCAATTGTTTGCGGGCATTATAGAGTAACCATTCCCTCGTTTTCATGGCAGTATGTTTCGGGTCGTTATCTTGTTGGAAGTAGAAATGTCCATTCAGGCCCATTTTATCTACACTCGCTTTCAAATTGCTGCGCAACACGTCGATATACTTCCGGGCATTCATTGTACCATCTATAAAGGCCAGATCACCAACGCCATAATATCCCATACAGCCCCAAACCATGACGCTTCCTCCGCCGTGCTTTACAGTCGGTATTAAATTTTTCTGCCGGAGCTCGGTATTTGGTTTCCGCCGGACGAATTTTTTTCCATCGGACCCGAAGATGTTAAACTTCGATTCATCCGAGAATACGACACGTTTCCAAAATTCTATAGATTTTTTTACGTAGGTTTTTGCGAAACCTAAAAGTTTTTCTCGATTTATATTATTAATTAATGGTTTTTTGCGGGCAGTTCTGCCGTATATTTGGGCAGAATGCAAAACGTTTCGAATAGTCCGGGGACACACGCTCTTCCCCGATGTTGACGCGACATCGTTCGCTAAACTGCGAGCACTTGTGAACGGTTTTTTTGTGGCAATTGTTACTCCGACGCTCTCGTACCGTTAGTCTTCTCGGTCGACCGGTTCGTGATTTATTTTCTGTGCTGTTTGTTCTTTCGTATTTTTTTCTTATATATTGCACTGTTGCGAAACTTGGATTTAGTTCTTTACTAATTTTTCGATAACTTTCACCGCGTTTCCGAAGAAAAATCACTCTATCTCGCATGGATATTGATATTTCGCTTTTCTTTGCCATCATGTCTGTTCAGAGCTTGAAGATGTACTACCGCAGGGAATAGGTAAAAACCATTATGTAAACGAAGACTTGTTTACATTATAGGCAGAGGTCAGACCGTCCGTGAGTGAATATCGAGGTTTAGCAGCTCAATCGTAAGTGTACGAATACTTGTGTGGCCTGGAAATTTTCGTTTTTTTTTGCATAATTCTTCTATTATTCCTGGAAAAAAAATCTCCATTTGCAGTTTATCTCTGCACCTGATGTACTATTAAAGTAGTAGTCTGGTAACTTAAGCCGATTTTCATGCCTTTTTTGGAGGGCGTTTTTTTGTAGGAAAATATAAATGAATCGTTCTGGATATTTGGGATGTTTTTATTTACATATTAAAGATACAAAAAAAAAATTTGTTGAAAAAATTGAATAGTTTATTATTATTATTATTGATCGAAGTTGGCACCTCGAAAAAAAAGAGCGTGGGTGGCCCCGGTGATTTTGGCTCTTGATGTTATCTGAAATCGAAAATTCTTGATAATTCTTAATGTATAGACATGTCATTCTGGTCGGAACTACTGGAGTTAAATTTCATGGATAAATAACAAAATGGCGGCCTTTGGAAAAAAAAGTCCTTTTATTTTAGCAAAGAAGGGGTTGTAAAATAAAAAGTTAGGGGTGAAAAAATTTCTCGGTAGTTCCGACGAGAACTATAAGTGTGTAGAGTAGCCTGTTAAAATTTGAAAGCAATCGGTCCGGTAGAAGAAAAGTTAGGACCCGGGCTGACCAGAAAAACACTGTTTTGAGAAAAACTTCGAGGCGCTTTCGAAAACTCATTATAACTCCGGAAGTACTTCGAATTTCGGTCTAAAATTTTCACAGTATATTCTCAAGACATTGTACTTTCAAATTAAGCAAAAAAAAATTTTTCGATTTTTTGAACCTCAAGTTACCAGACTACTACCTTAAATAAAATTGTCTTTCTTTGCGTATCGCTTATGTCTATAAAGTTATCGCAAAAAAAAACAAGGTGAATGAATACTTTTTTGACCCACTGTAAATCAGCGCGGGTATGAACGCACGCAAACATTCTACAACAGAGCTAACTAAGGATGCATCGCGGAATGAGAAGCACGAGACGGAAGGAAAGGACACGGCGAGAAAACGTTTTATTAAACGGTTCTATTATATTCTTCACCTTTATTATATGGCATATCTTATTCTTCCTGCTATACCGTTTTCTCCGTTACAATATTATTGGTCTTTCAATTTTCTGCCTCCGCAGAATTACTCTTTACACTGTACGTAGAATATTTTACTCCACTTTCATTTGTTTCTAGTTTATCACAAGTAGAGAGAGGGAGAGATAAAGGGACTGGTGGCTAACCCTACGTCCCATGGGAAATCCCAGAGCCGTACAACAGTCCCTACGGCGTTACTGGTCATTTTTCCCTTTTATGCGTTCCATTCGTCCGCGTCATTCCGTATGCTCGCACTCCACCAGAATATCCACACGCACAAGCTCATAAAAATGCATAGTATGCTTTATATACCACACACCATTACATACATATATTGCAGGTAAAACAGGAGATACATGGAATGTACGTCTGCACACGTGCCACATGTGCGCCTTTAAATCCTCACCATGTATATATATATATATATATATATATCAGCACTGCGCGTGTGTTTCGCTGTCGGGGATCCTCTGATACTGTCCTTTGAATATTTAGAAGGGGAGTACGACATATTTTATTCAAACGAGTGAGAAAGTACAGAGGAGCGGTTTTCACCGGCGATCCTAGGTACACAAGCACGAGTTTCCAACGCCTCATCCTCCTTCCCACCATCCCGCCATCCGCAGTTCCTTCGCCCAACCACTTCACATATACCACCCTTATATACACTTCAAAATGCTGTATTTGACCGGAGTTTGTGGATACGCCTACCCGCCACAACGTTTTCGTCGAAAATTCCCTGCACCCCAGGAGTAAAATTCATTGCAAACGCAAACTAATGTGAATTCACTAACGTGACGAAATTCATTCAATATGACGCAGTGAACGTGCCGATGAATGCCCACGCGTGAAACGCAAGGAATTGTGCGAGTACCATTTGACTAGCGGCTGTTTCACTCATTAGCATGCACCCCATACTCCATTACCGATACGATTGTACCACCTCAAAGCGTCCATACACTGTGTACTTATCGTGGCATTTCCAGCGTGGCGCGAGCTAACCTTTCGGCAAATCTGTGAATTCCCACCGATGACCTCTAATTAACGCATACTCCGTGACCCGTAACGAAACCGTCGATTGCCAACTTCACCGCTTGCATTCCTTCGTTCCATCACTGCGTCCCTCCGCTTTGTCCTTCTCATATTTCACGATCGGATTTATAGCCTCGGGTTAATTATTGCGTTACTGCAACGTCGAAAAGATGATGCGGATGATGCTGAAACAGATCGCTGATTATGGGAAGTACCACGGAATACTAACGGAACACTTTGCAGCCTGGCCCCGTTAGTTTGGATATTCTTGTTTACATATTAGAACATGAATGATACACCTGGTATTTCTTTTGTTGGTTTTATATGCGCTGTCAATCTATCACAGTGTCGCATTATAGGCTAATCGTTTTTTGCTATGTCTTTCGTAAAGACAATGTAAGGGAGACTAGAAGCTGAAAACAATAACAACATTGACTATAGTGATCGGTGAGGCAGACAGACTACTGTTCTATCCAATCTATTGAGGTAGTAGTCTGGTAACTTAAGCCGATTTTCATGTCTTTTTTGGAGGGCGTTTTTTTGTAGGAAAATAAAAATGAATCGTTTTGGATATTTAGGATGTTTTTATTTACATATTGAAGATACAAAAAAAAATTTTGAAAAAATGTAATAGTTTATTATTATTATTATTATTGATCGAAGTTGGCACCTGGAAAAAAAGCGCGTGGGTGGCCCCGGTGATTTTGGCTCTTGATGTGTTCTGAAATCAAAAATTCTTGATAATTCTTAATCTATAGATATGTCATTCTGGTCGGAACTACTGAAGTTAAATTTCATGGATAAATAACAAAATGGCGGACTTTGGGAAAAAAAAACTTTTTTTTCCTAATTTTTTTTTGTATCTTTAATATGTAAATAAAAACATCCTAAATATCCAAAACGATTCATTTTTATTTCCCTACAAAAAAACGCCCTCCAAAAAAGACATGAAAATCGGCTTAAGTTACAGACTACTACCTTAAGGGAGGAAATAGAGTTAGTACAGCGTTTTCTCAATAATTTTCATTAATTTTTTTATAGTATAAAAAATGAATATAATTTATTGAAACTTTGAGAATATTTTATACATATATTTAAGTATATACTATAAAATTTTCATACATATATTTAAGTATATACTATAAAATATTAGCGACCCCATATTGCAGGTCACAATCAGACTCAGCATTTTGCGTACATTCTGGAAGCCGCAATTTTCATCTGAAATCAAACGAGGTTGAAATTTACTTTTATTATATGTCTCTCTTCTATATGAACCTAAATGCTATCAAAAAAATAGAAAATTGAATTTTTTACAGGGGGTCAAAACAAAAAAGCATGATTTTTTGCCATTTTTTACAACTATATTTGCAAAAAAAAAATTATTTTAAATAATGATAATATTCCGATTTTAGGTTGATATAGAGCGCAATACTATGAAGAAAGTAACTGTCAATTTTCAAAACGATTGGTTGAAAACTTTTCAAACTAGCGTGTACGCAAGTTCAAAAAAGTCGTTTTCAGAAAAACGCGTTTGAAAAAATAGTACCAAAAAAAACAAGCAATATGAGGTCGCTAATATTTTATAGTATATACTTAAATATATGTATAAAAATTTTATAGTATATACTTAAATATATGTATAAAATATTCTCAAAGTTTCAATAAATTATATTCATTTTTTATACTATAAAAAAATTCATGAAAATCATTGAGAAAACGCTGTCCTAACCCTATTTCCTCCCTTAAGGGAGGGGTAAGGGTTTCAGCGTTGAAAAAAACACTTTTTTTGCGATTTTTTTTCTCAAATATGGATTGAGCAATTTTATTCGAACCTTTTGTACATTATTGAGCATACTTTTGACAATGTTGAGTAATTATTTCATGCAGAAATATTGAAGCATAAGCCCGTAACAGAGCTTTCCCCAGAACGTCTTAGAAAAAAAACAATTTGCGGTGTTCACTATAACTCGGCCGGAAGTTATCTGAAAATGAAAAACCATGAAAATTTAGTCAAATTATAATCAAATCTTCCCCCCAAGATTCTCTGATAATTTTTTTTTTCATTTAAAAATTTTTGGCGGCCATTTAAAGTGTGAACTGTTATTTTCCACGAAAAATTCCGCCATTTTGTGGGTGGGAAACACCCTTAATGTAAAAAAAAAAACTTTACCTAAACTTTGGGGGGAGGTATTTTATATGTAGAAAATGTGTACAAAGTTTGAAATGAATCGGTCAAGTAGTTTTTAAATGGGAGTGAACACGGACTTTGAAAAAGTAGTTTTGAGAAAAACGCGTCTAAAGTGCACTGCTAGCCCGACCGCTCGCAGCTGTTAGAGGTATAGCGTTAAAGGCCAGGAGATTAATAAGACAATAACTTCAAGAATATTGCTTAGATCGGTTTAAAGTTTTAAGGACATATTCTTGAAATGTTAAACAATAAGATAAGACAAAAAAAAATTCGATTTTTCGAAAGTGAAAACCCTTACCCCGCCCTTAATATATCTATTTCGGTATCTATTCAGTCAAAAACGGCTCCAAGGATTCGCCGTTATTCCACTTTTTCCTCGCCACAATACGTTCTCGCATAACTTTTGTTTATACAATGGAAGATGTGATCTGGGTGAATATAATTAAATTTTGATCCAAACCAAACAAACCCGTGAGCATATTTCAGATTGGGCTTCTAATCATCAATCTCATTGGTCAATATGACTGTGACTTTAATGAAATTTCAAATACCCTTTACAATACGTAGAAATATGTAAAAAAAATCTCATTCAATACGAAAGAAGAAGCTGTACAGTTTTTCTGTCTATTGGCCGTTACACAGTTGAGATATCGCAGAGCGATGATACCTTAAGAATTTTTATAATAACTCAAGCCGATTTCACGGAACCGCGAATCCACACGCGACGCTGCGTTTCCATGGCACGCTGGGCATTCGAGTTACGATTGGCCAACAAAGCAAAAATTCGATAAACCGCTGTGGTAATGCCGTCCCCTTCCTCGATACCAATAAAGTTCCTCCACGTCCTCTCGTGCCTGATTTCATAATTGAAATTTCGAAATGCATTTCAAACATAACACAGTGCCCCCGGAATACGGAAGCGTTTCGTTGACGTTGCATGCATCGATTGCAATGCCACCTATACATGCGTTTCGGTATACTGAAATGTGTTTCTGATCTGTTTATACAAAAGACTAATGTGTGACAATAATACATGGCCACTGTCATTCATGATTAACACTCAATAATTCTTTTTATTACGTTAACCAATTAAAGTTTCGCCGATGATCTGGGTTCCGAATCAACTGGTCGGAGCTCCGGCCGGAACAAACGTCACGATCGACTGTCATACCGAGGCTCATCCGCGGGCAATAAGCTATTGGAACTTCAACAAAACTATGGTATTGTCAAACGACAAATACTCGACCGAGACGAACGAGAACAGTTACAGGACGCACATGCGACTAACTATAAGGAATCTTGAAGTCGGCGACTTCGGGAGCTATCAGTGCATCAGTAAAAATTCCCTCGGGGAGACCGAGGGATCCATCAGACTATACGGTAAGACTTGTCCGTATGAATTCTTATGCAATCCACCTAAAATGAACAACGCATGTTCAATAGTATTAGCATTCTACGAATGCGAAACAAACGAAACGAGCCCACAAATCCTGTTTTTAGCGACTAGAGATAACATTAAAACGGAATTTAAAAAATTCGTTGTTTCAGAGATGCCGAAGCCATCCGCTCCACCTAGAGCCACGGAGATCAAGAGTGGCGCTAACAAAGAAGGTGAGCGATTATTCTTTTTGTCATTCGGACTCTTTTCGTGAATCCTGTATTAATAACAGCTTCCGCTCGGAAATGGAGACTCACCAGTAAATTATACCAGTCGTACGAAACAGCTTTATCAAAATGAAGCGTCCATTATTGCTCGGGTAATATATAATGAAAATGCAGAGCAGATACATGCCAAAGCATTTCCTTCGAAAGCAAATTTAGTTTCGCGAACAGAATAAGCTTCACAAGGTAAATAATGGAAAATGAAGTCAGTGTTGCGGACGGACATTCATATTCGATAATTCATAGTTCTAAGGTCCTAACGTAGACTTGTAGCATCGCGAAATCACTTATTCCAATTCCTATCGGCCGTTGCCCGAATACATCGGGCCCTAACGGTCCTCGGATTGCTCATTCGCTATGCATACCATTAGGTAAATAGCATCGTTTGTGGTGAGTTATAGTACTTCTTAGACTCACGCTAGGATACATGAGTATTTTCGGTTTGTTATAATACGAGGAAGAAACTTTGGCATGCTATACATTTTTTACGAATAGCAAGACCATGGAAAAATGTGAATACAAAAAAAGTTTGCACCAGTAATACTTTGATCGTATGGAATATCGAATCAAATATGTTCGCAAACGATTCTATCTCTATCTTAAAGGGGAAAATAGGGTTAGGACAGCGTTTTCTCCATGATTTTCATGAATTTTTTTATAGTATAAAAAATGAATATAATTTATTGAAACTTTGAGAATATTTTATACATATATTTAAGTATATACTATAAAATTTTTGAAGAATTTCCTTGAAAAACACCGACGATATTAGCGACCCCATATTGCAGGTCACAATCAGACTCAGCATTTCCCGTACATTCTGGAAGCTGCAATTTTCATCTGAAGGCAAACGAGGTTGGAATTTACTTTTATTATATGTCTCTCTTCTATATGAACCTGAATGCTATCAAAAAAATAGAAAATTGAATTTATTACAGGGGTCAAAACAAAAAAGCATGATTTTTGCCATTTTTTACAAGTTTATTTGCAAAAAAAAATTATTTTAAATAATGATAATATTCCGATTTTAGGTTCATATAGAGCGCAATACTATGAAGAAAGTAACTGCCAATTTTCAAAACGATTGGTCGAAAACATTTCAAACTAGGGTGTACGCAAGTTCACAAAAAGTCGTTTTCAGAAAAACGCGTTTGAAAAAATAGTACCAAGAAAAACACAGTCAAGGGAGTTGAAACTTTGAGAATATTTTATACATATATTTAAGTATATACTATAAAATGTTTGAAGAATTTCCTTGAAAAACACCGACGATATTAGCGACCCCATATTGCAGGTCACAATCAGACTCAGCATTTCCCGTACATTCTGGAAGCTGCAATTTTCATCTGAAGGCAAACGAGGTTGGAATTTACTTTTATTATATGTCTCTCTTCTATATGAACCTGAATGCTATCAAAAAAATAGAAAATTGAATTTATTACAGGGGTCAAAACAAAAAAGCATGATATTTGCCATTTTTTACAAGTTTATTTGCAAAAAAAAATTATTTTAAATAATGATAATATTCCGATTTTAGGTTCATATAGAGCGCAATACTATGAAGAAAGTAACTGCCAATTTTCAAAACGATTGGTCGAAAACATTTCAAACTAGGGTGTACGCAAGTTCACAAAAAGTCGTTTTCAGAAAAACGCGTTTGAAAAAATAGTACCAAGAAAAACACAGTCAAGGGAGTTGAAACTTTGAGAATATTTTATACATATATTTAAGTATATACTATAAAATGTTTGAAGAATTTCCTTGAAAAACACCGACGATATTAGCGACCCCATATTGCAGGTCACAATCAGACTCAGCATTTCCCGTACATTCTGGAAGCTGCAATTTTCATCTGAAGGCAAACGAGGTTGGAATTTACTTTTATTATATGTCTCTCTTCTATATGAACCTGAATGCTATCAAAAAAATAGAAAATTGAATTTATTACAGGGGTCAAAACAAAAAAGCATGATTTTTGCCATTTTTTACAAGTTTATTTGCAAAAAAAAATTATTTTAAATAATGATAATATTCCGATTTTAGGTTCATATAGAGCGCAATACTATGAAGAAAGTAACTGCCAATTTTCAAAACGATTGGTCGAAAACATTTCAAACTAGGGTGTACGCAAGTTCACAAAAAGTCGTTTTCAGAAAAACGCGTTTGAAAAAATAGTACCAAGAAAAACACAGTCAAGGGAGTCATAAATTTTTTCGGTGTTTTTTAAGGAAATTCTTCAAAAATTTTATAGTATATACTTAAATATATGTATAAAATATTCTCAAAGTTTCAATAAATTATATTAATTTTTTATACTATAAAAAAATTCATGAAAATCATTGAGAAAACGCTGTCCTAACCCTATTTCCTCCCTCAATGGCTTATAACCATAGAACGAGTCGGAATTTTCATTTAAAATTTTGGGAACATATTTTTCAATAGTTTTATTAACAATTTATGACCAAAAAAAAAATCGATTTTTTGAACCGTCTAACCCTATTTCCCCCCTTAAATGCTTCAACGGCGGGTATGGTACCAAGGTCCGCCGTCGTGATCACTGACGGTCAGTTTTGTCCACTTTTCGAACACGTGCACATAGCCCCTTAAGGTAGTAGTCTGGTAACTAAAGCCGATTTTCATGTCTTTTTTGGAGGGCGTTTTTTCGTAGGAAAATAAAAATGAATCGCTTTGGATATTTAGGATGTTTTTATTTACATATTATAGATACAAAAAAAAATTTGTTTAAAAAAATTTAATAGTTTATTATTGTTATTATTATTGATCGAAGTTGGGACCTCGAAAAAAAAGCGCGTGGGTGGCCCCGGTGATTTTGGCTCTTGATATTATCTGAAATCAAAAATTCTTGATAATTCTTAATCTATAGACATGTCATTCTGGTCGGAACTACTGAAGTTAAATTTCATGGATAAATAACAAATTAGCGGACTTTGGAAAAAGGACTTTTTTTCCAAAGTCAGCCATTTTGTTATTTATCCATGAAGTTTAAGTGATTTTGGCTCTTGATGTTATCTGAAATCAAAAATTCTTGATAATTCTTAATCTATAAACATGTCATTCTGGTTGGAACTACTGAAGTTAAATTTCATGGATAAATAACAAATTGGCGGACTTTGGAAAAAGGACTTTTTTTCCAAAGTCCGCCATTTTGTAATTTATCCATGAAATTTAACTTCAGTAGTTCCGACCAGAATGACATGCCTATAGATTAAGAATTGTCAAGAATTTTTTATATCAGACAATATCAAGAGCCAAAATCACCGGGGCCACCCACGCGCTTTTTTTTCGAGGTGCCAACTTCGATCAATAATAATAATAATAATAATAAACTATAAAATTTTTTCAAAACATTTTTTTTTTGTATCTTTAATATGTAAATAAAAACATCTTGAATATCCAAAACGATTCATTTTTATTTTCCTACAAAAAAACGCCCTGCAAAAAAGACATGAAAATCGGCTTAAGTTACCAGACTACTACCTTAAAGCCAGTGATGATAATGTGGCCGCCGCATACGCCTTGAACGACGGAATGTAACCACTGATCTACACTGTTTTTTACATACAGCGCAATAAATCCGATAATAATGCATAACATAAAACCGAAGTTCTTCTCCAGACCAATGGTTCTTGCAGACCGAATGCATTACGTCGCGCAAGTATCGGTATTAAACAATCGAGAAGCAGTGTCGCCGATTGAAGTCCAGGAAGACACAAGTCATGTGTGACGACCTCAGTGTGCACGAGCCCTAACCTAAGCACGATCGGAATATCAAGCGCGCATGGAATCTCGGGTATGTTCCCCCCCCCCCCCGACTCACCCCTACATCGGTATAAAGTTTTGTCATGCCATGCAGATTGTTGTTGTCGACCCGGAAACCTAACGATAGTCTTGGAGTACGCGTCCGACGTTACGGACTCAACAAAAGCTCTATCTCCGAAGAACGATTTTGTTATTCGCAAAGTATATGTATCTCACCTACGTACGTTTACTATCCGTTCAGAGTAGCGCGAAGGAATAAATTTGGTCGAATTCCTAGGTCATGTCCCGAAGGTTTTCCCATTTCTACGGTCGTATATCGTATATAGCACAACCCGGAGAACCCGAGAGAAGGCACACGGTGTACGTAGTCGTCGAGGTAGAAGCAAACCATTCCCCAGGCCATTGCCGGAGGAGCCATCCCTGCAGCGAAACCAATCTTAATACGCTGCATTATTAACGCGGCTGCACCACGGGCCAACACTGGCAAACTCACCGTCGAGAGGACCAGGATATAGCGTGCCGGTAGCGCCACCAGCATTTTGGAACATCACACCCAGCCACCACACAGTTTTCCTTACCCCGGGTATTATCGCGGTATACCGGCTTCCAGCGGCGCCTTACAATTTTGCACGACGTTCCATGTAGCGCAACTCCGTCCCGGTACTACCTTTCGACTTTCCATGTGTCCTATGTAACACCGCGAGCTGAGTTTTCGCTCAGGCAGTTTCTATGACCCAGCCGGAGCTTTCCTACTGATACCCGCTGCTCTCGGCTGCACACTCATTATTCTTTCAACCGAGTGTCCTGGCGAAAATGGGAAAGAGGATACGGGGAGTAGAGGAAGGAAGGGAAAAAAAACGTGAAGCGGCAAGGTAAAGGGGAAAGGACGATTTCATCTGGCGTCCTGATGATACGGTTGCCACGTTTCGCTCGAGTTAAGGATGTCTTGTCGCCTCCGTACGATATTCACGCGATACTCGTAGACATGTCTCTCTATCTTCTTCTTCCTCCACCACGACGAATTCTTGAATTTCAACTGAGACATTTTGCTTGAGAGGACCTTCAAATATTGGCATTGCAAAATTGGCATGGAGAGTGGGATTGCTTTATTTACTCTTTCGTACATGGCGGTTCACATACTGCCAAAGTGCTTCGGTGTGTCCCTTTCCTTCGTAGTTCACTGGTCTAGAAGAAAATCCATTTTTATTCTACGGAAACGTATGTGTTGTTTTCACCGGTTTATACTCGTGAAATACCGGGCCTCGGAATCTCAAAATTCGTCGCGATTCATTTGAATTATCCACGATGAGCGGTCAAATAAACTGGGATTGCATCCGAGAGTATCAGAACTCCTGGACACTTGGAATATTCCTCGTATTACTTATCTCTCTATATTATATAAATATTTCGCCGCCGCCGCCGTGTACAAGAGTTGAGGCGGTCTTTCCCTTCACCGTACCCCCCCGAACGGGAGGTGCGCTGAATGGAATGGCCCGGGGGGTACGCTGAATGGAATGGCCCGTGGGGGTACACCGAATGGAATGGCCCGGGGGGTACGCCGAATGGAATGGCCCGGGGGGTACGCCGAATGGAATGGCCCGTGGGGTACGCCGAATGGAATGGCCCGAGGGGGGGGGGGGGGGGGGCGAATGGAATGGCCCGGGGGTTACGCCGAATGGAATGGCCCGGGGGGTACGCCGAATGGAATGGCCCGGGGGGTACGCCGAATGGAATGGCCCGGGGGGTACGCCGAATGGAATGGCCCGTGGGGTACGCCGAATGGAATGGCCCGGGGGGTACACCGAATGGAATGGCCCGGGGGGTACGCCGAATGGAATGGCCCGGGGGGTACGCCGAATGGAATGGCCCGTGGGGTACGCCGAATGGAATGGCCCGAGGGGGGGGGCGAATGGAATGGCCCGGGGGTTACGCCGAATGGAATGGCCCGGGGGGTACGCCGAATGGAATGGCCCGGGGGGTACGCCGAATGGAATGGCCTGGGGGGTACGCCGAATGGAATGGCCTGGGCGGTACGCCGAATGGAATGGCCCGAGGGGGGGGGGGGGGGGGGTTACGCCGAATGGAATGGCCCGAGGGGTGGGGAGGTACGCCGAATGGAATGGCCCGAGGGGCGGGGTGCCGAATGGAATGGCCCGAGGGGGGGGGGGGGGTACGCCGAATGGAATGACCCGGGGGGTACGCTGAATGGAATGGCCCGAGGGGGGGGGGGGGGGGTTACGCCGAATGGAATGGCCCGAGGGGTGGGGAGGTACGCCGAATGGAATGGCCCGAGGGGTGGGGAGGTACGCCGAATGGAATGGCCCGAGGGGCGGGGTGCCGAATGGAATGGCCCGAGGGGCGGGGGGGGGGGGGGGGACGCCGAATGGAATGACCCGAGGGGTACGCTGAATGGAATGGCCCGAGGGGGGTTGGCGCGCAGGGGGCAGAGTTTCTTATATTTCTTCCCGCTTCTGTTGTATTATATAATCCTACACGATGGCACAAATAAACTCAAACGGCAAATGAGGCAAAATTCTCCTATTTATTCGCGATAAGCATTTTCACCGTCAACTCTGTCGATGATGCGAATACGTATCGGCGAATGATCGTCCATTTCTCGACTTGACCACGAGATGTCGTATTAAGAAACTGTTACCTCAATAATCTAAAACCTGAAAATATCCATCCTTCGGGAATAAACCCACCAGTATACCGTTGTTCCGTAGCGACTTGCAATGGCATTCCCAAGATAACATCGTCTCTCTTCGGGTCCTCGAGAAACCCTCAGCCATAGTGGTTTCTGTGGTGGCATGGAGCTTCTTTCATTGCTTTTATTGTAACAGAGTTCGCAAAATTAACTGCAAACACCGACGGGTCCCTCACGGTTGTACATACATATGTATACGCGATGTATATTTATTTATACGGGCAACCGGCACATCCACGGTTCTCTGCACTGTCATATATTGGTCTAACCGCACGTGACTTCGCAGTTTATCCTAGTCGTCCTAGTCGCCGGGCGTAAGTCCATTCTTCTCAAAACTCTCGGCGTCCCGCGACCTAACTTGTCGTGTTTTCATTACCAACACCGAGGATAGGACAATCCTCCGATCCTTCTTACTTCAATATCGTCGTGCGGAACATTTTCATTGTATCACCACGCTCATCAACACGGAAGGCCTCTGGCTCCACATTGTCGTGCAGCTTAACTCGTTGACCTGATTAAATGCATTTAAAATTCAATTACCAGCTGAACTCGCGGATTCTCGAATGGCAAGTGTATAATGAATCCAAAATCCACAGCATTGCATTGCACGAACGAGCCGCCACTGTCATGTGCAGCTATGAATTTCTGCAGTGTTAGTGTCTGCGCGAGGGTATGTGTGCACAGTACTCAATTGTTGTTATCTAGCGAATGAATCGGTACTGGGAAACACCGCTGGGACGGGGTTACTTCTCGTATCGGTTCACCCTATTTCTCCGTCTCATTTTCCCTAGTCGTTGCTTTTCATTCGTATTGGGTATTTTCATTTGGAAAACGCGAGGCGAATCGGTAAGTTCGGGGAAGGACAAGAGAGCCCGAAAAGCAACCTTCGGTGGGAGAAGGATCGAAGGAAACAAGAGTGTCTCGGTCTTATTTTGTATTACTTCTCCGGCTTTCTTTTTGCCGATGGTTAAACCGATGAAACTAGCTGATTCTAACACCAAAGAAACTTCTACGTTAGCTGGAAATTAAAACCGCACCATCCAATGCAATGTCAACACGTAGCCGTTGACTGGATGTTGTCGTAGGCACATCAGTACAGCCAATTGAACTCTTCCAATTAGACGACATAAAAATTAAAGAATCGACGCAATAATTAAGGGGTTTTGAATATAAACGATTAAGCCCGACCTACGTCCTTTGTATGCAGTGAGAGTAATAGAACGGTTTCATTTCAAGCTTATACACGTTTAAACGACATACTAAGGCTTCAAAACCGGTGATGATATTCTCTGCATATGACGACGTGTAATATATATACACCCATGCGACTACGTGTCAATTTATCTCTCGATGGTGATAACACGGTCCGTTTCAAACCTCCTTGATACAACTTCCAGCGGAGTATTACGTTATATTTCACAACTTGGTAAATTGTTGGGTTCACGATTCCCGACTCCGACACGTCCGAAACTAGTCCGTATGGTGTAATTCTGCATCCCGCACACCATTGCGAGGAAGCTCGAGGGCTTCGTCGTACCCTATGCCCGTACGACGTAGAATAGGGGTTATACGTTACGGCCAAATGAATCGGTCGCCGTGGGGCCAGTATGTGCATCGCCGCAGTTCCAACGCCGTTGGTGCGAGGCATATTGCAGTTGAACCGATGCTCCGGTACCGAACATTGTATTATATACACTCCTCCTGCTGCAGTTTACTCCATATACCGGACGAGTGGCCGAATTATCCCACGGGGAGTACAGTGTTTAATAATGAGTCAGTGCCTCTGCGGGATACCCATCGATCCTCGCCAAGCCTTAATTAATTATCACCCAAATGATATCTGACGTTTCGCCTATACTGCGACAATCCACTGCTATATTGTATACCCAGTATTAGATATAAATAGATATATATATTTGCGTGCGGAGAGAGTACGTGTGTAATAGATTAGTGTTACGTGCGAATGGCTTAACAGAGCTTTCAGGGGCTAAGAAAACTTTCTACCTGCCACGTATACGCCTTAAACTATCATATCAACTGGAGCCTCGAACTTCAGCGATTAGATATTCGCTCGTGAATATTGGAGGACCGAAGGGTCGATACAGCCTCCGCTTCGCTGTCCAAAATGAAATACAAGAAGGAGTCGTTGCCAATAAAACTTTTTGCGACTTCATAGCACCATAATTGATCGCAGGAAAAAAGTACGGACAGAGTGAACTCAAATTTCTTTTACGAAATGTGTAACAAAAGTTTCAGTTGATTCAACTTAAAAGCTTCACCCGATTCGTAGAAAATTCTTCACTGGAAATGATTCCGTACTCGACTCAGCAATAGAAAAATTGCGTCCCATATCAAAAGTCAACCGGCCTGAAAAAACATATGCCCAAAACCGTTGAAAAGTGTACTTTTATGAAAAATAAGAAATGTACGTGATTTCGCAGTACAAAACGGTGAGCGGTCAATTTAATCCGGCATTTCTACGTCGAAGTCAGATCTCCATAATTCTCTATAATTCAGTGCCGAATTCACGACAAGTTTGCGGGGTAACCTTTGATTTATCGCGGCTCGACACCCCACGAAAAAGCAACACAGTACTGCGCTGAAGTGATTCGCGTGTGAGGTATATAAAACGAGGGCAAAATAGTGGAAGGGCGACGATCATTCGCAGTACGGAATAGGTAGTGCAATTGTTCCCTCTTGTATACAAGAGAAGCGAAAAGGATGGAGGAGAAAGCTGCGTGACTTATGTGCAGGCTCCTCTCACACGAGAAGAGACACAGAAGTGTTGTTGCGGAATAACAACACACATGGCGCGCTGGGTCTGGGGGAGGTAGAAAGGTCGCGAATGTAGTCGAGTAGAACCGTACGTTCGCTCTTGTGTACACGCGCATGAGAAACCCTCAAAACTTGTAAACAAACCTCATCGGGTCGGGTAGAGTGCGCGAGAGAGTAAGTGTGCGAGAGAAGCAAAAGGGCTCCGGTGAAATATGGGCTAAGTGTGATTGCCTAAGCCCCGTATGGAACCCACATATAATATATTCACCATACTCTTAGCATACAGACAGGTCCCGGCGGCCATATTGTTAGAAAACCCTGTCTCCTCCCTCCTCGGTTCTCCTACAACATTCTTTGCCATTTACCACCGATATCCAGTAACCACAGTGTCACCTACAAACGCGAAATTTGTGCGGCAAGCAACGGGGTCGTATTGCAAAGTTTGCGGCCGTATTTAAAGTTTTATTCGAAAACTTTTTAGTGCCTTCGCCCGCGCGCGTTCGTCGTCGCCGGCAACATAGCTGTTCCAGCTTCCGTTTTTCTCCTTTTCGATATACCTCGATGGTTTAAAGACAAAAGGGACATGGGGCAGGTCTGTATGCACGAGCATAGACAAACCGGTCTTCTAGCTGTAGGCGATACATAGATTGATGTCATGATGTCGTTACGCGGTAGGATTTGAGCATGGCCGCGAAAGGTCGTGACCGCAACGACACGCTGTTCGCCAGTTGCTTCTTACGTAAAAGCGCACCTCTCCGGTGCATTACCGGACAATACTTGTGCCTTTCGCGATAGTACAAACGGAAGGACTGATGCAACAAAACGGGAATTTATAAGGTTAAAGGAGTTCTGTTCCCACTTCGAGCGAACGCGAACGGCCTACGGTAATATCAACCCAATTTTGCGAGGATTGAAAAGTTTTCAGTCCTTGTAAAAAATTTTATTTTGTACGTTATTGGAACTACTATGTGACAAGAGTTTTATAAGACTAATTCAAGACTTGTATCGAATGTTTTTTTTTCACTCGAGTGCAACGAATTATTAATAATTGAAGAAAGAAAAAAATGTTGGTCGCGTAGACAACAAAAGAAGGTAACTTTTGTTCATCATCGCTCAAGGCTTAAAATGTCGATCGGTTTGAAAATGTTTGTCATTTTTTGTTAATAATCTTAAAAATTTTGTTGAATTTCTTGACGCGAAACGGGATTACAAGACGAAAAGTTCAAGTGATTGTTTTTATCGATATCTTATTTTCTCCGAGGAGTTACATTTTTGGCAATTTTTAACCCCGTTTTAAATGCAGAACGGTTGGAGAAAGAAAAATCACATATGGTCTCTTCAGTAATGAAAGAAAGAGAAAAAACTATTGGTCCTAAGGTGTGTGAGTTGCCATGGTATGCTAGGTACATAGGTGTGTGTTTGTGTATGAGTAGATGTTGCAGAGATACATCGTAGAGGGCCCTTGTTGAACATGAAGTTGAACCGCACCCAGGCTGTGAATACAGAATTATCGCCTTTGAAACTTTCAATCTACCGTGTAAACAGTCTGCGCTATTCTCCGATGAGACTTTGCGAGACGTTGGGCTTGACGCCGGTGCTCATGGACGCTTGACGACCGGGAAGGGTTGGGTTAGTCACGCATTATTATCGGGAAAGTATGCACATTGAAAATTTTACATCGCATTAGGTCGCGATCGACGAGCTCGGTTCATCCCAAGTGGCCAAAGACCCTTGAGGTCATGTAGTTGGTACTATTTCATACACGTATATGTTCTTATATATATCTAGATATCCATGTACATTCCTCGTGGTTTACGCGATGAGAAACTCAACGATGATGCAACTACTACTATATATTCAATTTCCCGGACTCGCATCTACAAGCACTTGACTCTCTCACTTTCAGAATGGAGTGAACATTGAAGAGAGTTCGAAGTGCTCCTGTACTCGACATGGCTCGGTATCGGTGATCGATCAAGGCTCCCTCTCCTGTGCACGTCTTTTTTTTAACGGTTTACACCTTTGTAGCGTCGGTACTCGGCGTCGGTAGAGTAGTTAACGGTGTTGTTAGTAAATTAGTTGTCTAACAGTTGTCAGGCGATACACGTCGTGCATTCCGAGTTAAATTTGCGTGGCTGTGACCCTCACTCACCATCCTTCGATCTTAATACGTCAAAGAAGATTTTTGAGGATGATTAAAAACATTTTTAACAAGCCTTTTTTTATTTTGAAAAATCAGAATTCAATAAGGATTATCGGAAAGACTTAATATGAAAAGTTGCCACAAGGTTCTGCTGTGCGAAATAAAATGTTGAACCCCATCCCGAAATAAACCGGCGATGGCTCTATTTTCTTCAAGTATTTGGCGAGCAATTAAAGAGGGAAATAGGGCTAGGACAGCATTTTCTCAATGATTTTCATGAATTTTTTTATAGTATAAAAAATGAATATAATTTATTGAAACTTTGAGAATATTTTATACATATATTCAAGTATATACTATAAAATTTTTATACATATATTTAAGTATATACTATAAAATATTGGCGATCCCATATTGCAGGTCACAATCAGACTCAGCATTTTGTGTACATTCTGGAAGCCGCAATTTTCATCTGAAATCGAACGACGTTGGAATTTACTTTTATCATATGTCTCTCTTCTATATGAACCTAAATGCTGTCAAAAAAATAGAAAATTGAATTTTTTACAGTGGTCAAAACAAAAAAGCATGATTTTTTGCCATTATTTACAACTTTATTTGCAAAAAAAAAATTATTTTAAATAACGATAACATTCCGATTTTAGGTTTATATAGAGCGCAATACTATGAATAAAGTAATTGCCAATTTTGCAAAACGATTGGTTGAAAACTTTTCAAACTAGCGTGTACGCAACTTCAAAAAAAGTCGTTTTCAGAAAAACGCGTTTGAAAAAATAGTACCAAGGAAAACAAGCAATATGGGGTCGCTAATATTTTATAGTATATATACTTAAATATATGTATAAAAATTTTATAGTATATACTTAAATATATGTATAAAATATTCTCAAAATTTCAATAAATTATATTCATTTTTATACTATAAAAAAATTCATGAAAATTATTGAGAAAAGGCTGTCCTAACCCTATTTCCCCCCTTAATGACTTATAACAATAGAACGAGTCGGAATTTTCATTTAAAATTTTGGGAACATATTTTTCAATAGTTTTACTAACAATTTATGAAATTAAAAAAAAATCGATTTTTTGAACCGTCTAACCCTACTTCCACCCCTAAAATTGAAAATAGAGAATCGAGTACTTCCCCACTCTGAGATGTGGCTTAAAAATGTTGATATTAGACAGAGGATTTTTTCGAATTTTTTTCAGATTTTCAAATTACGGGTTAACCGTTTTATTTTATGTAAAATCATTTTTATTAATTATTACTACATAGTCGCGGAAAAAATCTAATTAAAAAACTACATCCCTGTTAAGATTGTAACAATAAGGTGAACAATTTTTGACCGAATCCCAGACGTTGAGGGTAACAGCCAGATCGATTTCACGCAGAACGCCGCGATTCTTTGTAATGTGAGTGAGACATTTACGTGGCATTGAACGCGAATTTCTTCATCACCCTCCGCTGAGCCATTTACTGCACTGGCTTCCTCTAGCTTTATCTCCCTCAATCTCTGTCTTGTCATTCTCGTGCAACAAGTGTGCTCTGAACTTGGCCGGCTTGTGGGCCCTCTGCTCTGCTCTGTCCTCTCTCTCTCTCTCTCTCTCACCCTCGCTCCATCTCCTAATCATCCGATGGCTCGATAGTCATATGGACCTGGCAGTAGTTATGGCCTTCAACGAACGATTTCTCAAGTGCTCAATTGTAATTTCTCCTTACTATCCCTCATCCTCTGAACGACGTTCGGATTACTGTACTGATGCCAAATAATTATAGAGTTTGCCAATCAAATGCAGTTCGCTGAGTGATACGTACCGTGAACTACGACACCTTTTTCCAAGATATGAAACAGTGTCTGACGTTTAGGGCAGTAAAACTTTGGCGTCAAAAAGGGAACAGACCTTTTGCATTGCGCAAGATACTAAACTGCGTTTTTCATTATTTAACGCTGGAAATAGGGTTAGGATAGCGTTTTTTCAATGATTTTCATGAATTTTTTTACAGTATAAAAAATGAATATAATTTATTGAGACTTTGAGAATATTTTATGCATATATTTAAGTATATACTATAAAATTTTTGAAGAATTTCCTTGAAAAACACCGCAGATATTAGCGACCCCATATTGCAGGTCACAATCAGACTCAGCATTTTGTGTACATTCTGGAAGCCGCAATTTTCATCTGAAATCAAAGGAGGTTGGAATTTACTTTTATTATATGTCTTTCTTCTATATGAACCTAAATGCAATTAAAAAAATAGAAAATTGAATATTTTACAGGGGTCAAAACAAAAAAGCATGATTTTTCGCCATTTTTTACAACTTTATTTGCAAAAAAAAAAATATTTTAAATAATGATAATATTCCGATTTTAGGTTCATATAGAGCGCAATACTATGAAGAAAGTAACTGCCAATTTTAAAAACGATTGGTTGAAAACTTTTCAAACTAGCGTGTACGCAAGTTCAAAAAAAGTCGTTTTCAGAAAAACGCGTTTGAAACACGTGGCGCGCTCGGTGCCTGAAGGAGAGTTACTCACTTTAATGGCTTATAACAATAGAACGAGTCGGAATTTTTATTTAAAATTTTGGGAACATATTTTTCAATAGTTTTACTAACAATTTATGAAATTTAAAAAAAATCGATTTTTTGAACCGTCTAACCCTATTTCCCCCCTTAAGCAGCAACAGGCTTCTGTATGGTGTGGAATAGTGCGGTGCATGATTCTCACGATGAAAAATAAATAAAATAAAGGAGAAAAATTGACGCTACACCGCCCATTAATAGATTTTACACTTGGTGCAAGAAAATTGCTATCAACGGGGATGATTAAATAAAATCACTGTGAAACTCCTGAAGCCTACTGGTAGATGAGGTCCTCATATATATTTTCAGGCCGTCAGCACAGCACGACCCAGCCACCAAAAAGGCTAACGACCATCTGGCCAGCCGCGTACAACCCTTACTATACGAAAAGGACGGAGAGGCCACCGCCGAGCGAGAAGAAAATAGAGAGACCGGAACAGAAGCCAAGGGGTCACAGTACAGGTGAGGGTTCCGAAATCCTCTCTCTCCCCCCTGCCCCTTGGCCGTTCGTACCGTCACAAGAATCATAAAAAAATACTCCCCAACCTTTTCCTAATCGACCATTCTCCCTTTCACCGATCATTCTCCCTAATTACTTAAATGCTTATCTTTCGGAAACGAAATCGTTGCGCTACACTATTCTGCACCATGCACTGTCGCATTAAATAACCCGCTCTAGACCACCACCATATTATTTCGCATTATCGAGCGTCTCAAAAAATAATGTCGTAGGTAATATTCGGAGGTATTGTATACGCTGCTGTCGACTTGAGAAAAAAAAAAGAGATATAAACGGATACGGACTTTAGCACATTGTTTATGGACGGCCGACTTTCCCTCGAAAAGATATCTCAAATTTGAAGGTCCCTGATCAATCGCGTTCTCGTTTTCTCAAAGCATTACCGGAGGGAACGTGATCGAACATTGTTATAGAATTGTTTAGTTATAATATTTTTTATATTCCAATATATTTTTTGTTATGAAATTTGATCTACCGTTAAAAAAAGCACGAAAGGTCGTACGGTAATGATAGCTATGGTAAGTACTCCCGAGATATACTTTTTTTAATAGCTGTTTGGGGTTGTTTTTCTTTTTTTTTTAAGTCATTTGTTTTTTGGAAATTATTGATGTGGGTACGGATGACTGTTTATTTACATCGCATTACCCATGAATTACGTGAGATGCAAAGATCTATTATTTATAACACTTGGTCGTTGCAACGGTTCTGCACAGAATCATTAAAATACGTATAATATAGATTTCATAGCCGGCAATATCGAAACTGCAACACAAAATCAAAATTTCAATCCAAAACTCGAATGATCAGCGAGGGAATGAAAATATGTTGCAAGACGTTCGAATATAAAAATAACAGCCAAAATGGAGTCAATTTTTACGTGCTCGTGTCGCTCGAAATTTTTCATTCGCAGAATGAGTGCAACCGACCTAGAGTAGGATAACGGGGAAATAGAGTTAGAACAGCGTTTTCTCAATGATTTTCATGAATTTTTTTATAGTATAAAAAATGAATATAATTTATTGAAACTTTGAGAATACTCTATACATATATTTAAGTATATACTATAAAATTGGTATATACTATATACTATAAAATTTAAGGTAGTAGTCTGGTAACTTAAGCCGATTTTCATGTCTTTTTTGAAGGGCGTTTTTTTGTAGGAAAATAAAAATGAATCGTTTTGGATATTTAGGATGTTTTTATTTACATATTAAAGATACAAAAAAAAATTTTTTTGGAAAAATTTAATAGTTTATTATTATTATTATTATTATTGATCGAAGTTGGCACCTCGAAAAAAAAGCGCGTGGGTGGCCCCGGTGATTTTGGCTCTTGATGTTATCTGAAATCAAAAATTCTTGATAATTCTTAATTTATAGACATCTCATTCTGGTCGGAACTACTGAAGTTAAATTTCATGGATAAATAACAAAATGGCGGACTTTGGGAAAAAAAACTTTTTTCCAAAAAAAGTTATTTATCCATGGAATTTAACTTCAGTAGTTCCTACCAGAATGACATGTCTATAGATTAAGAATTATCAAGAATTTTTTATTTCAGATAACATCAAGAGCCAAAATAACCGGGGCCACCCACGCGCTGTTTTTTCGAGGTGCCAACTTCGATCAATAATAATAATAATAAGAAACTATTAAATTTTTTCAAAACATTTTTTTTTTGTATATTTAATATGTAAATAAAAACACCCTAAATATCCAAAACGATTCATTTTTATTTTCCTACAAAAAAACGCCCTCCAAAAAAGACATGAAAATCGGCTTAAGTTACCAGACTACTGCCATAAGTATATACTATAAAATAAAAAAGAGTCAGCATTTTGCGTACATTCTGGAAGCCGCAATTTTCATTTGAAATCAAACGAGGTCGGAATTTACTTTTATTATATGTTTCTCTTCTATATGAACCTAACTGCTATCAAAAAAATAGAAAATTGAATTTTTTACAGGGGTCAAATAAAAAAATCATGATTTTTTGCCATTTTTTACAACTTTATTTGCAAAAAAAAAATTATTTTAAATAATGATAATATTCCGATTTTAGGTTCATATAGAACGCAATACTATGAAGAAAGTAACTGCCAATTTTCAAAACGATTGGTTGAAAACTTTTCAAACTAGCGTGTACGCAAGTTCAAAAAAAGTCGTTTTCAGAAAAAAGCGTTTGAAACACGTGGCGCGCTCGGGGCCTGAAGGAGCGCTACTCACTTTAATGGCTTATAACAATAGAACGAGTCGGAATTTTCATTTAAAATTTTGGGAACATATTTTTCAATAGTTTTACTAACAATTTATGAAATAAAAATAAATCTATCTTTTGAACTGTCTATTTCCCCCCATAAGCGAGCTTGAGCAAAGGTTGACCAATTATTTCCGAAATTCACTCGCCATTCACGTATACGAAAATGATGGTAATCCGGCCAAAACCTAGCACGCCACCAAAGACCGCCAAAAATCTGCGAAATTCTTTCTGATCGGTATAACTACAGCTATAAGTCGGTATAACTACTAGGGACAAAGTGAGACGAATTTTTTCTCGCTATCAATAATCAACACATCTAACCCCGAATGACAAAATATAAGGTACGACAACTAGTCTGACGAAACGAGATACGATAACGGAGAAAAAGTTACTTGTCAAAAAATTGGCGTTCAATGTCATTGGAAAATAAGTTGAAATTTAGCTCGCCGGCAATGATAATAAAGTCATAAAAAATCTGATTTTCGGTGCTTCTGAAAATTTAAAGAAATAGGACCGAATCACTGATCGATTAATTTTAAAAAAATCGATGAGAATAAATTCTATAGCACTTGCATATAAAGTGAGAGAGATATGGATAGGGAGAAAATAAGGTATATTACCGAGGGGTTGAGAAAGCGACCGCAAAGTATATGATTCAGCAGCAGGGTGAATCGGAATAGGTACTATACATTTGATGCAACGTTCAACCATTAACCTAGCTGCATATATACGGGGTTCCTGTTTCGATAACGGTAAAGGCGAGTAACACATCGAGGCAATAGTACCGAGAAGCAAATAGAAACCGCTTCCATCACCTATACAGAGAAATTCTCGAGGTGAATTCTCGTACCGCCGCCCCTCTCGCCTGAAATATGCATGGCGATTCCTTAGTACGTAGTAGTAGAAAATTACGTAGGAATAACACGCGCGCTCCTGTACTCGCACTGTATTCTCACAACTCACGAAATACACATAGCCACGCACCCATACATATGTAGATATATATATATATGTGTGTATAGAGAAAGAGAAAGAGAGAGCGAAGTTACATACAACGGAAAGAGCAAAGGGAGAAGCACGAACGCACTGGCTATGGAGAAGCAGGTACTACGTACCGTGTTAATATTAACTGCAGCCCCTCGAGCATTATCCTTGTGCCTTAGCGAGACGTTTTGTGCCCGAGAGGGTATAAGGTTGTGTATAACGAAAACGGGAAGGAGGCGAGAGAGGCAGTTCTCCAACTTGTATATCCACGTTCAATGCAGCATAACACATGTTCTCCTGGGATATATTCATCACGGAAATAAAAAATATAACAAGAATTTTGAACGATTTCATTGCAAAAATATATTTTTAATATACCTATGTAATCTTTGGGTTTCATGTCTAATCTTCACGTTGCAATTAGTTTAGGGATAATAACATCGCAGGCGAAAACTACGAAGGGTATATTTACACATCCGGTTTAATGGGTTCTGTTGGGTTTTATTGGGTTTTTAACGCAACAACATAACCCAAACCCCAACAAAACCCAAGAAACCCCAACAAAACCCAATAAAACCCAACAAAACCCAAGAAAACCCAAAAGACCCAACAAAACCCAAGAAACCACAACAAAACCCAACAAAATCCAAGAAAACCCAAAAAAAACCCAAAAAAAAACAAAAAACCCAACAAAATCCAAGAAAACCCAAAAAACCCAAAAAAAACCCAAAAAACCCAAAAAACCCAAAAAAAACAACAAAACCCAACAAAGCCAAACAAAACCCAAAAAACCCAAAAAAAAACCAACAAACCCCAACAAAACCCAACAAAATCCACTAAAACGGATGTGTAAATATGCGCTGTGCAGTTTTCGCCTGCCATGTTATTATCAGTAAGGTGATTGCAGCGTGATGTTTAGACGTGCTACCAATGGTTGGCCCCGCATGTCAAGAAACTATATTTGTACGTATTGTCAATTACCGTTTGACGCTCGCTTTTTCACATTATTGTTAAATCGTCGGGCACAGGCGGGGCCGCGATTTACATGCATATTAGTCTATCGATATTCGTGGATTAACGAATGCCGCGGAACAGATGGGTGGTAACCCGAACCCCAACGCGAAGCCTGACTCGACGTTCGACGGTATCCACGAGGTTACGACTCATGCAGACTGAGGGCAACTCCGGGCGATGCGCGACATCAACGAGGCGTGTGCACGAGCCCATTGGCCATTGGGTTACGCGAATGCTGAAAGTTTATTGTCGAGGAAGGTATAACTGACGGATATCACCGCTACAAACCGCGGAACCAAGGTAACCTCACTCGGATCAGTCAATAACGAAACGCGAACGAATCCGCTGACTTTGGCTTCCGGAACTGCGCCGGTCAATATGGGCTGGGTTCCAAAACACCGGAAATTCGTAGACTTCCGCGAAAACTCGCGAACGTTTGAGCTTGTACAAACTGCGCGATACGAGTTATTCCCAAATAGTAGATTTAACTGTCCTGCACTCTTTAATCATCGGTTTCTACACTCCCCTTCGTTCATTTCCATACGTGCATACTAATATCCATTAATCAGTCCATCGTCTGTATAGTACGAGGTCTGTTCAAAAAGTATCGCCAATTTTGAATTTCCGCGGGCTACGTATATTCGATTTTCGATTTTTTTATGGCGTTACGTTGGTACTCGTGACCCTCACTTATGCTGAAAAAATCGGCCAGTTTGAAGGTTTAGTTAATTGTTGACAGCACCTTTGGTTAGACGTGTTTTGGCTTGTCTTCGATTTTTGCCTATTTCAAAAAATGGATCAAAGAATCCGTATGAAATTTTGTGTGAAAAACAAAATTAAGTGCGCGGACGCATTCCGAATGTTGACTGTGGCATATGGTGAAGCTACCTTGGACCAAAGCAACGTTTATCGGTTGTACAAAATGTTCTTAGAGGGCCGAGAAGATGCGAACAACGAAATGCGTTCCGAACGCCCGAGCACATCAACAACAGGCGAAAACATTGATGAAGCGAAGAAAATAATATTGGCCAATCGTCGTAATCACCGTTAGAGAAGTTGCCGAGGAACTAAACATATCGATTGGCTCGTGCTATTCGATTTTTACCAATGATTTGGGCACGAGACGGGTCGCCGCGAAATTCGTGCCAAAATTGCTCAACTTCGAACAAAAACAGTGTCGCGTTGCTAAGGAGCTGTTGGACTCGGTCCGCGACGACCCAAATTTGCTCCAGAGGGTTATAACTGGTGACGAATCATGGGTTTATGGTTATGACGTGGAAACCAAAGCTCAATCATCGCAATGGAAGCTGCAGCATGAGCCAAGACCGAAAAAAGCGCGCCAAGTTCGGTCGAATGTGAAGGTTTTGCTCACAGTTTTCTTCGATTGTAAGGGCATGGTGCATCATGAGTTCTCGTCACAGGGTCGTACAGTCAATAAAGAATATTACCTGCAAGTTATGCGCAATTTGCGCGAAGCAATCCGCCATAAACGCCCGGATTTGTGGAAGAACAAAAATTGGCTTTTGCACCGTGATAACGCCCCTGCTCAAACATCGTTGCTTGTGCGCGAATTTTTGGCCAAAAACAACACTCTAATGATGCCGCAGCCAACGTATTCCCCAGACCTGCCCCCCTGTGACTCTTTCCTGTTCCCAAAACTGAAGAGGCCCACGGAAGGACGACGCTACGCCACGATTGAAACGATAAAGACGGCATCGAAGGAGGAGCTAAACAAGATCACAAAAAATGATTTTTGTAAGGCCGTAGTCTGGTCTAGAGCGAGATTTTTGACGTCATTTCTAATGTGCAATAACGTTTAAACCGTTGAAGTTGTCTTGATGAAAATAGTTACTGATCTTTAGAGAATACTTATACATTAAAAAAAAAATTATTATTTTAAATATTTTCATGTAGTTTTTTGCCTTGTTGCAACATGGTTCGCCGAAATCGGCGCCCACTCTGGACGATGTTGCATGCATCTGAAAAAAAAAATATATATATATATTCTCAATCTGTATGAGTATTCTGAGCACTGGTAGCAGAATTGGTACTTAAAAAAACTTTTTGACAAAATGGCGGCCTGTTGAACTTTCATTAATGATATTTCATTATTTGACGAGTTATAAAATGTCGGCAAAATTATTGTTCGACTCAATAAAAATTTTCTTCAAGTACCAATTCTGCTACCAGTGCTCAGAATACTCATACAGATTGAGAATATATATATATATTTTTTTTCAGATGCAAACAACATCGTACAGGGTGGGCGCCGATTTCGGCGCACCATGGTGCAACAAGGCAAAAAACTACATGAAAATATTTAAGATAATTTTTTCTTTTAATGTACAAGTATTCTTTAAGGATCAATAAATGCACGTATAAATTTTCATCAAGACAACTTCAACGGTTTAAACGTTATTGCACATTAGAAATGACGTCAAAAATCTCGCTCTAGACCGGACTACGGCCTTAAGCGCTTCGAGGATTGGGAAAAACGTTGGCATAAATGTATTATATCCTAGGGGAATTACTTTGAAGGGGACAAAATAAATATTAATGAATAAATAAATACTTTTTGAAAAAACACAAAATTCGCGATACTTTTTGAACAGACCTCGTAATTATTTACTCAAAAAAGTTTTCCAAAAAGAAGTTGCCGCTTCACTAGATTTTAACTTCCGTATGGAGCAAGTTCTGTCGGTCTCTTAGAAACTGGTGAGGAAGCAATGTACACATTTAATTGATATCCTCGTTTTTACCCATATATTATCCATTTCATATCGCACATTATTTTTCCATAATCCAGTACCATGGAGAAAATTATCAGAAGGCGCGATACTTTTTGAACAGACCTCGTACTTATTTACTCAGAAAAGTTTTCCAAAAGGAAGTTGCCGCTTCACTAAATTTTGACTTCCGTATGGAGCAAGTTCTGTCGGTCTCTTAGAAACTGGTGAGAAAGCAATGTACACATTTAATTAATATCCTCGTTTTTACCCATATATTATCCATTTTATATCGCACATTATTTTTCCATAATCCAGTACCATGGAGAAAATGATCAGAAGGCGCGATACTTTTTGAACAGACCTCGTACTCATTTACTCAGAAAAGTTTTCCAAAAGGAAGTTGCCGCTTCACTAAATTTTGACTTCCGTATGGAGCAAGTTCTGTCGGTCTCTTAGAAACTGGTGAGAAAGCAATGTACACATTTAATTGATATCCTCGTTTTTACCCATATAATATCCATTTCATATCGCACATTATTTTTCCATAATCCAGTAACATAGACAAAATGATCAGAAGGCAATATTCCAATTTCGATGTAAACCGCTTTCTCATTCCTCATTTTTTTGACAGTCCATGTCGTGTGAGTTTTATCGTTCGAATCATTTTTCAAGAAATTCAATCGCATAAAATTCGAACCGATTGACACTAATTCAATACCGAAAATCCCTAAATACTTTTGAAATTGTGCTCCAAATTTCTTCGAGAGATCTGAAAATGTGCGAAAGTCCAGAGCGTTCACGGACGTAGGGAAAAAAATTAAAACTCAAATGAGGAAGCAATTATTGAATATCGACACGTTTATCAATGCTTCAAGGTGGCCTAATCGCTCGAAGTTCACTTTATCGATAGTCATCCACTTTATCAATCTCTTCGACATACGTAGTGCACAGAGTACAGGTATGACGGATTAAGCTGTAGCGAATGGATCACAGGTGGAACAGCGGAAAGTACAGTGAACTGCCGACGCTTTACCAGAGTGCAGACGACCTCGGAAAGCTCCGACGGTAAACGGAATCGTTAAAAATGTTCAGCAATGTACTGTGGGAACGTGCTACACAAACATATGCAGAAAGAGAGAGATGTATGCACGTACGTCTGTGGCGTCGATCAGAAAAGTTCCGTGTCCAATTACGCCGGCTGTGCCGAGCGATTCGCAATCGGAAAGATTCTCCGAGTAAATCATGTACATATATAATATGTATGCATACGTAGGCGCGTGTGTATTTCTATACGTGTGTATGTCCGGTTGACGAGTGAACTTGTGAAGAGCTTCGTTGATCCCGCAATCGCCTGTGTACACGTACAGAGGAAGTGTTTTTTTTTATTTTCGCGCTCGTGAGTTCTAGATAAAAAAAAAGTCTCGAGAGATTGTGCCTCGTATTGACGAAGCTTTTTCAAGAGACACGAAAAAAAAAACGCCATTTCTCGGAAATAAAAAAGACGGATATAGTATGAACCAACGTTGCGTGTATATACGATTGATTCTTTCGTCAACCGGCACACTTGTGCACCTCGTGATCACCAGTTGGCGTTGTCACTAAAGGATACGTTAGTATATGATACTCGTAACTTTTATTACAGATTTTTATAATTACCCGTTTGGTTGTGGCACGCTGCTCCGAAAAGCACTTAGTCGAAAATCGTTTTGTTTCTAACTTTGTTAATTACAAAACTGTTGGACAAGAGGCACTTTTATTGAGCTTCTGATGGAGTAAATTCAACTGAGACTCAGTAAAATCAAGACCGTCTGTATCGACACAGGTTTTCCGCAGTTTCCCTGTGCCCATGCTAAATGGGATACAGTGTAGCTACGACGTCTGCGCGTGCAATGGAAGTTAGGTTAGCGTAGCGAAGCGCGGGTAGGAAGTGATATGGGGAAAAATGGAAAAAGTGGAAATAAGAAGGTTCATACGTGAAAACCCGAAAGGGTATACGTTGGAACAAAGAAAAAAAAAGAAAAAAGAAAGGCATTATAACATCAGTCTATCACATGACATTATCTTACATTTATAGATCGTTCATTTTTCAGCAATTATGCAATTTCAGGCACAACTCTCGTTGTTTACACGACACGAATAAAACGCTTTTGATAATTAACCAATACCTTTGTAATTCTTATTAAAACGTGACACATCGGTACAGTAATCATTCGGCCATCAACTGAGAGAGAGAGAGTGGTTTGAAATTTAGCCGAGAGAACTCAGGTTACTAAATCGTAACTTCCCAATAGCGCACGAAGCTCCTCGAAGTTACGGACGTACAAAGTACGTAATTCAAACACCATTGCAGCACCAGCTACTGGCTGGACCTAACAGAAACGTATATAGTAGAAACGTAACAGGAGGTTCGTAGTAAAAACTCCGGGCATAACATTCCGCACCTTCGCTCGATTCGTTCGGTTGGTATGTCTACCTGAATGCGCTATATACGTATCCTCTCTTCTGGCTTCGCCAAACTTTTACCGCTCCCTACGGTTACGAATAAATAAAAGATCACTACCCTTAGATCTCTCTCTCTCTCTCTCACACTATTTCTCTCTGTCTCTTCTATGCATTCGGCTAACACTTTTCTATCTTACTATCTTTCCATGAGAGAATTGTAACCAAGGCTCATCCGGTTTAGTTTCCTCACGATCCGGATTCGCGGCAGACGCCTCAAATGCACAAGACACACACGATCTCTGACTCTATATACTCGAGACGCTCCCTGCGCTTCTTTCCGAGATAAGTCTCGCGGAAAGACTGTATACCCAAGAGTTCGATATCGAGGCTTACCGATCGAGCGATGAAGACCCTCCTTTTCGGTATTCTTGGGTCGCGAGAAACGATAGCTTCTTGTATTATTGCTCCGGATTTCGAACATCATAAAGAAAAATCATTTCCATCGGGCAGTGTACTTAAAATTATTCAAACAAAAAGTCAAATGCGAATTATATTGCGTCAAAACACTTTTTTCCATTCCGATTCATCCGGGTAAATGATGATTTCTTCACTCCATTTTCTTTTGCGTCGAATCAACGATAGCAAGATGATTTATAACGCGTCGTAACGATTTTTCATTATTTAAAGTATGAAACGATCGGCAATAATGATCCATCGGCATTTTGTTAACGAATATCAGAAATATAATGAAAATATATTGTTCCGTATTTTTCACTCATTTATTCGGTGGTTGTAACCATAAAAAAATTATAATTGTGAGGATAGCGTTACACGTGTCCTATGCACTTCTCGCAATCTCATTTTAAATAATATTAATTTGACGCTTTTCTTCGTGCTGCCGCCTCACTTGACCCTCATAGCGTCGGAGAACCCGACGCGCATATCGGGTCATAATTACTCAACGGCTAGGGGATGTTGCTTTTGTACATCGTTAGTCATACTCTCTAAAGCTCTCGGTCTGTTGGATAACTCGGTCTGACCTGTACGCGATGCTACTACTAGTAGGCGGCTGGTTCAGGGACGTGCTCCCTCGACGTTTCGCCCCGAACTTAGACACAAGAAGTTTCCGCCCTCGTAAAAACTGTATCACGCACGTACGGACTGGATCCACCGTCTGACCCAATACTGCGATTACTACTGACTCACGGACTCTGTACACAAGGGTAACCGTTCGTTTCTACAGATCCCAACTCGGCACATCCCCTACTCTACAATATCACCGACTCGACATTTTTTTAGGTGAAACTTCTTTTGGGAGGGTACCGAAAATTTTCAAGCGACACGAGAAGTGAAAGGTTTCGAGGGGAGCGCATTGTTTGGGCGGTGGGGGAGGAACGGGGAAACATCGATCGGACGAGACTTGCGGGAGCCGGCGAGGGAGATACGAGACAACCGCGCAACGGGCACAAGAAATTTACAGCGCGACACGAAAAGTGAAAGACTCTGAGTTGGTAGGCGAGTCCGGGACAGGGGCGCTGAAGGACGAAACTCAGCTGCGTCGCTGGCGCGGGTAAACTTTCGATTCTCGTGTCACAGCCACCTTTCAGTTATTGATCGCGGATTGTATCGTTAGAACAATATTAGAACCGTTGAGTTTTTAGTACTGGCAATTGCTGCTATTGAAATTATTCAAGAATCGAGAGAAATATTTAGTTATCTGTGTGTGGAGATACTTTTGATAATTTTAGTTTCCGCGCTAAATGTGCAGAAAAAAAATGCAATAGTTTCTTTTTTAGGTATTTCCCGGAATTCATATTACGAGAAAACACGATAAAGCACTATCTCTGCAAGGTAATATTCGTGAAAAGTAGTGACACCGAATACCGTCACTACTTTCCACCGGAGATTTTTGCGAGCAACGTTGTCACGAACCGACGAGCATATTCATTGATAAACAATGGAAGAATGGAGACCCTTAAGGGGAGGAAATAGGGTTAGACGGTTCAAAAAAACGATTTTTTTTTAATTTCATAAATTGTTAGTAAAACTATTGAAAAATATGTTCCCAAAATTTTAAATGAAAATTCCGACTCGTTCTATTGTTATAAGCCATTAAGGGGAGAAATAGGGTTAGGACAGCGTTTTCTCAATAATTTTCATGAATTTTTTTATAGTATAAAAAATTATTATAATTTATTGAAACTTTGAGAATATTTTATACATATATTTAAGTATATACTATAAAATATTAGCGACCCCATATTGCTTGTTTTTCTTGGTACTATTTTTTCAAACGCGTTTTTCTGAAAACGACTTTCTTTTTAACTTGCGTACACGCTAGTTTGAAAAGTTATCAACCAATCGTGTTGAAAATTGGCAGTTACTTTCTTCATAGTATTGCGCTCAATTTGAACCTAAAATCGGAATAATATCATTATTTAAAATATTTTTTTTTTGCAAATAAAGTTGTAAAAAATGGCAATAAATCATACTTTTTTGTTTTGACCCCTGTAAAAAATTCAATTTTCTATTTTTTTCACAGAATTTAGGTTCATATAGAAGAGAGACATATGATAAAAGTAAATTCCAACCTCGTTTGATTTCAGACGAAAATTGCGGCTTCCAGAATGTACGCAAAATGCTGAGTCTGATTGTGACCTGCAATATGGGGTCGCTAATATTTTATAGTATATACTTAAATATATGTATAAAAATTTTATAGTATATACTTAAATATATGTATAAAAATTTTATGGCATATACTTAAATATATGTATAAAATATTCTCAAAGTTTCAATAAATTATATTCATTTTTTATACTAAAAAAAAATTCATGAAAATCATTGAGAAAACGCTGTCCTAACCCTATTTCAAGGTTGACATACTCGTTATAGATATTACGAAATGATTAAAAAAAAATACTAACAACGGAACAACACGAGCGTGTGCAATCGGAATGTGTTCGTCGTGTGATCCTGAAAATTTTTATTCGCATCTTCGGTACACTTAACCTCCCCCATTCCCCTACACGGAGCAATCTCTCGTCTCGTTATTTACGATCCTTTGCGGGTAATGGGTGTGGCGGTAGCCACGAACCGGAAGAACGGCTTACGAGAATTCCTCTCCCTCGCCTGTATATGATCCGCGCTCTTCTTTCTCATCTATTGCTCACACGGTACTTTTCTACCATTTCACCCTCTACACACTCGCTCTGCCGTATTTCCTGTGGCTCTTATGATCTTCACCCCCCCCCCCCCACAAAATTCTCCTCCCCCCCAAGATTCTCCCTTGCCGCAAAATAACATAAAACATAACCTCCAAATAGGCTTAACCGCGCGAGAGTTGCCTTGGTATCCCGGCGCTATCTGTATCCATAAAGGATATAAATGCGTAGCCATCATAGAAACCTATGTGTTGTTGGAATGGTGCGGGAACTCTTATAGAAGAAATGAACGGATATGAGAGTTAAAGGTAGACAATAAAAGTTTTTCGGTCCTCCGACCGTATTGTTCAAAAAATGAGGTTCGAAATTGTGGTAGTTTGAATTTTTTTAGAACAATCGGCGTAGCCGTTTCTCACGGCTATTTTTACACTTACGCGTGAAATATTTTTACACGAATTCGCGGTACCAGCGCGTGATCTTTCGGTATCAAATTCAAGCAATTCGTTACGGGACTTCTAAATTGTATTGAATTTTCAATTTACGTTATGGCCATTTCGAATTAATCGAAAAGTGGTTGTAATCACTGTGATTCCGGTCTCTTCGCGATTTTGGACTACATTGTGTTAACTATCGAGGAAAAAGTTCCACACAAGGAAGATAGAGGGCGAGGGTGCGAGATATTGCATTTGCCAAGACTCAATAAAGAGATTTAGGGTTTACGGTATTTCTGCGCAGCCGAAGTAAGGTCACAATATTTTCGACGTGGGGAATATGTACAAAGGGCATTTCGGGCCTGTGAAATTAGTTTTTTTTTTCAAATGCTCTACCGATCGAAATCAAGCGAACTTCGCACTATTAAATTGAAGCTTGCGGTATAAGAAACCCCAATCAAATATCTACGGGCTCTGAGAGGAGACATAGTTTTGCACAAGTTAGAAGCCCGCGGAATACCTCTGACGCATATGCGAATTCGTATCGGTTGAGGGAAATAGGGCTTTGAGGGGAGAGCAAATGTTTGCATCTTGGGCTTTTTCTCTCTCTCTTTCTCTCTCTCTTAGCAGCCCAGCGTTAACGAACACTAAATTGCAATATAGCGAATGGTATATGCTAATGTCCGTGCACTTAGCGACACAGTACCCTGGGTGCTGGAAGTTTCAGAAGACGAACGTGTTTATTCGCGTATATGGGCTGCGTTTATTAGCATGCGGAGCATTATACTATTCTGCACAGCTATATATGTGGCATGGCCATATTCTGGGTTGCAGTTTCTTGCATTTGCTTCTGTCCTCTCCGTGCTATAATTTATATCTCGTTGAGGGAGAGAGTCTAGAAAGAGAGAGAGAGAGAGAGAGACTTTGCCAGCTTGTAGGATTTGCAGGGATGCAAACGTATATTATTCGTATGCACATTTATATAAACGTATGTATAGTGCACTTAAATATTCAAGGAGGTGGAGAAATGCACCGAGTCAGGAAAACCACCAACGACTTATTACGTCTATCGTCACCTTCGCACACTTTACTTCAATAAATATATAATTGTCAAGTATACTTCAAGATTATTACGTCAAGACCCCGTAATTACGGCAAAATGTGAAAGAAATATGAAATTTTTGGTTGGATTCCACGTTTACGTGATGAGTTTTTAATATACGAGGTCTGTTCAAAAAGTATCACGAATTTTGAATTTCCGCGGGCTACGTATATTCGATTTTCGATTTTTTTGTGGCGTTAGGTTGGTACACATGTCCCTCACTTATGCTGAAAAAATCGGCAATTTTGAATGTTTAGTTAATTATTGACAGCTGTTTTGGTTAGACGTGTTTTGGTTTGTCTCCGATTTTTGCCTATTCCAAAAAATGGATCAAAGAATCCGTATGAAATTTTCTGTGAAAAACAAAATTAAGTGCGCGGACGCATTCCGAATGTTGACTGTGGCATATGGTGAAGCTACCTTGAACCAAAGCAACGTTTATCGGTGGTACAAAATGTTCTCGGAGGGCCGAGAAGATGTGAACAACGAAATGCGTTCCGGACGCCCGAGCACATCAATAACAGACGAAAACATTGATGAAGCGAAGAAAATAATATTGGCCAATCGTCGAATCACCGTTAGAGAAGTTGCTGAGGAACTAAACATATCGATTGGCTCGTGCTATTCGATTTTTACCAATGATTTGGGCATGAGACGGGTCGCCACGAAATTCGTGCCAAAATTGCTCAATTTCGAACAAAAACAGGGTCACGTTAATATTGCTAAGGAGCTGTTGGACTCGGTCCACGACGACCCAAATTTCCTCCAGACGGTCATAACTGGTGACGAATCATGGGTTTATGGTTATGACGTGGAAACCAAAGCTCAATCATCGCAATGGAAGCTGCTTTTTTGGAATAAGCAAAAATCGAAGACAAGCCAAAACACGTCTAACCAAAACAGCTGTCAACAATTAACTAAACATTCAAAATGGCCGATTTTTTCGGCATAAGTGAGGAACATGAGTACCAACCTAACGCCACAAAAAATCGAAAATCGAATATACGTAGCCCGCGAAAATTCAAAATTTGCGATACTTTTTGAACAAACCTCGTACCTTTAATATGGGCGACTCCACCTATTCCCAAACCTATATATACGGAGCCACGATGTTCCCGATTTGACTGAAACCCTTTTGTGAAATCGTACACAGTACAAAGCATACTTGGAAATTTATACAGATTTTTTCATCCATTATATTTTCCCCATTGTGGGTTGATACTTTTATCATTTCTTGCACATCGCTTATAGACTTATTAAATCTCGTAATATTTGAAATTCTATTGTAAAACCATAGCTACGGTTTCTTGCGTTAAAAAAAAGAGACTAAGCTTTCCGAAAAGAAAACTATTTTTCAATTTTTCTTTCGTTTTGGCCCTCAAGTCAATTTTTAACATAATTATGCCTCGGATATTCTGTCTTATTTCCCACGCCCGATTAACCACCATTTCGAGCGTTATCGAGTATTGTATAAGAATCTCTCGTGTACGATTACAGAGAAATTAGAAAAAAATACGTCTTGAAAATATTCGACGGTGCGAGGATGAGGAAGAAGGTGGAGCAGTCGGTATTAAAATTGGCCTGGCGCTCGGAAAGAGTTTTCTGGACGCCGTATGAGTGGGCTTACATATACGAGAAGGAGGAAAAAAAGTCTCTTTTACCTCAGTGCCGGCGGCGTCGTCGCGTGCGGCGAGCTTTTCACCGGAGCTTCGAGAACCAGAGGCAGCGATGTGGCCGTGTGCGACTACGAAGCACCCAGAGGGAGCGTTGAGAAGCTCTTCATTCCGGGAGGGGCGAGAGGCCGCGCTTCGGACAGGGAAAAGGGGCTTTTTAGTCGCTCGACACGACGCACTCGGCGAATCATCGTCCCGTTAAAAAAAAAGTCACCGAGCGAGACACGAAAAATAAATAAAGAGTGAAAAATTAAAAAATTTATTTAAAAAGTACGAAAAAGATTCCGGCTCGCGCTTTTTTTTTCACGCGCTTTCCGTGCCAATTAGAGAAACGGGCCGTCGACGAAAAAACATGTTTTCCAGATGTTACTCTCGGACTACCGTGGACAATGTCCAAAATATTGAGATTACGATTTAGAAAGTAAATCCGGATGTGTGTCGTAGCCTTCGAAATTTTTGGCGCTATAAATTCAAGAATTTGTCTCGAGGGCAAATTTGACAATAAAGTGATTCCCCCTCGTTTGGGCATGAAAAATGTCTCGTCACTGGAACACTCGAACTCGTAAAAATTCGGAGCAATCGAGCTGAATTCTTGCACGAAACTTGCAAAGAATGTACGGTAATTTGGTATTGGACCAAGCGAGAATCGTCAACTGCAGAGATCATTCGTACTTCGTGGGATTTCTAATGTCTCGAGAAATATTCTTCGTCTTCGATCTGTCTCGAGCAAAAAATTAACTTAAAAAATGCAATTCAACCGAATGAACTTTGGATGATACGTTTGAAATAACAATATTTGACGTTAATCAACAGGTGGATGTTTCGGTAATATGTAAATTGAAATTTATTTTTTTGAGAACATCATTTTATCACCCATACAAATTCAAGCCCGACTTCGAACCATCAATCTAAAGGGGAAATAAGAGACAAAGACAAATGGAGATAAAAGATGCATGCGGCATGAGTGGAGGGAACCCTGAGTGACGTGTGGTCTTTTCGCGCTACCAGAGCCAGGAGCATCAGGTTGTTCGATTGTTCGGTCGGTGAGGAAATTCTTCTCTCCGTGTCTCTGTGCGCTTTTTTTTTTGGTTTTTTTTTCGATATTTCTTTTACTGGAGCACGCATACTTCTTTCACGGTTCGTGAAAAGGGAATAAAAATATATAAAATCTCGTACAGTGATTGTGGATGCAGCGGAAATGGTACTGCGATGTATAGCAACAGCTGGGCTCACATCTTGACGTGCCGGGCTTTATCTTTCATTCTCCAGTCTTTTACCTCGCGGGAATATGGAAGCAAATGTTTGAAGCGAATTTTTTTCATCCCGAGAGCTTCCTGACACTGTATACAGGTTCTTCATATTTCTATTTTTTTTTTTCAAATCTATAAAAATATACTGAAAACGTGAGTTTTCTCATTCCAACAAATCTTTTAAGGATTAATGAATTCAAATTATCGAAGGACCCGACATACTACACTCACCCGGAAATAAAAGCGGTGCACTTAAAATTTGGAAAAAAATCACTAAATTTCAAACGACGGTAATTGCGTAAATAATGAAGATAGAAAGGTCTTTCAAAAATGAAAATAAAGCTTGGAATCTCCACTTAAAGGATCGATTTATTTCAATGTTGCGAGATGAATTTATTGAAAATGGCGGATGACAAAGCGAGAGCATGCGGAATTGAAAAATATTGGTCCGAGTTTGCGACGACCCATAGCGTGAGTCAGGTGTCGCAACACAATGGAATAAAAAGTATGTGATAGTACAGAGTCTCCTCTTTAAAATGCTTTTTTAATCGTTTCGATACAATGATTTTTCGCCGAGTTATTCGCTTTTAAAGTAAAAAACATCCTTTTTCATCAAACGCGAATAACTCGGCGAAAAATCATCGGATCGAAGCGATTAAAAAAACATTTTAAAGAGGAGACTCTGTTCTATCACATGCTCTTTGTTCCATTGAGTTACGACACTTGACTCTCGCCTTGTGCCGTCGCAAACTCGGACCATTTTTTTCCAATGTTGCATGCTCTTGCTTCATCAACCACCATTTTGAAAAAAAAAACGTCGCACATAATTGCGCTATAAAATTTCAAACAGTTGAAATCCGAACCTTCAAAATATTTTTGTAAAAACTTGCTAGTTGTTTCAAGTGCTGAGATATTCAATTTTGAATTTTTAATAACGTTGAATGGCAAGATTAAGGATTCCGTTGTTCGCTAGCACCGCGATATTTTAAGACTCCAAACCGTCCTCGTGATTATGAGGATGCGAAAGACGATGAGAAACTATTGAGCGGAAGAGAGTTTTTCGGAATTCCATTGATGATAATATAACGGAAACTCGGTCAAATGTAGCCACCTGTACCGGTCAGGTTTTCCGCACTTCTCTGGCGCCCATGTGCAAATCCGATACTGCGATGGTTAGGATGGAGTGGCTGTGGATAACAATCTCAAAGTTCACAAAAAATGGAAGTTGAATGGGAAAAAGGGGAAGGGACGTAAGAACATATATACGTGAAAATGTATAGATTGAAGACAAATAAAAATACCCACACTGTAAACTATGAAAGGATGCACCTAGATACTGAACTCCGTGCGGATTTCAACTTGGAGATCAAAAACTATGAACCGATAGGCCTAGAGACCAAAAAGTATGGAGCAGACCCCGATCGCAACGGCCAACAACTACGGAGATCATCAATGGAAAAACTTGTGACACGACCAGGCCTGAATTTTTGATGTCGTGAATGGAAAAGATTGGGTCGATAATCACCAAAGCACGATGGCACGGATAGACATACATAATAAAGAGTGCTGATAGATTGTGAGAAAAAACAATTTCTAAATACACCGAACGATACGGTAGTCAGAAGAGATGTGACGATGAGAAGACAGATGAGAGATAGTACGAGTAGAGCGAGAAAGGGAGATTCGCAAATATTTGTCGAATTTCGTAAAAAATTCCTATCTTCTCGCGATCGCAAGTCTACAAATTTGAGCTATTACAAAGTTGCGAGAAGTACCTTCGAACACAATGTGGAAGAAATCACGATTTATGTGGTTTGTGTGGTGACCGAAAAAAATGACTCACGAGCATGAAACCAAATGGGAGATTTGCAGCGAAGAATCGAATGAATTCAAAGTTATATATTCTGCGCGACATATATTCTGCGAGACGGAGGATTCGGTGCACCACATGGGTGGGAGAAAGGGAATTATCGCGGAACGATGCTTGTGTCGCCTCTCGTCCCAACCCGAACTTGTCAACGTTTCAAACTCACTCTCCCCAGCCACCATCGGCATTCATTGAAATAACTCGACGTGACAGCGCTGGATGCGCGTAAATAAATTGTCGGAATTATCATCCTGAAAAATTCACTACTAAGGCTATCCCGCGCCCCGCACAATATGATGCAGAGCGTCTATTCGCCAAACTAAATTACACGCGTTATTGTTAATTGTTTCTCCGAAACAATTAACTTTACGAAAAAAATGTAAATGAAAAATTTGTTGAAAATTTAATTTCCTACAAAAAATATCCTATCGACCCAATTGCTTAGATTAATATTTCTTGAGATATTGAACTTTAACTTATGAGTAGTATAAAATGTATAAAATATGATATATTAAATAATAAGAAAAATAAAAAATAGAAAAAGTTGAATATCTCAAGAAATATTAATTTAAGCAATTGGGTCGATAGGACCTTTTTTATAGGAAATTAAATTTCCAACAAATTTTTCATTTACATTTTTTTCGTAAAGTTAATTGTTTCGGAGATAACACCAAAATAACGAGAATTTTGGGTAAAAATCAACTTCAGTGACCCGTACCAACTCACCAGTACAATTTACACTTTCGCCGCAACGGGCACTTTTTTAGATTGTTTTATTCTGAGTAAATCGAAACTAAGAACAATATGATAGCATAAAATGCGGCTGAGTTATAGAAATTTGAAGAAAAAAATATTCCGATTTACGCGTATTTTAGATGGAAAATCTTCTCACGCTTTGGGAAAGTACTTAGAATTGATATTAAGGGCCGTAACTTTCAGGGAATTTCTTTCTCGACATATCCGACAAAATTTCGGGTGGGGACGGAAAAAAAAATAGTCGAAAAAAAAAATCGCCCTAATGCATATATCCGTAGTCGATGTTTACATTATCGGCGAAAGGTGACGTAGCTCAGAAGCGAACCCAAAACCGGCTGTAGTGGCACAGGTTTTCCGCAGTTTCCCTGTGCCCATGGAATCGAGCGCCATAGCAAATGCGCCACTGATTCAGACCGACCCTGGTACAAGAAAAAGGCCCGAAAGCAGGACGAAATCCACATAAATATATCCCCAAACCCCGACGATTTGCGATGGCGACCGTTGCTATCGCTCTGAACTCTTTTACACGGCGGCAGCGGCGGCGGCGAAATATTTACGTAATTTAGAGATATACATGCACGCTATGGATTATTTTTCATCTTCTTTGATCCAACGTGCACCCTTTCGGGTTTTTACGTATGACCCTTCCCAATTCCATTTTTTTCCATTTATTTTTCCCCTGTCACTCCCTAGCCGCACTTTGCTAAACTAATCTAGCTCCCATTGCGCCCGCGGACGTCTTATATGCTATTGATTATTAAGGGAGGAAATAGGGTTAGGACAGCGTTTTCTCAATGATTTTCATGAATTTTTTTATAGTATAAAAAATGAATATAATTTATTGAAACTTTGAGAATATTTTATACATACATTTAAGTATATACTATAAAATTTGTGAAGAATTTCATTGAAAAACACCGGAAATATTAGCGACCCCATATTGCAGGTCACAATCAGACTCAGCATTTTGCGTACATTCTGGAAGCCGCAATTTTCATCTGAAATCAAACGAGGTTGGAATTTACTTTTATTATATGTCTCTCTTCTACATGAACCTACATGCTATCAAAAAAATAGAAAATTGAATTTTTTACAGGGGTCAAAACAAAAGATCATGATTTTTTGGCATTTTTTACAACTTTATTTGCAAAAAAAAATTATTTTAAATAATGATAATATTCCGATTTTAGGTTCATATAGAGGGCATTACTATGAAGAAAGTAACTGCCAATTTCCAAAGCGATTAGTTGAAAACTTTTCAAACTAGCGTGTACGCAAGTTCAAAAAAAGTCGTATTCAGAAAACGCGTTTGAAAAAACAGTACGCTCGGGGCCTGAAGGACAGCTACTCATATTTTTCAATAGTTTTACTAACAATTTATGAAATAAAAAAAGAATCGATTTTTTGAACGGTCTAACCCTATTTCCTCTCTTAAACGATGATAATTTACCGCCACGACATAATTTAGTTACTAACAGGAATCGCGTTGGTTAGAAACTGCCAGTGATATTAATTTTTTTTTATTCTCTCAAGGACTTACCGTCCGTTGGACTATGTATAACAAAATTATTGGTAAATCATCCCGGAAGTATTCCCGATACGCTTTGTACCCTCGACACTCGAGGGGTTTCGTTACAGCAAAGTTTTCGACGCAACCCAAGCAATGCTACCTTCGTATCTTCTCAGCTTCGGCTCTTCATCGTCCTACCGATCTTATATACGTCTTCCTCCCCACACTCCCGCCACCTCCTCCTGTTCTTACACTTTGCCCGTTCAATCCCACCCCACACTCCTCGACACCGCCCGCTAGGACCCTCTTTCTCTCGTGTACAACCTCATTCCATCCTCGTTCTACTTTACGTCCGTCTCTCTCCGCCGTTTCTACTGCCGGTACTCCTCGTATACCCTATTCCTTTTCTATGACCTTCGCGTCTCGACCTCCCAACTGCCTCCGTCCTCCCGCCCTGCCCGTCCTATCACTGTACTTTCTCGTCCTCCGTCGCCCTTTTCATATCTTCTCGTTCTCTTTTCGCTATGTCTGGAAAAGAAACGCCAACAGCCTTTTTATTTTCCTTTCATTCCATGTCGCGTAGCCTCGCCTCACTTCGTCTCCGCTCTTTTTTCTCTCGCGCTTTCCTCACTATCAGCATCTTCCTCCGCTTTACACTGATGATACAAAAAAAAACATCCATGACAACGCTATATGTGTCTCTGCAAAGTTACACAAAAAATGCATTATTTCTGTTACAGGAAGCGCATACATAATAAGATGGAGCGCTCCACAGCTCATGGTTGTCGCGGTGCAGTACATCCTGACGGGACCCTACATGCCGCCTTACGTACCTCAAAATCCCAATTAAGGTTATAACGTCTATTATTTAATTATATAAATATATATATGAAATACGTTTTGCCGGGGATCGTGACTTTTACACCTGAACGGTGAAAAAACAAAAAAAAAGCAAAAACGATATGATGAAATGTAATTAAAATTGTTCGTCTACAAATTTACTATTATAATTTTTTTCACGCCAATTGGAAACAACTCTTTCGTATTAGGCATTTTTCATGAAATCATTATCGATCATTGGACATTTATTTTCTTGAGCTAAATCGCGAGTTTGCCAGCAAAAAAAAACAAAAGGATGATTGCGGATAATGTTATTCAAAGTTTTTTCGACCCCAAAGAGGAGAAACAAAATCGATTCGCGAAACTTTTGTCTTTGTGTGGCTGCAAAATGGTAGGTTTTTGTTACCCGGTGAGCGAGGTTTACCGTGGAACCGGGCGGGATATATTCATTACACGGCGTAAATTCAGGAAACTCTCGGAGGTCGAGCTCTCGTGAAACACCATTCGCGTCTCACGCAATGCCCGTAGTCGTTGTTGTCGTCGTCGTTATTGCGACAGAGTAGTTGAAAAAGACCGTGCTCCGCGCGTGTACAACAAAAAGGCTGTATATGGTAGGAAATAGAAGAAGAAAGAGGTGGAGAAAGAGAATAAACGCGGACACAAGAGTGCCCTCGCACGACTCTTGATTAATGTTTGCCGCGTGAAAAATGGTGTCTCGTCTTCGCAAACTCTTCTCGCCGCTATATGTATATACACACTTGAGGGGTGTCTCGGACCAAGTGGATAACGTGTATATTTATATATATACTGTATATTGTACGAGCGTGCGAAACCGTGAAAGGTCGGCCGTGCACTTGGAGAGAGATCTACCATTGTACATAGTACCAATTTCTGGCCAGAACCCTTTCGTTATCCGCGGGGGGCCCTCTTTATTCGTGAAAAGAAAGGCGAGACTATTGCGCGACTATTTGGATCTGGGGTAAACCGCGACGCTAGTAGAACACTGGACAATGAGAGTCGCCCTTAACGGCAAAAAATCTTCGAGTGACGGAAAAATGAGCTTTACGTTGATTCCATCCTCTTAATTATACGAAAGTCAGTTCATTCGGCTTTAATTGATATTTATACGTCCTGCAAGTCCGAGACTCGATAATTATTATTCATTTAGGCAGGACCGCGGTTCTACAGATCCCAACTGTACACCTACCCAACTCTCACGACCAAACTGACACGAGCATACGAATATTTCGCAATATTGTCACGACAAAACTGTTCCCGAACAAAACTCTCACCATTAAAACTGTCACCGCAGAAACTGTCACCACTCAACTCTCCTGCATCTGTATTCGACACGTGCAGAAATCTTTACGAACAAAACTATCACCGTCTAAACTGTCACGGTCTCAACTGTATTCTGCGCACCTGTAACGCAGCAGAATAGTCCCCGTCTAAACTGTCAGGGCGTCTACTGTATTCTGCACCGACCGTCACCGCACAAAACTGTCACCGGCAAAACTGTCACCGCGCCAAGGCGCGGTAACTAACTCACACGGGTATAAGCTGAACTCGTAGATAAGAGCGCTCGGGCTGCTTCACCGCCCGCGGCGCAATAGCGTGCGCTATTTCGTGCGTGTCCGCTATTACCGACCGCTGATCACAAGTAAATTCGCGCGGTGCGAAGGCTGTGGTTGAAACGACAGCGGCGAATGACGTAAGTATTAGCGGACACGCACGAAAATATCGCGCGCTATTGCGCCGCGTTTGGTGAAGGAGCCCGAGCGCTCTTACCTACGGGTCTACAGCGTCTACGAGTGTGAGTTGGGTAAATCTCGCGTTAAGCGGTGACGGTTGGTGCCGTGTACAGTTTTGCCCGTGACAGTTTTGCCGGTGACAATTACCGCGGTTACAGTTGTTGCGGTGACAGATTAAACGGTGACTGTTTAGACGGTGACCATTCAGACGGTGACAGTTTAGATGGTGACGGTTTAGACCGTGACAGTTTAGACGGTGATAGTTTTGTTCGTGAAGATTCGGCACGTGTCCAATAGAGACCGGGGAAAGTTGAGTGGTGACAGTTTGTGCGGTGACAATACCAATGGTGAGAATTTTGTTCGGGAACAGTTTTGTCGTGACAATATTGCGAAATATTCGTATGCTTCTGTCAGTTTGGTCGTGACAGTTGGGTAGATGTACAGTTGGAATCTGCAGAACCGCGGTCTTGCCTTCATTTACGCCATTATTTGCTCCTCATTCATTCGCACACACACACACACACTCTCTCTCTCTACCCTCCGATCTTTTCCTACCAACCGATTTCTCTCACTGTCTCGCTCACTCTATCCAAACATGTATGACATACCTCTGATACCTCCGTTATCTCATTCCGAAATATATTCGTAAAGACAGACGTAATTAACCACCCACAGATTTATAGCCGCGTAAATATTTTATCGTTAGATATTTTGTCTTTAGATAATCGGTCGTGCTACCGATGTGGGCCAATCGAAAACATTGTTTGCCCGGGATTGGCATTTGTTTCTCGTCGTTTCTAACCGACATTGTATCGTTTCGTTTCGTTATCTTGATGGTACTCGTAAATGTGGACGATATAGCTCTGACATGGCGAAAGGAATTGAAGAATTTCGAATTTTTTACCGTAGCACCATCCCTGAGGCTTCGTTATTCATGCTCATTCCATGGCCAACTGGGCTCCTCGTTGCTCATTCTCGTTTCGGAGAGGTATCATTCCGGAATCTGTGTGGTGTGCCCGGGAGAGTCGCCTGTTCAAGCTCTCTCTCTCTCTCTCTTTCCCTCGCGGATTATGTTAAGCGATGCGTGAGCGGACACCACAGTCCACGTTAAGCCAGGCGTGACAGAGATACTGCTCAGTGACGTTGTTATATCGTGACGCCACCGTACATGTACTACAAGAGGGTGGGAGCCACGTGGTAGGGGTTGAAGAGCCTGGGGGATGGGATGCAGAAATGCCCCACGGACATCAGAGCTGAGTGGGTTTGTTAGCGGTGCATTGGATAAGAGGGGTAACATTTTGGGTAGATTTCTCTATACGGCAAATGTCATAATAGAAGTAAGTACTCGTCGTACTCCGAACGCATGGGAGCGCGTGTTCCGGCTCAGTTTAATCTTAAAGTGCGAATTTGAGTCGACAAAAGAGCGAGAATTAACGTGTATAGAACGTAGAAACGTCGACGTGGAAACGTCTAGATGCGTTCCAAGTCATGTGGGTGAGATTTTATCAGTGGTATTCAATAATAAAATTCGTGTGTCTCGACGCACGATCGAATCATAGTTATAACGAAATTGTTAGACAGGAGGTGAGAGAAGGAGGGCAACTCTGACTGGTCCGGTAGTTCCAGTGACGATTAGCGGAAAATGTTACAATCATTACTACTCGTCATCATAAGGGGTCAGGCCACTCTAGAGGCCGAAAAAATAGGCTTTTTTAGGGATTTTTTTTCAGAAAAACTACAAAATAAATCGAGATTACAAAATAGGGTGTTTATCATACATATCAGTGACTATATACAATAATTCTTTTGAAACGATTAATTTCAAAATGGCGGCTGTGCAGCGTTTTTGCGATGACGTATCCGTTTTTGTTGGCCGGAAATATATCTCACAACTAGACAATTTCCAACCGAATCACTTGAAATTTTGAATATATCTTTAAAAATACATTGTCTATGGAAGTGCGTAGGATCGTTTCGACAGGGGAACCCGGGGCAGAACGGGCACCTTAAGGAAAATCTAATGTAAAATGTAAAATAAAAAATAAAACTTAGCAATTAAAGTGAAATATAATCATTTATTGAGTACTCTTTAAGAACATAAATCAAAATCTGCAATTCAATTAAATCTTTGGATGTAACTTTGGTTTGAAAAATATATGCGAAATGCCCATAGTGCCCCGTATCTGGGGCACAATGGTCATGCATGGGGCATAGTGGACACTAGAATCATCCGACACAAAAATAACTTAGAATCTTGTGCCAACTGAACAGATATGAGTTGTTTCATCGTCATTGCCGTCCTCACGGGCGCATGAGCAATAAGATCATTTACCACAGAAACGACAAGAGATCCAACCCTCCCTTGATTCCGAATACAAATCTCCACAATAAAGACATTCAGCATCTTACGATTCATATTTATTTTCCTTGTCTTCCTCACGTTTCTTTTTCTTATTCTTCTGAACCGAATTTTTGGAAGGCGTTTTTTTGCCTGAGCCTGTTCAAGTTATTTTTTATACGGAGAACTACTAATTACAGCAGTTTTGCCACGTTTACGCGATGCCCTTTTTTGTGTTACAGCTTTTGGTATAGGCATAATATTTCCAGGTGAAACACGATGAAAAGAAGTCGACGGACCTGGTGGAGTTGATGGTGTAAGAGAAGACGGTTGCATCTGATTGTGAGGTGATGGTGATAGTGCTTGAGGTTGTGATTCGAGAGGCGTGTGAGATGGTGGTCGTAGCTTCTGGTTTCCGGAGCGACAAGGATGGATTGCGTTTTAAAAAGTTGGCCAACCAATCCTCACCTGCTACCCGTAATGTCTGATCGAAGTTATGCGGAATGTTATTTCTTTCGGCTAGTTCAAAGGCCAATTCTCGAACTTTTTTCGTTGAGAGGTCAAATAATCTAGCTTCCATGTTTTTTTATGTACGAAGCCAACTCGTTTTCTTCGGCTTGAGAAAATACGGGCTTAAAATTCCCCATACGCTTAGGTCGACATTGCTTGGACTTGTATTCCTCAATCTTCCTTTGCAAAGTGGTACGGGGTACACTACAAGTGATTGCAGCTGCCTTGCAACTTAATTTTTAACTTAAAACATCGTTGACCGCTGATCGCATGCTGGACTCGCTCCATTCCCCACGATTCGTCTTTTTTTTGTAGGTACGGACCGTCTTAATAGAAACTGTAAAAAATAAATAAATAAATAGAAATATCAGGAGCAAAACGGGCACCATGCCAATAGTACCCCGTCCATTATGCCCCATTACCAAGAATGCCAAAAACAAGCGAAAATAAAGTTTCTAACAATATTGGTGAATACTTAATACACTAATAAAATACTTCAAGGGTAACTTACCTTCGATCCGAAAAGTGCACTGCAGTTAATGAAATTGTCTCTTGGTTGCAAACGTAAACACAATAGCCAAAATTGGATCAAAATCACATAAAAACGTCTTTCTAGGTTAGGTCCGCTCGACGTGTGCTCTCGCTGGTAGCACCACTTGCCGCGCTGGCGTGACGCATACTAAAACAATATCCAAACGTTGTGTACTTCAGTCGGCACTTTTGACAGGTTTTAGAGGGGGTGCCCATACTGCCTCGGATGCCCACAACGCCCCGGGTTCCCCTATATTGATTTTTGGCCAAATGGCGCACTACTAAAGTGAAAAGTGAAAAATTTGCTTGAAAAATCATCAGAAAATTGTTAATACCAAATAAATTGTACAAATTTTTTTTTTTTCTGAAAAAAAAATCCCCAAAAAAGCCTATTTTTTCTGCCTCTAGAGCGGCCTAACCCGTTCAACTCACGAGAATAAAACTGTTCAAAGTGGATCAAACGCGTAACAAGCCACGTTTTTTAGTCTAAGGTTAATTAGTACTTTTTGGAGGAAAAAAATTAATGGAAACTTAACGTACCTTGAAGATACGTTAAATAATTTTTCCGTTGATTTTTATACCGGTTCGTTTTGCCTCGAAGTTTCATATTGCCTTCAGCTTCCCCTATATTTATATCTACGTGTGTTACATACGAGTGTAAATGTGTTGGTGCATATGGCGAATCAAGTTGTTCCGCGGTGGATGACTATAATGCTCGACGAAAGCTCGTCGGTGCATTTATACGTTGCTACGTGCATTTGATGCGTGGGATCCTCGTGTAGTAGCCATGACAACACGATTTACAAGCCCGCGATTTGATACGAATGTCATTGGTACGAGATTTCAACTTCGACTCGACGAAAATCCGCGCTCGCATGTCCGTCGGTGTGTGTATCTATGGTTGGACGATTTCCGCCGGAATTCTCAAAATCTGTAGTGTTTCGTGTAGATTCCATGTATATTCCATTATTTTAACCATCAATTCAATAATTACTATATGAAAGCATTTCCGTGAACGATGGAAATTTTTTTTTTATCTCAAAAAACTTGCCTTCGTTTCTTTCCTAAGATCAACATTTTTCAACGCGACAAGTCGAAAATGACTCATCTAACGTACCTCCTTTTAAATTCTTCATATTAGAACGTAGACAAAAAAATAGTAGGGCAACGATTAAACTCGTGCGAACGAATAATGCGGTAAGTTAATTTCCACGGTTTACCGCTCTATTATTCACCCAATTTGTTTCGAAACAAAATATTATTTTCAACTAATTTTTTTGCCAAGCTTTTAACTCGCGTTAGTCTCTCATCGGGCTAAATAATTAACTCGATTACGTTTATCATGTACAATGTACAGTTTATCGAATTTTCTACGTACGGCTTTCACGCGTTTCGCGAGGCGTACAAGCAATTTTACTCTCTACAATGTACCCGACAGGCATATGTGGGGATTACCAGAGAGAATCGCATGGGAATAATGCGTTGTCGAGGGAGTGAGAACTTTCGAGTCGGATCATAGTATATAGAACTTTGATACGGGGCAGAGAAGGGGCAGAGAGAGAGCAAAGCGACAGCTGACAGCGCGGTATTTACAAGATATGTGACACATCCCATTCTGTGATATTAGTACAATCAATAGAGAATATTGTGGCGCATTAAAAATAAAGGACGATGTTTTTTTTTTAATAAGGTTCAGTATCACGTACCGAATGTGAATTAACAAAATGGTTACAAATTAAGGGAGCGGAAGTGCCGCCATTTTGAGGAAAACCGTATTGGCCAATATCTCCGTTACCGTGCCACTTTAGGCCGAAAATGGTAATAACCTTTCTTGTAGATAATTAAATTTCCCATCTTTTTTTCTAAATAATTTTTTTTGTATCACTTACCGTTTACGACTTATACGACTGTTAAAAGTTATTTATTTACTTTTTGACCTGTATCTCTCCTAATAATTGTTTAAACAATAAAATGCTCATAACTTATCTTTTAAATCCTTATATTTTCCACAACTTTTATGAAAAACTTTTTTGTCTAAAGTTAATATTCTCAAAATTATAACGCGTTTTTATTAGCCTTGCACCCAGTAGCGCAACATTGAACGCGTTATAACTTTGAGAATATTGAGTTTAGACAAAAAAGTTTCAAATAAAAGTTGTGGAAAATGTATGGATTCCAAAGATAAGTTATTGGCATTTTATTGTTTAAACAATTATTAGGAGAGATACAGGTCAAAAAGTGGACAAATAAATTTTAACAGTCGTATAAGTCGTAAATGGTAAGTGATACAAAAAAGATTATTTAGAAAAAAAGATGGAAAATTCAATTATCTACAAGAAAGGTTATTACCATTTTTGGCCTAAAGTGCACGGTAACGGAGATATTGGCCAATGCGGTTTTCCTGAAAATGATGGCACTTCCGCTCCCTTAATTTGTAACCATTCTGTTAATTCACATTCAGGACGTGATACTGAACCTTATTAAAAAAAAAAATTGTCGATTATTTTTAGTGCGATGCGGAGAAGAGTAACGGGCTCCCTATTGATTGTACTATATACGCATATTGAAAAGCTCCCATATAAATTCTATTCGTCGAATGAATAGAATTTATTGAAATTATCGAAATTAAAGTTATTGAGATGCTGCTTTTTCTTGAGACGAGAATAAAGTCCGTGCACCGAGTCGACTGAATATTGCTCCTAGGAAAGCTAATCATCTTTCGATTTCTTCATCTTGCCATTTCGGGAATGTTAACAACGACCTGACGCTCACAGCGATAATTCTGTTCGTTCAATCGTGCGAGAGTGGATTCTAGGAAATCGGAGGAATACACGAAGCCAAAACGGGAAAGGAGATTGAAAGAGAAGCGAGCGGACCTTGCTCAAGCTTCACAGTGACGCGATGCAAAATGTAAAGAGGACCTTTTACGAAGTCTTAACAAAAATCTCACAGACGTTTGCGTGAGAATTCCCGTGTCATCTGTATTTGCGGAAAGGAATAAGGATAGGGAAACTCGAAGAAGTCAGGGCTCATAGGCGTCCGAAGTGAGGCGTCTCTGACGCGTGAGACGCCCTCGCTCGAGGACACCTGGCGTATTTCTATGCCATATACTTCATCCCCCATAAAAAAGAAGTACGAGGTGTGTAAAATAAGTAATGAGACTGATTTTTTTCATTTTTTTTTTTATTCAAATAAAATTACAATTTTATATTGTCACCCTCAAAATAACTTCCTTCCGAAGCCACACAGTGCTGGAGACGGTTCTTTCAATCCTCATAGCAGCTGCTGGAACTCCGATCCTGGAATAGCCTTCAGCTGGTCGGTTACAACCGTTTGAATGTTTTCGAGTGTCCCAAAATGAGTTCCCTTGAGGTGATTTTTCAATCTCGGGAAGAAAAAAAAATCACGAGGACTCAAGTCAGGCGAACAACGAGGCTGAGGAGCCAAAGGAATGTTTTTACTGGCCAAAAACTCGTTTATTGGAATTGCTGTGTGACAAGGAGCATTATCGTGATGCAACACCCAGTCGTTCTTGATGTTTGGTCTCACACGAATGACCCTTTTTCGAAGTTTTTCAAGAAAAAAAAGGTCCCGGTAAAAGTGTTGATTGACCGTTTGACCTTGTGGTACAAACTCTTTGTGGACGATTCCGTGGGTATCGAAAAAACAAATCAGCATGCATTTGATCTTCGACTTGCTCATTCTTACTTTTTTGGGCCTAGGAGAGGTTGAAGTGTGCCACTCCATGCTCTGGCGCTTGGTTTCTGGGTCGTACTCAAAAACCCTAGACTCGTCACCAGTAATGACACGTTCCAGAAAATGAGGGTCATTTTCAATCGAATCCAAAAAGTCGATGCACTTTTCCCTCCTGATATCCTTTTGCTCCTGCGAAAAGTTTTTTGGAACCATTTTTGCGCAGACTTTTCTCATCCCCAATTCATTGGTCGAAATCTGATGAACGGTGGTGTAAGTCAAATTCAACTCTTCCCCGATCATTCTGACTGTCAATCGACGATCCGAACTTACAAGATCCCGGATTCTGTCGACATTTTCATCGGTTCTTGAAGATAAAGGCCTTTCGCTTCGTGGTTCATCATCAATCGACTCTCTTCCTTCTGAAAATGCCTTAAACCACCGAAAATCCTGGGCTCTTGACAAAACACTGTCTCCGTAGGCCTGCTGAAGTTTAGCAAGAGTTTCCGTTGCACTGTGCCCAAGTCTGAAGCAAAATCTGACAGCACACCGTTGCTCGAAAATGATGTCACTCATTTTTAGAACACAATAGAAAAAACTGTTTGACAAAAAAAATCGCTACGGACAACCAAATGACTCGAACGAGTTCAAACCCATACTGAAGGCGTATCACATGTTCCCCTGGCGCCCCTCCAAGCCCAGTGCCTCAAGTATCGCCAGATCGAACGCTACCTTGCCAGTCTCATTACTTAATTTACACACCTCGTACATTTATGTACGGCATATTCCGCGTAAAGTCGAACAATCGTTCATCGAGGACAGTTTTCAGAGCCGTCCAACTTTCGAACGGTAATTTTGAAGTTATAAAAAGGATAAAAACGCGCTAAAAACATAATTTGAGAAATCTTTCCTAACTTTCTCTCTTGCGTCATCGTTAGCACGTTGCTCATCTAAAACCGTTTCGATTCACGCGGACCCCACCGTATACGCAAAAATATAACGAAAATAAAAATGAAAAATATATTACGAAAATATATCTGATATGTATCCAGAGTATATTTTAAGATATATTTTGTATAAAAGTAATCCAACAAATAGTTCTGTACGTCGAGTATACTTCTGCGTATACCTTTCTTTTTTCTCATGTTTGAATTCAATTCCAAAAGAATTGCCACGGGCATTCGACGTACTTATTTGTTTTCAAAAAGAGTGCTGTTTTCCCGTCGCGCATAGTTCTCGTATTTCGATTGAGGCCGTAGTCTGGTCTAGAGCGAGATTTTTGACGTCATTTCTAATGTGCAATAACGTTTAAACCGTTGAAGTTATCTTGATGAAAATTTACACGTGCATTTATTGATCCTTAGAGAATACTTGTACATTTTTAAAAAAAATTATTTTAAATATTTTCATGTAGTTTTTTGCCTTGTTGCAACATGGTGCGCCGAAATCGGCGCCCACCCTGGACGATGTTGTATGCATCTGAAAAAAAAAATATATATATACTCTCAATCTGTACGAGTATTCTGAGCACTGGTAGCAGAATTGGTACTTAAAAAAAAATTTTGACAAAATGGCGGCCTGTTGAACTTTCATTAATGATATTTCATTATTCGACGAGTTATAAAATGTCGGCAAAATTATTGTTCGACTCAATAAAAAATTTTGTTTAAGTACCAATTCTGCTACCAGTGCTCAGAATACTCATACAGATTGAGAATATATATTTTTTTTTTTTTCAGATACAACAAGGTAAAAAACTACATGAAAATATTTAAAATAATTTTTTTTTTAACGTAGAAGTATTCTCTGAGGATCAATAAATGCACGTGTAAATTTTCATCGAGACAACTTCAATGGTTTAAACATTATTGCACATTAGAAATGACGTCAAAAATCTCGCTCTAGACCAGACTACGGTCTTAAAAGAAAAATCGATGTTTATCGACGAAAATAATTGTTCATTCTATCGATTTTTCATTTTCTTCATTGCCAACTTTGCCAGTGACCACGGTCTCGCGAACCCCTTCCACGGTATCAAAAAATGCTCACCGGTATCAAAAGGTAAAGCAACAACGACACAATCGTAGAAAATTGGATTCGCGCGAAAACAATTCGCAAAGGGATGTGCGATCGCGGCTTCGATGTATCCAAAAAAACTCCTCGCGCCATTCTAGCATATCTATCGGACGATTAAATGTCTATTAAAAAAGGAAGAATCGTGAAATCACGTGGCGTTTAAGAGAAGTAAAAATTAAAGTAATTGCGATGACTCCTCTGCGAGTTAACGGTTCGAAGAGTGAGAACTATAATTCGCCATTTCACAGTGATTCAGGACCGGAAGAGGGAAAACAAACGCTCGAATAATAGTCCCGTATACGTGAAAACAAGTTGAAAGTATTATTGCTTACTTTTAATGTATTTATTATATCGAATATTTGCATAAGGGAAAAGAAATTAAAAATTGTACGAAATTATGACGTTGAAAATGAGAGGAATCATTGAATGACGACTGAGCGAAGAAGAAAACAAATGTGAAAGGAAAACGACAGAAAAGGTCACGGACTAAAATACACTATACTATAGAACAAAAATCACTGTAAACGCGTTTTCGGTCGGTGCTCAAAAAGTATAAGGAATAAGGATTATACATTTTATTACTTTAATATCAAAGGGGCGGGGCGGGGGGGGGGGGGGGGCGAGGGCAGTGAAAGGTTAGCCGCGCGTTTCGCGACGAAGGTTTTTAGTACGTACATGGCCGAAACACGTGGGCATAAAGTTGGGACGAAAATGTCGAATAATTTCTCACGGATGATAACTCGACGCGTGGATAAGCTCAAATCCAACGTAACACCGAGCACGAGTTTCAAAACCCCGGATACATTAATATAGTAATATAACGGTAATACTAACAACAATAATAATAATATTAATAATACCGACGACGTCGACGAGATGATAATAATAAGAAAATTGTACATAGCTCAATGTATAAAATTCGTTTTGGTTAAGTGTATAAATATTATCTATCCGTTATTACAATAATTGGCGTTGGTAATACTATTTTTATCTTTTTTTTTCCAACAAAGCTTCGTAACCGTGATTATAGAGAACGAGAGAAATTCATACCGTTAATCAACGTCGTAATTCGCGGATGTTAAAAGTAAAATTGTGCAATTAAATTCATTGGGAATTACAATCTAGCAGTCGGACCTCTCGCGGCCAAATTTGAAACCACTCTCTCCCAGTCGGTGCCCGACGATTACCGTGCGAATGTCACACGATTTAATGGAGGAAATAGGGTTAGGACAGCGTTTTCTCAATGATTTTCATGAATTTTTTTATAGTATAAAAAATGAATATAATTTATTGAAACTTTGAGAATATTTTAAACATATATTTAAGTATATACTATAAAATTTTTGAAGAATTTCCTTGAAAAACACCGCAAATATTAGCGACCCCATATTGCAGGTCACAATCAGACTCAGAATTTTGCGTAAATTCTGGAAGCCGCAATTTTCATCTGAAATCAAACGAGGTTGGAATTTACTTTTATTATATGTCTCTCTTTTATATGAACCTAAATGCTATCAAAAAAATAGAAAATTGAATTTTTTACAGGGATCAAAACAAAAAAACATGATTTTTTGCCATTTGCCATTTTTACAAAATTATTTGCAAAAAAAAATTATTTAAAATAATGATAATATTCCGATTGTAGGTTCATATAGAGCGCAATACTATGAAGAAAGTAACTGCCAATTTTTCGAAACGATTGGTTGAAAACTTTCCAAACTAGCGTGTACGCAAGTTCAAAAAATGTCGTTTTCAGGAAAACGCGTTTGAAAAAATAGCAAAATTCTGAGTCTGATTGTGACCTGCAATATGGGATCGCTAATATCTTCGGTGTTTTTCAAGGAAATTCTTAAAAAATTTTATAGTATATACTTAAATATATGTATAAAATATTCTCAAAGTTTCAATAAATTATATTCATTTTTTATACTATAAAAAAATTCATGAAAATTATTGAGAAAACGCTGTCCTAACCCTATTTCCTCCCTCAATGGCTTATAACAAAAGAACGAGTCGAAATTTTCATTTAAAATTTTGGGAACAGATTTTTCAATAGTTTTACTAACAATTTATGAAATTTAAAAAAAATCGATTTTTTGAACCGTCTAACCCTATTTACCCCCTCAATCATAATTAAAAATCGTACCGCTTCGTTGCAGCAATAATGAATAAAAATCGGGAGAACACGTAAGATGTTCGATTCGAGGGGTTTGAGATATTCAGCCCGCGCGAAAGAACAAAAACCATTTTATATGTGTCGCGTAACCGACAAGAGGCGCGACTGGAATTCCATTGTTGCTAACAAATGAACAATTTATAATTGTAGCATTATGTCACGTGATAGATTGACGTTATAATTAATAGTTTATTGTTCAAAGTCGTTTATTTAGTCGCAGATTGGCGGGCAATATTTTTCTGATTTTGAGATTAAACACGGTAAGTAATTCCCAATGATATGACGTTCGACCAAATAAATCTTGACCGTAACGACACAATTAAAAAAAAAAGATTTTTCAGTTGATATTCATACGATCGTTATGAAGAAAATAAAAGAGAATACAATGTTTCAGTAACAATTAGCATTGACATAATAATAACAATGTAAATAAATATTATGTAATGTCGTAATACGTGTGAATGTATGTGTGTATGAGAAGTGCCAAATATCATAATACCCGTGAGATACGCGCATTTTCTCTGCTTCAAATATAATTAATAATTAATATATGATAATCGTGAATGCGAGAGAGAGAGATAGAGAGAATGTAGTGTGTCGAGAGAAATTTACCCACACGGAATATCGCGCTGGACGCTCACGGAGAATCGTCCGGGCTTTAACACAATTATTAATAGCACGAGAAATTCCGGCTCAATATCTGCGAACGATTATTTCAATGAAACAAACAATGCTCGTATTCCGACGGCACACGCGCACGCATTGTCGAAAGTTACTCGAATCGCGTGTTTCGTAGACCGAAAATGTCGACCGTTTACGGTAAACAGTTTCGAGAGCCTGAATATTATACTCACGCTCAAAAGCGTTCGAGAGTCGGAGCAAAAATCGTAAATGCAAACATTTTACAAAAATTACGACAGAAAAAAAAGATTACGATTATTAAGAGAAAACTATTATCATAGCCATTTGAGCTGTACAAATTTTTCGAATAATTACAATTAGGTATTTTATTTTTAAACTTTTTTATAAGGCAGGGGCGTGGTTCTACAGGTTCCAACTGTACACCTACCCAACTGTCACGAGCATACGAATATTTCACAATATTGTCACGACAAAACTGTTCCCGAACATAACTCTCACCATTGAAACTGTCACCGCACAACTCTCCCCGGACTCTATTGGACACGTGCAGAATCTTCACGAACCAAACTATCACCGTCTAAACTGTCACGGTCTGAACCTTCACCATCTAAACTGTCACCGTCTGAATTGTCACCGTCTAAACAATCACCGTTTAATCTGTCACCGTTCAAACTGTCACCTCTTAAATTGTCACCGCAGCAACTATAACCGCGGCAATTGTCACCGGCAAAACTGTGACGTGCAAAACTGTACACGGCAACAACCGTCACCGCTTAACGCGAGATTTACCCAAGTCACACTCGTAGACGCTGTACCCGTAGATAAGAACGCTCGGGCTGCTTTACCAACCGCGGCGCAACAGCGCGCGATATTTCGTGCGTGTCCGCTAATATTTACGTCATTCGCCGCTGTCATCTCAACCACAGCCTTTGCACTGCGCGAACTTACTTGTGCTCAGCGATCGGTAATAGCGGACACGCACGAAATATCGCGCGCTATTCCGCCGCATTTGGTGAAGCAGCCCGAGCGCTCTTATCTACGAGTTCAGCTTATACCCGTATGAGTTAGTTACCGGGCCTTGGCGCGGTGACAGTTTTGCCGGTGACAGTTTTGTGCGGTGGCGCTTGGGACGGTGACGGTTGGTGCAGGATACAGTAGACGCCCTCTGACAGTGTAGACGGGGACTATTCTGCTGCGTTACAGTTGCGCAGAATACAGTTGAGACCGTGACAGTTTAGACGGTGCTAGTTTTGTTCGTGAAGATTTCTGCACGAGTCGAATAGAGATTCAGGAGAGTTGAGTGGTGACAGTTTGTGCGGTGACAGTTTTAATGGTGAGAGTTTTGTTCGGGAACAGTTTTGTCGTGACAGTATTGCGAAATATTCGTATGCTCGTGTCATTTTTGTCGTGACAGTTGGGTAGGTGTACAGTTGGAATCTGTAGAACCGCGGTCCTGCCTTTTATAAGCATCAAAGTCTTTCAGTTACCTCAACGTAATATTGAGAGAGAGAGAGAATCAAGAGATGTCAAACTAACTCTGCTCGTTACAATTTAGAAACCGGATGTATATTTTTTGAATCGGATCTTCCAAAATTCGCATAAAAATAAATTTCGTTGCTATTATTCGCCGTACGATTATTTGTCACGCGTTATTTTACATTAAAGACAACTTTTATAATTGTGATTTTTTAGGTTTGAAATTGTTATGGTTATTGGCTTCCCTTGAGCGGAAAAATTGCCGATGGGACTCGATGCCTGGATCTAAAATTATATATGTTTACTTATAATCACCAAATTAGCCGACTCGTTCGTGAATTCAAATAAGCATTTGAAATTTGCACAAATTATTAAATTTATCCGAGCGATCAACTAATTTCGTGATTCGTAAGTTTGTATTACGTTCCTGTACATAAGTGTATAACTTAAGCGACAGCGATGCTATAGAATAATCCGTTAAAATGTTTATGTCACGATAATCGAGCGATATGGATACGAACATGAGCGAGCATTTGTCACGTTCGTTCGACATTTATTTTTCGTCATAAAAAATATATACGAAAATCTTCGTGACCCGAGAAACAAGCCAACTCCGATACGACGATATTTAATATATTTTCAATTTCTTCTTTCGACGTATCCACTAAAATCAACGACGCAACTCGTTATTGCACCTTTGTTTATTGACACTTTTAAGAAAAAAAATATTGTTTAAATATTCCAAGCATAAACACAGGCACACAGGAACTCGTTCTCATCAATCCGGTTACGCAGTGATTGTTCGACCGTGTAACAATAATTGCTAATTATTTTGCATTTTGACGATGTATAATAGTTACACACTGTCAAACGAAAAATTATCGTGCACCGGAATAAAATTCAAGCGCAAAACGCGATACAATGTGAAAATGACGGAAAAAAGGAATCTTTTCGTGGTTAAGAACTTTTGTATTTACTAGATAATTTTTGTTCATTCTTCTTGAAATTGTACCTATCGCCTGTAAATGCCATAAAGGAAAAATATGGAAAAATATAATAAAAGTGATTGAACGTTAAGAAAAAGTTCCCGGAATGCAAGCGGAATGTTTGCGTCAAGAAAATATTGAATCGCTTTTAATATGTGTGTGATATTAAAAACAAATCAACTACACGTAGTTATCTCAATGTCGCTACGTTTTACTCTGCATTTAGACGTATTATTCTATGAACAAAACGATTATTGGTTTGTAAAGAAATCTGAGAAGAAAAAGGATTAAAGAAATAACGATCGAAAAAAAAAAAAAAAACGAAACTAAAAGCGTGAAAAATTTTTGTTTGTATTAATTATCACTCCGAGAAGAAAAATCGTCGCTCGACAATTAATCTCGTACGAATATTTCATTTATTTCTACGACGGTCAACTTTTTTCTCGTTATTACTTCCTATTCGCGAATTTCTCTCGTAAAGAAATATTGTTCATCACGGATATTTGAAATGTCACCCTTAATGAAATCCTTGCACCGCGCCTGTCAATTAGTTCATCTATCTGCAAGGAAGAATCTGAACCTTCAAACAATACCCAAACGAGGTAAGTGAATACAAATATAATATAATACCGATCGCCGCATATATACATACGAGGTCTGTTCAAAAAGTATCGCGAATTTTGAATTTCCGCGGGCTACGTATATTCGATTATCGATTTTTTTGTGGCGTTAGGTTGGTACTGGCCCCCACTTATGCTGAAAGAAACGGCCATTTTGAATGTTTAGTCAATTATTGACAGCTGTTTTGGTTAGTCGTGTTTTGGCTTGTCTTCGATTGCCTATTCCAAAAAATGGATCAAAGAAACTGTATCAAATTTTGTGTGAAAAACAAAATTAAGTGCGCGGACGCATTCCGAATGTTGAGTGTGACATATGGCGAAGCTACCTTCGACCAAAGCAACGTTCATCGGTGGTACAAAATGTTCTCAGAGGACCGAGAAGATGCGAACAATGAAATGCGTTCCGGACGCCCGAGCACATCAACAACGGACGAAAACATTGATGAAGCGAAGAAAGTAATATTGGCCAATCGTCGAATCACCGTTAGAGAAGTTGCCGAGGAACTAAACATATCGATTGGCTCGTGCTATTGGATTTTTACCAATGATTTGGGCATGAGATGGATCACCGCGAAATTCGTGCCAAAATTGCTCAATTTCGAACAAAAACAGTGTCGCGTTAACATTGCTAAGGAGCTGTTGGACTCGGTCCGCGACGACCAAAATTTCCTCCAGAGGATCATAACTGGTGACGAATCATGGGTTTATGGTTATGACGAGGAAACCAAAGCTCAATCATCGCAATGGAAGCTGCCGCATGAGCCAAGACCGAAAAAAGCGTGCCAAGTTCGTACGAATGTGAAGGTTTTCCTCACAGTTTTCTTCGATTTCAGGGGCGTGGTGCATCATGAGTTCTCGCCACAGGGTCGTACAGTCAATAAAGAATATAACCTGCAAGTTATGCGCAATTTCCGCGAAGCAATCCGCCATAAACGCCCGGATTTGTGGAAGAACAAAAATTGACTTTTGCACCATGATAACGCCCCTGCTCACACGTCGTTGATTGTGCGCGAATTTTTTGCCAAAAACAACACTCTAATGATGTCGCAGCCACCGTATTCCCCAGACCTGGCCCCTTGTGACTTTTTCATGTTCCCAAAACTGAAGCGGCCCATGAAAGGACGACGTTACGCCACGATTGAAGCGATAAAGACGGCATCGAAGGAGGAGCTAAACAAGATCACAAAAAATGATTTTTTTAAATGCTTCGGGGATTGGGAAAAACGTTGGCATAAATGTATTATATCCAAGGGGAATTACTTTGAAGGGGACAAAATAAATATTAACGAATAAATAAATACTTTTTGAAAAAAAACACAAAATTCGCGATACTTTTTTAACAGACCTCGTATGTCTATGTTTGCCCAAGTACTGGAAATTATCATTTAGCAACCTGACCCCTCCCGGTTAAATTTCAAACCACTCTCTCCCGGTCGGTGCCCGATCATTACTGCGGGAATGTGTCACCTTTTAATCCGCACTATAAAAAGACACGTCACGAAATATCTTGAACCGCGATTTATTTCCGAAGCCGACTAACTCGTCGTTACGATTGGTTGTCAATATCGTGCTCAGAGTTCGTTCATTTGTCAGTCCTTCCATTTGGTAGGAAGGACTGATTGGTAGGAAGGACGCTTGATCGTGGTATTCGCAAAATTAATCATAGTATGGGAGAAAAGATGAAATATATTTATAGAATAATATAAATAATGATATGAAAAATATAATAATAAAAATAAAAAAATGAATATAAATAAAAATAAAAAAATAAAATAAAATAAAAAAAATAAAAAAAAATATTTAAAATTATAATAAAGAAAATTAAAAAAAAAAATAAAAAATTACTTAATTAATTATTAATTATTTTTAATTATTATATTTACAATTTTTTTATATAAATAAATAAATATAATTTAATAATAATAAAAATAAATATATATATTTTTAATATAGATATTTTAAATATATATATATTTTTATAATATATTTATAGAATATTTCTTCTTTTCTTTCATACCACGATTAATTTCGCGAATAGCACGATTCCCGTACTGCGTTTAATTGATATTTTATCTTTCTCAAGAAACGACGAATCTCCTTCGTGCTATTAAACGTATATAAACGTAAGTGAAGAAAATATTCAACAAACAAACTGTATTAAAAATGCTCTTGAAAAATAATAATAATAATTATTATTATTATTATTATTATTATTTTTCACCTCACTTGCTACAGGCGAACATCAGACGCGAGGCGGTAAATATATATAATACGCATATATATACGTATATAAAAATTACACAATATATAGAGTACATTCAAAGAACTTCCGAGCTCACTTGATCGCGACAGTTCGCCTTTTGCTCGCTCGCTTTTCTTTATTTCGTTTGCGAGTTCCCCTGCATCGGGGTATGTCGGCTCTTTGACTCCTTTGAACCTCTGTGAAAGTCCGCTCGTCGAAGATAGAAATAGGCCAAGACCTACAGAGTCGTCTCCCTAGCTTCTCGGGACGCCGACAACTTTCGAGTGTCAGTTGATCGAGAAAAAAACGTGTATACACATATATATATTCATTCGTCCTGAATAAATTGAACGTGCATACTCCCACGGGGATTCGGGTCTTGAAGAAATTTGAATAATTTCGTATATTATACACATATATATATATATTACTTTTCACCATTTTACAAACCATATACATATACTAGAATTATATTAAACGGTTATATAGTCATACCCTTGGATATTGTATACTCGTATAATATCGAAAAAGATCAGGCACTTTATTTCCATTCGACACGCACGTCGATGAGCATAAAAGATAGGATAAGAAACAAAAGAAAAGTGCCGAATCGTACCTACGTGGGATCGAGGATCGAAAAGAGAACGCTATCTTTCGTAGCGTTTTCCTCGCCTTCTTGTACGCTCTGCAATTGACCAAAATTTTACGATCGATTGATCGGTGCATATAACGGAAGAGAGATAAGAGTGACGACACGTGTCTGAGATCAATTCAACGACCGTGCTCTTCTTTCACAAAGGCTATTGATAATACACTTGTTTACTCAAATTTCATCGGCTTTTGTGCTGTCCTTGGAAGTGAATTTAGTTACGAGCGACACACCGATCAAAAAATACCCGTCCATTTTATATGTTTCATTAAAACTATCCTGTTATAACTTTAAACAGGCTTCCCTCTTTCAAGATCGAAATGCAATAATCTAGAAAAAATGAGTACCCAAATAAAATTGCAATAGAAGGAATTATTAATTATAACGACGGAAGTGACCGGATGTGTTATTCATTATGAGGTTGATCCAATTGATATAATGATAAACGTTCACGTAGATGTGTGCCCGTCCGATTATGCACCGACTTGTTGATGCTATACCAACGATTCGTCCACCGGAAACGAGTGGAGTACCACTGTCACCCTAAAGCGTGAAAGAAATAAGAAATAAACTATAAAACCTTCGACTACACTTATTTCGATTCCGGTGTATAAAAGTGTCAAGATATAAATGATCATTTATGTATAATATATTTACACGGCAAATCGTCGCATCGGATTTGTAACCGCATAGTTCCTGAGGGTCATGGAGTAAGACACCGTGATTTGAACATTCTCGCTCTTTCAATAGCCTTATGCCCGGTGCCATCTGCAGAATAAATTGGCGACGGGACCGATGATCGCGGCCCCAACCGGCGACGAAATGATATGCATCATAATGCGGTGGCCCAATTGGTAATGGGATTTGAATTGAATCACCGTTATCATCGAGATCGTGGTTGAGCTGCAATTCGTTTCGAGAAAACGTGGTCATTATTTCAGGACAATCGAATATTTTGAAAATAAACTTAATAATATCAGGACGGCCGTGTTCCTTAATGCATATTTTCAATGTCGTGCCTCTTTTTCATCCGATACGTTCGATAGGGACGAAACGATAAAAAGATTAATAAAAACAAACACACTCGATGTAGCTTATGGCTACACCACATTCTATAAGAATTTATACAGATCTGCAATTAATACAATCGCCCCACCCAAAAGGATTCGTGTCCTCTACGAGGTCTGTTCAAAAAGTATCGCGAATTTTGAATTTCCGCGGGCTACGTATATTCGATTTTCGATTTTTTTTGTGGCGTTAGGTTGGTACTCGTGTCCCTCACTTGTACCGAAAAAATCGGCCATTTTGAATGTTTAGTTAATCGTTGACAGCTGTTTTGGTTAGACGTGTTTTGGCTTGTCTTCGATTTTTGCCTATTCCAACAGAATGGATCAAAGAATCTTTTGTGTGAAAAACAAAATTAAGGGAGAACACCACTGTGACCCCCTGTTTTTTTTCCACAGTTTTCAAGAATTTTTTTTTGCGGGAAAAAAAAGACATATTCGAAACATTTTTTTGGATTTTGTTCCTTGTTTATTAATGTATCAAAAAACATTTTTTTCACATTTTTCACGCCGCATGGTGGCGCTGGGGAAGCTCTCGCGTCCGGTGCTGAAAAAAAATACCGAGTGTTTTCGTTAATAATATGATATTTTGAAGAGAAGTACACAGGGATTTTGAAAAATATTGTTTTAAAAAAAATAGGCACGCCTTTGAAATTAACTTTAATTTATCAAAATATCATATTATTAACGAAAACACGGTATTTTTTTTCAGATCGACGTTGAAGAGAGTTCTGCTGCGTGCCGCGGAAATGACAGCACCTGACGCGTGAGCTTCCCCAGCGCCACCATGCGGCGTGAAAAATGTGAAGAAAATGTTTTTTGATACATTAATAAACAAGGAACAAAACCCAAAAAAATTTTTCGAAAATCTCTTTTTTTTCCCACAAAAAAAAAATTCTCGAAAAATGTGAAAAAAAATAGGGGGTCACAGTGGTGTTCTCCGTTAAGTGCGCGGACGCATTTCGAATGTTGACTGTGGGATATGGTGAAGCTACCTTGCAACGTTTATCGGTGGTACAAAATGTTCTCAGAGGGCCGAGAAGATGCGAACAACGAAATGCGTTCCGGACGCCCGAGCACATCAACAACGGACAAAAACATTGTTGAAGCGAAGAAAATAATATTGGCCAATCGTCGAATCACCGTTAGAGAAGTTGCCGAGGAACTAAACATATCGATTGGCTCGTGCTATTTGATTTTTACCAATGATTTGGGCATGAGACAGGTCGCCACGAAATTCGTGCCAAAATTACTGAATGTCGAACATATGGTCATGACTCGGAAACCAAAGCTCAATCATCCCAATGGAAGCTGCTTTTTTGGAATAGGGAAAAATCGAAGACAAGTCAAAACACGTCCAACCAAAACAGCTGTCAACAATTAACTAAACATTCAAAATGGCCGATTTTTTCAGCATAAGTGAGGGACACGAGTACCAACCTAACGCCACAAAAAAAATCGAAAATCGAATATACGTAGCCCGCGGAAATTCAAAATTCGCGATACTTTTTTAACAGACCTCGTATTTCCCTTACGAGGTGATACTAATGATAATATTCTGAATATGTTTCCAACTGATTTCAGTACTCTATGGCGTACGTTGTGTGTATAAGCATCGAAAATACGCCCTTTTGGCTCTACTTGCGATATATATATATTTATATTGTATATAACACATTAACGGGTAAATTTGTCATTAAGTATGATGGAAAAAAAGACATTGAATTTCCATTGGACTGATATATTAAGCTTATTACTCAATGGGGAAAACGCGAAAATGGAAAAAATCATTTTTTCGACGATTTCGAACGGAATTTTGAGTTTCGCAAGGAAATGGCCACTGAATTAGTAATCAGTGAATCAAAATACATCGATACACCGCCCTAAGAGAAAATTTACAAAATCAACATTTTTTTTCATTTTGTCCAAACAGAAGTGGCTTCACTGAAATCGCCATAACGTTGCTTCCCGATGAAATTTGAATCCCGCTCTGTACTTATTCTTTTGGTAACAGTTCAACCTTTAAAATACCGCTTTATTTATTGAGCTACGATTTTTTTTCAATTTTTTACCGATTTTTGAAGTTGGACCATCGATTTTTACGAATTTCTCCATACATACCCCTTCCCATTTTTTTCGACGATTTTCAACGTGCCCTCCCGACCACAATAATTGAGATATCGGGATGAATCAAACGGCATTCTCTAAGTCTAATCGAGACGTTTTCAAAACGCCAATCAAAACCCAAATCGATGAAACGGGAAACGAGTTATGGCCATTTGAAATTTCGATATTTTTAGGTCTTTGAAAAAGAGGCCAAAAAATGACAAAAATTTGTTTTTATTTTTTTTCAATGATTCGATACGCGATCGGAAATTTTCCGCTGATTACGAACAACACCGAGTTTTTGTCGAAATGTCAAAAGATCAATGAGAAAAACGCAAAAATCGAAACAAATCACTTTTTAAGCTTATTATACGCATTTTAAGGTTATTTTACGCAATTTAGACTTATATCATGCATTTTAAACACAAAAGCAGTAAAGGCATGTTCTATTTTCCCAAGGATAAAATATTACCACTTATTTTTTCCCCGTGAACAGGCAATGACAATATACACCATTGAGGTCTTGAATGGACTTTTTATCCTTGGAAAATATGCCAAGGCATTTTTACCAGCGATGAAATATTACCATTCATTTTTCCATAGGCACAAACAATGGCGATGCCATTGGGGTTTTTAATGGACCTCTTGTCTTTGGGAGCAATGCCTTGGCATTTTTGCCAAGAATAAAATTTTAATATTCATTTTCCCATGGGCACAAAAAATGGCAATGCCACTGGAGTTTTTAATGAACTTTTTACTATTCATTTTGCATAGGCAACAAGCAATACCAATGGGATTTTGATTGGAGATTTTATCCTTGGCAAAAGTGCCTTCGTTGCCATTGCGTTCGAAGCAATGGAAATTCAATGGCATTTCTCAATGGCAATGAATGGCACATTTTGCTAACACGATCTACCCAATTATAACTTGCCAGATAACGAATCTCTGGAGTGGCCGATAGTGAGTAACGGGCAGCTGACAGTGTTATTCGATCGCGTACGTACAATATTAGCCACGCCCGAGAGTTGTTATTTGGTAAAGTTGTAATTGGGTAGAGGTTTTTGCGAAAGCTTCATTCCGGCAGTGATTTTATTGGGTAGAGAAGTTACTGGCTGCTCGTGTCTGATATATACAGTTGGTCCGTGGTGAAATTGTAATTCCATAAGCTTGTTCAGAGAACCAAAATACCGTTAAAGTTGTTATCGGGTAGTGAAGTTCCAAGTAAAGTTGTAAATATTCCGAAATGTCCGTTACAAATCACAAGATCGTGGTTAATTATACCGTATCGCTGAATCCGTAACAATGTTTTCGCTTACCGCTGATCGTCGCGCCAATAGTTATTAAAGCGAATAACCCCAGCGATGCGTTGCTCAACGTCATTGTTACTGTAACACCTTAAAGTTGTTGGATAACCGAAACCCGATCGAACTACGTTATATATGTAGAAGCGATATTTGATAAAGGAGACTTCGGATGGCCAAACGTATTCGTATGTTAAAAGGTTACAAAACGTAAATTTATTCAACGCGTGGATATAATGTCAAAAATATAAAATGTCTCGAAATGCTCTTAGTTCTTCTCCGTGTAAGGTTCAGACGACGACTGCCTTTCTTTGGTCGTACCCTCGTGGTACACTCCGACGCATGTACTCTCTTTTTGTCACGCGGTTTACTTCTTTGTCTTGTTTGCTCGCTTGCTTCGAATGTAAACAAAGATATCGAGCTCCGAATTTCGACACTACATATATATTGGCATCGGTAAATATGGAGCAAAGAGGACCCACTTCCGATTGACTTGCCTTTAATATATGTTGTGTAGGGACCCTTCCTGTCTCTCTCCTTTGGCAGTTGACTATCTACAGGCAACACAACAACATCAAAAGTTATTGTCACATGACATTGCCGAGTCGCTCATTTCAACGCTATTATCGATCCATCTGTATGTAATTAACACATTAAGGCAAAAGATAATATCGTCATTCTCGTGCTCAAAATGACGGCCATTAAGACCAAAGAAAAGAGCATTCTGTATGCAATTAACACATTAAGGCTAATGATAATATCGTTACTCTCGTGCCCAAAATGACGGCCCTCACGTAGAAAAATTGTAACGGCCGAGCGTTGGGCCAATACTAGTTGCCGTAGTGCCGGTACTGGCTGCCAGTATTGGGCCAGTACAGATTCGGTACAGGAGTGTAATAGCCGGCCGTTATACTGGCCCCAACGGTCGGACCAGTACCGGTTATTTAATTGGCCCGGACTTTGGCCCACACTTTGGCCCAGACTTTGGCCCGGACTTTGGCCCAGACTTTGGCCCAGACTTTGGCCCGGACTTTGGCCCAGAATTTGGCCCAGAATTTGGCCCAGACTTTGGCCCAGACTTTGGCCCAGAATTTGGCCCAGAATTTGGCCCAGACTTTGGCCCAGACTTTGGCCCAGACTTTGGCCCAGACTTCGGCCCGGACTTTGGCTCTGACTTTGGCCCAGACTTTGGCCCAGACTTTGGCCCGGACTTGGGCCCCGATATGGCAGACGATCTTGCCGACACTGCAAATTACATCCCAGCGAGAAATGGCAAATGAAATAGCTATCGAATCGACGTCTTTTAGACAGTTTTGGCGTCTAGTGGATGCCGATCCAATGTCTATTTAAATTCTATTTCTCTCTGGGAGTAACTTATATTTCTTTTTACCGCGTTACAAGATATGTTTCCCAAGCAGCACACGTACGTCTAAAGGATGTACTTTGGACGTATTTCAAATCAAAGAAATTTAACTAAATCCGTTTTATATATCTCCAGCAAAATATTTATTTAAATAAAATAAAGCGAACCTACTCCAACAAGAGGAAATAAGGAGGAGAATGAAAAGACACAAACCGAAAGACCTAAGTGTTAGATTCTAAAACGGAACTAACAACAAATCGTTAACAGCTAAGGATCCGACATCAATGGATGCCAACTTGGTTCATGCAAAATTCAATACACCCAACAAAATTGCCGAATGTTAAAAATAATAACAAATTGCAATTAACAAACTATATAATAAAAAATAAATAAAAATAAAATATATTTATGTCATTTAAATAACAAGATTTGTGATTTCAATAAATATTTTGTAAGGAGATACCAAATAAATATTTGTTAAATTGAACAAACATAAATTTATTTTCAGTGCAGTTACTAATACTATTCCCCAAGATCCCAAGGATGTTTGAAAAAAGAAGATTACGTTGCAACATCTAAGAACATGTACAATAAAAGTGACTGTAATTTTTATTTATATCACAAGCATGTAACAATGTATAAAATAGCGCGACTATACTTCCGAGTTACAGAATATGAATGTTATATTAACGAAACAAAAAAATAATAATCTTTGGGACAAAACATGCTGTTGACATGTAAAATAAAAAACCCATCAAAAACATACGTTGCTTTCCAAATAATATAACTTCCCAAAGGCTTTGTTGGGACGTCCCAGAAACGTTATTCGTCGAACATTCATATTTACTATAAAGTAAATATAAAGTAAGTATGAGACTCTGCGAGAGGTTTCTCGCAGATGTGACACAGCGTCGATGATGCATGGAAATCCCTCTTCTGACGCAACGTCAACCTCACCATCGGTTTAACGTCCCCGAGTATTGACTCATCATCTTCAGCAATCTGTTGCAGTTCACGAACGAACCATTCTGCCGGTGTTGTTCCTCTGTAGCTGCGGTACTTTGACAGCGAGTCATCATAGCTGCACTTTACGTAGTATCCTACGCTAAACGCCTCATGTTTCTGGTACGCGTTCTCGTCTCGAATAGGCTTCAGCAGGCACTCAAAGTCGCCGTATACAATGAACGGCACTCTCTCCTTGCTGCAATGATTTCTGAAGCGTAGTATCTGATTCACACATTTTGGCATTCTAATCTCACACTTGTTGACCTCTTTGCAATCACTTTCATGTGCAGCGAGTTTGTCTTCACAGCGGAAATAGTGGAGGCAACGATCACAAATATGATGCTTGTGAGCTCTCTTGGATAGCTGATTCGAGACTAAGCGTGACAGGTCTTTGATCCACACATAGTGGAATCTCGGTTTCGTGCAGTGTTCAATGTTTTCACCCTCCTCCTCCTCCTTCTTATCGACATAGTGATCTTGCACAAGAAGGAGATTCACGTGGCGATTTTTCTTCGAGGATGTTACGTGGAGGGTGTGGTGTTGAGTGAGCGTCGCCATTTTGTTAGGATATATACATTGACCGACACATCATTTTGTTTTTCAAATTTATGAATTTGCCTAGGCATCACGGGAAATTCTATGTTGACAAAGTTCAATTCGAGCTCATGCTTTCTGTACTCGGAGACACGAGTGGAGTTGCATGTTGGATGTAGTGCGGACAGTATGGCCCACATGAAACACATTTCGTCGCTGTTCCTCACGTTGACACACGCCTTCTTGTTGCGTATCATTTCCGGTAGATCCACATATGAACTACCACGCATCGGATTGAACTTGTTAATGTTCACTGTCAAGCTAATGATGGCGTGCAGCCTCCATCCTGAGCCCTGTTGCTCAAATTCCTCTATTTCCCTCTGAATGGGCTCTTTAACGTTCGCCATGAACCACTCTCTTATGTTAGTCGTGGGAAAAATTGGTACAGCCTTGGTATTGAAATACTTCATCTCCAGTATTTCTTCATTGTTTTTTACAATACTGAATTTTGCTTCCAGCACTGTGTAAACCTTCACGGAGCTTTTTTCTTTGCTCAGCACATGCTTGATTTTTGAATAGCAGCGCGTCATGCAGTCCTTTATGAATGAGCTCACATCTACGTGCTTCCAATTTGTGATCACACCTACCCTGATGCGGTCTTTGAACGATGATCTCAAATCCGACCGTGCTATCCTATCAGAGCGTTCTTCGTGATTCAGAATACCCCGTCCGCGTTTCAACAAACGCTCCAGCTTAATCTTAATGCCCGTCAAAAAGCCGATTGTTGATGAAAACTTTTGGATTTCTGGTGCGGCTCTTGCAGATGACTCTACCTGCTTCAGACCGTTCATCACTCTCGAGAGACGTTTGATCCACTCATAGATCTCGACTGCTTCTCCATTTTGTAGCAACACCAATGCCTCCTCCCAAGTCTTCATGATTTCCTTACACTCCTGTACTGACATCGTGTGTGGCTGGTGTTCGTGAAATTATACTCGATCCTCCAGAACGGGTCGCATTTATACCCACAATTGAGGGGGTGGGGGTGGTTGTGACGTAGCAGCTGATTGGTTGCTGACATTGGTAGCGGGAGGAATCCGGTGGTGGGGGAATCAGACATAAAAGATCTGAGAAAGCAACCACGACGCACAATTGAGGGGGGGGGGGGGGGGTGATTGCGACGTAGCAGCCGATTGGATGCCGACATTGGTAGCGGGAGGAGTCCAGTGGTGGGGAATCAGATATAAAAGACCCGAGAGAGCAGCCACGAGCATCAGAAAAAATGGAATTCGTTGTGGACTTCCAGGGCTTCAAGAGACCAGTTAATGACTTCGTTTTCAAAGAAGTAGCAGTAGTCGCCCTCGAGGATGACGCCCTGCCATCGGTCTACCTATTCGAGCCACCACGCAAATGGAGTGCCCTGCCAGCCAAATATAGGAGTGAAAACCAATGGCTGGAACGAAATTATCATGGTATTGCCTGGAATAGCGGAGACATACCCTACGGAGAGGTCCGTGACGTTCTATATAGTCACCTACGCAACGCCAGCAGGGTGTATGTGAAGGGACTCGAGAAGAAGCGGTTGCTGGAGCAAATATACCACCACGTTGACAGCCTCGATGATCTGGGTTGTCCATCGCTGCGCTTACTGAGTGCCAACTCCGATGTCTCATGCACGAATCACACTCATACATGGGAGCCATACTGTGCGGCATACAATGCGCGCGTGCTGAAGAAGTGGCTTCACGATTTTCGCGCGGACGAGGCTCGCACCGAGGCCTAAGACGCAATCTTGATTGCTGAAACGGCCGAAATAATTGCTGTTTTTGACAATAAATAATGTTAAAACAATATATATTTTTTTATTCTTCGTAATATTCAATCGTTTCATAATTTTTGGGTCGAAATAAATGCTGTTTTTGTGAATAAATAATACTAAAACAATATATATTTTTTAATTTTTCTTTATTCTGCGTAATATTGATGTGAGTCGTTTTGTGTTGCCTAATTTCTGTGGTAGTGTCCGTTTACGTATTGTCGGACAGGAATTCTGTGTGAACTTTCTGTTATTCACAGAAGGATCATCCTTCTGTGGAGAATTCTGAATTACACGATGATTCTCCACAGGAGGCTTCCGTTCATCGCTGTCAGATATGAATCATCCTCTAGGATGCTTGGCATATCTGACAACGATGTGAGGGGCAGTGGGGATGATGGTAGTGGGGATAGCGGTGGACGTGATGGTGGTAGTGGGGATAGTAGTGGTGGCGGTGGAGAAGGGATTGCTGGTAGTTGTGTCGGTGTCGGAGATGACTGTGGCCAATTAACTAACAGTCCCGGATGTTCGGGTTCATACCCGATAGTTGTTGGCATCTACCGCAATAATACGAAAAAATACATATAAAAATAATACATAAAAAACTGTGAGGCTCTACCACTATTGGGTTAAACAATAATTAATGCTTATTATTAATAGGGAAAGTAATACTTACAAGCATTGCTCGCCTTCGGACCTCGAAAGGGGGTAGGTCCCACACCCGCCTCTCGAGGGTCGCCTGCATGCCCACGGAAACATGTGTGAGTCTAGAAATTGGGGGAAAAAAAATGATAAATTTTATTAAAAGAGAGCGTTAGAGTGAAAGAATGAGAAAGAGAAGGAGTGAGGGAAAGAAGGAGAGAGAGAGAGAGAGAGAGCGAGAGAACGGGCGAGGGAGCGGGAAAAGAGTGAGAGAGGACGAGAGCGCGAGAACGAACGGAAGAATGGGAGAGATTCGCCTACCGCGCGGCGAAAAGCCTGAGAAGAAGGATTTTCAGTCCCCGGGACATCCGTCCTTTTATTTCCGGGGATATCCGCCCTTTCAGCTTCCGGAGAGAGAGAGAGAGAGGATGAATGGGAAAAGAGTGCGAGAGGACGCGAGAACGAACGGGAGAATGAGAGAAATTCGCCTACCACGCGGCGAAAAGCCTGAGAAGAAGGCCTTTCAGTCCCCGGGACATCCGTCCTTTTATCTCCGGGGACATTCGCCCTTTCAGCTTCCAGGACATCCGCCCTTTCAGCTCCCGGAACACCCGCCTGCTTCCGGGGCATCCGACCTGGACATCCGCCCTTTCAGGCATACAACAATTGGGTGGGGACACACACGCTCAATGTTAATAATAGTTGAGCAATATTACAGGTCGGTAAGGTAGCTTCCTACCTTGCCGACGCTGGCTCGAAGGTCAGTAAAGTATATGCATACCTTCTCGACATCGGCAAGGTAGGTATCTACCTTACCGGCCGCGGTTCAGGGTGATGGGCGGCATGGCTCTAGGACATTCGCCTTTACAATCGCCTAGGACATCAGCCTTTACAATCCCCCTAGGACATCCGCCTTTACAATCCCCATCGTCCAAAATAATAGTTGAGCAATATTGCAGATTGAATGTCGGCAAGGTAGGGATCTACCTTACCGACCGCTGTTCAGGGTGATGGGTGGCATGAGCCAGAACCGGCCTAGCTTCACTACTGCGGAGCATTTATTATTATTATTATTATTATTTTTCACCTCACTTGCTACAGGCGAACATCAGACGCGAGACGGTAAATATATATAATACGCATATATATACGTATATAAAAATTACACAATATATAGAGTACATGCAAAGAACTTCCGAGCTCACTTGATCGCGACAGTTCGCCTTTTGCTCGCTCGCTTTTCTTTATTTCCTTTGTGAGTTCCCCTGCATCGGGGTATGTCGGCTCTTTGACTCCTTTGAACCTCTGGAACATCCGCTCGTCGAAGATAGAAATAGGCCAAGGCCTACAGCGTCGTCTCCCTAACTTCTCGGGACGCCGACAACTCTCGAGTGTCGGTTGATCGAGAAAAAAACGTGTATATACATATATATATTCATTCGTCCTGAATAAAGTGAACGTGCATACTCCCACGGGGGTTCGGGTCTCGAAGAAATTTGAATAATTTCGTATATTATACATATATATATATATATTACTTTTCACCATTGTACAAACCATATACATATAGTAGAATTATATTAAACGGATATATAGTCATGCCCTTGGATATCGTATACTCGTATGATATCGAGAAAGAAACAGACACTTTATTTCCATTCGACACGCACGTCGATGAGCATAAAAGATAGGATAAGAATCAAAAGAAAAATGACCAATCGTACCTAGTGGGATCGAGGTTAAAAAGAACACGCTATCTTCCGTTTTCCTCGCCATCTTGTACGATCTACTGAGTAAACGAGTGTATTATCAATATCCTTTGTATATTGATAATACAGGATATCGATAATACACTTGTTTACTCAAATTTTATCGGCTTATGTGCTGTCCTTCGAAGTCAATTTGGTTACGAGCGACACACCGATCAAAAAATACCCGTCCATTTTATTTGTTTCATTAAATCTATTCCGTTATAACTTCAAACAGGCTTCCCTCTTTTTAGATCTAAATGCAATAATCTAGAAAAAATGAGTACCCAAATAAAATTGCAATAGGAAAAATTATTAATAATGATGACGCAATTGACCGGATGTTTGATTAACTACGTCGTTGATCCAATCGATATAATAATAAACGTCCATGTATATGTGTGATTCTGTGATTTCGCACGAGCTTGCTGCTGCGACACCAACGATATGTCCATCGGAAAAGAGTGGACTACCACTGTCACCCTAAAGAGTCAAAAAAATAAAAAATAAACTATAATACGTTTGACTACACTTATTTCGATTCCGGTGTATAAAAATGTCAAGATATAAATGATCATTTATATATAATATATTTACAGAGCAAAGCGTCGCATCGAATTTGTAACCTCTTAGTGACCCAGGTCTCGGGGGCGCGATACCTCGCTCTGCACAATCTTCCGCTGTCAATAACGTTATGCCGGATGCCAACTGCAGAATATATTGGGGAAGGAACATTCGAGCGCGGCCCCAGCCGACGACGGAATAATGTAGATCATAATTCGGTGGCCCAGATGGTAATGGGAGTTGAATTGCAGCAACGCCAAGAGCGAGATCGTCGTTGAGCTAGAATTCGTTTCGAGAAAACGTGCTAATTATTTCGGGACAATCGAATATTTTGAAAATAAACTTAATAATATCAGGATGGCCGTGTTCTTTAATGCATATTTTCATTGTCGTGACTCTTTTTTGTCCGATACGTTCGACACTGACGGAACGATAAAAAGATTTTAAAAAATAACACACTCGATGTAGCTTGTAGCTACACCACATTCTATAACAATTTACACAGCTCTGCAATTAACTTCTGGAATTAATACAATCGCCCCACCCAAAAGGATTCGTGTCCTCTATTTCTATCGGTTTCATTGATCCGTACGTGCTCCGTCTACGTGCTACGTGATCCGTCGTCAAATATGAACATTTCATTGTTCATCCTTGATCCCTTTTTTGGAATGGTGTGTTTCAGTTCAATCCTATATGCTTCGTTGAGGCCGTAGTCTGGTCTAGAGCGAGATTTTTGACGTCATTTCTAATGTGCAATAACGTTTAAATCGTTGAAGTTGTCTTGATGAAAATTTACACGTGCATTTATTGATCCTTAGAGAATGCTTGTACATTCAAAAAAAAAATTATTTTAAATATTTTCATGTAGTTTTTTGCCTTCTTGCAATATGGTGCGCCGAAATCGGCGCCCTCTCTGGACGATGTTGTATGCATCTGAAAAAAAAATATATATATATATTCTCAATCTGTATGAGTCCTCTGAGCACTGGTAGCAGAATTGGTACTTAAAAAAAAATTTTTGACAAAACGGCGGCCTGTTGAACTTTCATTAATGATATTTCATTATTCGACGAGTTATAAAATGTCGGAAAAATTATTGTTCGACTCAATAAAAAATTTATCTAAGTACCAATTCTGCTACTAGTGCTCAGAATACTCATACAGATTGAGAATATATATATATTTTTTTTTTTCAGATGCATACAACATCGTCCAGAGTGGGCGCCGATTTCGGCGCACCATGTTGCAACAAGGGAAAAAACTACATGAAAATATTTAAAATAATTTTTTTTTTAATGTACAAGTATTCTCTAAGGATCAATAAATGCACGTGTAAATTTTCATCGAGACAACTTCAACGGTTTAAACGTTATTGCACGTTAGAAATGACGTCAAAAATCTCGCTCTAGACCAGACTACGGCCTTAATGTCAACAATCTCTAGTTAAATGACTGGATCGTATTGCTAAATAGCAATTCTGTATAATTCACGCCACGACTATCATATTTCACATTTTTTTATTTGTTTTACTGGCGCGAGGTGCAATTAATCATCCGAATCACGACAATCGTGCATTATAATTATAATAGCCCGATGAAAAAAAATTCGTTAAATTCTGTGAAGTCTGAAAAAAAATGTATGAATCCAGGTGTCTATTAATCATACAATTGTCAATTCTAATGTCTTCGTAAATCATCTACTAAACGTTCCATCTCTTTTTTTAACCAGAAAATAAAATTTGTTTGTGTTCATTCGATGAAATTCAAACCGAGCAGAGAGGTTGCTGAATTTAGCTGTTTTTTCAATCTGCTAAATTTTACTCTACCAATAAAAATTTCACAATTTCAGGAAAAAAAATGTTTGTACCGTATATCGCATGGATAACTTAAAAAAAGGCTTACCACAATTATACCAATATCGTGCGGATTAGCAGGGCCTCCCGGCAAGGACGGCACGAATTTGGGATGAATAAAGAGTGCCTTGATGGTACTGACGGTTGCACTTAGATCGTAAAGATTGTGTATACCACTACGAACGACATAGTTATTAGATATTGCGGAAGACAGGCAGTGTGCAGCTGTGAGAATGTGGCGTGAACTGATTATAGCACCGCCGCATGCATGCCCGGCAGAGTATGGATAGCCGAGCGTGACGACGAAATGAAATTCGGTAGAACGTAAGTCCACACCGCCCAGAATTTGTTCGGGTGGTTCCGCGAAAATTCCTGTTAGGTGATAAAACACGTACAATTTTATGGAGTGAATTATTTCGTCGATTCATAACGCGTAGGATTAAATAGCACAGTCACTGAGTCACTGGTTACACCATTGTAGATATGTAAATATCTGTAGACCCCGTCTGTCACCTTACGAAGGGTCAAATTCGTATGGCATTGCTTTCACCATTGGCATTGCGAATTCCAATGGAAATATGAGCTAATGGAAAAGCATCCATAAGGGAAGATCCGTACGGTATCTATTGTCATTGGGATCCGAATGGTACATCACAATGAATGCCCATACAATATACGCTCATAATGCTCATACTATATACATTAGGGCGATTTTTTTTTCGACTATTTTTTTTTTTCAGTCCCCACCCGAAATTTTGTTGGATATGTCGAAAAAGAAATTCCCTGAAAGTTACAGTTCTTAATATTAATTCCAAGTACTTTCCCTTAGCGCACTTTCCCCTTTTTTTTTAAATTCTATAACTCAACAGCATTTTACGCTATCATATTGTTCTTGGTTTCGATTTACTCAGAATAAAACATTCTAAAGAAGTGTCTTTTGCGGCGAAAGTGTAAATTGTACTGGTGAGTTGGTACGGGTCACTGAAGGTGATTTTTACCCAAAATTCTCGTTTTTTTGCTGTTATCTCCGAAACAATTAACTTTACGAAAAAAATGTAAATAAAAAATTTGTTGGAAATTTAATTTCCTACAAAAAAGGTCCTATCGACCCAATTGCTTAGATTAATATTTCTTGAGATATTGAACTTTAACTTATGAGTAGTATAAAATTTATAAAATATGGAATATTAAATAATAAAAAAAATAAAAATAAATAAAGTTCAATATCCCAAGAAATATTAATCTAAGCAATTGGGTCGATAGGACCTTTTTGTAGGAAATTAAATTTCCAACAAATTTTTCATTTACATTGTTTTCGTAAAGTTAATTGTTTCGGAGATAACAGCAAAAAAACGAGAATTTTGGGTAAAAATTAACTTCAGTGACGCGTACCAACTCATCAGTACAATTTACACTTTCGCCGCAAAAAGCACTTTTTTAGATTGTTTTATTCCGTGTAAATCGAAACCAAGAACAATATGATAGCATAAAATGCGGCTGAGTTATAGAAATTTGAAAAACAAAAAATTCGATTTACGTGTATTTCAGATGGAAAATCTTCTCACGCTAAGGGAAAGTACTTAGAATTAATATTAAGGGCTGTAACTTTCAGGGAATTTCTTTTTCGACATATCCAACAAAATTTCGGGTGGGGACTGAAAAAAAAAAATAGTCGAAAAAAAAAATAGTCGAAAAAAAAATCGCCCTAATATATATATATTTCCCTTACGAGGCGATACTAATGATAATATTCTGAATATGTTACCAACTGATTTCAGTACTCTGTGGCGTACGTTATGTGTATAAGCATCGAAAATACGCCCTTTTGACTCTAATTGCGATATATATATTTATATTGTATATAACACATTAACGGGTAAATTTGTCATTAAGTATGATGGAAAAAAGACATTCAATTTCCATTTGACTGATATATTTGGCTTATTACTCAATGGGGAAAACGCGAAAATTGAAAAAATCACTTTTGGACGATTTTGTACGAAATTTTGAGTTTCGCAAGGAAATTGCTACTGAATTAGTAATTAGTGAATCAAAATACATCGATACACCGTCCTAAGAGAAAATTTACAAAATCAACATTTTTTTAATTTTGTCCAAACAGAAGTGGCTTCACTGAAATCGCCGTAACGTTGCTTCCCGATGAAATTGGAACCCCACTTTGTACTTATTCTTTTGGTAACCGTTCACCCTTTAAAATACCGCTTTATTTATTGACCTACGATTTTTTTTCATTTTTTTACCAATTTTTGAAGTCAAACCATGGATTTTTACGAATTTCTCCTACTCATTTTTTTCGACGATTTTCAACGTGCCCTCACGGCCACAATTTTAATCGAGACGTTTTCAAAACCCCAATCGAAATCCAAATCGATGAAACGGGAAACGAGTTATGGCCATTTGAAATTTCGACATTTTTAAGTCTTTGAAAAGAGGGCAAAAAATGACAAAAATCTGTTTTTCTCTTTTTTCAATCATTCGATACGCGATTGGAAATTTTCCGCTGATTACGAATAATGCCGAGTTCTTGTCGAAATGTCAAAAAATCAATGAGAAAAACGCAAAAATCGAAACAAATCACTTTTTAAGCTTATTATACGCATTTTAAGGTTATTTACGCAATTTAGGCTTATATCATGCATTTTAAACACAAAAGCAGTGAAGGCATGTTCTATTTACCCAGGGATAAAATATTACCACTTATTTTTTCCCCGCGAACAGGCAATGACGATATACACCATTGAGGTCTTGAATGGACTTGTTATCCTTGGAAAATATGCCAAGGCATTTTTACCAGCGATGAAATATTACCATTAATTTTCCCATAAGCACAAACAATGGCGATGCCATTGGGGTTTTTAATGGACCTCTTGTCTTTGGGAACAATGCCTTGGCATTTTTGCTAAGAATAAAATTTTAATATTCATTTTCCCATAGGCACAAACAATGGCAATGCCACTGGAGTTTTTAATGGACTTTTTACTATTCATTTTGCATAGGCAACAAGCAATACCAATGGGATTTTGAATGGTGATTTTATCCTTGGCAAAAGTGCCTTCGTTGCCATTGCGTCCGAAGCAATGGAAATTCAATGGCATTTCTCAATGGCAATGAATGGCACGTTTTGCTAACGCGATCTACCCAATTATAACATACCAGATAACGAATCTCTGGAGTGGCCGATAGTGAGTAACGGGCAGCTGACAGTGTTATTCGACCGCGTACGTACAATATTAGCCACGCCCGAGAGTTGTTATTTGGTAAAGTTGTAATTGGGTAGAGGTTTTTGCGAAAGCTTCATTCCGGCAGTGATTTTATTGGGTAGAGAAGTTACGGGCTGCTCGTGTCTGATATATACAGTTGGTCCGTGGTGAAATTGTAATTCCATAAGCTTGTTCAGAGAACCGAAATACCGTTAAAGTTGTTATTGGGTAGTGAAGTTTCAAGTAAAGTTGTAAATATTCCGAAATGTCCGTTACAAATCACAAGATGGTGGTTAATTATACCGTATCGCTCAATCCGTAACAATGTTTTCCCTTACCGCTGATCGTCGCGCCAATAGTTATTAAAGCGAATAACCCCATCGATGCGTTGCTCAACGTCATTGTTACTGTAACACCTTAAAGTTATTGGATAACCGAAACCCGATCGAACTACGTTATATATGTAGAAGGGATATTTGATAAAGGAGACTTCGGATGGCCAAACGTATTCGTATGTTAAAAGGTTACAAAACGTAAATTAATTCAACGCGTGGATATAATGTCGAAAATATAAAATGTCTCGAAATGCTCTTAGTTCTTCTCCGTGTAAGGGTCAGACGACGACTGCCTTTCTTTGGTCGTACCCTCGTGGTACACTCCGACGTATGTACTCTCTTTTTGTCACGCGGTTTACTTCTTTGTCTTGTTTGCCCGCTTGCTTCGAATGTAAACAAAGATATCGAGCTCCGAATTTCGACACTACATATATATTGGTATCTTTTCATTGACCGTTTAGAAAACTTTGTTTCGGTTCATTGCCTACGTTCAGCAAGCGATAATGTGCAAAGTGAAATTATCCCACTGCTTCCTCGTAACGTTGAGATTTCACAATGCTTTCTCTATGAGGATGTCAAAATTGATGAAGCTCATATTGACTCGTAGAGGAGGATTTATAATTATGACGAAACAATATGTGAGTTCCAATTTTCAAGGTGTAAGTCCTTTATTTTTACGAAACCTGTTGCTTTGACGAAAACAATCGGGGTTTCAATGTCACTTTGTTGAAAATATTCCAAAACATTGGAAACCATATTAATTATTGTGAAAAAATTAAATCGAATATCATTACAGAGTATGATTGCAGAGTTCTCAAATTAGAAAGTGTTAAATTTATGAAGATACACACACGCGCGCATACGTGCAAATATTTTTTTCTAAATATCACGTTTGCACTACTTGGGTACATTTTGAGCACTCTGACATAAATATATCGATTTGTTTTTATCGGAAACAAAGCTTCCGCTATGAGGAAGAAAAAATGTTTGAAACAAGACGGTGATATAAAGAATCATTGAATTTGGCCAGAATCTGCGAGTAAGTGCAAATTTTGATATTTTATATGTGATCCAGCGTAGTCTATATTTGAGTTTTTTTTTAGCTATTATTCGTTTGTGCTTCGTATCTTGCACTTACTTTTATAGGTTTAGGAATTGACGTCCGTGTGCGCGCTTCTCTCTCTCTCTCTCTTTCTATCTCCTTTGGCAGTTGACTATCTACAGTCAACACAAGAGCATCGAAAGTTATTGTTACCGGACGTTGCCGAGTCGCTCGTTTCAACGCTATTACCGATCCATCTGTATCCAGTTAACACATTAAGGTAAAAGATAATATCGTCATTCTCGTGCTCAAAATGATGGCCATTAAGGCCGAAGAAAAGAGCAACCTGTATGCAATAAACACATTAAGGCTAATGATAATATCGTTACTCTCGTGCCCAAAATGACGACCATTAAGACCAAAGAAAAGAGCATCAAATTCAATTTTATGTAACTTAATATCATGACTTATAATTTTGTTTATGTCACAGATCGGATATGCTAATTTGCCCACTAGTAGTCACGTACTAGGCATAACAAAAATGTATCAATCAATCTCGCCTCACTGTCTCTCGGGTGAGTTGGTTTCAAGACTTTTCGATGACATGTCTTTTCGATGATTTCTTTTATATTCGCACTAAAAAATATAAATATCTGTAAACTTACCCGTTCGATCTCTCGATGCGGTGTCCCAGACGGTCTCGAGTCTCGGTACCACGACGCTACCGTCCTCAATGTTTCGAACATGCGCATACGGCCATAGAATATCGCTGTCGAGTCGGTACGTCATTGTATGATTGAAAAAATCGTTGTCGAATCGCCAATACGAGATTGGATGGTTTTCCGGACTCTCGAGATTCACGAAAATGTAATTCCGTCGTTTTCGCCTCGTTATCGGGACATTGTGAAAATCAAGTTCGCTGCCGTGAAAGAAAATAGCGTCAAAATCATCGACATTAACGAGCGAACGTTCGTGGGTTCGCGAACAGTAACTCCCGGCACCCGGACAATGGCTAAATAAATCGCCATTGCCGAAATAAAATATCTCGTCGCTCCACATTCCGTTCCGGAACAAAATTTTTTTTTTCGTCCCGTCAAGTTGAACCGATGCATCGTCGGAGCTCTTCTTCCGGTCAAATTTTATAGTACAAAAGTGCTATGTATCGAGATCGTAATAAATGGTTAGCAATACGTAGAACAGAGCTATAGCAATGATACCAGCTAAAAGCCTGATCTCGTAAATCCGATCGCACAAGCACATTTCTTTTGTTTATTTATGTTCATATTCATAACAAAAGTTCGGAAATTTTTAACATTTTTCCACGGACACTATCGATATATTCTTCTTTGTGGTTATGATTTCGTAATAACTGGTAATACGGTTATGTTAGAAAAACAATATTTAGTCAATATACAAAAAATCATTAACGCACTGCCTAAAAAAATTCGTCATCGTTTTTGTTGATACACCAATGATATAATCGGTAATCAAAAGACACAGTTGCATCCTACCGCTAAATATTTAAAAAGAGGTCACGAGAATCTCTCTATATTATATAAATATTTCGCCGCCGCCGCCGCCGCCGCCGCCGCCGCCGCCGTGTACAAGAGTTGAGGAGAGCGAGCGGGATCGAGTAGGCTGGGTGAGCGGATCGAGCGGGGGCGGGGGAGGCGTGGGTGGGGGGGTGGCGCGCGAAGCGCGCAGCCCCCCCCCCACCTGGGGGGAGCGGTACGGTGAAGGGAATAGCCCGAGGGGGGAGGGGGTACGCCGAATGGAATAGCCCGGGGGGGTACGCCGAATGGAATAGCCCGGGGGGGGGTACGCCGAATGGAATAGCCCGAGGGGGGGGGGGGCGCCGAATGGAATGGCCCGAGGGGGTTGGCGCGCTAAGCGCGCAGGGGGGCAGAGCCCCCCTAGTATTATTATATAACTAGGGGGGCTCTGCCCCCCTTCGCACGCCAACCCTCCCCCCCTCGGGCCATTCCATTCAGCGTACCCCCCCCCCCCCCCCCGGGTCATTCTATTCGGCGTACCCCCCCTCGGGCGATTCCATTCGGCGTACCCCCCCCTCGGGCCATTCCATTCGGCGTACCCCCCCTCGGGCCAGTCTATTCGGCGTACCCGCCCTGGGACCATTCCATTCGGCGTACCCCACCGCCCCCTCGGGCCATTCTATTCGGCGCCCCCCCCCCCCCCCCCCCTCGGGCCATTATCTTCGGCGTACCCCCCCCCCCGGCCCTCGGGCTATTCCATTCGGCGTACACTCCCCCCCCCACCCCTCGGGCCATTCCATTCGGTGTACCCCCCCTCCCCCACGAGCCATTCCATTCGGCGTACCCCACCGTCCCCTCGGGCCATTCCATTCGGCGTGGCCCCCTCGGGCCAGTCCATTCGGCGTCCCCCTCCCCGGTTGGGGGGGGGCGGGGGAGTACGATGAAGGGAATGACCGCCTCAACTCTTGTACACAGCGGCGTGCGGCGGCGGCAAAATATTTATATAATATAGAGAGTTATATATTATTGTTCATTGGTATACTTTAGACATCTCTCTGCTGAGTGAACGCACTTCATTTACGTTCGATGATTTGGTGGCAATGATCGAGGCAGCACAAATACGAAACCCGGTTGCCGCAATGCATCCCGTGGATCACCTGTCGAAATTAAATTAACTTCTGTCGCTGAATCGTACGGGAGGGTACACTACCGAGAACAGTTATCAGAAAGGTGGGAGGGATTACAAATTGGTCAATATTTATCCGATCTGTATTTGGATACCTGAAAACCGTAACGCTCCACTTCTTAGTGCCGGCTATTGAAATTGTCGGATCTTATGGTATCACAGTATTTTTTTTGTCCAAAACTTCAGTCTTTTCTACGAAAAATAAATATTATATAACAATAAAATAGAAAAGATTGTATAGCACATTTTCAAATGTTATGGCCCATTTTAAACATACTGATATTAAAAAGTCGATTTTTTTTTTTCACGAAACCAAAGCTTCCTCTATGAGGAAGCAAAAAAGTAAAGTTCGTCGTGAACTCATACGTTTCAGTCGGCCTGTGCGGCAAGCCCTCTCCGGGATAATGACTATGCATAAGATCCTCGCACCCCAAAGGATTTCATATAAATGGTAATGTACGGTAGCTCTCGTCACCCATTGCCGTGGTACAGTTCAAAGGAATTACAAATTTCAACAGGTCGTGATTGACCGTATGAAAAATCGATGAGAGAAAGAGAGAGAGCTGGTATTTATTGACGGGAAACAGCGTATGTGTGCATGATTAATCTATAATGATGAATTATTGTTAGGATAAGAGGCGGAACTTCCGATTAATTTTATTGTCAATCAAATCCGTCTGAATCTAATTATTCCAACAACTCTACATATTTGTCCAAAAAAATGCATATTTTCGGGACTTTCTCCCCTAGTCGGATAAACATTATTTATTTTTTTATTTTTTTAAAATAAAAACTCCAGGTGGCTCGACGCCTTAGCTAAAAATTAAAAACATTGCTTCTTCATTATTTTATCGCCCTCACAAATCCCCCTCGATGAGCAAATTATTTCTCCAATTTTCGCTTTCTCAACGAGGAAACTTTGTGGGCGAAATAAAATAATGAGGAAGCAATGTACAATTTTCTAATTTCTCTCGAGAACCAATGGAGTTGAAGCGATATAATTTGCCACAGTATCACCTCTTATTATGTACAATCGTGGCAGATGGGAAAATGTCAGACGAAATGAAAATTTCGTGCCGAATGGCTAAGTGAGAATTGGTGGAATTACCCACCAAGGGGGGACCCAAAAAAAACGGGAATTTCGTCATAATTTCTTTATTTTTTAATATTTTTACACCAAATTTTGATCACCTTCAAAGTATTCTCCTTTGACCACAACGCACCTCTGCAAACGATCCTTCCAATGTTCAAAACATTTTTTAAATTCACTTATCGGGATGTTCTTTAGGCGTTCCAGCGATTTTTGTTTTACCTCCTCCACAGTGGCAAAACGCTTCCCTCTCATGTCCCTTTTGAGTCTGGGGAACAAAAAAAAATCACACAGGGGGCTAGATCCGGTGAGTAGGGGGGGTGGACAATTGGTGTCATGCAGTTTTTGGTCAAAAACTGCTTTACGGAGAGAGCGGCGTGGACCGGCGCGTTGTCATGATGGAGGAACCAGTCACTTGTGCGCCAAAGTGACTCTGCTCATGTGCAAATCTTTGGATAAAATCCTCTGAATTAAACTCCATGATATCCCACACATCTCACAGAGTTGATCAATGGTTCGGCGACGGTCTTCACGAATGAGAGCATTGATTTTGTCGACGTTTTCGTCACTTATTGACGTTGAGGGGCATTCTGAACGGGGTTGGTCTTCAGTTGACATTTCTCTATTTTTAAAACGTGAAAACCACTCGTAGACTCTGATTTCACTTAAGGCAGCATCTCCATAAGCAGTCTTAAGCATCACAGTAGTTTCCGCGGCCGATTTTCCCAACAGGAAACAAAATTTCACAGCCGCGCGTTGCTCTCGACAATCGGCCATCACATTTTCGCCGAAATGGAAAAAGTTGTTTCACTACAAAAATTCCCACGGGCGAACCGATGTGCTCACGCCGACAGAACTTCGCACACTAACTCAGGAGACGTGTCCCCAACGGATACCTGGTCGAGCAATGGGTTCCCCCACTCTCCCTCCCCGCCGCAGCGCAATACCCGTTTTTTTTGGGTTCCCCCTCGTACAGGGTGCTATGAATTCATGCTTGGTTAGAGATATAGGCTATTTTACAATCAGTGATTAATTAGTTCGATGTCGATTCGCGTCAACTTCAGCTACGGCCTCATGCGCGCAGGTGGTTTCAGAGTTTTACCATTTTTCCTACCACTTATAATACGCGTACAGGCACCCACTCGAGATTTTATTTACGATACCTGTGTGAAAACCTCATACCACGCTGGACCGAACGGTTGCAGACCGTTCCTCCAGTTCACTAATCACTCGATTTCGCGATGAAAAGCATTTGAAAAAAAGATTACGAGGAACGAAACTAGGCCGCATTAAAATATTAATAATCTGACTGCTCGAACGGTACAAAAATAATGTTTTAGAAAGTGTTTAAAATAATGTTCAGAAGAAACCTTAATTGAAATGAATTGAAAGATGCGATTTGTGAAACAAAAATTGACAAACATGAATCTGCTACGTCGTTTGTGTATAATTTTGAATCGATGTCAAAGATTCCTGAATTCGAAAAGAATTCTCAATAATTGAGGAAGACGAAATAAGAGGTACTTGCTTAGAAAGACGATATATCTTTGTTGACGTTTACGTGTCTACGTCGATTTTGCAACTGGTATGAAACGCCTCGCCGCGGTCAACCAATGTATTATCCACACGCATACCGTATCGATACCATACATTTTTATACCACAGAGTACACTAACTTTATGTAGCTGTAATGAGAATCATTTTACGAAAAACAAATTTATTCGGAAAATTCAAGACACCGTATTTCACCACGACAGCAATATCGATTCTAGTGCATCCCTACTGTCCATCTTAATTTCCGTCACGGAATAAGGTGTTGGAACGGTGTCGGGAGGGATATAGTGCTTTTGTAATGGAACGAGAGATACCCAATGGAATTCCGGCAAAATTCAACATTAAAACTTTCGGTCTCCTCGGAAACCGTTAGACTCGAGACCCGTTTGCATTAATTATTCGCTCCCAATGGTCTATTGATGGATCAGCAGTAGCTAACCGATAGGTATTCCAGAGCGTGCTATAGTATGCCTGCCCAGTTTCCTTTTTCTACCTTCTACCCAACTCTAGACCCATTCCTCCCCTATTCCGAGAGAGAAAGAAAGAGAGAGAGAGACAGTCAGCCAACCGCACAGATAAATATAAGCCTCCACTCTGAAGGCCCCTCCGGCTCGTCGTAGTACACACATACATGTATACAGAGCACGACTGGCTGCTCCATAAAAGTTGTACATATCCCGGGGATCTCCTTCTCAATGTTGTATATCACTCAGGACGTCTGACAAGGATATTTTCGCCCACCCATGCCATACACAAACGGTCCATATTTTACTCGTAAAACCTGCCACAACGAAAGTGGCAGGAAAACTTTATTTTTATTTATTTTTTATTTTTCAAAGAAAGAAAGAACTTGAAACAAAATTTGTTGTGTCTTGTAAACAAGTGATCGTTGTTAAATTTTACTTTTTCATAGAAGAACCTTTGTTTTCACCAAAAGCAAATGGTACTTTTAATGCCATTGGGTTCAAAATGTACCTAAACATCGAAAAATTACATCTAGAAAAAAACTCCGGAAGAATCTCTATGTGCGCGCGCGTGTGTGCATCTGTGTCTCCTGAAACAAAGCTTCCTCGTAGAAGAAGCTTTGTTTAAGCTCAACAAATTTAATTTTAAATTTAATTTCCTACAAAAAAGGTTCTATCGACCCGATTGCTTAGATTAATATTTCTTGAGATATTGAACTTTAACTTATGAGTAGTGTAAAATTTATAAAATATGAAATATTAAATAATTAAAAAAATATAAATAAAAAAGTTCAATATCTCAAGAAATATTAATCTAAGCAATCGGGTCGATAGGACCTTTTTTGTAGGAAATTATATTTCCAGCAAATTTTTCGTTTACATTTTTTTCGTAAAGTTAATTGTTCCGGAGATAACAGCAAAAAAACGAGAATTTTGGGTAAAAATCAAATTCAGTGGCCCGTACCAACTCACCAGTACAATTTACACTTTCGCCGCAAGCTTCCTCGTAGAAGAAGCTTTGTTTAAGCTCAACGAATTTAATTTTAAATTTAATTTCCTACAAAAAAGGTTCTATCGACCCAATTGCTTAGATTAATATTTCTCGAGATATTGAACTTCAACTTATGAGTAGTATAAAATTTATAAAATATGAAATATTAAATAATAAAAAAAATAAAAATAAAAAAGTACAATATCTCAAGAAATATTAATCTAAGGAATTGGGTCGATAGGACCTTTTTTGTAGGAAATTAAATTTCCAACTAATCTTTCATTTACATTTTTTTCGTAAAGTTAATTGTTTCGGAGATAACAGCAAAAAAACGAGAATTTTGGGTAAAAATCAACTTCAGTGACCCGTACCAACTCACCAGTACAATTTACACTTTCGCCGCAATAGGCACTTTTCTAGATTGTTTTATTCTGAGTAAATCGAAACCAAGAACAATATGATAGCATAAAATGGGGCTGAGTTATAGAATTTTGAAAAAAAAAAAAAAATTCGATTTACGTGTATTTTAGATGGAAAATCTTTTCACGCTAAGGAAAAGTACTTAGAATTAATATTAAGGGCTGCAACTTGCAGGGAATTTGTTTTTCGACATACCCAACAAAATTCCAGGTAGGGACTGAGAAAAAAAATCGCCCTAACCTACACATATATCGGAAACGATATATCTGATTTTTCTTCTCAGTGTATCCAAATAGAATCAATTCCCAGATACAAAACCGAATTTGTACGACAAAATACGGTTCGACCTTTCGAAAATTCGGTTGAAATCATCGCACGACGTTTCCAATCATCAGCAAGAACTTCTCCATTCATCCTTCTCTATGTACTGATATTACTAACACGGAGAAGTTGGCCAAGAGTCGGATACGAGTGTTTGACTTCTAATTGACTATATGTATATGTGTAATGTATTCCGACGATGTGAGTAATTCCCTCGGTTGTTTACCGAGTTGAGCGATCATCAAAAGCTGTTTGCAACGGTCCAACCGTAGACTCGATGCCGTTGCCCTACTACTGCGGGAATGCTGCGGGGGTAATGGTCACGGGAACACGACAGGAAGGAAGGCTGTAGGCCAAATACACACAACGCAATGATACTTTAACTATACCAATACATGCACAACGACGTATACCGCAGTTTGACTATACAGATATAACTGCACACTGTCGATTCACCCTACACACACAATCTACGTGGTAGATACTGTAACTCCGCGTTCCACGAAGCCAAGGGTAGTAGAGGATACGAGCGAGTGTGTGGGAAGTGACCAGAGGCTCATCAATCTCAAGCGACTCGTACCACAAGGTGGGAATTCTCTTTGATGCAAAGCTCAACCGATATTATGAGCCTTGTTACCTATAGCATCGGTTATATACACCTCTGCGAGGAATACACAAATGTCCGAAATGATTGCTTTATATAGATATCGTACGACCGATAACAGTGGACCAGCGGTCGGTGCGCGACTCTGTCGATCACCCGAGTTACGGGGTTAGGCTACTCTAGAATTATGGAAAAATCGAAATTTCGCTTTCTTTTCCCCTTAAAAAGTTCCCAAGGATCTTAAAGGTGATATACCAAAATACTATGGGCGGTCGAAATCTCTAAGTACTCCAATTTCGAATTCTGCCTCTCTCGGTCCGCTCCGAGGATTTTTTTTTTTAACTGGGCGGTAAAATAACTTGAATAAATTTTCACCGATCGATTTGAAAATTTAGCTGCACATTAAAAACTAGATTCTCGACAGAAGTACGTAGGATTTTCGTGTCATGCTGCATAGCTTTTTCGTTATAAACATTCAAACGTGGGTCGGAGTTATTTTGTGATGATTTTCGGTAAATTGTATGTTTGCAAATGGTACACATTTTACTGCACGTGATAAAAATGATAATTGAACGGTGATTTAACGAGCAAGCGAGGCTACTTAAGAGCGACCCACGTTCCATGCCCTCGGGCTACTAAAATTCTAAGCTTTTTCACCATGCTCCGCCTTTCACAGAGAGCTTGCTGTGCCCCACGGGCATCTCTCCTTTGTCTTCTCTTTTTCAACAGTTTGTCCCTCCTTTCGTACCACCCGTGCTAGAGCTCACTGTCGTTTTTTTGTCTTTTTTTTTTTTTTCAAGACCATCTGCGAAACTCTCACGACCTCGCACTGTACCCACCGGTGCCAACTAGACCGACAATAAGCTGATAATTGAGCTCTGGAATAATTCCCAACAGCAGCAACAACGGCCAGCTACTTGATTCACAGTGGCTTATCAAAGCAAAATCCGATTTTTAAATCGGAAAATTCCGTTCCACCAGTCATTATTTTCCAAAGCTCAATATCCCACAGCCCGAAGGATTGTGAGGAATATACCAGGGGTGTTAGTTGAAATTTGCCGGTTTTTTCAATAAAGAAAACACTTAATTTTCAGAGGAATCTCAAAATTTTTTAATTCATAGTATTGACCATTGGTTTCTACACATTTCGCCCATCTCTCAGACAAATTATGGATACCATCCCAAAAAAACTTTTTCTCTTTCGAGGTAAACCATTCGACGAGCCATGTTTCGACTTCTTCAAAATTAGCGAAGCACTGCTCTGCAAGGGAGTGTCCCATCGATGCGAAAAGGTGATAGTCGGACGGGGCGAGGTCTGGAGAGTACGGCGGGTGTGATAATATTTCCCAATTAAGTGTTTTTAATGTGTCTTTCACCAGCTTAGCGGTATGAGACGGCGCGTTGTCATGTTGCAAGATAACTTCGCCATGTCTTCGGGCCCATTCCGGCCGTTTTTCGATCAACGCATAATTCAAATTGATCATTTGTTGTCGGTAGCGATCCTTGTTCACCGTTTCACCAGGTTTTAACAACTCGTAGTACACCACACCACACTGGTCCCACCAAACACAGAGCATTGTCTTACGGCCAAAGCGATTTGGCCTTGCAGTCGATGGGCCGGCTTCACCAGGTGAAAGCCATGATTTTTTTCGCTTCGGGTTCTCAAAATAAATCCACTTTTCGTCCCCCGTGACAATTCGATGCAGAAAAGATTTCCTTTCGAATCGTTGAAGCGGCATTTCACAAACGGTTTTTCGATTTTCCATTTGTCTATCGTTCAGCTGGTGTGGCACCCATTTTCCATACTTTTGAATCTTTCCCATGGCTTTTAAACGTTGGCAAATTGCTCCTCGAGTCACATTTAGTGTTTCTGCCAATTTTTGTTGCGATTGAGTTGGATCAACATCCAATAACGCCTGCAATTCCTCGTCTTCGAACTTTTTCGCTGCACCAGGATGTTCATTGTCTGTCAAATCGAAATCTCCACTTTTAAATTGACGAAACCATGTCTCACATGTTCTAATCACTTGAGCATGTTCACCATAAGTTTCTACCAGCAACCGGTGAGCTTCAGCTGCTTTTTTCTTTTGATGAAATAAGAAAAGCAACGAATGCCGCAAATGCGATTTACTTGGAACGAAACTCGACATATTCACTGAGGTAAACAAATATGACGCTATTATTTTGGCGGAATGTGACTTGCGTATTTTTGTAGGTTAATGTCAATAGAAAAAAATGACATACATGCCAAATCATAGAAATGTATACATATTGCTAGCGACATCTACTGGTAAAACCGGCAAACTTCAACTAACACCCCTGGTATCTGTACTTTATTTTAGGAAAAAATCAGTCAATTGTTAAGTGTTCGATCTCGTGGAAGGAATACCTTAAGCGCACAGCTGATGCGTTCTCCTCTATTTCCCTTTCTCTTTCTCGTCACACACGCACACGCCGTTGGCTGACAGTACCAACCTCTCGGAAAATGGGTTGGGCACCATCTGACGGCCAACGCTATCACCGCGCGCGCTCATTGGTCAAATCAAATAGCGCGCGCTTCTTGGGCTTCCTGTTACACACTTCCGTCCCTTTTCGCGAAATCAGTGCCACAGAAACCGAGCGGAAAGATATTACACATCAAAAAATAGAAATCGCAATCGATACGGAGCGAAAAAAAGTGCAAGTTTAAACTCGCCAGTTGCTTCCTCAAAATGTCACGCAAACCTCAAATCTTCCTCTATGAAGAATTGTACACTTTTCAATATTGACTTCCTCGTAAAGGAAGCTTTCAGTTTTGCGTAACTACTCTACGATATTTCCTATGAATTTCCAATTATGAAAATAATTCAACGGATTTAATCGACGCGCGCATCGAGTGACTTATGTGCAATCCGAGTCGAGACCGCGATTTTAGCTGCAGTTCTTTCGACCGTAGATTAGTTAATTTCCCTCTACTACGAGTGTACATCACGAGAAGGGTCCGTGGTCCCAAGATCCCTGATGTAATTAGCTGCACAGCAGGAAACAGCTGGCGGCTATCGGGAGCCCCGCGCTCTCTCGATACTCTATGCAATTCTCGATGCTGTTACGTCGAGCCAATCGCCTAACGCGGACAATCGTTGCCTGTTCGGAGGGAAGGCCTTTGAATTTTAATAACCAAATAACGCCCAATATTCTACACGACATCGTCAGCATGTAACGAATCATTAGTAAAGGATTTCAAGATTTTAATGAGTACACTTGTGGCTAATAAAAATTTTAATCATTTAGTAATTGCTCAAACGAAGACATTTCGCACGGCAATTAACTTTACTTTTTTTTTTACTGACGATGTTAAATTAGAAGAATTAATAGGTTGGAATAGGCCGCGAACCAGTGATGAAAGTTTTGAGGACAAGGAAAAAATGACATTTTCAAACGTTTGAGCGAAACTTGTAAATTGTTTTCGTGAAAAACCACACAATCCTCAAAGCCAACTAAACGAGGAAGTCAACATCGTGAAAGATAGTTCCTCATATTTTGAGCATTGTGTAAAATTTTGAGGAAACAATTTGCCAAACGTTGAACCACAGCTTTTTACTCTGGGTAAAAAAAGCACAAAAGTTGTCAAAAATACAATTCATTAAAAACGTTACTATTTTTTTCCTTTATTTCAACGTATACTCTTTCAGGTTTTTACGTATGACCCTTCCCAATACCATTTTTTTCCATTTTTCCCCAACTTTCGTTCATAACTGTCGAACACATTTAACAAGAGATCAGAATATTTTAACAGCAAGTTCAGTTAGATTTTTTTTTTCTACGTTTGAGTCTATTATTTGGGGCATTCCATGGGCTCGGTCGGTAATTAATCTTCTAAGGTAGTAGTCTGGTAACTTAAGCCGATTTTCATGTCTTTTTTGGAGGGCGTTTTTTTGTAGGAAAATAAGAATGAATCGTTTTGGATATTTAGGATGTTTTTATTTACATATTATAAATAGAAAAAAAAAATTTTTTGAAAAAATTTAATAGTTTTTCATTATTATTATTATTATTGATCGAAGTTGGCACCTCGAAAAAAAAGCGCGTGGGTGGCCCCGGTGATTTTGGTCCTTGATGTTATCTGAAATCAAAAATTCTTGATAATTCTCAATCTATAGACATGTCATTCTGGTCGGAACTACTGAAGTTAAATTTGATGGATAAATAACAAAATGGGGGACTTTGGAAAAAAAACTTTTTTTCCAAAGTCCGCCATTTTGTTATTTATCCATGAAATTTAATTTATTTATCTTACTTATTTATCCATGAAGTTAAATTTCATGGATAAATAACAAAATGGCGGACTGTCGAAAAAAAAGTTTTTTTCCAAAGTCCGCCATTTTGTTATTTATCCATGAAATTTAACTTAAATAAATAACAAAATGGCGGACTTTGGAAAAATAAGTTTTTTTCCAAAGTCCGCCATTTTGTTATTTATTCATGAAATTTAACTTCAGTAGTTTCGATAGATAACAAAAAAAAAGTTTTGGAAAAAAAAGTTTTTTTCCAAAGTCCGCCATTTTGTTATTTATCCATGAAATTTAACTACAGTAGTTCCGACCAGAATGACATGTCTATAGATTAAGAATTATCAAGAATTTTTTATTTCACTTAACATCAAGAGCCAAAATCACCGGGGCCACCCACGCGCTTTTTTTTCGAGGTGCCAACTTCGATCAATAATAATAACAATAATAAACTATTACATTTTTTCAAAAAATTTTTTTTTTGTATCTTTAATATGTAAATAAAAACATCCTAAATATCGAAAACGATTCATTTTTATTTTCCTACAAAAAAACGCCCTCCAAAAAAGACATGAAAATCGGCTTAAGTTACCAGACTACTACCTTAACCATTCTGTCTCTATCAAATATATAGAAATAAAGAGAGACACGACGATGAAACGCTGAATACATCGTTTAATAGTTTTATTTATCGATTTTCGTTTACCGAACGCGCCCTAGCCGTAAGTACTCTGGCGTATGTGAAAAACAAAAAATAAAATCGCCAAGACAAAAAGCTCATAAAGATTTTCTCTACGGGAAAGCTTAAACAACGAATTTTCCCTTTATCTCAAAAAGTTTTACCACCGAAAAGCCAACTTTTTTCTAGCTTCACTTTTTCCCGATACGAAAATTTTCGTCGAACACATCCACCGGCAATGAAGATGAAAATGAGAGAAACAAGACAACGACGAAATTGCTCGAAATATTGTGTATATACATGTGCATAGCTGCGGAATAGGCTCGCCGTTGTGCATTTGGCCCATTTCGTGTACAGACGGGGCGAGGGGTTGGTAGCGAAGGTGTGCGCACTCCAGATAATCCAAAAAGTTTCGCTTGGACTTATCTACTGTAGTTGCTACAGCGGTACAGGGAGGAGAGGCTTTGGCTTTCTCTCAGGGATTTCCTTTCTTACTGCTCGCGAATTTCTACCCCGGCGTCGCGCACCGCGGAGTACGCAAATTTATCTTTTCAAGTTTACCGACAAGTTTTCCCACAGCCGCGAAAGCCGAGAGTTGCGACAAACACTCCGAGTTTGTCGACGAACACGATAAAGAAAAAAATTATATTGTGAATATAGTTGTGGATAAACCCCCCCCCCCAAGAGCTACAGAGTCCGATGGCGAAAGAGAGTATTTAAAAAAAAAGGACAGATTTTTGTCACTGTACAAATTAACATATTCGAAGAAAAAAATATGTTAAATTCGTATTTATCGTTATTTATCATCGAAACTCACCGACGGCATTGCACGCATCGTGGTAGGCGGTTTCGGCGATCTCCTATCCTAAGCGATACTGGTCGAGGAGCCTTTAATCTGCGATCACCCATTTCTCTATATCCAAAACACACTCTCTCGGAATACAATTTTTCTTGCGTAGAGGTGATACTAAATGATATATAAATTGAAATTGTCACAGGCGCTACCCGCACACACACACACACACACTAGATCACGATACTACTCAACCGTCTTCGAGCTCGGTCACCGAGAGAGTGCGTTTTAGATATACAGAAATCGCCGATCGTAGATTAAGAGGGGCTTAGGGTTTTAAAGGCGAAAAAAAAGCATATTTTTATGATTTTTTTGCGGCGACATGAGTAATATAATTTTATTAAATAGAATTACATATTATTGTACAACTATTGAAGTATCTCAGAAAAAATTTTCAATGAAAAATATTGATAAATAAGCCGGTGACGTTGAATCTCCAGTGGCGCCTTGAAAAAAAGTGGTTTTGCGGTGAACATTATAACTCGTTACCGGATCATTTGAAACAAAAAAATTGATATGCATTTTAATGGTGATGTATTTCTCGAGGTAATCAGGAAGAGTTTTTTTTTTTTTTTTTTCTATTTTTTGCAGCACTTGGAAGTGAAAAACGCAATTTTAGCTCAAAAAATCGCGCTTAATTTGTTATTAAAAAATTGAAAAAATTGAAAAAAAAAAAAAAAAACTCCTGATTACCTGTTGATTTATGTGAAGAAGTAATGTTTAAATTTTCAAAAGAATCGGTTCAGTAGATTTTGAGTTCTAATGTTCACAAAACTTCAAAAATGACGTTTTCGGGAAAATCGATTTAAAGTTTTCACTTTCAGGTAAATCAGGTATCACGACCGGTCGTTTGAAACGCTGTAACTCCGTTAGTTTTACTCCGATTGACTTAAAATTTATACACAATATTCTCGACATATTGTTCATTCAGAAAAAAAATTAAAAAAAAATAATTTTAAACCCCCCCCTTAAAGGCTCCTCGAGTACTATCTAACGCCGATCATTCTCAGCACACCGAAATTTTGAGAAAGACGACGAACTGCAAAAAGATAAGCGATATAAAGTAAAAATATTCTGAGTGGATGAGATTGTGCGTGCGTTTATCGTTTAAAATAAAAGGTGTACATCCATGTGAAAATATATGTGACTGATTTATATGAAATAATTCTAGAATAAATTTGAAGTAATAATACGTGTCGTCCTAAGTGAAAAACAATATTGTTACAAGATGTCTTCCTGTCTGAAAAAACAACATAATTTTTCCCAAGTTTCTATTTTTTTTTTTTTTCATGAATCCATTACGAAATTGATAAGATTTCTGGGTAAGTTGGATTTCTGGGTATACTCGTCGTATTAATTAATACGAACGAAGAAAAATATAAATAATAATAAAACTATAAGATAATGATAACGTGCGCGAATTTACGATTATCCGAATCGAACGACTATAATCATTATATGGTTTGCGCGTGTATAGCGTGTGCGGACCAACGTGAAGTACGATAACGTCAAATCATTTGTATGCCTTACAAATTCTCATTTTCCATAATGAATTATTTTTTAACCCATCCTACGTCGATTATAATTATCACAGTCGGTCGAAATTTCAACGAAATTGGAAACCGTTACTCCCGTCACCGATCTTACGTGCTAATTTTTTTTTCCAACCATGCACAGTGCATAAATCTTCAGTCCCAAATAGTCTTTGCGTTTAAAAAAGTGTTGCCTGCATTACGAGCGATATGCTTTTGGTTCGCGAGTCCGTCGTGAACCGATTACACACCTAGGTCAAAGACTACGACGATGTTGAGAGGTGGTCAGGCAGTGGGGTATGGTAAATCGAAAGGGTGGGCATTGAAGGGCCGAGAAACGACGGAACACAAAAGGGAAGCGTTAGTGGACGGAGAGGACGTAGGCAGAAGTGGCTGGATGATTATAGGCACGTATTGGCGCATCGGCCCCTTGGGATCACACCCCACCAGGGATGGTATACTCGTGCGGATGCGGGAGATGAAAGAGGGGTTACAAATGTAATCCAGAACGCAGACGTGACATCCATATAGTAGCCCGGCCCGATCTTTTTCTCACTTTCTCGATGGATCTTGGCGAAGAGAGACGACACTGAAAAATTGCGGAGAATTGAGAGAGATATAAGAGAGAGAGAGAGAGGAAAAGACAAGAGCGAGTCTCTTCCGTGGTATAGCAACGCATCGGGGAATCCCGGGTTGGAATTCTGGTGTGTTCTGGTGCCGTAGTCTCACCGACGGGAAAATATCTTGTACTCAACGTAGCTCCAAGCGTGTGTCGCGCCATCTGTCCGTTAGCCAGTCAGGTATTGTCCGTCAGCGATCGACGCGACGTATCTCCGACGCGGTGAGGCGAATCTAGTTGGACCGACTCTGTTACCAGCGCCGATAAAACAGTCACTCTTAACGTTAATCACCAAAGTAACGCGGAGCCCCGCAAAGAAAAAAAAATAGGTTCAGCACTTTAAGTGCTACTTTAAAGGCAGTACTTTAAGTAGAGATAGTTAGTCGGTACTTACAGTATCGATGCTGGAAGTACTAAAGTACCGAAAGTACAATGAATAATTCTTTAGCAGTAATTGGTACTGGCAGTACCGAGACTATAAATATTCAACAAGTACTTTTTTCAAGTACTCCAAAAAATTTCAGTTCACGAGAGTTCTTCAGGTTGCAAATCACGAATGCGGAATAAAAATTCAGATATTCAAGATGGCAAACCAAAAGAGTCAGCCACTTTGAATTTTTTAATTTTGCATTTTGATCCGCCATTTTGAATATCGGCGCACGACTACGGAATAAACGCAAACAGCAGTTTACCGTATATTGTATAAAATATGATGAAAATAATTAAGAAAATTACATCGCAACTGTTGTAACGCCTGTGGTATAGCGTTGCTACATTATATTCGGGTAATTTTTCTTACTCACCCCACCGCAATGTGATCCCCCATTCTCTAATCCGAAGAGTTTGTGGCGAATGGTTAATTGGCCGGTGGTCCGTCGGGGAGGCTCGTTCCTCCAGTGCCCTTAAACGTGTTAGTCCTGAATAATGTGCTAGTTTGCGAGAAGGGTCCGGGAGCAGGCGGGGTTTGGTCACCACATGGGCATGGGTTTGGTATCAAAACGAGAAGACGGTTACGAAAGGCCGAGGAGGTGTGGTTGGGGTAATGTAGGAGACCACCACGCTCCTCGATGGGTTTTTTGCTAGTGCGTGTTTCGGCAGTGTAGTGTCGCGCGGAACGCGAAATATTGAGGAGAGCCGCAATCAATCGTCGACCGACTGAACCATTACCGACAGCCGTATGTCGATATCGGATTGAGATGAAAATTTCGCAGAAACTTTACACTGCGTCCGCCAGATGTCTTAGCTACGCCGTATCGCATTTCCCATGGACACAGGGAAACTGCGGAAAACTCATGTCGATACAGACGGTTTTATTTTGACCGAGTACCAGTTGTACCAGTTGCCGGTGCACGGCTAAACGTTCACCTATGCAAGTAGCGATCGCTTAATGTATACGTGCGTTTACATCCAAGCTTCGAAAACTCGACAATTATCATTAATTTGTAATTTTTTTTAATCGATCAAGTATGATCCGCATTGTGCAAGCCACAATGTTTTCCTATTCGAGTATGTAAAAAAAAATTTCTATTGAAAAGAAAAATCGATGTGTCTATTAATCGATTTCATAATATGTAGTTCATCTATGTTCCCTCCTATGGAGATCATTTTACTAAATTAACTTAAATGATTATTCGGTAATTGGCCGTCAGTCTGCGAATATATAAAAATGGAACAAAACTGAAAATAGACAACCAGCTCGGGCATCCGAGTCTTTCTCTGTGTATATAATATCAGCTAAAAACAAAACAGCGAGTCCACGTTTTTCAAGCTCGTTTTCTCGTTACTTTTTTTCTCTTGCTCGGGTGTTAAATCCACGAGGGATATAAAGTGAGACGAGAACTCTCCCGCTACTTCCGTACAGGGCTGTTCCCTCGGCAAGTTGATGCTACCCCAAGACGGTTTTGCCATCGAGGGACGTTAACACGCTTCTGTATATATATATATATATTTATATATTTATACCAGCCCCTCGACGAGGATCCCGAGAAGTCACGAAAATGTCCTGCGCTAAGAAATAACAGTAAATAAGAGAGAGGGCTAAGAAAAGAAAACTGCGTCGAGGATTGAGTGGGGCGGGAGAATAGAAGAAGAGACATCGAGTAACTCACTTAAGCCGACCTCTTGCTCGCTGTGGCATACTCCCGCGTGTTTCGACACACAGGTACACGGCATCTCTTCTTCTGCTCATTTCGCTTCTGCTCTTTCGCTTCACGTTTGTCGCTTTCACCGTAATAACGGCTCTGTACCCAACGAAAATTGTGATCATTTCGCCGAACAGGGCAGAACGGGGCGACATCTAGGTATACGAAGGCAAAATATAGCAATGCACCACTACAATAGAAAAGAAGTTCCTAGGGCTCACTTTGCACTAAAAACCAATGCGCACAATGTACGAAATGACGTGGTACAAATGCCTTCGCCATTTGGCGCTTCTCGGAAACTAACGCGTGCAACGGCCAACAATTTTTCTAAACAATGCTAAGATGCCAGTACACTTGTCAACGATACCGAACGGACGAATATCAAGGAAACCCTTATGCCCGTATTCATAGTCGTTCCTTGAGGAATAAGGATCCCTTATTCCCTATAACACGTTTCATAAACGTTCCTTGACCAAACAAGGAGCCTTATTGGCTTCCTTATCTCAAGGGAGCTCCCGAGACCTATGTGAAGATAGCCGGACAACTTAGGCTTTACTAATTTTAGATCTAATCAATCATTTGGTGGTGGTTTGGTGGTGATTGGTAGCGTAATAAAAACGTTTGGTAGTCAATAGTTTTTTTGTAATGTTAAAAACAAATTTTGATGTGAAGTACAAAAAAACTATTGACTACCAAACGTTTTTATTATGCTACCAATCACCAACAAACGACCACCAAACGATTGATTAGATCTAAAATTAGTAAAGCCTAAGTTGTCCGGCTATCTTCACATAGGTGCTCCCGAGCTCCCTTGAGAAGGGGCCGCCCCCTTGGTCTGTTCAATTTCGCTGCATTTGTCAGCACTTGTGAACTTCTTATGACTTCTTACCACATGACGCGCAGAGTACAGCCAAATCTAACCTATACAAATTTGACACATTTCAAGTTTGTGGTTACTTGTGGTGTCGCGTTCTCGGACAAAGTGTATGAAGAAAAAAAAAGAATCATGGACGACGCATTTTTAAATTATTTTGACGATGAATTTGAAGACGAAAATCCAGACTCCGTAGCAGTCTGATATTTTAACACTTGTAATAATAATTAGATATTAAAAACATAAATATTTCATATGATAATATCTTTGCCCGAATGCCTCTTCCTCTCTCGACAGTTTCGAGATAACTATTTTCTCTTCTGCTTCAGCAATCGCAATTTTTTTAGCGTGAAACTCCCGCTGTTGCTCAATTGCTTCTCGAAGTTTTATTAGTAGTAGTTCTTTTTCGTTGCAGTTCTTAAAATCAATTACTTTACCGTCAATACTCGTATTAACTAATATTAATAATTAATATAAACCTAATATATAAGATTTTTCATTACCTTTAGATTTTTACTCGTTACATTTTTTGAACTCGTGTTAGGTTAGGTTCGGGTGTCATAAACAGTACTGCATTCACTAATCACTAAAATCCCTAAAATATTTCTTCCTTTCGAAAGGAAGACTCGAGGTACGTCGATGAAATAAGGCGGCCTTGGAGATTCAAGGGATCCTTCGTGGAGGCTCCCTTCGTCCTTAAGATAAAGATGGACTATGAATACGGGCATTGTACACCCGCGATCAAAAAGCGCTACAAATCACTATCGAAGAGCGATTCCAAACAAACAACTTCCAACTAGTGAAATGGTAAAACAGAGAAAATACCGACGGTGGATGTAATCATTCAGCGGTGGGTTTCTTGACTTTTAATACAAAAGTCCACCGAAAGATGTCACCAAGTGCCACTGCTGTAACGGCGAATACGTATTTCAGATCCGAAGCTATTCGAAATCCCTACTCCGAAGGTTTAGAACGTCACGAGATGTTTCAAACCGGCAATCAGAACCGGTTCATCAAATGTCGCTAAATTCAATACTGGGTATCATTTTATTTTATTTTACTTATCCAGAAAGTTCTAACGGTAAAATTAACACGATATCTCAAAATTTGCGCAAAGATAGAGGCGCAAGAATTGAAAAAAATTCAAAGAACCAAAAAATCTAAGTCGCTTCATGAATTTTTATTTTAAAAAACCCAGTAAATATAGGGAAGGAACCGCTTTATTGTGTGGAATTGCTATAGCGCAAACCGTTCTCGAGATATAAATGTTTAAGTTTTACCCTGCCGTTACCTACTACGCGCATACGTTCGAAAATTTTGTTCTTAATGTCATTTTCCGATGTTTTCGCACATACTGAACACATTGGCATTGAAGATTCGACAGAAAAATATTTCACCATAAAGTTTTCACGCGAGGAGACAAAAGAACTCCAAGGAAAATGCCAATGATGCGGAAAGGTCCGTCGAGTTTTAATAATTTTGTTCGATCGTATTTTCGTTTTCTTTTCTTTTTTTTTGCTTCTTTTTACCTATAAAATATCACACTGGATTTTTTTTTATTCCTTCACATGTTTGGTGACAATCAGGCATTTGTAACGTATACTATACACGGTAATATTAGTTCGGTTTTATTTGCATTAAGAATTCTCGTATTGCTTACGACATTTTGTTCACTACTGCTAGATGCAACGAGTGCAATTGACTTGTCCATTTATCTAGGGCGTTGTAACGAGCAGCACAAACGGACTTCTTGTCCAATTCGAGCACCTGATTAACCTGCGCGTAGCGACGAAAAGAAAAATGTAATTTTTTTTCCTTCTTTCGGTAAAATTTTTTTTTTTATCTACGATATTGACGACATTGCGCAATGAAAACGACAATTTTTCGTACCTGATCGATTCGTCCACGTATGGTACTGTCCAGGATACAAGACACCAATAGACTCTCGACTTCCGACGCGTCGATATTCAATTCTTTGCTTATAAAAGGTATGTGAATTCTCGTGTAAGGCTTGATGAGTTTTATGAGAACCTGCGAAACAAGTAACGGTAAGTACGAGTTATAAAAAATTCAATTTTTCATATTTTCCAAACGGCAATAACTCTAATTAAACTATTGACAAACTTGAGAGAGAAAATCGTTAACCTGAGTTCGTATATTGCGCAAAAGATCCTCGATGTGCTCCCTGATGAAAGGATCGTCCATTATATTGTTTCTGTTCTGTTTCAAGATCAATTCAAACTGATTGATGTCGTTGTTTTGATAACTTACAACCAAATTTGTCATGGCCAAAATCTCTGGATCGTTTTTGTACGGTTTAGCTTCTTGAGAGTCGAACGGATTAATGCCCGATTTCATCAACCTTCAACATTTGCCAGTGTCAACTAATCGATGTATCGTTAACACGTCGATGAACGATTATAAAAAGAAAAGAAACAAGTTCGATTTACATGTTCGCTAAGACGAGGTATTTGAGACACGTCGTTCGTCTTGGTGATCCCGATTCGTCGTAATTCTTGAAAGCCTCGAAGAAATCCGTGTGCGCACGTTCGAATTCGCCTTCCCTCAGATGCATCTTACCGCCGCACTCTAAAGTTCATTTTATTTTGTATTTTCGTTAATTACATGAAAAAAAAACGATACAAAATGAAACTTGCCCCGTGTTTGGGCTGTGCGCAAAATATCGTAAGAAACCGGTGGACAAAATTTCAATGAAAACTAAAACTTCTGAGCAGACATTTTTCTGATTATTTCGAAAATTTCAGACTCTATGGCATCGAAATGTGGATTTTTTTTCTAACAAAGTTCACTCTATGAGGAATCAAAAATAATAAATTAACGGTGATCTAAGAATCCGTATGGTGATGATAAAAAATGACGATTACCTCGTATGACTCCCATTATCAACGGATGAGGTATCGCACTCTTGATGTGCAAACTTTGTTCGTACAACGTTTTCAACTTCTTATTATTCTTTTGAGCCGTATACATCTGAATTTCTAACGCGTATATTTCTAACAGCTGAGTTCCCTTCTTCAAGTCGTCCTCACCATCGTCCGTCTAAACATAATTGTAAAACTCACGATTAAAATAAGCCGATACGAAAATACGAACGTGTTTTTAAATCTTAAATTATTATATCTGACTTTAAGTACAAATGTCGAATAAAAAATTCGGTGACGAATTGATTTTTGTTATTTTAATCGTTGAAAAAACTTACTTGACAACTCTGATGAAGTTGCTTCAGTATCTTGGCCAATTTATTGAAGTCTGACCGATCAAAGTACAGCTTTCCTAGTTTGGTATTGGTTTTGAACCATAATCTGTCGTTTTTAGCATCTTTAAGAGCGTCGAGCGTAGTCTCATAGAAATCTTGGAGTAACTCCATCTGGAAGCCAAACTGTTTAGCGGAACATGAAAAGCAAGCAAATTTTTATTATTATTATTATTATTTTTATTTATTTTTTTCAAATAAATTTTCAACAAAGGAAGAACTCACATTTTTCGATGTACTGATGTAATCCAGTATGGAGTTGATAGATTTTTCAGAATGATTTCTGGTGACTGCGCTCTTTATGTACGTCAACAGTTGCTTGTACCTCGTCATCATTTCTCTGTAATTGGACTGGAACGGGAAATTGAGATTTTTCAATCCACTAACGGCCAGACATTGCGAAATTACATGCGGTTAATTAGTTTACAAATAGCGAAATTATAATTTTCATTATCTCATTTGCGGTCTTATTTGTATACAATAATCAAATAACGAATTTATTAAAACAATTGGTAACGAATATGTCGTGGATGTTAAAAATCGCCAATTTGAAAATAACTCTGGATGATAAATATAAAAATAGTCAATAGTCATAAATATTTGTTATGAAAAATTTTACCAACCAATTTGAAATTAATTTTAATCATCTGCTTAAGCGCTTTGAATCCCCATTCTCCCTTGTCACCGGCTTCGAGATCCAAAACTTTCTGAAAGCTCTGCAGAGCGGCTTTAGGATCGTCCTCCTTCAGAGCTTTGCTGTTGTAGTATTGATTCTCCAGATCTACATCCGGCTCCGAGTTGGAATCTTCCGAATATTCCTGAAAAAGAAGCGAGTACAATCACAAGACGATCATAAAATTGGAAATATCCAATCTTTGGCTAAATGAATAAACGAACAAAATTGTTTTTCGATTATTGAATATCATTTTCTACATTCCACCGTTTAAAATCTTGACTCAAAATCAATCATGTCCTGCGCGAACAAAGTTCAAAATATACCGCTGTACTGTGATACAAGGGAAAAAAAAAAAGAGTTTTTTTGTCTCGAATTAAAATCAAGACAACGATGGCGATATACGTTTTTGATGAAATATAACTTTGTTGAACAAAAACATTAAAGCTTGTACGATTTTTATACACTGTGTATATTAGATTTGCCGAATTTAACCTAAAATCGTGCCGATAAAATGCACGGACCGACTCGCTTATTTATACCTGCAAAAAAGTCGAGACAATTTTTTACTCACAAGACCGTAGTCTTCCTCCTCCTCGCACATGAAATCATCCTCACCGTCTGACATATTACGACAATGTTTATCGAAAAAAAAACAAGAAGTCTTTCGGGGTTTCGAATATATACTCTCCGGGAATTTATAGTTGACAGCCGCAAGCCCTTTTCAAATCTACTTATGTACAACTTCTGGGGTTCCTCGCGTTTCATGTGACCCACACTGCAATATGAAATTGCGTGCTGTATATATATGTATATGTACGCAACACCATGCAGTTTGCGATTGCGCCGCTCCGCCAAGTTAGCGCTGTGGTTATTAGTCGGTCTCAGTCGGTCTCAGGATGTGGAAACTCTCATACAAAAACCACGGCTCTATTATTAGTTCCCATGAGGGGGGCACTACAGAGAGTGTGCCACTATCGACGCACAGCTAGCGCGACCTACATAGTAGGAGCGAAAATTAGAACTAGATCTTGGCAAGCTTTTTACCCGTTACCGACTTACCCACAAGGGGACCTTCCCGACTTGTCATCACCGATTTTGCTCGAATTTATAGGCTATGTTGTGGTTGACGAGGAGTGAAAGTAACCTAAGTGGGAGGACCAGATGGGCAATATTTAAGAAAATAAAAATTTTGCAAATTTAACAATACACAAGAAGTTTTCGTAACACAATTTTTAATCACCAGTTGGCGCAACGGCAGGAGCTCGAGTTCATAGTTTGAGGGTCGAAGCTTCGTTTTGCCATATGAAGACTTTTTTTTTTCTAATCTTCTGTTTAAATTTTACGTTACTTGCACCACAAATATATTTAAACAATGCAATAATGTATTTTATTTATTTATATTAAAAAAAAATGTTATTATTTTCAAAGAATTCGAATTTTGGCATTTCTCATAACTTGGCAAGAGGATTGGGAAGATTGGGAGATTAGGATTGTAATTTAAGCGGACACGAGGAATTTCTATATAAAATGAGATACTTTAATTATTTTACAGCTGATGAATCGTATGTGCCGGAGTGATATTCATTGTAAAAACAGGGAAAGCAGTAATTGTTTCGGCACCGTGCACACGTTATATGTACGATAGAATATATTTTAATACAGTCTGTCAGTCATACAGTAAGTAATTTTTCTAACGTTTAAGCATTATACAATGTTCCAACGAACGAAACTTATTTAATAAAAATCATGAACACTAATAAAGCAAAAGCAATGTCTTTAATGTCCCACGTCTGGAGGAACAAGGTCTTATTGAGTCGTCGGTGTAGCATCGAAGATCAACAAACTTCTGGCAATGGGACTGGACAGGAGGAAATTTGACAAAATCAATATCCACGATAGATTCGAATCGGAAGGACAAAACTATAACGAACGCTTTGAATACATACTTGAGAATGTTGTCGGAGCCTATAATGACTTTTCAATACAGCTTCAACAATTTCTGCCAGTACGTACAAAAATTTATATTGTCTCTCGAAAAATTGTTTTTTCGTGTTATAGATCAGGAATCACGAGAATCACTCATCAGCGATGCGAATACCCTTGTCTATTGTTTGTCAAAACCACATTTTGATATTTTAATGCTATTGATCAAATATCTGCAAGGGATTGAAATAAACAAATAAAAATTCCGTTTATAACGAAATTCCCTCGGCAGAAAAAATTAATAATTAACGAATAATGTCCTTTCATCGGCGGTATGTTTCGGTCCGATTTTGTTGCGACCCGATGAAGAGCCGGTAGCTTCTATAATGTACATCAAATTTTATAATACAAATGACATATGATCCACTTAATGTAAATGAATGTAAATATATATCTGTATATATACATATATAAATGATTTGCAAATAAATTATTGGAATTACTTTTTTTCATTTCTTGAAATATCTGTCTTTGATCTACTATACCGACCGACTTTTTATTTTCATGCCCAATCTTCATTCAAATAGCGCGCCGCAGCTGGACGTATATCTTTTTAGTTCCGACTAGGGGGACACTACATAGATAGCGCTACAAACAGTGGCTGCGCTTCTTAACATGGGAGTTTCCACACCCTGGTCTCGCGAGCTCGACTACTCAATGTCATCATCGAGGTTAAGTTTCTACAATGATTTCAAACAAAAATATTGACGAGCCGGATTTCGAGGACGATTCGATACTCTACGAATTATTAGAATATTTTGTGAGAAAGCAAGATCCCGAATTAGTGGTGAGTCTAATCATATTCGACTTACAATTCCCGTGACTCAAAACTGTCACCATCTTGTCCCCTTCTGTCAGCTGTCAATAATAATTTACCACGTATACTTTCGGTGTCACCGACCAAAACTATATATCGATAAACAAAAAACAATGTCACCTGTGAATTCTTTTCTTTTCCTCTTCATCATTGTTTTTCTTTATCGTTAGAAATGCAAGAACGACGCGGCGATTCTACCGAACACGGGAACGATAAAAAATGCTCTCCGATATTTGAACAACAGATATTCTCTTCCGGAGAGTATATCGCAGCAGTTGAGCCTAACTTTGCCTTGGAAATTTGCGGTCGGTGACAATGGTAGATTGTTGGCTGTACTTCAGGAGAATGTTATCGAGATAAGAAAATCCAAAGACGAGTACTCCTCGGTTGTTGGAAAGGCATGTGGTAAAGTATAAACTTGTCTGATATACTTATTACATAAGTTTATTTATAATTTATGAAACATACTTGTGTGAAAAAAATTATTAACGGTTGAATACGTTGAGGTACCGGTTACTCCGGTGCTAAATAAAATAAATTTCCTCTACAATTGTTTATGGTTTTATCGACGGTAATGTATGATTAACTGCGCTGCAGCGATCGTTTTTAGCATCAAAAGACTATGTTTTATAACCACCCTCATTTTCGATCCTCGTTGAAGTAATATACAGTGGATCAAAAAAGTATTCATATACCTTGTTTTTTTGCGATAACTTTATAGAAATAAGCGATACGCAAAGAAATTCAATTTTATTTAATAGTACATCAGGTACAGAGATAAACTGCAAATGGATAATTTTTTCCCAGGAATAATAGAAGAATTATGCAAAAAAAACGAAAATTTTCGGGCCAAAAAAGTATTTGTACACTTACGATTGAGCTGCTAAACCTCGATATTCACTCACGGACGGTCCGACCTCTGCGTACAATGTAAACGAGTCTTCGTTTACACAATGGTTTCGACCTATTCCATGCGGTAGTAGATCTTCGAGCTCCGAACAGACACGATGGCAAAGAAAAGCGAAATATCAATATCCATGCGAGATAGAGTGATTTTTCTTCGGAAACGCGGTGAAAGTTATCAAAAAATTAGTAAAGAACTAAATCCACGTTTCGCAACGGTGCAATATATAATAAAAAAATACGAAGGAACAAACAGCACAGAAAATAAGCCACGAACCGGTCGACCGAGAATACTAACGGTACGAGAGCGTCGGAGTATCGTTACGGAGGCTACAAAAAAACCGTTCACAAGTGCTCGAAGTTTAGCGAATGATGTCGCGTCAACATCGGGGAAGAGCGTGTGTCCCCGGACTATTCGAAACGTTTTGCATCCTGCCCAAATATACGGCAGAACTGCCCGCAAAAAATCATTAATTAATAATATAAATCGAGAAAAACGTTTAGGTTTCGCAAAAACCTACGTAAAAAAATCTATAGAATTTTGGAAACGTGTCGTATTCTCCGATGAATCGAACTTTAACATCTTCGAGTTCGATGGAAAAAAATTCGTCCGGCGGAAACCAAATACCGAGCTCCAGCAGAAAAATTTAATACCGACTGCAAAGCACGGCGGAGGAAGCGTCATGGTTTGGGGCTGTATGGGATATTATGGCGTTGGTAATCTGGCTTTTATAGACGGTACAATGAATGCCCGGAAGTATATCGACGTGTTGCGCAGCAATTTCAAAGCGAGTGTAGATAAAATGGGCCTGGATGGAAATTTCTATTTTCAACGAGATAACGACCCGAAACGTACCGTCATGAAAACGAGGGAATGGTTACTCTATAATGTCCGCAAACAATTGATTACACCACCACAATCTTCGGACATCAATCCTATTGAAAATTTATGGCACTTGGTGGATGTAGAAATTAGAAAAAGAAAAATGAACAAACAAATTCGATCTCCAAAGAGTGCTTTTAGAAGAATCGACGAAAATAGCAAAAGAAACAACGCAAAAGCCAGTAGAATCCATGCCTAAGAGACTCGAGGCGATAATTGAAGCAAAAGGGATGCGCACCAAATATTAGTTATAATTAACAACTATGATGATGTAGGTTTTCACTATAATCGTAAGTGTATGAATACTTTTTTTGCCCGAAAATTTTCGTTTTTTTGGCATAATTCTTCTATCATTCCTGGGAAAAAATTATCCATTTGCAGTTTATCTCTGCACCCGATGTACTATTAAATAAAATTGGCTTTCTTTGCGTATCGCTTATGTCTATAAAGTTATCGCAAAAAAACAAGGTGTAATACTTTTTTGACCCACTGTATTCAAAAGTAAGACCACACAACGGGTTGTATTAGAAAGAAGAATAACAAACAAATCCGATCTTATTAGAAATTAGAAAAAGAAAAATAACAAACAAATCCGATCTCCAAAGAGTGCTTTTAGAAGAATCGACGAAAATAGCAAAAGAAACAACGCAAAAGCCAGTAGAATCCATGCCTAAGAAACTCGAGGCGATTATTGAAGCAAAAGGGATGCACACCAAATATTAGTTATAATTAACAACTATGATGATGTAGGTTTTCACTGTAATCGTCAGTGTATGAATACTTTTTTTGCCCGAAAATTTTCGTTTTTTTTGGCATAATTCTTCTATTATTCCTGGGAAAAAATTCTCCATTTGCAGTTTATCTCTGCACCTGCTGTACTATTAAATAAAATTGGCTTTCTTTGCGTATCGCTTATGTCTATAAAGTTATTGCAAAAAAACAAGGTGCATGAATACTTTTTTGACCCACTGTACCTATCAGCATAATTACCACAATTCTACTTTTAATTCTTACGTTATCAATATATTTTTCTTCTGTTTGTCATAGTACCCAAAGATGCGTTTCCACAGTGGCGAAAAATCGCCTGGAGCCCGGACGCATCGATTCTTGTACTAGCATCGAGCAACGGCTATCTTTCGTTCTACAGCTCTTTGGGAAACAATATATTCAATATAAGTCCAAAGACAATGTCCCAAAATCCTGATATTCTCGAAGCCGGAGATTCCGTGGCATCTATGATGTTCGGCGAACCTAAAAAGGAGAACGACAAATGGACTCACGAATTTATTCTGGTTACATATAGCGGACTCCTTAAATCTTACCGTATCAATGGAACTCACGGTTATACCCATAATTATGAATTTTCGTATGGGAATTTTTATAGGAACGGCGTCAATGCGTTTGCCTATGATCGGAAGCACAATCTCTACTTTGTCGCTGGAAATAACATCACACAGAATTTAAACGTGAGTCATGATATTTAAAAAGCAGCAATTTGAGACTCTTAAAGTGGCTTTACAACATTTTATAAAATGGACACAGCTTTCTCTGTACAAGGGACTAACTGCCTCGATTTTGACTTTTTCATTACTAATGCTTTCTGTCCTGCGTAACTTTGGCGCAAACATTGTGCAAATTTCAACCTTTTTTCATATTTTTGCCTCCTTGCGGAGGACCCTTTGTTTTCGTTAAAAAATTTCGTAAAATAACGACGAAATTATGCAAATGTGATGTAAAAATCCGTCCATCCGATAAATGGATATGATTGTTTTTTTTTTTCAGTCCCCCGCCTCCGATACCGGCTTGACTTCTTGGCGACCCCTTAACGATTATCCTCACTACAAGCTCACCCCCAATTTCGAAGAAAATTCGGCGAATCAATCGAAATTTTCTCTTTGGAATTTCGTTCCAAAACTCCGAGTACCGCCGGAGCCCGTGATATTTCGTATAAGCATATCGCCCTGTTGCAATAATCTCGTTTGTCTGCACGCCGACGGCGCAATATCACTTTGGAGCTTGCCCAATCTGAGATTACAAAAAAAATGGAAACTGATCCAACAGCCGGATCACAACGCTCGCAATCCTTTGGGAATACCGAAGTGCAAGAAATTTCCACCCGGTCTTTCGGAATTTCATCCAATGGACATTGGATGGTGGTCGGAAAATGTAAAACCTTCAGTTTTCGCTATAACCATCGTCTTATTGATTTCAATTATTTTTTAAACGATCATATATTACTTAATAATGAATTATACACTGTCCAGGCAATAATCGTTGCTAGATATTCGGGCTCGATCTCCGTATGCTCTATCAAAGATTTGCGAAATTTACTTGGCGTCAGTCCCGAATTTTTGTCGGGCCAGCCACAAATATCGGAATTATCTCCGGGCTATGGATTTCTCTGTCTGGATTGTGAAACCTTTATAACAAGTAAAAAACGTAATAGAGAATCCAATTGCGAAGGCTATATCTCCGGTAAAAAAAATCATATAATTACGGAATTGAAATAACTTATTTTTCCATAAGTCTACGACATTGATGGTATTGATTGATGAAAAATAATAACTATGTGTAGAGGCGTCGTCGGAGAGTGAAAAAGACGATGATGAAGCGGAGCCTTTGACGATAGTAAACTACACAACGAGTCTTGTAAAAAGCGCTCTGTACTCAATCACCGACATCGAAAAGTTTCAACCAAAGAGAAAAAAATCGAAAATTCTACAAAGAACTTATAGGATATTGGGGTTAAAGAGTACCACACCGGAAGAATTGTATTCGAGAAAAATTGACATAGAGGTGAGTGTTGAACATTTTTGTAATTTTTTATTACACAATATTTATATATGTGGCGAAATAATGAGGAAGCAGCGTGCAATTTTCGATAAAAATTCGAGCTTTGGTAAAAATGAAAATTTCGATTTATTTTCGATTTTTCACCTACACCGTTCTCGAAGAATTAATATTAAAAAATTTGCAATTCAGCACAGAGCTTTATGGCACTTCGCGTTTCCGCCGTTATAACTCAAGAAAAAAATGCAGCGAACATAAATTAAGGATAGTATAATGCTAGAGTACATTCGAATGAAACCCCATGATAAAAATCAGATAGTTTCCCTGACTCGTTTAAGGGAGGGGTAAGGGTTTCAGCGTAAAAAAAAACACTTTTTTTGCGATTTTTTTTCTCAAATATGGATTGAGCAATTTTATTCGAACCTTTTGTACATTATTGAGCATACTTTTGACAATGTTGTGTAATTTTTTCATGCAGAAATATTGAAGCATAAGCCCGTAACAGAGCTTCCCCCCAGAACGTCTTGGAAAAAAAAACAATTTGCGGTGTTCACTATAACTCGGCCGGAAATTATCTGAAAATGAAAAACCATGAAAATTTAGTCAAATTATAATCAAATCTTCCCCCCAACGTTCTCTGATAATTTTTTTTTTCGTTTAAACATTTTTGGCGGCCGTCTAAAGTGTGAACTGTTATTTTCCACGAAAAATTCCGCCATTTTGTGGGTGGGAAACACCCTTAATGTTAAAAAAAAAAAAAATTTTACTAAACGTTGGGGGGAGGTATTTTATATGTAGAAAATGTGTACAAAGTTTGAAATGAATCGGTCAAGTAGTTTTTAAATGGCAGTGAACACGGACTTTGAAAAAGTAGTTTTGAGAAAAACGCGTCTAAAGTGCACTGCTAGCCCGACCGCCCGCAGCTGTTAGAGGTATAGCGTTAAAGGCCAGGAGATTAATAAGACAATAACTTCAAGAATATTGCTTAGATCGGTTTAAAATTTTAAGGACATATTCTTGAAATGTTAAACAATAAGATAAGACAAAAAAAAATTCGATTTTTCGAAAGTGAAAACCCTTACCCCGCCCTTAATATCACTAAGCTTTTTACGGTCGAAGTAAATGCCGAAGCGTAACCTGCCTCGCACGTTACCCGCTCTGCGTCTCGACAAACCTAGCGAACCTCCTTCGGAAATTCACTTGCGGATAGGGTAAGATTTGCGAATCTTGGAACACAGTGAGGAAGCCATGTGCAAGTGTCAATTGACACTAACTTTTTCGATTATTTCACATTTCCCGATTGAGATATTAACATTTTTTTTATCCACAAAGGAATATGAAGAGGCTCTTGCACTCGCGAATACCTACCATCTGGACACCGATCTCGTTTATCAAACGCAATGGCGTAAATCACAATTTTCTTTAAACGACATACAAGAACATTTGAGCAAAGTCAGCAAAAGATCTTGGGTACTTAACGAATGCGTGATGCGAGTACCAGAGACCTTGGAGGCGGCGAGAGAACTTTTGAATTTTGGTCTGAAAGGGGCGAATCTGGAAACTTTATTGGCTATCGGCGATAGCGACGATGGGAAATTTGTGGCTGACGAGATACAGGACGATTGGGACAGCTCCAATCAAGTTGATCTGCAATTGCGTCAAGTGAGTCTTGGCCCGATAATCAAATTGTTGATGATAAAATCATGATGAATTTATGTTTGGCATTCGATCGAATCTAAACGTCCTTGCAGGTTCGTAGAATCAATGAAATCATCGATAAACTGGATCTTCGACACTTGTCCGAGGCACAAAAGGATTTGATCAAATACAGAAGAAAACTTTTGGATCATTTGGACAAATTACAAACGTACGAAATAATTCTTGAAGATACGCAAAAGTACGAAAAACAATTTTACGAAGAATTTCGTCAATTGACAGCGGCGGAAAATGCTGTTAGGTAGGAACAACGAGTGTCTCAAGAATTGATCGAATTAATTTTTGAGAAACGATTATTATTTTTTTTTTCTTCTTGATATCCTATGGTTTCTGACGTCGCTGTAGATTCGCGAAGGACAGGAATTGCCAAGGTGTCGGTATAATGTTCACTTATCACGGACATCAACTGATGTCTCATTGGCTCGCGATTATTAATTGGTTTCCCGAAACTTTGAATCCATCGAGATACGACAAGTTATTGCCGGAGTGCGACTCGGACGGACAATTGTTTTTGCTCTTTCAACGGGAATTGAGACCCAAGGATTGGTCGGAAAAGAATGAGTTCAGAGAAGTGATTGATCTGGAAAACGAGGATGGTTCACAATTTCTCTACGATGCTGATCCGTCGCTGTCTGCTTATCGGTAAATTGACTAATTATAAAACGTTAAAACTAGTGCTCGTCAAAGAAACTCCGGCAGTACGGTGAAGATAATCGAATGACTGAAATTTACAAAGAAAATTCTTTGCACAACCTTTCTACAGGACAGTCGTGTTAATTTTTTTTTTAACTTACAGACCAAAAATTATTATTTAAGATAGTAGTCTGGTAACTTGACCCGATTTTCATGTCTTTTTTGGAGGGCGTTTTTTTGTAGGAAAATAAAAATGAATCGTTTTGGATATTTAGGATGTTTTTATTTACATATTAAAGATACGAAAAAAAATTTGTTTGAAAAAATGTAATAGTTTATTATTATTATTATTATTATTGATCGAAGTTGGCACCTCGAAAAAAAAGCGCGTGGGTGGCCCCGGTGATTTTGGCTCTTGATGTTATCTGAAATAAAAAATTCTTGATTATTCTTAATCTATAGACATGTCATTCTGGTCGGAACTACTGAAGTTAAATTTCTTTTTATTTTACATCCCCTTCTTTGCTAAAATAAAAGGACTTTTTTGTCCAAAGTCCGCCATTTTGTTATTTATCCATGAAATTTAACTTCAGTAGTTCCGACCATAATGACATGTCTATAGATTAAGAATTATCAAGAATTTTTTATCAGATAATATCAAGAGCCAAAATCACCGGGGCCACCCACGCGCTTTTTTTTCCAGGTGCCAAATTCGATCAATAATAATAATAATAATGAACTATTAAATATTTAAAAAATTTTTTTTTTTCGTATCTTTAATATGTAAATAAAAACATCCTAAATATCCAAAACGATTCATTTTTATTTTCCTACAAAAAAACGCCCTCCAAAAAAGACATGAAAATCGACTTAAGTTACGAGACTACTACCTTAATATAGACAAAAATTATCAACATCTTCCTGTATATTGATCATTATTTGTTCCCTCATTTTTTTTATGTTTCAATTCCATAACTTTCGTGATATCGGGCAATCAAAAAAAAAATTATAATTATTATTAAAATTATAATTATTAATAATATAATTATAATTATAATTATATTATTATTATTATTATTATTTTATAATTATTATATTATAATTTTTATTAAAAATTAAAATTATAAAATTATTATAATTTGTCCGATTGTAATGAACGAAATTTTTCCATCGCCGTACACAATCAACTGACTGTATTATTGAAGTTTCCATTTTTTTTTTCCCTCAGGAACACGGAGCTCACCCAAGATCTTTTACAAAAATGGTACAAAACACGAGCCTATCAGATCGAGAGAGACAGCTGCATAGTTGATAACGCATTGGAATTGATAAGAATTGGAAAGTCTCACAACATAAGTGGGTTGGAGACGTTATTGATAGAACTTGAAACCCTTGATGATCTTGTTTACAAGATCTATCTGGAGGATATGTCATTGGCGCAATTGGAAAAATTGAGCGATGTGGAAATAGTTAAATTGCTCATGAGTACATCGAGTGAGAAAAGCTTTGTCGATAATATCAGAAACTACGTTTTCCCATTCGCTCGTAGAAAGCAAAAGTATTTGGTACGTAACATTTTTACTATACAAATACGAGTGGAAGCAAAAATGTATGTAATATATATATTGTATGAGCCATTGGTTTCAGGGTGGACAGCTTGATAAGCGTTTGTTGAGCGATTATCTCATTGCATTGAGTAAAAATGACTTGACAAAGCCGGCAAAATTTGTCGAATCGTTCAAACAAGTACAGGACACTGAAATTTCGAGCATGATAGAAGACATCGTGTCGCTAGCGCTAGATTGTCTATACAATTGTGTCGATCCGAAAATGTATGAAAAAGGATGTGAGATATTCGAGTCAATGCCAAAGCTACAGTCGAGCAATAATTCATCGGGGCCTACGACGGTGATCGAGGATCTCGAAAGAGAGCTCGAGACTCTTAAGATCCTTAACAAATACAACGTAGAGACGACTCTTCGTTTTATTCACGATAATAAGTCAAAATCAGACGCAGCTAAAATGATTCTCGACGAAATGGCTAAAAGCTTGAATAGAATGTTGGTACAAACGAAAATACGAAGTTATTCAATTTCTTTGTTATTTTTTTTTTTCTAATTCGTTGAGTTGTGATGAATTCTGCTTTTTGTTATCAGGACACCACGTCCAAACGAAACCACGTGGGCGGAATTGCTCAACGATATGTTGGAGATTCACGAAATGACATTTGATTGTATAGAAATTGAGGTGTGCTTCGAAATTTGCGTTTCGGCTCGTTTGGCCTCGGGCATCAAGATGAATATACAAAATTGCGGAAATCTCATTGAGACGAAAAAAAATGACCAGTCTTTGCTTAAAGTTTCGTACGTCAGAGCAGTGGAATTGATTTTGGAAGCTAGCAGAGAATATTTCAACAGCTCGAAGAGTCTCGTCGATTCAAATATGGAATTGTCCAAGTAAATTTACGATAATTTAATATCGAGCGTAAATTTATAACTGAAAAATATATTTCTCATGACCATTTTGTTTAACTTTCAGAGCCTGTCTTCATCTCATAAACGACGATAATCCTATCGTCAGGGAAGAATTCGAGCTGATAAATTCTCTGCTAATTCTCAATGAATTTAACATCAATATTTTACCCCTTCAAGTCAGATCGTGCCAGGATCGGCTCAGATTGATCGAGAATTGCCTAGAAAATCGTGATGACGCGTACAAGAGACAGCAACGACTTCTCACACTCGCGAATTATCTTCGTATTGAGGGAAACAACAAGAGAATCCGCGAGGGCCAAGTGCTGCAACTTATTGCGCAAAAAGCTTACCAGGTACGATTATACATAACAATTATGCAAATTGATTAAACCGTTAAATTATATAACGTGGATTAAACAAGGAATCAAAGTATAAATGATCGTGAAAATTTTTCTTTATATCGCTACTGTGTCTCGTATTTGTGTTGTTTGGTTCGAAACATCAATATTTATTCATATCAGACTTCGGCTCTATCGGGTAAAAACAGCGAAAAAATCATAATTTATACCTGATTTTTTGAAATTCTTCGTTTCACTTGAATGTCTCCATTCACTGACAAAAGTTGGTGATACGAAAGCCACCCCTAAAGGATAAAATCTAATTCCTACTAGTTGAGCCGTCAGTCGACGTCAGATGCACATTGCTTTAAATGTTTATTCTCACACAGCTACCCCAAAATAAAAACGAGACATTCAGAAACAATTTTCAAGTTGTCAGCCCAAAGAAAAAACTACCCTCTAACAACGAAGATGCATCCCTACTGGCCACCGATCTAGCCTACATTATTTCACTGGGTCACTCTTCTTCTGATCTTTTGTTGAATTTTCATATATAATACACTAGAGCGATTTTTTTTTTTTCGACTATTTTTTCTTTCTCAGTCCCCACCTGAAATTTTGTTGGATATGTTGAAAAACAAATTCTCTGTAAGTTACAGCCCTTAATATTAATTCTAAGTACTTTCCCTTAGCGTGAAAAGATTTTCCATCTAGAATACACGTAAATCGGATTTTTTTTTTTTCACAATTCTATAACTCAGCCGCATTTTATGCTATCATATTGTTTTTGGTTTCGATTTACTCGGAATAAAACAATCTACAAAAGTGCCTATTGCGGCAAAAGTGTAAATTGTACTGGTGAGTTGGTACGGGTCACTGAGGTTGATTTTTACCCAAAATTCTCGTTTTTTTGCTGTTATCTCCGAAACAATCAACTTTACCAAAAAAATGTAAATGAAAAATTTGTTGGAAATTTAATTTCCTACAAAAAAGGTCCTATTGAGCCAATAGCTTAGATTAATATTTCTTGAGATATTGAACTTTATTTTTTTTTATTATTTAATATTTCATATTTTATAAATTTTATACTACTCATAAGTTAAAGTTCAATATCTCAAGAAATATTGATCTAAGCAATTGGGTCGATAGGACATTTTTTGTGGGAAATTAAATTTCCAACAAATTTTTCATTTACATTTTATTCGTAAAGTTAATTGTTTCGGAGATACCAGCAAAAAAACGAGAATTTTGGCTAAAAATCAACTTCAGTGACCCTTACGAACTCACCGATACAATTTACACTTTCGCCGCAATAGGCACTTTTCTAGATTGTTTTAATCCGAATAAATCAAAACCAAGAATAATATAATAGCATAAAATGTGGCTGAGTTATAGAATTTTGAAAAAAAAAAAATTCGATATACGTGTATTTTAGATGGAAAATCTTTTCACGCTAAGGGAAAGTACTTAGAATTAATATTAAGGACTGTAACTTTCAGGGAATTTGTTTTTCGACATATCCAACAAAATTTCAGGTGGGGACCAAGGAAAAAAAATAGTCGAAAAAAAAATTCGCCCTAATAGTACACGGGTTTTCGATAAGAAATGTTTTTTGAGGAGGGAAAAATCTCAAAGTCGTGTTTTTACATCCTCTATCCTCATTATAGTTAGTACATCATAACAAGTTTTTTTTTTACAGTACGACTAGGAAAAACTCAGGCCTGAAAGGGTTAACCAGTATTGCGTTCATTATATTTTCTGCGCAAATCTGTTTCATAAAATTTATCGATCTTTCTCGACTATTTCAGTAAGAATGTCATTCCTATAAATATCCAATTGTATTTGCCACTTTTCAAACTATAATTGATATTAGGTAATTTTCTTAAGCAGTCATTCACCGATGCATTCACCCTATTTTCGAGGCAAATCAGTATTCTGAAAATGTACCGCCATCTTATTTATATGTTATTTTTTGTCAATAACTCTAGCTCAGAGACTACAGTGTGTGCGCTGCGACCTGTCAACAATTGATAGACACTAATTATTATCCGGCATGGAGGATAACCGAACAGTTAGGATTTTGCGATGATTTTCAAGATGTTGAGTTTCGACAAAAGTCTTTAAGATTCTCGATGTGTTACGGGCCCAACCATGTCCTAGAAAAGACTCTGAGGCAAATGCATCTTTTGGAAATACAGATATTAAATAAGAGCTTGGAACGTTGGATGATAGAGCATGAAGTTGAGGATTTCGAGGATGCAGGTGGTGACAGCGACGACGAGTTCACCGATGCCATGACCACTGTGATTATAAACTAGATATAATTGAAAATATAAACGAAACAAGTTGGTAGCAAGTATTTTATGATTCGTTCTCGCTTCCAGCCACAAGTCGAAGTTAAAGATTTCGTTCCAAAGATGTTTGAGACGTCGTCGGATATCCTCATGTCATCGGCGCAAATTGTCAAACAATCGACGATCGGTATATTGAAGAACGTGAGCAATAAGAATTTCTGGAAAACAGCGTTGAACATAAATGGTAACGATGATTCGGACGTTTCGGCGAATATCGAGGAGGATAAGAGAGAAAAAGATTTTCGCGCTGATACACAGAGTTTTCCATGTTTCTACGAGTCGTTGCACGATAAATGTCGAATCGGTAACACAGAACCGAAGTATACCAAATACTCGATGCCGGAAATTCACAATAGCAAATTACAATTGTGTCAGACTCTGCTGAGGGTCGCTACACTGAGCGAAACGGCGTGTTACGGTCTGGAAGTGAGCGATATTAGCCATTGTAAGCACAATTCCATAATTGCCACCGAATTTGTCTGTAATTTATGTGATTACGATTAACCCGCGCATGGCCGAAATCGAGCGCAAGGCGATACTAAACACTAAAACATTCCAACGATAGGATTGCAATGAAGGACTTTTCGAGATGCAAAATGAAAATGGCGCAATTAAGATTGGCTGAATAAAACAAAATAGCTTTTCCATTTTTGTTTCCTCGTCAAGAAAGCTTTGTTTTCCGCGAAAAAAACTCGAGATTTTCATGCCGAACTGCTTAAAACGTCCCAAATAGCCAGAAAATCCCATTTAGACAAAATATTCAAACGTATGCTCGTGTATTTCTGTGCAGGCCTTGCAAAATTCAAATGGTTCTATCTCGCGAATGACTCTATTAATCGGACTCAAACTTTGCGCCAATGTTGAGCATCAAACCTTTTTCGTTTGTTAAATTTTTTCCAATTTTTGACATATCGATTTTTTGAAAGAAAAATAACCTATTTGTAACGTTAGAACTAAGAAAAGAAACTAAAAGACAAAACGGAGGGAAAAAATGGTAGAAATTGAAATTTACACATTGCTTTCTCTTCATTTTCGTGCATTTAGGATGCCTCCTCCGAAAGGAAGGTAAAATTGAAAAAGTTTCCGACTCACAGATTTGTAGATGGCCAAGAATTAAGAGGAAGCAGTGTACAAGTTTTTTTGTTTTTTGGTCGGCCATATTGAATTTCACAATTTGAACGTCGGATTATAAATGAGCGATCTCAAAAGTCCTTTATCGTAGCATTTTTATTGTCGGATTATTGATGCAAATTATACGTTAGTATACGATTTCGGCGGTCCGCCTTATGAACATGTTTATCTGATTAAGCAACGAAAATTTTTATTTTTTTTACACAGTTTTTCTTCAATCAGCAAAATACGTAATGCCCGAGGATTGTTTGTTGGGCCTGTCTTACTTGCTGAGTCTAACTGACAGCAATCTATCAAACGTAGCGGAAGTTTTTCGTGATTTACAAAATAATCATTTGTACAATCAAATAGTCGCTTACTATTACGCTCTTGAGTTTTATCGAAAGACTAGTTCGAACGTTAGGGTATTATTCTTCTACGATCCAATGGATTTGATACGAGTTATGCTCGTCAGAGCTAACGAATCCCAGGAAAACAATGTTCAAAGAGCTCTGCTCAGTTGGACAAGACATTTTACGAATGCAAACAGTGACGACATCGAGAACGGTCAAGAGGCCAATGTGAGTTGTAACGAGTCGCCCGATAAGTCGAAAACAAGAGAAATTTTGGAAAACGAGAATTACGTCGATGGTCATACAGAGAACGATGTGACTGTGACACCCGTGAATTTGTACAACAGTAAAATTTTCAAACTCGACTCTGACGCTCAGGCGGAAGTTGAAACAGGCTGGGACGACAATTGGGATGATTTTTCGGATCACGGCGAAGAACCTAACGCGGTTGAAGAAATAATACCTCTCAAAGAATCTACTGTAAATGTAAAAAACGACATAGATTCGATGCTTGACGTCGAAACTACCGAAGAAGAACGCTTCCATGCGTTTCAAGAGCTTTTCGAGAATATAAAAACGCGAGAAGAGTATTCGAGAACGAAAAAGACTCTTTTGAATTGGCCAGCCTTCACCCAGTCGGAATTCATCACGGTCGAAAACAATCCGTTATTTCGAATGCTCACGATAGCAAAAACACTGATTAACCCCGATAATATAACGAATTTCGAGGCAGCTACACTCGAAGAGTATCAGGAAATTTTAAGAGACCAAAACATTTCTATAGGGTTGCTGATGGAATATTTGCAGAAACACGAAAAATCTCAAACTCTACAAGAGAGTATTTATTTAAGATTGTGCTCGAAGGAAACGTCGTTGCACGAAGAAGCCATTACCATTATTAAAACGCACAAGGTACGATGCGAAAAAATATTTTCATGTAATTAAGTTATTTTCACCAATTAATATAACTGGCGATTAGGAAAAAAATTAGAAACTTGCACATTATTTTATCTCGCCCGCAAATTCTCTTCCATGAGCAAATTAGTTATTCAATTTTGGCTCTCTCGTAAAGGAAGCTTTTTGAGCCAGATAAAATAATGAGGAAGCAATGTGCAAGTTTCTAATTTGCATCGTTTTTTTTCATGAATCCGATTCTAACAATTCTAAGGTAAAAAACGCGAAAAAATTGGGAACGTTCTCTGGCCCATGGACACCTCCTGCAATTGTAACCTAGAAAACATAACCGGAAGCCCCATATATAGCATCAAGTTAATATTGCAAGCACACATTAATTACATAAAGTTGTTTAAAATCCATCCTCCGCTTACTTACTACCCATTTTAAGGGGGGAAATAGGGTTAGGACAGCGTTTTCTCAATGATTTTCATGAATTTTTTTACAGTATAAAAACTGAATATAATTTATTGAAACTTTGAGAATATTTTATACATATATTTAAGTATATACTATAAAATTTTTGAAGAATTTCCTTGAAAAACACCGAAGATATTAGCGACCCCATATTGCAGGTCACAATCAGACTCAGCATTTTGCGTACATTCTGGAAGCCGCAATTTCCATCTGAAATCAAGCGAGGTTGGAATTTACTTTTATTATATGTCTGTATTCTATATGAACCTAAATGCTACCAAAAAAATAGAAAATTGAATTTTTTACAGGGGTCAAAACCAAAAAGCATGATTTTTTGCCATTTTTTACAACTTTATTCCGCAAAAAAAAATTATTTTAAATAATGATAATATTCCGATTTTAGGTTCATATAGAGCGCAATACTATGAAGAAAGTAACTGCCAATTTTCAAAACGATTGGCTGAAAACTTTTCAAACTAGCGTGTACGCGAGTTAAAAAAAAAGTCGTTTTCAGAAAAACGCGTTTGAAACACGTGGCGCGCTCGGGGCCTGAAGGAGAGCTACCCACTTTAATGGCTTATAACAATAGAACGAATCGGAATTTTCATTTGAAATTTTGGGAATTTTTTTTCACTAGTTTTTCTAACAATTTATGAAATTTAAAAAAAATCGATTTTTTTAACCGTCTAACCCTGTTTCCCCCCTTAATTGAATAGAAGAAAACATGTGACACTGTTAATTCATTAGAAGTACTTTAACGACAAATTGAAGTTAGTAAATAAATAATAGATAACACTGATGTGATTTATTTTACAGATTACTGAATTGTCAGTGCCAATACTGGAGGAAATCTTCTTTAAGAACTTGACCGCTTCTTTCCCACCTCACAGTTCCATTTACGAGAAAATACTGGAGCAAATATTTAACAATCACGATCTCGTTGAGATCGAAGCGAATATAAGAATTCTCATCGGAAAATTGATCCATCAAAAGCATTTGCCATACGCCGTTGCTCTTCTGAATCAATTAGAAAAAATTCCACCGGCACTCGCGACTTTTGATAGTTGCTTCGAGCTGCTTTTAAGAAAGTAAACTAATTCAAGCAATTGTATTATACAGGGGTAATTCCCAAAGGTTGTGCAGGTTTACAAACATATATATATATATTGTTAATTAAGTGAGCAATACGGCGGGGGACTCGGCCACGTTTAAATTATATCATTTATAAGGTAGAATAGATTTTGAAAAAAAAAAGGAAATTTCGACTCAAATCCATTTCATTATTTTCAATGAAGTCGAACACTTGGTGGGGGAAAAATGGGGAAAAAGAGCGAAAGTATAAATAGACGAGTGCCAATTTTTCAGATTACTAATCCGACAATTTATTTCATACTTATAATTAGACTCTTAATTTTACATGTTTTTCTTTTACGAATGCGTGAATTATCTCAGCGATGAATACAGGGCATTTTTTTTGTAATAACAAATGTTATTATCAACGTTTGTAAAACTAACTTATACGAAGAAAGTCATTTGGTTTTCGTTTTTCTTTGTCCTTTTTAAGTCTCGATGGGATATCAGGAATGATAAATTATGTATGCTCGACAATTATTCTCGTACGTATGATACAAAGGGGTAATGGCGTTTATGAAGATGAATAGAAATCGCGAGAACCACGTAAAACGTAGTGACGAAAGCGTAGCAGTCTCATTTTAATGACTCAACCGAGGATTAAAAAATGATGAATTATAGTCGTACGGAAGAGAATCGTGCTTCTTTTCTTTTTTTTTTTTATTCTTTTTTTATATAATTCTCTCTCTAATCGACTTCTTCCATCCGCGACGCGTCTTCGCTGTCTCCTTCCAGAGGTGGTACGTCGTCGACGACTTTGGGCTCGTCGGGAATAGGATCTTCCTCGTCGATGCCGAGACCCAATTTGATCATTCGATAAATTCGCGCTGCGTGAACCTGCGGCTCGTCGAGGGTAAAACCGGACGAGAGAAGTGCAGTCTCGAAAAGAAGAACAACGAGATCCTTGACGGCTTTATCGTTCTTGTCGGCGTCGGCTTTTTGTCTCAGCGTCTCGATAACCGCGTGATCGGGATTTATCTCGAGATGTTTCTTCGCGGCCATATATCCCATCGTCGAGGTGTCACGAAGCGCCTGTGCCTTCATTATTCTTTCCATATTCGCGGTCCAGCCGTACTGCGACGTTACGATACAGCACGGCGAGTCGACCAAACGATTCGAGACAACGACTCTCTCGACTTTGTTGTCGAGAATCGTCTTCATCGTTTTGCATAGTTCCTCGAATTTAGCCTTGTCCTCCTCTCTCTTCTTCTTCTCGGCCTCGTCCTCGGGCAATTCGAGACCCTCTTTCGTGACGGAAACTAGCTGTTTACCGTCGAATTCCTTCATCTGCTGAACGACATACTCGTCGATCGGTTCGGTCATGTAGACAACCTCGAAACCTCGCTTCTTCACTCTCTCGACGAACGAACTGTTGGCAACTTGTTCCTTGCTCTCGCCGGTTATGAAGTATATGTGCTTCTGATTCTCCTTCATTCGTCCAACGTATTCCTTGAGCGAGCAAGCCTCGTCGCCCGATGCCGACGTATGATAACGCAATAAATCAGCGAGTTTGCTACGATTCGTGCCATCCTCGTGAATTCCTAACTTCATGTTCTTGCTGAATTGTTCGTAGAATTTCTTATAATTCTCCTTGTCCTCCGTGAGATCCTCGAAAAGTTCGAGGCACTTTTTCACGAGATTCTTACGTATCACTTTGAGAATTTTGTTCTGCTGAAGCATCTCACGTGAGATGTTCAACGGCAAATCCTCGCTGTCCACGACACCCTTCATGAAATTCAAATACTCGGGTATAAGCTCCTCGCAATTATCCATAATGAATACCCGTCTGACGTAAAGTTTTATGTTATTTTTACGTTTTTTGTTCTCGAAGAGATCGAACGGCATTCTTCGGGGAACGAAGAGAAGAGCGCGGAATTCAAGCTGACCCTCGACCGAAAAATGCTTAACGGCCAAATGATCCTCCCAGTCGTTGGTCAGAGATTTGTAAAATTCGCCGTACTCCTCCTGAGTAATGTCTTCGGGATTTCTGGTCCATATGGGTTTAGTCTTGTTGAGCTCCTCGTCCTCGGTATATTTCTCCTTTATCGTTTTCTTCTTCTTCTTCTTTTTCTCCTTATCCTCCTCCTCCTCGTCCTCACCGACATCCTCGATTTTCGGTTTACCATCTTCCTCCTCCTTCTTCTCCTTCTCCTCTTCGGCCTCGGGCTCAGCCTCGTCCTCGCTCAGTTCCTTCTCCCGTTCCTTCTGTACAACGAGCTTTATCGGATAACCAATGAATTGCGAGTGTTTCTTCACGATTTCCTTGACCTTCGATTCCTCGAGATATTCGGCCTGATCTTCCTTGATGTGAAGAACAATTTTTGTGCCGCGTCCAAGGGGCTCGCTGTTGTCGGAACGAACGGTGAACGAACCGCCGGCGCTCGATTCCCAGAGATATTGCTCGTCGTCGTTGTGCTTCGACGTTACGGTGACTTTGTCGGCGATCAGATAAGCCGAGTAAAAACCAACTCCAAATTGACCGATCATGGAAATATCCGCACCGGCCTGCAGCGCCTCCATAAATGCCTTTGTCCCGGATTTCGCTATCGTACCGAGATTATTAACGAGATCGGCTTTTGTCATACCGATGCCGGTGTCGATTATCGTCAGTGTACCGTCATTCTTGTTCGGAATTATCTTTATGTAAAGATCCTTGCCGCTGTCCAGTTTCGACGGATCCGTCAAAGATTCGTAACGTATCTTGTCGAGGGCATCGCTGGAATTTGAGATCAACTCGCGAAGGAAAATCTCTTTGTTCGAATAAAACGTATTGATGATCAGCGACATCAACTGAGCTATCTCCGCCTGAAAGGCAAAGGTCTCCACCTCGCCCGTGCCGGTCTCCATTTGTTCGGGCATCTGGAGAAGAAAAACACAAAATTTGGGTGTTAGGAGCGCCGATGCATTTGAGAAAGAGTAGAGCGTAGAAAAATATTTTAGATCTTTTGCAAACATTTTTTTTATCATTATTCTTTCCCTTTATTCCTATTTCTACTCCGTTCCTCGAGACCCCACCCCGCAGGTGTTGTCCGCAGTCATGCTTCCCTAATATGTATCGCGTTTGCACGCGGTTGCAGAGAAACTGTGGAAAACCTAGCGCACATAGGTGGCGGCTACGTTCCACTGAATTTCGGTTGAATTACCGTCGAAAGCTCAGAAAAACTGCCGACTGCTCGGCAGTCTGCGTATTGACCCAGCCAAAGCCGCTTAGTATTCAAAGCCGCCGAAGCCACGCATCGGCCGTACATCCACCGTTAGAGGTAATGATTCTTTGTGGATGCTTACAAAGACCAATGATTTATGTTTGAAAAAGTTTTTATATGACTAGAGCCTCGCAATGTTACCGTCATATTTGGGAATGCTCGTAAAAATAAAATCAACAACTTCCAAACAAATTGACATTTGAGCGGCAAAATGTAAGAGGATTTTGTACCAAGGGCAAGAATACTAATTAGGCGCACTCGCAACAAAATTTTCTACATATTTTCCTGAGCTAAAAAAACCGTCAACACTGAAATCAGCTAATAATTAAGCGGTGTAAGTGAAAAATAAATCATCAATAAACGGAAAAATTGTAGAACGTTGAAAATTCACACATGCTCGGCCGAAAATTGATATTACAACGAGAAAAAGACCACGATTTACCCCGAAAAATTTGCAATTTCTTAAGAGAAAAAAAAAGCACTAAATCAGCTCAAGCACCGACGATCGTAAAAAATTCACACGCGTTCATGAAAAAGTTATAATAAAACAAAACGAAACGAGTTCTGTGTATACCATGAATTAAAGGAGAAATGTAAAAATGATGGCAAAACATATATCGAAAAGCGGCAAAAAAATTCGCAAATTCTTAAGAGAAAAAAAAAAGCACTAAATCAGCTCAAGCACCGACGATCGTACAAAATTCACACGCGTTCATGAAAAAGTTATTAGAAAAAAAAAAACGAAACGAGTTCTGTGTATACCATGAATTACAGGAAAAATGTAAAAAAATGATGGCAAAACATATATCGAAAAGCGGCAAAGAATTCGCAAAGAAGTTTCGAGAAACGCGTTGTAGCAGCATACATTTTTTTTTTCCCCAAACACGCGCGCTCGACGTACAAGAAAAGAATATTCACTATTCGGTATAACGCGTGTTATATCGGGCGAAAGTACATAAATTAACGACGGCAAAAGAAAAATTATATCACTATTTTACAACACGTGTCCCGCGAGACTTACCTTTTGTGTCTCTCTTCTAAAGATTCGAGAATAAAAAGTACGCTTGATAGGTTAATGTTCAGCGGCACGATCCGCAGTCACGCAATGATAGTGACAATATGGCGCGCCGGGATGCTCCGACTCTCTTATATATCCTCACAGAGCGCAGAACATTCTAGAAGCTTCTCGAACTTTCCTCGCTTCTATACTCCGTCACTTCCGGTCAAATTCACGTTTGTTAATATGGCTGTAACGATACAACGATGTTTTTTTATTTCGTTCGATGAACTAGTGATCGTTGAAAAATCTAAGGAAACAAACGTCGTGAGTTTGGCATTTTGTTGATGCTCGTGTAGCTTGAGAAATGATCGTACAGCTGCGCACATGATAATCTTGTACTTCCGCCATTTGTTAAGGTCGGCGTGCGTTTTGTCGAACACTCTCGAACGGTTATGAACGTCCGTGGCAATGCTTCAATGCATACTTAAATACTGTACGGAGGCTGCTTTTATCATTGTGTACGTATAATTTCTATTTCCTTCTTTCAAGTCGTCGGTAAGATATAGTTGACTGCCCGAAATTATGCAGCTACTTTCGGAGGGAGAATCTTAACGAGAAAAATCGTAATGAGTTGGCGTACCATTTCACACAGCTATATACATATGTGCTCGTATATACATATATATATGTATATTAGGGCGATTTTTTTTTTTTCGACTATTTTTTTTTCAGTCCCCACCCGAAATTTTGTTGGATATGTCCAAAAAGATAATTCCCTGAAAGTTACAGCCCTTAATATTAATTCTAAGTACTTTCACAAAGCGTGAGAAAACTTTTCATCTAAAATACACGTAAATCGAATTTTTTTTTTTTTTCAAATTTCTATACCTCAGCCGCATTTTATGCTATCATATTGTTCTTGGTTTCGATTTACTCGAAATAGAACAATCTGAAAAAGTGGCTTTTGCGGCGAAAGTGTAAATTGTACCGGAGAGTTGGTACGGGTCACTGAAGTTGATTTTCACCCAAAATTCTCGTTTTTTTGCTGTTATCTCCGAAACAATTAACTTTACGAAAAAAATGTGAACGAAAAATTTGTTGGAAATTTAATTTCCTACAAAAAAGGTCCCATCGACCCAATTGCTTAGATCAATATTTCTTGAGATATTGAACTTTTTTTGTTTTCTATTATTTAATATTTCATATTTTATAAATTTTATACTACTCATAAGTTAAAGTTCAATATCTCAATAAATATTAATCTAAGGAATTGGGTCGATAGGACCTTTTTTGTAGGAAATTAAATTTCCAACAAATTTTTCACTTACATTTTTTTCGTAAAGTTAATTGTTTCGGAGATAACAGCATAAAAACGAGAATTTTGGGTAAAAATCCACTTCAGTGACCCGTACCAACTCACCGGTACAATTTACACTTTCGCCGCAAAAGGCACTGTTTTAGACTGTGTTATTCTGAATAAATTATAGAAATTTGAAAAAAAAAAAAACAAATTCGATTTACGTGTATTTTAGATGGAAAATCTTCTCACGCTTTGGGAAAGTACTTAGAATTAATATTAAGGGCTGTAACTTTCAGGGAATTTCTTTTTCGACATATCCAACAAAATTTCGGGTGGGGACTCAAAAAAAAAGTCGAAAAAAAAAATCGCCCTAATATATATATATATATATATAATCGAGTAACGAGATTTTTTGTTCGATGCCGATCCAGTATACTACGCATCGAAAAATCTTCGCTAAGAGAAACTCAAATTTCATTTACGAAACGTAACGGTAATGGAGGAACCGGACATGATTAATTCTCATATATTATTATTTTATCGAAATATATGCGCATATGAACATATACAAGGGCGTACGTGTCGGCGTCGAGAATCCAAAACTACATACGCAGAATTACTCTAATCCGCGACGAGATTGGGATGGCGCAGCGGCAATGAGAATATTTTTATTATATATTACTTTAATTCTTCGAGGATTATTGTAAGACGACTTGAATGCGCTGCAATCACGCATTGCATCGGTTATTGATCCGTTCTGTCCGCATCTAGGTCGTCCTTGCAAATGTTGGCCATGGGAACGACACGCTGCTTTTCACGTGGATCGATCGAGTTTACGCGATTACCCGCTGGTAAGTAGTTTTACTAACAAAATTATAACTTCGCCAAAAAGTCCGCTAAATCGTACGTCGCCTAATTCATCCACTGCATCTATGCAACGTAATATTATATCGTTCATTGAAAAATATCGTATCGTATATTCGATTAGGCAGTTAATGAATTAGTTTACGCCCTTTCCGAAAATAATGAATCATACAGATTTATCCTCGGTGGATTCATATTTTTGCCGTTGGATTTTCCAATTTATCACCGTGTGAAAATTAATTTACCTATAAAGTGGCGCCGTTGTAGCGTCGAACACTTAAACTACTCGACAGCGGCAATCGGTATTACAGGAAATGACAATGTCGATCTAGCGGGAACTTCCAGCTGTGTGAACTGTCCGGTCAATTTCGACTTTTTCAATTTTTGTTTCACGTTTGGTGGTCGTTTGTAGATGCTTGTTAATTTAATCAAAATGCTAGTTGGTTCGTAGTTTTGTCAAAAACCTAAAATTAAAAAAAAAGCGTGAAATTTGCCGGAAATTTTTTGATTGCAATGGCATCAAGGCTTTCTAAGGCCCCAACGGACGCGTAACCGTTTGTAAGTCCTAAATAAACTAATTAGAACGTTTGTTGGTTCGTCGTTTCTCGAAAAAAAGCTAATAATAGTATTCGATAGACTTTTCGAGAAACGATCATATGATCGTAGGCATCATTATTTGTAAATCCTCGTCGTTCAAAATGGGACGGCTTAATCGATTTAGAATAATCTAATTAGAACGTTTGTTGATTCTAGGTGTGATTGAAATATATGACTGACCACATACTTTCCGGTGGAGAGTTATTACTCATGTGACACGACACAGTCCCACTTTATGACAGCGAAAATGATCATAAAAACGGGTTGAACAAGGCATAAACCCTGCTTTTACCGTCGAGAGGATTAAGGGAGGGGTAAGGGTTTCAGCGTTAAAAAAAACACTTTTTTTGCGATTTTTTTTCTCAAATATGGATTGAGCAATTTTATTCGAACCTTTTGTACATTATTGAGCATACTTTTGACAATGTTGTGTAATTTTTTCATGCAGAAATATCGAAGCATAAGCCCGTAACAGAGCTTCCCCCAGAACGTCTTAGAAAAAAAACAATTTGCGGTGTTCACTATAACTCGGCCGGAAATTATCTGAAAATGAAAAACCATGAAAATTTAGTCAAATTATAATCAAATCTTTCCCCCAACGTTCTCTGATAATTTTTTTTTTCGTTTAAACATTTTTGGCGGCCGTCTAAAGTGTGAACTGTTATTTTCCACGAAAAATTCCGCCATTTTGTGGGTGGGAAACACCCTTAATGTAAAAAAAAATTTTACTAAACGTTGGGGGGAGGTATTTTATATGTAGAAAATGTGTACAAAGTTTGAAATGAATCGGTCAAGTATTTTTTAAATGGCAGTGAACACGGACTTTGAAAAAGTAGTTTTGAGAAAAACGCGTCTAAAGTTTATGAAGTAAAGAAGTGAAGAAAAAAATGTTTTCCAAGACGTTCTGGGGGAAGCTCTGTTACGGGCTTATTCTTCAATATTTCTGCATGAAAAAATTACACAACATTGTCAAAAGTATGCTCAATAATGTACAAAAGGTTCGAATAAAATTGCTCAATCCATATTTGAGAAAAAAAATCGCAAAAAAGTGTTTTTTTTCACGCTGAAACCCTTACCCCTCGGACGGGAACCTTCCCTTAAGCCGTCTGTATCGGCACAGGTTTTTCGCAGTTTCCCCGCGTCCATGGCAAATACGAAACAGTGTGGCTAAAAAGTAGCTGCTAATGCTACGGAAGTTAGGTTGGGTTAGCATAGTGCGAAGTGATAGGACGGAAAATGGGCCAGGACCATACGTAAGAACTCGAGGGTGTACCATGGACGAAGAAAAGTAATTCTTATTAAGCGCTCACAGACCCCTGCGCGCACTGAAAGCCGAGTAAATTTGAAAAATTATTATAAACGTTATATGGTGAAAAATAAATTAAATTGTTGATTTCACATATTTTATTTACCTTTCAACTATAAGAAAAGAAATTTTCAGATTTAAAAAAATATATTAACATTATTTTTCACGGGTATAAACGGACCACTGATGAAAACCATAGCGCCTCCTTGTCGACATCGTAACATCACCAAAAATTATCCAATCTGCAAAAATTAAAAAAAATCTCGTGGAATAATCTAGTAATAGTCTGACGAAGGGAATTTTTTTTATCCAAAATGAAGAAATTACAGTATTTCAAACATTAATATACAATAAAAGAAATAAAAAAAACAGTGCTTAATAATTTATGAAAAATTGTCCAACCAAAAAATTAAAGAAAAACCTCTCGTCAGACTATAGAGAAAATAATTATCAAGATTAAAAAAAAAAAGTTAAGAAATATTAAAAATTGACTGAGTTATCGTGCTGAAACTGTCTGAAAACATAGTTTCGAGAAAACCGCGTTTCAATAATGGTAATATATATATTTTTTTTTTTAATTAATTTTTGTCTTATAGTTGAAAAGTTAATAAAAAATGTGGAATGAACTATTTAATTTTTTTTTCACCATATAACGCTTATAATAATTTTTCAAATTTCCTCGGTTTTCAGCGCGCGCAGGAGTATGTTTATTAATGTTTTCTTGCCATCATAGGGCACGCAGACCCGAGACGTATGACCACATGTCATGTAGAAATAACCGAGGTAGGCGGCGTCTACCTATTTATCAACCGTCGATCAGCCGTTAGATGGTCCTCGGGCAACCCTTTGCAGAGGACAAATTTCCATTTTTCACTCTTCATTTCGCAATTATCCTCGTGGTGACCTACGATTATTCGAATTCAGTGATATCCCGCCATACTCCTGTATCTTGGAGGGAGTATATCGAAAAACAAACCAAATGGCGCTGTTTCCATCCGCGCGTATAAAATTGAATTACTTTGTTATATCTCGAAAATGGTGCGCCAGATGTGAAGCAAATTAGGCAAAATTACTTATAACTACAACGTATAAAAAAAAATTAAACGTTTATCTCAGATACGGCAATATGTCCGTACTTCCTCAAACGTAATAAGAAATTTACAATTCTTTCCAATCTCTGATCAATAATATTATTTAGTTCGCTCAATCTACCAACGAAGAATTTCTTACAGTTTCCGAGAAAGTAGCACAATGTCGATTGGCATTAAGTTAGTAGTCTGGTAACTTAAGCCGATTTTCATGTCTTTTTTGAAGGGCGTTTTTTTCTAGGAAAATAAAAATGAATCTTTTTGGATATTTAGGATGTTTTCATTTACATATTAAAGATACAAAAAAAAAATTTTTTGAAAAATTTTAATAGTTTATTATTATTATTATTATTGATCGAAGTTGGCACCTCGAAAAAAAAAGCGCGTCGGTGGCCCCGGTGATTTTGGCTCATGATGTTATCGGAAATCATAAATTCTTGATAATTCTTAATCTATAGACATGTCATTCTGGTCGGAACTACTGAAGTTAAATTTCATGGATAATTAACAAAATGGCGGGCAAAATAAAAGGACTTTTTTTTCCAAAGTCCGCCATTTTGTTATTTATCCATGAAATTTAACTTCAGTAGTTCCGACCAGAATGACATGTCTATAGATTAAGAATAATCAAGAATTTTTGATTTCAGATAACATCAAGAGCCAAAATCACCGGGGCCACCCACGCGCTTTTTTTTCGAGGTGCCAACTTCGATCAATAATAATAATAATAATGAACTATTGAATTTTTACAAAAAAATATTTTTTTTTATCTTTAATATGTAAATAAAAACATCCTAAATAGCCAAAACGATTCATTTTTATTTTCCTACAAAAAAACGCCCTCCAAAAAAAAGACATGAAAATCGGCTTAAGTTACCAGACTACTACCTCAACACTCGTCGATGGATTCGTTGCATCCGATTTTCGCGTTACCAAAATGGCTACTGGGTAAATGCCATTATATCGAATAATATAGAAGCTTTTATTTATTCCATCGGATTCACGGGTCTCTAATCTCCCGCGGTTTCTCCCAGTTAACCCAGCGTGAAGGGACGGAAGACTCGTGTCGTTTCCACAATAACCCGGTGTATATTCATAGTCATCCGTCGCTCTAAACGTATATATAACTGAGGCTTCTCCTCTCTTCATTGTGGGAAACGACGTTTTGTCGTCACGCATCGAGTCCTCACCTGAAAACAAAAAGTAGAACATTCGTATAGGGCAACCGGGTTCAACGGTTCAGGCACAGGAACTGGTTAATTGATCTAAATTAATTTATCAAACTACAAATTTATACGAATATTCTTATGTGCACGAAAGAAGCCCCACCATTTTAATTCGACCACGTCGAGCTTTCAACAATTCTTTCCACGTGTTTTCAATAAGAATATTGTTGTAAATAAAGTTTTCGATGAAACAATAGCTACGAGATATAGAACAATATTTATAGCGATTAATTTGCAAACAAATATTTCAATTCGTATCAATTAACACGCAAGACGTTTTTTCACGCCAGCTTTTCAAGACTCAAGTTTCCGTCATTTGTTCCTCATTTTGCCATGGCGTTTTTTATTCGCTACACCCGATGCAATCGAACATTTCCGAAACTTAAATTTGTTTTATCCCCACGTCCGTGAAATCCGACTCGATTCCACCAAATCGGCGATTATTAATTACGCAAGTAATCCCACGTATCGATCTTGATTCGATCAAACTATCTTTTCCAGATAGTTTGACTGAAAAATTTAATTACCTGAGTCTTGCCTACTCTTGACTGTTCTTAAGGTAGTAGTCTGATAACTTAAACCGATTTTCATGACTTTTTTGGAGGGCATTTTTTTGTAGGAAAATAAAAATGAATCGTCTTGTATATTTAGGATGTTTTTATTTACATATTAAAGATACAAAAAAAAAATTTTTTGAAAAAATTTAATAGTTTATTATTATTATTATTATTGATCGAAGTTGGCACCTCGAAGTTGGCAGCCCGGGTCCTAACTTTTTTTTCTACCGAACCGATTGCCTTCAAATTTTAACAGGCTACTCTACACACTTATAGTTCTCGTCGGAACCACCGAGAAATTTTTTCACCCCTAACTTTTTATTTTACAACCCCTTCTTTGCTAATATAAAAGGACTTTAGCAAAGAAGGGGTTGTAAAATAAAAAGTTAGGGGTGAAAAAATTTCTCGGTGGTTCCGACGAGAACTATAAGTGTGTAGAGTAGCCTGTTAAAATTTCAAAGCAATCGGTTCGGTAGAAAAAAAGTTAGGACCCGGGCTGCCAACTTCGAGGTGCCAACTTCGATCAATAATAATAATAATGATAAACTATTAAATTTTTTCAAACAAATTTTTTTTTGTATCTTTAATATGTAAATAAAAACATCCTAAATATCCAACACGATTCATTTTTATTTTCCTACAAAAAAACGCCCTCCAAAAAAGACATGAAAATCGGCTTAAGTTACCAGACTACTAACTTAACTTCAAAGACATTTCATTCGATGTTTTGTGATCAAGACTCCGAGAAACTGGTTACTAATTATCATAAAATACGTTTATTACGAAAACTTGATATAATATTGTTACTGGAAAAAAATTGAACTTTATTTTCACGTTTGAGCGGTTTTTTTATTATTTATTATTAATTTAGCATAGTGCGGGTGGAGTGATAGGAGGGAAATTAGGAAGGGTCATACGTAAAAAGCCGCAATAATAAAGAATAAAAAACTTGACTACTTTGGTTTTTTCACTGCACATTTAATTAAATTATGTGTGCCGAGTTTTAATTGTAAATTATAAATTCAAATGTATATATAGATAGTCGGAAAAAGGCGATTTCACTATCTCCCAGCGACACCTCACTGTTACATAAGATAATCTGCCTATAGTACAATCGATAGGGAGCCCGTTACTCTTGTCAGCATCGCACTAAAAATAATCGACAATTTTTTTTTTTAATAAGGTTTAGTATCACGTACTGAATGTGGGTTAACAAAATGGTTACAAATTAAGGGAGCGGAAGTGCCGCCATTTTGAGGAAAACCGTATTGGCCAATATCTCCGTTACCGTGCACTTTAGGCCAAAAATGGGAATAACTTTTCTTGTAGATAATTGAATTTCCCATCTTTTTTTTGTTAATAATTTTTTTTGTATCAGTCACCGTTTACGACTTATACGGCTGTCAAAATTTATTCAATCACTTTTTGACCTGTATCTCTCCTAATAATTGTTTAAACAATGAAATGCTAATAACTTATCTTTTAAATCCATACATTTTCCACAACTTTTACTTGAAACTTTTTTGTCTAAAATTAATATTCTCAAAGTTATAACGCGTTCAATGTTGCGCTACTGGGTGCAAGGCTAATAAAAACGCGTTATAACTTTGAGAATATAAATTTTAGACAAAAAAGTTTTAAATAAAATTTGTGGAAAATGTATGGATTTGAAAGATAAGTTATTAGCATTGCATTGTTTAAACAATTATTAGGAGAGATACAGGTCAAAAAGTGAATAAATAAATTTTAACAGCCGTATAAGTCGTAAACGGTGACTGATACAAAAAAATATTATTTAGAAAAAAAGATGGGAAATTTAATTATCTACAAGAAAAGTTATCACGTAAAGTGCACGGTAACGGAGATATTGGCCAATACGGTTTTCCTCAAAATGGCGGCACTTCCGCTCCCTTAATTTGTAACGATTTTGTTAATTCACATTCAGTACGTGATACTGACCCCAATTTTAAAAAAATGTCCTTTATTTAATGCGCCACAATATTCTCTATTGATTGTACTACTACTCGTAGATTAATTTTACATAATTCTACATATCGCACATACACATGAGAAAAATCATATTTCTAGTACGATTAATAAAAAATAAATGACAAACGCATACAGGATATGCTAGAAAAAAAAAGGTGCGCGCAAGCTTCGTAAAATGAAGCAATTTGAGGTTTAAAAAAAGTACTTTTTTCTTCCACAACGGAAGGACGAAGTGAAACGAGATCGTTGATATGGCGAGGAGCTTAACTCCGGTAACCTAGCTTTATGATGTCGAATAATACTCATACAGCTAGATAACCAAAGAAAATGTCCGCGCCAAGATCCTCTTCTTCCCTTTGCGCCTCGTCGTATCATCCCGGACGAATCCTCATCGACGTTACATCATTTATAAAAAATCTCAATGATTTCACGATATTTGCAATCCATTAAGATAGTAGCCTGGTAACTTAAGCCGATTTTCATGTCTTTTTTGGAGGGCGTTTTTTTGTAGGGAAATAAAAATGAATCGTTTTGGATATTTAGGATATTTTTATTTACATATTAAAGATACAAAAAAAAATTTTTTTGACAAAATTTAATAGTTTATTATTATTATTAGTGATCGAATTTGGCACCTGGAAAAAAAAGCGCATGGGTGGCCCCGGTGATTTTGGCTCTTGATGTTATCGAAAATCAAAAATTCTTGATAATTCTTAATCTATAGACATGTCATTATGGTCGGAACTACTGAAGTTAAATTTCATGGATAAATAACAAAATGGCGGACTTTGGAAAAAAAGTCCTATTATTTTGCCCGCCATTTTGTTATTTATCCAAGAAATTTAACTTCAGTAGTTCCGACCAGAATGACATGTCTATAGATTAAGAATTATCAAGAATTTTTTAATTCAGATGACATCAAGAGCCAAAATCACCGGGGCCACCCACCCTCTTTTTTTTCGAGGTGCCAACTTCGATCAACAATAATAATAATAATAAACTATTAAATTTTTTCAAACAAATTTTTTTTCGTATCTTTAATATGTAAATAAAAACATCCTAAGTATCCAAAACGATTCATTGTTATTTTCCTACAAAAGAACGCCCTCTAAAAAAGACATGAAAATGGAAACGACTTTGGAAAAAAAAATTTTTTTTTCCAATTCCGCCATTTCGTTATTTATCCATGAAATTTAACTTCAGTAGTTCCGACCAGAATGACATGTCTATAGATTAAGAATAATCAAGAATTTTTGATTTCCGATAACATCAAGAGCCAAAATCACCGGGGCCACCCACGCGCTTTTTTTTCGAGGTGCCAACTTCGATCAATAATAATAATAATAATAAACAATTAAATTTTTTCAAAAAAATTTTTTTTTGTACCTTCAATATGTAACTAAAAACATCCTAAATATCCAAAACGATTCATTTTTATTTTCCTACAAAAAAACGCTCTCCAAAAAAGACATGAAAATCGGCTTAAGTTACCAGACTAAGGACCTTAAGGATATTTTCGTCAGTGAAAGAGAGATGGAAAAATGTATTCGTTCCTTTCATTTTCTTCGTCGTTTTTTTCTCTCGCTTCTCTCGGTTTATCTCCCTCGCGTTCACGGCGACTACCAACAGGAGATCGTACTTTCCACGTGGCACACCTGGAACACGAAAGAATACAAAGCGTTTATACAACGGTTCCCTTTGTCGCGTACGCACCGGTTATATTTATGCTTGTGTGTGTATGTATGTGTGTGGTGTATACGATAACCGAAATTTCCACCGTGCCCATACACAAGAGGAATTGTGATTTATACGCGAGAATCATGAGCGAGCACGAAAAAAAGTGAGGCACAATAACCGTTGACATTTTGGAGTGAAAGTCGAGCGCGTTGTGTGTAACGGACTCAAGATGGGGCAAGTTCTTCCAAAGAGTTGTCTCTCTATCTGTGTGTCTGTATGTCGAGTTTGATCCTCCGTGTTTCTCGACGCTCTTATAATTATATGGCCAGGGGCTAAATTACCGATCTCAATTCTCGTTACTCCGGCAACTCGATATTATCCTTTGTCTCTACTTTATAAAAATATCTTGGCGTTACGGTTGCCAGCGTTTACAAGAATTGACGAGTCGAAATTTGGAACCGTCTTTCCAGATGCTTATCGAACATACGTGGGCTCTCATTAATTTTGTGTTGAAAATTAAAATCAAGAACGCGCCAGCATCTTGCTGCTAGGAAAAATAAAATCAAATTTTAATCGAAATTTATCGAATAAATGTCAGTGGAAGCGAGCTTCAAATTTTTGAATTTTCTTTTGGCCTTAGTTTATGAAATAAATGGACGGTAAACGAAAGTTTGATATTTGGAAAAAATAGAACTTTTAGGACGACCGTTCGACGTGTATATGCATATTTATAAATGTAATATAATATTTTCAGATATTGCATGGAAATTGATATTTTTAACCGTAAACTCAGGCCACTCGCTTTATTAAGAAAATTAAATTAATTATATTCCGATTTTATCGGGATTTGAGAATATTAAGTTGTAATTTATATTTCAAATACGTCAGTTTTGTTGCCCGTAAATATTAATTTATACGTAGAAATGTTATTTGAAAATGATATGCGAAAATCGTTACCTCGAGAAGTTTTTCAGATCGATGATTTCGAAATTCAAGAGAGACTCGGTATCGGTATTAAGCTTTTTGAAGTCGCCGCTCAAAAACACGATTTTAAGCTATAACAATTTGAAATGGCTAACCGTTCTACTCGTTAACATTTATTATCACTGAATAATCGTGTTTACGATTATTCCGAGGCACCGATTTACGCGCTTTTCCAATGCCTTGAAATTGTAACGACTCAATTCTCACAGTCACGACCGGGTCGACGGGAGACATACTGCTTGACGGGAGATAAACTATTTCGTAAAAAAATAAAAAACCATCGATAAATATAATTTCTGAGCTGACACACATATATATTAGGGCGATTTTTTTTTTTCGACTATTTTTTTTTCAGCCCCCACCCGAAATTTTGTTGGATATGTCAAAAAAAGAAATTCCCTGAAAGTTACAGACCTTAATATTAATTCTAAATACTCTCCCAAAGCGTGAGAAGACTTCCCATCTAAAATACACGTAAATCGATTTTTTATTTTTTTCAAATTCTATAACTCAGCCGCATTTTATGCTATCATATTGTTCTTGGTTTCGATTTACTCGGAATAAAACAATCTAAGAAAGTGCCTTTTGCGGCGAAAGTGTAAATTGTACTGGTGAGTTGGTACGGGTCACTGTAGTTGATTTTTACCTAAAATTCTCGTTTTTTTTGCTGTTATCTCCGAAACAATTAACTTTACGAAAAAAATGTAAATGAAAAATTTGTTGGATATTTAATTTCCTACAAAAAAGGTCCTATCGATCCAATTGCTTAGATTAATATTTCTTGAGATATTGAACTTAACTTATGAGTAGTATAAAATTTTTATTTCGTTTTTTCGAGAATAAACCGTAAAAATTTTATACTACTCATAAGTTAAAGTTCAATATCTCAAGAAATATTATTCTAAGCAATTGGATCGATAGGACCTTTTTTGTAGGAAATTAAATTTCCAACAAACTTTTCATTTACATTTTTTTCGTAAAGTTAATTGTTTCGAAGCTAACAGCAAAAAAACAAGAATTTTGGGTAAAAATTAACTTCCGTGACCCGTACCAACTCACCAGTACAATTTACACTTTCGCCGCAATAGGCACTTTTCTAGATTGTTTTATTCTGAGTAACTCGAAACCGAGAACAATATGATAGCATAAAATGCGGCAGGCTTATAGTATTTTGAAAAAAAAAAAAAAATTCGATTTACGTGTATTTTAGATGGAAAATCTTTTCACGCTAAGGGAAAGTACTTAGAATTAATATTAAGGTAGTAGTCTGGTAACTTAAACCGATTTTCATGTATTTTTTGGAGGGCGTTTTTTTGTAGGAAAATAAAAATGAATCGTTTTGGTTATTTAGGATGTTTTTATTTACATATTAAAGATAAAAAAAAAAATTTTTTTTAAATGTAATAGTTTATTATTATTATTGATCGAAGTTGGCACCTCGAAAAAAAAGCGCGTGGGTGGCCCCGGTGATTTTGGCTCTTCATGTTATCTGAAATCAAAATTTTTTGATAATTCTTAATCTATAGACATGTCATTCTGGTCGGAACTACTGAAGTTAAATTTCATGGATAAATAACAAAATGGCGGGCAAAATAAAAGGACTTTTTTTTTCAAAGTCCGCCATTTTGTTATTTATCCATGAAATTTAACTTCAGTAGTTTCGACCAGAATGACATGTCTATAGATTAAGAATTATCAAGAATTTTTGATTTCAGATAACATCAAGAGCCAAAATCACCGGGGCCACCCACCCGCTTTTTTTTCGAGATGCCAACTTCGATCAATAATAATAATAACAATAATAAACTATTAAATTTGTTCAAAAAAATTTTTTTTTGTATCTTTAATATCTAGATAAAAACATCCTAAATATCCAAAACGATTCATTTTTATTTTCCTACAAAAAAACGCCCGCCAAAAAAGACATGAAAATCGGCTTAAGTTACCAGACTACTACTTTAATATTTCATATTTTATAAATTTTATGCTACTCATAAGTTAAAGTCCAATATCTCAAGAAATATTAATCTAAGCAATTGGATCGATAGGACCTTTTTTGTCGCAAATTAAATTTCCAACAAATTTTTTATTTAAATTTTTTTCGTAAAGTTAATTGTTTCGGAGATAACAGCAAAAAAACGAGAATTTTGGGTAAAAATTAACTTCAGTGACCCGTACCAACTCACCAGTACAATTTACACTTTCGCCGCAAAAGGCACTTTTTTAGATTGTTTTATTCCGAGTAAATCGAAACCAAGAACAATATGATAGCATAAAATGCAGCTGAGTTATAGAAATTTGAAGAAAACAAAAATTCGATTTACGTGTATTTTAGGTGGAAAATCTTCTCACGCTTTGGGAAAGTACTTAGAATTAATATTAAGGGCCGTAACTTTCAGGGTATTTCTTTTTCGACATATCCAACAAAATTTCGGGTGGAGACTGAAAAAAAAAATAGTCGAAAAAAAAAATCGCACTAATATATAGCCATTATCACTTTTACGTTCAATTATTTTACTACGCGAGCTTTGTTCGTGATATATAAGTTACAATGAGAGTGCGTAACTTTCCACAGACATTGGCTATATAAATTTCATATACATATAAAGGGGGGGGGGGGGGGGTGGTCTTTGAAGCCGGCTTATATCGGGTCGCGGTTGCCCACGACTGACGAGCGGCCTTTTATACTCGCTAACACACCAGGGCCCACTAGTTGCCTCTGCTGAATACGTTTATATATACAAAGTTTCGCAACGAGACGAACACGACGACGACGTGTACATTCGGAGAAAGTTATGGATCTCGCCATATCGTACACGTAACGCGCCGGGATTCGAAATTATTTCAAGCCAATCGAAACTCGACGGTGTAGTAAAAAAGCAAACGGGTTTTATTTTCAAAGCAATAATTTTATCAATTCATGGATAATCATTTTTGATGGCGAGAGGGGGCCTGGTGGTCTCCACGATCCTTTTCAAATCTATAAGTCGACGATCCAAGCATTTTCAACCATACCCAACGAAATTATTTATCGAAATCCATGATATTCAATAATCAAAACGTATTAATCGCATTCACAAGTAATGTATTTTTTTCTTTTATTTATTTTTTCGCCCGCAAACGTCTTAGCTGTATCGCATTTGCCACGGACACAGGGAAACTGCGGAAAACCAGTGCCGTTACAGACGGATTTGTTTTGACCGAGTTTTAGTTGTATTTACTTACATCAGAGACTCAATTAAATTGCCTTCCTCTCAAATAGTCGGTGTGCCAGCACGGCTAAGCGGTCACCCATCCGTATAGTGACTGGTTACTTCCACCGGTTCGCAACTGACTTGTCCGCCCACCATTGGACGTAAGGTAGTTTTTCTGAATTTCCGATGGTAGCACAACTGAAAATCTAAAACATACGAATCTTTTCACATCGAAGTAACTTAAAAGATTTAATTCCTCATACAACGGCGATTGTATCGTTAATATATAGTTATATAGTGTATAATATACCGGTGTTCCGCAGGTAAAAAAATTACCTGAATTGACCTTTTATATATCCGTTCGAAGAAATCTTTAAAGCCGCCATTCGGAATCTCGGTTTAACCCTTTTTTTTCCCCGTTGATTTTATTTTGCCCAACGGTAATCGGCCATTGGAGTAAAATTTCAAAGGGCCCCACCGTCGGTCATAAAATCGCTCCAACACCGGGTTCCCAAAGCGATATATAAAAGAGCAACGATTATCCGTCTCTCACACACACGAGAAGACTTCAGAGAGGGTTTTCAGTTTTTAATCCTTCGTTGTACAAAAGTGGTCTTATGGATTACTACCGATGCACGGCATTCCGGACTTATCCTCGTATTATACGTTGGTAAAGCCTCGATAACTTCATGAACTCCTGATACCTACTTCCACGAAATGATTCTACTTTTCTTACCATTACTGTTGTTATTATTATTGTAAAATTTTCAAATTTAACCCGAAAAACTCTGTCATCATTAAGGTAGTAGTCTGGTAAATTAAGCCGATTTTCATGTCTTTTTTAGAGGGCGTTTTTTTTGTAGGAAAATAAAAATGAATCGTTTTGGATATTTAGGATGTTTTTATTTACATATTGAAGATACAAAAAAAAATTTTTTTGAAAAAATTTAATAGTTTATTATTATTATTATTATTATTATTGATCTAAGTTGGCACCCCGAAAAAAAAGCGCGTGGGTGGCCCCGGTGATTTTAGCTCTTGATGTTATCTGAACTCAAAAATTCTTGATAATTCTTAATCTATAGACATGTCATTCCGGTCGGAACTACTGAAGTTAAATTTCATGGATAAATAACAAAATGGCGGACTTTGGAAAAAAAACTTTTTTTTCCAAAGTCCGTTATTTTGAGGAAAACCGTATTGGCCAATATCTCCGTCACCGTGCACTTTAGGCAAAAAATGGTAATAACCTTTCTTGTAGATAATTAAATTTCCTATCTTTTTTTCTAAATCATTTTTTTTGTATCAGTCACCGTTTACGACTTATACGGCTGTTAAAATTTATTTATTCACTTTTTGACCTGTATCTCTCCTAATAATTGTTTAAACAATGAAACGCTAATAACTTATCTTTTATCCATACATTTCCACAACTTTTATTAAAAACTTTTTTGTCTAAAATTAATATTCTCAAAGTTATAACGCGTTCAATGTGGCGCTACTGGGTGCAAGGCTAATAAAAACGCGTTATAACTTTGAGAATATAGATTTTAGACAAAAAAGTTTTGAATAAAAGTTGTGGAAAATTTGTGGATTTAAAAGATAAGTTATTAGCATTTTATTGTTTAAACAATTATTAGGAGAGATACAGGTCAAAAAGTGAATAAATCAATTTTAACAGTCGTATAAGTCGTAAACGGTAAGTGATACAAAAAAAACTTTTTTTTCCAAAGTCCGCCATTTTGTTATTTATCCATGAAATTTAACTTCAGTAGTTCCGACCAGAATGACATGTCTGTAGATTAAAAATTATCAAGAATTTTTTATTTCAGATAACATCAAGAGCCAAAATCACCGGGGCCACCCCCGCGCTTTTTTTTCGAGGTGCCAACTTCGATCAATAATAATAATAATAATAAACTATTAAATTTTTTCAAAAAAACTTTTTTTTCCTCTTTAATATGTAAATAAAAACATCCTAAATATCCAAAACGATTCATTTTTATTTTCCTACAAAAAAATGCCCTCCAAAAAAGACATGAAAATCGGCTTAAGTTACCAGATTACTAGCTTAAACGCGTTTTTCTCGAAACAACGTTTATCGACACGCGGTACGCTCTACAGGTTCGAGGAATACACCGATTTCAAAGTTTCACCGCTCAAATTAAAGCTAATTAAATTTGGGGAGCCCTGACGGAGTGTTTTTTTTCGAAAAAATTATTGTAAATATTTCTTTTTTAACGTTAAAGCCCAAAAAAAGCATGAAAAAATGAGTTTTTCTTTGAACGGCCGCCATTAACGAGATAAAAAGAAATCCAAGTTGATCGCAGAGACCCAAGTTCATCCGGCGTAAACTTATCACGTACATCGTACGTAAGAAATTATTTCGAGAATTTTAGTATAGCGGCTGAAATACTTGGAAAAAAAAACATGAATCAGAATTGGTGATTCAATCGTTTTACTCAATTCTCGGTACAATTTGTCATCGTTAAACTCCGCGTTTCCTCTTTTTCCTGAAGAAAAAAAAAAGTGCGTGGGTTGCACTAACTTTATTCAATTAATTCACCTGCCAGCACCGTGTTTGTCCGACATAATTTTCATATATTTTCCCACAGGATTGAACCGCATTTTTACAAATTAGAAAATAAAAAAAAATCTCTCCAAAGTATAATTCGAGAAATGTTCTATGTATCGGGCTAAAATTTTCTACACAAATTTTTGGTCCATCGGGTAAAAATTTCCTACATCAATTGGACACCATTGGAAGAGTATTTGATATCGAATTTCGAGAAAATCGATAAAAGCATTCAGATATTTATATTTTTAATTATTTTTCAAAAAATGCATCAAAAATCAAGTAAACTTCGCACTATCAAATTGAAGAATAGAAAAATTATGCAAAATTGAAAGAGCCCACTGCTCGCCGAGAGAAAAATTTGGATGTAAAAGAAATTAAAAAAAAATTTATTTCGCGATACCGTGAAAAAAAAAGATGTATATAAACGTTGCATTGAAAAATTTCGATTTCAATTATCAGGCGGGGTTAAGGTATTAGTCTGGTAACTTAAGCCGATTTTCATGTCTTTTTTGGAGGGCGTTTTTTGTAGGAAAATAAAAATGAACCGTTTTGGATATTTAGGATGTTTTTATTTACATATTGAAGATACAAAAAAAAAAAATTTGAAAAAATTGAATAGTTTATTATTATTATTATTAATCGAAGTTGGCACCTCGAAAAAAAAGCGCGTGGGTGGCCCCGGTGATTTTGGCTCTTGATGTTATCTGAAATCAAAAATTCTTGATAATTCTTAATCTATAGACATGTCATTCTGGTCCGAACTACTGAAGTTAAATTTCATGGATAAATAACAAAATGGCGGACTTTGGAAAAAAAAGTCCTTTTATTTTGCCCGCCATTTTGTTATTTATCCATGAAATTTAACTTCAGTAGTTCCGACCAGAATGACATGTCTATAGATTAAGAATTATCAAGAATTTTTTATTTCAGATAACATCAAGAGCCAAAATCATCGGGGCCACCCACACGCTTTTTTTTCGAGGTGCCAACTTTGATCAATAATAATAATAACAATGAACTATTAAATTTTTTCAAAAAAACTTTTTTTTGTATCTTTAATATGTAAATAAAAACATCCCAAACATCCAAGACGATTCATTTTTATTTTCCTACAAAAAAACGCCCTCCAAAAAAGACATGAAAATCGGCTCAAGTTACCAGACTACTACCTTAAGTTCTGGAAAAAACCGGAATAGATTATTCGACGTTGGAACTGCTCGACTATTTTATTAAAAATAAAGGGAATTTTTTCTTTTAATTAGGTTCAGTATCACGTACCGAATGTGAATTAACAAAATAATTACAAATTATGGGAGCGAAAGTGCCGTCATTTTGAGGAAAATCGTATTGGCCAATATCTCCGTTACCGTGCACTTTAGGCCAAAAATGGTAATAACCTTCCTTGTAGATAATTGAATTTCCCATCTTTTTTTCAAAATAATTTTTTTTGTATCACTTACCGTTTACGACTTATACGACTGTTAAAACTTATTTATTCACTTTTTGACCTGTATCTCTCCTAATAATTGTTCAAACAATAAAATGCTAATAACTTATCTTTTAAATCCATACATTTTCCACAACTTTTATTCAAAACTTTTTTGTCTAAAATTAATATTCTCAAAGTTATAACGCGTTTTTATTAGCCTTGCACCCAGTAGCGCAACATTGAGGGTTATAACTTTGAGAATATTAATTTTAGACAAAAAAGTTTTAAATAAAAGTTGTGGAAAATGTATGGATTTAAAAGATATGTTATTAGCATTTCATTGTTTGAACAATTATTAGGAGAGATACAGGTCAAAAAGTGAATAAATAAATTTTAACAGCCGTATAAGTCGTAAACGGTGACTGATACAAAAACAATTATTTAAAAAAAAAGATAGGTAATTCAATTATCTACAAGAAAGGTTATTACCATTTTTTGCCTAAAGTGCACGGTAACGGAGATATTGGCCAATACGGTTTTTCTCAAAATGGCGGCACTTCCGCTCCCATAATTTGTAACCATTTTGTTAATTCACATTCGGTACGTGATACTGAACCTAATTAAAAAAAAAAATGCCCTTTATTTTTAGTGCGATGCGGACAAGAGTAACGGGCTCCCTATTGATTGTACTAATAAGTCGAGAATCGATTGCCTCAACTTGAACGAGTGGTTTTCGAGAGACCGAGGTAATTGGTATACATTGCGACTCGTGTGTTTACTCTTAGCATTCCCCGTTACTCCGACACACCGCGGTCCCTTTTTTTTTTTCTTCCTTCGATTCTCACGACGAAAACGTGTTTGTGTCTACGAAACGATTTGCGATTTGGCAGAGGACACGGCAACATAGTCGTCGTTGGAACGAGCAAACTCATGAAAAATAATATTCTAACCGAATAATTAATTAATTATATTGTCAATTGAATTATCGGTATTCCTTAAAATGAGAGTATAAAGTATTCTTAACTGTTCAAAAAAAAAGTTACATCTTTTTAGTCGAGTACAATAAGTGACGTCACTTTTGGGTAAATTACTTTTGTCAATTTCCAATAACGCGCGTGATTTATATCGTCGATGTAATTTATTAGTGACGATACAAATTTTCGAGAAGTATCGAACTCTTTACTCGGAATGTGTTAACGAAAAAAAAAAGTTGCAAGTTGAAACTTGCCAGTTGCTTACTCAAAATTTTCTTCAAAGGAATTATAAGGAATTATATTTTCCTCAATGTTGGAATCCTCATAGAGGAAGCTTTCAACGAAATTTCGTGGAAGCAACCGGCAAGTTTCCACTTGCATCTCATTTTCCCTACGTGTTCTCCTGTATTGAACTTTTTTATTTTCTATTTTTTTTATTATTTAATATTTCATATTTTATAAATTTTGTACTACTCATAAGTTAAAGTTCAATATCTCAATAAATATTAATCTAAGGAATTGGGTCGATGGGACCTTTTTTGTAGGAAATTGAATTTCCAACAAATTTTTCATTTACAATTTTTTCGTAAAGTTAATTGTTTAGGGGATAACAGCAAAAAAACGAGAATTTTGGGTAAAAATCAACTTCAGTGAGCCGTACCAACTCACCGGTACAATTTACTCTTTCCCCGCAAGAAATATTAACCTAAGCAATTGGGTCGATAGGACCTTTTTTGTAGGAAATTAAATTTCCAACAAATTTTTCATTGACATTTTTTTCGTAAAGTTAATTGTTTCGGAGATAACGGCAAAAAAACGAGAATTTTGGGTAAAAATCAACTTCGGTGAGCCGGACCAACTCACCGGTACAATTTACACTTTCACCGCAAAAGGCACTTTTTTAGATTGTTTTATTCCGAGTAAATCGAAACCAAGAACAATATGATAGCATAAAGTGCGGCTGAGTTATAGAAATTTGAAAAAATAAATAAAATTCGATTTACGTGTATTTTAGATGGAAAATCTTCTCACGCTTTGGGAAAGTACTTAGAATTAATATCAAGGGCTGTAACTTTCAGGGAATTTCCTTTTCGACATATCCAACAAAATTTCGGGTGGGGACTGAGAAAAAAAAATATTCGAAAAAAAAAAATCGCCCTAATATACACGATTGAATATCGTACCCCGTGACGATAGTTTTGGACAATTTTTTTTCTCGGCCAGGGTCTTTCCATGATACACCCGTTGTACTGACCTTTTGGTTTATCACGGGATATTCATAGAATTTGTTGACACAGAGCGTTATTGTTATTATTATTATTTTCATTATTGTCTCATTTCACGAGCGCAGAGTCAATTGAAAAGAACTACTTTTCAAACACTTTTTTCGTTGATTTAACTCGTGGAAAAACCGTTGAAAATCGCACGAGATAGGATCTTCCGGGATTTATTTTTCTTTTTATTTATCTCCCGATCGAGTAAATGAAAAATATCGGTCGTTTTCTCACGCACTACCGATAGAATTTGTTTCGTTTTTCTTTTCTTTTCATTCTCTATTTTTTTTCGCGACGAGAAACCAACCTAAGCATTAATGGAACTGAACTGCCGCTAATACAATGTGTTCGACGATAACTCGAGACGGTATTAAGTTTAAATTGCGATAAAAATGATAAGACCAAGACGTTGAACGAGATACTATGAGGGAACGAATGTGAAACGTTTCACGTCGTTTTCGCTTCAATCCCCGGAACTCTTGTGTGTATACACATACAGTAGAACCCCGATTAACCGAGGTCGGGTTATGCGGGGAGAGGATTAACCGTGCGCGAGGCGCGAGCCACGTCCGAAGTTGAAATTCCCTGTTGCTTTGACGATTTTTCCTCTCGCCCGTGTATATGGTCCTAAACTTGAATTTGTATGTAATGCAAATTACCAATTAGCAAGATGACCTCTCTCGGCCAATTTTCAAACCACTCTCTCTCACTCGGTTGGTGCCCGATCATTATTGTGCAAATGTGTCACGTTTTAATAATAATAAAAAATGTACCGCTACACTACAGCAACAATATACACTCACCCGAAAAAAAAAGCGGTACACTTAAAATTTGGAAAAAAATCACTAAATTTCAAACGACGGTAACTGCGTAAATAATGAAGATAGAAAGATCTTTAAAAAATGAAAATAAAGCTTGGAGTCTCTACTTAAAGGATCGATTTATTTCAATGTTGCGAGATAAACTTATTGAAAATGGCGGATGACAAAGCGAGAGCATGCGGAATTGAAAAATATTGGTCCGAGTTTGCGACGACCCATGGCGCGAGTCAGGTGTCGCAACACAATGGGATAAAAAGCATGTGATAGTACAGAGTCTCCTCTTTAAAATGCTTTTTTAATCGTTTCGATACGATGATTTTTCGCCGAGTTATTCGCATTTAAAGAAAAAAGATGTTTTTTACTTTAAAAAAAATGAATATAATTTATTGAAACTATGAGAATATTTTATACATATATTTAAGTATATACTATAAAATTTTTGAAGAATTTCCTTGAAAAACACCGAAGATATTAGCGACCCCATATTGCAGGTCACAATCAGACTCAGCATTTTGCTATTTTTTCAAACGGGTTTTTCTGAAAACGACTTTTTTTTTAACTTGCGTACACGCTAATTTGAAAAGATTTCAACCAATCGTTTTAAAAATTGGCAGTTACTTTCTTCATAGTATTGCGCTCTATATGAACCTAAAATCGGAATATTATCATTATTCAAAATAATTTTTTTTTTGCAAATAAAGTTGTAAAAAATGGCAAAAAATCATGCTTTTTTGTTTTGACCCCTGTAAAAAATTCAATTTTCTATTTTTTCGATAGCATTTAGGTTCATATAGAAGAGAGACAGATGATAAATGTGAATTCCAACCTCGTTTGATTTCAGATGAAAATTGCGGCTTTCAGAATGTACACAAAATGCTGAGTCTGATCCCTGCAATATGGGGTCGCTAATATCTTCGGTGTTTTTTCAGGAAATTCTTCAAAAATTTTATAGCACATACTTAAATATATGTATAAAATATTCTCAAAGTTTCAATAAATTATATTCATTTTTTATACTATAAAAAAATTCATGAACATCATTGAGAAAACTCTGTCCTAACCCTATTTCTCCCCTTAAACAGAGTTCTACTATACATATATACACGACGTGCCGTATGTTAATTCACACACACGGCCATCGCACTTTTGCAATATAAACTTTAGTCAAACGTATGTTTACGTACAATTCGTTCGTTCGTATCTCAAAATTATCAGCTCTATGTAACTGCCACGTGAAACTATATATATGTACAGAAATAATATATTGCGATGTATTATCTGTTCCGGAAAAATTCCGACAAAAAACATTTGTACAAGAGACAGCCAAAAGTCCTGACCGATTATCGTCACGCGTGTGACCTTACGCTATAAATATACGTATAGCTTCGTGAAATTAATACCCGTACGTACACTTTCTTTTTAAACTTCCCATTTTAGTGTTTGAAAAAAAAAAAAAAAAAAACCCCGGCAAAATTCGTTAAGGCCGTAGTCTGGTCTAGAGCGAGATTTTTGACGTCATTTCTAATGTGCAATGACGTTTAAACCGTTGAAGTTGTCTTGATGAAAATTTACACGTGCATTTATTGATCCTTAGAGAATACTTGTACATTTAAAAAAAAAATTATTTTAAATATTTTCATGTAGTTTTTTGCCTTGTTGCAACATGGTGCGCCGAAATCGGCGCCCACTCTGGACGATGTTGTATGCATCTGAAAAAAAATATATATATATATTCTCAATCTGTATGAGTATTCTGAGCACTGGTAGCAGAATTGGTACTTAAAAATTTTTTTATCGAGTCGAACAATAATTTTACCGACATTTTAAAACTCGTCGAATAATGAAATATCATTAATGAAAGTTCAACAGGCCGCCATTTTGTCAAAATTTTTTTTTAAGTACCAATTCTGCTACCAGTGCTCAGAATACTCATACAGATTGAGAATATATATATTTTTTTTTTTCAGATGCATACAACATCGTCCAGAGTGGGCGCCGATTTCGGCGCACCATGTTGCAACAAGGCAAAAAACTACATGAAAATATTTAAAATAATTTTTTTTTTTAATGTACAAGTATTCTCTAAGGATCAATAAATGCACGTGTAAATTTTCATCGGGACAACTTCAACGGTTTAAACGTTATTGGACATTTGAAATGACGTCAAAAATCTCGCTCTAGACCAGACTACGGCCTTAACGCGTTGATATTTTGAAATATCAAATATTTTACATTTACATTACGTCGTCTGGTATTTCGTCAATTTCCGTAGTTCAAAATTCGTGTTTATTTTTTCGTTGACGATTAAAATGTCAAATTTAACGTCGACGTACGCGTGGCCGTTGATACGAAATATTTCCAGGTTATTCTTTACAATATATCTCGTTCTGTGATTTGTCAAGCAAGGCTCTCGAGTTTTTACTCGCGCGTTAGTGCGGCACTAGGAAGACATTTTTTGGTCCTCTTCTAACAACATAAATACGCGAAAAAGAAGTTTTGCCGAGCGCTTTAGTATTCCACTTTGAAATACAAATGGCCGCAAGAAAACGGTTCAAAAATGAAATTGAGCGCTGGAAATTTGGCGCCAATTTCATGGACTGGCTCGATCGTTTCAAAAAGTGAACGTAGCACTTTCCCGTGCCTTGGTTCATGCGCATCAGATCATGCTAATAACCATTTAGTAATACAAACGATCGTTTGGAAGAAAAAAAAACAAACGATTCCCGATAATTTGCATTTCAATCTATCGAATCTTGCGAGGCTCGTAGGATCTTAGCTTCGAAATTTGAACGCACCCCGAAAAGAAAGAACACCAACGAGAGACAACCTTTTTCGCAGGCTTCCGGCCTCGGGGGCATCGAGCACTATTTTCGAGAATCCCGCCATTATTTCTGCTGTTCCAATGAAGAAACTGTAGCCCAATGGCGAGTACCTGACTAAGCTGCCACATGTGCCCGCTCGAGGGCGAGAAACTGCGAAATTTGTTGTCTCGGATCCCGGCGGTGTCTAACAACGCTTTTTTATCATCGAAAAGGACAAACGTTCGCGCATAATTTATATTTGTGATTCCGCGATCTTTCGGCGAGGAAAATTCTTACTTTATCGGAGAGAGAGAGAGAAACAAAAGAATCGCGAGGCGATATACATGCGCGTTCAGGAAATTCCAAGCACGAAGAACGTGGTCGCGGACGCTCACGATTTCCATGCGCGCGCGGGCGTTCGTTGGCGAATACGCGCACCCCATTCCCCCCTCGTTCGTTGCTTTAACCGTACCGCGTCTCTCGGGACAAAACCGCGCGCTGCCGGTACACACGCGCGCGTACATACACGTAACCTGTTGCTATGAGAGCCCGTGGAAATTCGCACGCTAAAAATGGTAAGATGGACACCGAAGCGTGGCGACGACGATCTCTGCTTGTGCAAAGTACGATGAGGTGTATGTTACATACCCGTAACGTACATTATCGTACGAAACGTGAGATTTATATATATATATATATATTAATACACGTGTGTAGCGAGAGGCTTTTCCGGTTGGTACGTGGGAACTTAATTCCATCGACGCGCTATTTTTTTATCCCCGAGACAAATACCAGGAGTTGTGTATGAAGTCCAGTCATTATATACATTTGGAAATGCATGTAACCGAAAAAGCTGATTTTTGGATATTGTGTGTGTGTGTGGGGGGGTGGCTTAGAAAAGCTTAACTTCAAATTGTCGACCAAGATTTCCTATGTGCGTTCTCCGCCATCTTCAAATAAGTGTTAAATTTTGTTTTTTTGCAATAACTGGGCTCTCCGTCGAGATACGAAAATTGCGATGGGGTACTTTTTTGTTGCTTCTTTTACGCTCTACAATTTAGGTCATATAGATTTTTCACCTACCGTTCATCGTTGTTGAGATATCGAACGAGAAAGTAAAAAATTCCGGTAGTGAAACTTGTTTTTGGCTGTACACATTTTTATACACACACGTATATATAAATCGTCGGGCGAGCATGGACAACGTGCGAATGACCGCACAAAGAGGAGACGGCAAGAATGAGGCGCGACTGTGAAACATGTGAAAAAATATGTATATATTTTCATATGTTTGCTTTTTCACTAACTTACTTCTTTCTTTAATACTTTTTTACGTAAATTTGACAAAAAAAACTGTAAAATTATATTTAACAATCTTTAAAAATATTTTGGTAGTTTTTGTAGAAAAACAATATTTTTACTTTCTCGTTCGATATCTCAGCAACGACGAACGGTAGGTGAAAAATGTATATGACCTTAATTGTAGAGCGTAGAAGAAGCAACAAAAAAGTATCCCATCGCAATTTTCGTATCTCGACGGAGAGCCGAGTTATTGCAAAAAAAAACAAAATTTAACACTTATTTCAAGATGGTCGAGAACGCACATAGGAAATCTTGGTCGACAATTTGGAGTTAAGCTTTTCTAAGCCTCCCCCCACACACAATATCCAAAAATCAGCTTTTTCGGTTCACATGCATTTCTAACCCGTTTTTTTTCGCCGTAATGACTGAACTAATGGCCGAACGAGATGGCAGAGACCGATCGACGAAGGTCGAGGGCGACGCGCGAACGCGAACGGCAATTGGCCGACGTCTCAATGTTTAAATTGATCTAGAAATCGAAATGGACATTCTGATCTATTCGTTATTTGGAAAAAACCCATTGATAGGGAAACTTGACTAAAAACGCGGTCATTCATCGAGCAAAATGTTATTTCAATTAATATTTCCTGGCTATACAATAATGGCAAATCTAGGGAAATGTTTTTTTTCTGTTAGAAAAAAGTAACGTTACTAGGAAAAATAGAGGAAAAAATGTTGAGCCAAATTAGCTCGGGTAAAGTCACGTAACGAAAAAATTCTCGCGCAATATCGACAAGTGCGAATATGCTCGAGAGAGCCTAATCGCGTGCTAATTTACTTCTTCCATACGCGTTCATTGTTTTAAATCGATTGTATAATAAAACATTGAAACATGCGAAATAGATTTGTAAAAAAAAAAAGGAAGGGTTTAACGTACCTGCGCTGGAGAGTTAGTTGTCGATCATTTTTTTTCTTCTCTTTTTCGCGTCTCGCAAAGAAAAACTGCACGTTCGTCCGCCCGTGGAATGCATACGAAAATCTGTCCTTTTTATTGTTTCGTCGGGTCTTGTTTATTCTCTTTTACTCTCGAAGCCTTTTTTCTTGGAAAGATTGAAATAATATTTCGGAGTACTGTACGTGATAATCAGAAACGGAAAGTTGCGTGCGACATGAATATTCGTTGAGAGGAATAATAATAATAATAATAAAAATTGACTCGTCGGTGTACAGATGTGTGATAGAGACGAGAAGCACAGAAAGTTTACACCTGGGGAACGGAGAACGTGTTCCGCGCGGTCGTAGATGAGATCACTACCGCACTCACGGAGAAACTGGCCCCGCACCCCGGCTCAACCGAGACCGGGGTCACACACACCTTTCGAGAGCTGTCCCCTCGTGGCTCCCCACTATTTCACGACGAACGTCTCCGAGGCACATCACCGATTGGCCGGTTCGAATCCGACGCTCGTGACGTCAGCGTGGCCTTCTTTTTCTCACTCTCTTTCTCTCCCCCTTTGCTCTCCCCACCCCGAAAACATCTTTCATCGTTGTCTTCTTCTCCTCCTTCGTTCTGTTCTTCTTTTTCTTCTTCCTCTTCCTCTTCTTCTTCTTCTTTTTCCTCTTCCTCCTCTTCTTTCTCTCGTACGTCGTTCCGATGGTCGACTCCCGCGCTCTCGGCTCTCGTAACCATCTCGTTCGAAATCCTCCGGAGAGGATCATCTTCCCCTTGGTCGTAGCTCGTGAGACTCAGGTTTTAAGGTATGAGGAGATATCGGTACGTCAGCACGGTCAGAATTTCCGATCGGCTATGGTAACGCGGTTTGAGAGTCTCAATCGTTGACCAACCACTCGAATACACAGGTATTCGACGAAACATTCGCGTCGAATGGAATTTTTCAAATTCAGTCCGTTACAAATGTTTCGAGGAATTTGAAAATCGGGAGCAGAGTTGCAAAAAATGCACTATTTTTATAATGCATTATTGATTTCATTAGTAATTATTCTAGTAATGAGTAATGGGACTTGAATTCCATTACGCATCGTTCATTTAATAAATAATGCGGTCAAGAAAAACATTGCATTAATCTTCTAATTAATAATACCAGTATCAGGCCATTGCGCATTACATAAGTACTGGTAAATGAAAAAACATATCATTTTGCATTACGTTATTAATGGTTAATTGGCACAGCGTTACATTGAACATGACTAAAGTAATGGGTAATGTGGAAAGCATTACGTTACTCATTACTGAAGTAATGGGTATTGTAATGCTTTGCATTACCTATTACTTCAGTAATGGGTAATGCAAGACAGTGCTATTTTTCCATTTATATAGAAATAAATAATGCAAAATATAAAAATGGAGCGTTACTTCCAGTACTGCATTGTGTCGAGTAATGCATTAGTTGCATTATTGGAATCGAAATTCTTTATTAATTTATATAACAACGTCAATGAAATCGCATGATTTGGTTGAACACAAAGCGCACGATCGCTATCTTTGTCTTCATTTACTTTCCTCCACGAACGACGTGCTTTAAAGAGACGTTGAGACAGCAACACCACAAAGTAAATAAGCAGACTATTCCAATAGTTCTGATTATTCGCTCTATATCGTTTATATGAAACCCAGCGTTGAAAATATCCGCTTCTGAAGCATTATTAACTTCATACTTTATTCCAAAATCATCAAAATAAAACGGCGCGATTTTTCATTTCAAATTAAAGATGCAAATATCATTAACTTACATTCATTTCAATCATCCGTAGTTTGAAAAAAGATTTTATTTTTACGACCTTCAACATCAATAGAAGTAACGTACAACTTCAAAAAGATGTTACGCGGTACTCTATTACCACGCAGATAGAGGAGATGTGATGTTTTTGTGTTAACAGAGTCGCGAATAACATTGCCCGTTTACTAAATGCCGCGGAAAAAATGGTTGGATACGATCTTATACAATCATATGCAATCTTATAAGACAAGATTTTATACAACTTGATCAAAAATTGAGACGATTGAATCATATAGAATCATATAAATTCTTATAGAATTATATCCAATTGTATGCGACAATTGTTTTCCATATGACTCTATAGAATTTGATAATACTATAAAAATTTGTATATGAGTCTAAAAAAATTGGCAATTTTGTATAAAATTGTATATGATTGTATATATTGTTATATATAAGCCTCATATAGATGTTTTAGGATTGGATCGGAAGATGTATGATTTCATACGATTGTGTATTATTGCATTAAATTTTCTCTTATTTCTTGTTAAAGTATAATAATAAATTATTGTATTCGTATTCCGATAATGCATTACTCGAAGTAATAATGCATTACTCGAGGTAATACATTATTCATCATTATAGTTATGGAAAGTTAGTGCTGCTTTGCATTACCCATCGTTATAGTAATCGATAATGGAAGTATTTTGCACTACTAATTACTATAGTAATGGATAATGGAACACTTTTGCATTACTCATTACTTCAGTAATGGATAATGGAACACTTTTGCATTACCCATTACTTCAGTAATGGAAAATCGAACACTCTTGAATAAGCCATTACTTCAGTAATGGATAATGTAATGTTTTTCGTATTATTCATTATTAATGCAATGCATAATGGTGGTCTTTTACATTTCTCATGACCAACGTAATGCTTAATGTTTTTCATCATCCAATTGTAGTTATTTCTGTAATGGATAATGCATCATTTTCACATTATAATTTCGGCAAACCTGATCGGGAGTAAAGATCTTTTTTTTTATCAATAGACGCGGCAGCGTTTTGACGCCAAGTATAAAAAAGAAGTTTTTAAACGTGCCGATGTATCTATACAGTAAGGTGGCCTGAGACCGTTATATTCAAACTCTAAATCGACTTCACGCGGAAACGCGTCAAGTTATAACAAATCTGACGACATTTTTGCGATGTAATGTTATTTTTTTCTTTCGAATGCATTTAGATTTATTTAGATCCATCCACGCATTTTCTCTATACAACGAATTGACTATCGATACGCTTCATTTTGCGCGTGTGTGTGCGATGACACGCGGATTATGGAGCCTGCACTAAATCTAGATAATTTATTTGTATAGATTTTCGCCCCGTTACATACAATGGAAATAAGCGATGAATTTTTCGTCCGGTACACGGTACCAAAAATTTGCGCATTACGATTCTCGACACGTCGGAGCGCTAAAATGAACGTCGCGTTTCGCGTGAAATTTGCGGATGATGAAATATCAGTTTTTTTTTCAAATCCATCGATAGATTTGCGACAATTGTTCGTCAATAACGCGCACGACAACCGTCGTAATTACTGCTCGTGTATACAAATTCACAAACGCATGTTTGTTCGCAAATTTTCAAAAACGATAATTATTTGTCGACAATTATCGAGCACCTTGGATGCACACATTTCGGGCTCCCGCATTTTTACAATATTGCGTCTAATAAATCAATACGTAGGCTCGTTAATTGGTCTTTTTCGGCGATTGCCCGCGCCTCTCGGCATAATCCAATTCTCATCCGCAAGAACGTACGTGTACATAGGAGTTCGTTTCGCGGTATATTCGTTCTTATTGAATTCTCGATCGATCGAGCCGCCGGTTTCCTTACGCTCGCGCGTACATACGAGGCCCATACATAAATAGGCGTACATAAAAGCATAAATACATAGGTACATGCCCGAGTGCCCCTCTCCCTTAAGTTCTGCCAAGCCTGTTTATCGAGAGACTCTTTCCCCCTCTTCTTATTCATCTCGCTCTTCACCCCATCGTTTCGGTTACTAGCCGCCGTAGGGCCTCAGCGGCCGACGCGAGACCCCGTCGTCTCTTGCTTCACCTTGCCGCAATCCCACCTCTGTATCCCTCTCTCTCTCGATCTCCCCGGCAAGTCCCACTCTCGCCGCCGTCGACGAGGGACGAGAGTGGTCGAGGTTGTTCGACCGGACGCACAGGGACGAAGCCGGATTACCTGAGAGAGCCAGCGAGGGGCTACGGGAGAGAAGCCGCCAGAGATACAGAGACGCACACTCGCGCATTTATATAACGTATAACGAGTGTATATGAGAAAGATCGACGAGATGTATCGGCGAGGACGCGATATATAAAGGAAAAAAACTAAATGGAGTGCGAAAGAGACGCACACAGAGGGAAAAGGAAAAAAAACGGACGCATTCCAGTCGTCTGTACAATCGCGGCGAAGGAGCGGGTGAGAGGGTGCTCGTAATGATTCTTATACGCCAAACTTATTCAACGTACCACACAACCAATGACCCAAAACTTCCCCTTGTGAACGCGGGAAAAGATCGAAGAATCATCGCGAGACTGTTCCGTACGGATATATCATAAAGGGCGCCAGGCTGTGCTCGTAGACTCTTGATACGCTCTTTTGACCTTGAGTCGTCGGATGTGTGAATATATATATGTTTATGGGACATTATATGCCAACTCACACAACTTTGGGACCGAACAATTTTCCCAAAATCTTTTTTGATGTGAAAAATCTTTACGCGCGTTGGGAATAAATCGGTCGATGGGGAACGTCGATGGCACGTCGTGGCGACGCTCCCCTCCACTCAACTCTGCGCACGAGTTGATTGCGCATGCAGAGGGGCGATTCTGAACCAGATGCTCGCTAGCGCCGTCTGGCGCTAGCGAGCAACAGCCAATTGCAAGGAAAATTCCAGCGGAAAGGCGCGACTCTCATAGGCTATCGCTCGCTAACGAGACCGATAGTTGTGCGTAGATCACAGTTGTGTATACTATTCATAGTACAGAATAGACATCTGTGTGGTAGAGAAGTTTATTTCCCATTGATACCTGTGGTGCGATTTTGTACCAGGGGCTGAATTCCGTACTTGTCTACCGACAACCATCGGTGTCGTTAGCGAGCGACAGGCAATTGCAAGGAAGATTCCAGCGGAAAGGCGCGACTCCCATAGGCTATCGCTCGCTAACGACACCGATAGTTGTCGGTAGACGAGTACGGAATTCAGCCCCAGGCGCAATATCATAGCGTCTGATGCAAAACCGAAATAGCCTATGAGAGGCGCGCCTTTCCGCTGGAATCTTCCTTGCAATTGGCTGTTGCTCGCTAACGACACCGATAGTTGTCGGTAGTCAAGTACAAAATCCCAGTCCTGGGGCTGAATTCCGTAGTTGTCTACCGACAACTATCGGTGTCGTTAACGAGCGACAGCCAATTGCAAGGGAGAATCCAGCGGAAAGGCGCGACTCTCATAGGCTATCGCTCGCTAACGACACCAATAGTTGTCGGTAGACAAGTACAGAATCCCAGCCCTGGATGTGCTAGCCATAACTCTCAAGGGGGGACTTACAGCGAAATTGTTTATGAATATAAGAAAACTCATTCTATACAATTATTATATGTAGCCCTATCGCGAGTAACAAGTATTGAAGGATTATACATATATACACGCAATATTGATCTAAAATTCTACCAGGTAGACGAATTGATCCATCAGTTGTAGCGTTGCATGAAGAATTTCAAGGATTATCGCTTAATAAATTCGAGACACTCCAAGGATTAGTATCAAATTCACGTTGAGTTATCAAAGTCTCAGAAAGCATGTCCCGGATCTACAAGATTCGATCGTTAACAATAGTAATTTCTTATTATTCAGTGAAACATGGCTTGGTAATGAAGAAAACGTCGACATCTCCAACGTTCGTTGTATTGCTCTCTTCAAACGCAATAATGAAAGAGCTGGTGGTGCAGCTATTTATCAGAATAGAGATTCATTTGATGTTATTACATCTCGCATAATCGCAAGGTTGATAAATGTAAGGGGACTTGGTTTTGGTCAAGACGATATTGGCGATTTATGTGCGGCACAAATTGTTACGGAGGATGGAAGGGAATTGGTCATGGTCGTTGTATATATTTCCCCAAACCAAAAAATTCACAATATCGTACGATTTTCACACGAAGAACTACTCAAATATAGTCTAGATGGTTCAATGCTATTAGGAGCAAATTTACATCAACTTCCATTTATTTTAGTAGGGGATTTCAATGTTCATTTTGCCAAAGCTGAATCCTCGCCACTCATACATTTTCTCCAAAATGAGCTTCAGTTGATCATGAACAACCACGCAAATGAGCCTAGTATTCTGTAGATATCTTGAAAACATGACATCTAAAACATTCATTTCATACTTCAGCTATCATCGCCCGATTATTAATTTCATCGAATCAAACGCAGCAACGACTGCTACTATAACCGAAGTAGCAGATGAAGCAACGAAATAAAAATTTTAGAAGACAATCTAAACAGACAATCAGTGGTAACGATATTTAAAAAATCAGGGAAATCAAAATTGATCGGTCCCAAAGTTGTGTGTGCGCGAGTAGCCTTGGAATGCCCCATATAATATTAATATATCGCCGTCGCTGCCGTGTACAAGAGCGGGGCGTGGGGGCAGAGGGGCGGAGCCCCCCTATTATATATATATATATATATACCTATAACGACTGCAAAGAAGCAAAAAGACGTAAGCCACATCGCTGTACCCGTTGAATGAGGCGAGTCGCGCTCTTTTGCTTGCGAGTTGATATAACGTACCAGATACAGGTATAAAGGTCTACATATGTATACCTGCACTCGTTCGGTTCACTCGAAACATATACGTATATTGTTCTTTGGCGAAGAGCCGAGAGCGGAGGGTGAACTGCCGCGCCGGTTTCGTGTTCGACTCAACGGTCCCCCGGCGTCTTTCTCGTTTTCTTTGCCCCTTCACGCCCCTTCGCTCCTCTCCGCCTTTCTATATTCCTTTTTGCTTCTCCGGTTCTCTTCGGGTTGCGCCTCCTATTTTACGATCCTCTTCTCCTTTTCGTCGTCTTCGCCGCGACCGTGTGTGTCCGGGCGTTTCTACGGACGAGAGAATCGCACGAATTCGCTATACCGAAATAAGAATCGGTTCGCGATTACCCTTTTCCCCGAGGCATGACCGCGGCTAAATCTCTTCGTATCCTTATATCCCAATTCATGTATTACACACAGTTATAGCGGAATACATTCTCGTTACAATAATTTTCATTTCGGTTGAAAGCTGAGACGAATCGCCATTGCACACACACGCGGAAATACAGAATCGACTTCTTAACTTTTGTCGATGAACGCATCATTATTATTATGAAAATGTCTTGCATATACGTATATATGCGTGTGTATAATATACTACGAAGAAATGAGCCGGTACGTGATGGCTGCGTGAATGAAATTTCGTATGCGTATCAGGAACGACGTTAGAACGAAGCGGGAACCCTACGCCATAATAATACGTGTACACACCGTTGGATCGTTTGGCAAACGAAGCGCAACGCACACGGAACTGCCGAAGGTCAGATCTACCCGTGGGTAGCGTGCGAGAGACTCTTCTAACCAAAAGGCATAGTACACACGAACGGGCCCTCGTGCGGTTTCGCGTCGGTCGTGTACATATACTCGTGTGACTCACTGTACGCGCCAAATATTTACGGTCGGTATGACCCGAACGACCTCAACTTAGAAACGATATATTTTGAAAATTCTACGATATACAGCCCGTACCGAAGAAGTACCGTTAACGTATTTCCTCGTACATTACATTTGCTAAGAAAACAATCACCGAATTTCCTCGCTCAATCGATAACCTCTGCCATCAAACCCACACGATCATAATCGGTAAAAATTTGAAATAAAAATTTGCCACTAACGGGACGCGAGTGTGTCCACTTGTTCGATCCTTAGACTTCTTTTCGAGGAGTAATCCGCTCGCTTAAAAGTCGTCACGCGCAGCTTTGCAGCCTTGAACGAGGCGTTGGCTTTGCCCTTCGACTTCCGGCGGATGTGCATCGTCCTTGCTCCGTCATTTCTCGAATCTCATGGAATTCTCGATGATTTTTGTTTTGGTTCCATTTTTTTTTGTAATCCGTTAAATATTACTGTCTACGACCACACCTTGCTGTACAATTAGACAATTCTGTAATTCCATACGATTCGTTAAATTAGCTTTATGTTTCTTGTATCCTTCTGATTTTTACGAATCTTTACTCAGCTCCGTTGGGCTCTATTGAATTTTTTCATCTCGGTGAAAGACACGCAGAATGAAAGAAAAGACGGTTTGAAAAATTCGCCACAGGTTTAAATAGCGTATATGGATTCGAAGGGAACGATATTTCCGAGTGTGAGTTTGGGAGAAGCCCCCGTGAAAGCAAAAGGGCGGCCTTTCGTCGGTTGGCATCTCGGTGTAGTTTGGAACGGTTTAGTAATGCGATGAGAGAGAGAGAGAGATGCACACCGGATTTTCGGGACCGTTGCTGGGTGGGCACCATAGAAATCGGTTCGCACCTGCCTCGGGATCCTCGCTCCTCTCGCGCCAAAACGCGGTAAAAAATAAAACCTTCATCTTCTTTTTCTCTTTCTTGTTCGTCTTCTTCATCTCGAGATCCCTAAAACCCCCCTCGGTCTCTGAAGTAAGTTTATTGATGTCTCGTCCTATCGAGGGACTCCAATGTGCTCGAGAGAGAGGGGTAGATCTTGTCGGTTGGAGCGACGAGAACGAGATTTTCACTCCCTGTCATTCTTCTTCTTCTTCTTCTTCTTCTGACCCTTCGTATATTTTCGTGTTCCATTCTCAGCGTCTGTTTCGCTCCCAGAACAAAAAGCAAGTACCGAACGGAACAAGCCCTCGACCTCATTGATTGATGTAAAGATGACAGTAATAATAATAATAATTTAGTAGTATTTATATTTTTATAAATAAACGACGCGAAAGTAATTCATAATTATTTCAATACAATCATTATGAATAACTGCCTCCTGCATTATGAAAGCTTTATGTTTGTTAATAAAATATAAAAAACCGGAAAATTCATGCTAGTGTTCAAAATGCCCCAAATATTCTAAAAATGATATTTGAACAGAATATAATTGAACCTTTATAATTCATTAACGACTGAATCCATCGTGCCCAGATTACACACATCTAAACAACGGATGAATTTGTTTTTTCCAAACGCAAATTGCATTTTGTAGTTTATTTTTTTGTTGGAATTACGTTCGTTGCTGATGAGTCTATAACAATTTTACGCTGTGGCATCGCCGGGCATATACGAACGATGATGAGCAACCAGAAAAATTGAAAAGAAAAGTGCAACGTAGCCGCTTGTCAGCAACGGCGAGCTTTACGAACCGAGGGGAGAATTCTTTCTCGGATTTACTGTAGGAGGCCCCAACAATGTCGGAGGAGCGGGCAGGTCCCTCCGAACAGTCAGGTGGTGGGATATTTCGAGGCCCCGTAGTAATTCTCTCATACTATCGTCCAGCAAAGCCGGTGCACGGGCCACCGCACGAATAGCCCCAAAAGATTGTTTTTTTTCTTCTTCTTTTTACTCTCTCTCTCTCTGTTCACGACTACTTTTTCTTCTTCCTATATTTTTATCTTCCCCTCGCATTCCAAAGTTACCCAGCGCACACATACACGAATCGTGCCGCAAACGAATTCACCATTTATTTTCTTACACGAGGGTAGTCGTAGAACCATTTTTTTAAAACGTATCTTACATTAGGTCGTATAATGAGGATGACCCAAGGATGATTTCGTACATTTTGGGTAATGGACCAAATTTTCTCACAAGTACGATATTATTATTGCTTCCTAGTCGGAGATGGACCGATAAGGTGTGGGAAGAAAAAACATTTGCTGGTTTTTATAACTCGCCGTCGAGATTATGCTTCATGTTTATATAAGGTCTGGTAACTTGGGTTCAAAAAAATGGAAAATTTTTTTTTTACTTAATTTGACAGTACAATGTCTTGAGAATATACTGTGAAAATTTCCGACCGAAATTCGAAATACTTCCGGGGTTATAATGAGTTTTCGAATTTTAAACGCGTTTTTCGCAAAACAGTGTTTTTCTGGTCAGCTCGGGCCCTAACTTTTTTTTCTACCGAACCGATTGCTTTAAAAATTTAACAGGCTACTCTACACACTTATAGTTCTCGTCGGAACTACCGAGAAATTTGTTCACCCCTAACTTTTCATTTTACAATCCCTTCTTTGCTAAAATAAAAGGACTTTTTTTCCAAACTCCGCCATTTTGTTATTTATCCATGAAATTTAACTTCCGCAGTTCCGACCAGAATGACGTGTCTATAGATTAAGAATTATCAAGAATTTTTAATTTCGGATAACATCAAGAGCCAAAATCACCGGGGCCACCCACGCGCTTTTTTTCCGAGGTGCCAAATTCGATCAATAATAATAATAATAATAATAAACTATTAAATTTTTTCAACAAATTTTTTTTCTGTATCTTTAATATGTAAATAAAAACATCCTAAATATCCAAAACGATTTATTTTTATTTTCCTACAAAAAAACGCCCTCCGACTACTACCCGACAACGGGGGGGGGGGGGGGGGGGGGGCTAGTGGGGTTTATAACTTGTACCCGTTACTGTAAAAAAATAATAGTTATCCATTTATCAAAGGCTCCTCGAATTTTGAGCACGTGCCGAAAAATCTTTATACCGGGATGTGAAGTCGGGCGTTCGCCACCTGGCGGGGGATGGTTTTCGCATACAATCGATGTTAAATAAAAATTCGTTTGAGGTATTATTTCATATGCAAGGCATTGAGGGTATCGAAAAGACGTTTTTCTTGAAAAATAACGTTTTTTTCCACGTTCCTAATGTTAAGCACGCAAAATGGAGTTGAAGAAACGTTTAATCAATGTCATTTTACGTGTAAGACATTAAGAACATCGAGAAAAAAAAGCTTTATTTGTAGCGTTTCGGCGTACTTTTGTGTATCGAGCAAAAGACGCTACTATTCGACGCCATACACGCTCCCGACGCCATGTTCTCCTTTCCCAATACCGGATTTTATTTTATCTTTAGTTTTCAAGTCCGAACCGTACCCGTTTTGTTCGGTCGTAAAACTAAAATCATCTCCTAGTGCCATTTACGATTAAAAAATTTTTTCAATCCGACGAACGTTTTTAATGAATCAAGCAACATTGTTTAATTCGTTGCGTAACGTTGTGAAATTGTCGAAAGAGAATATTGATGCCCAATAAATATGTGTAAATCCACGCGCCTATACCTAGAATCGTATAAACGTTAGTTGGGATATACTCGTATACCGCGAGAGATGACGAATAAGATGACCGAGCGAGGCGCCCGATCACCGGAGAATTCGATGTGCCTCCGGCGGCACAAGAGAGACCGGGAAGCATCGCGATTGGTTATACAGACGGTATTGAAGTCTCCACGCGACTAGATAAGTAACGAGCATCGCTGTAGAGTTCGAGCACCATTAGCGAGGGATACGAACGAGTTGGGTTCAATGCGCTCGAAAAAAAAAAAGAAAAGAAAAAAACTATATAATAATCTTCGAGAAAATCGATTTACAATGAAACGATAAAATAGAAACGCTGTCAAAGAAACGAGAGTCGAAAATCTCAGTTTAGTACCGTTTAACAAGTGACAGAGACGAAAGCAGTAGACGAACGAGCGTTAGATGACAAACATTTATGACGAGCGAGCTTCGATGTCGAAACATCGTTTATGTTCGATAAAGCTGCAAGCATACATACTAGGGCGATTTTGTTTTTTCGACTATTTTTTTTTCTCAGTCCCCACTTGAAATTTTGTTAGATATGTCGAAAAACAAATTCCCTGAAAGTTACAGCCCTCAATATTAATTCTAAGTACTTTCCCTTAGCGTGAAACGATTTTCCATCTAAAATACACGTGGATCGAATTTTTTTTTTCTTCAAATTTCTATAACTCAGCCGCATTTTATGGTATTATATTGTTCTTGGTTTCGATTTACTCGGAATAAAACAATCTAGAAAATTGCCTACTGCGATGAAAGTGTAAATTGTACTGGTGAGTTGGTACGGGTCACTGAAGTTGATTTTTACTCAAAATTGTCGTTTTTTTGCTGTTACCTCCGAAACAATTAATTTTGTGAAAAAAATGAATATGAAAAATTTGTTGGGAATTTAATTTCCTACAAAAAAGGTCCTGTCGACCCAATTGCTTAGATTAATATTCCTTGAGATATTAAACTTTAACTTATGAGTAGTATACAATTTTTATGGTTTATATTACCGTAAAAATATGCTTCGCTGTTATTTTTTGCTGTTATCTCCGAAACAATTAACTTTGCGAAAAAAATGTAAATGGAAAATTTGTTGGAAATTTAATTTCCTACAAAAAAGGTCCTATCAATCCAATTGCTTAGATTAATATTCCTTGACATGTTGAACTTTAACTTATGAGTGGTATGCAATTTTTATGGTTTATATTACCGTAAAAATTGTATACTACTCATAAGTTAAAGTTCAATATCTCAAGAAATATTAACCTAAGCAATTGGGTCGATAGGACCTTTTTTGTAGGAAATTAAATTTCCAACAAATTTTTCATTTACATTTTTTTCATAAAATCAATTGTTTCGGAGATATCAGCAAAAAAACGAGAATTTTGGGCAAAAATCAACTTCAGTGACCCGTACCAACTCACCAATACAATTTACACTTTCGCCGCAATAGGCAGTTTTCTAGATCGTTGTATTCCGAGTAAATCGAAACCAAGAACCATATGATAGCATAAAATGCGGCTGAGTTATAGAATTTTGAAAAAGAAAAAATTCGATTTACGTGTATTTTAAATGGAAAATCTTTTCACGCTAAGGGAAAGTACTTAGAATTAATATTATGGGCCGTAACTTTCAAGGAATTTGTTTTTCGACATATCCAACAAAATTTCAAGTGGAGACTGAAAAAAAAAATAGTCGAAAAAAAAAATCGCCCTAATACATACATATGTATAACGTACACGAAGCATTCTCCAAACAATTTTTGATTCCTCACGGAAAAAACTTTGTTTTCGTAAGAAAAAAATGTTTTCGCAGATTTCCATGCCACCGGTATTTAAAACGTTCCAACGCGTCGAGAACACATTTTTATAACTATGTTTCGACGTGCATTTCTCCAGCCTAATAGCACACACATACATTCCATCCAGATATTTTTAAAAATTAAAAATGAAACTCTTGTAACTTTGGCTCGGCGGATCGGAATGAAATTTTGCACGCAAGTACACTTGTCACTCGTCTACTATTTGTTATAACTTTAGTGAGCATTGAACGACTTAACGGAGGCTAGAAATCAGTAAGACCGGAATGCCGTGAAACTTTTCTAGATAATGAATTTCTATATTGGAATTATTATCTTACTACTAAAATAAAGTTGGAGAGTTTGTTTGTTCGTCCGATTATCGCGCTAATCTCAGGAAATACTGATGCGATTTGGATATTTGAATTTTCCATGAGATAGCCCGTTTATTCGGGAAGGCTGTAGGCCATATAACTTCATGCTGTGACCCTAATCTTACGATTTTACCACGATACTACTATACTATAATAAAACTGGAGAGTTTGTTTGTTTGAACGCGCTAATCTCAGAACATACTCATCCGATTTGAAAAGTTCTTTTTTGCATTAGATAGCCCGTTTATTCGGGAAGGCTTTACACCATATAACTTTATGTTGTGACGCTAAGGTGCGGCGGTGGCGGCGCATTGAAATCGAGGGACGGAAATTTAACGCGGGTGAAACCGTGGGGCACAGCTAGTTGTTAATATTAAAGTGAAAAAACAAATTGTTACATTGCATAGTGTTTTACTTGGATTTAGACTTGCTCTAAGTAGTGAATAATTCCATGTCGAAATTTTGCAACTGATAAATATACATCTCGCACAGTTTTAGTTTCGGTTACGTAAATAAATAAATAAATAAATAAATAAATAAATAAATAAATAAATAAATAAATAAATAAATAAATAAATAAATAAATAAATAAATAAATAAATAAATAAATAAATAAATAAATAAATAAATAAATAAATAAATAAATAAATAAATAAATAAATAAATAAATAAATAAATAAATAAATAAATAAATAAATAAATAAATAAATAAACAAACAAATAAATAAATAAATAAATTTATTTATTGATTTATTTATAGAGATATACGACAAAACCACGATCGCGACGTACAAACACGCGTACGATGCTGCTCGATGTAATAATTCGCAATGTTCAAGACCGCGGTTTGATCGTTTCCCAGAGTTCTCGGCGACGTCTCGGAGCGAACGCTTCTTGCCCCGAAGCAATTCTCGAGGCTCGAGAGGCCGATGATGTCATCGGTCGTGTCGAGTCCGTCCCGCAGCAACCGAGCACCTACGCTTTTTCGCTCGTTCGTCCGAGCGTTCCTCGAGTATCTTGACTGGGAACGGTAGGACCGAGTATAAGGGGAGAAGATTCAACTTGGAGAATATGATACGCCTGTTCGCGGGGCTACCCGGAGAAAAATTGGAGGTAAGGAGGGTGGCTCGAGGAAAAAATTCCTAAATTGTTTCCATCTAGAGGGGTCGACGTGGATGGTCAGAAGAAAAATTCCGTGATTATTATGTCACGAGTCAAAAAACGCCTGACGCACGGTGTCCACTTAGAAACGACCGTATATCTCTCAAAAGCGACACCGATGGACGCGTGATCGGTGCGCGCCTCCAGCGATTTCCCGCGTTAAGCGGTGCTGGCCGCGGCCATTATTAGGATGGGTGACTGCTTGACCGTGCACCGGTTCGCACGCCGCCTACCGAGCGGGAGGCAGTTTTTTTCAGTGCCGATGGCGATACAACTGAAAATCGGTAAAAATAAAAAAAGGGGTCTGTATCGGCACAGGTTTTCCGTAGTTCCGCCGTGACCACGGCGAACGGGATGAGGCGCGTTCACCGCCGAGATGAGGTGCACTGGCGGCGGCAAGCAGCAGCCAATAAGATTATACAGATTTTAAACTTCTCGCGCACGCGCTTACGGTTTCTCTACTTTCACCAGCTTCGCGTCTACCTATAGTATCGTGTGTTACACGATTTTTGTTGAAGCTGATCAATTCGATACGGTAACCGCGAGACTGGGTGCAAGAGCGGCCAACTTCACCGAAACGACAACGAAAAAAAAAAAAGGAAATTAAAAATTGATCTCGGGTATCTATATATTGTTACACGCGGGAACGTTTTCGCTGTATATACTCCTCTGTCTTCTAAAGTTCCCTCGTGGATTTCGCGCTATAACGCGATACCGCGCGAACCCTCGACTCTCCTGGGATGATATTCGCGAGACTATAGCCGGCGTTACCGGTTATGCAGATGGAGCGAGCAGGAGTTTCCCCCGGACCGACTTATATACACGTTTATATGAATAAATACGTGTGCGCGTGTGTGTCGCGTAATACGAGGTCTGTTCAAAAAGTATCGCGAATTTTGAATTTCCGCGGGCTACGTATATTCTATATCGATTTTTTTGTGGCGTTAGGTTGGTACTCATGTCCCTCACTTATGTTGAAAAAATCAGCCATTTTGGATGTTTAGTTGATTGTTGACAGCTGTTTTGGTTAGACGTGTTTTGGCTTGTCTTCGATTTTTGCCTATTCCAAAAAATGGATCAAAGAATCTGCATCATATTTTGTGTGAAAAACAAAATTAAGTGCGCGGACGCATTCCGAATGGTGACTGTGGCATATGGTGAAGCTACCTCGGACCAAAGCAACGTTTATCGGTGGTACAAAATGTTCTCAGAGGGCCGAGATGATGCGAACAACGACCCACGTAGAAATTGCCAGTATAATTCTATTGGCCAAGCTTTGGGCCAATATTGGCGGCCAAACTTTGGCCGCCAGTAATGGCCCCGTACTGGCTAACTATCTGGCCATACTATGGGCCATAATGCGGGCCATACTACGGGCCGTACTACGGGCCATACTACGGGCCAGTATAAAATACAGTCTTATGCCAGTACCGGTTGAATTCTACTGGCCAAGCTTTGTACCAATATTGGCGGCCAAACTTTGGCAGCCAGAATTGTTTCAGTACTGGCTGACAATTTGGCCAAGCTTTGGGTAAGTATAAAATATCGTCTTGTGTCAGTACTGGTTGTCAATCTGGCCGCACTACGGGCCGGTATAATAACCAGATCGGGCCAAAATAGGCTATAAAATACGGCCTAGCTCTGGCTTCGATACAGGCTTAGTACTGGGCTATTGAAAATGCCAATACTGAGAGTATTTCACTTTAACAGTTCTGTAATGTAATTGTAGATTCGGTCATTCTAATCAAAAGTCCATTATTTTGCAAACAACCAAATTGTTGAATTATAATTTGCCCCGAACTTGAAATTGCACGATTAATACAATATTTTTTAGTGTAATATTTGCTTCATATAGCCTATATTTTATAAACACTGTTCTATAAACATTTAAGTACGTATTTTAGACCTGTATATGTACTTAGTCTCTTATTAATAAAAACTAATGGTGCCAGTAGTAAGCCAGAAGTTTGCCAGATCTGGGCCAAAGTCTGGTCCAAAGTCAGAGTCAAAGTCCGGGCCAAAGTTCGGGCCAAAGTTCGGGCCAATTAAATAACCGGTACTGGCCCGACCGTTGGTGCCAGTATAACGGCCAGCTATTACACTCCTGTACCGAATCTGTACTGGCCCAATACTGGCAGCCAGTACCGGGAGTACGGCCCAACGCTCGGCCGTTACAATTTTTCTACGTGGGTGGTGACGAATCATGGGTTTATGGTTATGACGTGGAAACCAAAGCTCAATCATCGCAATGGAAGCAGCTTTTTTGAAATAGGCAAAAATCGAAGACAAGCCAAAGCACGTCTAACCAAAACAGCCGTCAACAATTAACTAAACCTTCAAAATGGCCGATTTTTTCAGCATAATTGTGGGACACGAGTACCAACCTAATGCCACAAAAAAATCGAAAATCGAATATACGTAGCCCGCGGAAATTCAAAATTCGCGATACTTTTTGAACAGACCTCGTATATATGAACCTGTTTGAGAGACTCTCCCCGCGGAGGGGAAACGATCTTAAAACCGTACGGAGTCTTCTCCCGCTGGTTTTACACGGGTCCGCGGTGCGCGCTGTTTCACTTTTACGATAATCCTCCCGAAAGATTTCCCTTTCTCTATTCAGTTTTCCCAAATCTCTATCGTTTTACGTTCTTCGCTTCGACCACGCGCAATCGTAGTTCCCGCCAATTTTTTTATTCTCTATTAAAAGCACTCGAAAAGTCTGCTTTACCGATGGAAGGCATTGAAACTTTTGGCCATACTGGTCAAAAAAATTATCGAGTTTCAATCCCAATGTGTTTAAAATGTGACAGTCCCTTCTAGTAACTCTTCTCGTGTTCCGTGCCTTAACCTTTTTCTCACATTCGTATCGTAGGTTTGTTAAAATAAATAGACGATGAGATGATCACGCGTATTCCGTTTCTTTCACGTTTGTTTCAATAATTCATTGTCAAACTCCGTATAAAGCTCAGCGAAGCATACGCGTAGTATAACTGACGCGGTAAAGAGAATCTGACGGAATGTTTTCGTGGATATGTATGGAAGAAGAAAAATGTGGAGGAAAAGAAACGGAATAACAGACGTATTCGCGTGATCGTGTCTCGTTAGGCAAATCCCGAGCAGCATCGAACAACGGCATAAACGAACTTCGCGATGCTCGCGTTGTCAGGGAGAATAAATGCTCTCGGAAGATGGATTTGCTCGGTGGGTTTTCGTGCGAGCGCGGTAGGTGAAACTCGAGAGACCAAGATCGTCTCTTACAAACGAATCGCGCCCCCGGACCAAGAGAGAGTTCTCTCGGCGAGATATAATAAACTGCATAAGAGAATCCACGGGATCGGGCATCCGATAGACGCCTTATATATATTCTCTCGATGCTGCCTGCCGCCTGTGTTGCTCCTGGTGCATGTATACGCGATATACACCGTATGTGCGTTGTACACCAAGCATGCGAAGAGGATGTGTACCGTACAGTCGAACTTCTAACAAGTTAACTTACTATCATTCTACTTTTTTTAAATCTTTGTTCCAACGAATACCCTTTCGGATTTTTATGTATGACCCTTCCCAATTACATTTTTTCCCTCTATCGTTGATCTAACTTCTATTGCACCCGCGGACGCCCTACCTATGCTGGTATCGCGTTTGCCATGGCCACAGGGAAACTGCGGAAAACATGTGTCGATACGGATGGCTTTTGTTTTCACTGAGTTTCAGTTGTATTTATTACCACCCCCGATCATCGGCCGGTACACGGCTAAGCGGTCACCGATCCGAATAGCGACCGCGGCCAAAGCTGCTTAACACGGTTGATCGACGCGTACCGTCCGCCCGTCCACCGTTGTCGGTCCCTCGTTTATGCTAGTATGGTAACTTAAGCCGATTTTCATGTCTTTTTTGGAGGGCGTTTTTTTTGTAGGAATATAAAAACGAATCGTTTTGGACATATAGGATATTTTTATTTACATATTAAAGAGACAAAAAAAAATTTGTTTGAAAAAATTTAATAGTTTATTATTATTATTATTATTGATCGAAGTTGGCACCTCGAAAAAAAAGCGCGTGGGTGGCCCCGGTGATTTTGGCTCTTCATGTTATCTGAAATAAAAAATTCTTGGTAATTCTTAATCTATAGACATGTCATTCTGGTCGGAACTACTGAAGTTAAATTTCATGGATAAATAACAAAATGGCGGACAAAATAAAAGGACTTTTTTTTCAAAAGTCCGCCATTTTGTTATCTATCCATGAAATTTAACTTCAGTAGTTCCGACCAGAATGACATGTCTATAGATTAAGAATTATTAAGAATTTTTTATTTCAGATAACATCAAGAGCCAAAATCACCGGGGCCACCCACGCGCTTTTTTTTCAATAGTCCGCCATTTTGTTATTTATCCATGATATTTAGCTTCAGTAGTTCCGACCAGAATGACATGTCTATAGATTAATAATTATCAAGAATTTTTTATTTCAGATAACATCAAGAGCCAAAATCACCGGGGCCACCCACGCGCTTTTTTTTCGAGGTGCCAACTTCGATCAATAATAATAATAATAATAAACTATTAAATTTTTTCAAACTATTTTTTTTTGTATCTTTAATATGTAAAGAAAAACATCCTAAATATCCAAAACGATTCATTTTTATTTTCCTACAAAAAAACGCCCTCCAAAAAGGACCTGAAAATCGGCTTAAGTTACCAGACTACTACCTTAGGGGCTGTAACTTTCAGGGAATTTGTTTTTCGACATATCCAACAAAATTTCAGGTGGGGCCTGAGAAAAAAATAATAGTCGAAAAAACAAAAATCGCCCTAACATATATCCGCTAGCCGTTGATATTGTCCGCTATTGCCGTTGGAACATATACAGTCCTGTTCTTCCACATGTTATAAGCTCGGAACTGAACATTTTTCATAACATGAATACTCCGCAACCTCGTTGAACGCGCATCGAGTTGGATTAATACGAATTTTAGCTTATCGAAAAACGGACCGTGACTCGTTATGAGGATAATAGAAAAACATAAACCTTGCAACTATTGGGCCAACCGAATCAACCTTAAGGTAGTTCTAACACAAGAAATGGGAGGGGATAGAAGGAGCGGTGCGCGAGGCGGGCAGCCACGTCGCGCAGCGACGTTGTCATGCTCACGAGTTCTTCTAGCCTCAAAACAATATTTTTTCAATAATCCATACTTTTTTACTGTATGGTCGAAAATTTACTGTAAAATATATGTTATTCTTCATCTACTAAACTACTTTCGTGCCAAATTTCAAGAATTTTTCATTACTCCTTCGTACATTTTGGTGACTAAATATCCGGGAAGTGCTCATTTCGTACGGTATAGGTATACGTTCGTATGCAAATTTTGCAATTTTTGATAAACGATATCTTGAAAACGGTACGGTGAAACAGTCTCAAATTTCGCATAAGTATTCTTCAGTACTTTTTCTAGGTTTTCCCAAAAATTCATTAAATTTGCATTACTCTTCATTTGCGTTAGAACTACCTTAATTCGTTGAATTCGTGAAACGTCAATCTCAACCAATTAACCTGTTTTTCATCTCACAGAAAAATAACCCAATCCAGCAGCGTTTAAGCTCTAACGAGATCTAATCTAGAAAAACTTGACCCTCTTCAACTTTTACAAGAAACGTGGGATTTAACGGTAGAAGTTTAATTTTTCCGGAATTCTTATTCGACTTGTGAGAGGTCGTACTGTAGAAAGAACTTTGGAAGTCGCGCAATCGAGTCCCCCTTAAAGCCGTTTGTAGTGTATATATGGAGGGCGTTAAAAATGGTTGCTCGTTCGACTCTTAGCTTCGCCGTGTTTCACATTCGAGAGATCTCCTCTCGCGCGTTCTCCCGCGGCAAGCGTACCCGGCCGAAACCAAAAGAGAGACGGCGACGAGAAAAGATGTTCGAGAGATAGCGAACGAATATTCGAGCGCCCCAATGGTGGCCCCCCCCCCCCCCCCCCCCGCCCATTAGGCCCAACGGCGGTTGGGCAACCTGAGCGCGCGTGTGAGCACACTCGCGATGGGTCCACGTCGGGCCCGAGAGTGAGGTGGCGGGGGATGTAGCAGAGCGGCCGGTCAAGCCACATTCCGTTGGCCAACCGACTCCTCTTGGAACCCTTCCTCGCCCCTTTGAACCACTCTCCGTAGACGCGTTCGCCATATACTCTCCTCCGTCTCTGTCACGTTACCTTTTTTTCTTCTTCTTCTTTTTTTTTCATCTCGTCTTTTCTTCCTTCTCCATCTCTTCTTCTTTTCCTCGTCGTCTTGATCTTCGTTTTCTCCCTCTTCTTCTTCTTCTTCTTCTTTATCATCATCTTCTTCTCTTCTTTCTTCGTTTCTCTCGCCTCCCTACATATGTATACATATATAATACCCCGATGACCGCTCGACCACAAGGATACTACACGTTGCAACCGGTGGCCCCCTCGTCTCCACTGCCATATTATTTCGGCTCTTGTAAGCCCGGAGACTCTATCGACACCGCGCGAAAATCGAAATAATTCTCTCTGTATCTTCGTCGCTCGATCGAGCGCGAATCCGCGCCGAAATGTCCTTGGCGACGAACGTGGTTCCGGGGAATTTCGTGTAAGAACGATTGTCGTCGTCCAAAATTCGGGATGCACAGATAAAACAGACAATCTTTTATAACTCTTCTTCTTTTTTTTTATAAAATGCGCTATTTTGTAATTTAGCATTTAAACCAAAAACAAGAGTCTAATCATTCTAACATCTAATTTTTGACATTTACTATATTTTTTTATAAAATGATATTTGGCATTGAATTTGGGGCAAAGTTTCCCCTGTGAGAAATCTAATATTCAAGAACTAACGTTAGAGGGTGGCCATTTGTGAGCGAGATAAAATAAGGAGGAAGCAATGTGTAAGTTTCTAATATACAAACTTTCATTTTTGTCTCCGATGAATGTATTCCCAAGAGAGAATTAACTTTTTCTTTTTTTTTATAGATTTGAAGACTCAAGACGGGAAGAGGAAAAATATTTTTTTTAAAATCTTCGGTCACACGACCCATCACACGGTGTGTTACCGAACAATTATTTGACGAGACAGCGGCTAAGTACTCGTGAGGAAGACGAAGCTTTCGTGTTTCTTAAAACGTTCGTGCTCCGTGACAATGAAATATACTCTCGTTATATACGTATGTATACACTCGAAAAGTGACCTCTGTAAATTTGGACTTTCTTTCACTCTTTGTATCTCCCGCTGAGGCACATTACTTTCTTTATGCGTGAAATACCTCCAAGTAATAACGCGTTATATATTAAGGCTGTTACTTTTATCCGGGTTAGCCGGATACCCAAAAGTATTCGGGTATCCGTGAAATCGGATCCAACACTTCAGATTCGAATACCCGAATATCCGGGTATCCGGGTATTCGAGTATTATATTTATATTTATATTTTCTCTCCAACTCTTAAGTTCATAAAAACTGCACACACGCCCATAAAGCAAATATACATTTCAGAAACTAAGGATATTTATTAAACAATAATAAATCATGATGAAAAAATAATATTAAAGATGCAAATAGTGCAGGTCAATGTTGATTAAGTTTTTATGAAATGATCATGTGTTTCCCTAACATTGTATAGAAGATTATGTCATTGCTTTTTTAATCTACACAAGAATGTTTTATTGAAATTGTAGTTTTCGTCGGATGTGAATTACAGTAAAGAAATAGTTTGGTAATAATAGTAAATACGCCTGCAAGATTCTTTCCAAGAATCTTCGTTATAACGATAATTTATTTTGTTTAATATTGATATCAGTCGGTAAAAATAAAAAAATGGTCAACTAAATGATCGGACATGAACACCGATATAATCCCGGTTTCTCAATCTTCCGGTAATGATTTATTATTCGTCTAATAAATGTACTTCGCAAACATTGTTCTTGGTAGGGCTGTTACTTTTATCCGGGTTAGCCGGATACCCGAAAGTATCCGGGTATCCGAGAAATCGGATCCGACACTTCAGATTCGAATACCCGAATATCCGGGTATCCGGGTATTCGAGTACCCGAGTATCCGGGTATTCGAGTACCCGAGTATCCGGGTATTCGAGTACCCGAGTATCCGGGTATTCCAGTACTCGAATGTCCGGGTATCCTGGTTCGGGGAGTACCCGAGTATCCGGGTATTCGAGTACTCGAATATCCGGGTATTCGAGTACCCGCGTATCCGGGTATTCTAGTACCCAAATATCCGGGTATCCGGGTATTCGAGTACCCGAGTATCCGGGTATCCGGATATCCGAATAATCACGGATCCGGGTAACCGGGTAATAACGAATAATGTTTGCCCGATTTTTCGCGTACAGGCTCAAATAGGACCGCCGGCGTAAAGAAAATAATGATATTGTATTAGTCTGGTCATCAAATAAGCCGAAATATAGGGCGTTAATAGTTACCATTGAAAAAAATTGGAAAATAACTTGTGTCAAATTTGCTCTGTTCAAAGAAATTGTGCGAAACTACGGTAAAAATGAAAACTTAGCGTTGACGAATCAGACGTCACGGTTTTCCAATTTATAATAACTGTGTATTCACACGGGAAAACATTTTACATGTGACACCCACAATTTTTTAGAATCTGCTGTTACGATCACAATTTCTTGCCTGCGCATATTAAGAGATCTGCTTCTTCACATTCTATATTTTCTCTCCAACTCTAAAGTTCATAAAAATTGCACACACGCCCTAAAAGCAAATATACATTTCAGAAACTAAGGATATTTATTGAATAATAATAAATCGTGATGAAAAAATAATATTAAAGATGCAAATAGTGCAGGCCAATGTTGATTAAGTTCTTATGAAATGATCATGTGTTTCCCTAACATTGTATAGAACATTATGTCATTGCTTTTTTAATCTACGCAAAAATGTTTTATTGAAATTGTAGTTTTTGTCTAATGTGAATTATAGTAAAGAAATAGTTTGGTAATAATAGTAAATACGCCTGCAAGATTCTTTCCAAGAATCTTCGTCATAACGATAATCTATTTTGTTTAATATTGATATCAGTCGGTAAAAATAAAAAATGGTCAACTAAATGATCGGACATGAACGCCGATATAATCCCGGTTTCTCAATCTTCCGGTAATGATTTATTATTCGTCTGATAAATGTACTCCGCAAACATTGTTCTTGGCAACATCTACGCAAAATGTGTAAATTGAACAATTTTTTTTCAGCATTTTCGGCATTAATTATCGGCGGTAATTGCCCGATATTATCCGAGTACCCGGTTACCCGGATACCCGAATCCGTTATTACGTGGATATTATCGAGTTATCGGGATATACGAATTTGAAGCGTCGGATCCGTGAAACCCGAATTACTCGGGTATCCGTATATCCGGAAAAGTTCAAGCTCTATTATATATATTTGTAAAAAAAAATACATATAAACATGTTCGTATACATATTTACGCGCATATTTATAGTGTTTATGCTTTTACCAATACGTATACAGGACAATTGTTCCACGGTGTGCAGATCTGCCACGGAGTATATGTGGGATGGGCGAGCCACAAAAATCCTCTCACGCGAATCGGGTCGACCGTCCGAGGATATATAAAGAGAGAAAGAGCGCTCCCTCGCACGGCCTTCGCTTCGTTGCACGAGAAGCTGCTCTCTGTATTTTCGATGTACGTATATATACTATACAAGCGGCGTTAGACGCTCTCCGTGTAGCAAGGTATGTTATATTACGCAGGTATACCTATATGCACAAGCTTCTCGAATCGTCCGAGAAGCTTCGAGAGCCTCTCACGTCGAGGCACTTCTTGGCTATCCGCGTTGTGGCCTCAACGAGAGACCCTCTCATCTCTTCGCCCACGCTCGACCGTTAAACTCGGCTTGAAAATCCGTCCTCCTACTTCTTTGACTCGTTCACATCTCGGCTGGCATCCGCGCACCCTCTCTCACGATTTCTTATTTTTTTTTTTACTTCTTCTCATTTCAGCGCCGTCGTATAATACACGTATCGTAGTAATTTCCGAGCTTGCACGAGCCTTCCATATTTCTTTTTGAAATAAAAAAAATGCCGCGCGCGGTCAAACTCGTTAAAACGTTAGTCACGGGTTTAAATAAAATTACGAATTTTCTTCTATACACAGCCATCTTGTCTTCCAATTCGAATTTCTCTTTCGACATTATTCTTCGCTCGTGTATTATTTTGAAATGATTGATGAATGGTTTTTAACGTTGTACATACTACTCCGGACTAGCTTAACGATCTATTCTACTAATCCGTAGAAATTTTCGTACCCGAGGGTACAAAGCGCCAAAGTACTATCGAGTACTCGTCGGTGTTCTTAATCTTATTTTCCAACTCTACGCGCATATTCGTTTCGAAACTCTTGCTCGATCCGAAATTCTCAATAATACCAGACTGGTTAATCGCATGTCGTGCTGCTTGCTCGCTCGCTCTTAGGTTCAGCATCCTGGAAAGCCGGAGACAGAAGCTCGTGACGAGCAAAGAAGAAAGAAGTTGGACCATGAGGACAAGGCGAAGAAGTAGAAGAAAAAGAAGAAGAAGAAGAGGTAGAAGAAGAACGAGGAGCGTCGGTTGGTGAGGAGCCGTGGCCGCCACGGGGGTCAGCGAGCGATCAGCAGGGACCGTGAAAGAAAGAAATAGCCAGAGAGAAAGAGAGAGAAGGAGAAGGAGGTGGAGGTAAGAGTAGGCCCACGCGGGACGGCAGTGGGGTTGGGGGTGGACGAACAGGGGCCCGAGGGGGACCTCACACTGCCAAGAGAAGTGACCGGATGGCCTTGGTCCCAAGAAGAGGGCCGAGGCTGGAGGTATACAACGACTCTCGGGTAGTTACCGCGGGACCAACTATAACTGCTCTCCCTCTCCCTAACGCTGCTTCACCTTCGGTCCAACTCGCTCATTTTTCTCCCCTCTATGCCCATCGCCTCGTGTCTCGAATTTCGACCACTTTTTAACATCGCGGTGGTAGCGTTATGCAGCGTACGAGATATCGTATCATCGACGATGAGATGCGAACCGCTCCGTTGGATGCTTGATGATCATTTTTCGTCAAGGTTTACCGTCTTTTTTTTTGTTATCGTTGGTTTTGAAAAATCATTGGGAGGTTGGACGATACAGAACGAATAAGTATTAAATGGCGTCTTGTATGTGGATAGTGATTGAATTAATTTAATTGTTTTTCCATTGTTTGTCGTCAAAATGATCGTCGTATCGATCGTTCGTCATGTATCTACGAGTCATATTCTCATCATAACGATACATACGCCTTGATAATCCTGTTAGGTGTTTTTTTTTCTTTCAGAGTATGATCTCGAAAAATATAGTCCTGCTGCTGGCAAAGAAGGCTGCACATCTCTGACCGTAGCATCTTTAAGTGAGTTCTACCGGTTTACTGGTATACCCAACGGAGTACTGTGCCAATCTAAAGAAGAGAGGAATAAAGCTGCCGTGCTCAAAACGCGGAAGAAGATCATCCGGGGGTCCTGGGATCGTCACGACTCTATATCGTTTCTGAGTTCGTTTGGGTTCGCGAAGAGTTCAGAAATCTCGGAAGGCACGGTAGTAGAGCTGTCCTACAGAGGGCCACGTGATGTTCGAGACAGCGCTCTGTAAATTTACGTATCATCGATTAACCATGACGAAAAGAAGAAATTTTTCGGCAATTTGCTTCTTATAAAAATGGTATAAAACGACCGAGATATACAGGGTAAGGCACTAACTGTTGCCACGTGGAATAACTCCGGAAGTACGATAGTAGTAGACAATTTTTTGAAACACAAGTTGCATGGGACATCGGGGGCTATCATATGGCGTTAGTTTTTTGTTGCTAGGTGGAGACGCATCGGAGATTTCAAGTTTTTTGAGGAGATTTCGGAGATTTTGCACGATATGCGAGAGAGAAAAACATTTAAAAAAATAAAATAAAATAAAAAAAACATTGGATTCGTCTCGATAACCGCTACCAGAAAATAAGTACCAAAACATAGCATTCTATCTAAAAAAAACAATGTTGACCTTGAAATCACCGATGCGACTCCACCTAGCAACAAAAAACTAACGCCATATGATAGCCCCCGTTGTCCCATGCAACTTTTGTTTCAAAAAATGTTCTACTACTTTCGCACTTTCGGAGTTATTCTACGTGGCAACAGTTAGTGCCTCACCCTGTTTAATTGTTTTCGGCATATATCTCACCTCTTTTCGTCCCGGTTGTTGGACATACTTGCGTCGTGAAGAATTAACCATTTTCAATTGGAGTGACTATATGGCCGACCGCAACATGTCATTCAATGCAAACAGTTGTGTTAGGTGTTTATTGGTATCTCGCCAAGAACCATAAAACCAATAAATAATGGAAGAAAAAGAAGAAGAAATGTTGGATAATCCTGTAATCACTGTGCAGGAGGTTCCAATGATCGATGCGATTCTAAGTAACTTGAATTATCATCTCGAATTTTTGTCGATAAGTAGCAGAGCATACAACTTCGTAAGAATTGTTTTTACGATTAATCGACGACACAAACCGCGACTAACATATCCTCTGGAAGTATCACCGTGCCGTAAGATATTTCACATCCCCTAAAATAGTAAAATAAATGAAGTCAATAACAGAATTTATAAGCATGCTCCGCGCATTGTACCGCATTTATCAAATTTTTACATAGTCATTTCTTCGAACAAACATTTCATTGAACTGTTGAAAAATGACCGAAGGGCAATTATAAGTAAAATTTTGTTCAGCAGTCCATTTTCATTTTTTTTCTTAATCTTTCCATTTTCATTTAATTTTTCGGTACCCCGCGGAGCATTGTCCGAAGCTATTCTTTCCTAATGCCCTACTGCATCCCATTTACACGAGGGCACGACCAAACGTTCGCGCCCATTCTAGTATTGACCGAGGCCAATAATGGTTACCTTGAGAGACCGCCGAAGCCGCACGCCGACCGCCCGTTCACAGCGGTCGGTTTTATTATTTACGGTTTCTACAGTGATTCTTAAATCAGCGTCGTAACATGACTAAAAGTTACAGCAACTTCGGCGTCTTTTCTGAAATGTTCGAGCGATGACGTCAAGGAGCGAAATAATTTTTTTAGCGATTTTAGGAAAGTAACGATACGACATGGGATGAGCAGTTTTCACCGGTAGAACAAACTTTACTTATTTCGATAATGAAATTAACCGTTGATTTGTATTTTCGATTATTGCATATTGTTAAGGTAGTAGTCTGGTAACTTAAGCCGATTTTCATGTCTTTTTTGGAGGTCGTTTTTTTGTAGGAAAAAAAAAATGAATCGTTTTGGATATTTAGGATGTTTTTTGTTTACATATTAAAGATACAAAAAAAAATTTTTTTGAAAAAATTTAATAGTTTATTATTATTATTATTGTTGATCGAAGTTGGCACTTCGAAAAAAAAGCGCGTGGGTGGCCCCGGTGATTTTGGCTCTTGATGTTATCAGAAATAAAAAATTCTTGATAATTTTTAATCTATAGACATGTCATTCTGGTCGGAACTACTGAAGTTAAATTTCATGGATAAATAACAAAATGGCGGACTTTGGAAAAAAAAAGGTGCCAACTTCGATCAATAATAATAATAATAATAAACTATAAAATTTTTTCAAACAAATTTTTTTTGGTATCTTTAATATGTAAATGAAAAGATTCTAAATATCCAAAACGATTCATTTTTATTTTCCTACAAAAAAACGCCCTCCAAAAAAGACATGGAAAATCGGCTCAAGTTACCAGACTACTACCTTAAATTGCCAACGAGAGAACGTTCGTTTTAATAATAAACGTACGAGGTCTGTTAAAAAAGTATCGCGAATTTTGAATTTCCGCGGGCTACGTATATTCGATTTTCGATTTTTTTGTGACGTTATGTTGGTACTCGTGTCTCTCACTTATGCTGAAAAAATCGGCCATTTTGAATGTTCAGTTAATCGTTGACGGCTGTTTTGGTCAGACGTGTTTTGGCTTGTCTTCGATTTTTGTCTATTCCAAAAAATGGATCAAAGAATCCGTATGAAATTTTGTGTGAAAAAGAAAATTAAGTGCGCGGACGCATTCCGAATGTTGACTTTGGCATATGGTGAAGCTACCTTGAACCAAAGCAACGTTTATCGGTGGTACAAAATGTTCTCAGAGGGCCGAGAAGATGCGAACAACGAAGGGCGTTCCGGACGCCTGAGCAAATCAACAACAGACGAAAACATTCGAATTACCGTTAGAGAAGTTGCTGACGAACTAAACCTATCGATTGGCTCGTGCCATTCGATTTTGGTAATTATGGAGCAAAGCGGACCCACTTCCGATTTTTTCAGCATAAGTGAGGGACACGACTACCAACCTAACGCCACAAAAAAATCGAAAATCGAATATACGTAGCGCGCGGAAATTCAAAATTCGCGATACTTTTTTAACAGACCTCGTATGGCACGTGTACCATTTGTTTGTAAAACGAAAAGGAAAACGGTCGTGACTCGTTAAACTTTAGAGCTACACTTTACCGCAACCTCAGAAATCATGTTGTGGTAAAAGTTGACGTAGAAATGTCCGTTTTGTTTTCTTCATCGTTCGAGAACTACCTCGACGCATTGCGTTAAACATTCTCGGTGTATCTTTCTCCGTTGTACTCGTGTGTTTCGCGTCACCTTAAACCGCGTCATCGGTGCGGTATTTGGATTTTTCGAAATAAAATGTCCTCCGCGTGGCTCTGAAACGTCTTCACCACGCTGCGCACACGTCGACTCTGACGTATCCGTAGATGTTCGTACGAGCGAGATATTATTTATGTAAATCGTCTCGTTCCCTTATTCCAATTTACCCAAGCACGAACGATAAATTAGCGTCTTTTACGAGAGACTCGTGCTCCGTGCGCTCACCTAGCGAGAACGATATGTACGACAATGAGCCGAGAAAGAGCGGGAAAATCAGTCGGACGGGTCGGAGAACTCTATATCCGTATGTGCATATATGAGGCATGCTCCACGCTAACTTGACCTACGTCCGACCCTCACCTTCTTTCATTTGATCCATAATTTTTTTTTATATCCTTTTAGTTGAAAACTTTTGAGTCGAAGACCGACTTGAAAAAAGTTTTTTCAAGTTTGTTCTTTCCGCTAACCGCCATTCGCTGAAGATATTTCAAACGAAACAAAAAGTTCGTCTCGTCTGACAATTTCTGAGAAACGCAACTCGAATGGAATGTCTTTTTTTTTTATTCTTCGTTTTGTCGGGTGTTTTTTTCTTCAAATTTTCTATATTCGTATGTGGAACGTTGAGAGAAACTCCGAGGCTCTAGTGACGACGTGCTCGAATTCGAGATAGGACAGAGCGCCATCGCCGTCGATGTCACTCTCCTCCAGGACTTTTCGACAGATCTTGGCCACCTCGTCTGTCGCGAGACCAGAACCGACCAACTGACGACAGGTTCTCTCGAGATCGCCGGTACCCAGTACGCCATCCTCGTCGAAATCTACTCCGGAAGTTATCATACTTGTAACTATAGCATCAATTGTTCTGTCGCTCTAGGTTTTTGTTAAAATCTAACTTTAGTCATTTATTATATATTTTTGTATTTTAACTTCTAATTTGCCAGGGTGGACTCCAAAAATTCTCGGAAGTCGTCTGTGGATTGAAAATTGAATGAGGAAAATCTCGCGTTCGGGTCTGCAAGTATCGCCCGGGGGATATAAACGAACTAAACCACGACTCTTTTTCACGATTAGTTGGGCTTTTGATCCGTTTCTATCGTAAAGGTAAAATGTTTCAGGATTCAGCTACACAACAATAATTATATCCATATTTGTTTTCGACCTCTTCATTTTTAGCTGGAGTTGTACATTTCTCTTTTGAATTTTAATATTTTCTAATATTTATGATAAAATAATAGAATATCCAGAATAACTTGACCAAATTTCAAATCATGCGGTTCCATGGTTCAGGAGTGATGTTTACCCGAGAATTTCAATGCATCCTATCGGTAAAACAGATCTTTCACATGCTCTTTATTGATGATGTTGAAGTTTGCATCGTTGGAACGCAACGGAAATTGGTTTTTAAATTTTCATTTTCAGTATTGCTCTTGCTTCTCGTGTCCATTTAGGCCCAGGGCCTTGAAGGAGACTTCAATAAAATATTTTAACGATTTTTGGCATCGATAATCCAATCTTAAGGGGATTTAAACGTATAAAAAATCTATATTCGTTTCGTTCCAACGACGAAAATTTCAACATCATCTTTATTGTGTCATCTCACCGTAAATTCTGAATGCATAGAAGACCTTCAGGTCCCTCGGTGCTTGTTCGGAAAACACAGACATCATCTCGAGAAACTCCTCGAAACACATGCCCTCGACGACGCTACCGTTCGTTTCCGAATTCGTAAAGACCTCGGATATGCGTTCTCTGAATGGATTTTCCTGAAATATTAAAAACATTTACGTTATAGTTAATGGAATGTAATGGACGAAAACGAAGGATTCTTATATGGTTGTGGAATATACAAAAATGAAAATTATTCACAATCTTTGGATTTCCCCATGTAGGAAGGTTTGCTTTCACAAAAACAAAAAAATATCCAGGAAATTTTAATATCTCGATACCGGCTATTTAATTTTTCTCAAAAATTTCTGTACACCCTGTAGCTTCTGCAAATTTTGAGATATCGACCTAATTTTTTTTTTTAATATAAATAGATTATCATTGAAAACGTTTGGTATTGAATTTGGTGAGAAGCGACGAGAGGGTTGATTTTTAGAAAAATCTGGTATCGACAATACGTAGAGAGAAAGAGATTACAAGCTGAAAGTTTCGAATTGCCTCCTCGAAAATTTGTTTAAATACAAAACCTTGAGTTCGGGAATCCGAGCGAGATAAGACGAGGGCAATCGAAGATTCGAAGCTTCCTGGGGCGTCATGGTCTGCGGCACCATTCCCGGATCTCCCATCTCACGGAAACGTTTGAAGATTCTAAGTGCGATATAAACGTGTATCATTCTTCAATGTGTGTCCGACGTTGAACGAGATGCGTAGACATATTATTTTTATTCTTGCGATCAACGAATTCATTACCTGAGTATTTCCTTTCGCGTGAAAAACGTGCAGTCCTGATAATCCTCCAATTGTTCTTCGGAAAAAGTAGCCACTTTGTTACCCATTTTTATTTCACAATTGTTCCTTTTGTTTCACCAATTTTTCTCTCGAATCATTACTCGTTTTCGGTCGGTAACGAGGCGCAACTGCAAATTTTCGTGTCACGGGTCGTCACGAGTTGCCGGGGATACTGAAAATTTTCTGAACGAACCAACGACCGACCAGGCTCTATGATACGAAATAGTTTCTAATAACCGTGGGGTGTGCCCGGGCGCTCCCATTTTCAGGGACGTTCGATCCCCGATTCACTTTAACGAATTAATATCACAATTGCTGACAGTTATTATACAAACGAGTATTTATCGAGTTTGTACAAGTGGATTGACGCGTGGGATACGAAATTATCTTGACGGTAATGCGAAACCCATCAATTGTTTCAAATAATCATTTTGTCCTTGTAAGCTTTATGTACATGTTTCGCAAATAATGACAAATTATAAAGAGGGCCAATTTACATATTTTTCTTTGCATCTTCTCTTTTTCCGGATCGATTTTCTTCTTTTTTTTCCATTTTCGTCAAGTTTACACCCTTGAAATTATTATTGTAATTTTCCCAAAATTGTCGTCATTATTGGCCGATTGGCTTTCAAATTTGGAGTGCTTATTAAGGTAGTAGTCTGGTAACTTAAGCCGATTTTCATGTCTTTTTTCGAGGGCGTTTTTTTGTAGGAAAATAAAAATGAATCGTTTTGGATATTTAGGATGTTTTTATTTACATATTAAAGATACAGAAAAAAATTTTTTTGTATCTTTTTTTTCGAGGTGCCAACTTCGATCAATAATAATAATAACAATAAACTATAAAATTTTTTCAACAAAATTTTTTTTCGTATCTTTAATATGTAAATAAAAACATCCTAAATATCCAAAACGATTCATTTTTATTTTCCTACAAAAAAACGCCCTCCAAAAAAGACATGAAAATCGGCTTAAGTTACCAGACTACTACCTTAAGAATGTATCTCATTACCGTCTCTGCTACGGGAAATTTGATGTTTTTCAAAATTGTATGCCCATTTTGTTAACAAACATTTTTTCAGTAGGATCGTAGTAGGGACAATAGACATTTGGTTTCTCCTTATAAATATGGTTTTTTCGGATCATTGGAACGGTCACATTCGTGATCCAAGTCGTGGGGCAATCTCGCACAACTTGACCGGCATAAAGCATCAATGTTTTGCGATTTAAAAAAATCCTACATCAGGATTAAAACATTAATCACGATATAATAATTTTTGTATTCAATCGACATATCATTGAGGCCTCATGTACGCGATTTCGCCGATTTTCGAAGGTACTTTTCTAGACGCAATTAAAAAAAAATGACGCATATATTGACAACATTTTTTTACAGATCATTTATGCACATGGTTAAGTATATGTAGAAAAAAAAATCAGAAATATTACCAAATGGCGGAGACCTATCATAATAAAGCAATGTATTTTTTTGCGCGCGCGTTGATGGTGAAAGTTCTCGGCATCGATGTGGGTGTCTGAAAAAAAAATGAACATATTTATAATTGCATAATAGATGTATCTTCAGTGTGAACCAACAATATAATAAAAACAATTATTATAATAAAAATTCGAAACTTAAAATTTGTTTACTCAATTTTCCGTCGGTATTATATTTTTTTTATTTTTTTGTGTCATTGAAAATTTTGTTTCTGTGGTTCACACGATAGGTGATGATACTGAGAATGTGTTGTAAAAATTTCAAAGCGATCCGAATCTTCGTTCAAGAGTGAGAACTCTCGCACGGTTCAAAAAAGTGAATCGTGGAAAAACGTCTTTGAATTTGGCGGTTGGGCGCGCCGCGCGGTATCTATTATAAATGCAATCTTACCTCATTTAATAGCAATGTTTGGAATTTTTCAATTCTGTGAAGCTTAAAATATTCCTAACCGTTCAGGCTAATGGAATCGGAAATTTAAAAAAATGAAAAATTTTAATAATAATAATAAGGCCTTGAAGGACGTATGATATTAAATATTTGGAATTTCGAATATTTCAAAATAAATTTGTGTTCGCTTTAGCTTTCGCAAGTTTTGAGTTATTGGTCAAAATTGTTGTACAGACAAAATTGTTGTAGACACGTTATGCGACTAACAAGAGACTTGTATAACACTTAGCGAGAGTTTATGGAAAATCTGTGATGGAAATCACAGATTTTGTGATTTCCGTAACTCCCTCGAATCACTATTTACTGATTATAACGTGTAAATTAAGCCGTATTATTCGAACGAAAGAGAAAGGCTCACACTGTTTTTTTTCTTCTATATTTCATCGATTTATTTAGTTAATTTGGAGACTGAAAAAGCCCCATATAGTTTCGAGAGTCCAGCGACAAGCCGCACCTGATTCTCATCTGCGTTTCAGACCAACGTTGTATATATATAATATATATATATATATCGCTACCAGTTCCTAACGCTGATATTCGAAACACGCACATTACCGATTACACGCATCATTCAGTGGCGCACAAATTCCTCTCGTGTATCATCAGGAATGGCCTGTTCGAATAACTCGTGATCCACCTACCAGGTGTACGTATCATTGATCGAAAAACGAGAGTCGGTTATTGTCTGACAAAAATATCTATTTATAAAACGCAATACAAAACGAATGTTCGAAAACAATTGGAGGTAGATTTGCTCTGGTCTCGAAAATTTTAACTTTGCCTCGAACGATTTTCTTTCATTTTCTTTCAAAACAATGGAACAAGCATATTTTACGTATCAAGCGCTTTCTCGATCAATAATGAAATCGATGCTAAAACGGGAATTTTTAAAGTCGTTAATTTTTGTCATTGTTCCGCTGAAAGAGTCACGTCGAATGTTCCACCTCCGTTCCTCCCCTAGAAGCATGCTCATTCTATGTATTAACTTGACAAAACGTTTGCTTCAAAGTCAATTAGTTTCGTCCATTGAGTTTTGGTATGTATAAACTTTGATCGAGAGAAACAAGTGAAACAGGGTTGGATGAAAGAGAAAAAAGAAAAGCGTAAAACGAGGCGAAAGATTAGACGTAATGTTCCTCGAACGATTCCTTGCTGTCGAGCAAATGATTGAGGCACTCCGTGAAATCGTCCTGCTCGAGGCCCGAGTCGCCAAAAGCGTGAAACCTCTTGATATTCTTTACCCTCGAAGCTTGTTCGTGAAGTGACTCGAACATCTTGGACAAGCTGTTACCGCTGTGCAAACCGGCGAGGACCGGCACTGATTTAACATCTGTCGATAATAAATAAACGTTATGAGATATGATATGCGAGAGGTGTCGATGACAAAATCGCGTTTCTCTATATCGGTCTTTTTTTCCAAAGTATCAGAGTCTCAGAGGCTCAATGTGAATCAACCATTTTAATTAAGCGCGTTGATATAAAAACTGCAAAAAAAAAATTACTTTCATGTTCACAAAATTTATTCCGATGTGAGGCAACATATCAAGAGACGTGGCAGCGTCTTGACGCCAAGCATAAAAAAGAAGTTTTTAAACGTGCCGATGTATCTATACAGTAAGGTGGCCTGAAAACCGTTATATTCAAACTCTAAATCGACTTCACGCGCAAACGCGTCAAGTTATAACAAATCTGACGACATTTTTCCGATGTAATGTTATTTTTTTCTTTCGAATGTATTCAAATTTATTTAGATCCATCCGCGCATTGTTGAGATATCGTAATATTGCCATGATTTTTCACGCAACTTTTTTTATATATTTACTTCAAACTGATAATAAGATACCCTTTTTGAAAACACGAAATTCGCTAATACAAGGTCCCACTCATAAGTGGGACCTTGTATTAATATCGAAATGACAGAATCCGCAAAAGTGTGCAGCGAGTAAAAAATATTAATATTAAATATAAATATAAAAATATTACATATTATATTATATTTATATTAATATTAAATATTAATATTAAATATTGATATTAATATTAATATTAATATTAATATTAATATTAATATTAATATTAATATTAATATTAATATTAATATTAATATTAATATTAATATTAATATTAATATTAATATTAATATTAATATTTAATATTAATATTAATATTAATATTTAATATTAATATTTAATATTAATATTTAATATTAATATTTAATATTAATATAAATATAATATATCGACAATTTTCCAAAAATGATATTTCACGATTGGACTTTTGTCGGGAAACGCGGACAAGTTGTGCAATAATTTCAAAAAAGTTTCAGCCATCACTTTTCCATTTCCCTATCTGTGCAATATTGCCACGAGAAGACGACGTAATTTTCAAGTTACCTTCGCCAACTGGCCAGCCCGCAATATCGCCGTTGGCACGAACGTTGTTGTTAAAAATCTTCGGAAACGGTTCGACGATCTTCAACGGTGCTCTCGCGTTTGTGACATAAGTTGCCGAAGCCTGACATCTGTAAGCCAGATACATCGTCATCATTTCGTGTACGCTCGAACATCTGTACGCCGGTTTTGCCATTTGTTTTTTAGCTTCGGCTATCGGTCTCTTGAGACGTTCCTCGGGAATTCCACGAAGAGCAATGCTCTGCATCTGTTTGTCCTCGGCAATTTCGCAATTTGGCGTCATACTCGTCCACAGTGGACCCTCAAGATCGTCCAGTATATCGATTAAATCGCGTTTCACGGTCATGGGAAATGGTAAACTGAGACTCGTCGCGGCTGCTTTACGACCGAGTTTATTGAGATCCGCGCAAAGATCCGAAAGTGCAGAGGACCGATAAGCTTTTAGTCTGTAACGCAAACTCAGCGTGTCCAGTGCAGTTGCCAAAATGGCGCTAGTGTGATATTTTATCCCGAGATCGTAATTGAGATTGTTGAAACGACGAGGCTCGCCGACGCTCGACCAACCTTTGTCACCGCAGCACAACGGACTGAACAAAGATGAATTTTCATCGATTTTTTGCCAACACAACGCCGTGTTTATGACTTTTATCAAATTATTCAAAGACGGTTCTCCAATCTTTCCATCTATACTTGGAAAAGCTATGATACTCTTGCCGTACTCGTCGCGCAGATGTTGAACGCATGCCGAGCCAAGACCCGAAAAGCCATCTTGCGAATCGAGCAATACTTGAAAACCTTGCATCAAATCGCACTCCTCGACGTACGATCTTATACGATCGGCAAAGTCATTCTGAAATACATCGGTTTGCCACAAATTTTCTCCATAATTGAATACGTCGTAAGGTTGATCCATGCACTCGTGCTTGTATTCCGTTACGACATTTATCGTACGAGGATGAAATCTCGGCACGAGATAATCCACCCAACTGTTTATTTCCTTTTCCAGACTCGATGATGTTTCGTCCGGGGTAACGTTGCCTTCTTCGAGATTACGGAAAAACGAGACTTTCTTAGCGGGCTCTTGTTCGGTCACTTCGACGTTATCGTCGTCCCACAGAGATACAAGATTTTCGTCAGACTTTGAATCACCGTACAGCGTGCCTTGCTCGTTCAAGTAACCCAGGGTTCCCTTGAGATCCACGACCAATAGTCGAGGTGTGTAAGTAACTTCTTTCTGGAAAGAGACTGCGAGATTTTTAATCATTAAAATAAACAATAAAAAACTTAATGTTTATATTCATTATTTTTTTTTAGTGTATCACAATTTCATCGACGATCTAGTGAATAAACAGCGTATTTTTGTAAATGAAAATATAGTATGAAGAAAGTAAACAATTTTTATGGTCACACTTGCGCTTGAATTTTACAACTTTGGGAATACTAGTGGCACAATTGATAAATAAGATATATAGTAAGACCGTGTGTCGAATTCAATGTACAAGAACAACCCGTCCCAGTGTTTTTTTTTCCGAATTGATTCGTTAAGTACAAAATCTACATTAAATTCAAGAACTGTTTTTTAGAACGTTTATCTTTGCGTTATGTGATGTTACTAAAAAATAAACCATTCTAGAAGACCAGAGACACGCCGATTTTATAGAACAAATCATGATACAGAGGCCTGTAAGATCGCATTCTCTTCGGAACTAAATTTTCTAGATCCAGTTTTATTAGATTATTTTTATGATGATTAATTCCATTTTACATATTAATTTGTCCGTATAGACCAGGGCGATTTTTTTTTCGACTATTTTTATTTCTCAGTCCCCACCTGAAATTTTGTTGGATATGTCGAAAAACAAATTCCCTGAAAGTTACAGCCCGTAATATTAATTCTAAGTACGCCTTAGCGTGAAAAGATTTTCCATCTAAAATACGCGTAAATCAAATTTTTTTTTTTTCAAAATTCTATAGAAAAGTCCCTATTGCGGCGAAACTGTATATTGTACTGGTGAGTTGGTACGGGTCACTGAAGTTGATTTTTACTCAAAATTCTCGTTTTTTTGCTGTTATCTCCGAAGCAATTAACTTTACGAAAAAAATGTAAATGAAAAATTTGTTGGAAATTTAATTTTCTACAAAAAAGGTCCTATCGACCCAATTGGTTAGATTAATATTTCTTGAGATATTGAACTTTAACTTACGAGTAGTATACAATTTTTACGGTTTATATTACCGTCAAAATTTTATACTACAATTTTTACGGTTTATATTACCGTAAAAATTTTATACTACTCAAAAGTTAAAGTTCAACATCTCAAGAAATATTAATCTAAGCACTTGGGTCGATAGGACCTTTTTTGTAGGAAATTAAATTTCCAACAAATTTTTCGTATACATTTTTTTCGTAAAGTTAATTGTTTCGGAGATAGCAGCAAAAAAACGAGAATTTTGGGTAAAAATCAACTTCAGTGACCCGTACCAACTCACCAGTACAATTTACACTTTTGCCGGAATAGGCACTTTTCTAGATTGTTTTATTCTGAGTAAATCGAAACCGAGAACTATATGATAGCATAAAATGCTGCTGAGTTATAGAATTTTGAAAGAAAAATAAAAATTGATTTACGTGTATTTTAGATGGAAAATCTTTTCACGCTAAGGGAAAGTACTTAGAATTAATCTAAGGGCTGTAACTTTCAGGGAATTTGTTTTTCGACATATCCAACAAAATTTCAAGTGGGGACTGAAGAAAAAAAGATAGTAAAAAAAAAAATCGCCCTAGTTTAGACATTCAATCTTTGATAATTGACTAACCATTTGATGAGGTTTTCTTAATTGTTGTCAATTCTAAACGAGCGGTGGTACTTTTTTACCACTGAAAAATCATTTTTGATACTTGAAATAATGTTAAAGTATTTTTAAAAATTGCTGTAAGTACTTACCATCGATGTTTCCCCTTCCCGATATAGAACATCGTTGTTTATTTCAGATGGATTTTCAGGATCATAGGAAAAATTACTCTCCTGCAAGTAATGAAGTATTTGTTACACGATGGATTTCCACAAGAACTATATCCTTAGTGTACAATAAAACAAAATAATAATATATATAATACAGCTAAAATAGAAATTATAAGGATAATTCCATTCTTAGTGCTCTAATTCAAACAAATTTGACTGATTGTAACGCCTAATTTTGACCAAAAATATAACAATGATGACATAAAGAAAAAAAACGAACAAATTGAAACTTGCATATTGCTGGGTCATAATTTTTGAGCTTGTACCGAGTTTTTTCTTTCAGGAAGCCAAAATTGACGGAGGTACTTGTTTCTAGAGGATTTGTAAAAGTGAAAAAATTGTGAGGAAGCGTTATGAATGATTCAGTTTGTTTTATACTATATTGGAAAATGTGTAAAAAAGATTTTCACCGACACTGAGGCCAAGGAAAATCAAAGGAAAACAACAAGCTCCCATTGTATTTCGATTGACAAAAAGCTCCATTATGAACGGAAAGTTTTCCTTACCAGAAGATCCCGTAAACAAATGGAAAATATATAAATAAATAATGACAAGGTAACGACGGATTAAAAAAACATAAATTGTGCAACAATTATTACCTATTCATTTGACATTAGAAATTATTGTGTATATGAAAATAGGTTATAGTCATCTATATGTATATATATATATATATGATTCCCATATACCTGCAAATTCCACCAATGAGTACCGATATAATTCGAGTAATGTCCCAATTGCAATGTCAATATTTCGCGTGTTGTCATTTTGCTGAATTATAATTCTTCTCCGGTCACTGTTCCCTGTCAAAAGCAAATTGATTGTGTCAATACTTCATGAATGAACCACGATGCCTAAAACTAGCAGACTAGTTTGTAACTGTAGTCAGGGTGTGGAAACTCCCATGTTAAGAAGCGCAGCCACTGTTTGTAGCGCTATCTATGTAGTGTCCCCCTAGTCGGAACTAAAAAGATATACATCCAGCTGCGGCGCGCTATTTGAATGAAGAGCAGGCATCAAAATAAAAAGTTGGTCGGTATAGTAGATCAAAGATAGATATTTGATATGAAAAAGATATGAAAAAAAGTTATTCCAATAATTTATTTGCAAATCATTTATATATGTATATATACAGATATATATTTACATTCATTTACATTAAGTGGATCATATGTCATTTGTATTATAAAATTTGATATACATTATCGAAGCTACCGTCTCTTCCTCGGGTCGCAACAAAATCGGTCCGAAACATACCGCCGCATACACAAACTTAAATATATTTGTGGTGCAAGTAACGTAAAATTTCAACAGAAGATTAGAAAAAACAAAAGTCTTGATATGGGGAAACGAACCTACGACCCTGACACTATGAACTCGAGCTCCTGCCGCTGCGCCAACCGGTGATTGAAAATTGTGCTACAAAAACTTCTTACATACTGTTGAATTTGCAAAATTTTAATTTTCTTAAATATTGCCCATCTGGCCCTCCCACTTAGGTCACTTTCACTCCTCGTCAACCCCAACATACCCTATAAATTTGAGCGAAATCGGTGATGACAAGTCGGGAAGGTCCCCTTGTGAGTAGGTCGGTAACGGGTAAAAAGCTTACCAAGATCTAGTTCTACTTTTCGCTCCTACTATGTAGGTCGCGCTAGCTGTGCGTCGATAGTGGCGCACTCTCCATAGCGTCCCCCTCACGGGAACTACTAATAGAGCCGTGGTTTTCGAATGGAAGTTTTCACACCCTGTGTAGTACTGATTTACCACTGAAGCGTTTGAACACCACACATAGTGAAGAGAGACACCTCCGTGATATTGCCAACTTTCGGCGGTCCAAAAAAATAAGAAACCACCTATTATTGTATTTATTATTATTGTTACTGTGCCCCATGTTATTATTATTATTCTTTCAACTTTTTTTCATTTTCATGCTTGTTTTAAATCATCCAAATTCTACCGTTAACTAATAATATAACAATTAATAAAAATATTCATTGTATGGTCGGCAATACCCAACGCAGACGCTATTCAGGGGTGCGATTCTGTACTTTTCTACCGACAACTATCGGTGTCGTTAGCGAGCGACAGCCAATTGCAAGGAAGATTCCAGCGGAAAGGCGGGACTCTCATAGGCTATCGCTCGTTAACGACACCGATAGTTGTTGGTAGACACGCACAGCCAATTGCCAAATCGCAATTCGGTTCCATTAACTACCGAAAAGTTAACGCCGATGCGTAAATGGTTGGGACAAGTTACCCGATACGCAAAATACACGCCATGGGGAGTCACCCTCAGTTTTACCGGTTTGTTTTGATTGTTTAATAATGGCGGCTTTCGGGATTCCACAAGTTGCCGATTCGGCATTCAGATTAGCTTGATTAAGCATTGACAGTTCGGTAATAATTAACATTTTGTTACAAGACCGAATTAGATTCTTTAAAAACACAAGTGTCTCAGCACCTTAGAATGACTTCCGCTTCGTGGCGTGCCTCCCATCGTAGTAACGACGACTCCGAGAAACTGGTGTTTCGAGTTGATGGATCTTGGCAATGGAAAAATGACATTGACATTGCATCTGTACCGGAGGTCGTTGGATATTTTAGCGTCGACGGGAACAGAACTTATATGCCGAATTCGTCAAATTTGTCCTATTACAATCCTCCTGTAACTGAAAATGTCTGCTTTGATTTGAATAAAGGCATCGAGACGGTTCATAGAAAACCTCTCTCAGCGGATGACGAGAAAATAAAACATTTGTGTAAATGGATCAAATTGAATTACACTAAAATTCAAGCTCCGCCCGAGAGTAAAAGACGGTACATTGATGAAATATACTTGTTTAATTATAATGCTCAAATTAGCGAATGATAATTAGGCTCCTAATTAACTTGCATCCATTGGGTAATATTGTTATATTCATTTTGGGTGATATTTTATAATGTTTATTTCATCTACAGTGAAAAGGTACCGGGTGTTCAAGTTTTTCAATTAATATTCTTAGTAACAGTTTATCTAGAAACTGAGTAATTTATGCATGAAAGTAAAATGCAGGAGCCTCTAGAAGGAAGTAAGCAGATAAAATGAAAGTAGAGGATGCTTCTGTAATTTTTAAATATTGAGAAAACTCGTTAGTAGGATAAAATAATATGCAAGCTTATAATTTTTTTAATTTTTATTGGCGCTTAAAATCCACTTTTAGGCAAACACCGAAAACATTCCGAAAACGCAATTTCTATGTGGCTACTATTATCAGATTATTGTCTGGAAGTGAGTTCAACGAATAGAGAATTGAAATCATTTTTTTTTAATTTTTCAGTATCAAGCCTGACTTTGTATGCTTTCGTGGCTTGTTAACGGTCCTTTTGTGTACTCCGTACTCGCAGAGGGACCCCTGGATAATATGTGCTGCTAAATGGAAAGGGACAATATATTTATGTGCGTTTAAAACTCCCGAGGAGAAAAGGAGAAATGCCAATATGTCGAACGATAATTTGAGATTTATGTCTTGGGGATTTAAGTTTGAAAAATATATTCTAACAGGTAAAAGACTTTTTTTTTTTGTAAACTATTATTAATATTTCAATGTCTTTACAAAAAATGTATGTATCGTAGATGCTCCTGGCGAACCACCGGACACTACCAAGTCGGTCAACGAGGCCGAAGAGTTTTGCTGCATGTTTCAACAGCGTTTTGGCGATCATATGATTTTGTACGGTGCCGAAATGGACGGTGTTTCGTCGAAAACGAAGCTGAAAGATCCACTGCCGCTCGAAAATCTGCAATTCGTTGAATTAAAAACGAGTAGAGCCATCGACGACGACAGACAGGACCGAAATTTTCGGAAATTCAAATTGTTAAAGTGGTGGTCACAGAGCCACCTTGTTGGGATCGAAAAAATATTGTGCGGTTTTAGAGACGACAACGGAATCGTTCGTAATCTGACGAGTTACAGTCTTCCCGAAATAATTGAAAAGTCCAAAGTAATTCTTAATATAACTTACATTGGATATGTATAGTATTACTAGAGAGGAAAAAAATGAAACATTTTTATCGAACATTGATTGTTACAGTGTTTTTGGAATCCAAAGTCTTGCATGGATTTTTGTCAGGCTTTTTTAAAGCATATTTCGAAAACGGTGGTTACCGAATGCGACAAAACAATTTATAAATTCGAAAGGATACCGTTCGGGGATATTGTGACAACGGAAATGTCGCCCACGTCCGAATACGCATTCATGGAATCCTGGTACCTGGAGGAAATGGATTTATAGGAGTCAATGATGTCGAGGATCCATAATCTGTCCGAAGACACCTTGCAGCAAAGTGCAAATCGACGATGACAATTCATTTTACAGAATGACGTGATATTTTCCATGTTGGCTCATCTCAATGAACTAAAGTCTTCGATACAGTTTTTGTGCTTGTCGCAAAATGAATTAATTCCCGTTGCAAAATTAGGAGACGCGCTAGCATTTCTTCTTGTCAGAAATGTTAAGCGATATTTTATCTCCGAGCCTTACTTCTTATTTTATCGTTAATGCCTGATTCCACCGACGTGATTTAAATGGGGTTTATTTTTTTGTAAAGTTGGGAGACAGGCTGAACTAAGTTTAAAATTCCATTAACGTTAGAGGAATCGGACGTAAAGCCTTCGTTATGCAAGAAAATAAGAAATAGGAATAAAAATGAACCATCCGATTAACGTAGCGTCTCTAAAGGTCGCGGCTGATTTTTATTCCTGTTTCGTATTTCATCGCATTGCGCCATGGACTTTACACTTTCGTTTTGTTACTAACCTCATTTCGTGTTCTAACGTTGTTTATTTACTTATTTTTTAGCCAGGCTTCTTGTGAAATAAAATCTTTTATTTGCATCAAACATCGAAAAAATTGTCCAACGATAAATCGGTAATGTCTATTTCCCAATGTTATGGAAATCTCCCTTAACGCGATTATATATAAATATATATATATATGCGTATATATACAAATATATATATTATTCCATTGAGTTCATGTAAGACAACGGTAATACAGAGTTTTCTGTCGAAGGCTGCAATTCCGTGATATTAAAGTTGTCGTGTGACACTTTGGTAAACTCGTAGATCGTTTCGTCGCATTCATTGATCACGGTATCCGCGAGTTTCGTCAAGAACGTTTCGCAGCACCTTATACATTCCTCCGGGTTCCAATAAGGCTGAAAAACGAATTATCAATGACAAAGATAATTCATAGAATGCGTATAATCCAAAGTGGAAAATTGCTAAATAAAAAAAAACTGAATATCCGTACTTGACCCATTGCAACCATTTGATTGATATTGTAAGTAGTCAATCGGTTGACAACTCCGTTATCGTCCCTGAAACCACACAACATGTTTTCTGTATTGGTGAGGAATCCCATCACCCACCATTTCATGAATTTATGTTTCCGCAACGTTTTCTCGTGTCCCGCGTGCTCGATCATTCGACTCGTTTTTAAGTCGACGTATTTGAGTTTATGCAACGGCAGCGGATCCTTCAGTAATTCCGTGGAGCAAACGCCCTTTATCACAGTGGAAAATAACACCGAATGCTTGGTGAAATTGTACCGATAGACGCAACGAAATTCTTCGGGCTCAATAACCGGCTTTGTAGTGTCGGGATCTTTGTCGGGAGACTCTGTGGGAAAAAAAAGCACGATAAAAGAGCCATCAAATTATTGCAAAAACAACGATTATAATACCTGATAAAACATATTGTTCAAATTTGTGTCCCCATGATGTAAATTTTTCATTCAAATCGTGAACCATCTTTATGTGGTCGTCGTCCAGAATTTTACGCAGGTATATCGTCCCTTTCCATTTGGCAACCAATATTTTCCAGCGATCGTCGGGCGAATAAGGAGCTGCAAAGAACTTGAGCAACAGTCCGCGGCTACACACAAAGTTCGGTTCTATCCTGAATATTTAAAATTTACATCTCTTAAATAAATCTCTTAATTTTAAATTTTTATCTCTTTATAACTTTGTTCAAATTGACTCGGGAACAAATCAAGGATATTACCCTGGATCAAGTATATTACAGATGTCTCAAAACTTTAGTTACTTACGCGCGATTGGTACAGGGCGGTGGCTTGATTTTTTTCTTATTTGCCTGTATCCATTTCAATAACAATCCTATACCTTCCGCTTTGAAGGTATCGTTCCGGCGAACTGCGTTTTCCCTGCCATGATCGAGATCAAAGGTAGCTTGCTCATCGGGAGTTTTGTAATACAACAATCGCGATGAATCCGGTAGATAATTTCTATCCCCGTCTACACTGAAGTAACCAATGAGCCTGACTCTTGAGTAGGCATTCGAATGCTCATTGCGATCTTTACGATACGCCGGTAAAGCCGAGGATGATAAATTTCTACGACTTGCCATATTTCACGGATCTAACGCTAACCGGACTAACTCCCGAACAAAGGACAAAGTTTGTTGATTTATCGATGATATACCACTTTCGGTGAGATTATTGTTTTTTTTTTAAATCTATTCGATTAACAACTTCCTTCGTAACCGTGTTATGCTTAGAATTGTGTACCGAGAAGGGAATACTTGGTACTACTTTCGTTTTTGTTAACATTGCACGACGGCAGACCCAGGAGATTTTTTATTTCTTTCTGTCTTTGGGTGGGTTATCAGTAGGTGACGGTACGGTGTGTTCCAAAATAGTGTCATGCCGGATATCTACATGTTTCGTTATGCCATATACATAACGACGCAATGAGACAATTGACCATTACGGACACACAACGCCATCAGAGGGCCGATTCTGTACTTGTCTACCGACAACTATCGATGTCGTAGGGAGCGACAGCCAATTGGAAGGAAGATTCCAGCGAAAAGACGCGACTCTCATACGCCTGTTGCGTATCTCCTGCAGCACCGCCCTACCGTTAAGATCTGGCAACACAAGGGTGAACCCGCTGACGAAATGTTCATTATGGCTTCGAATAGCAGCGAAATTATTCGCTCAAATAGAAATTGCAGCTTTGTCGATTGCTTCAATACTGAAGCTAAAAATCCGGAGTTGAAGTTCTATTGGTTTCCATCAAAAGGTTATGAAATAGAAAGAAAGAAACGATGGATTGAAGGCGTTAAGAGATGGTAAGTTAATGTATGATTATTTAATATATAAATAAGGTACAGAATCATTACAACCAAATTTTTATTATGTGGATATATAATTGTTATAATATTTTTATACAAGTTCTGAAGCTTCTCGGGACATTCAATTCTTTTTAGAATTATCTTCAATCCTTTATCTTGTGAAAGACATTCATAACTGTGATATGTAGCACCAGTTTGGAATTTTAATAATTCCTCACACACAAAACGCAATTCTTCCGGATGCTTCTCTTTTTCTTGCCTGTGAAGAGCTCTTTCTGATTTAGTTAATTCCTCAGTTTGTACGTATTTCGCAACTGAACACTCTAGCAGCATAAGTTCTTCTTGTACGTGTTCAAATTCATTTACCGAGGAGCATTTTTCCGAAATAGTTATTCTTTGTGAAACTACACTGTCTATAGTGCATCCTTTTTTGTATTTTGCAGATTGGAAGTTACGAGGCTCATTCCACATTAGCGGCTGGTCGGTTTTGGATGTAGTACATTCTTCATTGACATAAATGCACACAGCTGCGACGTGTTTACACCCTCGTTAAGACAGACCAGCCTTACAAGCGCAATTACTGTATGAAATTGAACGATCGTTTTGCAACTGAAAAATATTCATAAATTCTTTCATAGCTGACATTTAATTAATTAATTCATTAATAATTAATTAACAAATTTAATTAATTATATTATTTATATACAGTACTTTTATTTAACTTACCGTTTGTTTCCGATATTTTTAACAAAATTACCTACAGAAAATGTCTATTAATTTACAAATTTAATAAACTTCAATTGTGATTTCATATGGAGAATTATTTATTTTCGTTTCAGGTAAAACTTTCCCTTTTATGATCCGCGAAGCACCGTTGTCGTCCACAATCTCTCTGACTTCACTAACGTGATTACTTCGGAATAATTTTATTTCTAATATATTAAGGGAAATAGACATAGAAAACGTGGTATTTTTTCATAAATAACAGTTAATGTAACATCAAAATTTTATTTAGCATTTTCCGTATGAAATATATTGCGTTTTATACGTTAGCAAAATTTATTTATCAATAACCTCGTTCTCATTCAACGCGTATATTCTCACAAATACAATACCTTTGGAGATAAATTTTGGACGAAACAAATTGGTCTTAACATTTTGAAAGCCGCAATAAATTATAAGGGAGGTCATTTTGTTGAATAGGAATAATAAACGTTTCATTTTCTCTATACTTCTGTTTACATGTCGTATTTTTGCGCCAGCTGACCACCTTCGTTATGTCTTCCGTGGACCGATAGACGGCGCGTCGATCGACCACGGGTGATACGCAACGGGCGTATAGGCTATACGCATATGAAACGACGTTAACGGACCTACGGAGACGGAACACGTATAGGCCGTCCGTTCACTAATACACAGCGTCGACCAATCGCGTGCCACTTTGCGATCGGCTCTGCGTTCCGTTTCCGCGGTCGGTCATCCCCACGCGAGTCTCCGGTATGCGATGTTGCTTACTTTGTCTTCGGAGACTCGCGTGGCGATGACCAACCGCGGAGACGGAACGCAGAACCAATCGCAAAGTGGCACGTGATTGGTCGACGCTGTGTTTAGTGAACGGACGGCCTGTACGTGTTCCGTCTCCGTAGGTCCGTTAACGTCGTTCATGTGCAAGGACCTTATCTCGGTTTTGCGTCGGACGCTATGATATTGCGTCAAGTACAGAATCGCACTGAGTTTAGTTGCCTATTGCCTGAGCTGAGATTCTGTACTTGTCTACCGACAACTATCGGTGTCGTTAGCGAGCGACAGCCAATTGCAAGGACGATTCCAGCGGAAAGGCGCGACTCCCATAGGCTATCGCTCGCTAACGACACCGATAGTTGTCGGTAGACGAGTACGGAATCCAGGCTCTGGTTTTGGTTCGTGTTGGGTTTGGCTTGGAAATAAGAAATAAGAATAGAAATTAGCCAATCGCCGCGCATTCGAGAGAACTTAATTCCTCTATCCCTAGTACCTAGATGATCTAGGGATCTTGCCATCTTGCACGAATTAGCTTTCGCTGAAACTCCGTTACTTCGTATTCGTGTCTGTAGTCCCGGAACAAAACGCCATGTTTTGAGAAACGAACGGGGCATTTCGGATTCGGAGCAGCCATAACCGCAGTAACCACGCCATTGTAATTGTGCGTATTCATTCGATCGTGCGCGTATGCGACGCGTAATTACAGTGCTAAAAATCGAGGTAAATAAGCGAAAAGACACCATATAGAGAACAGGTACGCGAACTTTGTGGAAATTTTGACAATTTCGTGAAGGCATCGATAATCCCGCGACTATCATCGGCTAACACAGAATTCCACGAGGTAAATGAACACAAAAACGAACGCTCGTTTGTTTCTTCGCACTCTTCGGCGATCAGTTTTTTTTTTCGTTATCTTCGCTCCCTTCTATAAATTTCTGATCGCTTCGGAGAAACGGTGACTTTTGCAATCTCGGAGCAGACAAACTTTTGTATATTCTCCGTTCGAGATTGCATGTAATAATTTATGTTTTTTACCGTCGCGAATAGTCATTTTTTTTCCAAGTAATTTCTATTCCACCGTTTTCTCTTAGTTACGGTTAGCGGTTAGCGGTACGTTATACCGCTGCATACGCTCTCGTAACCGCGTCTCGCGGGACAATTCTCCGATAAGAATCCGACAATATTGTTTTTTGAACAATTAAATAAGCGGAAGTGAAATATTCGTGTGAGAAGTATATAACACGATATTATGAGAGATTCGCAGGAAAAAGCTATTGCGCAAGGTTTCGTGCACTAAATTATATACTGTTTTGTTCATAGATATATTTTCTCTGAGGTATATTGCTCGTTTTTATCGTTCAAATATATTATACATTTTACTCCAATAAGTACAAATAATCAAAAATGTTAATTTATACTTTTAACATAACGATACATTTTTAATGTACCGTGTTCAAGAGAAATGCGCAAGGCTCTACTAGCGATTGAGTTAGTGTGAAATAAAAAAAATTATCTTTACAAATTTGTATAAATAAACTAAAAACAGTAACGAGGCACGGCTTGAGCTATGTGGTGGGTTTTTAACATACAATATCTTTGGTAACAAATGCAAGAGAACAAACTATGCCAATTAATGAAAAGATCTTTATTCATATTTTGCAAAAAATAATTTACATTTTCGTATGAATTTTATATTTTCAAACCATGATATTATTTCGTGGAAGATATCCATTGGCCACTATAGATTATTAATAATGGTAATTATAGAAGTCGAGATTTTGTTGTATCGAAAGTATTTTAGGTTTACGTTAAAATCAATACAATTTAATGCAGCAAATTAGTAAAGCTCCTTTTGTCAAACGCAACGAGTTCTCACAAATTAGAACACGAATCGTCAATGATTTTTTTCGGAAAAAATTCAACAAAAGCGTGCTATTTTTGTAAATAAACTAAAAACAGTAACGAGGCACGGCCTGAGCTATGTAGTGGGTTTTTAACATACAATATCTTTGGTAACAAATGCAAGAGAACAAACCATGCCAATTAATGAAGAGATCTTTATTCATATTTTGCAAAAAATAATTTACATTTTTGTATGAATTTTATATTTTCAAACCATGATATTATTTCGTGGAAAATATCCATTGGCCACTATAGATTATTAATAATGGTTATTATAGAAGTCAAGATTTTGTTTGCATCAAAAGTATTTTAGGTTTACGGTAAAATCAATACAATTTAATCCAGTAAATTTAGTAAAGCTCCTATTGTCAAACGCAACGAGTTCTCACAAAATAGAACACGAATCATCAATGATTTTTTTTTGGTAAAAATTGAACAAAAGCGTGCTATTTTTGTAAATGGACATTAATCGGTTTACCTAATAAGAGGCACGGTAGCGCTTCCAAGCAATTTTGTTTACAATACATGGCTGGTCATGTTTTTTAACGCTAGAAACAATCGTTGTAGTATGGGTCTTGACACGTAGTGCTATCTCAAAGTTCGAAATTTCGTCTCTACTCACGATGATTTAGAGTCTTCTAGTCTAAATATGAATAACGAATTGCGTAGTACAGACAACCAAGTGGAAATTGGAACGAATAACAATTAATTGAAAGGAGCAAAAAGACTAATTTTTTTTTTTTTCACTTCCTCAGTTATCCGGCGGATGAATTGAATAATCATGTACAGCAGCGGTATAGATCCATGGGAGCCGGGTTATGGTCCGGAGAGGCGGACGTCGCACAGCGCCGAATACGCCGATTACAGAAGCAACGAATATCGTAACAGCAGATCTCCCGAGTACACGGATCATCGTGAAAACGAGCATCGCGAGAGAGATCATCGTAGTCCCGAGTACAGAAATCATCGTGGCAGAGATCGAGATCGCGAGCGAGATCGTGAGCGAGATCGTTCGCGGGACAGACGCGACAGAAGCCGCGAGGATCGGGATCGTAGTTATCGCGATCGTGACGATCGTTACGGTCGTCGCGGTGGATGCGACAGAGATTCGTTGGAGCGTGATAGGGATCGTGAACGCGAACGAGATCGTGATAGAGATAGAGAACGTTCGAGAAGGGAGAGAGATCGCGATCGCGACAGAGATCGTCGTAGTAAGAGGGACGATCGTGATCGTGATCGTGACGACGATCATAGCCGGGAAAGTTTGGATTTCGAGCACGAGCATGGTCGCGGTTATGGCTCCTCGATGGAGGGTGTACACTACAAGTCACAATCGCCGAACAACACGATTATGATACGAGGACTCGCTCAACATATTACCGAGAACGACGTACGTTGGCTGACCTTTTGCTTCCTCATAGAGGAAGCTTTGTGATGGTGCAAACAATAAGTCCAGTTTTTGATGCGTTTAAAATGTGTCGAAACATTGAAAAATCACATTTACAACAATGGCCGGGAGCGTTCGTGTGTGTCTGTCTGTTTGTCTGTCTCTTTCTCTCTCTCTCTTTCTGCATGTGTATGTGTGACCAAGGTCAAACGTTAGAATTCGAACACGGTTCGAGTTCCAGCATTTCACTTCTGCATACAAGTAACGTAGTATGTTCCCTTCATTAACAGCTAATCCCAAAACAAGTCGTACATCGACTAAGATTTCATGGCATTGTGAATTTTCGAACAACATCTGGTGGTCCTAACTTTCGCAAATTTGCACATAAAGAGCCACTTTTTTAAATATAAATAGTTTACAATTGAAAGACTGTTGGCATTGAATCCGGTAAAAGAGTTCAGATTTTATGAAAATTTTCTTCACCCTCACATTTAAAAATATTAAGCTAAACTTTTATACATAAATATATTATTAAAAAATGGTTGCCGTTGGATCTCATGAGAGTAGAATTTCGGATCGAGGCACTTCGGATTTTATGAAATTTCGAATTGTTCGAAATATTTTGCGCGACAGTTCTAGCAAATTTCACACAATGCTCGAGGCTTCGTTTATCGGAAAGCCAAAAATGGAAAAAAAGGAGGCTTCCTCGCGAAGGACGCTTCCGAGGTTTGTGTGAAATTTCGAGGAAGCAATTTTATTTTTATTTTTCGTTATTATGCTCGGACGATATTTTTTTCCTTTTCTCTATTCACGTCGTAACGACGATGCTTTGCTCACTGCTCTCTCGAGTACCGCCAATATTCTAGCTCGTCATTATGGTGATTATGTGTGTATGTGTGTATCACAGATGCGGCAAGACATCCTCAACTGTGGTCTCATGCCCAAGGACATCAGGCTGATACGAAAAAAAGACACAGGTAACTATCGTCAACCTAGAAAGAAAAAAGAAAAAGCGACTAACTTCAACGATTCAAAAATGCTCTGGTCCCCCCACCCACCCTATTCACCGGTTACACCGATTATGTCGATAATCGAATACGGATGGCTACTCTGTGTCCTTGGTTTTGTTATTTTTTAAATTATTTTTTTTTTTTTTTTATTGTCTGATTGACATCGGTAACACTACCACTTCGAACGCTATTCGTTGGATATTGACGAAAAATCTCATGAATTTTTTTCGTTCGATTGCGAGATAAAATAAATTTGAAAAAAATCGCACAACTACGAAAGTTCGCAAGTTGTTTTGGTATACGATCGAGCGCTCGAGGTAAGTAAGAGATATGAGCGCGGGAAAAGGAGAACGTTTTTTGGAGGATTTACACACAACACACAATCGAGATAAATTCGTGATTTGACAATTTCAAACGATGAACGGGAGAAGAAAAGACAAAAGTATAAAGGAACACCAGTTTAAGGCGGCATGAAAGACGATCAATCTTTTTTTTCTCTACGGTTTGTTTCATGGTTTTTTTTTTCGGATTCGAAATATTCAACGACCATTTAAGGTGGTAGTCTGGTAACTTGAGCCGATTTTCATGTCTTTTTTGGAGAGCGTTTTTTTGTATAAAGATAAAAAAAAAAAAATTTTGACAAAATTTAATAGTTTATTATTGTTATTATTATTGATCGAAGTTGGCACCTCGAAAAAAAAAGCGCGTGGGTGGCCCCGGTGATTTTGGCTCTTGATGTTATCTGAAATAAAAAATTCTTGATAATTCTTAATCTATAGACATGTCATTCTGGTAGGAACTACTGAAGTTAAATTTCATGGATAAATAATAAAATAGAAAAGGACATTTTTTTCCGAAGTCCGCCATTTTGTTATTTATCCATGAAATTTAACTTCAGTAGTTCCGACCAGAATGACATGTCTATAGATTAAGAATTATCAAGAATTTTTTATTTCAGATAAAATCAAGAGCCAAAATCACCGGGGCCACCAACGCGCTTTTTTTTTTCGAGGTGCCAACTTCGATCAATAATAATAATAATAATAATAAACTATTAAATTTTGTCAACATTTTTTTTTTTGTATCTTCAATATGTAAATAAAAACATCCTAAATATCCAAAACGATTCATTTTTATTTTTCTACAAAAAAACGCCCTCCAAAAACGACATGAAAATCGGCTTAAGTTACCAGGCTACTACCTTAATTCATCATTCGACGAAATTTTGTTGCAAAAGTTTAAGGGAGGGGTAAGGTTTTCAGCGTAAAAAAACACTTTTTTTGCGATTTTTTTTCTCAAATATGGATCGAGCAATTTTATTCGAACCTTTTGTACATTATTGAGCATACTTTCGACAATGTTGTGTACATTTTTCATGCAGAAATATTGAAGCATAAGCCCGTAACAGAGCTTCCTCCAGAACGTCTTGGAAAAAAAAACAATTTGCGGTGTTCACTATAACTCGGCCGGAAATTATCTGAAAATGAAAAAACATGAAAATTCAGTCAAATTATAATCAAATCTTCCCCCCAACGTTCTCTGATAATTTTTTTTTTTCATTTAAAAATTTTTGGCGGCCATCCAAAGTGTGAACTATTATTTTCCACGAAAAATTCCGCCATTTTGTGGGTGGGAAACACCCTTAATGTAAAAAAAAAAATTTAACTAAACGTTGGGGGGAGGTATTTTATATGTAGAAAATGTGTACAAAGTTTGAAATGAATCGGTCAAGTAGTTTTTAAATGTCAGTGAACACGGACTTTGAAAAAGTAGTTTTGAGAAAAACGCGTCTAAAGTTTATGAAGTAAGAAAGTGAAGAAAAAAATGTTTTCCAAGACGTTCTGGGGGAAGCTCTGTTACGGGCTCATGCTTCAATATTTCTGCATGAAAAAATTACGCAACATTGTCAAAAGTATGCTCAATAATGTACAAAAGGTTCGAATGAAATTGCTCAATCCATATTTGAGAAAAAAAATCGCAAAAAAAGTGTTTTTTTCAACGCTGAAACTCTCACCCCTCCCTTAATAAGACAATAACTTCAAGAATATTGCTTAGATCGGTTTAAAATTTTGAGGACATATTCTTGAAATGTTAAACAATGAGATAAGACAAAAAAAAAATTCGATTTTTCGAAAGTAAAAACCCTTACCCCGCCCTTAAACAAACGCACGCTTTCACGCGCTCTTGACGTTGGTGTTGAAAAGTGGGTGGGTTTCCTTTTAAATTGCCCAATTCACGATTGCTCAGGTAGAAAAAAAAAAAAAAAAAACAGAAACGATCGAGGCGGCGATACGAAGGTGAAAAAAAACGTGATCCTCGTTTGTGAAAGTTGGTCTGTCAATGGTTGGGTGCTGTGATTGCCTGCCCTCTCAGAAGTAGAGAAAACGAGGCAATAAACGTGGATTAACGCTGGATCTGTGTGTATTTGCTCTGTATAGGTGCTTCGCGAGGTTTTGCATTCGTCGAGTTTAACGCGACTCAGGAGGCCGCACGGTGGATGGAGATGAAACAGGTAGAAAGAAGTTCAAGCCCAGATAACCAGAGACCGATGGGTTTACTAAGCGTGCGCCAACGCAGCGCGCCTCGTGGCGGCTTAAAAAATCGGGCTCGGGGGTAACTCAGCCCGTTTTGGCCTACACAGACACTCCCCCCTCTCTCATGGCCATGGGCTGTGCACCTGATAAAAGGCTACTTTAATTAATCTTACCAATTATCTAATTATTTATTTATCTAGGAAATTTTTTCCCCCTTCCATCACTCCTCCTCGACCGCAACTCAACCGCCCGCCCCCACCCCCCCTCGAATACACCTTGCAGACATTTTATTAAATCGCTCGCAACTTTTGGATTCACTTTTCCGTCGAGCGATAATCATCACGTTTTTTTGTCCGTCTCCCGTTTAATTCGAGTGAGCTTCGCGTGGGTCGTTTAACGTTGGTCATTGTCAAAAATTTTCAATCGCTATAGTTTATTTTTAATTTTTTTTTATGTATATTCGCGTAACTTTGGATATGAGACTCTCGTTACAATATCGGACGAAGCTTCCTCAAACGGTAGAACGTGACGGAGAACATATGAAAGTAGAGAATATATATAAAATTTTTTTTTTTTTCATCAGCAAGAGGCAGAAATTTTAAGGAAAAAAAGAAAAGAAAAACAAAAGAAAACGTTACTGGGAGGCTCGTGGGAAGATACTGGACGGGATAACACTGAAATTCTCTGTTTCAGGGAGTACTGATGCTGCAGGACCAATATCGGGCTCTTATGCAATACAGTATACCCAAGGATTGTCACGTGGATAAGCCACCGGCGAAGAATACGCAAGATTGGCATTGCGTAAAGGTCCGTATTAAAAAAAAGAATTTATTAAAAAAAAAAACATGTTACACGATGAACACAATGTACTTCATTATTTCACAGTGTGGCGGGCACAATTTCAAAAGACGCGAGACTTGCTTCAAGTGTTCAGCGTCGAGAGCCGAGAGCGAGGAGGGCGGTGAGGGCAGCGACGAGATAAGTCCTCATCCAACGAATACCGTTCTTCTGCGCGGTCTCGATGTCCTGACGACCGAGGATTCCGTTCTTCAAGCAATGAAAAATTCATCGACAATGCCGATTCGTAGTATTCGAATTGGTCGCGATACACTGACGAACACGTCGCGCGGTGTTTGTTACCTCGAAATGGGTAACGTCGTTGACGCGATGTACCTTCACACGGCGTTAACGAAGCAGGGCTTGTCGGTGGATGGTCGTAAGGTCGAGATAACGTATTGCAAGCTTCATCAAATGAACAATTCCGGTGGCCGTAAGAGCAATGACAATCAATCGGAGCGTTACACCCTCGACGATGTGACACAATTGGCCGAGTACAGTGCAAACATGTACGCCAATACACCCGCCCAAAAAGCTCACTATCTACAATATTACACGCAGTATTATCAGAATGAGATAATACAAGGCTCGGCGATAACTCTACCGTCGTTGAATCAAACGGACAGAGTTAACGCAGCAGCTGCCGTGGCACAATCCGCGATACAGCAGTTGCAGGCTTCGCGAAAACTCGGCGACGCCGAAGAGATGAAAGGTAGGCCAACGCCTACCGCACCGAGCAGCACGACATTGGCCAGCGGTAGGGTGCCCGCTCACGCTAACGACGGAAAAGTTTACTGTAAGTATTCTGGATCTTCGTTTTAAGGGCATACTTATACTTTCCTTCCAAGAACACGCTCAATATTATGCAAAACAAGTTACAAATTGAAACTTTCACGTACCTTTCTCGACATTTCGCACAACGCTCGAAGCGTCCTTTATGAAAAAGTATACCTATTTCAATTTTGGCTTCCTCGTAGAGGAAGCTTCAGTTCAGAACAGGAATGGTGATCGCTAACGGGAAATATCTTTAAAAAAATTCCCTCTCGTTCTCTACCGGCAATATTTTTACTAGGGCTGTTACTTTTATCCGGGTTAGCCGGATACCCGAAAGTATCCGGGTATCCGGGAAATCGGATCCAACACTTCAGATTCGAATAATCCGAATATTCGGGATCCGGGTATTCGAGTACTCGAGTATCCGGGTATCCGTATTACGGATAATCACGGATCCGGGTAACCGGGTAACAACGAGCAATGTCGGGTAATGAGCCGATTTTTCGCGTACGGGCTCAAATAGGACCGCCGGCGTAAAAAAAATAATGATATTGTATTAGTCTGGTCATCAAATAAGCCAAAATATATGGCGTTAATAATTACCATTGAAAAAAATTGGAAAATAACTTCTATCAAATTTGCTCTGTTCAAAGAAATTGTGCAAAACTACGGTAAAAATGAAAATTTAGTGTTGACGAATCAGACGTCACGGTTTTCCAATTTATAATTATTGTGTATTTACTCGGGAAAACATTTTACATGTGACTCCCACAATTTTTTAGAATCTGCTGTTACGATCACAATTTCTTGCCTGCGCATATCAAGAATAGCCGAGATCTGCTTCTTCACATTCTATATTTTCTCTCCAACTCGAAAGTTCATAAAAACTGCACACACGCCCATAAAGCAAATATACATTTCAGAAACTAAGGATATATATTAAATAATAATAAATCGTGATGAAAAAATCATATTAAAGATGCAAATAGTGCGGGTCAACGTTGATTAAGTTTTTATGAAATGATCATGTGTTTCCCTAACATTCTATAGAAGATTATGTCATTGCTTTTTTAATCTACACAAGAATGTTTTATTGAAATTGTAGTTTTTGTCGGATGCGAGTTACAGCAAAGAAATAGTTTGGTAATAATAGTAAATACGCCTGCAAGATTCTTTCCAAGAATCTTCGTTATAATTATAATCTAATTTGTTTAATATTGATATCAGTCGGTAAAAATAAAAAATGGTCAACCAAATGATCGGACATGAACACCGATATAATCCCGGTTTCTCAATCTTCCGGTAATGATTTATTATTCGTCTCATAAATGTACTTCGCAAACATAGTTCTTGGCAACATCTACACATGCCTCACAAATTGTGTAAATTGAACAATTATTTTCAGCATTTTCGGCATCAATTATCGCCGGTAATTGCCCGATATTATCCGTTATTATCCGAGTACCCGGTTACCCGGACACCCCGAAACTATCCGCATACCCGGATATTATCGAGTTATCGAGATATAAGTTCAAGCTCTAATTTTTACGTACGATGTTTTTTGGATATTGCATTCACGGAAACTTTCTTTTTCTCAGCCGTACCTGACGTCAGTACGTATCACTATGACGAATCGTCCGGTTACTATTACGATCCAAGCACCGGTCTCTATTACGATCCCAACTCACAGTACTATTACAACAGTCATACCCAACAGTTTCTTTACTGGGATGCGGATTCTTTGTCCTATCAACCGGCAAAGGTAATTACTACGTTTAAAGAATATAATTGAGACAGTAACGTGCGTTTAAACTAAGTTCTATAAAGACGTATTTCCTTTATTTATTTGACAGACAAACATCGGTGCCGGGCAAGTTTCCGGATCATCGATAATTGGCAATAATTCGAGCGTGACAATCGACGGTTCGAGCGCGATTAATCAAGCAAACGCTTCGACATCGTTGATAAACGTTGGACAGGATGCTGGTAGAGATGACGAGGGCAGGAAGAAGGACAGCAAACAGGACAAAGTTAAAGTAGCAAAGAAGATAGCCAAAGACATGGAACGATGGGCAAAAACGTTGAATCAGAAGAAGGAAAATGCAAAGAGCAATTGGAGCTCGGAGTATACGGGTTCGGATGGTCATCAGGGCTCGATGAGCGGAGCAGCCGACGCTGGTTACGCTATACTCGAGAAAAAGACACTCGCAAATTCGTATCAAGACGAGGACGATCCGTCGAGTAACAACGGTCTCGTTGCCGCGTACGGCGGTGGTAGCGACACCGAGGAAGAAATCGAGGATGTACAGCAGGAGGATCGTCAACATACCGATTGGAGTAAACTCGCTTGTTTGCTCTGCAAACGTCAATTCCCGAGCAAAGAAGCGCTTCAACGTCATCAACAGCTGTCCGATTTGCACAAACAGAATCTCGATAATTGGTATCAGGTGCGCGGTTTAGATCCTAACGATCCCCAACAGAGAAACAACAAGTATCGCGATCGCGCGAAAGAGAGACGGGCAAAATACGGGGAGCCCGAGCCACCGCAACCAAATAAATTAAAGGAGAAGTATCTCAAGACGAGGGTCGACGAGGTTGCCGTGAATTACGAGGAACCAACGAGAGCGGGTATAGGCTCGGACAATATTGGCAACAAGCTTTTACAAAAGATGGGTTGGAGCGAGGGAATGGGTTTGGGTAAGAGTAATCAGGGAAGAACTAGCATTATCGAAGCCGAAAGGCGGGTTCCGACGGCTGGTCTCGGTGCGAAATCGTCGTCGTACGGCGCTTTGCCGGGCGACACTTACAAGGATTGCGTTAAAAAAATGATGTACGCCCGTTATCAGGAACTTTCTGACACGTAATACAACCGACTATAAAACGATATCGATGTTATAATTTTATATGCTATATAAATAATTTATAATTCGTATTTTCCAATAGGTTATAATTGTACATTGTACAGGTTGGGAGAAAAACGTACGATTTTATCGAACGTGCTTCGCGCGAAAAAACAAGAAAAACAAGATATTCGGCGAGGTACAAAAATCCGTTACGAAATTTCTCTTTTATACTCATTCCACGACGAGTTGAACGCCGTTTAAACTTATCCATCGCGTAATTGATGTAGTCGCGTTTGAAATTTCGTCGCGGCGCAATTGCTCTCGCCGTATATTAACGCAGGTAAATTCGAACGGTCACGAACTGCGCGCGCTCTCACACGCTCGACACATCTCGTGTACTCGATTTTATTTGTTATACTACGCTTAACTACGAATTGTTCTTTCATTAGAACACGTTATTTGGATATTGCGTCAAAATTTTCTTTCTTTTCGCGCGTATCTAGAATCAGTCATGACAGACGATCTATTTTTTATATGGAAAAAAAAGTAAGCAAAAAATGTAGAGCGCACGAGGCCGACGGTCGGCACATTGTCAATGTAGAGGCAGGTGTATTAAAAAGTTAGGAAGAAACGAAGAATGGAATATCGAGTCAACGAGTTGTGCGGCAGGAATGTGCCGCGAATTGTTTCAGATTGAAAAAAATAAAAGTAAATAAATAAATAAAATTATTCGGTATTTCGTTGGGATACGAAATAAATTGTTTTGTACGGATGGCCATTTGTACGAAAAAATAATTGTAGAATCGCTCGTTTTGCTATTAGTCGAATCGGTGTCGGTCGCTAATTCGGAAACTAAGAATTTCAATCATGATAAATATTTTCCTCCGTTCTCGTTGCAAATACTGCACGCATCTGTGAAAAAAAAGTAATATGTAAGGCTGTCGCTTCATTGCCGAGGCACAAATGCATCGACGAGGCATCGGAATAAGTGGAAACATTGTCAAGATCTTGCGCAACGTTTCAGCATCGAATAGTTTATAATTGCTATGAAATTCGAAATAACAAACAATAATTAGTGTATATATATAGTGTTCTATGCATTAACTAAAACAACGCAAGTCACCGTAAACGAAGAATTGATTATGAAAAAAAAAGAGTGACCGAGAGCTCACGATTCGTTACGTCGGTTATTCTACAATCAGATGTAAAAAGCTTCTTGTCTTTGTTAAAAAAAAAATCCGCGTCGATATAGATGATATTTATTGTATCCGTTCGATCACTGAACTCTGTCTACTGAAATTCGTACGTTTCTTTACAGTCTAATTACACAAAACATCCTTCAGTATATAGATTATGTATAGCTCTTCTATAGATAATATTATAGATACAACATTCAAGTTTACACGATAATTACATTTTATTATAATAATTTGCCTTTGATGATCACACCTTTACACGTGCTTCGCTCATAGAGAGAAAGAGAGAGAGAGAGTGTGAGTGAAAAAAAGGCAAGACAAGTTTCTACGATAATACTTACGTTATTTTTTTAAATACAAATCTTGTGAGATTAATGTACTTGAGCGTTAGAAAAAAATAATAAAGTAAACATACACGCTGCGCATGGCTTATATACATAGCAAACAGATATACATTCGATTGTTTAACTCGAATCTTCTAACAAACTTTCTTCGATTACAAAGAAACAATTGGAAAATGTCGTTGGTGATGCGCGTTGGTTTCGCGTTAAATAACTTTGGTTATTATTAATGTTATTAAATGCAGAAGACGATATTACTGACTAGAAATACTTGATCTATTTGAAAATGACATTTAGAAGGTTTTGGTGAAACACTCGAGGCTAACGAGCACTATAAGCTAAGAAATTACTGACAATTTTTTGTTCTCACGATAATGATCAAGTACGCGCAGATACTGTAATTTGTTGCTTTTTACCCGTGACAGACAGGCAGAATATAGGTTATTTCGATCGTTGAATCGTGCTGTATTAATTAATCGGTTAGTATGCTTCATTTAACTTCTCAATTGGGAAAGAAATTTTGGTAATTTCATCGAATTCAATTGTTACCTCGTAAATGAATTTGCTGCTAAATATTTATGGATTATATTCATTGTTTGCAGCCATTTCCTGTCATTTTTAATATTTCGTGGCGCAATTCATGTAATATCTTTCAACAAACAACCTGTTTGTTACGAAAAAAAAACAAAAATCCGCGCATTCAGATGGCATGTTAATATAAAAAGATAAATTTTATTTGGCAAATCCAGCGTTCTTCAATCTATGTTTACTAGGGTGGTTCTTAATTTGGTGATGTTGGAAATTCTTTGGTATTGTTCCTCAAAACTAATCAACATATCTAGAAAAAAAATTGGGCGCAAGCGGAACTTTGTCCAATAATTCTAACCCACCCCACCGAGCTGTCGAATTTTTATATGAAAAAATGCATGCATTCGAAATTTTGTTAAGAAAATTGTTTATTATTTCAAAACTATTTATGATAAAAGAATTTTATACAACGTTTTTGTAGGAAATATAATGCTCTACAAAAAAGGTATCTTGTGAAATTCTCGTGAATCTAATGTTTATCACGTAATTAGCAAAAAACTGTCATCATTTATTCCAAAAGTCGATCATTATGGTCAAAACAGGAGTTTGACGTCGAATAGCTGCAATTTATTTTTCGCATGTATATAAGATTATGAAGAAATACTTTGCGCACTCAACAATGAAATGTAAACAATATTCAAATTTTCAATTTTATCAATTTTGTTGGGAATTATAATGAATGATGTCATATATTTTAAAAATCAACTTACAATAATGAATTACATCGGTTGGAGCAAAGTTGCTTTGTTAATATCAGGATATTTTTTAAAATATTCTTCAATTATTTGTACAATGCATTGTTTCTGATCTTCATCATAAGTGAGACGATCATTGTACTCTGTAATAAGTTTCACTCCTCTTTCCGCAACATCGTTAACCACTTTAATTCCTTTAACTATTTTTAAGCCTTGTAAATAATTTTCAATAGAAATCCACTCGCTCACATCGATATCAAAAAATGAGGAGTTGATTTCGAATCTTTCGAAAAAAGTCATCGATTTGGAACTGACAAAGAAATCAATGTACTTATCGATCAAAGAAGAAAAATTTATCATGAATGATAATAAAATTGATAAAATTGAAAATTTAAATATCGTTCACATACTGTTATTGAGTGCCACTACGTATCTCTTCATATTTCTAATTGCATATGAAGAATACATTGCAGTTTTTCGACGTCAAACTCCTGTTTTGGCCATAATGATGGACTTTTGGAATAAATGATGACAGTTTTTTGCTAATAACGTGATAAATATTAGATTCACAAGAATTTTACAAGATACCCTTTTTGTAGAGCATTAAATTTCCTATAAAAACACAATATACAAATTTTTTATCACGAATAGTTTTGAAATAATAAACGATTTTCTTAACAAAATTTTGAATGCATGCATTTTTTCATATAAAAATTCGAAAGCTCGGTGGGGTGGGTTAGAATTATTGGACAAAGTTGCGCTTACGCCCAATTTTTTTTCTGGATATGTTGATTACTTTGAAGGAACAATACCAAAGAATTTCCAACATCACCAAATTAAGAACCACCCTAATGTTTACCCTTATTTTCATTCCTTCACTTTGAAAGTCGTACACGAATGATTTCAAGTTTGCGCAGTCGATTGACAAAGATCCTTAACGTATTGAATCGGAACCAATAGTTATTTAGAATTTCCGTACAATCGACGATGTTGCGAATATCGAATGTTGTGAAATAGGATCGAGAGAATGTTTAGAAGGCTGTTTGTACTTGTGAAACGCAGCAGCTATTGGATGTTGAAACTATCGGATGGGGGTCGAAATAGCGAAACTAAAAACTAAAAAAAAATACAATATATTTAGTTGTTCGCTAGATTTAAGGATGCTGAACTTGAGTCGTTTAAAATAGAGATCAAATATGGTTATAAATTGTTTGTATGACAAATGGGACTGAATGATTGCACCAGGATAGTTTGGGTGGGGGGTCAAAATAGCGAAACACCAAAAAGTCGAATACCAATGGGTCGTTCGAATGTGCCCATTGGTAGTTGACTTTTTGCCCTTTCGCTATTTCGACCGTTCGACTTTTTGGTCATTCCTATTTCGTCCGTTCACCTTTCTGGTGTTTCGCTTTTTTGACCTCCACCCAAACTATCCTGGTGCCAATCATTCAGTCCCATTTTTCATACAAACAATTTATAACAATATTTGATTTGTGTTTTAAACAACTCAAGTTGCCCGACCTTAAATCTAACGAACAAACAAATGTATTGTTAGTAATTGCGTTTGTGACTGCAAATGATTGGTTAATGGGTAAATGAGTATATGAGGAATAAGCACGAATCTCGTCGCTCGATTTACACTGTACTATAAATATGTAAAATTTTTGCTAGACTCTGTACGAGCATACGTCTAAATATAAAATTGGGTCGGTTGCACAAAATATTTGTTTGAAAAAACTGTTTAAACTCTTCATACTAACTCTATTCCCTTCAGGTTCTTACAGCAGCCCCCTTAATATAGTTTCGAATGATAAATAACTTATTGCCAATTAACATAATAGGAAAACTTATCCGACTCTTTCGACACGTAATTTCCGACGGAAAAGTAACTGTTAAACATCGAAATAACTTAAATAGACAAATAATCATACATTTCTTTTTGCAAAATATCACTTGGGCCTTGGTTCCTGAAAGAAAAACAATGACTGTTCGAAGAGTAGAACGCGGATAAAACTCGCGCGTTGTTTACCGATGCTAGCAAACTCGTAAAGAAAGATTAACGTGTGACGGAAGTTTTTGTTTTCAACACTTAATGCCGTTATCACAACCACACATCAAAACGCACTGCACAAAAGTTCTATTTTTTTCATTTAAATTTAAGACGCTTTAAATCTAATCGTTAATCCTGTGTCGTATGTAGTTACGTATCAAATATCGTAATTCGTCCCGGAGTTTTCGAGTATTTTTCGAAAAACTGATATGCGTTTCAAATGTCAATATATAGTTGTTAATTATACTCACGGCGATCAATTAATAATTCTATTGATGTGTGTCATTTTGACGATTAAACTCGGACCACAGCGGACACTGTCTATTCACTTTTTCCCTTGTTCTTGCGTAAAAAAACGCCGAGTAAGTATGTCACAGAGGTGGTAGTTTTCGGCTGCGCGAGTTTCCTTCATTTTCCTTGTTTCACGTTTCGATTAAACGTCCGCCAATATCCACGAATAAAGGGGACGCAACTGATGATTCAATACTTTGTACTCCAAATTATTAATCCCATCGGTGTAATATCTTCTCGCAGCATTTTCCAATTTGGCAAAACGCGCGCTACTCGGCGTTTCTTTTTTGTGCGTCAACATGTAATATTGCGCAACATTGGGGCCAAAACGCGTTACCTTAAAGAAAAATTAATAGTGTTTGTTATTTATTCAGTTCTAGCATTTCTTTTCATAAAAATGTGAAACTCGCTCGATGCTTTTTCGCTCATTAAGAAAGCTTCATATTCTTAACTAATTTTAGCTTTACTCAATGAATGGTAATGAATAATTAATTACTTTGAGTCCTCGAGCTTGCAAACGTCTGTAAAAATCATCGTCCTCTCCTCCCCATCCGTAAAAAACATTGGAAAAACCATTGGCGGTCTCGAAATGTTTCCTAGTAAGGGCGATAGCGCCACCGAAGAGTCCGGTGTAAGGCAAATTGTATCTGAACGTATTGACGCTAGAGCTCATGTGTCTTGGCATTTTTGTACAGGCGTAAATATTATCAGGATTTTGTGGTATGAGATCGATGTCTTGAAAGATGAAACAATGAAAATCGTTGACTTTTGTAGCTTCCGCGTAACCGACGTTGAAAAGTTTAGCTCTGTTGAATTCTCTCATTGGACTCTGCTCAATGACGAAGATACGATAATCAAGATTCTGTGCTTGAAGAAACGGATGAATGTAATTCATGAATATTGAAAGTTGAGTATGCCTGTTGCGATATGGCAATATAATTGCAACGTTGAAAAGCGGATGACAATTAAGCGGTTTCCACTGTCCCCCGGGCAATATGCCCAATCTTCTCGCCATAGCGACGGGATCTTCGCGCGGATTTTCATCCGGATAGAGCAGCTCCGAAGATCTACGTCCTGTCACAGCGATCGAGCAAGAATTGTCCTTGGGTGCGTATGATTTTTCCAATTCTTGGTAGATAAATTCGGCCTTTATGAAACTATAGTGAGACGCAAAACGGTCCGTATGAAGGCAATACAACAGAAGGATTACGGCGGTCACGAGGTATACCAAACCGCGCGCGTACGAGTACAGAAAAGCGACAAACATTTTTAGAAAATTAATCGCGCTTCTCGACATTTTCAATCTTATATAAAATTACTCTTTTCAATAACGACTCACGCTGTTTTTGGTACTGTTGTTGTTTTTCCACAAGGAACGATTTTAAAATACACGATTCTTGCATGCAAAACGCGGGAATCACGAGCGATGTAGATTGATACGAGACATTGCTCGTTGATCGAGTGGTTTTATCCTGTCACAAATTTCGCAAACTTTGACTTTTCAGTGACAATGTGTGTTTCGCGACGCTCTTCTTGAGGAGGAGCAGACGACGCGTGCACGCGAAACAGCTGACACTTCGGTGACGAGCATCACGCCGGTCTTTGCGTCTGCGCGCTACGAGAACCTCGAGTCTCAAGTTTGCCTACAAAAATAAAACGAACACCGCCACGCGCGAGGGAACCGCGTTGTTACGTCGTGACGTCTCCTTCATGGGACTTTTATTGTATTACTTTAACTTTACTTTTAACTTAACGTATAATATTTTGCGCTAACTCGCAACGTAAATTTACCTTATAATCGTGAGAGCGGAAATCGCCGCTCGAATTTCTGCTCGTTCAACTTGGCTAAAAATATGATAATCATTCAAACTCTACGATCTTTTCATTCGTAGTGCTAATGCACAATATCGAACTGTGGGAACGAAAATCGCCACTCGAATTTCTGCGCATCCCATTTTCAACAAATATAGAATAAGGGGGGAAATAGGGTTAGACGGTTCAAAAAATCGATTTTTTTATTCTCAAAGTATTCTCAAAGTTTCAATAAATTATATTCATTTTTTATACTATAAAAAAATTCATGAAAATCATTGAGAAAACGCTGTCCTGACCCTATTTCCCCCCTTAATATCAAGTTTCGGCTGACCAATTTCCGCCGCGACGAGGCGCGAGGCCTCGCGCGAAATAGCCTTCTCACTCGCTCTATTCTAAATCCTGGATATTGGCAAATCAGCACGTTTGTGGTTGTCGCTTCACGACAACCGAATTCACCTCAAAATCTTTAGTCTTCACTCAACACTCGTAGCGAGAATTCCGCTCTTAAGGGCGGGGTAAGGGTTTTCACTTTCGAAAAATCGAATTTTTTTTTGTCTTATCTTATTGTTTAACATTTCAAGAATATATCCTTAACATTTTTAACCGATCTAAGCAATATTCTTGAAGTTATTGTCTTATTAATCTCCTGGCCTTTAACGCTATACCTCTAACAGCTGCGGGCGGTCGGGCTAGCAGTGCACTTTAGACGCGTTTTTCTCAAAACTACTTTTTCAAAGTCCGTGTTCACTGCCATTCAAAAACTACTTGACCGATTCATTTCAAACTTTGTACACATTTTCTACATATAAAATATCTCCCCCCAACGTTTAGTTAAATTTTTTTTTTTACATTAAGGGTGTTTCCCACCCACAAAATGGCGGAATTTTTCGTGGAAAATAACAGTTCACACTTTAGATGGCCGCCAAAAATTTTTAAATGAAAAAAAAAATTATCAGAAAACGTTGGGGGGAAGATTTGATTATAATTTGACTAAATTTTCATGGTTTTTCATTTTCAGATAATTTCCGGCCGAGTTATAGTGAACACCGCAAATTGTTTTTTTTCCAAGACGTTCTGGGGGAAGCTCTGTTACGGACTTATGCTTCAATATTTCTGCATGAAAAAATTACACAACATTGTCAAAAGTACGCTCAATAATGTACAAAAGGTTCGAATAAAATTGCTCAATCCATATTTGAGAAAAAAAATCGCAAAAAAAGTGTCTTTTTTTACGCTTTATAACGCTTTTATAACAGTTAACAATTATTTGCGAAGTTTACTTATACATTTATACATTTTGTCACGATACCTTTATTGTATTCAATTGTTCAACGACTACCTAAATCAACATTTATATTCGCAATTGTCCGAATAAAACAGCGATTCATTATACTCGACATCTCGATTTCAATTGTTAATCGGGAAACGAACCACGTGTCCTACCTATTTATTCATAAATCGTATCCTATGTGTTTCCCCCATGAACTCTGTGGCGCCGCGTCCATGTTAGTCGTCTTTTACCTCTGAGTCTTTTCCATTCTTTTCATTTGGGTCATTATTCGGAAATTACTCGTAACATTGCCCAGTCGTATTTGCGACGAGGTCGACTTTTATCGTCGTCCGATTAGCACGGCCGATTGCTTTTGATAACGGAATGTAAATTCGTATCGGTTTAATATGCAATTCAAACGCGTCACTGAATGACTAACGCAAATTACAGAGGACGGTAGAATATTTCGAACGATGTATATCATTTTTTACTCATTGCCATTGAAAACTTAAACAAACCCAAAAAAAAATGTAACAAAGAAAAAAAAAATTGCAACATTCAATTTGACATTTGCCCATGTCCAAATGGAAGTTGCCGCTGTTTACAGGATTTTTGTTGTTGTTGTTAAATCTTTGTCACTGAAAGATACAAGAAATCACGATTTTTTTTCACAAATTTTCGACGAATGCCCCACAAACTCGTAAAATAAATGACACTTGTTTCAGGTAAATAGATTTGTCTTGTAATTTGTAATTTCTCGCCGCCTGTACGGAAACAATGTAAGGTACTGTATCAACTACTCAACAGGATAATTGATTCATACAATATTCGTATAGTCAATAATTCTGATGAACAATTGGTAATTTATTTATAGATATATATGGAGCATTCCGTGCGAACTCACACAATTTCGGGACCGACCAATTTTTATTTCCATCATTTTTTTTCTCTTTTCTCGTTACTACTCAAGAGACCATCTGTGATTTTTTTCTCCATCCGTTCTCATTTTATAAATTATTGAACGGTAACGAAGTTTGAAGGTTGAAAGAAACCTCACTCGATGGAAAACAATTTTTTCGAGAAAATCGAAAACTTTTCGTTTTGCAATGCAGTTTGGAGTTAAATAACCGAAAAAAAAATGTTACAGATCATGTTGACCAGTTTGACCTAATGTAAGTCCCAAAAAAATCGATTTTCGAGAAGAGCACTGTGCGATCTTGTTAAGGCCGATAATTTAAGCCTTCAGCAATGATGGAGAAACGGATCCTTCATTTTTTTTCTATGAATTTTCTATTTAAATAAATGATTACTAATTTCTGACACCTCTGTGTTCCAAACAAGTCCCGAATTAGTCTTGCGAAAGTCCCGTCCTGTAGAAGTCACAAACAACTACCAAATTCGGACTCGGAGCAGTTCTTAATTTTGTTTCCGTTAAAAATCTTTTTTTTTTCATGTAATTAGATTTTTTAATAGTTTTGAACCTTGTAATTATTCAATTATTCATTGGATAAGAACGGGCGAAGAAAAAAAATTCGAAAAAATCACAGACGGTCTCTCCGGTAGTAACATGAATATTAAAAAAATCAGGGAACACTGTCCGGTTCCAAAGTTGAGTGAATTGGCACGGAATGCCTCATATACAATAATATACATATATTATATTTCTGTACGATTGAACATAATTATGTACAATATATAGAAGTTTTATTTGTACCACGTTGATATTCGTCAATGAACGGATATTGCGTGAACCATTTCCTCCGTTTTAGCGGTTGATTTTGGTACGTTGAGACGACGAAAAACGTCGAGGGTGTCGCTGACGAATCTGTTCATCATGTTGCGAGAGTGGCGCGGTGTCGGTGCTAATCGTAATTTTTCCTCGCCCTTTGGGACAGTCGGATAATTTATCGCTTGTACATAATGACCCTTTTCGCGTATAAGCGTGTCGGCTATTTGAGTGCATAAAAAAGGATCTCCAACCTGGAAATGAAAAAAATATACATATATTTAAAAAAATTTGTAATAAACAATAGAAAAAAGAAAGAAGGCACAAGCAAGGATAAATTTCTCCTCCGACAACGACGATTGGCTGTTTTTAAATACCTTGATGGGAATGATGTGAGAGGGCGATTGATCGAGCGGTAAACCAGCGGCATTGAGAATATTTTTCATATAGGCAACGTTTTCCTGATGAATAGATCTGAGCTCGCGTCCTTCGTCAGAAGCGAGAATCTCGATAGCCGCGAGACTACCATAGAGAACGGTCGGTGGTAATGACGTTGTGAATATAAAACCGGCCGCGTAACTTCTTATGACGTCAATGAGATTCGAGGTGCCGACAATATAACCGCCAACGTTACCGAACGCTTTACCAAGCGTACCAGAAATAATGTCCATTTTGTGAGTGACCCAGTCTCTCTCGCCGATACCAGCCCCGGTATAGCCGTACAAACCGACAGCGTGCACCTCGTCGACGAACGTGAGCGCACCGTATTTGTGTGCAACGTCGCAGAGCTCCTCGAGCGGACATATACTACCGTTCATGGAATGTACGGTCTCGAAAGCGACGATTTTCGGCAAATTCCTGTCGATACCGCGCAACAATTCCTCGAGATGAGCAACGTCGTTGTGACGAAATATGTGTTTGGTGACACCGCTGTTTCTTATGCCCTGTATCATCGAGGCGTGATTACCAGAATCCGAGAATACATGACAATTTGGTAAACTTTTCGCGAGCGTGTAGAGAGTCGAGTCGTTCGCCACGTAGCAAGATGTGAACAAAAGACCGGATTCTTTACGATGTAAGTCGGCCAAACGTTTCTCGAGCATCTCGTGACCCATCGAATTGCCGGATATGTTTCTCGTGCCACCGGCACCCGCGCCAAATTTCTCCAGAGCGTCCCTCACCGAGCCCGTCACCACGGGATGACGTGACATTCCCAAATAATCGTTCGAGCACCATACGGTTATTGGTTTTTCACCCCACGAATATTCCACCGCTTTTGGAAATTTTTCCGCCAAACGATTGACCTTTTTGAATATTCTGTACGAATGATCCTCCTTCTTTTTCATTATTTCCTTGTGAAAGAAATCCTCGTAAGGAAAATCTCGCGTATCGCGTTTCGTCTCGTTAACGAGATTTATCACGTCCTCCTCGACCGCCGACGATGCCTCCCTCACCGCATCTTTTTCCTTCGATAAAAATGGACATTTGTTCGTGATCGGGGATTCACCCGGTATCACCGTTGTTTCCGTATCCGTGCTCGACATTCTCGACATTACGGGACAATGCTGACGATAATTCATTATCACCGATGCCCCGTAATTACGCACGTAATTCGCCGATAAGCGAGTTAAAAACGGGCACGACATTGAATCCAATTTATCTGTAATTATGAGATATCGTTAATCGTTTTTTATCGGATTAATAACAATATGACGCAAAATCATCAGGATTATTTCGACATTTATTCTTTAGCTAAATGTCTATCAGCACCAAAACGACGATATTGAAGTTTGCATCGTTGGAACGCAACCGCAAATAGGTTTTAAAATGTTCATTTTCAGTATTGATCTTGCTTCTCGTGCCCATTTAGGCCCAGGTCCTTGAAGGAGACTCCGAAAAAACCTTGTAACGATTTTTGTCATCGATAATCCAATTTTGAGGGGGGATTAATAATGTAAAAAAATTATTTTCGTTGCATTCCAACGATGCAAACTTCAACATCATCCAAAACGTTACTCGTCCGCCTAAAAATCAGCAGATTTTTTATAAAAATCATTTATTTCAGGAAGATTATTCGTGTAAAAAAAAAATTCACGTTATTATCGAAGCTTTGTACTGTATTAAGGGGGGAAATAGGGTTAGACGGTTCAAAAAATCCTTTTTATTTCATAAATTGTTAGTAAAACTATTGAAAAATATGTTCTCAAAATTTTAAATGAAAATTCCGACTCGTTCTATTGTTATAAGCCATTAAGGTGGGAAATAGGGGTTAAGACATCGTTTTCTCAATGATTTCCATGAATTTTTTTATAGTATAAAAAATGAATATAATTTTTTGAAACTTTCAGAATATTTTATTCATGATAATCCAATTTTGAGGGGGATTAATAATGTAAAAAATGTATTTCCTTTGCATTCCAACGATGCAAACTTCAACATCATCCAAAACGTTACTCGTCCGCCTAAAAATCAGCAGATTTTTTATAAAAATCATTTATTTCAGGAAGATTATTGGGTGTATAAAAAAAATTCACGTTATCATTGAAGCATTAAAGCATTACTGCATTAAGGGGGGAAATAGGGTTAGACGGTTCAAAAAAATGATTTTTTTAAATTTCATAAATTGTTAGTAAAACTATTGAAAAATATGTTTCCAAAATTTTAAATGAAAATTTCGACTCGTTCTATTGTTATAAGCCATTAAGGGGGGAAATAGGGGTTAGGACAGCGTTTTCTCAATGATTTTCATGAATTTTTTTATAGTATAAAAAATAAATATAATTTATTGAAACTTTGAGAATATTTTATACATATATTTAAGTATATACTATAAAATTTTTGAAGAATTTCCTTGAAAAACACCGCAGACATTAGCGACCCCATATTGCAGGTCACAATCAGACTCAGCATTTTGCTATTTTTTCAAACGCGTTTTTCTGAAAACGACTTTTTTCGAACTTGCGTACACGCTAGTTTGAAAAGTTTTCAACCAATCGTTTTGAAAATTGGCATTTACTTTCTTCACAGTATTGCGCTCTATATGAACCTAAAATCGGAATATTATCATTATTTGAAATAATTTTTTTTTGCAAATAAAGTCGTAAAAAATGGCAAAAAAATCATGCTTTTTTGTTTTGACCCCTGTAAAAAATTCAATTTTCTATTTTTTCGATAGCATTTAGGTTCATATAGAAGAGAGACATATAATAAAAGTAAATTCCAACCTCGTTTGATTTCAGATGAAAATTGCGGCTTCCGGAATGTACGCAAAATGCTGAGTCTGATTGTGGCCTGCAATATGGGGTCGCTAATATCTTCGGTGTTTTTCAAGGAAATTCTTCAAAAATTTTATAGTATATACTTAAATATATGTATAAAATATTCTCAAAGTTTCAATAAATTATATTCATTTTTTATACTATAAAAAAATTCATAAAAATCATTGTGAAAACGCTGTCCTAACCCTATTTCCCCCCGTAAAGTTGTACAAGTTATCGCGACGTACAAATTAATTAATAATCGACCCGTTTTTTCTTTCATTTTGTAAGAACTAAAAAACAAAATTGGCCAAATGATAACTCTACGTCCGGTGAGAGACGGAACGAGACCGGGATTTTTTTTAAACAACGAAATATCGGAGTTTGATTAAACAATATAATTTAAAAATGTCACGAGATTTATTATTCCTCCTTCCTTGAATTTTGCGAGAGGTAACAACAATTTAATTTGTACTACGAACAGAATAAAGATATTAAGTACCTTCTATAAAATATGTTTCACTAATTGGCAATTATATTTTAGAATTTTTTGAGATTTTCTTACCGAACTCTGACCCTTTTAAAATACTCGATTTTATTTCATTTCAATTGGTCGTTGAGCCAGTTAAATAATCTACTTTCAAGTAAATATTTGAAATAATGCAATAAAAATAATCGTTAGTTTTCTATTTAGGTTCATTTACGTTAGAGCGTGTCATTATTCTATTTTTGAATGATTTATATTGAAAATATTCTAAATTACATTATGCATCTGTTATATAACTTTTATTACATTTTCAGATCATTTATTTTTGTTTATATTTGATAATTTATTTCATTTTTAAGTCCGGAGACCCGATAGATGTCTATAAAATTGAATAAAAAAAGAATATTCGGCGAAGATAATGCTCGAAAAACTGGGTCACGAGAAAGTGAAAACGAGCGTGTTTACAAAGCAATTTTTACTTGCAAATTCGTTACTCAAGGTTTGTCCACGATTTAGTGTACAGATCTGTCTTACCTCTGACGGCAGTAACGAAGTGATAACTCGCGATACGAATACCTCGTTGTACAAGCTGCCACCGGAAAAGAAATAACGATGAAACCGTGTGTGTGACGTTTTATCGAGGGATCGTGTTCCTTGGGGCAGTGTGCCCAAGGTATTGGGAATGGAGAAATTCTTTCTTTTTTTTTGTTGAGGGTGTGAGCTCTCGTGCAAGCACGAGCAGTCCACACGACAGTTATTTCGCGACTGGCAGCAGTGGTAGCTCCGTAGCTCGTTCTCGCAGCTGACCGCCAGGGCACTGTTTGCGAGCCAACTCGACGCGAGCGCCAAAGTGAGAGAAAAAATAAGGAAACAAAAGTCAAGAGATTTGAGGATTTACATTCTTCCTCTAGACCCCGAATAGGTAAGTAGCAGGTTATCCTCGCTTATTATTATGATATTTATCCATTCATATATTCGCCGCAATTTTCCCGGATGTTACATAAGCTCAACCGGTGTGATCCCTTCGATAAGATCATAATGATACGGAAAAAAATATCAACCGATGAATCGATATTTGATCTAACAATTTCCTTACAGTGTTTGATCAATTGGAACGATATGGCGCGTTTATCAGTGATCTCTCCGATAAGATGATAACGATAAGGAAAAAAATTATCAGCCGATGGATCGTTCTTTGATACTTATTGATCTCTATGCAGCTGAGGTTAGTGTACTTTTTTTTCATATATACGGATCGACCATCCTTCACCCAAAATTTTGTCGGCGATTCTCGCATTACCGTGAAAACATTTGGCCTCCAAATCCACTGGCAAGAAATAAATTATTTCGAATTACCATGATTCAACAACAGTTCCTTTTTTACAATATTTCTAAGACCTACCGACGACCCGAAGAAAATTAATTAAAAAATGCTCATCCGTGTGAAAAGGTTTAAATTTTCCGAGAAAAATATAAAAGAATTTATTTCTTAAAAGTCAGTGGATTTTCGGGGCTGCCATTTTTCACAGTATTTCCTCCGACTGAGAGCATAGAGATGCGAGAATGGCGGACAAATAAAAATTTTCGTCGCGGATAGTACGGTGAAGAATGGTGGGAACGAGTCATATACATATATTGCAAACGAATTTAGAGAAATTGCGGACGACAGAGTCTTCTATGGCAATGTTAATTTAGTTAAATTAATGCTGCGCGCGCACGAAAGACTCGACGCTTTTGATCCGGATGCTATTGAGTGTAAATCGATGCGCGTTCGATGAATATAAATGACGAAGACCGGATTACATAACGCGAAGACGACGAGAGACCTCGACCTGCAATCTAGTAAATAGAGTGCAATTCTTCGCGATAATTCACGATTAATTCACGATACACGCACGCACACATCTATATATGTATAGATCATATCGTAGATCGTTTTCATGTCATTGGGATATATGGCGGGAAAGTCCCGCGATTGTTCCCAACGAGCATTATTCTCAATAATATTTCATTGACATAAAAGCCGGAAAGCGGAGTAACATACCCTTTTTCATTTTGCTTCCTCGTAATTAAAGCTTTGGTGAACAAAAAGAGATATTCGTGCCAAGTGGCAATTCAGTGGTTCTCATTAATGATAAAAATATATTTAGAAAAAATATCGCTGTGGGTCGCCCGTGGCATAATTTAATTATTTAATAAATTGAATCTTCGTATATAGTTATTAACGCTGTAACTTGACAAATTTTCACCTATCAAGTTAAAATTTTGTACATAAATACGTTAAGGGACCAGGTTGCTTCTTATGGAATTTGGCAAGAACCACTTAAGTTCTTCACTTATTACAAAAATTTGAATTGCAATTTCATTCAAGAAGAATATTCAACAAATGATGTATTCATATGTTACAACTTGCCAAGCGTTTTGTAGCGGTCTCGCCCGCTTCTGCAACCGCGGTCGGTACAAAACACATCAAAGACCCTAGACTGGACCACCAGCGCCAGCGACGAAAGCAGGCACTAAGTCGCCAAAGTCGAAGAACTCCTTCCGCTAAAGCTGTAGTCTATGTCCATCTAGGGAATTATTCTACGACGCATGAAATACGAACCACATTCTCTACGATCTCATATATTTCTGTGATAATCTTCTCTACGATTATTCATAATGAAAGTTACCTTGCTCGTTACTATTTCTCGTGAGTGTTATTAATACCGGCACCATTGAACAAAAGACTATAGTGATGGTACCGCTGACGACATCTTCCGGGATAATTTGTCACGCGGTTAATAAAATCGCACTAAAGTTGCTGTCTCCGCCGACAGACGGCGCGGGATCATTAATTCGGAAGTAAGTCAATAGAGAATCACAAGCGCGGGAATATTTAAGGCCGTAGTGTGGTCTAGAGCGAGATTTTTGACGTCATTTTTAATGTGCAATAACGTTTAAACCGATGAAGTTGTCTTGATGAAAATTTACACGTGCATTTATTGATCCTTAGAGAATACTTGTGCATTGAAAACAAAATTATTTTAAATATTTTCATGTAGTTTTTTGCCTTGTTGCAACATGGTGCGCCGAAAGCGGCGCCCACTCTGGACGATGTTGTATGCATCTGAATAAAAAAAAACATATATTCTCAATCTGTATGAGTATTCTGAGCACTGGTAGCAGAATTGGTACTTAAAAATTTTTTTTATTGAGTCGAACAATAATTTTACCGACATTTTATAACTCGTCGAATACCCGAAAATGTATGAAATATCATTAATGAAAGTTCAACAGGCCGCCATTTTGTCAACATTTTTTTAAAGTACCAATTCTGCTACCAGTGTTCAGAATACTCATACAGATTGAGAATATATATATATATTTTTTTCAGATGCATACAACATCGTCCACAGTGGGCGCCGATTTCGGCGCACCATGTTGCAACAAGGCAAAAAACTACATGAAAATATTTAAAATAATTTTTTTTTTAATGTACAAGTATTCTCTAAGGATCAATAAATGCACGTGTAAATTTTCATCAAGACAACTTCAACGGTTTAAACGTTATTGCACATTAGAAATAACGTCAAAAATCTCGCTCTAGACCAGACTACGGCCTTAAGAGAAGGCTAAACGCAACACGGTGTACCGGAGATAGCGACGTAGGGATCGTGCGAGAGAGAGGGTCTTGAGTATTCCCTTGAGGCAAAGGTACACATGATGTGAAGGGGACAGCTGAAAAACGTGAGTTGCGATTTCTCTGCGATGGTAAAGATTCTCGGATCATTAAAAACTTCTTAGCCACTTTTTGCCGAAATATTGCGTTAGCTAAATTATCTTCATTTTGATCGAGTAGGATCCTAATAATCGTACATTCTAAAAACACATTCTGTGTGTTATATACTTAATTACATAAAAATAGAAAAAAATATGGAGAGATCTACGGGATGGTTAATGTGGTAGACATCCCGTCCAATTTTTTTTAATTATTGGCTTTTGTTTGAACTTTTGTTTGTGATGTAACACAGTTCACGAGCGACACTCAAATTTTTGAAATACGAGGTCTGTTCAAAAAGTATCGCGAATTTTGAATTTCCGCGAGCTACGTATATTCGATTTTCGATTTTTTTGTGGCGTTAGGTTGGTACTCGTGTCCCTCACTTATGCTGAAAAAAACGGCCATTTTGAATGTTTAATTAATCGTTGACAGCTGTTTTGGTTAGACGCGGTTTGGCTTGTCTTCGATTTTTGCCTATTCCAAAAAAGCAGCTTCCATTGCGATGATTGAGCTTTGGTTTCCACGGCATAACCATAAACCCATGATTCGTCACCAGTTATGACCCTCTGGAGTAAATTTGGGTCGTCGCGGACCGAGTCCAACAGCTCCTTAGCAATGTTAACGCGACAATGTTTTTGTTCGAAATTGAGCAATTTTCGCACGAATTTCGCGGCGAGCCGTCTCATGCTCAAATCATTCGTAAAAATCGAATAGCACGAGCCAATCGATATGTTTAGTTCCTCAGCAACTTCTCTAACGGTGATTCGACGATTGGCCAATATTATTTTCTTCACTTCGTCAATGTTTTCGTCTGTTGTTGATATGCTCGGGCGTCCGGAACGCATTTCGTTGTCCGCATCTTCTCGGCCCTCTGAGAACATTTTGTACCACCGATAAACGTTGCTTTGGTCCAAGGTAGCTTCACCATATGCCACAGTCAACATTCGGAATGCGTCAGCCCACTTAATTTTGTTTTTCACACAAAATTTCATACAGATTCTTTGATCCATTTTTTGGAATAGGCAAAAATCGAAGACAAGCCAAAACACGTCTAACCAAAACAGCTGTCAACGATTAACTAAACATTCAAAATGGCCGATTTTTTCAGCAGAAGTGAAGGACACGAGTACCAACGTAACGCCACAAAAAAATCGAAAATCGAATATACGTAGCCCGCGGAAATTCAAAATTCGCGATACCCTTTGAACCAATCTCGTAACTAACTCACCCCCGAGGGATACATTTGGTATTATACACCATAAAACTCTTCATCTTCGTCCTTTATGCCCACACACAAATAGTTGAATAAATTAAATTGTGCCTGTTCGTCCAATGATAACGCGCGGAATGCGTGCCATGATGACGCAAAGAGGCAGAATAAAAGAAACGAGGTCAACGATAGTAATTGTTTCCTATGGAGCGTAACTTGGGTACGTACGAACACGCGTAGTCAATAAGATCGTTTGTGCGCGTTCAATTGGCATAAGGCGTATCCGAGTAGCAGTTTTTTTAAAGTAACTTACTGGTAATTTACCAGTAAGTTACTAAAAAAAACCGCTGCTGCTCACTGTCCATGAAACGGCACCTTAATAAGCGCGAGGCCTATCGACGTCCGAAGTCCCTCCGGAGTCGGCGCATTGGCATATAATTCATGGGGATGCGTCGACCCCCTCTTCGCAGGCTCATCCCAGCAACTTCGTCTCCATCGTGCAAGTCTAACGGTTCAGAGCCAAAACGTAACGAGTCCGCGCTCGATCTCGGTAGTTTATTTCTTCTTATTCGTCTTCGCGTTTTCCGTTTGAACGAGAAAGTGTGAAGAAAAAAAAATCAGAATTGAGACAGGACCAAGTGGATATAAGACCGAGGGCATCCCCTCTGCGTTGCCATTGTTCACTGTCAGAGGTCTGTCAATCCGAATAATTTTCACTTAAGACTTCATACCGTTCGTATAACATACATTTATTTTCATTTCTATTCGCATTTTTAATATCTCGCAGTTGATGCAATGAAATTCTATCCAACATTTGTTTTCTTACATACACCATTTTTGTTTTCTCGTACAGGACGTTCGGTTAGGTGAAATATTTTTCAACGTTAATGTGTATAAAATCTTCCAAAAATACTGGAAAATCTCATATACGAAGAAAATTCAATTTGACTGTAATTTGGCAGACGAGTCAATGGGTACGTTCCTATTATTTAGTGGAATGCCCAAAAATTTTGCGATAATTAATGAAACGATTTAGATTTTATGAAATTTTCCGTTTTTCCGATCATTTTTGCGATTACTTTGGATTTCGTAAATTTTAAGATATCGAGGTGAAATTCTGACGTAAACGGAGAGTATCATTCGGAGGACGATTGGTATCGAATTTGGCGAAAATCGATTATGTTGTTTCGTATTTTATATTTCGAATTTGCCGACTAAAGATTGTACCAAACCCAAAAGTGAAACTACGTCGACAGTTCAACCGTGCACATTGCTTAATTCCTTATAATTTTTCTAGATTTATAACGCTTCCTTTACGAAGAAGCGAAAATTACGAAATTCACTTCCTCATAGAAATATTTTGTGAATCCAGAAGAAATACAGGGAAGGAGACACGTTGCATCTTGGCCCTTTTTTCCTTCTCTTTGTTGTCATTTAGGGATTTATAATACTGCTCCAATAGGGGCATATCTGCGTCATTCTTGCCACACAGCTGGTAAGTTAGAAGCGCCATTGCATCTGCGTCACGCGGCAACCACCGATCGATAGACAGCTTTGTTTTTAACGCGAGACAAATATTTCTCTTCATCGACGAGTAGACGCGTTTATTGTTATAAAAAAGAATGTGCTCGCTCTTCCCAATTCGATTTTAACCATTGATGCAATTAATGTTAAGAATAGTTTGTTTCACACGCATTTTATTTTTGCGTGTCCTCCCACATCAGCGTACCTCTTCGAAGGTCCGTGACCTAGGGACGACCTCACCGCCAATGACAAACCCGAAAATCACGGAAATTTGATACCTTTTGTTGACCGACTTTGAGGAAATGGGTGAGGCATCGAATGAAAAAAACGGTGAATAATAGCCGAGCGTTTCATCGGAAAATGAAGTAAAATGGATTCTATGTTGGTTCGTTCAGACATCGTTTCGAATACGAATTATCAGCGCGCGAGTTATGCTTTGAAAAATTCTCAACCTCCGTATCGTCCAAACGACTGATATCATATTTTCGTTAAGATCCCTGTATAATTCGAATTTTCATTGAATTTTGAATATTTTGAAAAATATGCGTTAATGCTCCGAGTCGTAAAAAAATTTTGAGCTATCAAGCTAGTTTTCAAGCTAAAAACAACGGCGTCTGTTGATATTCCGACTTCTGACTTCGATAAACGCGTGTCGCGACTATTACCATACCGAATTCCGGAAAATTCTAATATGTTGAAACATGTGAATGTTCCTTAGATGATTAAAAGTGATCAACCACTGTTGTTCTTTGTGAATAAGTTCTACCGCAGATACCATTATTAAAATGGAATAAACACTATTTTTAACCAGTGGAATTTTTTTGTATCATTCGTGATTCCCATCCCGTAAACATTGAGACCGTATCGCGCGTTGGATACTACACTTGTTTACGACAGCTGTAGCGCTTTGTGAACCGTGCAAGGCCGGTGACTCATGCACGTAAAGTAATGGACAATGAGCGAGCTCCGATTTGCTAATATTCCTTCTCGACGGAGCCAAAAAGAAGTTGAAACTTATAAAATAAAACCTCGAAATTTCGCACAATGTTCACACCTCCCTTCTGTATGATTTTTCTCAATTTTGACTTTTTTACAGAGGAAACTGATCATTGTATGAAATTTCCAGGAAGCACTTTGCGAGTTATCCATTGACGATACTTGTCTTTTGATATTTAAAATATCAAAATTTTCCAAAATTCCAATAGGAAAATTGGCAAAAGAGTACAGCGAGTCTTTTTGATATTACTGCAATAGGGTGGTCCTTATTTGGGGTACTTTCGAATTTTTTTTCACGATAGTCATACATTGGTTCTACATGACTAACAAAAAATTCGTACCAAATTTTAGCTTTCTATCTCAATTTTAACCCGTGGCCCCAGCGGTCAAAGTTATTTTCCGTTTGTAACCGGAACCAATGTATGACTATCGTGAAAAAAAATTCGAAAGAACCCGAAATAAGGACCACCCTAATATATATATTATATATATTAGGGTGGTCCTTATTTGGGGTACTTTCGAATTTTTTTTCACGATAGTCATACATTGGTTCTACATGACGAACAAAAAATTCGTGCCAAATTTTAGCTTTCCATCTCAATTTTAACCCGTGGCCCCAGCGGTAATATATATAATATATATATTAGGGTGGTCCTTATTTGGGGTACTTTCGAATTTTTTTTCACGATAGTCATACATTGGTTCTACATGACGAACAAAAAATTCGTGCCAAATTTTAGCTTTCTATCTCAATTTTAACCCGTGCCCCCCAGCGGTCAAAGTTATTTTCCGTTTAAAACTTTGACCGCTGGGGGGCACGAGTTAAAATTGAGATAGAAAGCTAAAATTTGGCACGAATTTTTTGTTCGTCATGTAGAACCAATGTATGACTATCGTGAAAAAAAATTCGAAAGTACCCCAAATAAGGACCACCCTAATGTGCAACACCAGTTTCTTGTGAATGATGTTCCTCCGGTTTTGGGCTGTTCTTGTGAACATAGTTATGTTCGATACGCAACGACCGTTGGATGTGTCGTTGGAAGTTATCAAAGAGTATTCTTTGGAAACCATTGTTGGAAATTATTCGTGAAATGCGGCATGCCACAACGCAATAATTTTCAAAAGTTTCGCTGCAATACTCGTCCATTCGACTATTCGTATAGATTCTTCGGAGAAATTATAAAATTCTCTGAAAAAATTAAACGTCTCATCGCACGAGGAGGACTATGCCATACAGATAAGAGAAATGAGAAAAAAAGCATCTGGTAGAGCGTTTTTCAACATAGACTTTGGAGAAAAGCACACGAGAAGAACCGAGCAGCGTCGCGCAACGTGACTGTGAAAGAACGTTCTGGTGAACGTGTGAGCCCATTTCGACAAAGAACGAGGATAGTCAACACCGCACACGCGACCACGAGCCTAGCCCGTTCCGGACTCAACGTACACGCGGGTCCCCGGTGATGTGCACGTGATTCTTCTTCTTCTTCATTGGCTATCTCGCAACGATATGTGCCATATGTGCACGTGATTCTAACGTGTACGACGGGCAGCTCGAGTACGGCATCGACCGCTTTCCTCTCCACTCAACTTTTCCTCCCCGTTCACTCTCGTGAGCCCCCTCCGTCGTTCGCTCCAATCGTACCAGACGAGGTCTGTTCAAAAAGTATCGCGAAATTTTGAATTTCCGCGGACTACGTATATTCGATTTTCGATTTTTTCATGGCGTTAGGTTGGTACTCGTGTCCCTCACTTATGCTGAAAAAATCAGCCATTTTGAATGTTTAGTTAATTGTTGATAGCTGTTTTGGTTAGACGTGTTTTGGCTTGTCCTCGATTTTTGCCTATTCCAAAAAAGCAGCTTCCGCTGCGATGATTGAGCTTTGGTTTGGTCACGTTATAATCATAAACCCATGATTCGTCATCAGTTATGACCCACTGAAGCAAATTTGGGTCGTCGCGGACCGAGTCCAACAGCTCCTTAGCGATGTTAACGCGATACTGTTTTTGTTCGAAATTGAGCAATTTTGGGACGAATTTCGCGACGACCCGTCTCATGCCCAAATCATTGGTAAAAATCGAATAGCACGAGCCAATCGATATGTTTAGTTCCTCAGCAACTTCTCTAACGGTGATTCGACGATTGGCCAATATTATTTTCTTTGCTTCATCAATGTTTTCGTCTGTTGTTTGCATTTCGTTGTTCGCATCTTCTCGGCCCTCTGAGAACATTTTGTACCACCGATAAAAGTTGCTTTGGTCCAAGGTAGCTTCGCCATATGCCACAGTCAACATTCGAAATGTGTCCGTGCACTTAATTTTGTTTTTCACACAAAATTTCATACGGATTCTTTGATCCATTTTTTGGAATAGACAAAAATCGAAGACGAGCCAAAACACATCTAACCAAAACAGCTGTCAACAATTAACTAAACATTCAAAATAGCCGATTTTTTCAGCATAAGCGAGGGACAAGAGTATCGATCTAACGCCACAAAAAAATCGAAAATCGAATGTACGTAGCCCGCGGAAATTCAAAATTCGCGATACTTTTTAAACAGACCTCGTATACCCAAAGCTGCCCTCGGTAGCGGGTACTTTTTTTTCCTCGATTTTTGTTTCGAATCTTTGTTCGTCGGGACATAACTCTCGCGGCCTCTGGTGCAAACAACGAGAGCCAAGGGGGCCAGAGGACATCCTCGATGTTCACGAGTGAGGGAAATTCTCTTCGATATGGGTTTTTGAAAAAATCGACGCTAATTACGTTTTGTTTTAGATTGGAGTCTGTAGGATTTCTAGATTTAAATAGCCGGGCGTTCCCCGCAACTGTATTCCCGTTGGTCTAGACTGGTTTCAGGAAGATTTTCGAAATTGTTAGCTTCTCGTTTAGTACTAAACCTAAAACTACCGGTCAAATTGACCGTTCTCAAACGGTAGGAACAGGCACGCGAGAAGTCTCGGTAGGTTTAGTGTTAGTGACAGTTGGGAGCAAGATCAAGTTGGTCCCTGAAATATTGACGTTGAAAAAACATCTCCTGTATATTCCCCTTTTCCATGTAATCGCCGTAAAAACAACTGAGTTATTGTTCCGCAAATAGCTGGTCAAATGTTTATTTCTATATAATTTTTATATATTATTCTTTGATTCAGGTTCATTTGTTTTTTTCCAAAAGTTTCCTCGCGAAAATATATACAATCGGTTTTGTGCGCTCCACAGAAATCTGTGTATTTTTCTAATAACCGAGGTATTAACAGTTCAATGCACACTATCATCGAGTTTCTAATCAGATATGATTTTTTTACCACCTGATATCGAAAGATTCCTCACATCACGGTTGTTGATAGCGTACATACGACTCTGTTTAATGTTACAAGGTTATCATTACGAATTATTATCTCGGAACGTAAGTTGACAATCTTGTTGATATTTTGCAAACACACGCAAGATGCGTTAACAAATATACCGTAAAAATTTCAAGCGGAACCTCCTGAACCGGAACGCGACTCAATATTATTAATGACAATGTGTCTTTGATACGAATAGCTGTTTTCATTGTATATAATATTCGTCATGCGCGTATTTTATCGAGTAGAAAAAATGTACGTTAATGTGTGAATGTCTCGTAATGGTATAAGGAAAATTGTAAAACGGTCGACCAGTCCGAAGTCACGTAATCACATATATGGTTCCTTCGGTTCTTTCCTGTTTACGGATCAACAACTAGATTCTCGATTATGAGTAGTCATTCGGATCTCAATAAGTTTAAGTTTTTGTACCGCAATAGGCGATATTAGTTTTCGTTGATTTCTCGAATCCTCGAACTCTCCCGTGACCATCCTATAGCGTTTGGGGACGTGTACAATTGTAACACCGTTTATTTTATGCAATATTTATACTACGCGTGACCGGTATATCAGAAATTTGAAAAAATTAGGAAAATCATCCGTTGACACACTGCATATAAATATCGGAAAAATTCAATAGCAGAAACCAAAGATTTTTTTAATGATAAATCGTAAACTCGAATATTTACAATTGGTGGATTTTATTTAGTAAAAATCTGTACTTCTGGAACATTAGACAAAAAAAAATGGAAAATGTTAAAAATGACACACCTTGGATGTATATAAATGTTTGTCTCGTTGAGTCACGCCTGGAAGAGGCGTCGATGCGTCCGACGAACCGAAGAAGAAAACAACGAGTCGGTGTGTGAGGTTGCACGCGCTTCCCGAGTGCTCGTCCCGGTTATCCCCACCTTAACGAAGCGAGAGATTCTTCCGGTCGAGGACAAGGAGAGTTCGGGCTACCCGTGTTGAGCTCGTATAAAAGCAAACGAGCAGGCTGTAGTCAAGTTAATACTGGTTAATACGTCACGCGCAGCTGTTCGTTGAATGCCCAAGAGTTTAAAACTACGCAAGCTGTAGTGTACTACAGCGCGTATACTTTGCTGTCTGACCGTGTAACAAGACTTTTTCGCGTATCACGACGCACGCCATAAAAGAAACTACTCACCCAGTGAATCAATATTAAATCCTTACCCGCGATACAAGTAATATAATAACCGATCGGCGAATATTAATTGATAAAAAATTGTGCGAAATTGTGTGGTGATTGTTCTAAGAACGATAAATGTGGTATAGTAATTAATTAATGTAAATATCATCGAGGACAGGAAACGTAATTTGCAACGATGCCAGTTGAACTGGCACTCACGGCACCATCCGCCCACAAGTCCCGCAATAATCACAACAATGGGTGCGCACAATATTGATTATCGTTTTTTTTTGCCTTTCCACGTTGTAATTTTTTGTTTGTACGCTAAATAAGTTTTTTTTAAAAATAATCCTATTAAACGTTCGAAACAAAAAAAAAAAAAGCGACCCTTACAGTAGTCGCATATGATGTGTAACATCTGACATCTCACCTTGGTAATAAGCAACACTAACATTATATCCCGAAAAAAATTCTTCAGGTATTATTTGAAATGATTTTTCGTAACGAAGAATAATTCTTTTTAATGAAAATTGTATTTTATTTTATTAACGCTAGGAGTAATGCAATTTGTTATTGGAGACAGTTATTTTTGTTCAATTTGGGGGAGAGCAGAGACGTTTCATCGAAGTATCACATGCAGTCGCTGTTGGTGTAGACGAAGTAGGAGAAAATGGCAACGATGGCAATCGTAAAGTTGCATGACTGAAAACCAGATTTGGTAAAGCAGTAGTTGGGTCGGCCGTTGATGTCTGTGAGAGAATTAAGTTCGCTGCACCTGCCCGAAAATCCCTGCTACGCTGAGTCGAATTATGCGCATTTTTTTTGGGTTCTACCTTTCCAGTTTTTCATTTTTCCTCACGTTTTTTCTGCCGGTAATCTCGCATATATTCTGCTCTGGATTCACCCATCTCTGCAACTCACGAAATCATTAGAATTAAATGAAAATTATAAATATTTAAGAAATTATCAATATCAAACAAATTATCCGTGTAATTAATTAATTTTTGTTTTTATCAAAATAAAAAATATCAATTGAGCAGCGACAGAAATTAACCTCAAAAGTTAAAAAAGCTATTTGTTTTTTTTTTTTTCAATCAAAATAAAAAATATCAATTGAGCAGCGACAGAAATCAATTTCAAAATTTAAAAAAACTAAATATTCAAATATTTATTCGAATAATTATTCATTATTATTCACTTGCATTTTTTATCCATGATCTGCACTTTTTTCCGACACATTATCAATAGTAAATACATTTATTAATATAGTTTACTGATATAAATTAGTTTATATAACAGCACACTTTATACACAACACTGTATGTTAAGGTAGTAGTCTGGTAACTTGAGCCGATTTTCATGTCTTTTTTGGAGGGCGTTTTTTTGTAGGAATATAAAAATGAATCGTTTTGGATATTTAGGATGTTTTTATTTACATATTAAAGATACAAAAAAAATTTGTTTGAAAAAATTCAATAGTTTATTATTATTATTATTATTGATCGAAGTTGGCACCTCGAAAAAAAAGCGCGTGGGTGGCCCCGGTGATTTTGGCTCTTGATGTTATCTGAAATAAAAAATTCTTGATAATTCTTAATCTATAGACATGTCATTCTGGCCGGAACTACTGAAGTTAAATTTCATGGATAAATAACAAAATGGCGGGCAAAATAAAAGGACTTTTTTTTCCAACGTCCGCCATTTTGTTATTTATCCATGAAATTTAACTTCAGTAGTTCCGACCAGAATGGCATGTCTATAGATTAAGAATTATCAAGAATTTTTTATTTCAGATAACATCGAGAGCCAAAATCACAGGAGCCACCCACGCGCTTTTTTTTCGAGGTGCCAACTTCGATCAATAATAATAATAATAATAAACTATTAAATTTAAAAAAAAATTTTTTTTTTTTGTATCTTTAATATGTAATTAAAAACATCCTAAATATCCAAAACGATTCATTTTTATTTTCCTACAAAAAAACGCCCCCCAAAAAAGACATGAAAATCGGCTTAAGTTACCACACTACTACCTTGAGCGCACAGCTGATCCGTTCTCCTCTATTTCCCCTTTCTCTTTCTCGTCACACACGCACACGCTGTTGGCTGAAAGTACCAACCTCTCGGAAAATGAATTGGTACCATCTGACGGCCAACGCTACCACCGCGCGCGCTCATTGGTCAAATCGAATAGCGCGCTCTTCTCGGGCTTTCTGTTACACACTTCCGTCCCTTTTCGCGAAATCAGTGCCACAGAAACCGAGCGGAAAGATATTACACATCAAAAACCTTCGTTAATTCGATCCACCGAATACCTTGTTTTTGCCGTCGAGTCGACGTAATCGGGCCTGTTTTCAATTTTTTGAGTTTTGCGTTAGACTATTGCTGAATCAAAGTGGTTCAGTGCGATAGAAAATTCGAAACTTGGTAATTCTATCGAATAAATATCATTTTATTTGCATCAAATATTTTTGTATCTTTAAAGTTGAAAAAAATGAATATCGAGCGATTTTCAAGTAACCCAAAGACGCAGTTTCCGGGACCAGAACATTTTCAAATTTTTTTATTGGGCCAATTAAAATGCCGCGGATGTTTTTATCATCAAATTGTGAAATGAGCTTTCGAATTGGACCTCCCTTAATCGATTAATTATCACGAAGAAATTTGTTTTTGTAATTATTCTAAAAGCATTTTTTTTTTTACTTTAGTGCGATAAGTTGTATATTTCCGTATTTAGGCAAAGAGCGAGCGAATGAATTTGTAATAGATATACTAAATGGAAAGATTTTCAAGTATTTTTCATTCCACCAAACAAAAAAAAATTGCGCACCGTTTTCATTTGATTTTAGAACGGTAGGTGGAAAATTACGAGCGCTGGTCTAAGTGGACAATTTAAAAAAATTCAAATCCTCTTAAAATCGAAATGAGTTGGCTAATATTGATGAAATTTATACGAAAGAAGAAGGAGTGGTCAGCTCTGATTACGTTAAAAACCAGATCCCCCTCGTTCCAGCCGTTTCAAAGTTAAATAATGCATCCATATAGACATTTTTTTAACATGATTTTTGTACTTTTTAGCTGATTTCGAGTGCCGCGGGACAATAATCACGAATGTTTATTCACCGTCGCAACGCCTCCTTCGTGCGAGGAGGCACAAAAATGTACTTAAAACTTGATTTTCATTTGATCCTTGTTGTTTCGTTACAGAGAGCCAAAGATGAACAAGCTATGTCGTCAGCTGTCCATCGAGAGCCCGAGCGTTGGCGGTCGTGACTGCGTCTTTAGTTTCGATGTGCCGGTGCCGGATGTGCCGAGTCAAGGTGCGAGAATTCGTGTCGTTTGCGCGGGTGCTTGTTATCATCCGAGACGCTCACCGAGCCTAACGAGCTTAAATTCTGTCTCGAGCGCGAGTAGTCTCGCCACCGAAGTTTCGGTCGAGACGGATTTTCCAATGATGCCACATCAGCCGCATCATGGTTTTCGCGATGCCGCACTATTTCCGGGCTACGAGGTTGCCGGTGTCGTCGAATCGTTGGGTTCCGGTCTCAACGACGATTGCGATTATCATATTGGGGATCGTGTTATTCTCTATCCGTTTGAGGGGATACCGAACGGTTACGTCGAGTATCTCGTTGTTCACGATCTCAAATATCTCATCAAGATACCGGACGCGATGTCACTCAGCGTAGCCGCTATGCTACCCGCTGGCGCACTTCTCGCAATGAACACCGTTTTCGCAGCTCACGAACACGTTCAGGTATTAAAAAAATTTTAAACCATCGACTACAACCATTTGAGACGTATGCCGCGTTAAAAGTATGTCCTTTTGTTTTCTCATAGAGGAAGCTTTGTTATTTTTCACGAGTTTTCAATGGTTATGCCATTGAAAACGTCGGAGGATTACATTTAGAAAAAATCTCCGGACGTACGAGGTCTGTTCAAAAAGTATCGCGAATTTTGAATTTCCGCGGGCTACGTATATTCGATTTTCGATTTTTTTTTTGGCGTTAGGTTGGTACTCGTGTCCCTCACTTATGCTGAAAAAATCGGCCATTTTGAATGTTTAGTTAAATTGTTGACGGCTGTTTTGGTTAGACGTGTTTTGGCTTGTCTTCGATTTTTGCCTATTCCAAAAAAGTAGCTTCCATTGCGATGATTGAGCTTTGGTAGTAGTAGTAGTAGTAGTAAAATGTCTTTATTGACATAATGTTATATAACACGGTTACAAATATAAACATGGTTACAAACGGTAGGCTGGCATTTGCACTAAATGCATTTGCACTAAACGTATTTTCACTAAACTCATCTGTACTAAATGCCAAGAGAGGCCGCAACAAGTTCGAGCCGGGAGGCACCCTGTTATAACGGCACTGGCACAACAATATCGCACAACAATATCTTTTCTTTCCTAACGTAAATTCTTCCGTAACGTAAAGTCATTTCCTTTTCTTTTCTAACGTAAATCCGAAAAATTTGAGACTCACGATATAGATGGATACACACCCAAACCAATGAGCATTTAATTGTTGCTGTATCTGCAGAATTACCAGAATGCTATTTGGCCAAAAAATATGCAGTCACCGTGTAAATGTGTTAGCTCGTTTATATTCAGATAATTTTCGCGAGTCCTATCCGGCAAATGAGAAGTTACAATACCGTAGTAATTCTCTTCTGGCACGGTTAACTCGCGTATTTGGCACATGTTCCTGAAATGCTACGCAGATTTCAATGGTCCTCATTATACCAATGCTGTTAGAGTTTCTTATTCCCTTTCACGTGCTCTCAAATCTAGAGTAATGTTTCTCTAGAGTGAAGTATGGTAATAAAAAGTTTTATGACTCTTAATAGTTTTTAGAGATAAAGTATAATGTTGACAAAAAGAAAAGATATTGTTGTGCGATAATGTTGTGCCAGTGCCGCCATAACAGGGTGCTTCCCGGCTTGAACTTGTTGCGGCCTCTCTTGGCATTTAGTGCAGATGAGTTTAGTGAAAATACGTTTAGTGCAAATGCCAGCCTACCTTACAAACATAAAATGCCAATAGGCCATCGACCGAAGTCCTTCAGCCTATGATTTTTTTAGGAGTGGTTAGGAATTTTTATTGTCCACAATGTATAAAAGTTTGATTTTTGTATTGTAGGTTTGGAAAATAGTATGCTTTGGAAATTTGTGTTTCGGTGTGGTGTCCGGTAGTCGTTGTATACACAATGGTTTAAGATGATCCAGTTGTTTTATTGAAAACTTTGCGATGAGGGTCTGTATTCTGGTTGTTATTGATTTGATGCCTGTTTTTTCATATATAAGTGAATTGCGCGGATTGTAGAGAGGATTTGTCGGGTTTCCGATACGTGTGAGACGTCGGAGTGCACTGGTTTCTGCAGTTCTAATTTTTTTCAGTAACGAGCTTTGGTTTCCACGTCATAACCATAAACCCATGATTCGTCACCAGTTATGACCCTCCGGAGCAAATTTGGGTCGTCGCGGACCGAGTCCAACGGCTCCTTAACAATGTTAACGCGACACTGTTTTTGTTAGAAATTGAGCAATTTTGGCACGAATTTCGCGGCGTCCCGTCTCATGCCCAAATCATTGGTGAAAATCGAATAGCACGAGCCAATCGATATGTTTAGTTCCTCAGCAACTTCTCTAACGGTGATTCGACGATTGGCCATTATTTTCTTCGCTTCATCAATGTTTTCGTCCATTGTTGATGCGCTTGGGCGTCCGGAACGCATTTTGTTGTTCGCATCTTCTCGGCCCTCTGAGAACATTTTGTCCCACCGATAAACGTTGCTTTGGTCCAAGGTGGCTTCACCATATGCCACAGTCAACATTCGGAATGCGTCCGCGCACTTAATTTTGTTTTTCACACAAAATTTCATACGGATTCTTTGATCCATTTTTTGGAATAGGCGGAAATTCAAAATTCGCGATACTTTTTGAACAGACCTCGTCTATGTTACGCGATACTTTCCAAAAGATTTTGCTAAATAGATGTTTAAAAATGAACAGCATAACTTATACACTTTTGTTACTTCAGGCACTGGTGAAAGAGCGTGGCGATTCGGGTGTCTGCAAGATTCTCACCGTTGGTACGGGAGGACTAGCTCTGTGGGCCCTGAGAATAGCTGCATACTATTTTAGCAACATGAAGGAAAAAGTCATGATAACGGTTGCCTCGCTCAAGGACGACGTACTCCTGATGGATCCGGAATTTCAACGGTAAATATTCCCACTTTTCCCTCATTCGCAACAAACGATGATGAACTTTCGTTCGATATATCCAAGTCGTTATTATTGTTTTCTCTTGATTTTTTCGTCGACCGATGAGAAATCGTATCTCGATGAGATAAAGATTCGGGAACGCGATAGTTCAAGAGCCCTTAACCAATGGTTGTCTCGTAACATCGTTCGTGAGAGAGCTCTTTTTATCGTAGTAACGAAACAATTGTTATGTGATGGAATAAAGATTAAAAACGAACATCAGACACGTTGAGTCGTATCAATGAGATAACGGGATTGAACGAAGCAATCTGGATAATTGGAACATCCACGATCGCCATCCGCGATATTACGTGTCGGGTCTTGAAAAATTTCTTCTACGGCAGTATTTTCTTGTTGTTCTATATTATTTGAAGCCGTTTTTCATTGTTCTGACGTTTATATCTCTTTTTTTTGCAAACACTTCGCGATAGCTTTTCTACGACGAATCGGAATGATGGAAAAAATAAAATAAAGCATTCTTTATGTTCTGCAGAGTGAACGTGGTACAGTGGAACGAGGGTCTCTATGAGAAGCAACTCATCGAGCGTACGATCGACGCTTGTCAGGGTCCGGTCGATGTTGTCATCGACTTTGGCACAACATCGAGAAGCCTTCATCGTAGCATGCAATGCCTGAGCAAAGGGGGCGTGGTTTTTATAATCAAGGACGTTGCCGATCGGCTTTTACCAAAATTCAGCAGACGCGCCGAGGAACGACAGCAAAACATCAAATCCGTGGAGCCCGGTAGTCTCGAACAGTTGCGGGAGCTCGTCGAATTGGTCGCGTCGGGTGAGATCGAGCCAGCTCCTCACACCGTTTATCCGGCCGACGAGGCCATGGAAGTCGTACAAAAGCTCTGTCACTCGGAGATACACGGCAGAGCGATTCTTCGCTTTTATCCAACGGACTAGACGTCCACGCGTGGAGGTTGAAAACCTCAGTGAGACGAGAGTACCTGTCGCATTCGTTATCGTGATCTAAATCGCGTATATTGATCCATATACGATCACTTTCTAACGATGAAGGAAGAATGGTTTTTCTGTTGCTTTTTATTTGAGCGTTGGTACGCGCATTTTATCACCGAAAATATAGATGGACTCCTTGAGCGGAATGATCCATCATTTTCCATCGCCAAATTCTCCTCTGGAGCCGAAGGGGAAGGCTCGTATGGAAAATATTGAGAAAAACTCTACAAAGCCTCGATTGCGACCGATCATTTATGTCCACGAGGCAATCCATACCACATAAATCACACACACTAAAATCACATACCACAAAAATTTCTGAGCAAGTTTAATGGTAAATATTATCGGAGAACAGAGTGGAAAAAAAAATTCATACCGAAACATTGGGGAATCGTTCTTATCCGTCGTTGGGCAACCGGGTTCCTAAATGGGTGGATATGAATTTAAGTTTCTTTCCGGCTTTCCGTCCCCCGTCGCTAGTCTGGAAATTATTCATATACTTTTCTCTCTCCGTGGACACGACACGGAGCGAATAAGTGTGTAGAGTAAATAGCAATGATATTTGAAGGAAGAAGAACAAAAATCTTGTGACGCACGCGGTTACTGACGTTCGTTATGGGAAGACACGCGCACATATAACTGACGAGGATATAGTTTGAGATTTGTCGAAACAAAATTGTTTTGCTTTTTTTTTGTTGAATATAGCTTTTCCTTATAAAAATTATTCGTATCGTACCATAATAACGGATGATGTAATTATAATTGATACGTTAAAATACGTGAAAATAGTGACAGACACTCGAATATCGCGCCAACGAGCAAAAATCATAACAAATCTTGTTGTTTAATCCTAGAACAGTATTTTAAGAAAAAAAAGAATGTGAAAAGACGAGCGTTGAGAACAACGGTAATAAACTCGGCGTAACGATAATGTTTATTGGCGTTATAATGTATTGCACACATGATTATGGATATACGCGTAAAAAAAAAAAAGTTTCACTCAAATCGAGGACGTCGATGTGTCTCGGAAATTGGTGAAATCACCCGTATACATGTACGTAACATAGTTCGGAATCCTTGTACCTTTAAAAGACTGCTTTTAATTTTAAGCGTTTTCGTTATTTTGTTTAATTTTTCCTCTGCTCCTTTTTTTTGCAATCACGCGACACAGTGGTTTAGACTCGAAAATATCACTTGATGATTGTATCGTAATGAATGTTGACGTATATAAGAGCAGCGATTGTATTATATAAATGGTAATAATATAGTGTACACGTTTTTTTAAATTAAAAATTGAAACCGAGTTTGCATGTTAATTGATTACTATTCCGACCGAACAGTATCCCCCAATTTGTTTGGGCCTGTCCGGTTAATTTCCCGATCTTCGTTTTTCGCTTTCGGCCATATAGTCGTGCCGAAAAAGTGTCAAAATCTTCAAAAACTTTCTACAATCTTTAGTTGAGAAGATAAATAATTATTAATTTATATGGAGATCGCTTAGCCTGTTGCTATTACCCAGGAGATAAATGTTTGGTCCATTAAAAAAATAATGATGTTATTTTGTTTTCAGTGGACCGTCTACTTTTTGCGTGATTCTTTATGAATTCACTTGGACAGATTTTGAATTCGTTGAAAATTTAAGTCCGCGACATACACTAACCTGAAAAAAAAGCGGTACACTTAAAATTTGGGAAAAAATCACTAAATTTCAAATGACGGTAACTGCGTAAATAATGAAGATAGAAAGGTCTTTAAAGAATGAAAATAAAGCTTGGAATCTCTACTTAAAGGATCGATTTATTTCAATGTTGCGAGATAAATTTATTGAAAATGGCGGATGACAAAGCGAGAGCATGCGGAATTGAAAAATATTTGTCCGAGTTTGCGACGACCCATGGCGTGAGTCAGCTGTCGCGACACAATGGGATAAAAAGCATGTGATAGTACAGAGTCTCCTCTTTAAAATGCTTTTTTAAACGTTTCGATACGATGATTTTTCGTCGAGTTATTCGCATTTAAAGTAAAAAACATCCTTTTTCTTCAAACGCGAATAACTCGGCGAAAAATCATCGGATCGAAACGATTAAAAAAGCATTTTAAAGAGGAGACTCTGTCCTATCACATGCTTTTTGTTCCATTGAGTTACGACACTTGACTCTCGCCTTGTGCCGTCGCAAACTCGGACCATTTTTTTCCAATGTTGCATGCTCTTGCTTCATCAACCGCCATTTTGAACAAAAATGTCGCACATAATTGCGCTATAAAATTTCAAAAAGTCGAAATCCGAACCTTTAAAATGCTTTTTGTAAAAACTTGCTAGCTGTTTCAAGTGTTAAGATATTCGATTTTGAATTTTTAGTCAATTAAGTTGAAAAAAAATGACTAGACCGTAATAGAGCTGCAAGTTGCTTCCTCAAAATTTCACACAATGCTCAAAGACATAAGTCTGTAAGGAATCATATCTTTCTCAATTTGGGCTTCCTCGTGGAGGCAGCTTTGAGTGTTGTGCGAAATTTTAAGGGAGCAACATGCAAATTGAAATTTGCAGCCTATTGTACGTTGCTTAGCACAAACTGTGAGCCATACATTTATAAAATCATTTGAAATTTCATTAAATCGATTCACACGAAAATCGTCCCTAATCACTCTTGATTGAAATTTTATGTTAAATCACATGATTTCTCATAAAGGAATAGTTACAACAACGTGTATTAATTTGTTACGTAACCATGAAATTGTCCATGCAACAGGGTATAAGACGAATCCATCGAGCTTATCAAAGCCGTAAATTTGAAGCAGTTTGAAAATTTGCGAAACGCGCATGCGAGTACAAACGGCGCAATCGCTCTTTGTGATGATTTCAAGATTACCATCGCAACGAAAGGTCCGAACGGTTCAGCAAAGTGTACGGGCTCTCATCGATGTAGTAGACGGGCGTCTTTCTTCGAGTGAAGTGACGATTCACCGGCACTAATAATTCAAAGTCTTGACGCAGAAAAGTTCAGAATTTTCTGTTATACATTGTATATGTGCGTAAAGACAGCGATGAGTGTGAGTTACCGTGTTTAAATATCAAATGTGCCAGTTTAAGGCCGTAGTCTGGTCTAGAGCGAGATTTTTGACGTCATTTCTACTGTGCAATAACGTCTAAACCGTTGAAGTTGTCTTGATGAAAATTTACACGTGCATTTATTGATCCTTAGAGAATACTTGTACATTAAAAAAAAAAAATTATTTTAAATATTGTCATGTAGTTTTTTGCCTTGTTGCAACATGGTGCGCCGAAATCGACGCCCACTCTGGACGATGTTGTATGCATCCGAAAAAAAAATATATATATATTCTCAATCTGTATGAGTATTCTGAGCACTGGTAGCAGAATTGGTACTTAAAAAAATTTTTTGACAAAATGGCGGCCTGTTGAACTTTCATTAATGATATTTCATACATTTTCGGGTATTCGACGAATTATAAAATGTCGGCAAAATTATTGTTCGACTCAATAAAAAATTTGTTTTAAGTACCAATTCTGCTACCAGTGCTCAGAATACTCATACAGATTGAGAATATATATATATATATTTTTTTTCAGATGCATACAACATCGTTCAGAGTGGGCGTCGATTTCGGCGCACCATGTTGCAACAAGGCAAAAAACTACATGAAAATATTTAAAATAATTTTTTTTTTAATGTACAAGTATTCTCTGAGGGTCAATAAATGCACGTGTAAATTTTCATCAAGACAACTTCAGCCGTTTAAACGTTATTGCACATTAGAAATGACGTCAAAAATCTCGTTCTAGACCAGACTACGGCCTTAATTTCGATGGAATTTAAATTTTGTGCTTCAAGTTAATCGATGAAAATACAACAGAAATGTTATAACGGATTGATTTGAGCTTGAAACAAGAATAATGGATGGTGCAATGTACACGCGATATAGCGGTGAGTTTGAAAGATATTCCTTGATGTCAAAAGTTGCTAAAGCGTGTAGCAAGTGGCGCATTTTTTACACAAAATTCTTCGATTTTTCAATGTCAATGTGTTCAAAATTTGTCAAAACGACGGTGTACGCGTCAGTCCTGCAAAATTAAGGTAGTAGTCTGGTAACTTAAGCCGATTTTCATGTCTTTTTTGGAGGGTGTTTTTTTGTAGGAAAATAAAAGTGAATCGTTTTGGCTATTTAGGATGTTTTTATTTACATATTAAAGATACAAAAAAAAATTTGTTTGAAAAAATTTAATAGTCTATTATTATTATTATTGTTGATCAAAGTTGGCACCGCGAAAAAAAAGTGCGTGGGCGGCCTCGGTGATTTTGGCTCTTGGTGTTATCTGAAATAAAAAATTCTTGATAATTCTTAATCTATAGACATGTCATTCTGGTCGTAACTACCGAGAAATTTTTTCACCCCTAACTTTTTATTTTACAACCCCTTCTTTGCTAAAATAAAAGGACTTTTTTTCCAAAGGCCCGCCATTTTGTTATTTATCCATGAAATTTAACTTCAGTAATTCCGACCAGAATGACATGTCTACAGATTAAGAATTATCAAGAATTTTTGATTTCAGATAACATCAAGAGCCAAAACCACCGGGGCCACCCACACGCTTTTTTTCGAGGTGCCAACTTCGATAAATAATAATAATAATAATAAACTATTAAATTTTTTCAAACAACTTTTTTTTTGTATCTTCAATATGTAAATAATAACATCCTAAATATCCAAAACGATTCATTTTTATTTTCCTACAAAAAAACGCCCTCCAAAAAAGACATGGAAATCGGCTTAAGTTACCAGACTACTTAACGCATTACTCGAAGAGCATTGAATGTACAAAATATTGGATCGATAAATAAAACAACACACGAGCACCTACGTCGATCTTAACGAACACTGGTATGGATTTTTTTGTGAAATTCGAAAACTTCATAAATCTAAAACGCTTTGATCAATTTTGTCCAGATTTGCTACAAAATGTCATTCAGTGACGGCCCAAAAATAACGCGCTTGAGCCTTTTAAAAAACGCCTATTGGTTTTTCGAAAGACTCGAAATTCTATAATTTCGGAACGTCTATTTGCGTGGAAAGCTTCGGACCGATAGCACGAAAATTGCATGGGTCGTGACGCACTTGACTCACATTTTTGAAAATGTTAAAAGTTGTATGAAATCCAAAAAAAATGTTTCAATTGTCTAAAAAATGATAGCGAACAGACACGAACATACACGCACAATCATCTGGAAATTCTTCCTAAATATGACTTTCCGCTCTTTCGAAAGATTTGAAACGCAATTACCTTTAAGGTAGTAATCTGGTAAATTAAGCCGATTTTCATGTCTTTTTTGGAGGGCGTTTTTTTGTAGGAAAATAAAAATGAATCGTTTTGGATATTTAGAATGTTTTTATTTACATATTGAAGATGAAAAAAAAAATTTTCTTTCTTTAAATTCAATAGTTTATTATTATTATTGATCGAAGTTGGCACCTCGAAAAAAAAGCGCGTGGGTGGCCCCGGTGATTTTGGCTCTTGATGTTATCTGAAATAAAAAATTCTTGATAATTCTTGATCTATAGACATGTCATTCTGGTCGGAACTACTGAAGTTAAATTTTATCGATAAATAACAAAATGGCGGGCAAAATGAAAGGACTTTTTTTCCAAAGTCCGCCATTTTGTTATTTATCCATGAAATTTAACTTCGGTAGTTCCGACCAGAATGACATGTCTATAGATTAAGAATTATCAAGAATTTTTTATTTCAGATAACATCAAGAGCCAAAATCACCGGGGCCACCCACGCGCTTTTTTTTCGAGGTGCCAACTTCGATCAATAATAATAAACTATTAAATTTTTTCAAAAAATTTTTTTTTTGTATCTTTAATGTGTAAATAAAAACATCCTAAATATCCAAAACGATTCATTTTTATTTTCCTACAAAAAAACGCCCTCCAAAAAAGACATGAAAATCGGCTACCAGACCACTACCTTAAAAACACGATTTTTTCGATGAAAACAAAGCTTCTCTGTGCGGAAGCAAAGTAACCTTTGGCTAAAGTTCTCGGGGGTTGCACGCGTCACGCGACAGGCAAATATCTTTCGACGAACACCGCTCGAAGGTCTAGTTAAAATTGACGAACCAACATGCTACAGCGTTGTTCCGGTGTCTTATCCGTGTGTTACGTTGGCAGTGGGGATAAGCTCGCCCAACGAATCCCGACCAGACGGTACACGCTATTCAACGAATCGTAAAGTTTCGGTCGGTAGTAAGTAAAAAATTCAGCGCGGAAAAGAGGAACGCAGTCGCGCGATGAAAGCATTTTCTGCGCATGTCTCTCTCGTGTGCTATCTGAAAAACGGGGAGCATCGGCGTTTCTCTTATTCATGAGTTTCGTGCATTTTACGATTCTATTTCTCTCTGCGATTTTCGGTCGCTTCCGGTAACCGAGGAAAGAGCGAAAGAGCTCACGAGCAAATCGAACGTACAATCCGTCGTACGACTCGAGTGGGTGAAAAAAAACTTTATCCCGAAAAATAGAACCCAAAAAATGCTACACTGGACCCGAACATCCCTCGCGTAACGTCGGACAGTTGGCTGACTATGAAATTTTATAATCGCGATTCGGTACCCGTAAATACTATATTCGACAAAGATTATGTATCCGACATGAATTATTCGATGCGATATACTCGATGGTTTCTCAGAATACTCGGTATCTGGGCACGCGTAATATCGGAACCAACGGCGATCGAGAAAAACATAACGAAAATTGTACTACCACTTTCCTCAATCTCTATGCTCGCGCTGGTAGTTCCAATTTACGCTCAAGCTATATTGGAACGTGCGGATCGTGCCAGACTGACGGTACTGTTTCCTCCGATAGCGTATCAGACGGCCGGTGTCATTAAACACTTTTTCATGTTTGTACGCTCGGATTCGATGAAACGTTGCGTACAACACATGGAGATGGATTGGCGAAAAATCGACAATCCCAATGATCGTGACATTATGATGAGAAATGTGCGGGTCGCGCATAGAGTGACACTTCTTTTCACATTGTGCATGTACAGTGCCGGTCTGATGTATACCGTGATAATGCCACTGGCTTCGGGTAACGCCATAAATGAATTCAACGAGACCGTCAGACCACTCGCTTTTCCGGGTACCGATATCTTCTTCGATGTTAACGCGGACTTCGTTTACGAGATTGTTTTCTTTACTCAAGTTGTCTCGTCGTTCGTGCATTTTACGGTCAGCACGAGTGTGTGCAATCTCGCCGTTATACTCGTGAGACACGCCTGTGGTCAGATCGAACTCGTCACATGGAAAATCGAGAATCTCGTCGATGACAATATCGAAAAGGACAGTAGCGTCGTTGTCGACCGAATCGGTCTTATTATTCGGAGTCACGTCAGGTTATTGAAGTAAAAGTTTTCTGGATAATTGTGAACATATTTTATATTTCATTTATTATTACCTCGAACGTAAACATGATTTACTATCGTTTTTCTAGATTTGCCAAGCTCGTCGATCAAGTTTTACGGGAGATATTTTTCACGGAAGTGATATGCCTGTCTTTAATGATATGCCTTGTTACATACGATGCTCTTGTGGTTCGAAAAATGAATCAATGAATTTCGAAAGACACGATGGTTTAGAAAAAACGAGTTTTCGATTGCAGGACTGGAATAACGGTGATCGCGTAGGAACGGTGACCTATGTCTCGGTGGCAGTCACATTTTCGTTACAACTATTCGTATATTGCCGAATTGGTGAGGATCTGAAGGCACAGGTAACGAGTAGATCGGTGAAATTTGGTGCATGCCCGTAATTATAATGTCGATAAAGGGAAGTCGAAGTATACGTGGAACGAATACGGAACTTTATTGATTAACGAATAGATTAACGCGTTAACGAATAGTAATACGTTCCGTCGCGTACGAAAAGATCTTTCAATTCTTATATCTGTAGTGGGAGGGCCGTAAATTATCTGTAGTTGGTGAAAAACATATGAATTCCATGCAAAATTATAACTAACAATTTACCAGTGCGAAGAAGTAGGAAAAGCCGCGTATCTGATCGAGTGGTACAGGTTACCGGGAAAAACGAATCTTGCGCTGATAATGATTATAACTATGGGTAACTATCCCCGCAAGCTCACGGCTGCACGAATAATGGAACTCTCAAATGCCAGCTACTCCAGCGTGAGTGAATCGTCGATGTGACACGATAGAAATGTTCGGCGTACGTGATAAGATCTTCGTTAGTTTGTTTCTCGCCTTATTTTCAGATTATGAAAACATCGTTTGCGTATTTGAACATGCTGAGAAGAATGATGTGATCATCGACGCGTCGCGTAGCGATATGAGAATTAGCCTGTATCAATAAAATGCGATATTTCCCTACCGAGCGACGCCTCATTTGTAATCGTATTTTCTTTCGTACGAAACAACAGGATCACTCGGTTAGCATTATAGAACGCGAATCTGTCAAGCTTATCATAAACGAATTTTGAAAAAGTTTGAAAACTTGCGGACCGCGCACGCGAGTACAAACGGTGCAATCTCTCTTTGCGATGAATTCAAGATTACTTACCATAGCAACGGAAGCTCCGAACAGTCGGTAAAATACGGGCTCCCATTGATCGTAGTAGACGCATGTTTTTCTTCGAGTAAAGTCCTGCAGAATTACAGCATCTATTGTAACGGGGGGACGGATTTCGAGTCCCTCGTTACAACGAAGCATGAGTAAGCGGGAAGGTGTATACTCCGAGCATGGCACGACCGGCGACGCGGGCATTGCGTTCCGGGTCGTCTATCGCTAGGCGAACTCGTGAGATACCATCCCGCGCCTCTTCAAACACCGAGACCGCCGACAGATTTGTGTCCGTCTTGCCCCATTTGGGAGTGGAAAACAATAAAAGCAACGAGACGTCACGCGACCGAGTAAAATAAATTCTTAAAATTAAACAATTTGTATTACCAGGAATTCCCCACTCCAAAGAGAGCAGGGAAGCTCACATTTTTGCGCCACTCGATTCCCGAAACCAATGAGAATTCGGGTAACGAGCGTGGCGCTTGTACTCGCAAGTCTATAAAAGCTGTGCTTTTACGAGAGCGAGTATCAGTCCTGAACACTATATCGTGCTGGTCATCCAATTTCAATTTACTCTTCGAGTAAATTTAATCTTCGCGCAGATATCAAGCGTGCTTGTTTTCGTAAGAAATCTGAAACATCCTAGTTCGTAAGCAGCGTCGATATCGGGAACGGTTCGAGCTATGGTGCTGCGACTTCGCACACAAGTAAAGAAGTAAGTTCGCTCTATTTACTACAATTTCGATAGAAATTTATCGAGTGGATCAGATTTTGTGGCTCTTTGAAATTTTCGAAAAGTTTTCGTGCGTGACCTAGCCTCCGCAATTTTTCCGATATCGGGCTATTTTTTTAAATATAAATTAACTGTTATTACGAGACAGTTTGCACGGAATTTAGCGATGATCGATGAAACGGTTCAGATATGGAATTTCGAATTTACCGAAAAATGCTTGTGGTCGCTGTAACTTCCGCAAATTTTGAAATATCGGAGTCAATTTTTTTTATACGAATACAATATCATCAAAGATCGTTCGAAATGAAATTTGGCGAAAATCGGTACAAAGCTTCGGGTTTTATAAAATGTTGAATTTTTCAAAATTCATTGCCGACACCTCTGACTTCCGTAATCTCTGAGATATCGGAAGTCAGACAAACAGAAAGACAAACGACGATACAGACATGGCCACAACGCTGGACAGAAGGAACCACAGGCAACTGGACGAGACGACCGATAAAGGACCTGAGACCGTGGCTTGAGAGGGATTTTGAGGACGTAAACTTCCACGTCACCCAGTTTCTGACGGGACACGACTACTTTAGACGGTACCTTCATAACATGAACAGAGTACAGACACCGGACTGCAAATACTGCGGACACGAACGGAACGACGCGGAACACACGTTCTCGGAATGTGACCGCTGGACAACACTTAGACGGAAACTGGAGACGGACGTTGGTACCATCACCCCAGACAATATTGTCGAGGTGATGCTCCACACAACAGAGTGGTGGCAACTAGTTGCCACCTACACAGAGACTATTCTCAGACGAAAAAACGCAGACGGCTGCCTCACGTGACAGAGCGGACGAACTGACGCTAGAGACAACGGATAAACGGAACGAACAGACGTACACAAACAGTTCCCCCAAGCAGAAGTAATATTTACATAGTTCCTGGTTGGGGTAGAACGAAAAGGAGACGGCGGTTTAGTGGGTAGGCTTTGGGAGTCCGACATACCCACCAGCAGGGCTGGTGGAATCCGTAACTTGAATTCCGCAACTTCTGTTTCTTCTCCTTGCGGAACCCGTATGGATTCCGTAAGGAGAAGAAAGGAAAAAAATAAAAACAAAATCTCTGAGATATCGGACTAAAATTCTCTATATATGAATATCTATATATGAATTATTACTGCGAGAATCAACCACGGATGTGGGTCAAGAATAGGAAGAAAGCCAAAATTAAGAAGGTCACAGAGACGACGTTGACCGCTCTTTGCTTCCAAGGATCAATCTATTTCACCCTTTGGGTGCACCCCCGCCCCCCGGCCGCACATATACGCGCCCGCCCGCACGCACACAAACATAGAACGCTCGACTCCCTTTAAAAAAAGCACGCAAATTATAAACTTGCACGTTCCTTCCTCATTATTTTATCTCGCCCACAAATTCCCCTTTTTGGGGGTTTCGTCAGTTTTTCAATTTTTTTTTTTCGACGGAGGAAGTTTCGCGAATTGAATAAAATAATGAGTTTCTAATTTGCAGACTTTTTTCTGACTTCAATTTTAACGACCACAGACTTTTTTTGAAGAATTTAAAAAAAATTCCAAGTTCCATAATATCTAAACCCCTTTAACGATTCGCCCTTATTCCGTACCAGAAAAGTTTGAAAATTTGTATCGATACATTGACAGAGGTCCACATGTACGAGATATAGAAAAAAACATTAAACATTGTTCGAAAAATGTTATGTCCTTTAAATCGAACATTCGATATAAACTTTTCGAAAAATTGCAACAAACAAAAGAGAAAGGGATCTCACGAGTCGCTCTCGAGATACATAGTCATTTGAATTTTTCAAGGCTTGCCACAGGCATACGTGCGTCCAGACATTATTTTGAAATGTAATTTTCTGATTATTTGTGACCATTTTGAGCAGTGCGGTACGGATGCCACGGAAATAATTTCCTCTCACGAAAACAAAGTTTCCGTACGTGGGGTTACTTGACGCACTACTTGAAGAGCATTGTATGTACAAAATTTTGGTTCGATAAATGAAAAATTACACGAGCACCCGTGTCGATCTTAACAAACACTTGGATCGATTTTTTTGTAAAATTCAAAACGTCGCATATCCAAAACGCTTCGATCGATTTTGTCCAAATTTCATAGAAAGTTTCATACAACGACGGCCCAAAAATAACACGCACTAGAGCCTTTTAACGAACGCCTATTGGTTTTTCGAAAGTCTCGAAATTCTATAAATTCGGAACGTCTATTTGCGTGGAAAGTTTTGGACCGATAGCACGAAAATTGTGTGAGTCGTGACGCGGTTGACTTACAGTTTTGAAGATGTTGAATCTTGTATGAAATCCAAAAAAATGTATCAATTGTCTCAAAAACTATATCATGTGGAAATTTGTTCTCAATACGGTTTTTCGATGTTTCGGAAGATTTTAAACACAATTACCTTTAAAAACACGATTTTTTCGACGAAAACAAAGCTTCTCCGTGCGGAAGCAAAGTAGTCTTTGGCTAAAGTTCTCGCGGGTTGCACTCGTCACGCGACAGACAAATATCTTTCGACGGACGCCGCTCGAAGGTCTAGATACGATTGACGAAACAACATGCTACAACGTTGTTCCGATGTCTTATCCGTGTGTTATGTCGGCAGTGGGGATGAGCTCGCCCAACGAATCCCGAGCAGACGGTACACGCTATTCAACGAATCGTAAAGTTTCGGTCGGGAGTAAGTAAAAAATTCAGCACGGAAAGGAGGAACGCAATCGCGCGATGAAAGCATTTTCTGCGCATGTCTCTCTCGTGTGCTATCCGAAAAACGGGGGGCATCGGCGTTTCTCTTATTCATGAGTTTCGTGCATTTTACGATTCTATTTCTCTCTGCGACTTTCGGTCGCTTCCGGTAACCGAAGAAAGAGCGAAAGAGCTCACGAGCAAATCGAACGTACGATCCGTCGTACGACTCGAGAGGGTGAGAGAAACTTTATCCCTGAAATTGAACGGAAAAAATGATACGCTGGACCCGAACATCGCTCGTGTAACGCCGGACAGTTGGTTGACTATGAATTTCTATAAACCCGATTCGATACCCGTGAATACTATATTCAACAAAGATTATGTATCCGACATGAATTATTCTATGCAATATACTCGACGGCTTCTCAGAGTACTCGGTATCTGGGCACGAGTAATATCAGAACCAACGGCGATCGAGAAAAACATAACGAAAATTGTACTACCACTCTCTTCGGTCACCATGATCTCGCTTGCAATTCCAATCTACGCTCAAGCTATATTACAACGCGCGGATCGTGCCAAACTTACGGTACTGTTTCCTCCGATAGCGTATCAGACGGCGGGTGTCATAAAACACTTTTTCATGTTTTTACGCTCGGATTCGATGAAACGTTGCGTACAACACATGGAGATGGATTGGCGAAAAATCGATAATTCCAATGATCGTGACATTATGATGAGAAATGTGCGGGTCGCGCATAGAGTGACACTTCTTTTTACATTGTGCATGTACAGTGCCGGTCTGATGTATGCCGTGATAATGCCACTGGCTTCGGGTAACGCCATAAATGAATTTAACGAGACCGTCAGACCACTCACTTTTCCGGGTACCGATATCTTCTTCGATGTTAACGCGGACTTCGTTTACGAGATTGTTTTCTGTACTCAAGTTGTCTCGTCGTTCGTGCATTTTACCGTCAGCACGAGTGTGTGCAATCTCGCCGTTATACTCGTGAGACACGCCTGTGGTCAGATCGAACTCGTCACATGGAAAATCGAGAATCTCGTCGATGACAACATCGAAAAGGATAGCAGCGTCGTTGTCGACCGAATCGGTCTTATTATACAGAGCCACGTCAGGTTATTGAAGTAAAAGTTTCCTGGATAATTATGAACAAATTTTATATTTAATTTATTATTACCTCGAACGTAAACATGATTTTCTTTCGTTTGTCTAGATTTGCCACGCTCGTCGATCAAGTTTTACGGGAGATATTTTTCACGGAAGTGATATGCGCGTGTTTATTGATATGCTTTCTTACATACGATGCTCTTGTGGTTGGAAAAATGAATCAATGAATTTCGAAAAGCACGATGGTTTAAAAAAAGCGAGTTTTCGATTGCAGGACTGGAATAACGGTGATCGCGTAGGAACGGTGACCTTTGCCTCGCTGGCAGTCACATTTTCGTTACAACTATTCGTATATTGCCGAATCGGTGAGGATCTGAAGGCACAGGTAACGAGTAGATCGGTGAAATTTGGTGCATGCCCGTAATTATAATGTTGATAAAGGGAAGTCGAAGTATACGTGGAACGAATACGGAACTTTATTGATTAGCGAATAGATTAACGAACGCGTTCACGAATAGTAATACGTTCCGTCGCGTACGGAAAGATCTTTCAATTCTCATATCTGTAGTGGGAGGGCCGTAAATTATCTGTAATTGGTGAAAAACATATGAATTCCATGCAAAATTATAACTAACAATTTACCAGTGCGAAGAAGTAGGAAAAGCCGCGTATCTGATCGACTGGTACAGGTTACCGGGAAAAACGAATCTTGCGCTCATAATGATTATAACTATGGGTAACTATCCCCGCAAGCTCACGGCTGCACGAATAATGGAACTCTCAAATGCCAGCTACTCCAGCGTGAGTGAATCGTCGATGTGACACGATAGAAATGTTCGACATATGTGATAAAATCTTCGTTAGTTTGTTCCTCGTCTTATTTTCAGATCATGAAAACATCGTTTGCGTATTTGAACATGCTGAGAAGAATGATGTGATCACCGACGCGTCGCGTAGCTATATGAGAATTAGCTTGTATCAATAAAATGCGATATTTCCCTACCGAGCAACGCCTCATTTGTAGAGCTTGAACTTTTCCGGGTATCCGGATACCCGAGTAATTCGAGTTTCACGGATCCGACGCTTCAAATCCGTATATCTCGATAACTCGATAATATCCGAGCAATAACGGATTAACCGGGTACTCGGATAATAACGGATAATATCGGGCAATTACCGCCGATAATTGATGCCGAAAATGCTGAAAATAATTGTTCAATTTACACAATTTGTGAGGCATACGTAGATGTTGCCAAGAACAATGTTTGCGAAGTTCATTTATAAGACGAATAATAAATCATTACCGGAAGGTTGAGAAACCGGGATTATATCGGTGTTCGTGTCCGATCATTTGGTTGACCATTTTTTATTTTTACCGACTGATATCAATATTAAACAAATTAGATTATCATTATAACGCGGATTCTTGGAAAGAATCTTGCAGGCGTATTTACTATTATTACCAAACTATTTCTTTACTGTAATTCACATCCGACAAAAACTACAATTTCAATAAAACATTCTTGTGTAGATAAAAAATCAATGACATAATCTTCTATAGAATGTTAGGGAAACACATGATCATTTCATAAGAACTTAATCAACGTTGACCTGCACTATTTGCATCTTTAATATAATTTTTTCATCACGATTTATTATTATTTAATAAATATCCTTAGTTTCTGAAATGTATATTTACTTTATGGGCGTGTGTGCAGTTTTTATGAACTTTCGAGTTGGAGAGAAAATATAGAATGTAAAGAAGCAGATCTCGGCTATTCTTGATATGCGCAGGCAAGAAATTGTGATCGTAACAGCGGATTCTAAAAACATGTGCGAGTCACATGTAAAATGTTTTCCCGAGTAAATGCACAATTATTATAAATTGGAAAACCGTGACGTCTGATTCGTCAACACTAAGTTTTCATTTTTACCGTAGTTTTGCACAATTTCTTTGAACAGAGCAAATTTGATACAAGTTATTTTACAATTTTTTTCAATGGTAACTATTAACGCTCTATATTTCGGCTTATTTGATGACCAGACTAATACAATATCATTATTTTTTTTACGCCGGCGGTCCCATTTGAGCCTGTACGCGAAAAATCGGGTAATTACCCGACATTATTCGTTATTACCCGGTTACCTGGATCCGTGATTATTCGGATATCCGGATAACCGGATACTCGGGTACTCGGATACCCGGATATTCGGGTATTCGAATCTGAAGTGTTGGATCCGATTTCCCGGATACCCGGATACTTTCGGGTATCCGGCTAACCCGGATAAAAGTAAGAGCCCTACTCATTTGTAATCGTGTTTTCTTTCGTACGAAACAACAGGACCACTCGGTTAGCATTATAGAACGCGAATCCATCAAGCTTATCAAAGACGAATATTTGAAAAAGTTTGACAATTCGCGGACCGCGCGCGCGCGTACAAACGGTGTAATCTCTCTTTGCGATGAACTCAGAATTACTTACCATAGCAACGAAAGCTCCGAACAGTCAGTAAAATACGGGCTCCCATTGATCGTAATGTCCTGCAGAATTAAAGCATCTATATATCGGGAACGGTTTGAGCTATGGTGCTGCAACTTTGCACACAAGTAAAGAAGTAAGTTCGCTCTATTTACTACAATTTCGCTAGAAATTTATCGAGTGGATCAGATTTTGTGGCTCTTTGAAATTTTCGAAAAGTTTTCTTGCGTGCTCTCGCTTCCGCAATTTTTCCGATATCGGGCTATTTTTTTAAATATAAATTAACTGTTATTACAAGACAGTTTGTACGGAATTTAGCGATGATCGATGAAACGGTTCAGATATGGAATTTCGAATTTACCGAAAAATGCTTGTGGTCGCTGTAACTTCCGCAAACTTTGAAATATCGGAGTCAATTTTTTTATACGAATACAATATCATCAAAGATCGTTCGAAATGAAATTTGGCGAAAATTGGTCCAAAGCTTCGGATTTGATAAAATTTTGAATTTTTCAAAATTCATTGCCGACACCGCTGACTTCCGTAATCTCTGAGGTATCGGAAGTCAGACAAAGAGAAAGACAAACGACGATTCAGACATGGCAACAACGCTGAACAGAAGGAACCACAGGCAACTGGACGAGACGACCGATAAAGGACCTGAGACCGTGGCTTGAGAGGGATTTTGGGGACGTAAACTTCCACGTCACCCAGTTTCTGACGGGACACGGCTACTTTAGACGGTACCTTCATAACATGAACAGAGTACAGACACCGGACTGCAAATACTGCGGACACGAACGGAACGACGCGGAACACACGTTCTCGGAATGTGACCGCTGGACAACACTTAGACGGAAACTGGAGACGGACGTTGGTACCATCACCCCAGACAATATTGTCGAGGTGATGCTCCACACAACAGAGTGGTGGCAACTAGTTGCCACCTACACAGAGACTATTCTCAGACGAAAAAACGCAGACGGCTGCCTCACGTGACAGAGCGGACGAACTGACGCTAGAGACAACGGATAAACGGAACGAACAGACGTACACAAACAGTTCCCCCAACCAGAAGTAATATTTACATAGTTCCTGGTTGGGGGAGAACGAAAAGGAGACGGCGGTTTAGTGGTTAGGCTTCGGGAGTCCCACATACCCACCAGCAGGGCTGGTGGAATCCGTAACTTGAATTTCGCAACTTCTGTTTCTTCTCCTTGCGGAACCCGTATGGATTCCGTAAGGAAAATAAAAAAAAAAAAAAAAAAAAAATCTCTGAGATATCGGACTAAAATTCTCTATATATGAATAGAATATTATTAAACGCGTGTTATTAGTGCGAGAAACAACCACGGATGTGGGTCAAGAATAGGAAGGAAGCCAAAATTAAGAAGGTCACAGAGACGACGTTGACCGCTCTATGCTTCCAAGGATCAATCTATTTCACCCTTTGGGTGCACCCCCGCCCCCCGGCCGCACATACACGCGCCCGCCCGCACGCACACACACATAGAACGCTCGACTCCCTTTAAAAAAAGCACGCAAATAATAAACTTGCACGTTGCTTCCTCATTATTTTATCTCGCCCACAAATTCCCCTTTCTGGGGGTTTCGTCAGTTTTTCAATTTTTTCTTTTCGACAGAGGAAGTTTCGCGAATGGAATAAAATAATAAGGAAGCGGTGTACGAGCTTCTAATTTGCAAACTTTTTTCTAACTTCAATTTCAACTTTAGACTTTAGACTTTTTTTGAAGAATTTAAAAAAATTCCAAGTTTCATAATATCTAAACCCCTTTACCGATTCGCCCTAATTCCGTACCAGAAAAGTTTGAAAATTTGTAACGTCTAAACGGTTCGATCGATTTCGGCCGAATTTAATACCAACGATACATTGATAGACGTCCACATGTACGAGATATAGAAAAAAAGGTCAACTCGATATCTGAAAATTTGCGGAAGTTATTGGAGCAGCATTAAACATTGTTCGAAAAATGTTATGTCCTTTAAATCGAACATTCGATATAAACTTTTCGAAAAATTGCAACGAATAAAAGAGAAAGGGATCTCACGAGTCGCTCTCGAGATACATAGTCATTTGAATTTTTCAAGGCTTGCCACAGAAAAATGTCACGGAAAAAATTCCCTTTCACGAAAACAAAGTATCCCTACGTGGGGTTACTTGACGCACTACTTGAAGAGCATTGTATGTACAAAATTTTGGCTCGATAAATAAAAAATTACACGAGCACCCGTGTCGATCTTAACAAACACTTGGATCGATTTTTTTGTAAAATTCAAAACTGCGCAAATTTCATAGAAAGTTTCATTCAACGACGGTCCAAAAATAACACGCACTAGAGCCTTTTAACGAACGCCTATTGGTTTTTCGAAAGTCTCGAAATTCTATAAATTCGGAACGTCTATTTGTGTGGAAAGTTTTGGACCGATAGCACGAAAATTGTGTGAGTCGTGACACGCTTGACTTACAGTTTTGAAGATGTTGAATCTTGTATGAAATCCAAAAAAATTTATCAATTGTCTAAAAAATTATATCATCTGGAAATTTGTTCTCGATACGATTTTTCGATGCTTCGGAAGATTTTAAAAACAATTACCTTTGAAAACACGATTTTTTCAATGAAAACAAAACTTCTCTGTGCGGAAGCAAAGTGACCTTTGGCTAAAGTTCTCGCGGGTTGCACTCGTCACGCGACAGACAAATATCTTTCGACGAACGCCGCTCGAAGGTCTAGATACAATTGACGAAACAACATGCTACAAGGTTGTTCCGATGTCTTATCCGTGTGTTACGTCGGCAGTGGGGATGAGCTCAGCCAACGAATCCCGAGCAGACGGTACACGCTATTCAACGAATCGTAAAGTTTCGGTCGGGAATAAGTAAAAAATTCAGCACGGAAAAGAGGAACGCAGTCGCGCAATGAAAGCATTTTCTGCGCATGTCCCTCTCGTGTGCTATCTGAAAAACGGGGAGCATCGGCGTTTCTCTTATTCACGAGTTTCGTGCATTTTACGATTCTATTTCTCTCTGCGACTTTCGGTCGCTTCCGGTAACCGAAGAAAGAGCGAAAGAGCTCACGAGCAAATCGAACGTACAATCGTCGTACGACTCGAGTGGGTGAGAGAAACTTTATCCCTGATATTGAACGGAAAAAATGATACGCTGGATCCGAAAATCGCTCGTGTAACGTCGGACAGTTAACTATGAAATTTTATAATCGCGATTCGCTACCCGTAAACACTATATCCGACAAAGATTATGTATCCGACATGAATTTCTCTATGCAATATACTCGATGGTTTCTCCGAGTACTCGGTATCTGGGCACGCGTTATATCAGAGCCAACGGCGACGGAGAAAAACATAACGAAAATCGTACTACCACTTTCCTCAATCATCATGCTCGCACTGGTAGTTCCAATTTACGCTCAAGCTATATTAGAACGTGAGGATCGTTCCAGATTGACGCCACTATTCCCTCCGATAACGTATCAGACGGGAAGTGTCATAAAACATTTTCTTATGTTTTTACGCTCGGATTCGATGAAATGTTGCGTACAACACATGGAGATGGATTGGCGAAAAGTCGACAATTCTAACGATCGTGATATTATGATGAGAAATGTGCGCGTAGCGCATAGAGTGACGATTCTTTTTTCATTGTGCATGTACGGTACCGGTCTGATGTATAGCGTGATAATGCCACTGGCTTCGGGTAACGCGATAAATGAATTCAACGAGACCGTCGAACCACTCGGTTCTCCGGGTATCGATATCTTCTTCGATGCTCGCGCGGACTTCGTTTACGAGATTGTTTTCATTATCCAAGCTGTCTCGGCGTTCGTGCATTTCACCGTCAGCACGAGTGTGTGCAATCTCGCCGTTGTACTCGTGAGACACGTCTGCGGTCAGATCGAACTCGTCACATGGAAAATCGAGAATCTCGTCGATGACAACGTCGATAAGGACGGTAGCGTCATTGTCGACCGAATCGGTGTTATTATTCGGAGCCACGTCAGGTTATTGAAGTAAAACTTTTCTGGATAATTATGAACAAATTTTATATTTCATTTATTATTACCTCGTAAGTAAACATGATTTTCTTTCGATTTCCCAGATTTGCCACGCTTGTCGATCAAGTTTTAAGGGAGATATTTTTCACGGAAGTGATATGCCTGTGTTTAATGATATGCTTTCTTACATACGATGCTCTTGTGGTTGGAAAAATGATGAATCAATGAATTTCGAAAAGCACGATGGTTTAAAAAAAGCGAGTTTTCGATTGCAGGACTGGAATAACGGTGATCGCGTAGGAACGTTGACCTTTGCCTCGCTGGCAGTCACATTTTCGTTACAGCTATACGTATATTGCCGAATTGGTGAGGATCTGAAGGGACAGGTAACAAGTAGATCGGTGAAATATTGTGCATGCCCGTAATTATAATGTCGATAAAGGGAAGTCGAAGTATACGTGGAACGAATGCGGAACTTTATTGATTAGCGAATACCCACGTAGAAAAATTGTAACGGTCGAGAGTTGAGCCAATACTGGTTGCCGTAGTGCCGGTACTGGGCTGCCAGTATTGGGCCAGTACAGATTCGGTACTGGAGTGTAATAGCCGGCCGTTATATTGGCACCAACGGTCGGGCCAGTACGGTTAATTAATTGGCCCGAACTTTGGCCCGGACTTTGGCCCGGATTTTGGCTCTGACTTTGGACCAGACTTTGGCCCAGACTTTGGCCCGAACTTGGCCGCAGATCTGGCAAACTTCTGGCTTACTACTACCACCAACGGTCGTACCAATACTGGTTATTTCATTGGGTCGGATCTTGGCAGACGATTTTGCCGACGGTGCAAATTACATCCCAGCGAGAAATGGCAAATTAAATAGATATCGAATCGACGTCTTTTAGACACTTTTGGCGTCTAGTGGACGCCGATCCAATGTCTATTTAAATTCTATTTCTCTCTGGGAGTAATCTATATTTCTTTTTACCACGTTATCAGATGTTTCCCGAGCAGCGCACGTACGTCCAAAGGATGTACTTTGGACGTAAGGACGTTCTTCGGATGTTTTCAGGACGTCCTTTGGATGTCTGTGTTGTCTGGGTTGTTTATGCATAAATGTTTGATAATTAAATGCACTTGATATATACTAAATACTCGGAGTAGTTTTTTTAAATTAGGGACTAAGTACATGTACAGGTCTAAAATACGTACTTAAATGTTTATAGAACAGTGTTTATAAAATATAGGCTATATGAAGCAAATATTACACTAAAAAATATTGTATCAATCCTGAATTTTCAAGTTCGGGGCAAATTATAATTCAACAATTTGGTTGTTTGCAAAATAATGAACTTTTGATCGGAATAACCTAATCTACAATTACATTACAGAACGCAACTGTCAAAGTGAAATACTCTCAGTATTGGCATTTTTTATAGCTCAGTACTAAGCCTCTATCGAAGCCAGAGCTTGGCCGTATTTTATAGCCTAATTTGGCCCAGATCTGGTTATTATACCGGCCCGTTGTGCGGCCAGATTGACAACCAGTACTGGCACAAGACGATATTTTATACAGACCCAAAGCTTGGCCAGATTGTCAGCCAGTACTGAAACAAAGTTTGGCCGCCAATACTGGCCCAAAGCTTGGCCAGTAGAATTCAACCAGTACTGGTATAAGACTGTATTTTATACTGGCCCGTAGTACGGCCCGTAGTATAGCCCCGCAGTATGGCCCATAGTATGACCAGATAGTCAGCCAGTACGGGGACAGTACTGGCGGCCAAAGTTTTGCCGCCAATATTGGCCCAAAGCTTGGCCAGTAGAATTATACTGGCAATTTCTACGTGGGTAGAGTAACGAACGCGATTCACGAACAGTAATACGTTTCGTCGCGTACGGAAAGATCTTTCAATTCTCATACCTGTAGTGGGAGGGCCGTAGATTATCTGTAATCGGTGAAAAACATATGAATTCCATGCAAAATTATAACTAACAATTTACCAGTGCGAAGAAGTAGGAAAAGCCGCGTATCTGATCGAGTGGTACAGGTTACCGGGAAAAACGAATCTTGCGCTGATAATGATTATAACTATGGGCAACTATCCCCGCAAGCTGACGGCTGCACGAATAATGGAACTCTCAAATGCCAGCTACTCCAGCGTGAGTGAATCGTCGATGTGACACGATAGAAATGTTCGGCGTACGTGATAAGATCTTCGTTAGTTTGTTTCTCGTCTTATTTTCAGATTATGAAAACATCGTTTGCGTATTTGAACATGATGAGAAGAATGATGTGATCATCGACGCATCGCACAGCGATATGAAAATTAGCTTGTAACAATAAAATGCGACATTTCCCTACCGAGCAACGCCTCGTTTGTAATCGTCTTTTCTTTCCCACGAAACAACAGGACCACTCGGTTACCATTATAGAGCGCGAATCCATCAAGCTAATCAAAGACGAAAATTTGAAACAGTTTGCAAATTTGCGGACCGCGCACGCGAGCACAAACGGCGCAATCTCTCTTTGTGATGAATTCAAGATTACCGTCGCAACGAAAGCTCCGAACAGTCAGTAAAATACGGGCTCCCATTGATCGTAGTAGACGCGCGTCTTTCTTCGAGTAAAGTGACGATTCACCGGCCCGAACGATAATTCAAACGACTTGACGCTAAAAAGTTCAGAGTTTTTTGTAATGCAGCTTAGTTTCGATGGAATTTAAATCTTGTGGATCAAGTTAATCGATAAAAATACAACAAAAATGTAATCGTGGACCGGTTTGAGCTTGGAACAAGGATAATTGACTGTGCCTCAATGCATACGCGGTATAAAGGTGATTTTGAAAGCTACGTTTTGGTATCAAAAGTTGCGAAAGTGTGCAGCAAGTGGCGCATTTTTCAGATAAACTTTTTTAAATTTGCTTCCTCATATAGAAAGCTTTGTGACGATGAAATTTTTGTTTTCTCGATTTTTCAATGTCAATGCGTTCGTGATGTGTCGAAGCTACAGTGTACGCGACAGGCCTGCAAAATTAAATCGAACATTCGATATAAACTTTTCGAAAAATTTCAACAAACAAAAGAGAAAGGGACCGCACGAGTCGCTTTCGAGTTATATAGTCATTTGAATTTTACAAGGCCTTCCACGGGCATACGTGCGTCCAGGCATTATTTCGAAATGTGATTATCTGATTATTTGTGACCATTTCGAGCAGTGCGGTACGGATGTCACGGAAATAATTTACTCTCACGAAAACAGAGTATCCCTACGTGGGGTTACTTGACGCACTATCTGAAGAGCATTGAACATACAAAATTTTGGCTCGATAAATAAAAAATTACGCGAGCACCCGTGTCGATCTTAACAAACACTTGGATCGATTTTTTTGTAAAATTCAAAACTTCGCGTATCCAAAACGCTTCGATCGATTTTGTCCAAATTTCCTAGAAAGTTTCATTCAACGACGGCCCAAAAATAACACGCACTAGAGCCTTTTAACGAACGCCTATTGGTTTTTCGAAAGTCTCGAAATTCTATAAATTCGGAACGTCTATTTGCGCGGAAAGTTTTGGACCGATAGCACGAAAATTGTGTGAGTCGTGACGCGCTTGACGTGCAGTTTTGAAAATGTTGAATCTTGTATGAGATCCAAAAAAATTTATCAATTGTCTACAAATTTATATCATCTTGAAATTTGTTCTCGATACGATTTTTCGATGTTTCGGAAGATTTTAAACACAATTACCTTTAAAAACACGATTTTTTCGATGAAAACAAAGCTTCTCTGTGCGGAAGCAAAGTGACCTTTGGCTAAAGTTCTCGCGGATTGCACTCGTCACGCGACCGACGAATGTCTTTCGACGAACACCGCTCGAGGGTCTGGATAAAATTAACGAAACAACGAGCTACAGCGTTGTTCCGATGTCTTAGCCGTGTGTTAAGTCGGCAGTGGGGATAAGCTCGCCCAACGAATCCCGAGCAGACGTTACACGCTATTCAACGAATCGTAAAGTTTCGGTCGGGAGTAAGTAAAAAATTCAGCGCGGACAAGAGAAACGCAGTTGCGCAATGAAAGCATCATCTGCGCATGTCTCTCTCGTGTGCTGTCTGAAAAAACGGGGAGCATCGGCGTTTCTCTTATTCATGAGTTTTGTGCATTTTACGATTCTATTTCTTTCGGCGACTTTCGGTCGCTTCCGGTAACCGAAGAAAGAGCGAAAGAGCTCACGAGCAAATCGAACGTACAATAGTCGTACGACTCGAGTGGGTGAGAGAAACTTTATTCCGGAAATTGAACGCAAAAAATAATACGCTGGACCCGAAAATCGCTCGTGTACCGTCGGACAGTTGGTTGACTATGAAATTTTATAATCGCGATTCGGTACCCGTTAATACTATATTCGACGAGGATTATGTATCCGACATGAATTATTCTATGCGATATACTCGATGGTTTCTCAGAATACTCGGTATCTGGGCACGCGTAATATCAGAACCAACGGCGATCGAGAAAAACATAACGAAAATTGTACTACCACTTTCCTCAATCTCTATGCTCGCGCTGGTAGTTCCAATTTACGCTCAAGCTATATTAGAACGTGCGGATCGTGCCAGGTTAACGGTACTGTTTCCTCCGATAGCGTATCAGACGGCCGGTGTCATTAAACACTTTTTCATGTTTTTACGCTCGGATTCGATGAAACGTTGCGTACAACACATGGAGATGGATTGGCGAAGAATCGATAATCCCAATGATCGTGACATTATGATGAGAAATGTGCGCGTCGCGCATAGAGTTACGATTCTTTTTTCATTGTGCATGTACGGTGCCGGTCTGATGTATACCGTGATAATGCCACTGACTGCGGATAAAGCGATAAATGAATTCAACGAGACCGTCGGACAACTCGCTTCTCCGGGTACCGATATCTTCTTCGATGTTCGCGCGGACTTCGTTTACGAGATTGTTTTCTTTATCCAAGTTGTCTCGTCGTTCGTGCAGTTTACCGTCAGCACGGGCGTGTGCAATCTCGCCGTTGTACTCGTGCGACACGTCTGTGGTCAGATCGAACTCGTCACATGGAAAATCGAGAATCTCGTCGATGACAATGTCGACAAGGACGGTAGCGTCGTTGTCGACCGAATCGGTCTTATTATTCGTAGCCACGTCAGGTTATTGAAGTAAAAGTTTTCTGAATAATTATGAACAAATTTTATATTTCATTTATTATTACCTCGAACGTAAACATGATATTCTTTCGTTTTTCTAGATTTGCCACGCTTCTCGATCAAGTTTTACGCGAGATATTTTTCACAGAAGTGATATCCGCGTGTTTATTGATATGCCTTCTTACATACGATGCTCTTGTGGTTGTAAAAATGACGAATCAATTAATTTCGAAAAGCACGATGGTTTGAAAAAGCGAGTTTTCGATTGCAGGATTGGGACAACGGTGATCCCGTTGGAGCCTTGACCTTTGCCTCGCTGGCAGTCACATTTGTGTTACAACTGTTCGTATATTGCCGCATTGGCGAGGACCTGAAGGGACAGGTAAAGAATAGATCGGTGAAATTTGGTGCATGCCCGTGGTTGTAATATTGACAGAGGGAAGTCGAAGTGGAACGAATGCGCGTATAATTTCGGGAACTTTATTGGTTAGCAAATAGATTAACGAACGCGTTCACGGACAGTAACACGTTCAATTCCGTCGCGTACGGAAAGGTCTTTCGAATCTTACACTCGGTGGGAGGGTCGTAAATTATCTGTAATTGGTGAAAAACATGTAAATGCCATGCAAATTTATATCTAACAATTTAACAGTGCGAAGAAGTAGGAAGAGCCGCGTATCTGATCGAGTGGTACAGGTTACCGGGAAAAACGAATCTTGCGCTCGTAATGATTATAACTATGGGTAACTATCCCCGCAAGCTCACGGCTGCACGAATAATGGAACTCTCCCATGCCAGCTATTCCAGCGTGAGTGAATCGTCGGTATAGTACAATCAATAGGGAGCCCTTACTCTTGTCCGCATCGCACTAAAAATAGTCGACAATTTTTTTTTTTATAAGGTTCAGTATCACGTACCGAATGTGAATTAACAAAATGATTACAAATTAAGGGAGCGGAAGTGCCGCCATTTAGAGGAAAACCGTATTGGCCAATATCTCCGTTACCGTGCACTTTAGGCCAAAAATGGTAATAACCTTTCTTGTAGATAATTGAATTTTCCATCTTTTTTTCTAAATAATTTTTTTTGTATCACTTACCGTTTACGACTTATACGACTGTTAAATTTTATTTATTCACTTTTTGACCTGTATCTCTTCTAATAATTGTTTAAACAATAAAATGCTAATGACTTATCCTTTAAATCTATACATTTTCCATAACTTTTATTTAAAACTTTTTTGTCTAAAATTAATATTTTCAAAGTTATAACGCGTTTTTATTAGCCTTGCACCCAGTAGCGCAACATTGAACGCGTTATAACTTTGAGAATATTAATTTTAGACAAAAAAGTTTTGAATAAAAGTTGTGGAAAATGTATTGATTTAAAAGATAAGTTGTTAGCATTTCATTGTTTAAACAATTATTAGGAGGGTTACACGTCAAAAAGTGAATACATACATTTTAACAGCCGTATAAGTCGTAAACGGTGACTGATAAAAAAAAATTATTTAGAAAAAAAGATGGGAAATTCAATTATCTACGAGAAAGGTTATTACCATTTTTGGCCTAAAGTGCACGGTAACGGAGATATTGGCCAATACGGTTTTCCTCAAAATGGCGGCACTTCCGCTCCCTTAATTTGTAACCATTTTGTTAATTCACATTCAGTGTGTGATCCTGAACCTAATTAAAAAAATAAAATGTCCTTCAATTTTAATGCGCCACAATATTCTCCATTGATTGTACTAATATGGCACGATCGAAATGTTCGGCAGACGCGATAGGAAAAGACCTTTCTCAGTCTGTTTCCCTTCTTATTTTCAGATTATGAAAACATCGTTCGCGTATTTGAACATGCTGAGAAGAATGATGTGATCGTCGACGCGTCGCGTAACGATATGAGAACTAGTTTGTATCAATAAAATGCAACATTTCCCTACCGAGCAACGCCTCATTTGTAATCGTCTTTTCTTTCGTACGAAACGTGACGTGGAACGCGATCACTGTGTATATCTCAATTTTCAACCAATTTCCGTGTCAAGAGTTACGCGTTTTAATCGTCGAAATTGACACCGACTGTTTCGTTAGATCGATGTCAAAAATTCCATATGGATTAATGCAATTTTGAAAAAGTTACGAGAGATAATAAAAAAAAGATTACAACAGTAATCGGTATTGTCGTTAATGAATAATAATAGCGAATCACAATTTTTAGTATAGTCGGTATATAGACAGAGCGGGCAAGTCGGTTAGACACTGAACCGTCCAGGATTGCAACAACACCGCGGGCACCACTGCTGGAATTTTGTCGGTGTGTTTGTTCGTGCGCTCGGTGGTTCAGACCAATCGGAATGGATAAAGTTTCGCAAACGAACAGACAAAGTATGTGCGGAGCGTGCGAGGAAGTGTCGAGCCCGATAGGACAAGCAGTGCACTACGTACTACTACAGTGGGTAAGCATCTGCTCCGTCGATAATTGATGATTAAACGAACTTACCTATAAGTGAATTTCGATCATGATGCGGATGTTTAAAGTAAGTTACGGCAAAAAGTAAAATGAATGTTATCTGTAATTGTTGAAACTTGTGTAAACATTAATGAACCTTTGCGAGATTAAGAAAATAACTCGAGTTAACTTTCTAGAATAGCCTTCGCAAACTGATCCCTGTCATCTACGACGGGACGACCATAGACTTTTGCAAAGGTTTCCGAATTCTTTGACCAGCCAGCCGTCTTACGAATCAAATCGATATCGACTCCCGTCCGTTTAGCCGCTGAGCTTGACTCGTGGCGACTCAACGTACGAGTCCCGACAACTTTACGCGGCTTTTTGAACCGAATGAATAATTTTGTTACGGACTCGCGTTAATCCTTTGTTTGGTTTGGAGTCCATCTAATCGTACCTGTAACGGGGATGCCGCGATAAGTGGCTCGTTATCCGAAAAAAATTGATAAACCGCGGCACGGGCTGTTTCTTATTTCGACCCGAAGCCTTTACGCGGCCGGGAATGTTTGTCTCCCACGCGTTCTCCTCGACCCTGCGGTCATTAATCCCGACAGCACGTATTACAAAACAGTATAGGTATACACGAGCGTGGTGTCGGGAGTTTGACATCCTCCCGCGAAATAGACGGTGAAAGTCGGCGTACCGACCAACGATCTGTATCTCCAGTAGTTTCGTGCCAAAATACACGATTAAAAATCAATCGTTACGAAATCAGGAAACGTATCATTTTATTGCTATGAACTAGTTACCATCGCTACACGACCCGTCAATCATCACATCACCGTTCTCATCATGTTCAAATATGCAAATGACGTTTTCATAATCTAAAAATAACAAGGAAAATAACCACCGAACATCTTTTATCATCACATATCGCGAACATTTTTATTTTGTCACGTCGACGGATTTACTTACGCTGGAAAAACTGGCATTTGAGAGTTCCTTTAATCCGGCAGCGGTCAGCTTACGAGGATAGTTGCCCACGTTTATAATCATTACGAGCGCGAGGTTCGTCTTTCCCGGTAACCTGTACCACTCGATCAGATACGCGGCTTTTCCTATTTCTTCGCACTGGTAAATTGTGAGATATGACTTTGCATGGAATTTTCATGTTTTTCATCAATTACAAATAATTTACGACCGTGCCCCGCTACAAGTGCGAAAATTTAATGATCTTTCGGTACGCGACGGATTTCAATTTATCGCGTTTCGCCAATTCATTCGTTAATCTAACCAACGAATATATTCCCGCGTAAAAAATTAATTATAAAAATAGTATTGCCAAAATATCGAAACGCGAAGTATTCAAAGTCCGTCGTATTCGCCTCGCACAAACTCAATTAATATTCCGTAAATTGACTATTGAATTTACCGAAGTATGTTTTAAGGGTGCAATTGACGATTAGTCATCGAGATGCAGAGGCGTAAGCTAGCTGTTCTCAAAATCAAACGCTGTACAAATTGTACCCGTTGAGGGGGTCAAATAGGGTTAGACGGTTCGAAAAAACGATTTTTTTTTATTTCATAAATTGTTAGTAAAACTATTGAAAAATATGTTTCCAAAATTTTTAATGAAAATTCCGACTCGTTCTATCGTTATAAGCCATTAAAGTGAGTAGCTCTCCTTCAGGCCCCGAGCGTACTAATTTTTCAAACGCGTTTTTCTGAAAACGACTTTTTTTTAACTTGCGTACACGCTAGTTTGAAAAGTTTTCGACCAATCGTTTTGAAAATTGGCAGTTACTTTCTTCATAGTATTGCGCTCTATATGAACCTAAAATCGGAATATTATCGTTACTTAAAATAATTTTTTTTTTACAAATAAAGTTGTAAAAAACGGCAAAAAATCATGCTTTTTTGTTTTGACCCCGGTAAAAAATTCAATTTTCTATTTTTTCGATAGCATTTAGGTTCATAGAGAAGAGAGACATATAATAAAAGTAAATTCCAACCTCGTTTGATTTCAGATGAAAATTGCGGCTTCCAGAATGTACGCAAAATGCTGAGTCTGATTGTGACCAGCAATATGGAGTCGCTAATATTTTCGGTGTTTTTCAATGAAATTCTTCAAAATTTTTATAGTATATACTTAAATATATGTATGAAATATTCTCAAAGTTTCAATAAATTATATTCATTTTTTATACTATAAAAAAATTCATGAAAATCATTGAGAAAACGCTGTCCTAACTCTATTTCCCCCGTTAAGTTTTCCATAGTAGCGAGCGTGCGCTCCGCCTCATATTTGAATCGCAACTCAAAAATTGAACCCAAGAAACATACCGCGCGTGTAGTAAATTTCCGTAGTATTAAATCGGCATAACCTGGTCCAATACGACATATATTCCAACACGATTATTCGGAAGTACTATTTTCAAACACTCTTTACGCGGGTTATTGTATACGCGTACGAATCGAAGCGTTACAGCGGTCGAGTGTCGTTGCGTTTTATACATTTATTCGTATTGACCATACTTTTAAATGCGAAAGACCTAACGGATCATTTGTTTTACGTTTGTGCTCGTGAGCAATAGCGTTTATAATTCTTTCACCCCGTCAATACGTTTCCAACGTATTATAAACTTGGCTGGTCACTTTGTGAATATTATAATCTCGCGCACGAATCGGACTTGATTACCTGTCCCTTGAGGTCCTCGCCGATTCGGCAATACACGAATAATTGTAAGGCATAAGTGAGCGTCAGTCCGGCGTTAGTAAACGTGCCAACGCGATCATCGTGACTCCAGTCCTGCAATCGAAAACTCGCTTTTTCAAACCATCCTATCTTTCGAAATTCATCGATCCGTCATTGTTACAACCACAAGAGCCTCGTACGCGAGGAAGCATATCAGTAAACACGTGCATATCACTTCCATGAAAAGTATCTCTCGCAAGACTCGATCGACGAGCGTGGCAAATCTGAAAAGAAACGGAAACAAAGTTTCGAAGAAATGCTCAAGTGAAATATAAAATTATTCACGGAACTTTTACTTCAGTAACCTGACGTGGTTTTCGATGATAACGCCGACTCGGTGGATAACGACGCTACCATCATTATCGACGTTGTCGTCAATGAGATTCTGGATTTTCCATGTAACGAGTTCAATTTGACCGGAGGCGTGTTTCACGAGTGTAACCGCGAGATTGCACACACTCGCGCTGATGGTAAAGTGGAAAAGTGCCGAGACAACGTTGGCACAGAAAACAATCTCGTATGTGAAATTTGCTTGAACATCGAGGAATATATCGGTGCCCGGAAAAGCGAGCGGTCTGACCGTCTCGTTGAATTCATTTAACGCGTTACCCGAGCACAGTGGCATTATCGTCATGTACGTAAGACCAGAGCTGTACATGCACAGTGTAAAAAGAATCGTTACCCCGTGGGCCACACGAACATTTCTCATCATGATATCACGATCGTTGGGATTATCGATTCTTCGCCAATCCAGCTCCATGTGTTGCACGCAAAATTTAATTGAATTCGAGCGTAAAAGGATGAAAAAGTGTTTGATGACGTTTGTCGTCTGATACGTTATCGGAGCGAATAGTACCGTTAACGCGGATCGATCAGCGCGTTGTAACATAAGCTGAGCGTAGATTGGAATTACGAGTGAGATCATGAAGACCGAGGAGAGCGGTAGTACGATTTTCGTTATGTTTTTCTCGATCGTCGTTGGTTCTGATATAACGCGTGCCCAGATACCGAGCACTCGGAGAAACCATCGAGTATATCGTACGGAATAACTCATGTCTGATACGTAATCTTTGTTGGATATGGGATTCACGGATAGCGAATCGCGATTCTTAAAATTCATGGCGAACAGTCCGACGTTTTGCGAGCGAATGTTTTCATTCTCTCGCGTACCTTTTTCTCGCCTACAATTTCCGGGATAGTTTTTTCTTTTTCACCCAGCCGAGCCCTACGATAATTGTATCATTGATCTTTCCATTAGCTCGATTCGCTCTGTTTTCATCAGTTACCGGAAGCGAAAGAAGTGCTCGGCGAGAAATGGAAAAATAAAATGAACGAGCGTCGTGAATAAGAGAAACGTCGATGCTCCCTGTTTTTCAAATGGTACGTACGTAGACATGCGCACAAAATGCTTTCAGCGACCACGATTCTCTTTGCCGTGCAATTTTTTTTACTTACTCCTGACTCGAACTTCACGATTCGTCGGAAAGCGGGTACTGTCTCGCGATGGCGTGTTGTTTCATCGATTTTACGAAGACGGTCCGTGGTGCGCGTCGCAAGGGATTTTGCCTGCTGTGCGACGAGTGAAACCCGCAAAAAAATTTAGTCAAAGGTTACTCGTGTCAATTTGTTTTCATGGAAAAATAGTGTTTTTAATGTCATTTTATAATATTCTATTCGTACAGAGAATTTTAGTCCGATATCTCGGAACTTTCCGGAGCCAGAGCTGTCATCATCGATTTTTGAAAAATTTCCAATTTTGTAAAATCCAAATCTTTCGCCAAATTTAGTATCGAACGCTTCTCAGTGATGCTCTAATCGTACCAATAAAGTTTACTTCGATACTCCAACGTTTTCGGAAGTTACAGCGACGACAAGCGTTTTTCGAAAAATTAAAAATTTCATAAAATCTGCACTCTTTCACCGATCATCGCCAAATTCAATACGAACCGTTCTCCTATGATACTTAATTTATATTAAAAAAAAAATAGAGCCCGATGTCTCAACATTTGCGTAAGTTGGAGTGCGGGCAGACATTTTTCAAAAATTACAAAAAGCCACAAACTCCGACTCTGCTTTCTCTTTCGTGCGGAAGGGCAGTCCTCTGGTTCAAACCGTTCCGGAGATTGGACATTTAAGGCCGTCGTCTGGTCTAGAGCGAGATTTTTCACGTCATTTCTAATGTGCAATAACGTTTAAACCGTTGAAGTTGTCTTGATGAAAATTTACACGTGCATTTATTGATCCTTAGAGAATACTTGTACGTAAAAAAAAAAATTATTTTAAATATTTTCATGTAGTTTTTTGCCTTGTTGCAACATTGTGCGCCTCAATCGGCGCCCACTCTGGACGATGTTGTATGGATCTGAAAAAAAATATATATATATATTCTCAATCTGTATGAGTATTCCGAGCACTGGTAGCAGAATTGGTACTTAACAAAAAATTTTGACAAAATGGCAGCCTGTTGAACTTTCATTAATGATATTTCATACATTTTCGGGTATTCGGCGAGTTATAAAATGTCGGCAAAATTATTGTTCGACTCAATTCTGCTACCAGTCCTCGGAAACAGGCTACCTAAGGTACGTGCAAAATTTGAGCTCGATCGGTCCGTTAGTTATCGAGATATCGTGGGCGCCGATTTGAAAAACATAGTTCTGAGATAAACGCGTTCAAAGTTGCTTCCCGACTGCGCTACCTGAGCGCGCGCGGCTTGCTTAGAATTTTTATTTCTCGGCTAATTTTTGAAATATCGATAAACGGTTTCAGGAGCGTATGAAGAAAGGTCCAAGGAATAAAATTAAAAAAAAAATCGATTTTTTTCAAATTTCTAGACGAGACGACGGCCTTAAATTTTCCAGAATGGATACACGCACGCGCGCATCATTTTGGCGCCCTTTAAGCAAATTGACGTTGAAAAATCGGAAAAAAAAATGTCATCATCGCGTGGCTTCTCTTATGAGGAAGCAACAAGGCTTATGATCGGGACATGAAGCAAAATCCAAAAATTTCTAGTTCACCATCCATTCCGAACTACCCTGTATAAATTTATACCATATTTGTATTATCGTGGTCGTTCCGCAGCTCGTTTCTGGATATAAGCTTGTTCGTGATCAGCGATACAAAAATTTAACAATATAAGAAACATATTTCTATTCAGAAAATAATTTGACAAGTGTTTGGGTTCCACTTCGTGCTATTTCGTTTTTGAAATCAGTAAAAGTGATGGAGATCACTCACCGTTGTAGGGAACCTTTTCGTGCGTCGTACAGTTTCATCAACTGTAGACACAGAAAAAAGTATAGACACGACTAAAAATAAAGTTTCACACACTATCGAAATACTGAATTTTATTGCAACAAACTAGTTCTCAGTGGTACACGACACGTCAATAATCACACCACTCTTCTCATCATGTTTAAATACGCGAATGACGTTTGCATAATCTTAAAAGAAGAAGGAAAAAAACATTCAAGATCTTATTTCACCGCATATGCTGAACATTTTTATACTCCCGTGTCTACGATTTACTTACGGTGGAAAAGCTGGCGTTTGAGAGTTCCATTATTCCCGCGGCAGTCAGCTTACGCGGATTATTACCCATACTAATGATCATTACCAGTGCGAGATTTGTTTTCCCCGGTAGTCTGTACCACTCGATCATATACGCAATTTCGCCTATGCATTGACACTGTTAATAGAATTGTAAATTGTTAAGTATGATTTTGGAATTTAAACGTTTCTCACAAAGGTCAGATAATTTACGAAACTTACAATGGATAAGTGAGAATTCAAGTGTCGTTCGGTGCAAGATAAATTTCGATTTATTACCGATAATAAACTCATTCGGTAATCGATTTGCTAACCAACGAATATGGTGTACGAGAAATAAATCGTATATTGGAAATGAATCTTTCCCGCAATCGAGCTGTTGCATTTTATGAAATGTTTTATAATTGGCTATACTTTCAGACGTGTAAAGAGCAACGGACCGTTCTTTCTAGAATCGCGGTCATAACCAATAGCGCTAGTAAATTTTTAAGATCCACGAACACAGTTCCAATACGAGAAGTTGCCACGTGTGCAAATTAATGTGCGCTGGGCATACTCGAAAAAGTGTTATATCGTGAAAAATGATAGAACAATAACAAAAAGCAACAATGCAAAAGTGAGATAGAAACAAACGAGTTTCAGAAATATTTTATTCCACGTTGATTCAATTGTCTCGTTTGACCTCACTTTATGCATTCCGCAATCTGTTCGCGTGCGTTAAATTTCACGGACCGATTGGTTACCTGTTCCTTCAGGATCTCACCGATTCGGCAATAAACGAACAATTGTAACGAGAATGTGGCTCCCAGTGTGGCATACGTTAACGTTCCCACGCCATCATTATTATCCCAGTCCTGCAATTGAAAACTTACTTTTTCGATCCATCGAAAAAGTCTATTTCGAAATCCATCGATTCACAATTGTTCCTACCAGAATTGCCGTATAGGCGACGAAGCATATCATTCCACAAAGAGCCATGACTTCCACGAGAAATATCTCCCGTAATACTTCGTCAACGTCCGTGGCAAATCTAGAAAAATAAACAAATGGAAGATAAAGTTTAAAAGTGTCCATAACAATTAGTGGAACCTTTACCGCAGCATTCTGTTGTGGCTTTCAACGATAACACCGATTTGATTAACAATCGCTGTATCGTCATTTCCGCCATTGCGATCGACGAGATTTTCAATTTGCCACGTGACAATTCGAATCTGACCGCAGGCGTGTCTCACGAGTACAACGGCGAGATTGCACAGGGTCGTATTGACGGTCAAATGAAAGAACGCTGAGATCATATGACTGCAGAAAACAATTTCGTAAATGACGCTCGCCTGAGCATCTAAGAAAATATCGGTGCCCGGATAAGTGAGTGGTCTCACGGTCTCGTTGAATTCATTTATCGAGTTACCCGCGCACAGTGGCATCAGTGCGTTGTACATAAACGCAGAGCCGTACAAAGACAATGAAAAAAGAATCGTTACTCTATGTGCTACGCGCACATTTATCATCATGATATCACGATCGTTGGGCTCAACGATTCGTTTCCAATCCATCTCCATGTGTTGTACGCAAAATTTTATTGTATCCGAGCGTAGAATCATAATAAAGTGTTTCACGATATTTGCCGTCTGAAATGTTATCGGAGTGAACAGTATCGTCACCTCGGAACGATCCGCACGTCGTAACATAACGTGAGCGCAAATTGGAATTAACAGTGAGATCATAGCGATTGAGGAAAGCGGCAGTAAGATTTTACCGATGTTTTTCTCGATCGTCGTTGGATTCGACATTACGCGGGCCCAGATACCGAGTAGTCTGAGAAACCATCGAGTGTATCGCAGAGAATAATTCACGTCGGACACGTGTTGTTTGTTGATTATAGTATTTACTGGCATCGAATCGCGACGATCGAAATTCATAATCAAACGCTTGATATCGAAAAAGCGAGAACGACAATTCGTCCTCGAATGGCAATCCTCGTAAACGGGCTTATGGCAGATCCGTCCGTTACCAACAGTAGGTACGAACGACGAAAATGATTGGACGAACACTCGTAAGGGTCGAATGATCGAATACGATTGGTGCACATAATCTCAGTCGAGCAGCAAACGTTCGTGTCTAACGTACAATTTTTTTACGTTCAATTTCCCCGAGAATATATTTTTCAACCACTCGAATCGTACATTAATAATATCTTTGATTTTTTCATAAGATCACTTCGGTCTTTCTTCGGTTACCGGAAGCGACGGACGAGGGTAAAAAGGAATAGCGATATAAAATGAATAAACGTTGTGAATTAGAGATACGTCAATGCTCACCGTCTTTCGGATGGCTCGCAAAAAAGACATGCGCACAAAATGCTTTCGTTGCGCGACTGCGTTCCGCATTGTCGTACTTTTTTTTTACTTACTCCTGAAATTTCACGCTTCATCGATTACCTTCCACTGTGTCGGAGGTCGTTGCGCGAGCGTATATCCCGCCTCGTTCATTCGACACAACGACCTATACACGAGTTGGACACAGCGGACGCGTCGTAACTTTTTGTTTCATCGATTTTATACAGAAGTTCTTTGGTGCCCGCCGGTAGAGATTTGCCCGTACGGGGCGAGTGTAACCCGGTACGGTTAAACAGAAACGGTGAGTAAAATGAAATCGCGGTAATAACGTATTCGAAACCTTTATCGGACTGTGAACAAATAAATTATCTGAGGGTTTGTTAGAATTTTATCGAGCTATCGAAAAAAATTTCTCGTGTGATTTTTGGTCGATCGAGTCAAAAGTGGTATATCGATTGTGTGGCATTGAGGTAGTAGTCTGGTAACTTAAGCCGATTTTCATGTCTTTTTTGGAGGGCGTTTTTTTGTAGGAAAATAAAAATGAATCGTTTTGGATATTTAGGATGTTGTTATTTACATATTGAAGATACAAAAAAAAAATTTTTTGAAAAAACGTTATAGTTTATTATTTTTATTAATAATAATAATAATAATATCAATAATAATAATAATAAACTATAAAAAAAATCATTTTTTTATTATTATTAATAATAATAATAAACTATTAAATTTTATCAAAATTTTTTTTTTGAAAGGAGAAGGACCGTTTGCAGAGGTGCGTTGTGGTCAAACGAGAATACTTTGAAGGTGATCAAAATTTGGTGTAAAAATATTAAAAAATAAAGAAATTATGACGAAATTCCCTTCCTTTTTGGGTCCCCCCTCGTACACATGAAAAAGAGGATAAACACGACTAAAAATAAAGTTTCGCTCGGTATCGAAATACTGGATTTAATTGCAATAAACTAGTTTTCAGTGGTAAACGACGCACCAATAATCACGCCATTCTTCTCATCATGTTTAAGTACGCAAATGATGTTTGCATAATCTTGAAAAAGAAGAAAAAAAAAACATTAAAGATCTTATTTCACCGCATATGCTGAACATTTTTATTTTCCCATATCTACACGATTTACTTACGCTGGAAAAGCTGGCGTTTGAGAGTTCCATTATTCCCGCGGCGGTCAGCTTACGGGGATTATTACTCATGCTAATGATCATTACGAGTGCGAGATTTGTTTTCCCCGGTAGTCTGTACCACTCGATCATGTACGCAATTTCGCCAATGTACTGACACTGTTAATAATATTGTAAATTGTTAAGTACGATTTTGGAATTTTAATGTTTTTTCATAAAGGTCAGATGATTCACGTCACTTCCGGTGTATAAGTGAGTATTCAAGTATCTTTCGGTGCGAGATAAATTTCGATTTATTACCGTTCATAAATTCATTCGTTAATCAATCTAATCAACGAATGTGTCACTATACTGGAAACGAATCTTTCCCGCGATCGAACTGTTGCATTTTTTGAAATATTTCATAGCTGTCTATAGTTTCGAATGTGTAAAGAGCAACGGACCGTTCTTTCTCGAATCGCGGGCATAACTTGCGTCGCACAAGCAATAGCGTTAGTAAATTTTTGAGACCACGAACACATTTCCAACACGTGAAGTAGCCACGTACAAATTAATGTGCTAAGGGCATACTCGAAAAAAGTGTTATGTTTCAAAGAATGGTACAATAATAACAAAAAGCAACAGCAAGACGAAAGTGAGATAAAAACAAAGAATGTTCAAAAATATTATATAACGCGTTGATTTTTGACGCCTTGACCCCGCTTTATGCATTCTGTAATCTCGCGCGTGCGTGAAAATCCACTGACTGACTCGTATTACCTGTTTCTTCGGGATCTCACCGATTCGGCAATAAACGAATAATTGTAACGAGAATGAGACTCCCAGTGCGGCATACGTTAACGTTCCTACATCGTCACTGTTGTCCCACTCCTGCAATTAAGGGGGAAAATAGGGTCAGACGGTTCAAAAAATCAATTTTTTTTTTATTTCATAAATTTTTCGTAAAACTATTGAAAAATATGTTCCCAAAATTTTAAATGAAAATTCTGACTCGTTCTATTGTTATAAGCCATTAAGGGAGGAAATAGGGTTAGGACAGCGTTTTCTCAATGATTTTCATGAATTTTTTTATAGTATAAATAATTAATATAATTCATTGAAACTTTGAGAATATTTTATACATATATTTAAGTATATACTATCAAATTTTCGAAGAATTTCCTTGAAAAACACCGAAGATATTAGCGACCCCACATTGCAGGTCACAATCAGACTCAGCATTTTGCTATTTTTTCAAACGCGTTTTTCTGAAAACGACTTTTTTTTAACTTGCGTATACGCTAGTTTGAAAAGATTCCAACCAATCGTTTTGAAAATTGGCAGTTACTTTCTTCACAGTATGAACCTAAAATCGGAATATCATCATTATTTAAAATAATTTTTTTTTGCAAATAAAGTTGTAAAAAATGGCAAAAAATCATGCTTTTTTGTTTTAACCCCTGTAAAAAATTCAATTTTCTATTTTTTCGATAGCATTTAGGTTCATATAGAAGAGAGACATATAATAAAAGTAAATTCCAACCTCGTTTGATTTCAGATGAAAATTGCGGCTTCCGGAATGTACGCAAAATGCTGAGTCTGATTGTGACCTGCATAATGGGGTCGCTAATATCTTCGGTGTTTTTCAAGGAAATTTTTCAAAAATTTTACTGTATATACTTAAATATATGTATAAAATATTCTCAAAGTTTCAATGAATTATATTCATTTTTTATACTTGTTACGTCCCAGGGGGTTTCACAAGGGAGACGTGTGCGCGGCGACTCAGACGTAAAAAGGCGACTAACGTGGACGCGGCGCTTCGGAGGTCATGGGGGAAACGCATAGGGTACGATTTATGAATGAGTGAATAAGACGAGTGATTCGTTTCCCGATTAACGATTGAAATCGAGATGTCGAGTATAATGAATCGCTTTTAGTCGGACAATTGTGAATATAAAGGTTTGATTTTCCGTAGACGCAAAACAGTTGATACAATAAAGATATCGCGACAGAATCTATAAATGTATAAGTATACTTCGCAGATGATTATTAAGTGTTACGAAGGTACCAAGTATAACGGAGATGATTTTACTAGAGTTGTTGCTGTCGTAAATGTCGAATTAAGACTTAGGGTCGCTTAGATGTTAAAAGCGGACTTGTCGCCACGAGTGTTGAGTGTAGACTGAAGATTTTGAGGTGGATTCGGTTGTCGCGAAGCGGCAACCGAAAAGTGCTGACTTCTAAAAATCCAAAAGTTAGGAATATCGCGCGGGGCCTCGAGCCTCGCTGCGCCGGAAATTAATCAGCGAAAATCTGGTATTGACCGTTCGCTCCTCGAGCGAACGAACAAACGCTCAGGTAATTTGTGCGTTTGGCCCAAAAGTGGAGTAATGCAGAAATATGAGAGGTAACGTCCGTTCTCACAATTTGGTATGACTGTTTGCTCTGCGATCGTTCGGTCGAAGAGGTCGGGTAATTTATGAATTTAATTGAAAAGAAGTAAGCAGAAACTCGAGCGGCGACATCCGCTCGAGTGATGAATTTGCGTTGTTGGTGAGCGCGAAATATTATACCTTAGGCTAAAAGTAAAGTTACGGTAATACAGTGAAAAATCCCATGAAAAAACGTCACAACGTAACAATACTATAAAAAAATTCATACAAATCATTGAGAAAACGCTGTCTGCTAAAAACTTGCTTCTACGACCCATTCTTTATTTCGAAACCCATCGATTCCCAATTGTTCCTACCACAATTCCCATATACGTGAGGAAGCATATCATCGCACATGTGCCCATTACTTCCACGAGAAATATCTCCCGTAATACTCCGTCAACGTCCGTGGCAAATCTAAAAAAAATAAACAAAAATCATCTCTACGTTCGGAGAAGTAAAGTATAAAAGTGTCCAAAACAATTGGTGAAACTTTTACCTCAGCATTCTGTTATGGTTTTCAACGATAACACCGATTCGGTTGACAATCGCGTTGTCGTCCTTTCCGGCGTCGTGATCAACGAGATTCTCAATTTTCCACGTGACAATTTTAATCTGACCGCAGGCGTGTCTCACGAGTATAACGGCGAGATTGCACAGAGTCGCATTGACGACGAAACGAAAGAACGCGGAGATCATTTGACTGCAGAAAACAATCTCGTAGATGACGTTCGCTTGAGCATCAAAAAAAATGTCGGTACCCGGATAAGCGAGTGGTCTCACGGTCTCGTTGAATTCATTTATCGAGTTACCACCGTACAGTGGAATTACCGCGTTGTACATAAACTCAGAACCGTACAAACACAATGAAAAAAGAATCGTTACTCTATGTGCAACGCGCACACAGAGTAACGATTCTAATTTTACAAAGAGTACGTTTTTAATTTTACAAATTATCAATATAGGTATTGGCCAAGACCCTAGCTCTTATAGTTTTTTCCGTTATTGAGCCAAAATCGCGTACATCTATCGAACGTTGTTCGATGCTACCCAATGTTGAATTTGAAGAAAAAGAATTCGGGAAAGCCAGTTTCAAGTTCACGACAAGAGTATCGCATCGGATCCTATTCAAGACTCTTTCCGAGACTCGCTGGCTATAAGTTATTGTGCGGGCGGGACATCCGGCATACACACACACATACACGATATAATTTTTCATAGTTACGACAAAATATTCGTCCCCTCTGGCATTCGGGGTGGTAAGCTTCTTATCGAATAGGTTCTTTCGAATAGATATTTTGAAAATTTTCTCGAAATTTCGACTCTCTCGCACGGCTCACTCCACGCGTGGTCGAATTTTTTTCACCTACTAACGTGAAATAGCAACTTGAGGGAACATTTTTCGCTCGTAACACGTATGAATTGCAAATTGCTTCTTCGAAATTTCACGCAACGCACACGCACACCTCCAGACATTTTTCCTAAATGTGGTTTTCCGACTGTTTGGCACATTTTAAACACATTAACATTGGAAACTTGAGAAAAAGAATATTCATCATCACAATGCTTCTCCTATGAGGAAACCAAAATGCTAAGTAGTTATGGTCGGAACGTGATCCAGAATACAAACATTTTCGGTACACCACCCGTTCCGAACCACCCTGTATTACCTGTAAGTATCGTGGTCGTTCCAAAACTTGGTTCTGAACATAAATGACACGATAAACGATACAAAAATTAAGCGATATAAGAAAAAATATTCCTATGTCGAAAATAATGTGACGCGTGTTTGTATTCCGGTTCGTGCGATCTCGCGATGGTCAAATTCACTTTCCGTTGTAGGGACCCTTCCGTGTGTCGTACAAAGGAACCGTACGCTTTCATCAACTATAAACATGAAAAAAGTATAGACACGACTAAAAATAAATTCTCATCCAATAACGAAATACAGAATTTTATTGTAATAAACTAGTTCTCAGTGGTACACGACGCGCCAATAATCACGCCATTCTTCTCATCATGTTTAAATACGCAAATGATGTTTGCATAATCTTAAAAAACAAGGAAAAAAACAGTCAAGATCTTATTTTATCGCGTATGCTTAACATTTTTATTTTGCCACGTCTACGATTTACTTACGCTGGAAAAGCTGGCGTTCGAGAGTTCCATTATTCCCGCGGCGGTCAGTTTACGGGGATTATTACCCATGCTAATGATCATTACGAGTGCGAGATTTGTTTTCCCCGGTAGTCTGTACCACTCGATCATGTACGCAATTTCGCCTATGTACTGACACTGTTAATAATATTGTAAATAGTTAAGTATGATTTTGGAATTTAAACGTTTTTTTCATAAAGGTCAGATAATTTACGAGAGTTCCGGTAGATAAGTGAGAATCCACGCGTACACTTTGACCCCACTTTACGCATTCTGTAATCTCGGGCATGCGTGAAACTTCACGGACCGACTAGTTACCTGTTCCTTCAGGATCTCACCGATTCGGCAATAAACGAACAATTGTAACGAGAATGTGACTCCCAGTGCGGCATACGTTAACGCTCCTACACCATCGCTATTGTCCCAATCCTGCAATTGAAGACTCGCTCTTTCAACACGTCGTTCATTTTCAAATCCATCGATTCACAATTGTTCCTACCACAATTGCCATATACGTGACGAAGCATATCATCGCACATGTACCCATCACTTCCACGAGAAATATCTCCCGCAATACTTGGTCAACGTCCGTGGCAAATCTAGAGAGATAAACAAAAATCTTGTCTACGAATAGGAAAAATAGAAAATAAAGTGAAAAAGTGTCCATAATAATTCTTGGAACTTTTACTTCAGTATTCTGTTATGGTTTTCAACGATAACACCGATTCGGGTGACGATCGCGTTATCGTCGTTTTCGGCATTGCGATCGACGAGATTTTCAATTTTCCACGTTACAATCTGAATTTGACCGCAGGCGTGTTTCACGAGTATAACAGCGAGATTGCACAGAGTCGTATTGACGGTGAAATGAAAGAACGCCGAGATCAATTGATTGCAGAAAACAATCTCGTAAATGACGTTCGCTTGAACATCGAAGAAAATATCGGTACCCGGATATGGGAGTGGTCTCACTGTCTCGTTGAATTCATTCATCGAGTTACCCGCATACAGTGGCATTATCGCGTTGTACATGAACCCAGAGCCGTACAAACACAATGAACAAAGAATCGTTAGTCTATGCGCTACGCGTACATTTTTCATCATGATATCGCGATCGTTTGGTTCGTTGATTCTTCCCCAATCCATCTCCATGTGCTGAATACAAAGATTTATTGTGTTCGAGCGAAAAATCATAATAAAGTGTTTGACGATATTGGTCGTGTGATATAATATCGGTGCGAATATTTTCGTTGATTCGGATTGATCCCCACGGTGAAATATAGCGTGAGTGTAGACCGGAATTGCTAGTGCAATCATAGAGATTGAAGAAAGCGGTAGTAAGATTTTAGCGATGTTTTTTTCGATCGCCGTTGGTTTTGATATTACGCGTGCCCAGATACCGAGTACTCTGAGAAACCATCGAGTGTATCGCAGAGAATAGTTCACGTCGGACATGCGTTGCTTGCTGAATATAGTATTTACTGGTATCGAATCGCGACGATTGAAATTCATAACCAACCGTCCGATGGTACCAGAGGCGGATAACGCGCGTCGATCGAGTTCGATATCGAATAAGCGAGAACGACAACTCGTCTTTAACCGTCAATCTTCGTGGATAGACTTATGGCCCATCTATCCGTTACTAACGGTAGGCACGAACCACGAAAATGATAAAACGAGAGCACTCTAAAAGTCGATTGATCGAATACGATTGGTACACTCAATGCTAGTCGAGAAGCAACTGTTCGGGTCTGGCGTACAATTTTTTAACGTTCTAGTTCCGCGAAAGTATATATTTTTCAGTCACTCGAATCGTACAGTAATTATATCTTTGATTTTTTTATGAGATCGCTTCGGTCTTCCTTCGGTTACCGGAAGCGATGGATGGGGGTAAAAAGGAACGGCATCATAAAATGTAAATTGGAGATATGTCAATATCGGATTGTACACAAAAGAGACATGCGCACAATATGCTTTGGTTGTGCGACTGCGTTTCACATCGTTGTGATTTTTTTTACTTGCTCCTTCCGAAACTTCACGATTGGTCAAATAGCCTCCACTACGTCGAAAGTCGTTGCGCGAGCTCGTACCGCCCCTCTCCCGTTCGACACGACGACCTATACTCGAATTGGACAGGCACGTCGTAGCCCTTTGTTTCATCGATTTCGTGCAGACGTCCTTCGCTGCCCGCCGGAAGAGATTTGCCTGTCGCGTGGCGAGTTTAACCCGTAACGGATAAATAGATTCAAATAGTGTGTGAAATGATATCGCGGTAATAACCTCTTCGAAACCTTTATCGGACCGTGAAGAAATAAATTATTTGAGGCTTGTCAGAATTTTGTCACGTTATCGCAAAAATATTCTCGCGAGGGTGAGTATTACTTTTTTGAATTTTCTACATAAAACTTGTTAGTGGATATCTGCGAAAATTGGAAAAGAAAACGTTATTAAATATTAAACAAAACTCCCAGGTGAAAATATAGTTTGTTCAAAAATATAACGAATGATTTTCTCAAAAAATTCTTGTCTATGTCCGGGGCTTCCGACGCGTACACTCGATATAATTTTTCATAGCTACGACAAAATATGATTCTCCTCTGGCATTTGGTGGTACGTAAGCATCTCATGGAATAGGTTCTTGAAGAATTTTGAAAATTTTTGAAAATATTTCGCCGATTACACGAGCGGAGTGCTTATTATCTGGAATATTGATTCGTGAAATATTTTCGATATCATTTTCGCTCGTAATTCGTATGAATTGTAAATTGCTTCCTCGAAATTTCACACACGTCCAGACATTTTTCTAAACGTGATCTTCCGACATACGTGATCTTCGCTTGTTTCTGGACATAAATGACAAGATCAGTGATGCAAGAATTCAACAATATAAGAAAAAACATTTCAATTTATAACATAATGTGATACGTGTTTGCGTTTCGCTTCGTGCGATTTCGTTTTCAAAATGAGCAAAAGTGATCGAGTTCACTTTCCGTTGTAGCAGGGAACCGTTCCGTGCGTCGTACAAGGGAACCACACCATTTCATCAACTATATAGACATGAAAAAAAAACGTATAGACACGACTAAAAGTAAAGTTTCGCTCAATAACAAAATACTGAATTTTGTTGCGATAAATTAGTTCTCCGGGATCCATGACGTGCCAATAATCACGCCATTCTTCTCATCATGTTTAAATACGCGAATGACGTTTGCATAATCTAAAAAACGAAGGAAAAAAACATTGAAAATCTTATTTTATCACATTTTTATATTCCCACGTCTGCGATTTACTTACGCTGGAAAAACTGGCGTTTGAGAGTTCCATTATTCCCGCGGCAGTTAGCTTGCGGGGATTGTTACCCATACTAATGATCATTACGAGTGCAAGATTTGTTTTCCCCGGTAGTCTGTACCACTCGATCATATATGCGGTTTTACCTATATACTGACACTGCCAACAACGTTGTAAATTGGTAAATATGATTTTGGAATTCGAACGTTCTTCATAAAGCACAGATAAGTTACGATACTTCCGGTAAATACGTGCGAATTGAAGTATCTTTCGGTGCAAGATAGATTTCGATTTATTACTGAACCTAAACTCATTCGATAATCAAACTAGTGAACGTGTTGCTATATTGGAAACGAACCTTTACCGCAATTGAGCTGTTGCATTTCATAAAATATTTTATTACCGGCTACTTTTTTTAGATGTGCAAAGAGCAACGGACCGGTTTTTCTAGAATTGTGGTCACAAACAATAAAACAAATAAACGGACGATGGGCATCTACGAAAAAGTGTCGTACCGCAGAAAATGCTACAACAATAACAAAAAGCAACTGTACAAAAATGAGCTAAAAATAATGAAGTTTCAGACATTTCGCGTAACGCGCTGATTCGTTTCTCTCGTTTGTTTATTCATCCACGCGTACACTTTGACCCTACTTTTGGCATTTTGTAATCTCGCGCATGCGTGAAACTTCACGGACTTACTCGTTACCTGTTCCGTCAGGATCTCTCCGATTCGGCAATAAACGAATAATTGTAACGAGAATGTGGCCCCCAGTGCGCCATACGTTAACGTTCCTACACCATCATTATTGTCCCAATTCTGCAATAAAAAAACTTGCTTTTTCGACCCATTTCTTATTCTCAAATCCATCGATTCACAATTCTTCCTACCACAATCGCCACATAAGTGACGAAGCATATCATTACACATGTACCCATCACTTCCACGAGAAATATCTCCCGTAATACTTGGTCAACGTCCGTGGCAAATCTAGAAAAATAAAAAAACATGATCCCAACGATCGGAGAAATGGATAATAATAAAGTGAAAAAATGTGCATAATAATTCGTGAAACTTTTACCGCAGTATTCTGTTGTGATTTTCAACGATAACACCGATTTGGTTGACAATCGCGTTATCGTCATTTCCGGCGCTGTGATCGACGAGATTCTCAATTTTCCACGTGACAATTTGAATCTGACCGCAGACGTGTTTGACGGGTATAACGGCGAGATTGCACAGAGCGGTATTGACGGTGAAATGAAAGAATGCTGCGATAAAATTGCTGCAGAAAACAATCTCGTAAGTGACGTTCGCTTGAACATCGAAGAAAATATCGAAACCCAGATAAGCGAGTGGTCTGACGGTCTCATTGAATTCATTTATCGAGTTACCCGAGCACAGCGGCAATATCGCGGTATACATTAACGCAGAGCCGTACAAACAGAATGAAAAGAGAATCGTTAGTACATGTGCTACGCGCACATTTCTCATCATAATATCACGATCGTTGGGTTCAACGATTCTTCTCCAATCCATCTCCATGTGTTGTATGCAAAATTTTATCGTTTCGGAGCGTAAAATCATAATAAAGTGTTTGATGATATTCGTCGTCTGATATACTATCGGAGCGAATATTTTCGTCAATCCCGATTGATCCGACCGATGTAATATAGCGTGAGCGCAAACTGGAATTACCAGTGAGAACATGTAGATCGAGGAAAGCGGTAGTAAGATTTTGGCGATGTTTTTCTCGATCGCCGTTGGATTCGACATGACGCGTGCCCAGATACCGAGTAGTCGGAGAAACCATCGAGTGTATCGCAGAGAATAATTCACGTCGGACGCGTGATGTTTGTTGAACACAGTATTTACTGACATCGAATCGCGACGATTGAAATTCATAATCAACCGTTCGATGGTACCAGAGGCGGGTAACGCGCGTCAAACGAGTTCGATGTCGAAAAAACGACAATTCACCTTTGAATGTCAATCTTCGTAGACAGGCTTATGGCCCATTCGTCCATTACCGATAATCGGCACGAACCGCGAAAATGATGGAACGAAAGATTGTAAAAGTTGAGTTGATCAAATACGTTTGGTACACATAATCCTAGACGAGAAGCGACTGTTCGGGTCTGGCGTACAATTTTTTTACCTTCAAGTTCCGCGAGAATATATTTTTCAGAGCCACACGATTCGTACAATAATAATATCTTTGATTTTTTTATGAGATCGCTTCGGTTTTCCTTCGGTTACCGGAAGCGACGAATTCGGAATACGGATGGGGATGAAAAGGAATAGCAATATAAATTGTAAATTGGAGATACGTCAATACACACGGTCTTTCGGGATAGTGGACAACAGAGGCATGCGCACAAAATGTTTTCATTGTGCGACTGCGTTTCACATTGGTGTGCTTTTTTTTTACTTACTCGTTCCGAAACTTCACGAATGCCCGAATAGCTTCCACGATGTCGGAGGTCATTGCGCGAGCTTATACCCCTCTTCTCCCATTCGACACGACGACCTGTACACGAATTGGATGTAGCAGACACGTCGTAGCCTTTTGTTTCATCGATTTTCTGGGAAAGTCCTTTGCTACCCGCCGGGAGAAATTTCTCCGTTGCGTGGCGAGTGTAACTCGTAACGGATCACAGATTGAAATGATGGGTTTATCGGAACGTGAAAAAACAAATTATCTTGGGTTTGTGAGAATTTGATCGCGCTATCGAAAAAAATGTATCGTGGGTGAGTATTATTTTTTTCGAATTTTCTACATAAATATCACACCCGTTAGTGGAGATGTCCGAAAATTAAAATAAAAAAATTATAATAAATTTTAAAGAAAACTCCGGAGTAAAAATGTAGTTTGTTCAAAAATATAACGAATAGTTTTCTCAAAAAATTCTTTTCAGCCTCGGTCGGGTTTAATCTTCGCTGTCGCGAATCTATAATTTCATCCGTACGCGTTCTTCCACCTCCACGGGGCTAAGAGAATTATTTGAAAATATAATTTTTTATATTTTTAAACGAATCATTTTTCAGTTCGGGCATTTTCAAAACGTTCTATTCGCGTTTGTTTCATACTTTTTTTGAAATGGGAACTGAACCATGCGATTGATTACGGTCGTCCACGACATACTCGAGCTTTACTCGTCACTCGCGTTCAAGTTTCAAGTTCAATCTACGGATACTAAAAGGACTTTCTCTCCGAGGTCGCCAATTTTTTCGAAGATATCTGATTTCAAATTACTTTGTGCCTAGATGCGTTAGACGCAAATTCGAAATTGTTGAAGACTAAATCCTCACGAGTACGTTTTATTATTCTTTTAGCAGCGCATTCAAGCTCTAGCTCGTGTGATTTATGAGCTATCGAGTCAAAAGTTCGTACATCGATTGGGTACCATTTAACGATATTTCCGATCAACATTCGACAAAGTCGATCGAGGCGTTCTAGATTTATAAAGTTTTGACTCTAGCTCATTGTTTTTTTTCGTTATTGAGCCAAAATCCAGACATTTTTCTAAATGTGTTTTTCCAAATGTGTTTTTCCGACCGTTTGGCACATTTTAAACACACGAACATTGAAAACTCGCGAAAAAGAAAATGTATCATCACAAAGCTTCTCCTATGAGGTAACCAAGATTCTAAGTAGTTATAGTCGGAACGTGATCCAGAATACAAACATTTTCGGTACACCACCCGTTCCGAACCACCCTGTATTATCTGTAGTATCGTGGTCGTTCCACAACTTGGTTCTGAACATAAATGACACGATAAACGATACAAAAATTAAACGATATAAGAGAAAATATTCCTATGTCGAAAATAATGTGACGCGTGTTTGGATTCCGGTTCGTGCGATCTCGCGGTGATCAAATTCACTTTCCCTTGTAGGGACCGTTCCGTGTGTCGTACAAAGGAACCGTACGCTTTCATCAACTATAAACATGAAAAAAGTATAGACACGACTAAAAATAAATTCTCAGTCCATAACTAAATACAGAATTTTATTGCAATAAACTATAGTTCTCAGTGGTACACGACGCGTCAATAATCACGCCATTCTTCTCATCATGTTTAAATACGCAAATGATGTTTGCATAATCTTAAAAAAGAAGGAAAAAAACAGTCAAGATCTTATTTTACCGTGTATGCTTAACATTTTTGTTTTGCCACGTCTACGATTTACTTACGCTGGAAAAGCTGGCGTTCGAGAGTTCCATTATTCCCGCGGCGGTCAGTTTACGGGGATTATTACCCATGCTAATGATCATTACGAGTGCGAGATTTGTTTTCCCCGGTAGTCTGTACCACTCGATCATATACGCAATTTCGCCTATGTACTGACACTGTTGATAATATTGTAAATAGTTAAGTATGATTTTGGAATTTAAACGTTTTTTTCATAAAGGTCAGATAATTTACGAGAGTTCCGGTAGATAAGTGAGAATCCACGCGTCCACGCGTACACTTTGACCCCACTTTACGCATTCTGTAATCTCGGGTATGCGTGAAACTTCACGGACCGACTAGTTACCTGTTCCTTCAGGATCTCACCGATTCGGCAATAAACGAACAGTTGTAACGAGAATGTGGCTCCGAGTGCGGCATACGTTAGCGTTCCTACACCATCGCTATTGTCCCAATCCTGCAATTGAAGACTCGCTCTTTCAACACACGTCGTTCATTTTCAAATCCATCGATTCACAATTGTTCCTACCACAATTGCCATATACGTGACGAAGCATATCATCGCACATGTACCCATCACTTCCACGAGAAATATCTCCCGTAATACTTGGTCAACGTCCGTGGCAAATCTAGAGAGATAAACAAAAATCTTGTCTACGATAGGAAAAATAGAAAATAAAGTGAAAAAGTGTCCATAATAATTCTTGGAACTTTTACTTCAGTATTCTGTTATGGTTTTCAACGATAACACCGATTCGATTGACGATCGCGTTATCGTCATTATCGACATTGCGATCGACGAGATTCTCAATTTTCCACGTTACAATCTGAATTTGACCGCAGGCGTGTCTCACGAGTATAACTGCGAGATTGCACAGAGTCGTATTGACGGTGAAATGAAAGAACGCCGAGATTAAATTGCTGCAGAAAACAATTTCGTAAATGACTTTCGTTCGAAGATCGAAAAAAATATCGTTACCCGGATGAGCGAGTGGTCTCACGGTCTCGTTGAATTCATCTAACGAGTTACCCGCGCACAGTGGCATTATCGCGTTGTACATTAACCCAGAGCCGTACAAACACAATGAAAAAAGAATCGTTAGTCTATGCGCTACGCGCACATTTCTCATCATGATATCACGATCGTTCGGTTCATCGATTCTCCTCCAATCCATTTCCATGTGTTGTATGCAAAATTTTATTGCATCCGAGCGTAATGTCATAATAAAGTGTTTGATGACATTTGTCATCTGATACGTTATCGGAGCGAAAAGTACCGTCAATTCGGCACGATCCGCGCGTCGTAATATAACGTGAGCGCAAATTGGAATTGACAGTGAGATCATGAAGATCGAGGAAAGCGGCAGTAAGATTTTACCGATGTTTTTCTCGATCGCCGTTGGATTCGAGATAACGCGCGCCCAGATACCGAGTAGCCTGAGAAACCATCGAGTGTATCGTAGAGAATAATTCACGTCGGATACGTGATTTTTGTTGAATATAGTATTCACTGGTATCGAATTGTGACGATTGAAATTCATAATCAATCGCCCGATGGCACCAGAAGCGGATAACGCGCATCGATCGAGTTCGATATCGAAAAAAACGACAATTCACATTTGAATGTCAAATTTGAGATTATGGCCCATCCGTTTATTACTAATAGCAGACACGAACCACGAAAATGATGGAACGGACAATTGTAAAAGTGGATTGATCGAATACGATTGGTACCCATAATCCTAATCGACCAGCGAACGTTGGGGTCTAACGTACAATTTTTTTACGTTCAATTTCCGCGAAAATATAAATTTTTTAGTCACTCGAATCGTACAATAATTATATCTCTGATTTTTTCATGATATGGCTTCGGTCTTTCTTCGGTTACCGGAACCGACGGATGGGGGTAAAAAGGAACAGCATCATAAAATGTAAATTGGAGATATGTCAATATCGGATGGTACACAAAAGCGACATGCGCACAAAATACTTTGGTTGTGCGACTGCGTTTCACATTGTTGTGCTTTTTTTTACTTGTTCCTTCCGAAACTTCACGATTGGTCGAATAGTCTCCCCTACGTCGGAGGTCGTTGCGCGAGCTCGTACCGCCCCTCTCCCGTTCGACACGACGACCTATACTCGAATTGGACAGGGCACGTCGTAGCCTTTTGTTTCATCGATTTCGTGCAGACGTCCTTTGGTGCCCGCCGGAAGAGATTTGCCTTTCCCGTGGCGCGAGTGGTAACCCGTAACGGATAAATAGATTCAGTGTGTGAAATGAAATCGCGGTAATAACCTTTTCGAAACCTTTATCGGACCGTGAAGAAATAAATTATCTTGGGTTTGTCAGAATTTGATCGGGCTATCGAAAAAAAAGGTCTCGTGGGTGAGTATTATTTTTTCGAATTTTCTACATACCCGTTACCCCCGTATCACACCCGCTAGTGAAGATTTGTGAAAATTGAAATAAAAAAATTATAATAAATTTTAAACAAAACTCCCGAGTAAAAATATAGTTTGTTGAAAAATATAACGAATAAATTTCGGAAAAATCTTCGGCGTCGCAAATCTAGAATTTCATCCGTACGCGTTCTTTCAACTCGACGGGACTGAGAGAACTATTTGAAAATATTATTTTTTAGATTTTTCAACGAACCACTGTTTCAGTTCGGGGGTTTTTAAAACGTTTTATTTTCGTTAATTTCGTACTTAACGAATTAAGAACTGGTTCATGCGATTGATTACAGTCGTACACGACTCGCTCAAGCTTTTTATCAATCACGCGCGTCAAAGGGTCAAGTGCGATCTACGGATATGGCGGTAAGAGAACTTTCTCTCAGACTTTGGCAATTTTTTCGAGGATATCAGATTCCAAATTACTTTGTGCGTCGGTACGTTACGTGCAAATTTGAAATTTTTGAAGACCAAACCCTCACGGATACAGCGGCTCGTTGCGCTATCTGAAATATTGAATCGTGTAATATTATTTGTATGTTCCGATATTTCCACGTTCAAATATTTTTCTAAATATGATTTTTCGACTTATCGGTACATTTTAAACACATTGACATTGGCAACGCGGAAAAAATGTTATCATCAGATAGCTCTCTTACGAGGAAGCAAAAAGGCTAATAAGTAGTTACGATTGGGATGTGACCCAGAATCCAAGAATTTTTCGGTGTACCACCCATCCCAAACCGCCCTGTATTACTTGTACCATATTTGTATTATCGTGGTCGATCGACGCTTGTTTCTGAACAAAAATAAAACACGATCAGCGACACAAGAATTTGACAATATACGAAAAAACATTTCTATTTAGAAAATAATGTGACACGTGTTTGTTTTCCACTCCGCGCGATTTCGTTTCCGAAATCAGTAAGAGTGATCCAGTTCACTTTCCGTTGTGGGGTAACTTTCCGCGTGTCGTACGAAGGTACGGCGCCATGTTTATAGTTGTCATCAACTATAAACATGAACGAAATATAGACACGACTAAAAATACAGTTTTACGAAATACTGGATTTTATTGCAACAAACTAGTTCTCGGTGTTACGTGACGCGCCAGTAATCACGCCATTCTTCTCATCATGTTTAAATACGCAAATGATGTTTGCATAATCTTGAGAAAGAAGGAAAAAAAAACGATTGGCGATCTTGTTTCATCGCGTATATGCTGAACATTTTTATTTTCCCACGTCGACGATTTACTTACGCTGGAAAAGGTGGCGCTTGAGAGTTCCATCATTCCCGCGGCAGTCAGCTTACGGGGATTATTACCCATACTAATGATCATTACGAGTGCGAGATTTGTTTTCCCCGGTAATCTGTACCATTCGATCATATATGCGGTTTTTCCGATATATTGACACTGTTAATATCGTTATAAATTGTCAGGTATGATTTTGAAATTGAAAACTTTTTCATTAAGTACAAATTATTTATGACACTTCCGGTATATATGTGAGAATTGGAGCAACCCTCTTCCTAGAATTGCGGCCATAAGCAATAACGATAGTAAATTTTTGAGACCACGAACCATGCCCTGTGTACAGAATGGTCACGTACGAATTAACGTACGATGGGCATATTCGAAAAGTGTTATATCGTGAAAAATGTTGCAGCAATAACAAAAAAACAACTATAGAAAATTGAGATAAAAGCAAATAAGTCTGAGAAATATTATATGACGCTTTGATTCAACTGTCTCGTTTGTTTATTCGTCCACGCGTACCCTTTGATCCCACTTTATGCATTCGTTAATGACGCGCGTGCGTGAATCTTCACGGACTGACTCGTTACCTGTTCCTTCAGGATCTCACCGATTCGGCAATAAACGAATAATTGTAACGAGAATGTAGTCCCCAGTGCGGCGTACGTTAACGTTCCAACGCCATCACTGTTGTCCCACTCCTGCAATTGAAAACTTGCTTCTTCGACCTATTCTTCATTTCGAAATTCATCGATTAATAATTGTTCCTACCACAATCGCCATATACGTGACGAAACATATCATTACACACGTACTCATCACTTCCACGACAAATATTTCCCGTAATACTTCGTCAACGACCGTGGCAAATCTAGAAAAATCGACAAAAATTATGTCCACGATCGGAGAAATGAAAAATAAAGTGAAAAATTGTCGATAATAACTGGGTGAAACTTTTACTTCAGTATTCTTATATGGTTTTCAACGATAACACGGATTCGGCTGACAATCGCATTATCGTCATTTTCGGCACTGTGGTCGACGAGATTCTCAATTTTCCATGTGACAATTCTAATTTGACCACAGGCGTGTCTCACGAGTATAACGGTGAGATTGCACAGAGTCGTGTTGACGGTGAAATGAAAGAATATCGAGATCAAATTGCTACAGAAAACAATCTCGTAGACGACGTTCGCTTGTACGTCGAAGAAAATATCGGTACCCGGATAAGCGAGCGGTTTGACGGTCTGATTGAATTCATTTATCGAGTTACCCGCGCACAGTGGCATTATCGCGTTGTACATTAACGCAGAGCTGTACAAACACAACGAACAAAGAATCGTAAGTTTATGCGCTACGCGTACATTTTTCATCATGACATCGCGATCGTTTGGTTCATCGATTCTTTCCCAATCCATCTCCATGTGCTGAATACAAAATTTTATTGTATTCGAGCGGAAAATCATAATAAAGTGTTTGATGATATTGGTCGTGTGATACAATATCGGTGCGAATATTTTCGTCAATCCGGATTGATTTCCACGGTGTAATATAGCGTGAGCGTAAACTGGAATTGCTAGTACGATCATAGAGATTGAGGAAAGGGGTAGTAAAATTTTGGCCATGTTTTTTTCGATCGCCGTTGGTTTTGATATTACGCGTGCCCAGATACCGAGTGCTCTGAGAAACCATCGAGTGTATCGCAGAGAATAGTTCACGTCGGACGCGCGATGCTTGTTCAACATAGTATTCACTGGTATCGAAGCGCGACGATTGAAATTCGTAATGAACCGCCCGATGGTGTCGGATAATGCGCGTCGATCGAATTCGATATCGAAAGAGTGAGAACGACAATTTGCCCTTGAATGTCAATCTGCGTGGATAGACTTATGGCCCATCTATCTGTTGCTAACGGTCGGCACGAACCACGAAAATGATAAAACGAAAGCATTGTAAAAGTCGATTGATCGAATACGATTGGTACACTTAATGCTAGTCGAAAAGCAACTGTTCGAGTCTGGCGTACAATTTTTTTACGTTCAAGTTCCGCGAGAATATATTTTTCAGCCACGCGATTCGTACAATAATTATATCTTTGATTTTTTTATGAGATCGCTTAGGTTCTCCTTCGGTTATCGAAAGCGACGGATCGGGGTAAAAAGGAATAGCAATATAAATTTTAAATTGGAGATACGTCGGTACACACGGTCTTTCGGACAGTGAACAAAGAGACATGCGCACAAAATGTTTTCATTTTGTCGTGCTTTTTTTTTACTTACTCCTTCCGAAACTTCACGATTGGTCGAATAGCTGTGTGTTGGCCTGTACGTCGGAGGTCATCGCGCGAGCTTATACCCCCATCCCCCATTCGACCCGACGACTTATACACGAATTGGACAGCAGACGTATCGTAGGCTTTGGTTTCATCGATTCTGTGCAGACGTTCTTTGGTGCCCGCCGGGAGAGATTTGCCCGTTGCGTGGCGAGTGTAACCCGTAACGGATAAATAGATTCACACAATGTGTAAAATGAAATCATGATAATAACGTATTTGAAACCTGGAACTGCCAACGAGTAAACTGTCTTAGGTTTGTCAGAATTTTGACGAGTTATCGAAATAAATGTCTCGTGGGTGAGTATTATTTTTTCAAGTATCCTCCATAAATAAAGATATAATGAACGTTAATCGCGAATCTAGAATTTCATATACGAGGTCCGTTAAAAAAGTATCGCGAATTTTGAATTTCCGCGGGCTACGTATATTCAATTTTCGATTTTTTTTGTGGCGTTACGTTGGTACTCGTGTTCCTCACTTATGCTGAAAAAATCGGCCATTTTGAATGTTTAGTGAATTGTTGACAGCTGTTTTGGTTAGACGTGTTTTGGCTTGTCTTCGATTTTTGCCTATTCCAAAAAAGCAGCTTCCATTGCGATGCTTGAGCTTTGGTTTCCACGTCATAACCATAAATCCTAGATTCGTCACCAGTTATGACCCTCTGGAGCAAATTTGGGTCGTCGCGGACCGAGTCCAACGGCTCCTTAGCGATGTTAACGCTACCCTGTTTTTGTTCGAAATTGAGCAATTTTGGCACGAATTTCGCGGTGACCCGTCTCGTACCCAAATCATTGGTAAAAATTAGGGCTGTTACTTTTATCCGGGTTAGCCGGATACCCGAAAGTATCCGGGTATCCGGGAAATCCGATCCAACACTTCAGATTCGAATACCCGAATATCCGGGTATTCGAGTACCCGAGTATCCGGGTATCCGGATATCCGAATAATCACGGATCCGGGTAAACGGGTAATAACGAATAGTATCGGGTAATTACCCGATTTTTCACGTACAGGCTCAAATGGGACCGCCGGTCATCAAATAAGCCGAAATATAGGGCGTTAATAGTTACCATTAAAAAAAAATTGGCATATAACTTGTATCAAATTTGCTCTGTTCAAAGAAATTGTGCAAAACTACGGTAAAAATGAAAACTTAGTGTTGACGAATCGGACGTCACGGTTTTCCAATTTATAATAATTGTGTACTTACTCGGGAAACCATTTTACATGTGACTCCCACAATTTTTTAGAATCTGCTGTTACGATCACAATTTCTTGCCTGCGCGCATTAAGAATAACCGAAATCTGCTTCTTCACATTCTATATTTTCTCTCCAACTTTAAAGTTCATAAAAACTGCACACACGCCCATAATATACATTTCAGAAACTAAGGATATTTATTAAACAATACTAAATCGTGATGAAAAAATAATATTAAAGATGCAAATAGTGCAGGTCAATGTTGATTAAGTTCTTATGAAATGATCATGTGTTTCCCTAACATTCTATAGAAGATTATGTCATTGCTTTTTTAATCTACACAAGAATGTTTTATTGAAATTGTAGCTTTTGTCGGATGTGAATTACAGTAAAGAAATAGTTTGGTAATAATAGTAAATACGCCTGCAAGATTCTTTCCAAGAATCTTCGTTATAATGATAATCCAATTTGTTCAATATTGATATCAGTCGGTAAAAATAAAAAATGGTCAACCAAATGATCGGACACGAACACCGATATAATTCCGGTTTCTCAATCTTCCGGTAATGATTTATTATTCTTCTTATAAATGTCCTTCGCATACATTGTTCTTGGCAAAATCTACGCATGCCTCACAAATTGTGTAAATTGAACATTTTTTTTCAGCATTTTCGGCATCAATTATCGGCGGTAATTGCCCGATATTATCCGTTATTATCCGAGTACCCGGTTAATCCGTTATTGCTCGGATATTATCGAGTTATCGAGATATACGGATTTGAAGCGTCGGATCCGTGAAACCCGAATTACTCGGGTATCCGGATACCCGGAAAAGTTCAAGCTCTGGTACGAACGTTCAAACCGTTCCGATACTATCGCGGTAACGATACAACGTTCGAGTTCATCCCCCTTTTCCATAGCCCTAGGATTCCGTAGCCTATGATTGGCGGATTTAGCCCCTCTAACCATTCTTCAGCGGACACGTTTCCATGGCCGAAACGGGGCTCGCCCTTCCTATCTTTACCATCGATATCGTGACACACGGTAGACGCGGTAACGGAAGGGCACGCCCAGAAAATGGCACGAAAAAGCTTTATAGTTTGTCGCAGGGCGCGAGCTTTCATCGATTTCACGGGAAGCCTCGACGTCGTCGTCGACGGACGATCGGACCGAATAAAAGAGTTTTTATTACGAGCACGTTGGTCGACTCGAACCAATCTTTTTCCGTGTAACAAAACTTCACGGTAGATAATTGAAAGCCTTTGTTTATTCCGACCGCGCGGAATTCTAATAGTACCGAGTGCAAAAGTCGAGTAATCTGCCATTTTTACTATATTCGTTTTATCTTTTATCTTTTATCTTTGGTAAGGAAAAGTAACTTTCTTCGATGTTCGGTGAAAGGACTGTACATTTTATATTTCGACAAGCTCGAACGATTCGACCCCGTAATCGCGGTGTCAACGTGCACGCCGGGGGGGAAAAATGTATAATAAAAAGAAAATAATGAAGCCGTGCGTTACTTTCGACACCGCGGTTCCTCCTGTTTGAGAATATTCGCGAATGGACGGAACATTACTGGTTTAAGGGAGGGGTTAAGACAGCGTTTTATTTTAGTCATTTTCATGAATTTTTTTGACAAGAAAGGAATGTATATAATTTATTGAAACTTTGAGAACATTTTATACATATATTCAAATAAATATCGTAATTTTTTAAAAGTCTTTCCTTCGTAAGGTGTTTAAACAATAGTGCACAATTTTTAAAACTATGCTTTTTGTTGCAAACACCTGTAAAAAATGCAATTTTCAATTTTTTTTTGGGCAGTGAGGTTCATATAGAAGAAACACATGTCCTTAAAGCAAATTTGAAACCCTATTGATTTCAGATGAAAACTGTGGCCTCCAGAATGTACGCGAACAGCTACGTCCGATGGTGACCTCCGACGGGGTGGCGGCCCATATTTACGAAGGAAATACTTTTAGAAAATTAGGATATTTATTTGAATATATGTATAAAATGTTCTCAAAGTTTCAATAAATTATATACATTCCTTTCTTGTCAAAAAAATTGATGAAAATTACTAAAAAAAAACGCTGTCCTAACGAGTGACGATTGACCGTACGCCAAAAATCACGATAATCCTTCGAGTATAACGGAACGTTATATGGTTTTATATCAGTTATGTAATTTTTCTTTTACAGATATTTGGCACGCCAACGATTGGACGTATCGTTTTGTGATATCAAACGGGCGTTCTCGACTCGACGATGATCGAAGCAAGTTTTCACGAGACTTTCCGGTGAGATAAAATTTTTAAAAATAAATACTTTCGTAACCGTGTCACGATGCGAAGCCGAGTAAAACTCACGCGATTCCATTCGTCGAATAATCATTCGGCTATCCTTCGTACCAGATTCAAATAGACGAGCGTCGTTTGTATAATCTAAAAATAAAAAAAATTGGTCAATGTACGCGGTACAGCGCGCGTCAACCGTATACTTACACTGCCAAAACTGGCGATTGTCAGTTCCATCATTCCTCCGGCACTAATTTTTCGCGGACAATTCGCTATAGCTATGACCATGACGAGTGCGCGACCGGTTGTGCCGGGTAATTTGTACCATTCGATCATGTACGACGCCGTTGCGACTCTGTGACACTGGCGAAATATCAAATATAACAGAAGCACATAATCAATTCGAGGCAAATGATGTTCGTTAGTTTACCTGTTCCCGAAGAAGTTCACCGATGTGACAAAATATGAATATATTGAAAGTCAAGGAAATCAGCAGTACGACATACGTGATTATCGCAACGGTCTCGCTGTTTTTCCACTCCTGTAACGTTCTCTATTATTTAACCACATCGAACGAATATATCATTCGTGCGAATGTAACATTTTTCTTTTTCAACCGTCATGCAGTAGTACTCGAGCAAACATATCGTCAACGTCGAGGTAACCATTTCCACCAGGCATATCTCTCGAAGAACCTCCTCGGATCCGGATGACAATCTGTGGGGAGAAGAGTAGATACAAAAAGTATTTGCTCCTTTGTTTACATTATTTTTCAGGGCGTCGAGGAGATTGTGAAATTTTGCGAAACGATACAACGTCCTACGACGGGTTACGTAATCGAGAGAAACTAAAAGTTCCGTAAATTTATTTTTCTTTTCGTTTTTATTTATTTCAATTTGTGGATGGGTGATAAGAGCATCGGGCTCGTTTGGGGCGTGAGAATTTTTCGGAAAGTCTTTAATTCGCGCAGTTGCCGTTCCCCGCGAGGAGAAATTATCGCTTCGGCTTACTGTTTTGTTTCTTTGAGACTACCGTTCGCGAATTGAACGAGTGTACTTGGAAAAAGATTTACGTTTTTAAATCTTACTACCGTAACAAAGCTTGTACGAGAGTTTGTATGTTTGTTCGAACGCGTAAATCTCGGGAAATACCAGTCCGATTTGAAAACTTCTTTTTGCGTTAGATAGCCCGTTTATTTGGCAGAACCGCGGTTCTGCAGATTCCAACTGTACACCTACCCAACTGTCACGATCAAACTGACACGAGCATACGAATATTTCGCAATATTGTCACGACAAAACTGTTCCCGAAGAAAACTCTCACCATTAAAACTGTCACCACTCAACTCTCCTGAATCTCTATTCGACACGTGCAGAAATCTTCACGAACCAAACTATCACCGTCTAAACTGTCACGGTCTCAACTGTATTCTGCGCAACTGTAACGCAGCAGAATAGTCCACGGTCTACGCTGTCAGGGCGTCTACTGTATTCTGCACCAATCGTCACCGTTCCAACCGTCACCGCACAAAACTGTCACCGCGCCAAGGCGCGGTAACTAACTCACACGGGTATAAGCTGAACTCGTAGATAAGAGCGCTCGGGCTGCTTCACCAAACGCGGCGCAATATTTCGTGCGTGTCCGCTATTACCGATCGCTGAGCACAAGTAAGTTCGCGCGGTGCGAAGGCTGTGGTTGAGACGACGGCGACGAATGAGTAATGAGTATTAGCGGACACGGACGAAATATCGCGCGCTGTTGCACCGCGGTTGGTAAAGCAGCCCGAGCGTTCTTATCTACGGGTACAGCGTCTACGAGTGTGAGTTGGGTAAATCTCGCGTTAAGCGGTGACGGTTGGTGCCGTGTACAGTTTTGCCGGTGACAATTGCCGCGGTTACAGTTGCTGCGGTGGCAATTTAAGCGGTGACAGTTTGAACGGTGACAGATTAAACGGTGATCGTTTAGACGGTGACAATTTAGATGGTGAAGGTTTAGACCGTGACAGTTTAGACGGTGATAGTTTTGTTCGTGAAGATTCTGCACGTGTCCAATAGAGATCGGGGAGAGTCGAGTGGTGACAGTTTGTGCGGCGACAGTTTTAATGGTGAGAGTTTTGTTCGGGAACAGTTTTGTCGCGACAATATTGTGAAATATTCGTATGGTCGTGTCAGTTTGGTCGTGACAGTTGGAATCTGTAGAACCGCGGTCCTGCCGTTTATTTGGGAAGGCCATCTAACTTTATGCCATGCCCGTAAGGAGCGGCGGTCGTATTCGGTCACGTCGGTTTATTTTTTAGTCATTGGTCCGTTTATATTTCCACATAATTTTCAGATGGTATTTGTACGATATGCGCTTGATAATGGAAATTTAACGAGGCTGAAATCGCGGGGCGCAGCTAAAAATAAATATTTTCATCTTCACTTGAGAACTCTGACGTGAGATTCTATGACGAATGATATTCTCTCGTCGAGCTCGTCCGCACGTTCCTCATCGTCCATTCCATCGAACAGAGTGGCGAGTCGGGACACGATGATTTCTATCTGACCACACGCGTGAGTGACCAGCAACGCCGCGATATTGCAACACGCCGTGGTAATGATACAAATAACAAAAGCCGCGGCGCAACAGACGCAGAATATTATCTCGTAGGCGGGACTCGATTGTGGATCGATGAAAATGTCGTAACCGGGATAAACGAGGGGTCTCGCGGTCTCGTTAAATTCATTTATCGCGTTCCCGGACCAGATTGGCATCGCAGCGTGATAACCCATTTCACCGATGTAGACGAATACACCGCACGCAAACGTGAGGCTTTCGCCCAGTTTAACGTTTCTCCTCATTATCGCGCGATCCCGTTCGCTCGCTATCCTCTTCCAATCGTTTTCCACGTGTTTCAAGCACGTCATGATCGTCTCGGAACGAAAAACGATTAAGCCGTGCTTTAAAAAATTCGAGGAGAAGAAAAAAACCGGTCCGGCCAGTATAACACGGACAAAGGGATCTTTTTCGCGGAGAAACATGTGAAAGCCAGTCGGTAAAATTGTGAAAGCGAGAGCGATCGAACACACGATTATGAGACCTTTGGAAATATATTTTTCCAAAGTCGACGAAGTTTTCGTCACCATCGGCCACACACCCAGTAACCGTAGAAGCCATTTTGTACAGAAGATCGTTCGTTTTAGGTCCGTTTCGTAATTTCCGTTTGAAAACTTTTCGACGCTCGAACGCGTCGACGCGTCGTCGCGACGATGCATCGTCTTGCGGCAACACCGATCGTCCATTTGCCGTTACCGAACGATCGGAAAAAATATGACGGGACAGGCTTTTCGGTGCGCACGAGATTTTTCTCCCTCTCTCGAGCCGACAATTCCGTGATATTACCGAGTTTACGAATTTACAACGGACTTGCGCGTTACAGAGTTCGTACCTCCGCGATTGGTGCGCAAACGCTCGCACTTTTCTACCGCATCGTTCCCCCCGACGACTACCCCTGCCGTAACGAAGGAGGCCATTCTTTTCCTTCATCGATTTCGACGGTGGTCGCCGTTGTATTTGTCCAGGTAATACGCGCGACTCTGCGCCGGAGATACGCGACTCGTCTCTCCGATTAGCGGTACGTCCAACGATACGCGGTACGATCTCCCGGACGATACTTTAAACGCATCTGGAAATGAGCGTGCGAATTTCGGAGACTCGTCCGAAAATTCAAAATTTCAAGAGAAATTAGTGGATCGTTATGTTTCCTCGTTAATTACATCGGACGTGATACGTCAAAATAAAATTTGAATAAAATAAACAAGAAATAATCTCGGCAGTTCGTATCGTCGATACGAGGAAGAAAACAACTTCATTTCATCGCGTGCATTTCTCCTTTGAATCGTGTTCGGTATGAAAATACAAACGTGAACTATTTGTTCGGTTAAAAGGAATCATATACCGATGGATCTTTCGACGCTGGTTGTCGTTTTCACCGTAAGCACCTCTGATATTTTTTATTCGGCCACCGTAACGTCGCGTGGCTAAAAAAAAATGTAATGATCGTATCGATAGGCACAATTAATCTAATATTCCATATTGGTGTATAGGTGCGTCGAGCGTTGACGGAAACATTTTTTATTCTTATTAAGGGTTAAAACGGTCTCGGGTCTTTGGACGGTCACTCACCATTCGATCAAACGAAACTATCAAAAATTGTACGCTTTTGATTTTGTGCCTACGCGATCGTTCGTAACGTGTTTCGATGGATCACTGATGTTTTCATGATCTTAAAAAAAAAAGCTTCGAATATCGTCGATCCGTTTCGAGTGATTGATGCCCCTCTTATACTTATCCGAAAGCGTATACGGAGAGTGTTCAAGAGAAGATTAATTTTATAATCTTTTACGAACGATGTGACGTTCGAAGTCACATGATTCCGATCGAACGCCAAAAGTAAAAAATGTAGTGTTTATTTAAAAAAAAAAGTGGATGCCCATCGTTCGCGCTGACTGGCAATACGAGGTCTGTTCAAAAAGTATCGCGAATTTTGAATTTCCGCGGGCTACGTATATCTGATTTTTTTGTGGCGTTATGTTGGTACTCGTGTCCCTCACTTATGCTGAAAAAACTTCCCTCACTTGTTGACGGCTGTTTTGCTTAGACGTGTTTTGGCTTGTCGTCGATTTTTGCCTGTTCCAAAAAATCGATCAAAGAATCCGTATGAAATTTTGTGTGAAAAAGAAAATTAAGTGCGCGGACGCATTTCGAATGTTGACTGTGGCATATGGCGAAGTTAACTCGGACCGAAGCAACGTTTGTCGGTGGTACAAAATGTTCTCGGAGGGCCGAGAAGATGCGAACAACGAAATGCGTTCCGGACGCCCGAGCACATCAACAACGGACGAAAACGTTGATGGAGCGAAGAAAATAATATTGGCCAATCGTCGAATTACCGTTGGAAAAGTTGCCGAGGAACTAAACATATCGATTGGCTCGTGCTATTCGATTTTTACCAATGATTTGGGCATGAGACGGCTCGCCGCGAAATTCGTGCCAAAATTGCTCAATTTCGAAGAAAAACAGTGTCGCGTTAACATTGCTAAGGAGCTGTTGGACTCGGTCCGCGACGACCCAAATTTGCTCCACAAGGTCATAACTGGTGACGAATCATGGGTTTATGGTTATGACGTGGAAATCAAAGCTCAATCATCGCGATGGCAGCTGCTTTTTCGGAATGGGCAAAAATCAAAGACAAGCCAAAACACGTCTAAGCAAAACAGCTACAGTCAACAACTACCTAAACGTTCAAAATGGCCAATTTTTTTCAGCATGAGTGAGGGACACGAGTACCAACCTAACGCCACAAAAAAATCGAAAATCAAATATACGTAGCCCGCGGAAATTCGAAATTCGCGATACTTTTTGAACAGACCTCGTATAGGCTAATGTCGTACACATTAAATTCTTGTCGGTAAATTCAATATCGTTTGTGACGCCAACAAGAAAAATAAAAATCTAATGTATCAAACGTTTACCTCGGCACGAAACTGATGAATTCGCTTCGGTACCAATTCAAACATTTTAATTTTAATTATTTTTCGAATTTCAAGTAATTTCAATTCAATTGTACTACCGCTAATATTTTTTTTCCCTCTCGTTTTGGCATTCCGGTGTCACGCCGTGTATTTCAGAGAAAGTAGATGTTTAATACGTGTCACCTGAATATAACTTCAGAGCCGTATCTTCAGTCGCCAAAAGAATTTATTTCTTATTCTGTCAGTTTGCAATCGCTCGTAACATGTTTAAATACATCACGGAAGTTTTAATAATCTGAAAAAATGGTGTAATTTCAAAATGCCGTTGAAACGTACATAAATGTACTCGAGGAATTTTAACGAAAAAAAATGACACTTACGATCCCGAAACTGGATAACGAGAGTTCCATCATTCGCGCAGCGGTTATTTTACACGGACAGTTCGACACGGCCATAATCATAACGACGGCGAGGCCATTTTTACCGGGTAATCTGTACCACTCGATCGTATATGCAGCTTTTCCAACTTCTTCGAGCTGTCAATTTATTAATTATCAATTCTATCCGAGTTTCATTATTTTAAATAAAATAATTTGTGTACAACGAGGAAATTGATTTTCCTCGAAATAAACGCAGAGTAGAAGAAAACATTAACTCGATTCGTACGAAATTAATTAATATTATACAAGTAAATTTTTCGATCGAGGCGTACCCGTTCTTTCAACAGTTCACCGATATGACACAATATAAATATATTGAAAACGTACGACACGAGCAGTATAAAATACGTTATTATGGCAACGGTCTCGCTGTTGTTCCACTCCTGCAATTAACATTACGTTCTCGGATATCGTTAATTTCCATATACATTTTCGGAATTTAACTATGGCCGTAATAAATTTAGGAAATTCATTGGCAAGATTTTCTAAATAATAGACAAGTCCAGGGGCAATTACGTGTAGTATCTATTTACCGAAAAAGGGCTTCCTTTCGCTCAAAGATATTCGTCGTGGTCGCGACGATACAATACAGATCGAATCTCCTACCTTCGATGTCATACCCGTTTCCTATTTGTCCGTTAAGAAGCGTGTCAAAGCGAAAGCAGTCCGCGATATCTACAGTGGATCAAAAAAGTATTCATACACCTTGTTTTTTTGCGATAACTTTATAGACGTAAGCGAAACGCAAAGGAAGACAATTTTATTTAATAGTACATCGGGTGCAGAGATAAACTGCAAATGGAGAATTTTTTCCCAGGAATAATAGAAGAATTGTGCCAAAAAAAACGAAAGTTTTCGGGCAAAAAAGTATTCATACACTTACGATTATAGTGAAAACCTACATCATCATAGTTGTTAATTATAACTAATATTTGGTCTGCATCCCTTTTGCTTCAATTATCGCCTCGAGTCTCTTAGACATGGATTCTACTAGCTTTTGCGTTCTTTCTTTTGCTATTTTCGTCCATTCTTCTAAAAGCACTCTTTGGAGATCGGATTTGTTTGTTATTTTTCTTTTTCTAATTTCTACATCCACCGAGTGCCATAAATTTTCAATAGGATTGATGTCCGGAGATTGTCGTGTGGTGTAATCAATTGTTCGCGGACATTATAGAGTAATCATTCCCTCGTTTTCACGGCAGTACGTTTCGGGTCGTTATCTTGTTGGAAGTAGAAATTTCCATCCAAGCCCAATTTTATCTACACCCGCTTTTAAATTGCTGCGCAACCCGTCGATATACTTCCGGGCATTCGTTGTACCATCTATAAAAGCCAGGTTACCAACGCCATAATATCCCATACAGCCCGAAACCATGACGCTTCCTCCGCCGTGCTTTACGGTCGGTATTAAAATTTTCTGCCGGAGCTCGGTATTTGGTTTCCGCCGGACGAATTTTTTTCCATCGGACCCAAAGATGTTAAACTTCGATTCATCCGAGAATACGACACGTTTCCAAAATTCTATAGATTTTTATACGTAGGTTTTTGCGAAACCTGAACGTTTTTCTCGATTTATATTATTAATTAATGGTTTTTTGCGGGCAGTTCCGTCGTATATTTGGGCGGAATGCAAAACGTTTCGAATAGTCCGGGGACACACGCTCTTCCCCGATGTTGTCGCGACATCATTCGCTAAACTGCGAGCACTTGTGAACGGTGTTTTTGTAGCCTCTGTAACGATACTCCGACGCTCTCGTACCGTTAATATTCTCGGTCGACCGGTTCGTGGCTTTTTTTCTGTGCTGTTTGTTCTTTTATATTTTCTTATTATATATTGCACCGTTGCGAAAGTTAGATTTAGTTCTTTACTAATTTTTCGATAAGTTTCACCGCGTTTCCGAAGAAAAATCACTCTGTCTCGCATGGATATTGATATTTTGCTTTTCTTTGCCATCGTGTCTGTTCGGAGCTTGAAGATCTACTACCGCATGGAATAGGTCAAAACCATTGTGTAAACGAGGACTCGTTTACATTGTACGCGGAGGTCGGACCGTCCGTGAGTGAATATCGAGGTTTATCAGCTCAATCGTAAGTGTACGAATACTTATTTGGTCCGAAAATTTTCCTTTTTTTCGCATAATTCTTCTATTATTCCTGGGAAAAAGTTCTCCATTTGCAGTTTATCTCTGTACCTGATGTACTATTAAATAAAATGGGCTTTCTTTGCGTATCGCTTATGTCTATAAAGTTATCGAAAAAAAAAATAAGGTGTATGAATACTTTTTTGACCCGCTGTATTTAGCGCGCAACTTGGCTTCCTCGCGCGGAGGAAGCTTTGTTTTCGTGAAAAAATTCTTTATTTTTAGTATCAATATATTTGAAATGTTTCGAGACATCGGAAAGGCACAAAGAAAAATGCCAATGAATCGTTTTGTTTCGGTGATTCGTTCGTCCCGACACTGAAAATTGGTACGTTATAATTGCCCCTAGTCTCCTCTAGAATAAAATTTCATCGAACAATTGTAGAAAAATATTGTCGTGGGGAAAAAAAAATGTGTGTCCAATTTGACGGAAGTGGAAAAAATATTGTTTACATTTGTATATTTTACCGTCATGCAGTAGTACTCGAGCAAGCATATTAAAAGTGTGGCCAGCACAAATTCAATGAGAAATATATCCCGCAGTGCTTCGTCGATTTTCGAAGATAGTCTTGAAAATAAATAACTACTGTAACGCGCGGTCCGACATTTCCTTTTGGGTACAGGTATACTTTTCATATTTAGTCGCTACTATTACCGCAGACCTCGAGCGTGACATCGCACAACGAAAGATAATCTCTTCTCGATTTTTTCCACGTCGCCTTTCTCGTCGATGATTTCATCGAAAATCGCGTTCAATCGCGACATCACAATTTCAATTTGTCCGCAAGCGTGACTCACGAATACAGCGGCCAAATTGCAAATTGCTATTGTAACGGTATAGCGGACAAAGGCCGAGACGCAAGTGAGGAAAAATATGATCTCGTAAGTTGGACTAGCTTGTGGCTCGATGAACATATCGTAACCGGGATAAACCAAAGGTCTCACGGTCACGTTCATTTCGTTTATCCTCGTGCCCTTTAAAATTGGCATTATCGCGTGATAAGACATACCACCGGTGTACAAGAATACACCGCAAACTATCGTAATTCCCCGTCCGACCTTAGCGTTCCTCGTCATAATCGCACGATCGTCCTCCCTCTCGATGCTCATCAAATCTCTTTTAATTTTCTCCACGCACATCTTTATCGTGTTTGCCCGTAATATGATAACGCCGTATTTGAGAAAACTCGCGAGCGATGCACCGACGGGCCCCACGAGCTTCACTCTAACGAAAAGATTCTTTTCGCGAAAAATCGTGTGAAGGGTGGCCGGTAACATGGTAAAAGCTATACCGAGGAGGCAAACAAGGATCACGAATGTCGACACATATTTCCCATTTTTCGACGAATTTTTCGTTATCATCGGCCAAACACCGAGAAAACTGAGAAACCATCGAGTGTACCGAAACGTTTGCGTTACGTCGTTTCCGTAATTTTTGTTTTTCACGTTTTTCCAAATCGTACGATGGGACACGTCGTCGAAACGTTTCATCGTAGCGCGCGGCACCGAGTTTCATCCGCGACTGTCGCGGGAATAAAGACGTTCACCGCGCAACTTGGTAGCGAGAGGCCTTTCGTAAAAAATCATTGTTTATATATCGCAAGAGAATTATTATTGTCCCGGAGATGCGATTGAAACGTGCGCGCGTTGCGAGGTCGAAGAGCCACGGCAATTGGCTCAAGCTCGTCGTTCGTTTTTGGCGTTGCGTCAAAGTTTCCTTGACAACGATCCGCCCTCAACCATCGTTTCTTTTCTTCGCTTTTTAATTGATTTAATCGGATGTCGGGCGTCGTCGCGCGAGCAAGTACGCGGCGAGTGATATCGGTCTTGGAAGAATATTTTGGTGCCTGAATTTAGTAGCGCATTTTTCTTCGGCCGAAATTGAAAAATATTTTTCTTTCACCATCGAGAAACAAATATAAAGTGAATCTGTGGTTTTTTTTTTGCCAAATTTTTCAGTGACGTTTTCTTTCCGATTGCCGTAATTCCGGTTTTATCGTTTTATACCCGTCGTTATCTCAATCGTACGCCCGATGTTTCACTATTGTTTTCACCTCTTGATCGAACAATGGTTCAACATTGGTACGAATAACGACGGTAAAATAAATAGATTCTCATTTCTACGATGCTATTTGTAATACTACGGTAAATTCATTTTGTTTTTCTCGATAGATTTCTACCAAATGACTCCCGTTCAATCGCGATCGTCGTTCTTTTTCCTCCTCCTCCTCCTCCTCCTCCTCAGGTTGTCGTAGCTCGTATCATGTTCAGATACGTAAGCGACGTTTTTATTATCTGGAAAATAAGTATTTATAATTTATTCACTATGCCCGTTGTCCACATCGAGAAATAAGAACTTGTTTCAAAGAAAGTTATGTTGAAATTGAAAAATTCGGGCAAATTGAAACTCGCATACGATTTCCTCATTATGTTCAAGAGGGCTTTTCAATCCGGGCTCGTAATGCTGAAAAATTCTGAGGAAGCAATACCGTAAGTTTCAACGTCACCATTTCTCTCTCTCTCTCTCTCTCTCTCTTTCAACTTGATGGTACGAAGGTTTCTTCATTTTTAATATTATACCGATTTTTTCGGAAATTTTTCAGCCCTACAGATTTTCTATGCCAAATATAGTTTGATGGTACTCAATTCATACACCAAGATTTGATCGGTTGGATACGAATTTTCTCGGGATATAGCTTTAACAAACTGTCGAAATTTTTTGAAAAATTCAAGATATCTCTGTCCAACATTGTGACGGATTTTCACCACCGTAGCGTCGAATACTCGAAAGAATGAACCGCCGGCAGAAACGGAATATTTTCTGAGCATTCCGTTCGGTGAGCTCGGTGGTTCGAAACTGTTTTAAAAAAATTTGTAATCCTTCCAAGATACCGGATCGGTATCAAGGAGGTTGCTCAATCAACGGAAACTCAAGTTTCGTTCAACGAATAGAAAAAGTGTTTGCCCGGTGTGCGAGGGAGTTTTAAGCGAAATCGGGCGGGACCAAGGTGCCAATATAAGCGCTATCGGCACTCGATAAAAAAAAAGCTTCCTCCGTGAGGCCGTAAAAACAAATAATATAATTTGCAATATAAATTCTCTTTAATTCCAATAAAATCTCGTTATACGTACAGTGCCGAAATTCCGCACCGACAAATCCATCATTCGGCCAGCCGTTATTTTACGAGGATAGCTGGCCATAGCCATGATCATAATCGGAGCGAGGCCATGTCTGCCGGGTAGTCTGTACCATTCGACCGTATAAGCGGCCTCTCCGACCGCGTGATACTGAACAAGCGAAATTAACCGAATTCGCTTACGTTAAAAGATCGAAAACTCAAATTTACGTAAAAAATACCTGCTCCTCGAGACGTTCACCGACGTGGCAAAATATGAAAATGTTAAAAATGCACGATATCAGTAGAGTGAAATAGGTTATCAGTGCCACTGGTTCACCGTTTTGCAACTTCTGAAAATTGACGTATCATCTCTGTGAGTCGAATAACGGAACGAACCGTTCGATGATTTTTTTCATTTTTCCTACCGTCATACAGTAGTATTCGAGCATACATATGCTCAGTACCGATCCCAGTACTTCGATCAACAATATCTCTCGCAAACTCTGGTCGATTCTCGACGATAATCTTTAACGACAAAAACATTAATAAAAACATAACAAATTGCCTACCACGTTGGCATCCACGCGGAGGAAACTTTTTCAGCGAGATAAAATAATCAGGAAACTGCAATTTGCGTACAACTTTTTTCATTTCCATGTTTTGTTTCCCCAATGGAGGAAGCTTTATTTTCACGAAAAAATCCACTTTTTAATAACGTTAATGTGGGATCAGTGAGTTTGTGTAAATGTGTTGTGCGTGAAAGAATCTATTGAAAAGAGAAGTGTTATGAAAGAGCGAGACGGCGCTCTGTCGCCAACGCTTTAAAATTAAGAGTTAGCTACAGACTAAACATTAGAGACGATAACTTTGCGTAAAATGCCGAATGAAAGAGAGTGTTGTTCAGGAGCATAGCCGATAGAGGCGTGAAACAAAGAGTATATGCGTTTGTGTGATGAATCCTCTCCGGGTTTGATTGCGATTGTGTTTTAGTTTTGGTTTTCGGAGAAGTCATTGGAAGAGTGCGTGAGACCCGTGTGACTAATTGTGAGATCTCAGTGGAGAATAAAGAGAGTATTGAGAGAATTGAGAGAGACGAACGTAGTTTTAACGCAGTCCTAATCCGACGGTCATGAAGTAAAGACGTATGGAGCAAGTTAGCTCTTGTTGCTATGTGCTTATTTGATTTTATTCTTTAAATATATTAACTTTTTATCCCGTTAAATAAATATCTCTGTCCACATGATTACCCATCCCTATATTAATGTCTGTAAAATGTTCCAAAACATGGAAATCATCTCTGGTTATATGAGTACGGAAAAAAAAGGATTGCGTATCATAAACAAACTCGCGAGTTGCTTCCTCGAAAATTCACACAACGCTTAAAAGCCTCCTCTATGAACGAGTAGATCCATCAGAATTTTGGATACCTCGCGGAGCAACTGGCGAGTTTCAATCCGCAGCTTCTTTCCATACGTGTGTGTATTAAAAATCTGAAATTTTTCGAATTATTGTAAATCTCATATGATCACTGATCACGAGCTTCAATGACATTTCGTTACACGCACGAATCAGCGTCTCGGTAAACGCATCTCGATTTTTTTCTAAATTCAATAAATTCCATAAATCGTCTAGATTAATTTTTTCTTCCTCTTGAAATTCAAGCATTTTTTAAGGGGTACCGCCGCTTTAGCGGCAGAAAATAAAGGCCTAACTTTGACGATTTATATTGGGAGTATGAAAAAGGAATAGGATTATTTTTCAGAGCGTTTATTTAACATATATTAAATCAATATGAAAAGAAATCATATTCCTCTTTTCATACTCCCAAAATAAATCGCCAAAATTAGGCCTTTTTCCCGTCGCTAGAGCGGTATCAGTAGCCAATCGACGTGCAGAATTAGACGACAAACGCCGGCAGAGAATTTTCAAAAAATTCGAAATTCCATGACTTTGAAACGCCTCGATCGATTTTCTCGAAATTCAATAGCGAACAGTACTTTATGACGGTCGACTCGTGTAGAAAAATTTGGCTCGATAACTCCAAAGTTGCGAACGCCGGAGCGTTAACATTTTCGTAAAAAATTAAAATGTCTCCGTGAGAGGAGCGACGCGCGTCCGGTTGCGTGCAAAATTTCAGCCGGAACGACCGAGCCATTACCAAGTTCGAGAAGCTCGAACTAATCACTATTTTTTCGACGATTTGAAATATTTTAAGTACCATAGCGTGAGAATGAGCAGAAAAAATATGTTGACGAAAAAAAAAGCTTCCTCCGCGAGAGAGCAAAATGACAAGACACTTGGAATTCAAGTTTCGATTTCTCCGCGCGACAGAGGAAATATTTCGAAAAATATTAAGCAATAAAAAAAATATGAATACGAAGTTTGAATCGTCGTTACCGCAAACCGCTGACGTGATACCGTACAGCCGTGGATATCCTCTCTCGAAGCTCATCCGTGCTCGAGCCATCGTCGATTCCATCCAAGAGATTTGCCAATCGCGACATCACAATTTGTATCTGACCGCACGCGTGAGTTACGAATACAGCTGCGAGATTGAAACCGGCCACGCTCACGGTATAACCGACAAAAGCCGAGAAGCTAGTTCCGCAAAATATGATCTCGTAATTTGGACTAGTTTGAGGCTCGACGAATATATCGAAACCCGGATAAACGAGAGGTCTTATCGTTCGATTGAATTCGTCGATTTTCGTTCCCTTTAATATTGGCAATATCGTATGGTAAGACATTCCACCGGTGTACATGAATATACCGCATAAAATCGTTAATTCACGTCCTATCGCAACGTTTCTCAACGTTATAGCCCGATCCTCGTCGCTCTTTGCCCTCATCCAATCCGTCTCCATGTGAGCAACGCACGTTTTTAAAGTTCCCGAGCGAAACATAATGATACCGTACTTAACGAAGCTCGTAACGCATCGGCAAATCGGACCGAGAAGCGTCAGTCGCGCAATTGGATTTTTTTCACGCGTTAACGCGTGAAGAGATATCGGTACCATGTTGAACGTCAAACCGATCAGGCAAATGATCGTGGAAATTTTCGACAACAACTTTGCGGTTCTCGAACATTTGCTCGATACGAGCGGCCAAACGCCCAAAAACTCGAGAATCCAACGCGTGTATTGAACCATGCGCTTAACGTCGTTTTTTTCATTTTCGTTAAACTCGCTGTCCTTATCGGGGCTATTATCGTCGCCCGACGCAGTCTCCACGTTCATTCTCTGTTTTCCGGCTGAAATTATTACCGTCTTCGCGACCGACCGTGCGGAAGGAAATAAAATTTGCACGCTCGTTACTTCCGGGATATAGCTCTCTTTCATTCGAGAGTCGGACGTTCGACCCGTATATTTCCGTTTATCGTGCCCCTCACGCGTCGCTACGAATAAGTAATGATTTTCATGGGTATCGCCGGAAGACTCGCGCGTTGCGAGACCCCTTCGACGAGGGTCGTGCTCCGTTTACGGAGCTTGCGCAAAATGCGCGATGTTGCGACACGAGTGTTGCCGTGACGACTCGCGTTTCGAAACGTACGTTATCGTGATTTTTTTCTTCCTCTTCCGGAGAGTTCTCGAGTCGCGCGTTCAGGTAACTACACCAGCGAATCTCGTCGATCGCTACTGACATTTCCTCGTGCGAATTAAATATATTATCAAGCTCGAACGTTCCAACGATATGACGTTGAAAATGCTCGATACGGCGCGTGTCCATCGATAATAATCCTTCGGAGATGATAGAAAGATAATGGTTTGGTTCGTCAAAAATCATCAGTGATTTACCGCGTACACGAAAAACTAATGCTAAAAGATTGTCAGTTATAGAAATCTGAAGGGTGCGAGAGCCCGTTAAAATTTCTACCAAAGACAAACTTTACACGTATCTCCGATTCGGGTACCACCGTTGACAAATTTTCCCTCTCAGAGTTTTCGTTCGAGAGCGCGTAGCGTTCAAACATCGAGTGAAGATAATCGAAGACCGGCAGCCATTTCCCAATATCACTCGATACGGAATATAACGCTTCGTTTTTGGTACAACGAACCAGAATCAAGAACAAAGTTACAAGAAAAAAAACAACTTTAGCATTAAAGTAGGAGCATTTTTTAAATTACTAATGTTTTCATCATATACCTTTTCAGGATTTTACGTCTCCTCCCATTCGTTCCCATTCACATTCGTTGAGAACGAACGCCATTGTTCCGTGACCAACCTCTACGAGGAAGCCAAAATTAAGAGAGACAGTTCGTCACAAAGAACCCTTGAGCGTTGTGTGAAATTTCGAGGAAGGGATTTGCGAGTTTCAACTTTTGCGACTTTTTTCCCTGCACGTGTGGTCGATGCCGGATATTTCTTTATATGGAAAAAAATTATGTATAAAATCGCGCGTAAAACGGATTTAATAAAATTCGATAAAAACAGACAATGTCCCATAATTTCCATGTGTAATTTTGCCTACACGCTAGCTTCGACAAATATCGCGCCCGGAATTTCTACAAAAATAGAATATCAATAAATGATAATCGGTACTCGGTTCGATCGAGTTCGTTACGAGCTTGAGTTTTGGTGAAATTTTCGAAAAATTATTATACCAAGTTGATTTTTTTTCGATTCACGAGGCTGCCTCCGCGAGGAAGCCAGATTTGCACGTTTTAACGTACAATTCTATATCGATTTGTTTGCGCTTTCGCCAAAAATACTCAAGCGCATCTGCAATAATAAAATATTTTGTGATTTCAGGTACCCCGAAGGGATAACGATGAAAATAACAGATTATCCGGACGATGGAATGGTCGGCGCGCGTCTGTACAATTTCAAACGATATAATCGAGGAGGGATGATATATTATTATCGTACTAAAATGAAGAAATAAAAATAAAATGAATAATAAAAAATACGTCGAATACTTTCGTACCGAAGATATCCCAGAAAGATACCCCTTGTTTGTTTGTTTTCAACGATAGTTCAAGTACATGAAAATATAGCGCAACGTCCGGTAAGACGACGTCCAACATTCGCGTTACGCGTCATCATTTCACGATGATTTTTCTTCTCTCCATCAGCATCCAATCTCGCTCGACGTGCTCCGTGCAAAGTCATATCATTTTCCAACGGTATATTATCGAACGATACTTCGATAACTCGGTAAGACAAAACCCAATTGGACCGGAGAGCGTGAGTCTGATTATCGAATCTTTTTTCTTGAAACTCGCTGCGAAACTGCACACCGCCGTTATCACGGTACAACTAACGCAGACTCGTGTCCCTGACTTATGCTGAAAAAGTCGGCCATTTTGAATGTTTAGTTAATTGTTGACGGCTGTTTTGATTATACGTGTTTTGGCTTGTCTTCGATCGTTCGAGGAGGCACGAATCGTTCGAACGGTGTCTCCGTCACAGTGATCGAGATATTGATATCATTTTTTAAATATTATCACCATTTTGCTATTCTAATTAATCGTGCGATTTTTCGTCGTCAAATACGAATGAATAAACCGAGAAAGTATTTCTTTCCGTTTATATGGAGCATCGAAGAAACATGAAATTATCATATTGAAATGTCTGGACCACGCGTGGGTCTCGTTTCGTCATAAGTTTTCCGTTCATCTATTTTCGTGATTTATATACCCAGAAAAGGGACGAGTCACTATCGGCAATCGTAGTGTAAAGCTGGCCTGAATATAAGAGGGAAAACGATTCGATACTCGCGAGAGATTATAGAGTCGCGAATCGAGAGGAATTCATTCACGAGCCGATATCGAGTTTCGCACGGGTCTCAAAAGATAAAAATCGTTTAAAAACAAAAATTCCATTGATAAATTCGACAAAAATAGTCATTCAAATTTACTCCCAATCGCTCTTGGTCGTCCAGTGATTGAAAACAACAACAACAACAAAACAATAAAATTACACCATTCGTCGGTACAAACGATATTCAATGGAAGTCGTCATCGTTTTTTTTCTCGCTGTTTTTCTCAGTATTCCATCGCGCGTAGCATGTTCAGATACATTACCGAAGTTTTGATAATCTGTAAAAGAAAAAAAAACACCATTTTGGACCGTGCACGCGTCAATGCACGGTCGTGTGTGACCAAAAGATTCGTAGGACAAAATTTAAAGATTTGTATTTAGAATAATTTAGACGTTACGTACAATGATAAAAAGATGAGGAATAAAAATATGAAAAAGTAGTATATACGAAACTTTGTGCGTTTCACGTATACAATTTATCCATTTTTATTCCCGTGTGGAAAGAAAAATTTGGTTCGTCCTACTCACAGCCCCGAAACTACCGACCGAGAGTTCCATCATTCGTCCGGCCGTTAATTTACGTGGATAGTTAGCCATTGCGATTACCATGACCAATGCCTGACCAGTTTTACCCGGTAATCTGTACCAATCTATCATGTACATGGCTTTTCCAACTTGGCAGCACTGTCTCGCGTGTATAGAATTTTTTTTTAAGTAAAGAACACCCATGAAGATAGATTATATACGTGGCCGAAATGTATACCTGAAATATTTTCGATCTTTTAAATATAGTTTTCGCACGCGCATGTTCGGGTGGAGTTTTAAAATTGTAAAATTGTACGACTCAAAAAACATATACATATGCATAGATACAAAATTTTTTAAACACAACCCCGCGCGTATATCTTCTTCCATCGTCACGGTGTCATAGAAAAAGATACGACCACCCAAAAGTACTATAAACGATGCGGAAAATATAATTTGACACTCGCATGGAAAAACTGACAACACCATTTGTAATTTTGGTCATTCTTCGTACCGAGAAATCTCTTTTTATCACTCGCAACGAGGAGAATACCGTTTTTTGTCTCTGTACGTCAAAAAGCCCGTTTTTTAAACATCCGACACGCGAAACCACACTGTTTCTATTACAACTCCGCACCGTAATTGATAAAATAAATAGGGAAAAGAATGTGAAAATTTATGAACGCGCACGGAAATGCATACCTGTTCCTTCAATAGCTCTCCGATATAACAAAATATGAATATATTGAAACTCAACGACAGTAGCAAGATAAGGTACGTTACAATGGCAACGGCATCGCTGTTCTCCCACTCCTGTAACGGAACAACTATGAGCCCCGCCATCTCCGAGAGTTTTAATAATATTACATAAATTATTTTCATCAGTTTTCTACCGTCATACAGTAGTACTCGAGCAGGCATATTATGAGAGTCGAGGCGACCACTTCCACGAGGCATATCTCACTGAAAACCTCCTCGATTCTCCCGGCTAGTCTGATATACGGTGGGTCAAAAAAGTATTCATAAACCTTGTTTTTTTGCGATAACTTTATAGATATAAGCGATACGCAAAGAAAGCCAATTTAATATTTAATAGTACATCGGGTACAGAGATAAACTGCAAATGAAGAATTTTATCCCAGGAATAATAGAAGAATTATGCCAAAAAAACGAAAATTTTCGGGCCAAAAAAGTATTCGTACACTTACGATTGAGCCGCTAAACCTCGATATTCACTCACGGACGGTCCGACCTCCGCGTACAATGTAAACGAGTCTTCGTTTACACAATGGTTTTGACCTATTCCACGCGGTAGAGTAGATCTAGCTCCGAACAGACACGACGACAAAGAAAAGCGAAATATCAATATCCATGCGAGATAGAGTGATTTTTCGTCGGAAACGCGGTGAAAGTTATCGAAAAATTAGTAAAGAACTAAATCCAAGTTTCGCAACGGTGCAATATGTAATAAAAAAATACGAAGGAACAAACAGCACAGAAAAGAAGCCACGAACCGGTCGACCGAGAATACTAACGGTACGAGAGAGCGTCGGAGTATCGTTGCAGAGGCTACAAAAAAACCGTTCACAAGTGCTCGCAGTTTAGCGAATGATGTCGCGTCAACATCGGGGAAGAGCGTGTGTCCCCGGACTATTTCAAACGTTTTGCATTCCGCCTAAATATACGGCGGAACTGCCCGCAAAAAAACCATTAATTAATAATGTAAATCGAGAAAAACGTTTAGGTTTCGCAAAAACCTACGTAAAAAAATCTATAGAATTTTGGAAACGTGTCGTTTTTCTCGGACGAATCGAAGTTTAACATCTTCGGGTCCGATGGAAAAAAATTCGTCCAGCGGAAACCAAATACCGAGCTCCGGCAGAAAAATTTAATACCGACCGTAAAGCACGGCGGAGTAAGCGTCGTGGTTTGGGGCTGTATGGGATATTATGGCGTTGGTGCTCTGGCTTTTATAGATGGTACAACGAATGCCCGGAAGTATATCGACGTGTTGCGCAGCAATTTCAAAGCGAGTGTAGATAAAATTGGGCTTGGATGGAAATTTCTACTTCCAACAAGATAACGTCTCGAAACATACCGCCATGAAAACGAGGGAATGGTTACTCTATAATGTCCGCAAACAATTGATTACACCACCACAATCCCCGGACATCAACCTTATTGAAAATTTATGGCACTCGGTGGATGTAGAAATTAGAAAAAGAAAAATAACAAACAAATCCGATCTCCAAAGAGTGCTTTTAGAAGAATGGACGAAAATAGCAAAAGAAACAACGCGAAAGCCAGTAGAATCCATGCCTAAGAGACTCGAGGCGATAATTGAAGCGAAAGGAATGCGCACCAAATATTAGTTATAATTAACAACTATGATGATGTCGGTTTTCACTATAATCGCAAGTGTATGAATACTTTTTTTGCCCGAAAATTTACGTTTTTTTGGCATGATTCTTCTATTATTCCTAGGAAAAAATTCTCCATTTGCAGTTTATCTCTGCACCTGATGTACCATTAAATAAAATTGGCTTTCTTTGCGTGTCGCTTATGTCTATAAAGTTATCGCAAAAAAACAAAGTGTATGAATACTTTTTTGACCCACTGTACAAATTTAACGAACGGATTTAAATTCGTCCTTATTTTAACTCTCTTTCGAGGATCCGTACACAATCCGAACCGCACGGTAGTACCGTATCTTTCACCACGCGGACCGATCGAACTCGTCAATTTTGTACGACATCCAAAGAGGATATTCGTTCGAGAACTTTTCAAACTTTTTTCCAAACCTTTTCGAAAACCAACGAGGTCTTCGGTCTCGCTCGGAAAAAGGTTGTCGAAATTCACGAAAGATCGCGTTTTAGCTGATAAATATCCGCGAAAAATGAAATATTCTTCAACCAGAGATCTCACGAAAATTGCGCGAATGTATTCGTTGTTTCTTCGAAACGGTTTACCATGGTATGACAAATGGTGTTGCGGAATCTCATTACCTCAGTACTCTCGCGTGACATTGTATAACGAACGAAACGCGATCTTCAACGACGCGACGTTCGTCGTTGACGTTATCGAAGAGGGTCTCGAGACGCGCGACGATTATTCGTATCTGACCGCACGCGTGAGTGACAAAAATCGCTGCCAAACTGCAGACCGCCGTTATCACGGTGTAAGTAACGCACGCGGAGACGCACGTTGTGTAAAAAATTATTTCGTACGCGGGGCTCGATTGTGAATCGAGGAATATGTCGTAACCGGGATAAACGAGTGGTCTGATCGTTCTGTTTAAAGAATCTATATTACTACCGCGCCACAGTGGCATTATCGTGTGATAAGACATACCACCGGTGAACATAAATATAATACATAAAATTGTAATACGACGGCCGATAATCGCGTTTTTCATCATTATTTCACGATCCTTGTCGCTCACAACCGTCATCCAATCGTTCTCAACGTGCTCGATGCAGAGTCTTATGGCGTCACGCCGATATATTATCGCGTAATACTTGACGATGTTGGTGAGACGCAGACCAATTGGACCCAAAAGTTTCATCTTTACCGATGAATTTTTTTCGCGCAACAACGTATGTAGTACGCACGGTATCGTGATAAATGCCATCAGCATCGAGCAAGTTAGTATCAAAATTTTCGACAAAAAAATTTCAATATTTCGCGGTTTTTTTTTCACCAACGGCCAAACACCGATTATCCGAAGCAACCGTTCGGTGTAGAGTATCGCGTGACTCGTGTTCTTTGAGTAATTTCCATTCGGTACTTTATCGGCGACGAACGCGTCGCGATCATACTCGAGAGCCATCGTAAGAATTCGATTGCTCGCGAGCTACTGGACAAATTTCGCCGCGATACACGAAAGAGACAAGGCGCTTTGGACAATCCGTGTGTGTATATATATATATATGTATACATATATGTGTATAGAATATACGAGAGATAACCAATTGGCTCGGAGGAATCGAACTCGACATGCGCTTCGGGCTTTTCAGTCCGTCCGTATCGCGGTCAAAGAACTCGACCCTCGGAAGCTCCTCGCCTCTCCGTCGAGTTCTCGTGAAGCGGCTAACAAACCGTTGATGCGGTAGTCGAGTTAAGGTGGTAGTCTGGTAACTTAAGCCGATTTTCATGTCTCTTTTGGAGGGCGTTCTTTTGTAGGAAAATAAAAATGAATCGTTTTGGATATTTAGGATGTTTTTATTTACATATTAAAGATACAATATAAAGAAACAAAATTTTTTTTGAAAAAATTCAATAGTTTATTATTATTATTATTATTATTATTATTGATCGAAGTTGGCACCGCGAAAAAAATGCGCGTGGGTGGCCCCGATGATTTTGGCTCTTGATGTCATCTGAAATAAAAAATTCTTGATAATTCTTGATAATTCTTAATCTATAGACATGTCATTCTGATCGGAACTACTGAAGTTAAATAACAAAATGGCGGACTTTGGAGAAAAAAAAGTTTTTTTTTCCAAAGTCCGCCATTTTGTTATTTATTCATGAAATTTAACTTCGGTAGTTCCGACCAGAATGACATGTCTATAAATTAAGAATTATCAAGAATTTTTGATTTCAGATAACATCAAGAGCCAAAATCACCGGGGCCACCCACGCGCTTTTTTTTCGAGGTGCCAACTTCGATCAATAATAATAATAATAATAATAATGATAAACTATTAACTTTTTTCAAAAAAATTTTTTTTCTATCTTTAATATGTAAATAAAAACATCCTAAATATCCAAAACGATTCATTTTTATTTTCCTACAAAAAACGCCCTCCAAAAAAGACATGAAAATCGGCTCAAGTTACCAGGCTAGTACCTTAAACAATTGCGAACCAACGATTCAACGATTGACGTTTCCAAAAAAAACGAAGGCAAAAAAATATTATCGACATTCAATTGATTGAACAAAAAGAGTCTTTTCGAGTACCCTCGTACGATTGAGAGGAAAATAGCGTTTGAAAATATTTCAATAACGCAAGATGATTTTTTAATGTATACGATAATATCGACGCTGCTTACGAAAAGTAGCACGATTCAAATTTCGTACGAAAACTAACACGTTTCGAATTCCACCACGAAAGTCAACGCGTCTCGATATTCGACGCGAAAACTTTCATTGCGAAAACTAGCGTGATTCGGCTTCTGCCGCGAAAAGTGGCATGTTTCGGCTTCCGTCGCGAAAACTAGCATATTACGATCTGCACGGAAAAAGTAGTATATTTGCTGAACTAAATCGAATAAGATTCGGAACTTTCACAAATGTTTTAATAATTTTTTCGCGAGCACTATAAGGAATAAACCCTTATACACCCTTAAACATTTATATTCGTTTTCTATTAAAAAAATAATAACATTATTGAAAATACGATTCGCAAATACGACACGCAATATTCTACCGCTCAAAAACTAAAATTGTTCATCAATGATATTTTTCATGACTTCAAGTTTCGGAGTCAGCGATGAAATTGAACAAAATTATCGTTTATAAAAAGTATATTCCACTTACAGTCTGAAGAATCGTTCGTTGTGTTTTTATTTCATAAAAAAAAACACAATCTTCGAGCGATCAACGACTAAAGTATAAAGTACAGTATAAGTATAAAGTACAGTTGACAAAATCTTTAAAACAATCGACTGAGATATCACGAGAAATGTCAGGTCTTGGACGAAGTAGCGAGAGGGAAAAAAACTGACATTGTTAACTTTGCATACACCGCAATTGTTATCGATTTTCTTTGCTCTAATTTTTTTCACCATGGTTTTTTTTACTCCAAAATGACGAGGCATTTGACGTTTGCCATCTTATGATAAGCCTAGCGGACCAAAATTCAAACGGTAAAATATGTATGAAATAAATTCAAAGAAAAAATAAAACAAGTATAAAATGACAAGCATAAATATTTCGTCAATTTGGAGTGAAAAAGGATGTTCAAAAAACGTGGAGTAAAAAATGAGAAACACTTCCGGTGATACTAAAACGTGCTAATTTTCGCGGTGAAAGTCGAAACCTGCTGGTTTTCGTGGTAAAAGCCGAAACATGCCAGTTTTTCGCGGCGAATATCGAAATGTGCTAGTTTTCGTGGCAAAAGCCAAAACATGCTAGTTTTCGTAAGCAGCGTCGATATATTAATAACGGAAGATAGATGCGCGTATGTATTTTTCGAAAATTTAAACGAGCCATCGAATCCGAGTTTTTTTTCATAAATTTCCATAAAAAATGCAATAAATAAAGGGAACGTAGCCTTGTACTTGTGTACGGAATTGCAGCGGTATCAATTTTGGTGTCTATTTTTCCGGGCCCGTTACGTTTAAAAGGGGGTGGATGACGTTGCGTACCCGTATAAATAAACAGAATAAACGGAACCCTTTACTGGCAAACATCCCGATTATTATGCTGTACGGGTGGAATTCGTGTATTCCCCGATTCAACACTATTTCCGTGACGATAAGACGACGAGTAAGGGGATTATTTTTTTCGTGGATTTTCCAGTCGATTCAGGACGTCCTCGCGTCCACGCGGATCTCCGTTATTAAATTAAGTATCAAAACTTTTGTGGAAATGTAAAAACAGCATTAATAACAATGATCGAACGGTATCAACGCGTAATTACGGATAATCGTTTTGTTACGGATCATTTACCAATATTATATTTATCCACTGGAATCGACGAACATCGCTCGTAAAATAAAACGATCGAGGCAGCCGAAAATAGAAACCCGTACGTTGATTCTTAACGAATGAAAACACCATATTCGTATGATAATCGTCGTGCAGTCGGGTATCGATATATTCTACGAAACAACGGTTCGCAATAGATTCAAATAAGTTACCGACGTGCGAACGACCTGAAAGAAAAATGTAATTATGAAATTAATTTTTCATCGTGGACAAAAGGAGGATTTGCGATGCGAAATATCAGAAAGGTCGGACAGGCTCTTATTTACTTACGGTACAAAAACTACCCAGTGACAACTCGACGAATTGTCCGGCGGTGATCGTCGATGGTCGATTAGCCGTTGCTATCGTCAGTATCAATCCCAGAGCCTTTTTCGCTGGTAAACGGTACCAATCGATCGTATAAGCCGTCTCACCGACTCTTCTGCACTGTAATGTTTTTTTTTTAAACAGACATTAAAAAAAATGTCTGAGAAAACAGAACGAAATGTTTGAGAAAATAAAACGAAAAATTGTACCTCGTTGGTGAGCAATTCGCCGATATAACAGAACAAGAATATATTGAACGCGAATGACACTAGAAGAATCGTGTACGTCAGTATCGCGATAGCGTCGCTTCGTTCCCATTCCTGCGGATAATTGTTTTTTTTTTTGCTATTAACAGATCCGTCAACCATCTCCCGTTAAACGTTCGTTCAACACCGCTCGTACGCGTATATACGCGTATACGTATAACCGTACCAAAAGGAAATAATGACCCAATAGGCAGAGACTCAATGTGCACCCTGCCATTTCCACGAGGCATATGCCGCGGAGAACTTTCTCGGTGCGGGAAACGAACCTGCGATTCGTTACAATATATGTACGCGAGCAAAAGAGTTTCCTATTTTTTCCTCACTACTCGTTCGGCGCTAATTCAACAACTCAAATAATTCAATTTATTATAATTAACTACCGATCGTAAATGAATTGTAGTTTGTTTATCACCGTTAATTGACCATTGCTTACTTGATTTTATTTATTATCGCTAAATTTAAGTGAATTTAAGGTCGACTTCTCTCATCGATAGAGTTACTTTTCGTGGCTGTGTGGAATACAATTATTTTTTCGTTAATTTTCTTTATTCCGTACGATCGAACTCGTGAGAATACCATACGTCACAAATGTCCAAATCCGCACCAAAAAATTTGGCAAATTCTACTTATCGTCGAAATTCCTTGGAATCAACCAGCAAAATTTACAATAATTTTAACGGTCTCATCGATTCGTGCCAAATTCGATACGAATCCATTAAGGTAGTAGTCTGGTAACTCAAGCCGATTTTCATGTCTTTTTTGGAGGGCGTTTTTTTGTAGGAAAAAAAAAATGAATCGTTTTGGATATTTAGGATGTTTTTATTTACATATTAAAGATACAAAAAAAAAATTTTGAAAAAAATTTAATAGTTTATTATTATTATTATTATTATTATTGATCGAAGTTGGCACCTCGAAAAAAAAGCGCGTGGGTGGCCCCGGTGATTTTGGCTCTTGATGTTGTCTGAAATAAAAAATTCTTGATAATTCTTAATCTATAGACATGTCATTCTGGTCGGAATTACTGAAGTTAAATTTCATGGATAAATAACAAAATGGCGGACTTTGGAGAAAAGTTTTTTTTTCCTTCAATTTTAATTCATCAAATTAACTTCATTTAATTAATCAAATTTAACTTCAGTAGTTCCGACCAGAATGACATGTCTATAGATTAAGAATTATCAAAAATGTTTGCTTCAGATAACATCAAGAGCCAAAACCACCGGGGCCACCCACGCGCTTTTTTTTCGAGGTGCCAACTTCGACCAATAATAATAATAATAATAATAAACTATTAAATTAAAAGAAAAATTTTTTTTTTGTATCTTTAATATGTAAATAAAAACATCCTAAATATCCAAAACGATTCATTTTTATTTTCCTACAAAAAAACGCCCTCCAAAAAAGACATGAAAATCGGCTTAAGTTACCAGACTACTACCTTAAGGGGGGAAATAGGGTTAGGACAGCGTTTTCTCAATGATTATCATGAATTTTTTTATAGTACAAAAAATGAATATAATTTATTGAAACTTTGAGAATATTTTATATATATATTTAAGTATATACTATAAAATTTTTGAAGAATTTTCTCGAAAAACACCGCAGATATTAGCGACCCCATATTGCAGGTCACAATCAGACTCAGCATTTTGCTATTTTATCAAACGCGTTTTTCTGAAAACGACTTTTTTTGAACTCGCGTACACGCTAGTTTGAAAAGTTTTCAACGAATCGTTTTGACAATTGGCAGTTACTTTCTTCGTAGTATTGCTCTCTATATGAACCTAAAATCGGAATATTATCGTTATTTAAAATAATTTTTTTTTTTTTGCAAATAAAGTTGTAAAAAATGGCAAAAAATCATGCTTTTTTGTTTTGACCCCTGTAAAAAATTCAATTTTCTATTTTTTTCGATAGAATTTCGGTTCGTATAGAAGAGAGACATATAATAAAAGTAAATTCCAACCTCGTTTGATTTCGGATGAAATGTGCGGCTTCCAGAGTGTACGTAAAATGCTGAGTCTGATTGTAACCTGCAACATGGGGTCGCTAATATCTGCGGTTATTTTCAAGAAAATTTTATAGTATACACTTAAATATATGTATAAAATATTCTCAAAGTTTCAATAAATTATATTCATTTTTGATACGATAAAAAAATTCATGAAAATCATTGAGAAAGCGCTGTCCTAACCCTATTTCCTCCCTTAATAATACTATTCGTGAAAGAAAATTACTACCCGAGATCTCGAAATTTGTACGAGTACATCGGTCACAAAGCTTTTTTTTTCGAAAAATTTAAAATTTCATAAAATCCGTAAGCTTCGAGCGACTCTACCGAAATTCAGTTTTGCCGCCCGACCCATTCACGTGGGAAGATAAGAATCGGGTGAAAAAAATCTGTAACGCTCGAACAATTCCGACGAAAATTGCATAAAATAGCGAAGGTTCGGTGGCCGAAATCCGTGGAAAGCTCGCACGAAAACGGTCAATCGAATCCCGATCGAAGTGTCACCCGAAATGCCTTTTTTCTTTTTCAATGCTATTATTATTTTAGCGAATAAAAATAATGAACCGAGTTGGCGAGCCTCGTTCGTACCTCAAAACGCGTACGTGCTGTTCGACGACTCTCGCGATTCTTCCGTCGACACTCGAGTTTCGTTTAGCGTCAGAATTAACGAGACGGTTTAGCCAAGAAACGAGAATCTCGAGTTGGCCGCAGGCGTGCATGGCAAAAACGACCGCTAGAGCACATCCGGCTGTCGCGATCGAGTGCATGACAAAGGCGCAACAGCAATGAGTGAGAAAAACGATCTCGTAGAAAGGTTTTACTTGAGGATCGAGAACGACGTAGTAGCTCGGATACGCGAGCGGACTTACGGTCACGTTTGTCTCGGGTATGACAACGTCGCCCTTCAATATCGGCATTACAATCGCGTAGAAGATACCACCGCCGTACATGAAAATGGCGCACGCGACTGTACCGTAACGTCCCAAAAGAGCGTGCGATAGCATGGTTTCGCGATCTTGGCTCGTGGAGACGCGACACCAATCGTCGACGAGATGCTCGATGCATCGTCCAATCTCAACGTTTCCCGTTAATAACGAGACATACTTGAGGATAGCCATAACGCAAAAGCTCAGTGCACCAACGAGTTTGACCCGGACGTCGGTTCGTTTCTCCTTGACGATTGTGTACAAACTGCCGGGAAAAAGAATAAAACCGAGTAGAAACGACGTGACAATCACGAGACTACGGCGAAGGAGTTTCTCGGTAACGCTCGCAGTTTTGTCAAACGGCCAAGCTCCCAGTGGCTTGAGTAACCAACGATTCATCCGTATCGCGTATTCGACGTCCATCTTCCAATGAACGTTACTAACGGAGCCGAGTGCGTCATTGTTATACGCGGACGAACGATAATCGGGCATCCCGAGAGATCCTCGCGCCTCGAAAGCTTCGACGTTACTGAGCTCGCGTCGTGGCACGAGTGTTCACCGATGGAAAAAAATGACAGAAAGGGCTCGGTCAATTGCGCATGTATGCATTAATAATTCAATGCTCTCGCGACGGGGAAAGGCGTTGTCACGTTTCACACTGAATCCGAGCGCGAGACGCGGTGCCATTAATTTACCCACTGTACGTTTCAATCACAAATGCAAAATATTTTCATTATTTCATACCACCAATCGTTACCGTACGACAACGAGCTCCTCCGCCGTTGGTGCGAGAGCCCACTAAAATTTTTTCTTTTTGTCCTTTGATATTCAGCGTCGAATAATCGGAAAAAATGGACGACCCGAATTGCGGGATATCCGAGTTGACGCGAGGACCTAGTTGGAACAATAGCCATTTACGGTATATTTCGAGCTTCCAAATCAACTCCGTCACTGTTATTCGCGATGTCGGCAGGACCTAGTTTTTATGCACCCAATTGCGGATAATGCGAGGTCTCGCCCAAGGAAATCCGCGGTACCGCGCTGCTCGCAATTTCTCGCGTGCTCAATTTCATGGCGTGACAATCGGCAAATCTCAAAAACCAATTGCCGAATACCGCATCGTCCCCGATGCCAGCCTTAACGGTATTTTTTTATTTTATTTTATTTAAAGTATTTTTATTCGTTCGAGAGTTTTTATTCGTTCAAGATTTCACCATAAAGCTCGCTTTTGTACCGAAACATTAAAGGTTATTTGGCCATAAAATTAACATCGACGGCCCGTGCGATTGGTACGTATTTTTTATATTTTTTTATTTATTTTTTTTTATATTTCCGAGTACTTGAGTTTTTAAAGGCCACTCGGAACGATGAGAAGAGCGTCCCGATTCGCGGATGAACTTATCGGTGACGCGTTTGCTCGTTACGCGATAAGGAATGTGAATTTTTCACAAATTTATCGACCGCTGCCGATTTCATTAGTCCGCCGACGGTATCGACGAGAGCAGCGCTCCCGAGCTCGCCACTCCGCTTATCGAATCGTCCAGGAGGACCGATATATTTTATTTATCGTTAATAAATCACCGGTTCGTTCATCGTTTTATGGTAATATGGACCTCGTGGACGAAGGTGAGAATCATCGCGATCCGAATTTGGTACAAAAAAAATATACAATTTGAAACTCGTACGCGACTCGCTAGGCTCGTCGTCGGTTTTGTAAAGATTTTCAAAGGGGCCAAAATGACGCGGAAGCAAGTTTCAATCGGCTCCATTGTTTCCTCGTAGTTGCAAGTTGAAACTCGCAAAGTGTTTCCTCGAATTTTCGAGCGGTGCTCAAACGGCCTACCACGAGCAACTATCTCACTCAATATTTACTTCATCCCGGAAGAATCTTTCGGTACTCGTAAAGATTATGACGAAGCGACATCCAAGTTTCAATTTGCACATTTTTTTTCTCTCCTTCAACTTACGTTGCTTTTGAATACCATCCGGAGCGACTCGTTAGAGACTCGGGACAGTTCCATTCCCCGACGAGACTTAATTTTTGAAAATGGATAGTATCGGCGGGGCATTCCTAGTTTTACTTTTGTTTATTTCAACCCCATGGACCACTCGCAACATCTCAACGAACATAAGTGGCATAATTTCAAAAAGTAGAAAAAGTAAAGATCAAAAAGTACATACGACCGGTTCTAAAAGTCGAATTTCAGCGCAAAACTATCTATAGGAGTTCGGATATGAATAATATTTCGGGGAACACCGTTCTCCAGATAGATACGAGTACATAACGCGCGCGCGTACGAAGCACGCGCGTATGACATTTCGCGAGAGCCAATGCCAGAGCCGACCCGTGTAACTTTCGTACCGGTGACTCGCCCATAATCGCGGATGGTCGCGAGGATTCGGATCCCTCGCGTTCTCGTCATTGTCATCCCACTGACCTACCCAAAAAACATTTCCGAAATATATAATGCATTCAGGCTGTTTCTTTTTTTAAATGTTCGCAAGACAAACGATGGAAAGTGCAAAAGGGTACGAGTACAATGTTCCTTGCGGAGGTGGTTGGCACGGGCGCGCTACTGTTCGTAGGGTGTATGGGTGGCGTCGGCACGTTGACACGCTTACCCCCGTCGACTTTGCAATCGGCACTCACTTTTGGAATGACGGTCAATCTGGTTATCATGGCAAGTCGACGAACGTCCGTTCAACTTCATTATTTTCTTTTAATCGCGCTCGTATTAATTTCACCAAACAAATTAGGCCCGTTACAGCAAAGAACCGAGCGCGACCTCCGGAAGGTTAACAATCATTTTTGTTTCAATGCCAAAGCAATTTTTCTTTCTTCCAAAGTGAACCTTTTCGGATTTTTACGCGCGACCCTTGCCAATTTTATTTTTCCATTTTTTTCCCCCGTCACTTCCTACCCGCCCTTCGCCGAGCTAACCTAACCGCCGTTGCGCCGTATCGCGTTTGCCATGGGAAGAAAAACGTGGACGCGGGGAAACTGCGAAAAAGCCCGTTTCGGTACGGACGACTTTGTATTTGACAGAGTTTCCGTTGAATTTACTACGACCGAAACCCAACTCAATGAAAATGCCTCCCGCTCAACGGTCGTCCATCCGGAGCCGCGCACCGATCGCGCGTCCACCGTTTTCCATTTTATGCTAAACTAATTCACCCTTTGTTTCAATTTAAAAAATGCAAAGTAATAAAAATAATAATAGATGCTCGGTCACGTGAGTGGAGCACATCTCAATCCGGCGGTTACGATCGGTGCGGTTATACGGGGTCTCAAGAGCGTTCCAACGGGTGCGATTTACATAATTGGACAATTCATCGGGGCGACCATTGGATACGGTGTACTTAAGGTTCCGATAAAAATCAAGCGATACATTCTTCGATCGTTCAAATTTCAAGTATTTTACCAATTTTTTTTCTCTTCTTCTTCTCCCTTTTCCGCTTCATCTTTCCTTCCTCCTCGTATCAATTTGACCGTGACAGATGGTCACACCGAGCGACTATTTCAATGACGGAAATCCAAATTCTACGGTACCGCTGTGCGTGACCGCGGTTCATCCCGAAGTCACCGCGGTTCAAGCTATTCTCATAGAGGCACTCTGCACCGGTATTATACTGTGCACGGCGTGCGCAACATGGGATCCGAGATGTTCACACACGACGGACTCGACGGCTTTGCGTTTTGGATTTTCCGTCGTGGCGATCGGTTGCGCGGCCGTAAGTTGTACAACATTTTCACGCGCGTGTATCGATCATTTTAAATATATATTTCATTGTTACAGCTGTACGCGCAATTCTCATATATGTATTTTATTATAGATTGTCCCAATGAATCGTCTCGCCACGCGGCAAAACAATATTTAAATACCGTTTAATTCGCAAAGAAAAATACAAAAATCCAGCTGAAAAAACATATTTCGTCGGATTCTCGTTCGAACTTTTTTTTTAACGGGGGAATCCACCTAAATATACGGATACAGGTTTTCTTTGAGATAACCCATATTATCCAGAAATGTTATTTGAGAATATTCCCAAACAACAGCTTTTCATGTTGCGATATGGTCAAAATACGATATCATCTTGGAAAAAATGAAAATAAGTTGCGGCACTTTATCGTGAATGAATCGAACTTGGGGCGATTTCGATAATTGGGAACATTGGCAACGTCCCGGACATAAATAAATTGAATTAAATCGAATGTTTCAGGGTCCCTACACGGGCTGTAGCCTCAACCCGGCGAGGACCTTTGGTCCCGCACTCTGGAACAATATGTGGAAGAATCATTGGGTTAGTGGACGATAGTTTTCTAAAACGGTCAACCTACGACGAATGTTTTTCGTTTCATGTTTGTCGTCATCAACCGCTGTATCCGAGCAAAGCGTAATCTTCAACTACTTTCAATCGGTGCATTTCCTCGTTCACCCTTATCTTCGGTATATCTCGGCCATAAGTGCGATTAATCCGCACTTGACGTATATATATTTTATATATATATATATATTTATATATATAAAATATATATACGTATATATATTTAACGTGACGATCCGACAACGATTCATCGATCGTTTCAACGTAAATATTTCGCTGAAACGCTACGAGTACGACGATAAAATCAATGCTCGAGATAGTTTTATTATATTACACGGAAGTCGAGTCTCGACAACGAGTGCGTAAAACATTTTTTCAACCGTAACCAGTCGCAATCGGACGATAACGGAAGAATAAAAACGCTCGATTGAGAATAGAGTTCGTAAATAATTGCGGTTGGTCAATATCCTAGCGATAGCGAGTGCCGGAGTTTAGCGTTCCCGTAGAGTGAAAACTGGTTCCAGATTGTTGTTCTTTTTTAACGGAGCAAAACTCGATAGGGCCGATTTTATATTATTCATGAGATTATAGCTTGGAAAAAAAGTCACTAACGTTATCAGATTGCTCGTTACCGTTTAATTCCGAAAGGAGAATGAAAATAATATTTTCAATCGGGTAATTAAGGATTATCTTTGTGTAACCATTGTGTCGATTAATTTTGAATAATCATTCGTAATTATCTCCTCGAGAAAACAATTGAAAATGATTTTTCATTCGAACGGTGCCCGTTCCTGTCGGCAACGTATAAAGTGCATTTTTTTTCCTTTTTCGTGTTCTCGTGTCTCAGGTGTATTACGTCGGACCGGTGATGGGTGCTCTATTGGGTACCTACACGTATCAGATGCTTTTCGCTTTGCCAAAGGGGCCATCGCCCGACAAACACTTGGCACGTCCATCGGAGCTCAAGGCTTTGGAGTCATCGGATCGTATAAATTGCTAGGACCCGAGCGAAGCTTGACTCGTCACGAACGAGGATAATTTCTCTTTTTCTCTACAAATCGTAAAAGCTCAATTTTATCCAGCCGTCCTTCGGCGACCTATGGCGGTATCAATGTAAATATATATATATATATATATCTGTATATAATAAAAGAGCGGAAAAAACAATATTGAAATAATAACGCAAATGAGTTTTTCATCGATCAAAGTCCGAGATCGATCGAGAGTTTTAAGTCATTGATCAAATTATAATCGTAGAATTGCGAAAAAAAATCTTACCTGTGACGATCGTCGACGGGTCCAATGCCAACAGATATTTCCATCCTTCGATCAAACTTAATATTTTTAACACAAGTTTATCACCAATTACGTGCGGCAAAGCGTACTAAACACAGAGAGATACGCCCTTTTTGCCAATAGACGATTTGTCTGTCCGGCTAACAGAGGTATCGTAGCCTTACGAAATTCCTAATTCAACGGGGTTTGGTATCGTAGCGCGAAAATTTGTCCTCGAAACCGGTGAGGTTGGGATATCAAACGATAGATTAATTAGCAAGTAAACTTGTATATATGCATGGATTGTGAAAAACATTGGTGATTTTGAATCGGGGAAAATAAAGGAAAAATCAACGTTTAATCAACGGTGAAAAAATAGCAGGCGTTGATTGACGGTAAGATTCGCGGGAGGGTTGATCGATGATTAGTTTTTGTACGAGTAGTTTCGATGTTCCGCGTTGATTCTGCAAAATTCAGTCAGGATTATCCGGGGAATTCCGTGACCGGGAAGAAGGAAAATGTTTGGCGTGCAAACATTTTTTTTTTCTTAGCATTGGTGTCCGTTTTTTCTTTCTCGCGGTTACTCATCGTACACTCATCGTATAATTGTTCACGATTATTGAGAATGTATTATATTTATTACCGTTTGTGAGACTTCGGGGCCATCGATGCTTCTTGTTTATCGCGTCGACGCGAAGTATTCTTTTCGTTGATTCACGGCGATAAGAAAACACTGCCGCTCTCCGCTCGAGTGTAACGGGAACTAGCGGTACAAAATGGATGGGGCGCGTGAGTGCGCGAGCGGCGAGCGCGTCGGTGGCGACGAGGCTACGGCGGCGAGGCGCGCACGCGCAGTAACCACTGTAGTAGAGGAGTCGACGATGCTAAACGGGAATTTACTCGAGCGTCGTGGGGGACTATTGGATTTTGAAGATTGGATCGACGCTGCTTACGAAAAGTAGCACGATTCAAATTTCTTACGAAAACTAACGCGTTTCGATATTCGACGCGAAAACTAGCGTGTTTCGACTCTCATCGCGAAAACTAGCGTGATTCGGCTTCCGTCGCGAAAACTAGCATATTTCGATTTGCACCGGAAAAAGTAGTATATTTGCCGAACTAAATCGAATAAGATTCGGAACTTTCACGAATGTTTTAATAATTTTTTCGGGAGCACTACGAGGAATGAATGAAAAACATTAAGGGTGTATCGCCCGTACTCCCTCAAACATTTATATTCGTTTTCTATCAACAAAAAAATAACATTATTGAAAGTACGATTCGCAAATACGATACGCGATATTCCACCGCTCAAAAACTAAAATTGTTCGTCAATGATATTTTTCATGACTTCAAGTTTCGGAGTCAGCAATGGAATTGAACAAAATTATTGTTTATAAAAAGTATATCTTTGTACAGTCTGGAGAATCGTTCGTTGTGTTTTTATTTCATAAAAAAAAAACACAATCTTGGAGTGATCAACGACCAAAGTATAAAGTACAGTATAAGTATAAAGTACAGTTGACAAAATCTTCAAAACAATCGATTGAGATATCTCGAGAAATGTCGGGTCTTGGACGAAGCAGCGAGAGGGAAGAAAACTAACATTTTTAACTTTGCATACACCGCAATTGTTTTCGATTTTCTTTTCTCTAATTTTTTTACTCCAAAATGACGGGGCATTTGCCGGTTGCCAACTCATGATAAGCCTAGCGGACCAAAATTCAAACGGTAAAATATGTATGAAATAAGTTCAAAGAAAAAATAAAACGGTATTAAATGACAAGCATAAATATTTCATAAATTTTGAGTAAAACGGGATGTTCAAAAAACGTGGAGTAAACAATGAGAAACACTTCCGGTGATACTGAAACGCGCTAATTTTCGCGGCGAAAGTCGGAAACCTGCTAGTTTTCGTGGTAAAAGCCGAAACACGCTAGTTTTTCGCGGCGAATATCGAAATGTGCTAGTTTTCGTGGCAAAAGCTGAAACATGCTAGTTTTCGCGCGGATATCAAGCGTGCTTGTTTCCGTAAGAAATCTGAAACACGCTAGTTTTCGTAAGGAGCGTCGAGATGATAGAAAGAAAAGAAGTTATACGATGCCCCCTCTTCACAGGCGAGGGAAGAAGCGTCTACAGGTTTTCAAGAATGTTCAAAAAAATAGTCACAAGGAAATATTCGAGCGCGTCAGATATCGATGGTGTATATGCCCCACATCTCTCCGATAACGGAGGTATGTTAATCTGCCGGTTTGCATGGCGGGGGTGGCCGTATGGGAGGGTAGAAAATGAAAAAAAAAAAAATTTATTCGAGCGCTTCAGATGTTTAGAGGGGATGTCAAGTGAACCCGAAAGATGCTTACATTCAAAAGACTGACGACATCATATAGACGGTTCAACTTGATGTCCCAGATGTGCTGACCCATAATCTGACGATTATCTGGAAGGATTTTCTTAATCTAAAGATTTGAAAAAAAAAAAAAAAAAAAAAAAAAGTGTGTGTTTTTGATTTTTTTTCCTGGACTCATTTCTCTCTAGTGACTCGTGACCACTAGTGACACGTTTGACGTTATTTCTGGTGATTTCGTCGAGCGCGGTTACCGCTGTCCACGTGATGCACGCGACACCGTACGTGACAGGGATAACACTGCCACACGGCCTCGGCAGAGGTCCTGCCTCGTTCTCGTACAGAGGTAATTAAAACTTTTATAACGTACCGCCGCGCCCAACAGCTCCATTACCGTACGTCTATAAATAAAGATTTTCATTCGAGATCCCGATTATCGGATGATTTCCGAACGATTTGGCCGACGCATCGCTCGACATAAATGCGCGTTTTCCCGTGGATCGCGCTCGACATCGCCCGGCAAACATCTTTAAAAGTCCCGCCGGTCACCCCTCGGGGATGAATCTCCGGGGCAGGCAAGAAGTTCGTCCGTCCACGATGGTGCGATCCGAAGTACGCGCGCGAACGAACTCCAAGCGCGACATAGACGGCTAAACATAATGACGAGTCAGTCGGCTTCGGAAAGAAATGGCGTTGCGAGATATTTCGTGACGTTTTTTTTTTTTTTAATACAGGGGTGAAACAATGCTACATAGGTTGAAAGAAAAAAATGTCATTCAATTTTTAAATGTTTCATATTTTTTGTATTGAAAAACACCGAATCATCTATTTTTGTAATAATCCTTCGCTACTCAAAGGAACGGATACCGTTCGGTGAAAAAGTATTTTAAATACTTTCCCGACCGAATGATTTCTCGAAAATCGATTCAATATTATGAAATATTGTTATTTCTAATATTGTTGTTTTCGTAATTGCATATTCGTTATTTAATTGAAAAGGTATTTTAAATGGTTTTCCAATCGAACGGTGACCATTCCTGATTATAACATTTGCTAGAAAAAATGCTTAATTTTTAATGACACACGAGTTAGTGACGCGTTGCTCCGATGATACCATTGTCATTCGTCACTTTTCACGGGCAGCACTGCCAAGGAACGGTTACCATATCTTTCTGCCGGACAAAAAGTCCACGTAACTCGAAATATTTTGTTCCATCCACCGGAACACCGGTGAAGATACCGAAATAGTTTCGCTGAAAATTCTCCGCGAGGATAGCTTGATTCGGAAAGTGTCGGTACACACGGTTATTATTCTCTTTTTGATTCGACCAAGGATCTCCGTACTGGTTAAAATATGCCGTGTGTTTTCGCTATATACCCGTTCGCGTTGTTACGTAGTTCCATTTCTTCGGATCCCTCGTACGGGTAGCAGCGCATTATCGGTCACCACGAACAGTTTTTCCCGTGAAATTTTCACGCCGAAACGTTATTTGCGCCGATTAGAATCTTCGACACTTATTCGTCCTATATACGTGACGATTGTCCCTTACGGCGGGCAGTGTCGTTGGTGTTCTTTGAGCGTCTCTTTGAATTCTACCATTATTCGTGAGTTTTTATGTACGCTGTGTTCCACGAAAATGTACTATTCTACCGAGTTGAGAAAAAATAGGATCCTCGCTCTCTCGGAAAAGTGAGACGCTACGCGATCGTAGCTCGAAGAAAGTTTAGATAAGCGGCCGAAGTTTTCACGACCTATCGAAACGGAACGGTAAGAGAAGGTACCTATTCGCTTCGTACTTGCCTCTCGATACGACAATTAAAAAATGCTAACCTCGCAAAATCCTCGCAGCGAGAGGTGAAATATTTTTCCGGCGGTGATGATCGATGGTCGACCGGCTCTGACCATAACGGACCTCAGGTCGGAGCTGAGATTTTTCGGCAAACGGTACCATTCGAGGCCGTACGTATATTCTCCAACTTTTTCGCTCTTGATAAAAATGATAATAAACATCGATAGCTCGTAACCTCTGTTTACCCGTGACCGTAGTCATTCGCAATGAAAGAAATCGATATACCTGTTCCCTGAGGCGATCGCCGGCGAAGGAAAAAATGAAAACATTCACGAGTATCGACGCCATCGGAACGGCGTAGGTTATCAAACTAATGATATTTTTCTCCTTCCAGTCCTAACGAACAAAAATTGTGAGGCACCAAAAAAATTGCCGTTCCCAACAAATACATCCCTTGTCCGATAGCTCGTACCTTGAGTACACCGAATTCAATGAAACAAATAATCATCGTACACCCGATCATTTCCGAGAGAAAGACAACGTTCAACGCTTTCTCGATCCTTTCGGCGTATCTGAAAAAACTCGCGGTGAATCGGCCGTTCGCGTCGCACTCGAGTATTTTTCTGAACTTAACGTTCGTTCAGTTACACGTTAAAATTACACGTGAAAATTGTGCGAAATTTATTTGATCGCTTCGACCCAGAGGAAACTTTGGTTTTGCGAAGAACGATCGAGTGCGCGCGAAAATGATATCTCTTCGTTAACTTCGTTGGCAGCTCAACGAATGATTTCGAAAAAATTGGTAAACCTAAAGAATCGTGTACCGAATAATCTGACCTGATCGCGGCTGTATGATTCTCAATGATAGCGGCGAGTCTCCTCGTGAAATCTTCGACGGTCTCGGAATATTGGGAGATCGTTTCGAGCTGACGTTGTACCATTTGAAAGAGGCAGCACGCGTGCATAATGAAAACGGCAATGAGACTGTAAACGCCACAGTTTGTCGTTAGAATAATGCTACTTATGAGAATCTGCGATACGAATAACATTTCGTAACCCGGCGAATCGACGGGCACGAACAAGACGTAATCGCTCGCGTAAGGTAGCGGTATTTTCGTTGTATTGTCATCGTTGACGACTCTTTCGGCAATGAGTGGCAGAACCGTGTGATAAGGCAAACCACCGCCGTACGACAATCCGAGATAAGCCACGGTCCATAGTCGACGGACTCTCGCGCTTTTCGTCATTACGGATCTGTCGGCCTCGCAAGTGACGTCGCGCCAATGGTTCTCCAACTCTCCGAGACAATATCGTAGATCGTTTTTCTTTATGATCATCGTTGAAAATTTTATTACAGCCAGTAGAGTGAATATCTGAGATGCAATAACTATTATCGAGCGACTAAAATCCTCGGCGTCGAGGAACGTGTGAATCAAGTTTGGCACGAATAAAAAACACATCAGACAAAATACGACGATCGTTCGACAACGCGAAGTTATTACCGTCGTTAAACTCTCATTGCCGTAAAAGGGATAGACTCCCAGAGGCTTTAGAAGAGTGCGAGCTATTTTCACCACGTAATTGATGTCATTTTTGTAATTTGTGTTGACGAAATTTTTCGTTTTCAAATGTTCATCGTTACGAGTCTCGCGGTGCTCGAAAATTTCTTCCATGCTTGCGTCGAGACGCGTTGTTCGCGACTAAACGTAGGCTCTGTCGCGCGCTTTATCGCGAAAGATTCACCGTATTCCGCGCGTGCGCCGTAGATCCGGCCGTACGCGTCGCTAAACTTTCTCAACGCGTCGTTACGTTCGCTCTTGTCCCCTCGCCGTTTCTAACTTCGCTGAAACCCCGGAAGGAAGCGATTGGGTCTCACGGAAATGTTTGATTTGGCAAATAGAGTCGCTTAACGCGATAGTAGCGAGGGGTGGAAAATATTGAGCGTTGTCTTCTGTGCGTACCGTTCAAAGTATCGGAGGCATAAGACGAACGCCGCACGAAAGTGACGGCCGTTATTTCGAAAGGCAAAAAATCACCTTCGTTTATGTTCATAATATATATATTTTTTTCCAATATCGATTTCATTATTTCCGGTAGTTTATTGGTACAAAATCTGCACTAGAAAAAGTGATTAGTCTCGTAGAAGAATCTTGAAAAATATATTAGTTTTGAGAGATCCCGAAAGGCTCGTTGACGAAAAGCCGAGTTATCGTTCCCTAAAAACTTAACAGAATTTATGTTTGACTTGAATGTGTTAAATAAAAATTAATTCTCCGTTGAGTATCAAGGAGGTACGACCGTTAGTCGCGATCCTCCAAGATTGCTGTTTGGAATTTTTCTATGATTCGAAAGAACACTTTGTTCAACGTAAGTTCTCGAAATTTAAACAACATTTACCGTACAGTTTCGTTTGTGGTATAATTCAGTATTGACGACTTTGCTTCGTGAATCGCACAAGCTCAATTTTAGCCCGCAACCCTCCGATTACTCGCGACCGTATCAACGTTCGTGTCTGTCTGTAATAAAGAATCGAGCCCGACCAAGGAGGACGAAGGGAAAACGTTATTGTAGACGGGGCCGAAGTTTCGTTTTTTTCTTTCGTCTCATCGAGCGGCAATCCCTGTCGCCGAGTTAAAACCCTTTCTGTGCCGAGGGAATTACCGAACTTTATGTAGTATTTATTCATGACCCATCGAGCGCGCAAGTCGACAGGTTTCTCAGACTATTTGTTTTTTTTTTTTTTTACGAATCTCAAGCGGACGCGTATCATCGTACAATTTGTCGGGGGTTGAACGACGTTTCGCGCAACGTGCAACGTGTTCGGTCGTTCGTCACAAACGCGAATGAGACAAAGGTGACAGAGAGCTTTCACCCTCGTTCGGCACGAGCGTTCGACGAGGCAACATCGGAAGCGGTGTCGGTTCGTCTCTTCGTATTCACCGTCAAGCTATCGTCTTGTTCGACCTGTTTTTTCCCTCTTACTCGTGTAGTACTCGTCATTTTGCTCTGCAGGGCCCGACACTTTATCGCACAATGGAACATGTTTTCGTATCATATATTCCCACATTAAATAAAACATATTAAAGATGTACGTTAGTTAGAGATGATTTAAATAAATAAATGTTACCCACGTAAATGCTAAGATATACGAACTCAAGGTTGAGGCAGGTAAACGGAAGCCAGAAAACGAAGATACGAAAAATTTAAACGGAATCCCGAAGGGAGAACTTTCTTCTTGCGTTTTTTTACTTCATTTTAATCTCTCGTATGTGTTTTGCTCTTTAATATAATATTACATTTAATAAGTTGAAATCTAAGAAGTAAATCATACTGACGTAAGCTAATAAAAACGTTACGGTAAAAAGTTTACGGTTCAAAAATCAGTTTGCCCGTGTGATAGTTACGTTATATCAAATTAAACTAAAGGTCATTCAGAGTTTTATAAGTACGACAAAGAATAAATTTTATTTGATTTTTTTTCTCAGCAAAATGCTTATTTTGGGACAATCGCGCACTTACATACGCAGTCCGCCAATTTCTTTGCCAACACGATCCGGTAATGTTGAGGATCTCTTGTATCAGCAGTGAATAACCTTTGTAACGTATGTGCGCGAGAAATTCCTCCGATATCGTGGAGCCTAGAATTTCCGCCCATCGACAAGGAAGTTTCCCACCGAGAGAACTTCTCGTGGCGGTAGCTCAACGAGATTCCTCCTTCGCCGTTTCCCAAAGATACAAACCCGGCGCGAGTGTACGATAAAACCCGGGAAGCATCAACTGCGCACTCGGCTATGACCTTGAACTTGACCGTTGGATTCGGACTGAGAAAAGGGAAGGAGAGACAAGGTTAGCTTTCTCGCTACGCAATACACGAGCCGTGGCCTCGAGTCAGCCGCAACGGTCCTACAAAAAAGGGGAAAAGAGTGAGAGAGAGAGAGAGAGAGAGAGAGAGGAGGTGTTATTTTTAGCAGGCCTATATTATTTAGTTGTCATCCCTTGCGTTTTACGTACCTTGAACGACGCTTGGACGAAAATAAAATATACTGTATGGACCGACAAACCATGTTACCGTCTTGTTTATAATAATACTTCACTTTTATTTTTTATGAAAAACACTTCCGGTACAATCTTTCGATCGGATGAATTAATTGCGAAATTAATTTCTTTGGCAGAAACGAAATAACACCGAAAGAAAGTGTTTTGAATGTGCATCAATCGAATTACTTGATTCCCAACACGAAGAGACTAAATCTCTTGTCCTAACGCACCGAAATCTCGGTGCGTTGAAAATTTTTTACTTAACGCGCACTAATAAAAGGGCTATCGCGTTAGATAACGCTGTTTTGTTCTTGTGATCATGACGGCTTGCCACGCCTGGAACAAACGACAAAACCAATCTGCGTTAACACAGATTTTACAACGGACGCGCGACGGTCGTTAAAAAATGTTAATGAACGCGCGTAGTGTCGTTTATGAGAGAACAAATCGCCCCGATTGAATTTCTCTTCGTTACTGTAATAACAATTACGAGACACGGCCGTGTGGTCAATCCGCATCGGTGCAAAGACCGAAGCCAGTCAAGTAGTCGAAAGAAGAAGAAGAAGAAGAAGAAGAATAATCATCAGACACATATTTGAGTTGGGCGTGTATAATTGAAATACGATGACGGTACGGCACGAGCCGGTGTTGCCTTGGAAACTACGTTCTATTTAGAAGCGAGGAGAGATGCGACGCCATTTATCGATCCGATGTGCTTCGCGCCCGGGCGGGCTCGAACGTTCAGAAGTCGAATTATTTACATTCCGTAATTAACTTTATTGGCGAACGAGATCGAAAACCCAAAAAACTCGCAGTATGAAAATTTGTCACTCTCCGTCTCTGTCATCTGATATCGACGATTTATCCGCAATAGTTTAATAAAGCGTCACTGTTGCTCCGAGCGCGGAGCATACGCGTGAGAGATGAAATCGCAAAATATTTCCGTTGACGAATAATATTTCAAGGATTGCGCAACAACATGGTACGTAACGAGCGGGAGCGGTTCGCGCTAGGGTCTCGATCAGTCTCGATGTCGCGTGGCCACTCCGTAACGGCCATAGAGCGATTCATTCAACGAAGCAAATACCGGCTTTTCGACCGAACGAAATCCGGTCGATCCGCCGGTCTTATATGACGTACTTCATCTCTTTCGTGATATTTGCGTTATGAATAATTGATAACGATCGAAGAATGTCCGTACAAAACGAGGATTTTACTCCGAGCTCTCGATCTACTTGATCGCTCATTCGTGCTATCTTGTTGTAATGCTGCCAGAGAGAGAGAGAGAGAGAGAGAGAGAGAGAAAGAAACGAGAGACAGAGACGGAGAGAGATAAGAGAGATAAGTTATGTACGCCTGTTTCCTCTTCTTCATCGCAGACGACATTGTTCGATGTACTATGTTCCAACTACGAGCATTCGTAGGAATATTGACGATTTAAGGAATTTTTAAGCTTTTTAACCGGTACTAACCGGTTTTTTGGCCTCGCTGCTTTCGAAAATTTCTTTGATTATTATCATAATCGAAGATGAGGCCCGAAAGAGAAGCCAACCGTCACGACGTAGCTTTTAACTACGCACAATGTTGGCTCGGAGACCGGGTAACCGACAACGTTCGTGCCCCTCTTCCCGAATGGTCGTCGCCGGTTAACGCGTATTATACAGTTTTATACATTGCCGGGGTATATATAGATCTGCAGCATATGCCAGTGGCGGGGGAAAACGAGGTGACGGGATTAAGGCCTTATACACGCGAAAAATGTTTCATAAAAAAAAAAAATTTTCATCCCATTAGCCTGAACGGTTAGGAATATTTTAAGCTTTAGAGAATTGAAAAATTTCAAAAATTGCTATTACGGGGTGAAATAGGGTTAGACAAACCCTAGCAGAACAAAGCGTTGGTTTTCATCAGTTTTGTACAGACTTTTGAGCAGTGAACATCAAGTTTATAAGCAAAATGTCTACGAATCCGAAAAAAGATCATGGTATACCTTCTCGTACTAGTAGACCACGTAAAAGATCTTTTCACGGGAGTCAATTTTCTAACAGTGAATCAAGTAAATGTGATAAAAATGACGAAAGCATTAGTGCAAACAAACTTTCAAGTGCTACGAGCGAAGATGTAATTGTTAATCCTTTACATTGTTATCGAATTACTGAATTTCTCACCGTATTTACAGCCTTATCGGATATGTTAATTTGTCGAGATTGTCGTCAGGACGTAAGGTTTACAGAAAGTGGAATACGTGGCCTCGGTTTCAAGCTTGTTGTCAATTGCCAATGTGGTTCCAGACAAATTCAATCAGGTCCTTACGTAAACACTGAATTCGAGATAAACCGTAATTGTGTTTATCATGCGACTCTTGGGTGTTGGCCGAGAGAGATTAAATTTATTTTGTAATTATATGGACATTGGTTTAGGTATATCTGAAGATACTTACAACTCAATATACAAACACATCCACGCCGCTGCGAAAAAAAAAGTGTTTGAATATTGCTGTCGAAAAGCTGTGGGACTTGGAAAAAACGAGGGTTTACATCATTATACGGTGTAACAACTCTCATAGCATATTACAGTGGAAAAGTGATCGATATTGACGCACGGAGTAGTTAGTGCCATGCATGTGCAGTGTGGCAAAAGAGGCCAAAAATGCACCAGAGTATTTAGCTTGGGAAAAAGAACATGATGAAGAAACGTGCACAAAAACGCATGAAGGTTCTACGGGAAGTATGGAAGTGGAATCAATTAAAACCATATTTTCAAGATCTGAAGAATTATCTGGAGTGAAATATGGTAATTACATCGGTGATGACGATTCCAAAACGTTCGCGGGAATTCGTAAGTGGAAACAAGCTGAAGCTCTCGGAACGACCCCTGAAGCACATCCAACTCCATTACATCCTGATGTTCAAAATGAAATTTTACCGATATTCGAAGATTTATCACGAGATAAATCTTCGAATATCGGTATTATTACGTAAAAGTATAATTAAGAAAAACTAGTGGTGGGCACTCGGGTACCCTGGGTGTGTAACAACGAGGTAAAAGTTGGGTGTATACATAAGGGTTAACGTCATTTAGTTTAGCTTCTAAAAGAGTTAAGGCAGTAGTCTGGTAACTTGAGCCGATTTTCACGTCTTTTTTGGAGGGCGTTTTTTTTGTAGGAAAATAAAAATGAATCGTTTTGGATATTTAGGATGTTTTTTTTTTTTTCCAAAGTCCGTCATTTTGTTACTTATCCATGAAATTTAACTTCAGTAGTTCCGACCAGAATGACATGTCTATAGATTAAGAGTTATCAAGAATTTTTTATTTCAGATAACATCAAGAGCCAAAGTCACCGGGGCCACCAACGCGCTTTTTTTTCGACGTGCCAACTTCGATCAATAATAATAATAATAATAAACTATTAAATTTTTTCAAAAAAATGTTTTTTCGTATCTTTAATATGTAAATAAAAACATACTAAATATCCAAAACGATTCATTTTTATTTTCCTACAAAAAAAACGCCCTCCAAAAAAGACATGAAAATCGGCTTAAGTTACCAGACTACTACCTTAAATAACGAGGATTCGAGAATGGCGCGTATGGAACGCGACGCAACGAGAAACGAGAATATACAAGACACATGTGTCTATCGAACACCGGGACTAAAAAGAGCCATAGGTATGAAACTTTCCGTTTAAAATAAAAGGTCCATCTTCCCATGTTGGCAAATGAATAGCGATGAATACCAATGAATCTCGATCGACCACGCATCAATCACAATGGTCCTTTCCATGCGGTTCCTTGATTCCAAATTGTTTGTATCCGATAAAAGTTTAACAATTCGATACTCGGACCGGGGATTCGAAAATCCTGTAATAGACAAAAGAAAGGATCGCTTTGTTTCGCTGTTAAAAATGTTACTACGACGTAAAAGTTCGATGTCATCCTTAGGAGACTCTTATATTTTCTGATGTACAACGATAACCCGGCGGCACGGTTCGGTTTACGCGCTTTAAATTACCGAACAACCAAACCCGACTCGGGAAGTTGGCTAACCAGCTAGCGAGAAAAAACGAGAATACCGGCTTTACACGCGTTATATTATACCATATACCTCTATATATGTAAAGAAAGGTGTGTGTATATAAATGCGTAAAGTAGCAGCATGAAAAAATGAGTGTGGAAGCGAACTGAGCTACAGCCCCCGGAGCAGTTGCGTAGTAAGTGAACCGTTGCTCGGGACGAGGAGGGAAGCCGCGGAGTTCTCTCTCCCGACTCCCCGGGAGGATGTGGTGGGGCCCGCGTCGAACGTGCCAGAAATCCCCGTTCGCACAACGCGTACGATCAATACTCAACGTTATTGCAATAACAAACATCCCAAATACTCTAATGTTATTGCGGAAATGCAGCTTTTCATATTTTCATAAAACTCCTCGCGCTTAGTGGACGATCCTGTGAAAATTTCGTGATGAAATTTGTCCCGGATGACGAGTTGCGAGCTTGTGCGCACTTTGTCGTCAAGGGCTTTTACAGGACAATCGGTCTCGCTCTCTCTCTCTCCTTCTCTCTCGGTGTATAGTAACGTTCTAGAACGCTCCGGCAGCTCGGATGCCGGCTCCAGCAGCCTATAAAAGCCCGGCTAGCCGGCGACTCCGCGCATTCGTAAACAAACCTTCGCTACATTCGGAACTACCGTAACACCCGAAGACTCATCCCGTACCACCGATACGATCATCCGACAAATCGGACGAACATCACCATCGCTTCGTAATCAAAACAAAACCAAACAAACGAAAAGGACCCATCCACACTGTGCTATCGTGCTGTTGCGTCAACGGAATCAAGGTCGTGCAAGATGTAGAGACGTCGCGGGAGCGTTGCGGGACGCTTCATTTTACCGTAAGTCAAATTTTTTTCCTGTTTTTTTTTTCGCACAGTTTCATCATGAAAATTTCAGTGAATCGATTGCTTTAGTGTAGAATAACTGTTTTTCGGACAACGAATTGCGTAGTTAAATATGCTCTAGAGAATTATTTGATTGCACGAACGAATTCAATCGGTTAACGCTATAAACTAAATTCTTCGTCCAATTAATCTTTTCACTCGATGAAATAATATTTATACACAAGGGTACGTGAATATATGTCATATTTGTTTAAAAAATAAAATAAAAATGAAAAAATGAAAGATTGACGACAGAAAAATGTCGCTAGAAGTTGATTCGAAAAATCAAGACTCCTCGGTCGTTATCACGTGCTCCTTGGGTTTCTCCTCGGTTTTCGCGACCGAGGGTATTCCGGTTTTTACGATGTCGACTATCCTCTCGGTGCCAACCGCGTTCAAGTTCTGAAATAAAGGAAAAAAGTAATAGACGAGAAGCCCGAGTTTGTAATTACATGATGTTTGTTAAATTTTATATTGCATTTTCTTTTTTTTCCGTATATTTCGTAATTTGAAGAATAAAAAACGTAAGCAATTCCATTGTCGAGTTCGAAACGTTAATCTCGGTTCCACCTCCAAAAATGAAATGGCCCCACCCATTGAACCTTTCGACTTTGCCCTCAAACGTTTGTTCGCACGGCCTATAATTTTAGGAAAATAATTGCGCGGAACGATTGAAGTACGCGCATCGTAAAGAGATTTGAAAAATTAATAAGCGTATGCGTCATTTTTCTAAAACTTTCGGATTATACGCATAGAACGTCTCAGAGATACGTAAAAGCCGGCGAGGTCCGAAAGTTTTCGAAACACAACGCATCCGGCGTATATTCGAATTTTTTAACAGCGCGGCCCGGAATAATGTACGCGCGATATGACCGTAATTTTCCATCTCGCATCAAAATTTCGGTATTTTTTTTTAGATCGCCCTGCGGGGTTTATGGTGCTTGATAACGTCCGTAATGAGCATCACCGCATCCGGTGTGATAGATTTCACGAAATCTGTCTCATCGCCGTTTCACGTGTTCGAGTATCGTGGAGAATCGGCGGAAGATCTGGGTGAGTTATGTTTCCATTAAAGCTCATTTTAATCCTAAACGTAAAAAAATTAATTTTCAGTATTGCTCGAGGTTTTCGCGAACATTTGGGACCCGGGCCCCTAACGGCGACACCGAAAAAAACTTGAATGATTTACCCTGTCCGGAAAGCACCCTTGTGGGGGGGGGGGGGGGGGGTGAAAAACTGAAAAAATCGTATTTCGTACTGTAATAAGATAGTAAGATTTTTTATGATCGTTAAACGTTTTTCGTCGCTACAGGAGACCCCTAAAAAAATTTGAACAATTTTCTATGTCCGGAAAGCACCCTTATGGGGGGGGAGTGAAAGACTGAAAAAATTGTACTTCGGACTGTAATAAGATAGTAAGATTTTTTTATGATCGTTAAACGTTTTGCGTCGCTACAGGAGACCTCTAAAAAAATTTGAACGATTCTCTATGTCCGGGAAGCACCCTTATGGGAGGGTGAAAAACGTTTAACGATCATAAAAAATCTTACTATCTTATTACAGTAGGAAATACAATTTTTTTAGTTTTTCACCCCCCCCCCCCCCCCCCCCCCTCCCCCCCATAAGGGTGCTTTTCGGACAGGAGAAAATCATTCAAATTTTTTCCGGGGTCGCCGTTAGGGGCCTGGATCCCAAATTTCGCGAAAACCTCGAGCAATACTGAAAATTAATTTAAAAAAAAAAACTTGATTTCGTCGCAACGATGCAAACTTCAGCATCATTTGACTACTTATACCGCTGTGACATTACCAGAGCCGGGCAAAGTACTTCCGGTACTCGTACCGTAAGACTTATTTTTATGACAAGTTCCACCTCGAGATAGTATTCAATTCGCGAAAAAAAATTTGATGAAATTCGAACCCCTTGAAGCAAACATCATTGATGGACATTTACGAAAGCCGGACCGATCGTAGACATTTTTCGCAAATTTCACAATCTCGTAAAACCTCAAACCCTTGAGTAATTTTAACGAAATACTCAGGAACAAAGGGTGTGTTTGGCGTCTGAAATACGTACAAAGTTTGCGCGAAATTGATCAAGTCAAATTTTACAATTTTTTTCATGTACGCACAGACATTTTTCCTCTAAACGCGATTCTCCGACGTTTCGATATACGTTCCTATCGAATCGGCAATAAAAACTCGAGATAATACCAAGAAAATTAATGATATAAGAATGCCCGTTATTTTGCGAATATAACGATCGTTTGTTAGGTTATTATTAGATAATTTGCAACTATCTAAAAATAACAAACGTTTCTCCATTTCTCTTGCAAAGTAATCTGAACGCTGCGTCTGTAAACGTTTTTTTCCCAATTTTTTCGTTTGGTTAACAACAAAAATTGATGAAAAAATTAAATTTTCAAGAATTTTACAATTGGTACTTCAAGAAGAATATTTCGAACAGTAGCATGAATTTTTTCAGAATTTTTGAGTGCATGAAAAGGATGAAATAATGGCCGAACGCGCAAGATCCACGTTCACAGACGGGAGATGCGGAAAATACGATTACGGACGAAGCGTTAAAAAAATGGTACAATAACGTTATTCTTTTGTTTGTTTTTTCTCGTTCCCAGTTCGTCGATCATTGTAATCGAAATGTAGCCTAGACGTCGTTCTCTCTGTAATGCGAGAGTGCAGGGAGAGTACAAAGTGAACAACAAAGACCGGGAGAAAGAGAGCCGCTTTCGAGATACGGAGTACGACAGAAATTTGAGAAGAAAAAAAAAAGAAGAAAGAATCCACGAGAGGGTGAAAATCTGTAGCGGACCGGTTGTCGCAGTGGCGCCACTTCTGTCTTCCGTAAGACCGGGAAATAGGGCAAAGCCGATCGACGGCATCACCTTGCTCACCTTTTTGGGTGCCGTGATCGTGAGAACACCGTCCGAGGACAGACTCGAGGTAACGCTCAACGCTTCGTGGGACGACGGAAGGACGTATCGTCTGACGAAGCGTCTGCTGATGTAACCGTGCTCGTCCTGCTTCTCCTCGTGTTGAGCCTCAACGATCACACTGTTGCCGATCGTCTTCACGGTTATCTCCTCAGGCGAGAATTGCTGAACGTCCAGTATAACCTTGAAAGAACAAAAGAGGTAACGCATCCGTACGCGATAGAAAATACGCGCGAGAGATTAGAAAGAGAGAAAGAAAAACCCAAAGATTAATATAAACGCCCGAAGGATACATCGCCGAGGGGGGTGTGCCGCGTTTGGCGCTTTGGCGCTTGCGCCTTCGTTAATAAAAACGAATCGAAGCATGAGCAAACTGAAATATCAGCTTAATGATAAACTCGCTCGCGACTTTTGCGTTTTTCCGAAAAACTCTCGCTCAATTCGAAAATATCTTAAAACACGTTCGGTAGACTTAAAACAACAGCGAAACTCGGGTGATTCGTAACCGAACCGATAGGACTGTAAAAAATAAAAAGGTCATTTAAAATACTTAAAAAAACCGAGCGTTAAGAGAAACGGTGCGACGTTTTTTCCATTTCGCACGCAAAGATTGCCTTCGTTAACTTACGAAAATTGAGAGAAAAAAATACAAAGATATCCACGACGATCCGATATGTTACGACATTTTTTTTAAACACACGCGTTAGAAAAGAAAATCGAACATTTAGTTGAAAAAGAACGTTTTTCGAAACAAAACAAAGTATTAAAAGAGAAACAGCGTAACGACCGAAAACGAGAATACGTCGCGTCCCCCGGGAACGTTTTGTCCGATCGAGCGTCTTTCCCATCGCCATTTTTTAAATTGCACCCTCGAAGATCGTTTTCTTTTCACTCGCACGTCGCTTTCTTCCGAGATTCGAGAAAAAAAGGGTCGCAGGATTAAGAAATCTCATCGGTGCGGAGACGAGTCGGTTGGCATATCACGAACATCTTTTCTACATTTTCCAATCGAAATCAAAATAAAACGTGAGACGATATATAAGCGCCGGTAAATCGTGTCGCGTTTCCGGAATTTTTTTTCATTCGTACTTATTGACCGGTGTAACGCAAGTAAAACGTCAAAGATGTAGCTGTGAGTCGCACCTACTTGTCTGGAGAATGCTCTTTCGCGGCGGAAAGACCCGCGCGCCCATACAAGTAGGTGGTCCTTAAAGCGAGACTGTTCGGGTCATTATAAACCATATCCGCTTTGTGTCTGTGCGAAAAGACGCGAGAAAAAAGTGTGGTCAAAAAACAGAAGAACAGATGTATTGAAATATGAATCGTACAACTCCGCACATATTTTATTGTAAATAATATTTTTTTTTTTAAAAGAGAGCTCGTGATCCTTGCGTTTTTTTCAACGTGAAGGTCGAAGCATTTATTTTTCTGAGAAAGACTATGAGAGAGAGAAAATATATAAGAATATAAGAAAATCGTTCTGGACTCAGCCCGCACGTGAGACCCCCTCAAGGGGGCCCCTCGTGGGGCCGGGTTTACCGGTGACCCTTTCTTCGGCTTGTTCGCGACAATATATACGAGAAATACAGGAAATACGGTGATAATGTATCGATTATTTTGAAAGAAAACTGACGAGCCTTCGAGCACCGATGAGAAAAGAAAAAAACGGCAGAAAAAACCCATATTTGCTTATCAATACCAATAACTCTTGATCCGAGATATCACGGATAGTATAAAAGAAAAATAGCGACCGCGCGAGTTCGAAATGCGCAGATACAATTGAGTACTTCTGGTGCGGATAATCAGAGCCCGAACGAACCGAAAAGAAGAGAAAAATAACCATTCTAGCGTGATCAATAGAACTTTTTTCTCGTCGATATTCCTGTTTTACAAATTACAAAAGAAAAAAAAAATTGAGCGAAGAAACAAAGGCAACAAAAAGTTTAACATACGCGAGGCATTACCGATTTCCGATTCGTCGAGACCGCGACTTTGGCCCCCTCCCCGCGGGGGGGCATCGCTGATTATAAAAATGCAACATTCGAGGCTGGTTTAAAAACTTGCGAATCATATTGCGATAGAGTTGAAAAAAGAAGAAGAGAATAAGATTAAAAAAAAAACAAAGAAACCACTCCGCATCGTTTCGAAACTTCGTTCTCGGTTGTTCGACTTCGGAATGACGAGCGTAGATAGAATGCTTCGCGTCGATCCATTGAGTCGTGGGCGTTTTGGTGTTCCGATTTTTCATTACACGTTTACCGAAGTATTTCAGAAAATCTCAAAAAATTAAAGTTGTTTTCTTTACTTTTTCCTCACATTTTATCATTATTTTCTTTTTTCATTTTCCAGTCACAAATTTAAATTTCGCTAAAGTAATTGAAAAAAAAAAAAAAAAAGAAGAGAAAATAGTAAAGGAAGGAAGACGGTAACCCACCCCCTGTTGGGGTGGGCTAGACAGATTTTGTGCTAGTCACTCCGGATTGATTATAGGTCACCTTGGACGAGTCAACAATTTGACCTCTTTCGTTTCTCCTTTATTTGTCCGTAAAGTTCGCCCTCGGATTTCGAATGCCCTACGACGTTTCATTGTCGAACGTTCCCACGTTCGGTTTCTTTTAAGTCTTAAATAACGTGACTTCGAGTATCAGGATAAAAAGCATAAACGATCAACTTGGACGTATGATTCTAGCTTCTAAAAGAACGAAGAAAAAGTAAATTGAACGAAGAAAACAAAAAACAGAACGACCGTCGTATACTTTTTATATTCAGAGAACAACAATAGACGATGTTTTTTGTATAGATAAAAAAAAAGAAAAATTGTGATCATACTCGTACCATTTTGTCGATCGAAAAGATTTATTCGAACGGATCGCGTAGAGATATCGTTTTTTTGTGGATCGTACGTACAGATTGAAAAACAAAAAATACAGACAATCCCGGGAAATTTGCGGATTTTTTTTTGTACGACCCGATAAAATTCAGCATTGATATTAGATTAGGGGTGATTTGAAAAAAAAAAAATACACACACGCATGGAAAAAAAATATAGCGAGGAAACAACAAGAGTTACCGAATTAACGGCTGGTAGTACTAACGATAGTATTAAGACGAAGGGATCGTTAAGAGAAAACATAATAGATTTAAGACGTTTTATCCAGTAACACGGTGTACGATTATAAGAATAAGTCCAAAATCGCGTCAACTCCCGTAATATCTGAGAATAATAATAACAAACGTAGCCCTTGTACGGCTAATCGTTCACTCGTAAGGTAGGATTCCAGGACACAACAACAAAGAGTTTCATTTCGTTTTTCACTAACCCTCTTCATCTCACTTATTTTTAAGCAATTTTTCAAGTTTTTATTTTTTGCTTTCCGAGGACCGATCGTTTGATAACATTTTTTTAAATCAACCGAAAACGTAATCGAGATCAGATTTTTCATCCGTGGTATGCTCGTGTCATGGAAGTTAGCCCTTGGCGCTTCTACGACACGATCACTGCGTTTCCGGTGAATAACTCGTAAATCTCTTTCCTCATTTGATATTTGATCGATTTTTTTTAAGCAAAACCATTCTATTTGTTTCGATTTTGTTTGTATTCATTTTTTTTCGCGATGACGTTGCTTCGTCGGGTTTTTATGTAAAAACGAGAAAGGACCGAGCGTCCAAATGCCTACCGTACCAACTGCGCGGGCTCGCGAAAAACTTGGTTATATCTTGTAAGTATATAATTACTTAAAATAAAAATGTTCAGTCATTATATATCGTTTTTTCGCTCCGATCGAATCCTCTCTATTTTAGTATTTTTTTTTATCACACTTACGAAATGCCTCTTACGATCTTAGTTCGGGCGTGAACGTTGCTCATCTTGAGTAAAAAAAATGGAATTTTTTTTGATCCACCAATCGTGAATCGAATTCGTTTCTTTCACTTGTCCGCTGAACTACCTCAGAAAAATTCATTCTACCGCAGTCCCGTATAAACGCGATAAAAAATACTTTGAGACATTATATATATAAAGTTTAAACGACGCGGCAAAAAAGTTAAACGCTGTCCCCCTCTCCCTCTTGAATTTTAAGGAGAATCAAATACCATCCGTATTCGCGTTAAACAAAAAGTAACGGACGATAGAAGACCGAGCAACGACTGGATTCGAAAAACATTAATTCCGAAAGAAATAAAAAAAAATTGCGATTGGATATAAAGATTGAACCGAGTTGAGAAAAAAAAACTTTTCAAACGAGATTCGCCCATAAAGCGAGAAAGAAACATCTAGCCACGATTCTGTCGATGCGAAAGTATTTATCGCAAATGAATAAAACAAGCATCTATATACGGTGTTAAATTAACGAGTTCGTAAGGAAAAGGGAGTTGGGGGGGGCGAACCGCGTCTTTTTCCCCGTGTAACATTCTTAACCGAATATTGCATCGGGGAAAAGCCGGAATTCGTCCTTGTGCGATAACGATAACGGGGGCTTTGTCATTAATTTTATTTTCACGACGGAAGAATAGAAAGTATAAGAAATAATGATGTAGAACAGCTTTGATCGGTAAAGATAAAGGAGAAGACAAAAAAAGTAAAAGAAAAACCGACGGTTAGTCGTCCGCGATAAATTAGGACGAGATTGCGTATGGACGAAAACCTCGATTGGTTCAACGACACGGAAGAGTGGAGAAAAGAGAAGACATAATCCGCGAAACATGTAATAAACACGCATCTCATTAAGCTCTATCGTATGTCGCAATAAACAATTGTCTCGTGCTCGAAGTTGCGTGTGAAGAGTGAATTTTTCCAACCAATCGAAACAATGAGATCGGGGAAAAGACAAAAGAAATCGAGAATTTCGTCTCGCAAGTAAAATAACGAGCGAATCAGAGGCTGAAAACAAACGTTGGATCGTTTCCTGGGCAGCTAAGATTGCCTTTTATCGTGAAAAAACAATTACGAGAGGAGTACGAGGGAGCACGAAAATTAATGAGGCGTAAGGATAAGAAAAAATGATGGAAAAAAAGAATATGAAAAAGAAGATAACAACGTTCTACCGAAACGTGTACGTGTATATCGTCGATAAATTCGTGGCATAATATCCATAGTTTTATATCGGTTAGCGTAATAAATAATATCTTTAGATCACAAATATACGATAGTATTCGCGTTTATATTGTCGAAGCAAAAAACACTGTACTCGACCATAAATAATAACAATATCGCTTATCTTCCCGTTACGATAATTGACATTAAAGAAACTCTATTTGATGCTATAATAACCGACAAATTCGCACGTGTGTTTGACGTTGGGAAGAAAAAAAAAACATTCCACAGAGGAGAGCGCCACGATGGGCGAAACAGAAAATAAGAATTGGACGTTAAGTACGAAAATAAATATCTACCGCCGTGACGCATGGGGTCTCCGTCGCCGATCTTCCGCGAAATAGTCGCGTTGTCATTTTGAAAAAGAAAAGATTGTTTGGACGATGGAAAAACCAAAATCAACTCACCTCGAATCGATCCTTGTCACAGCTGATGGTACTGGCACCTCCGGAATTCGATCTGACGAGATTTCGCCACGGTCGATAGTACGAATTATTGGCGAATAAAGGACGGGGTCGGGACGCTAGGCCCAGTGACGAGAGTCCCGAGAGCAAATCGTCCCGATTTAATCCGCTGCCAAAGTGTTGATCCATCAGACGTGACATTGGACGATCGAAATCGTCCCACCAGTCGCGGAACATCAACGGCACGATGGACATATCCGCTGTTATTGAAAAAACAAAAGAATGAAAAAATAATCGTACAATCGAGATGAGTCTCTGATTCGTCAGGATTTCCCCTGTGGATCGTTGGTACCGGAGAAATAAATCAAAAATAAAATCGAAGAAAGAAGCGACACATTTTAAAAGCCCAAAAAGGTTAACCTCCGGGGTGGATTATTAATGAATAAAACAGCAGGGACAGTTCGAAAATTTTTCGATCTAACGCTCGAACACACCTTGGCCGATGGGAAACGCGATGGCTGTAATTAATAATTATCTTCTTAGTTGTATGACGATTAGGCGGATAAAGCCGAGAGATAGTTTACGCACAAGTACAACGACGATGAAACAGGCGGGGTAATATATATTTTTAAAATATAAACAAAGATAGATCAACGCCCGTTCGTTAACTACGAGAGTCCAACATCTTTTTAGGATTACTTAAGGGAAAGAAAGAATGATAATAAAAGAGAAAGTCGTAGCGGGCTTGTTTTTCGGTTAGGCGTACCAAATATTGCATCGAATAATTAATGCCATAAGTTTCCGGATTAAATTATCGCTGTTACGCGTTATCTCGTGCGAAATCAGTACCGTTACAATATATCGAGATCGATGATCCAATCGCGAGAACAAAAAAAAAACATTCGTCACAATTCCATAGTGACAAAGGTGCGTTCGGTGATTAATAAAAACTTGTGGAAGAAAACATGAAATACAAAAAGTGTAAACAATAATAAGGACGGAATAGATCGCGATTGGTCAACTATCGAGATATATATGTACGGATATATTGTAAACGAAAAAAGAAAAGAAAAAAAAAAGCGTTGGTAAATTTAATTAATTTAATTAAGTTAACGAGGACGACCGTTACCGGAATAATATCGATAACGCACGGCAGTTAATTAGCATTCAGCGTTACGAAAAACGTCCGATCGTAATAACAATAACATCGATTTTGATTAATTTCGAGCGGGGATGAGAACTCCGTAACCGTCGTCGTTAAATTCAGAAAGTGCCGAATTAAAAAACAAAATAAAATTGAAACGAGAGTTTAGAAAAAAAGCTCGATGACCAAACGAGAGACTCCGTTCTCCGGTCTTCTTGCCTCCTCGACGCGATACGATACGTCACCACCGATCCCCGAAGCACCTAAGTAGGATTAAATATCCTTAAAGTTACATAACGTCACGATAATGATTAGAATTTGTCAAGTCGAGATGTGACTTTCGTTAATTACAACGCGAAGAAAGTAAGCAGAAAGTAAGGAGAAAATAAGCGTAGCTTCGTAACGATACGACTTTAGAGCGAAGCGTTTATGTCCGGTCAAACGGAAAATTGTCACGAAATTGCGGAAAAAAGGCGTCACGAGACAAAAGCGATATGGCAAACGGGGGAGATGCGAAAACCACAAAATAATACGATCCATCCCCTATACTTTGTTAATTCGTAACGAGAATATCGGTTAAAGCGCGTCGTTGTAAACGTTTAGTCGTCGTTGACCCTCCAACGGGCTCGAGAAGAACGACAGATTTGGAAGAGAAAAAAAAACGGACTCGACCTTTTTTGTTCAAAAGTATATCGATAAACGAAGCCGTGATCGATCGTGAACGAACGTGAAAGAGAAATTTAATCGTGCGAATAGCGAGGCATTGAAGAAACGCGAAGAAGCAAAAATCATGCGAAAAGAAACTGATGAACGCCGGCAAACAAAGTCGGATACGACGGAAAAAATACATATCGCGCGATGAAGAATGAAAATTTCTCGAAAAACCCACCAGAGATCAACTTGAAATTTCGTGGTTAACTGCGAAACGAAACTTACGTGGCCGAGCTTTAAATAGTCGTTCCTCCGGCACTGGTGCGCCCAGTCGTCGTTCGCGTTACCCACGCGTTTTGTATACACAGAAACGCGCGCACGAACGCTCAATCGGACTCAACGAGGGAATAACGCCTCCGTAAAAACACCGAAAGCTCCCGATCATCCGTATAAGAATACCCTCGTCGACCAACAACGCGACGCACGGCGTTTCTTCCGAACGTTTTTTTTTCTCGGCGAAGGGAGCACCAAAAATAATATATATAATTAAAAAATATATATATATAATAGGTAAATATGAAGCAAAGGGGACCCACTTCCGATTGACTTGCCTTTAATATATGTTGTCTAGGGACCCTTTCTGAACAACTTTTTTCTCAACACAATTGGGAGTCGTTATTTATTAAAAAGTTATTAACAAAAGAAAATACATAAATAGAATATGAAATACTTGCATGATGGCCAGTACACGTATGACCGGAGGGGCTGCGGGGCCCCCCTGCCCCCACCGCATACCAAGCCCATAGACTAACCAAAAACAACCCAAAACAACCCCAGTAACCTAAAGAAACAAACAGACAAATCTAATAAACAAACAAACCCAAAACCCAAACGAACAAACCCAACAAACAAATCCAAAACAAACCCAGACCAAAAACCCAAACCCAGTAAACAAACAAATCCAAAACAAACAAAAAACCCAAATAATCTAAACCAAACCAAAAACAACCGAAATAATCCAAACAAACAACCCAACTAACAACCTAACCTAACAACATAAACGAACAAACCCAACAAATCCAAAATAAACCCAAACCAAAAACCCAAACCCAATAAACAAACAAATCAAAAAGAAAAAACCCAAACAAACTAAACAACCCAACCCAACAAACAAGCCAACATTTATGAAACTTTTTTTGTTAATAACTTTTTAACGAACAATGAGCGACGGATAAAACTTTTTGTATGCTACTCAGGGGTGTATTCGTAACAACAAATGTGGAGGACAAGATGATTAGGACTGGCTGGTATAAGGAAAATAGCTATACGAATCATTAACTTTATTTGTTAATAACTTTTTAATAAATAACGACCCCCAATTGTGTCAGAGGAAAAAGTTGTTCGGGAAGGGTCCCTACACAACATATACTAAAGGCGCAAGTCAATCGGAAGTGGGTCCCCTTTGCTCCATATTTACCAGAACAAAGTTTAAAAATCACGTGCTTTCCGGTAAGAACGAACGAAATAAAAAGGCACGCGCGATGTGAATTTAACGCGCTCGGAATGAAATATCGATAAAAAGCAGAGGCGAAAGAAGATTTTTTTTTAAACTGTCGAAGAAATGTTCGCCACGTACCGCAACGATACCGATACAAAATCCGTGAAAAAAAAAAAGAAAATCTGTCGCGCGCTCTTCGTAACGGATGTTGCGCGCTCGATGGCGATCGTCATTGTCGACATTTGGAATTAATTGATATCGCGCGAGAAGCGAAATAAAATACACTTCGAGCTAGCCGGGGGAGATCCAAGACTACGGGAAGAAAAAGCGAAAAAAGTTTACTGAATCGTCGTTTTAATTTGTTCTTGAACGTTGGCTCTGGTCCTGGTCTCGATCCGTTCGCGCCCAGAAGAATGACGTTGACGTTTGCATCGTTGGGATGCAACGAAAATAGATTTTTTAATAAAATTCCTCCCCCTTAGGGATACATTTTTGAAGACAAAAAATGTTAAAACCTTTTTTTTTTGGCGTGTTCTTTAAGGAGCTGGGCCTAAATGGGCAAAATAAACGAGAGCAGTACTGAAAATGCAAATTTGTGAAAAAACTATTTTCGTTGCGTTCCAACGATGCAAACTTCAACATCATCGAGAAGAAAGACCGGAATAGAAGGAAATTAAAAGAGAAATATAATTTAAATAATGTTTTACGAGAGAATATTCTTACGGGATGTCGTTTACACGCGTATATAACTTGGACCTATCTTTAGTCATTAACGTACAAATTTCTTTTTCTTTTTTTACTTTTTTTTCTTTCTCAACGATCATAGGCATAATTATTATTACCGTTACAATTATAATCGTAATTATATTATTCTTGAAGCTCTTACCGATATATATATATCGTATTCGTAATAACGATAACGATGGATTTTCAGAAACGTTTATCCATCGGTCGAAACATCGAATGCAATATATTGCGTCGGTGAAATGACTTTGGCATTACAAAAATCGAGGCGATCAACTTATTTCTCGGACGATTTCGGTGCGATCGTCCATAATTGTTGAACGCGATAAATAATTTGGCTGAGCGACGCACGGATACCAATGCCGGTACCGAGTAAGGTTCCGAGTAAAAGAGTCGCCGATAAGACGCTCGAATCTATCGTCGTGACATTTGAAAAAAAAACAAACTAATTACTTTTACTTTTCTTTCGAAATCCCATGACGATAATTTCGAGCGAAACGTAGTAGCGACACCGCATCGTCCTGTAATAACATCAGGACCATTGTAGTTCTAACGATATTACCTCGATTCAGAAATGTACTTCCGTGCTGTGTCGAGAAAAAAATTTGGACTTATCAAAAAACAAAAATCTCAGAAAATGCCGCACCGAACTTTTAAAATAGTTGGCCGTACACGTAGAAGAAGAGAGGAATAGTAAGAGAAGAGGAAAAGAAATTTCGAGGCATTATAGAAGTGAGGATTTTAAGGTTTACGATATATTTAGAATTTTCGTGGACTCATCGCCGAGCACTCCGTGACACGTCCGTCCGCGTGTCAATGAGTACCTCGGTCGTACTACTTTTACTCTATATTTCACCTACTATTCGTTACTTGGAAATAACATTTTCGTGCTATAACGATAATATATAGAAGTTTACCTCGAGTACTCGTCGAGAAGAGAATCAGCGAACGCGTTATCGCGAGAACAGTTTCGCGATAGTGGCGGGAAACGAAGAGAAGAAAAGAAAAAGGAAGAAATATAGGTTCACTCGTTTCGCCGATACTGGATAAAACGACTCTATCAATTTTATTATTCAAAAATATCGCATTGTCGATTAAAATAACACACACACACATACATATATATATATATATATATATATATATATATATATATATATATTGAACAGCGTGTGTACGGATTATTTGCACTTATGTATAAGTGATTCATTGAATTATACTCCCAACTTGTAACTTTTGGTAACATCGGATTGGTCCCTCGGCCAGTTAAACACTCGTACATAGCCTCTAATCTCATCGATTTATGCGTTTTGTATTTTTTTTTCTTTCTTATGCTTCACGACGATTGTATTTTCATAATTAACCGTTTCGTAGACGATTTGAAAGAAATAAAAAATCATACGTTGTCAGCGATCCGCTATTTTGTCGCCAAATTATTTTGCCATATTGTACCTCGAGCGATCCCTTCGAGAATATCTCCTCGAGCTAGAGCGGAAGGCTTTTGTCGGTTTTTAAATGAAAACACAAACGAAACGAGACAAAAAAATACCGTAATCGTGCACCATTTAGAATTAAAAAGAGCATTGATATTGATTTATATACATCTCGTCGAAGAAAAAAATGTTGCATAACAAATTTTAAAGAATATATATAATTATGTCAGAATAAAAGAGTCGAATGATTTATTTCGTCGAACCACAAACCAATCCTGCGCGTGGATAACGCTGTACAACTACTCGGTCATTTTCACTCTGGTCCGGTAGTTCTAGCGTTGAATTCCGATTGTTATTAGCTCGTCGGCTCACCCTCCGTTCGTCTTTACAATAAGTAGAAAAATACAACGAAAAATCATTGTCTCAGATCGAAACATTTAATCGTAGAGTTAATAATGTACAGAATTCGCGTTAATCCGTTTTTATTTTTCTTCGATAAATTCTCGTTTGGTATCAACTTGCTCTCGCATCGGTCTGCCGATTGACAGATTGAGAGAAAAAATTCTTCAATTTCCCAGCGTTTCGTCTCCGAGATCGGAGTGGAAAGTCCCATTGATCCGTCTTTCCGTATCGTTCGCGATTGTTTTTTACAACGGCAAATGGGATACCTTCAGTTCCGCTTGAGTCTGCAACCTGTCGATATCGCCGAGCGTCGAGATGCCTTGTTCCTGAGATGGTATATAAAACATATTCCTTCTCGTTATCTCCGGTAAAATGGAGAAAAATAAATATTCGACTCACGTGATATTCCTTCCATTTCTCGTAGTTTTGCCTCATATGCGTTACCATCTCCGGCATATCAATGAAAGCTATGCGTAAAGAAAAAAAAAAGAGTAGTATACAATTTTTACGGTTTATATTACCGTAAAAATGTTATACTACTCGTAAGTTAAAGTTCAATATCTCAAGAAATATTAATCTAAGCATTCGGGTCGATTAGACCTTTTTTGTAGGAAATTAAATTTCCAACAAATTTTTCATTTACATTTTTTTTCGTAAAGTTAATTGTTTCGGAGATAACAGCAAAAAAAACGAGAATTTTGGGTAAAAATCAAATGCAGCGAGCCGTACCAACTCACCGGTACAATTTACACTTTCGCCGCAATAGGCACTTTGCTAGATTGTTTTATTCCGAGTAAATCAAAACCAAGAACAATATGATAGCATAAAAGGCGGCTGAGTTATAGAATTTTGAAAAAAAAAAAATCCTATTTACGTGTATTTTGGATGGAAAATCTTTTCACGCTAAGGGAAAGTACTTGGAATTAATATTAAGGGCTGTAACTTTCAGGGAATTTCTTTTTCGACATATCCAACAAAATTTCAAGTGGGTACTGAGAAAAAAAATAATCGAAAAAAAAAAAATCGCCCCAATATTTATATATATCTCACCGTCCCACGCTTCGATCATGTCGTTGATAATGTAATCGACGAATCCAATTTGCGATTTAGGTATCGAACATGTCGTTCGGTCGAACATGGGCATGAGAACGGGTAATCTCTTTTTTTTTTCTTCGTCAGTCTGAAAAATAAAGATACACAAACGGTGAATATTAGAACAAGAGAAAAAAAAACAACGATGCTCGCACGCGTTCCTTCCTCGATTTGATAAAACAGAGCGCGATTATATATTTTTCGAAATTCCGTTTATCCACGTTTTGGTGCATTCTAAACGAGTCGAAATATTTTATTCTTTTCGTTCTGTTAATGAAACAAAGCTTTCTAGCTTTCTCTCTCTCGTAGGGGGGAGCAAAATAAGACTATTCCCGTATTCTTTCCGACCTTCGTCCAAAATAGCACGTTAGATTCTATAATTGTGACCTGACTGAAATACTCCTCGGCTATGCGTCTCGCCCACTCGATACAGCATCGCAATGGCCTCGTTGGATTCGAAACATCGGCGCATTTGATCATCATTATCTTGACGAGAGTTACGTTCTCCGGTTGTAGCAGTACGGCCACGTCGTGAGCGTCGGGAAAGTACTGAAATAATTGTAACAACGTTGCGATGATTCAGTTGAGAAAGTTATTCGGTGGGGGGAGTCACCTAAAAAGATATTGACAAAAAAAACTGTGACGCGAGTGCGCTCGTGAAGTTTTGGTACTTACGAGAGAAAAACAAACGCTACTCGAAAAAGATGATAATAACGAAAGACTTTGTTGATTGAAATAATTTCATTTGTTTTTTTTTTTCACAACAGAGTTTACGGGTGTCAATTTATTTAATTTCCACCTTGTGACAAAGTAAATTGGCTTCGCAACGTCATTTTCGGACGATTCGATCGCTCTTAGTTACAACTAATTATTTGTATTCAACTAGAAACAGCCCTTATCGGTTAACGCAAACGAGTCATCCAACGGATATTCCATTCAACGCTGGCTCGTGAATAAAAGTGAAACGCGTATTTAGAATTTGCAATCGAGAGAGAAGTCTCGCGGCTATAAAAAGTTTATGAGAAAAAATGAAAAATAGGAGAAATTAGTCGGGTAAATACCTCATTTTGAGCGTCGCCCACGCGACTGCTGCAAACATTCACGAACTTTGCCAAATGCTCAAAGTGTTTCGTCATCTCCGTGGCGAGAATCATGTCTATGACGTTCTGTCTCATAATTTTATACGCGTCCCTCTCGAGATTCTTGAATATGTTTACACCGTCGTCGGCAAGTGTGAGCTTGAACGTGAGAGCCGCGTGATGAGACTCGAGGATCGAAAGATCGTTGTAGAGAATCGCCAATTTGTCATCGGCGTTGCAGAGAAACTGGCTGGGAAAAATGGTATATATATGTTTTTGCCAGATACAACCACGGAGGATCGACCGATAAATATATCATATTTTGGCGTCTCGTCAAAAAAAAAATGAAAAAAAAGATAAACAATCGCACTCCTTAAGGTAGTAGTCTGGTAACTTGAGCCGATTTTCATGTCTTTTTTGGAGGGCGTTTTTTTTGTAGGAAAATAAAAATGAATCGTTTTGGATATATAGGATGTTTTTATTTACATATTCAAGATACAAAAAGAAAATTTTGTTGAAAAAATTTAATAGTTTATTATTATTATTATTTTTTATCGAAGTTGGCACCTCGAAAAAAAAGCGCGTGGGTAGCCCCGGTGATTTTGGCTCTTGATGTTATCTGAAATCAAAAATTCTCGATAATTCTTAATCTATAGACATGTCATTCTGGTCGGAACTACTGAAGTTAAATTTCATGGATAAATAACAAAATGGCGGACTTTGGAAAAAAAAGTCCTTTTATTTTGCCCGCCATTTTGTTATTTATCCATGAAATTTAACTTCAGTAGTTCCGACCAGAATGACATGTCTATAGATTGAGAATTATCAAGAATTTTTTATTTCAGATAACGTCAAGAGCCAAAATCACCGGGGCCACCCACGCGCTTTTTTTCGAGGTGCCAACTTCGATCAATAATAATAATAATAATAAACTATTACATGTTTCCAAACAAATTTTTTTTGTATCTTTAATATGTAAATAAAAACATCCTAAATATCCAAAACGATTTATTTTTATTTTCCTACAAAAAAAACGCCCTCCAAAAAAGACATGAAAACCGGCTTAAGTTACCAGACTGCTACCTTAAGGGAGGAAATAGGGTTAGACGGTTCAAAAAATCGATTTTTATTTAAATTTCATAAATTGTTAGTAAAACTATTGAAAAATATGTTCCAAAATTTTAAATGAAAGTTCCGACTCGTTCTATTGTTATAAGCCATTAAGGGGAGAAATAGGGATAGGACAGCGTTTTCTTAATGATTTTCGTGAATTTTTTTATAGTATAAAAAATGAATATAATTTATTGAAACTTTGAGAATATTTTATACATATATTTAAGTATATACTATAAAATTTTTGAAGAATATCCTTGAAAAACACCGAAAAAATTCATGACTGCCTTGACTTTGTTTTTCTCGGTACTATTTTTTCAAACGCGTTTTTCTGAAAACGATTCTTTTTAACTTGCGTACACGCTAGTTTGAAAAGTTTTCGAACAATCGTTTTGAAAATTGGCAGTTACTTTCTTCGTAGTATTGCGCTCTATATGAACCTAAAATCGGAATATTATCATTATTTAAAATAATTTTTTTTTTCCAAATAACGTTGTAAAAAATGGCAAAAAATCATGCTTTTTTGTTTTGATCCCTGTAAAAAATTCAATTTTCTATTTTTTTGATAGCATTTAGGTTCATATAGAAGAGAGACATATAATACAAGTAAATTCCAAGCTCGTTTGATTTCAGATGAAAATTGCGGCTTCCAGAATGTACGCAAAATGCTGAGTCTGATTGTGACCTGCAATATGGGGTCGCTAATATCGTCGGTGTTCTTCGAAGCAATTCTTCAAAAATTTTATAGTATATACTTAAATATATGTATAAAATATTCTCAAAGTTTCAATAAATTATATTCATTTTTTATACTATAAAAAAATTCATGAAAATCATTGAGAAAACGCTGTCCTAACCCTATTTTCCCCCTTAATATACGTATAATAATATTGGAGAATTTCGTTGCAGAGTTATTTTCTCGCTGAATTATCATTGTTATTATATAGTAGAGTACGAAAGGGGCACGAATGATTCTATTTAATTTTTGTTAATTCAAACGTAATTCACCTGGATTTTCCCGGATGATCGATGTCGTGCGCGGCCGCGGCTACGAGCGCGGCGACTTCGTCCAACGGATCGAGCATCGTCCTGAGTTTCTCGGATTGCATGAATTTTGCGATAGCTTGAAGGACGTCCGCGGCGTGGGTCGAATTGTGATAACTGTTGTTCGGATGATAATTGTACTCGATAACGGTGAGCCAATTGCGAAGCGTCTTCTCGTCGCAGCCGAGTCTCGCCGGCACGTGATACAGACCCATCAGATTCGCGCCGAGATGGACGAGCGGTCTGACGAACAATTTTATTCATCTATCCGTTTGTCTTTCAGATTTATCTTATTTTCATCGGACCATCGGTGGCGATCGTTTCGTCCTTACGAGCGCAAAGATATATTAATATCGAGAGTAAAATGTTCACCTTCCGCCGGAGAGAAGTTCCAGTTTAAAAATATCGAAATCCCAATCGAGGCTACGTTCCAGCGACTCCTCGATCGCGCTCGGTGCCTGAGGATTCTTCGAATGGAGCCTGGCCGAGGAGGATACGTTGAGTAACCTCAGGGCCGAACTCTTGGTCGAATCGTTGGAAGACCTTCTCGAGTCTCTTACGTAGTGTGCACTTTTCTGTATCGTCGACGAGTGTCGAAAAATAAAATCGATAAATCGAATTAATAATCGTGATATTATCGTCAATTTACTTACGGATAAAAGAGCCTCGATGAGATCCGACGCAACGGGATCGTTGTAGATCTTCGTGTCGTCTCTCAGATATGGTCTGTACAATTCCGTAGTCTTGAGGGTCTCGATCGCCTGAAAAAGTACTCGTAATTATTTTTAATTCGCAAACTCCCTCCAATATATATATATTAGCGCGATTTTTTTTTTCAGTTTTCTCCGAAACAATAAACTTTACGAAAAAAATGTAAACGAAAAATTTGTTGGAAATTTAATTTCCTACAAAAAAAGGTCCTATCGATCCAATCGCTTAGATTAATATTTCTTGAGATATTGAACTTAATTTTTTTTAATTTTTTTTATTACTCAATATTTCATATTTTATAAATTTTATACTATTCATAAGTTAAAGTTCAATATCTCAAGAAATATTAATCTAAGCAATTGGGTCGATAGGACATTTTTTGTAGGAAATTAAATTTCCAACAAATTTTTAGTTTACATCTTTTTCGTAAAGTTAATTGTTTCGGAGATAACAGCAAAAAAACGAGAGTTTTGGGTAAAAATCAACTTCAGTGACCCGTACCAACTCACCGGTACAATTTACACTTTCGCCGCAGAAGGAAATTTTTAAGATTGTTTTATTCCGAGTAAATCGAAACCAAGAACAATATGATAGCATAAAATGCGGCTGAGTTATAGAAATTTGATAAAAAAAAATCGATTTACGTGTATTTTAGATGAAAAATCTTCTCACGCTTAGGGAAAGTACTTGGAATTAATATTAAGGGCTGTAACTTTCAGGGAATTTCTTTTTCGACATATCCAACAAAATTTCGGGTGGGGACTGAAAAAAAAAATAGTCGAAAAAAAAATCGCCCTAATATATATATATATGTATATATAAAGTTTTTGTTTTAATCCGTCAAAAGACTCGAGCGTACTTTGTCGATCTGCATGGCCATTTCCGGATGTGTCCCGGTAATTTCGCTCATCGCACTCGTTAAGAGCGTCATGACTTTCGTTATGGGAGCCTCCAGGGGTAAACTGTTCAATTTTTGGAGACTCAATCTTCTCTGAGCTGGAAAAGGTACGGTACATTGAAATTCCTTCCGTCGAGAGAGCTCATTCGTCACCGAATTAAAAAGAAGAAAAAAGCAGAGTCGATTTTATACTTCCAACATCGCTGCCAATCGATTTAACATCGAACGATCCTCGACGCAACGAGTGCAAGCTTCCCCTTGGATGTTGACCTCCGAGAGTCACCCCGGCAACGCCCATGTTTTCCAGCAAATACATGGTATCGTGAACGTAAACGTAATGGGACGGTTTACTGATCGGTCATTCAATAACTCATTTAATATATCTCAACGCTCCGACGACCGGTGGAAAAGTGAACTCTTTAATACAATAATTCATACTCTCCGAGAATTTATTTCATTTAACCAATCGGAGGCTGTCTCTACGTATGTATCGTCGAACGCGAGGTAACATCGAAAGAAGCGAAAAGGAAGAAAAAAAAAAGAGAGATAAAGACTCACGGGCCGCTGGCGCAAAACGGCACGATTCTGCAATTGATGGTGATCGTGTCGTTGAACTTTCTCCGACAATTCATGTTGCCCTCGAATTCTCGTCCCCGCTGCAGCTGCTGGTCCATCAGAGCGAAATTTTCGCACGTTATTACCTCCGAAAGATTCTTACCGAGCATCTCCTCGTACTTGTACCCGAGCAACCTCTCACTGGCCTTGTTCACAAACTGCAACGGGCACAAATGAACAGAGTTTAAACTTTCCGCTGAATTTTCTTGTTTTCGTCACGGTACGATTATGCTCTAGAAAAAAATATCATTCACCCGTACGACGTGCTGGTCGTCCGTAACGTGTACCATATCTCGACATCTGTCGACCGCTACGTAAAGCGCGTGAGCCGCGGCGAGTTGCATCCGAGGCTCGACCTCGCTCGCGTAGATACCCACCAGCCGATTGCTCAGCGTAACGTCGTGACAACATTCCGTCATGGCCTACCGTTGACGAGGGAGGAGTCAAAAAATGTCATTGAATCGATAGAAATAATTTAATATTTTTTTTATATCCGCGACCGAACTAACCCTGCTGAAGCCCGTGTTCAACAGATCCAAAGTCACGATTTCGTCCTTATTGCTCGTCGTGAAGAATCTGAAAGCGATTCGAATTGTTCGCATCGATACTACATTTTATACTCTGTGGGATTATAAATAAATCGTAATAAACGCGATGACTCACGATTTTTTTACTAATGCCAAAATGACACTGCCGTGATGACAGTTGGTTTTCCTTATAGACCTGTGGAATTTATTTCCCAATACACTACTCGGTTGGCGGATAATTAATACGGTACGGTATACGTATTCCTGAAGATGAAATAGTATAACGGCGTTGTTCGGTTTGACTCGCGTTCGAATCATTCCAATACCATGGCTTTTAATCGTTTCAAACGATTCGTAAATCCGATAAATTTTATTTACACAAATAATACCAATGAATTTATAAGAATTTCAATTAATCGTATTTCGTTAAAGGACGATTCTCTGTAATAATTTCGTGACGCGTCAATGAATTGACGGGTGAAAATTAAATTTGAAACCGAAAACTAGAGACTGAAACGCTCCGATCTTGGCTACGAACAAAAATTATGGTAAATATGGAGCAAAGGGGACCCACTTCCGATTGACTTGCCTTTAATATATGTTGTGTAGGGACCCTTCCCCAACAACTTTTTCCTCTGACACAATTAGGGGTCGTTATTTATTAAAAAGTTATTAACAAATAAAGTTAATAATTCATATAGCTATTTTCCTTATACCAGCCAGTCCTAATCATCTTGTCCTTCACATTTGTTGTTACGAATACACCCCTGAGTAGCATACAAAAAGTTTTATCCGTCGCTCATTGTTTGTTAAAAAGTTGTTAACAAAAAAAGTTTCATAAATGTTGGCTTGTTTGTTGGGTTGGGTTGTTTAGGCTGTTTGGGTTTTTTGTTTTTGATTCGTTTGTCGATTGGGTTTGGGTTCATTTTGGATTTGTTGGGTTTGTTCGTTTAGTTTGTTAGGTTAGGTTAGGTTAGGTTAGGTTAGGTTAGGTTAGGTTAGGTTAGGTTAGGTTAGGTTAGGTTAGGTTAGGTTAGGTTAGGTTAGGTTGTTTGGGTTTTTGTTTTTGATTTGTTTGTTTGTTTATTGGGTTTGGGTTTTTGGTTTGGGTTTATTTTGGATTTGTTGGGTTTGTTTGGTTTGGGTTTGTTTTGGGTTTGCTTGGTTGTTTGTTTGTTTTTTTGGGTTTGTCTATGGGCTGGTATGCGGTGGGGGCAGGGGGGGCCGCAGCCTCTCCGGTCATACGTGTACTGGTCATCGTGCAAGTATTTCAAATTCTATTTATGAATTTTCTTTTGTTAATAACTTTTTAACGAACAATGAGGACGGATAAAACTTTTGGTATGTTACTCAGGGGGGTATTCTTAACAACAAATGTGAAGGACAAGATGATTGGAACTGGCTGCTATAAGGAAAATAGCTATATGAATTGTTAACTTTATTTGTTAATGACTTTTTAATAAATAACGATCCCCAATTGTGTCAGAGGAAAAAGTTGTTCGGAAAGGGTCCCTAGACAACATATATTAGAGGCAAGTCAATAGGAAGTGGGTCCCCTTTGCTCCATATTTACCAAAATTATAGCCAGTCGGTCGCGCATTTTGTTTTTCATATACCTGCAAATAGCGTCGGCTTCGGCACTTTTCTGTCCTCTGTGATCTATGATCACCAAATCGTGACATCGAGTCTCAAAGTGTTCCAACGCCTTTTCCGCATTTTTCGCAACGGTCACGTTCCACCCCAATTTTCTCGCCACCGCGGCGAGAGTCTCGACTTGTTGATCGTCGCGCGAAAACACCAACAAGACCTGGACGGTTGGCGTCGCGTACAGAGGATAATTCTCCATTAAAGATTATTCGTTTAATTAATATCCAAAGATCGACGAGGGCATCAATTAAATTAGCCTCGTTGATGTTATTGCTATTTTGGTTTTCCTCAAATTTACCTTAACGACGCGCGAGGCTGCGGTGACGGATAGGGTGGAATTAAAGTCCTGCGGTCCCTTCTGAAATTGACGGAAAACTAAAAGAATTTATCTCCTTTATCGATATAAATTAAGCCCAACGAATGCCGATAATAAATCTACGCCAGAGCGAGTCGATCGTTTTTTACTGTGATAATTATCGCAATCCGCGTCCTCGAGAGTCACACGCTTCCTGCGTCTGACGCGAGCTTCCGTGCTAATCGGTTTGATACTCGAAAACTCGGATTCTTTCATAACAATTTTTTTATTATTTTTCTTATAGCGCACGTATATACGGATACTTCGGAATATGTTCGCGACGATAAATGCAGAAAAACAAAACGCGACGCTTCCGATAACAACGAAGTTGGCGAGGTGCAATCGACAAAATATAAAACCACGTTCGTGCGAGCGGTCGGGCGGAAAAAAAGTTGAATCTGGTTACTCGGAAAAAAGTTAATCCTCGAACGTAAGTTTGTTGAAATTCAAGAGCGAGCATCCGTCGACGATACCGTTGCGTCGTGACGCCTAATGGAATTGAAAAAATTTTAGCTCGGTGACGAAAAAATTATACGATCTAGGAGAGAGCGAAATGTTAAAAAAAGGCTTCTCTCGAAACACCCCGATGTGACACAAATTTTTCGAAAGATTGTCCCAAACCATTTTCAGAACAGTTAGAAAGTGACGAAGTTATCCCCGTGAGGAAGTAAGATAAAATAACAAAAAATTAACGAAAATTGTGGAATACGTGGTGAGGCATCGGTACCTCGCTCGTTTCGGACGATAATCCGTTGGTCAATGGCAACGACGGTCTCACCATTACCCGCATCTCATTTCGGCTAACGAACCATTTTCGACCGAGCAAGCGACCGCAAAAGATATAGGACAGTCGCGACATCCAGGAGCCCGTCTCGTTTTCATTTTCGTGCGACTTGATATCGTCAGTACCGATCGAGCCCGAAATATAAAGCGTTCGATGAGTCAGACGTCTCGTATCGCTCCTTCCCTCCGACACCATTGATACGATAATTATTTGTCCCCACTTCGATATATTCTCAACGTTGTTCGGTACGTTTACATTTTCATCAACGATCCTGACGCGGTTGAGCAAGAAGGAATTGTTTATTTTTTCTCTCGGAACCGAACCTCCGTCCTCGCGACGCGAACCTTCCACTATATCGATACGGAGTTGCGTCAGAACCGATACTGATCGAGGATCAAAGACGTATCGAGATTATAGGCACGATACAATCGCGATTTTTTTACGCGGATAAACTACTTATCCGTTCGATAAGAGATCTTCGTCAATGCCGACCAAAATGAACTATATACACGTAGAAATGATCCACGCGCGTACGGGCAATTCCGTGCTATCTCGCGCAAATTTCTCCAGATTTCTTTCTCCGTACGTTCTCATCGCGTGGAAAAAAAATGCTATCCGGAAAAACAACCGTATAATCCTCGGTATAAAATTAAAAATAGCAATTATCAACGAAGAAATATTAAAAACTGCCCCGAGCGCGAAATTCGTAATTTTTTCAGACACCTATATGGGATACGGAACTTTGGTAACACCAATTCGATATTCGTTCAGGTTCGTTATTCTACTCGGGTGGAAGGTGTCATTGATAATAACGCTATCCGCATAATTTTTTTTCAATTTCTTAACGTTAAACCGCGCGCTGCAAGATAATACGAAGGAACGAAATATCGTTCCTTCGCGCGGCGCCAGATTGTTCGGAAGTTGAAAACTTCCTAATTATCTATAAAAATTTATAAAATGAGAAGCGGCGGGGAAAATTGTTCGTTCCAGCGGTACCGTTTTAGCGGTGCAGAAACCCGCGGGAAAATCAAAATTGACCGGAGCCAAAGTTTCGTGACCGAGTCGAGTCGGCGCGAAATACCTCACGTACAGAAGTACTTTGTTTATTTATCGAAGACTTTCTTTTTCTATTCCCACGAGAGTCGGGTTATCCGAGTGTATCGTCGTATCGCGAACAAGAGTCATCGTAACGTAACATTTTCTGCGGTATCGAAATCGTGATCCACTGATCTAAATATCTACTCCGATCTATTCTCCGAATACTCATATTTCTATAAAAAATGAAAAAAAAAAATGTATCACGGACAACAGAATTGTTGTACGAAAAAGTATGTTACGCCAGACTTTGGAAAACGTCATTGAAGATATTTGTGTAAAATTTCAAGTCAATCGGGCAGATAGTTTTCGAGATTTTTGGTAAGCAACCTCGATGATTTCTAACTCGGCTATTTTTCTATTTTTTATACGAGAGCCGATGATCGTTGAAATAAATTCGGAATTTCGGAAAAGTCAAACTTCCATTGCGCCGAGTTTCGGTTGTATCCGCCACCCCGAAAACTCAACAACGGTCACCCATCCGAGTAGCGATCGGGGTCAATACTATTTACCTCGAACGATCGTCGGATATATACGCGCGTCGTACCGTACGTCGCGTCGGACGATTCGGCGGGAGAATCGATCATCCGATGACCCAAATTCGGTTCTAAATTCGCTCGCTCAAGGGCCTCCCCCTCCGCTCTCGAGCGGTGGGTATTCGAGGGAGAGGGAAGGTACGGCTTCTCGAACTCCGCGCATGCCCTCGCCATCCGCGAGCGCGACAGGGGTCAACGTCCCCGACGATGTTCCACCCTATTTCCACCCTATTTCCACCCTATTTCCACCCTATTTCCACCCTATTTCCATCCTATTTCCACCCTATTTCCACCCTATTTCCACCCTATTTCCACCCTATTTCCACCCTATTTCCACCCTATTTCCCCCCTTCCAGCTAGGAAGATCCGCGATCGCCGAGGAAGAGACGCGGAAATTCGATGGAAAAGGGTTGGCGGATCGGCGGCGCCGTCTCCGGACGCTATAGCGTAACGGCTACGAGGAAAAAAGGAGAAAAAAAAAAAAGCTCACCGAGCTCGAGCGAACGATGACGAAGGGGTTATCGCTCCCTTCGGCACGAATTTGTCATTCACCCTTGACGATTGAGTCTCCCGTCTCTGTTTCGACCCGACTCGAACCCCGATGCCCCGGGGCAACGATCAATTATTCGTGCGCACCGATTTACACACTCGGTACAATCGCATCGGACGAATCGTGGATAAACGTGGGATTCGGCAGCCGCCTCGGAGGGAAAGGGTTTCGCTCCGTTTCTCAGTTGCTACGAACGAATCGCGCCTGTGAATAAATAAAGAGGATAATGCCGGGCGACCTTCGACCGATCGTCCACTCCGGTCTCGATCGCGTTACTTATTCATCGCGGGCGTGCGCCTCTCGTCGTTTCGTTTCCTCTTCTTCTTCGAACGACGCAAACTTTTTTGTCGCTTCGACCGTACGAACGGGATAAAAAAAACAAAGAGAAACTCTCTTCCAGTGAATTATCGCCGAACGAAAGTTTCTCGAACGAAACTTTACGACGTTACGGTCCGCGATTCCCGAGTGAATTTTTCATAGAGCTCGTCGCGAGAGGGAAGCTCGCGAATCGCGCGAGCCTCAACGCGCATGTACGATCGTCGCGCGGAAGGGGTTCGCGTCGCTTCGGCTTTTTTCCGGCTCTCAGTGAGTCTCCGAACTACCGAGAGCGCCAACCGCGCTTCGGGGAAGAGAATCGCGCGCTTCACCGTACGAACTTGGAACTTTTTGCCCGGAGGTAGCGCGTACGACGATGGTACAAGAGGAAAAGAACAATTCGATCGTGTACCAAGTCGAACGTCTTCGACGAGCGGCGACCACGTATAAATTGGTGAGCCAATTATATTTTATCATTAAAATCATCAAAAAAATACGTTAAGACATCTACGAGTGTGGAAAATCTTTTCCGTTGGAAACGCTCTTTTCACGGATGATCGACGATTTACCGTGGATTTCTTTCTTTTTTTTATTTCCAAAATATTTATTTTTCATTTTTTTTTCGAGTCGTCCGACGCGATATCCGAACAACGACACGCGTACGCGCAATTTCTATCCGGGATCTTCCCGGACTATTCTCGTTTCCCCCGCGGTCCTGGAATATCCTCGATCAACGAATTCTTTTCCTTTTGTATTATCGTCGATTAACGTTTCCTCGTACGGCAAAAATTGTACAACGATGAATTTTAACGTGCAATTTATCGACGCGAGATAGGTTTTATCGGTAACGTTCGATACGTAACGATAGGTAACGTTCTTTCCAAAACGACGATACGCTCGACTCCACCGAACGCGGTATCGTTCCTCAAATTCCACTTATTTTCGGAATATCAAAAAAATGTACCTAAAAAATGTACCTAAAAAATTCCTCCCGAGTAACAACGGCAAATCGATCGTTTTTTACGTAAATTATTGTTTTTTTTTATCTCGGCATTGCGCAAAGATTCCTCATTGCCGGCTCGACCGCGATCACCGTCGACTCGCGAAAGCGTTTTTCAAATCTCGATAAATTGCATTTCGAATATTTGTAAATTATTTCAAAGAATTTCAGCCGGATACAGTTTAAGGCGAAAGATGACCGTACCGTTGAACGAAACATCGACGGTCATCTCTGCTTCGTTAGCGCTCACCGGCCCGAACGAACCTTCCAACGTACAAATATGATTCTACGATAAGCTCCTACGTTTCTCGTCCGTACCGCTCGCGAGCGTGTGACTCGGACGGCGACGCTCCGTGGTCGGAGAAACAACGAGGTTCGCGCGTCGATGATGCGTTACCAATTCCAAATTTATTTTCTTTAGCCGAGACAGCAACGTACGATAAATATTGAAAATACCAAATGTAAACTAGCGAAATGGAAATTTAATGAAAATAAATCGAAAGAGTTTACTCACGGCGGCCGAACATTCCGTATCTTCGCTGACCATAGATTTTTCCTTCCAGAAATCGAGCTCCGGCATTTTGGAGGAATCACCATTGTCGCCTTGACACAAAAAAGACGGAAAAAATATCATGTACCGTTGTATTTATTTACGTGCAATTTTACCTAGACGAATATTATGAATTTATATATATAAAATCCAAACGTAGCGATCCTCGTCGAACCTTCGGTCGTTCAAGGCCGGTATATTCCACGTTCCCCGTCCCGTTCGTGGGACACCCCAGCCGCGCGGCGCTCAACGTACACGGTACTCTGTGAAACCGCGTAACCGAACCACCCGAATACTTTGTCTCATATTCGACCGAGTCCGACGGTTCTCAAATAACTTTAACCGAACGTCGGAAAATCATCTACCGTCGAAACGTAAAAGTCGTTGGTTAAGCTCAAGCTCAAGGTAGGTTCATCGCCTCGCCCTCGGAGGGCTCGCCTTCCGACGAGTGGGTCCCACCCGTACGAGCCTCCGAACTGTCCGATATCTCCGGCCAACCTGGTACCGTAACCCTGTACCGTAACCCTGTACCGTAACCTCCCGCCGAAGGGCCCTTCCGACGAGCCCGCTCCGCACCGCACAGGGCCAACACTCAAAACTCCGGTCTCATCGGGTATATATTCTCAAAAATGTATCGACAAAGCTCCGTAATAACCGAGTGAATATAAATTATGAGTCATTAATTACGTGGAACGTAATTAAGAGAAGCTCCGCGAATAACGTAATCCGGATCGAACGTGCCACTTACCACATCGGTTATTATGGGTACACGAGTATATACAATATATATATTATATATAGAAGAATCTCGGGGTTACGGTAGGAGCAACCGCTATGTGCGTGGATATATATATATATATATATATATATATATATATATATATATATATATATATATATATATATAATATATATATATATATTATATATATATATATATATATATATATATATATAATATATATATATATATATATATATATATATATATATATATATATATATAATATATATTATATCCACGCACATAGCGATTCCTCCTACCGTAATCCCGAGATTCTTCGAAACAGGTACACTTTCTACCGGATATCTTAGCGGTAAGAAAAAGGAGAGCGAGGAAGGATTTTTGCCACGATCGTTCGGGTATCGATCGCCTCGGGCGTAACTTTCTTGTGACCCGGCTGGTTATTCGGAGCGGTACGTACGGGAGATATATACAATCCGGGGATATAATACGTATATCCGTTACGGGGCATTTCGCGTCGGATCAATCGCGTTATCGACCGGCTCGCGGAAACGCGGAAACGCGGACGCGTTTGCAAAACGAGTGAAATTAGCGGAAAACCGGGTCGACGGAGGTGGCTACGCTCCGGCGAGTTTCGGTCGTTGCGCGATTAAAAATCGAGAGAAAAACCGCCTCCCCCGATCGGTAGGACGGCGAAGCGATCACCCATCGACGGGAGCCGGTACACACATACGGATACCACTATTTTTCAAATCGTTCGTAACGCTCGACCGCTTCATAGATATTCGTGACGCGATCGCTCCGCGGGTAACGTACCGATCATCGACTCGGTCCGTACGTACGGACCGAAATCGGCCATAAATACCCTCCCTTTCTCACAAAAATTCATCCCCGACGTGTAAAAATCAAACGTCATATTTTTACTTTTCATTCCGACAAATACCGCTCAACCGTCGCCCCTACTCTCCCCACCGATCCTGGGACGAGCATTTTCCAAACGAGTCGGCCGATCGAAGAACGACCGTCGATGAAAAATGACAATTTTTAAATAATTTTATATCTCCGTAATCGTAACGACGGTAATCACCGTTGGATTTTTTTCATTTACCGATGAGTTTCGCAACAGTTTCGGGTACACGCGCGACTTTCGTTCCTCGACCTTCGACTCGTACGTCCTTGAAATAATAAAATGAAAATAAGAGTACCATTTTGGGTGACCGGCGGTGAGTCGTCGACCGCGTCCTCTTCGTCGTTGAGAAGATACGGTTCGCCCGTGACCGATGTCATACGGATGTTTGGCCCGATCTTACGATCATTTGTAACGATACCAAACGGGGATTACGCGCCAGAGACACTCGTGGTATCGTCCGATGTATATATATACATTTTTTTTAATCTCTCAATTCACCGAGGCAATACGAATTACGCAAAGTGCGTTTCAAATCTATTTTCACGTCGCTTCCGCTTCCCGTATAAACAAAGAGATAATATTTTGATTTAATCGAGTACGCGTTACGCGACGAACGAAATTTATTCGGAAATATGAAAACGTTTCGGTCTTCATTGACCTCAAAGTGCACCGCACCGTTCTATCGTTTTTTATATGTGAAAATATACGAGGTTGCAAAAAAATTCCGATCGGAACGATCGCGAAGGGATATATAATCGTCTGCGCGTAAAAATTGACGCGCACCGAGTCCTAACGTCGTTGCGTATACGCGTGTACGATCGATATCGAACGTACGTAGCGCGTTAACACAAAATATATTATTTTTATAATCTCGTCGTCTCGTCGTTACTCGACGAGACGATCGACTCGTTCGTTGTCTCGCGTCGATCTCCAATTTAACTTTGTCCCGGCAATTCCGTTTGCGATCGCCCGGAATGCGCGTCGATTTGCCGGTAAATCTCGCGCACGAGCACCGAGCAAAAAAGTAATTTCCTCGAAATCTTGGAGCCCCCCCGTTACGGTAGCAAAGCGACGCGTCCAATTTTTTTCATTTTCTCAATCGCCGATAACCGTGTTCCAATAAATTACATCTCTACGTTGGTTTCATTCACCGAGATTCGCAACGACAAAAATATATGAAAAATAACCGTAATAACCGTTCGCATAAATTGTTGCTGAGAATAATCGCTCGATTCAAAGGTATCTCACGGGGAAGCACCGTTTTTTTAAAACATTTTTAGGAAACTTTTTAACAAACTTTTACTTATTAATTTGTTCGTCTCGTTAAAAGCACAAGCTTGTTTCGTGACAAACGAAAAAAGAAGAAAAAATCTCTGCGATTGAAAAGGGTCGCGCGGCGGCGACGACGACGCGAACGTCAACGGTGGTACCTCGGTACGGGTCTTTCACGAGGAGACGAGGAACCGGGCCATCGCGAGCGGTTTTACAACGACTGAACCGGAACATCGTGGGCTCGTACGCGCTTACTCGGTTAGCGGTACACGCGCACGGACGGGAGAGAAGCGAATGGAAGCGGGCGCGAGCGGCTACCGAATTTCCTCTCCAAAGGCGTATCCGTTCTCGTTAATATCATTTATCAATAAATTATACACTCATTTGCGAGGCTTTATCCCGAGTCAGGTTCCGCCGCTGCTACGTCGTGCGCGCGTACGAGAGCACGGGTAAACCGCGCTAAATCTGAGTATACGTTTTTACTATATAATTGAGATTTGTGAGACGGCGCGACGACGGTTAATCGCGCCGTCTCGAGCGATAATATATCCGTGTCCGTGCGTATAAAGTACAAACGATCGGGAGGATTGCAGGCGTTGGCGTTAATGGCTATGAATATATTGAATATCGTACGAGAGGATGCGATCCGATCGACCGCAAGGTCATTCGCGCAAGTTCGAAGGGTTACGAGAAATATATATATTCATATGTATTGAAACAATTTGCGTTTGGAGGTGTTTGAAAAGTGAGTCTTTTCAAATTAAATAAACGCCGAGAACACCCGTTCTACGGTCTCGTTTACCCGCGGACGGAAAAGGACTCTCGGGGGAGCCGTCCCGCGCGATATATGCCAGGTATACGAGAACAGGATCGAGTGACTTTATCGGCGGTTGGAAAGATCATATTTGCGCGCGGGATACCAAACTTGACTCTACGTATATTCGTTATTAAACGTTACAAATAACGACGTATTCCCGCGTAAATCGAAGGGATTTCTTTTTATCGAGGCTATTTCTTTCGATCGTCCAATTGGCGATGTAAAAAAGCAATTACGGCATTGTCGTTGTTGATTCGGACGGAAGACGTTCGATTTGCCGAGGAATACGTCGCCCTTGAAACGTCTCCCGGCGTTCCGATCCACTCGATTGCCCGGATCGTCGGAGAGATTGACGCGTTGGCGCGCCAAATCAAATTAAAGGATTATCGAATGAGCAATCTTCGTGATCAAAGATGATTGTTGTTGTTGTTGTTGTTGTTGTTGTTGTTGTTGTTGTTGTTGTTGTTGTTGTTGTTGTTGTTGTTGTTGTTGTTGTTGTTGTTGTTGTTGTTGTTGTTGTTGTTGTTGTTGTTGTTGTTGTTGTTGTTGTTGTTGTTGTTGTTGTTGTTGTTGTTGTTGTTGTTGTTGTTGTTGTTGTTGTTGTTGTTGTTGTTGTTGTTGTTGTTGTTGTTGTTGTTGTTGTTGTTGTTGTTGTTGTTGTTGTTGTTGTTGTTGTTGTTGTTGTTGTTGTTGTTGTTGTTGTTGTTGTTGTTGTTGTTGTTGTTGTTGTTGTTGTTGTTGTTGTTGTTGTTGTTGTTGTTGTTGTTGTTGTTGTTGTTGTTGTTGTTGTTGTTGTTGTTGTTGTTGTTGTTGTTGTTGTTGTTGTTGTTGTTGTTGTTGTTGTTGTTGTTGTTGTTGTTGTTGTTGTTGTTGTTGTTGTTGTTGTTGTTGTTGTTGTTGTTGTTGTTGTTGTTGTTGTTGTTGTTGTTGTTGTTGTTGTTGTTGTTGTTGTTGTTGTTGTTGTTGTTGTTGTTGTTGTTGTTGTTGTTGTTGTTGTTGTTGTTGTTGTTGTTGTTGTTGTTGTTGTTGTTGTTGTTGTTGTTGTTGTTGTTGTTGTTGTTGTTGTTGTTGTTGTTGTTGTTGTTGTTGTTGTTGTTGTTGTTGTTGTTGTTGTTGTTGTTGTTGTTGTTGTTGTTGTTGTTGTTGTTGTTGTTGTTGTTGTTGTTGTTGTTGTTGTTGTTGTTGTTGTTGTTGTTGTTGTTGTTGTTGTTGTTGTTGTTGTTGTTGTTGTTGTTGTTGTTGTTGTTGTTGTTGTTGTTGTTGTTGTTGTTGTTGTTGTTGTTCTTGTTCTTGTTGTTGTTGTTGTTCTTGTTCTTGTTGTTGTTGTTGTTGTTGTTGTTGTTGTCCCCTTGGTAAAAGAGTGATGACGCGCAAAGATCGAACTTTGATACGTAAAATATCGAAAAATGAAGCGTGCTCGTCCAACGCCCTTCGCTCCGTTGAAGCTCGGCTGTAAACCGATATGGGAACGCGCCTAACCCAAAAATCTCGCTATTCAATGATTCTCGGTAAATCTTTGGAGTTGGAACGATTACCGAACGCTTCAATGTTACAACGTCAGCCATAAATCATCGAGCGACCAAATGTAATTATGAAAATAATTATTCCCGTTATGACGAAAACCGGACCCACCGTTGTCGCTCGATCCTCCGCTCGAATTGTCCGACACGTCTGTAAACAATTCGACGGAAACGGATTGGAAGTTAAGAATTTTCGTAAAAAAAAAAAAAAAGTCGAAATGAATTGTAACGAAGATATTCGAGAAAAAAATTAGTCGAAAACTAACCACTGTTGACGAGCGACTCGTTGGCTCTTCCAGCATCGAGTCTCTCGACGTTTCTCACGGACGGAAGTGTCGCGCTTGGCGAACAACCCATTTTCTTTCCGTTCGGACAATTTTTTCTCTCACCGTTCGCCGTGGCTCCGAGAAAACGTCGACGCTGTTTTGTCGAGACGGATTTAAGGAATTCCGATTGATTCGATCGAGAGGGAACACTCGCGTCGGACTCGAACAAATTCGGTTGAAAGATCATTTTCGGCGACCACGCGTGTAAACAATTTATGGCGCGTCGGTACCGTATTAGCCGGTAGACGAGGCTTTTTCTTCGTTCGTATCGTTGTTATTGCACAACGAATTGATTCACGGTGAAAAAAATGATATTATATTGTTTAAAATTCGCTCACAATTATTATACTTTTTCTTCTCTCGTCCGTTATTCGGCATTATTTTTTTTCGCACCTCAACGATCGTAGCGTTGCGCGATTAAAATCGCCGGCTCTTTGTCGAACCGATCGTTTAACATTCATATATTTTCTGTGTACGGGAAGATGTACTCTCGTGTAACGACAAGTATCTATAACGCTCCGTTCAATCGTAGAATGTTCGCTGCGCGTATACGCACCGAGAGACATTGCGCCAACGTCGCGTAACTTCGCTGACGAGTTACCTCCGCGACTCGGTGGTCGAAAACTCAAAAAAAAAAACAATGGCAAAAACGCGAAATAAAACGCGGATTAACGAACAAATTAACGAACGTTAAATTAACGAACAAACAAAATGGTCGAATATTCATAGAATATTAAAAATATTTTTGCTCCGTATAATTAATCAGAATTTCTATTATTTCACGCCAAGTTTGTATTACTCGGAATATACGTAGACATTTCACCCCATATATATGTATATTAGGGCAATTTTTTTTTTTTCGGTCCCCACCCAAAATTTTGCTGGATATGTCGAAAAAGAAATTCCCTGAAAGTTACAGCCCTTAATATTAATTTTAAGTACTTTCCCTTAGCGTGAGAAGATTTTCCATCTAAAATACACGTAAATCAAATTTTTTTTTTCTTCAAATTTCTATAACTAAGCCGCATTTTATGCTATCATATTGTTCTTGGTTTCGATTTACTCGGAATAAAACAATCTAAAAAAGTGCCTTTTGCGGCGAAAGTGTAAATTGTACCGGTGAGTTGGTACGTGTCACTCGAGTTGATTTTTACCCAAAATTCTTGTTTTTTTCCCGTTATCTCCGAAACAATTAACTTTACGAAAAAAATGTAAAGAAAAAATTTGTTGAAAATTTAATTTCCTATAAAAAAGATCCTATCGACCCAATTGCTTAGATTAATATTTCTTGAGATATTCAACTCTTTTTATGTTTTATTTTTTTTATTATTTAATATTTCATATTTTATAAATTTTATACTACTCATAAGTTTAAGTTCAATATAAGTTAAAGCCCTAATATATATATAGACTATAGACACATGTGTATATGATTAAATGCGATACTATAAGCGGCAAGTCTGAAAAGTTTTGCGTCGTGTCGCAAAACGATCGCTAACCGGTCGCTCTCCTTATCGTTTGTCAGCGTGTTTGCTCGTGAAATTGCCATGCGCGAGAACCAAGTTTCTTTGTTGTGCACTTTAAACGGTACACGTTCGCCGATATAGTATCTCTTGTACCGTACATAAAATATAGCCGCCTCTAACTCCGTCCACCACCGCGTACGGCACAACTTATTTATTATTTACCCGGCACTTACCTCAACTTACCGCCGGACGACCGCCGCTCGTCACTCGGCACGGCTATAGTTATCTCTTCGTTTAACATTTTATCTATATCTTTTAAATTCATTCTATTTATAATGAAATATCTCTGTTTTTTAGGAAGATTTTATTCAGCCTCTGTATAAGTGATGGAAAATAAAAAATTAGCAACGCCAGGATGGGTCTCGACGAAAAATCAACTACCGCCGATAAACACAAAGTTAGCTGATCCGGTTGAACAATGTGGACCGTGCTACGATCAATTTCGCGCATTGGTCATCGATCGGCAAGGGCACCGACTCTCGATAATTAATAATTAATAATTAATAATTAATATAGCATACGGTCGAACGAAAACCGATAGAATTTCTATCGAGCATGCACCTAAAATATCGTCAACAACGGTCATCAACGAGACCACGTATACTCTTAGAAAAAAATACAAGTAAATTTTCATGTATCAGAAGAGAGATAAAAATTATACAAAGTAACGAATAAATAAAAGAAACGTGCGCCTTTACTTTGTTTGATTTTTGGTCGTAATCGCGAGATAACAGAAAGATCCCTCGCGCGGTACTGGCTGAAGGGCCAAAAACGCTCCGCCATCGGGTGACATTTCCATCACGAGTGGCTTCTCTTCGGCATCGCCAGCCTCCTCCTCGTCGTCCGACATATTTTCAGCGACGCTCGTCGTGTTATCTCTTCCGCTAGGCTGTTTCGTTTGTGTTTCTATTTATTTTCATCGTCAAACTCGGCAATGTATCGATTAACGATTGAAAAAACTAACAACGAGATGAGCCATATCGGCCAAGGGTGCGGAAGTGAGCGGTGACGCGTCGAATGGTGGTCCGAGACGACCTTCTTGGAGGTTTTGTACCAAATGATGAAGAAAGTCGTTTCTCAATTGCATCTCCCCTATCGTTTTGTTCGATCCCATTAAATAACGTAACCACCGAACGGCGCACTCGCGTTCTGATCGGAAATAAAATTGTAATGCTCGATTATATCGTACGAAATAAAAATGAATATCAATTCGTTCATTTTCCTCCGTCACGCACGCTAGACAAAACAAAACCCAAAGAACAAAATCCCGTCCGTACGTTAGTCCCGGCCTTGTGAATTAGCGGAGTCGGCGGGTGTACGCGCGTCTACGTATACTCAACGGTCGGATTTTTGTGCCGTTTTTCGGCGAAGAAAATTATATCGAGAGAACGTGATCGATCGCTCTTGTATTAATATCAATTGATAAATCAATTACTTTTATTCTATAAAATAATGACGGATATATTTGTTGTCGTTAAATGGCGATACCTTGACTCGTCCTCGCGTCTCTGATGAGTCGTTTAGCCAAAAAAAGGTTGTAATTGCAATCGTAATTCAGGGTAGATTTCTCGTCATCCATACTTGACGCGCGATTTTATTTCGGTGTTTCCGTGTTTCGGTAGAGGAGATATTATTCTCAACCGACGACTCTCTTGGAAATAATAATAGCGCGAACGGAGTCGATGATCCTCCTGATTGTTTTTTGTTCCTCGTTTCAATCGAATATCATCGAGATCTTTTACTTGTTTTTTTTCCTTTCTCTTTCATACTCATTAGCATATTTTTCTACGGATCAAATTTGCATTAAATGGGAGAAATAAATAAATTCGATCGCACCAATGAATTTGGCCAAATTTACGAGTCCATCTGCCGTGAAAAATGCGTTTCACCGCTGTCGACGATACGAGCCCGTTTGACGGAAAATCGTTTAAGATTTTGCTGCGACCGCGTAAATTACGAAAATTGGTCACCGATTCTCAACGCTCTGGCTGCCGATCGGAGCCTCGTTGAAATTCACGCTTACAGCGAAAAACGAACGAAAAACATTTGCGAAACTATCGACACCGAGGAAGCCCTCGACGAGTATCGGTATAATCGATATAATCGAGATCTGAATTATTTTCAAATAATTTCCTTCATGGAAAATAAAAGACAATGGTACAAATATATAATTACATATCGTATGTATATTGATAATTGAATGGAAGATTGAGAAAAACGAGCTCTCGCGTACCGATATTCCACACGAATTATTTGCTGAGATGTTTCGTCGACGCCGTGGCCGTTTGCGCGAGAGATTCCGACGTTCTAACGTCCCTCGCTCTCGACGGAATTCCACTGGGCCGTGGAAAATATCTCGACGTTCTTTGCAGCGGTTTGTCGTTCAATCGAAATCTCAAGAAGATTTCACTCGCCAGATGCGGAATAGGTGATTCCGGTAAAAAAAAAAAAAAAAAAAAAAAAAAAAAAAAAAAAAAAAAACATATTTTTCGTACTCGCGCATCGTACATTTTTTTATCTGCAAAAAAACCTTTTGTTCAACATTAAAAATCGATATCCATCTTCCACATTTCGTTCGTCCATTCAGGCTGTAATCTTCTTCTTCTTCGTGCCTTCCCGAAAAATCCTAATCTTCGGCTGATCGATCTCACCTCTTGCTCGCTCACGTCCAAGAGCGCTCGCTTTATCGCATCGTTCTTGAAGAAGAGACGAGTCAAAATAGCGGAGAACGCCGGTTACAAAGACACGAGCTCTCAACGAGTGACTATTATTTTATTTTTAGCAAGAATTAATAAAAAGATTAATAAAAAAAAATTCAATCCGCCGGAATTTGACCGCGTACCCGCCGGTTCATCAATCATTATTTATAAGAATAATTATCGATTAACGCTCACCGAGTCAACTCGTTAAATTAATCAATAACCATCGGATGTTTCTCATGATCATTGATTGATCGTAAAAGTAATTCATCATTCGTTTTGAGCTACCGTAGTATTGATTTTGTTTTCTTTCTTCCAACGCTTCCACGATCAAACAACTTTTTTCAACCTTCGACCGGTCCGCCTCCAATCTTAGTTTTAGTTCCAGGGTGTGGACACATTGATACTGAACGAAAATCGAAAATTCGGCGACGAAGGTCTTCGTTCGCTGGCCGATACTCTTAAGGATGATTTTTGGCTGAAATCGTTGGGCCTGCGTCGCTGCGGACTGACGAGAACGAGCGCCGATGCGATAATTGATTTGTTGGAAACCAACAGCGTTGCCATTAATTTCACGGACAACGAATTGCCCGTGGAGATTTTTCGGGCAACGAGACGATTGCTCGAGGGAAGACCGCGGAAGGGCGAGAGAATTTCGCCGAGGCGACGACTCGCCGATCGTAGAAACGACCTCGGCTCGCTCGGTGAAACGGTGAGAAACCAACGGAGGAAAACCAACCGACCGATTACCCGCGAGAGACGAAAGAATCACGGTACCCGCGTGGTTAACGATAAAATACCAAAATTGACGGAATTGAACGACCGCCTGTCGAATCTGATCGATCGCAATCGTAAATTAAAGAGAGGTCTGTCGAACGAGAGACGATTGCTCGTGGGTGAAAAACGCTTGAGAATTAGCGCCGAGAGATCTTACGAATTGATGACGCCCGTTATTGATAAACTTCGATGCGGTTATCAAAAGCAAAATCGTATTCGCTCGAGAGTCCTGCTGGAGAATCATCTTTGCTCGGATATTCGTAAAATATTCAGAGATTTGGAAAGTATATCCGCGATAAACGCAAAGATCCGCTGGAATGCCGATGTCGGGGGTTCCAACGACAAAATTATTCACACTAACGATGTGATTGTGGACAAATTTTCAATCGGTCAAATTGATGAGAAAAAAAGGCCTTTCGGTGAAGTGCAAAAAAGGCCACATTGCCCTCCCAGACAAAGAGTTTAAACATTTATCCGACTAATTTATCGGTATACGAATTGCACGTAGTTTGTATACCGTCAAAAAATATATATGTATATACGTGTATCAAATGTTAGGTCTACAAATTCATTCGGTCCCTTAACAAATCTTCCTCGATATTTCCTTTGCAAATTTATATAACTTTTGACCATTTTTCATTTTTATACATTGGCAACACTCACTTTTAAATACACCATACAGTGGGTCAAAAAACTATTCATACACCTTGTTTTCTTGCGATAACTTTATAGACATAAGCGATACGCAAAGAAAGCCAATTTTATTTAATGGTACATCAGGTGCAGAGATAAACTGCAAATGGAGAATTTTTTCCCAGGAATAATAGAAGAATTATGCCCAAAAAAACGAAAATTTTCGGGCAAAAAAAGTATTCATACACTTACGATTATAGTGAAAACCTACATCATCATAGTTGTTAATTATAACTAATATTTGGTGTGCATCCCTTTTGCTTCAATTATCGCCTCGAGTCTCTTGGGCATGGATTCTACTAGCTTTTGCGTTCTTTCTTTTGCTATTTTCGTCCATTTTTCTAAAAGCACTCTTTGGAGATCGGATTTGTTTGTTATATTTCTTTTTCTAATTTCTACATCCACCAGGTGCCATAAATTTTCAATAGGATTGATGTCCGGAGATTGTGATGGTGTAATCAATTGTTCGCGGACATTATAGAGTAACCATTCCCTCGTTTTCATGGCGGTATGTTTCGGGTCGTTATCTTGTTGGAAGTAGAAATTTCCATCCAAGCCCAATTTTATCTACACTCGCTTTGAAATTGCTGCGCAACACGTCGGTATACTTCCGGGCATTCGTTGTACCATCTATAAAAGCCAGATTACCAACGCCATAATATCCCATACAGCCCCAAACCACGACGCTTCCTCCGCCGTGCTTTACGGTCGGTATTAAATTTTTCTGCCGGAGCTCGGTATTTGGTATCCGCCGGACGAATTTTTTTCCATCGGACCCGAAGATGTTAAACTTCGATTCATCCGTGAATACGACACGTTTCCAAAATTCTATAGATTTTTTTTACGTAGGTTTTTGCGAAACCTAAACGTTTTTCTCGATTTATATTATTAATTAATGGTTTTTTGCGGGCAGTTCTGCCGTATATTTGGGCAGAATGCAAAACGTTTCGAATACTCCGGGGACACACGATCTTCCCCGATGTTGACGCGACATCATTGACTAAACGGCGAGCACTTGTGAACGGTTTTTTTGTAGCCTCTGCAACGATACTCCGACGCTCTCGTACCGTTAGTATTCTCGGTCGACCGGTTCGTCGTTTATTTTCTCTGCTGTTTGTTCTTTCGTATTTTTTTATTGTATATTGCACTGTTGCGAAACTTAGATTTAGTTCTTTACTAATTTTTCGATAACTTTCAACGCGTTTCCGAAGAAAAATCACTCTATCTCGCATGGATATTGATATTTCGCTTTTCTTTTCCGTCGTGTCTGTTCGGAGCTTGAAGATCTACTACCGCATGGAATAGGCCAAAACCATTGTGTAAACGAGGACTCGTTTACATTGTTCGCAGAGGTCAGACCGTCCGTGAGTGAATATCGAGGTTTAGCAGCTCGGTCGTAAGTGTACGAATACTTTGTTGGCCCGAACATTTTCGTTTTTTTTTTTGCATAATTCTTCTATTATTCCTGGGAAAAAATTCTCCATTTGCAGTTTATATCTGTGCCTGATGTACCATTAAATAAAATTAGCTTTCTTTGCGTATCGGTTATGTCTATAAAGTTAACGCAAAAAACAAGGTGTATGAATACTTTTTTCACCCACTGTATGTTTCGTCTCTTCTTCACTGGTGGAAATCCTTCGTCCAATGCTTTCGGACACGGTCTTGTATAAAATTCTTGAAACTCCTCAGCAGCGAATGGGCCTCTTAAATTTTCACTAGCAACCACCAGAGGCGTTGCGATTGGATCATCCTTACCTTATCCTACAAGGGAAAAGTAATTGAAATAATTAATTGATTTCCCAATTAGAATACGTTCGGGATGATCGTGCATTCGTGCAAGATGCATACTCTCTGATCGAGTTTAAAATTTAACAGAGGGAAATTTGAACGGTCGAAAATTCTACTCGAAAGGGTTGGATCGCTCCCGAAATTTATCATTCGCGCATCTGGGTCTCGCTTAAACATCGAGGCCCAGTTGGCGGCAGGGGCGGTCTGCGTTTAATTTCGAAAAATTATATATTTATGCTCGGGGGCGGCATTACTATTTTATTAAAATGGTACGGACATGATAATGAATTAACTCGATACATACCGATCCAAATACATTCCAAGCCGGGAGATTGGTGCGGAAAGCACAGAGGCCGATGAGGAGACACGAATATTCAACGGGGGGTTAACGAAGCGCGCAGGGAGCCAAAGTCCCGCTCTTACTATACTACATACATATATGTTTCATATATACCGCTCATTTCGAAATATTATATCGGAATATAATCACAATTGACGCAGCCAATTCCGAGAATTTGCCGAAATTCGATATGCCAATTCGGGGAATTGTCATTGATAAAAAATGAATTACGACAAACAACGCACATTATAGAAAGTATCGTGTATTTCAAAGTGTCAACAACCGGAAAGCTATGAGTTGAAACAAAAAAATCTCATTAATAGAAAAACATTTGGCTGCTCCGACTTTTAATACTTTTTTATCGATTTTCGAATAAGAGCTAATCGTTGCTTGTGCGCTTCGGTAACCGTCGCTCGTTTGTACGGGCGTACTTCGTCGGTGCCAAAGCCAGGAATCCACATGTTCCAATTTGTTTCTGTACAGAAATTAAAAAAGATCATTGTACAAGGATCACCGACAAACGGCGTTGCATCGGACGAATCTTTGTAATTCTTTGTAAAAAAAAAAACACGATTTATAAGCAAATAATTATGGCTCTCGTCCGACCGTTAGAGTCGACGGTAATTTGCTGAAATATTGTCCGTTGCGCCTAAATATCTCGTCGAACATCGCACAAATGGCTCAACGACGTTCGTAGAAATTTCAAGCGGCGTCGAAAGACTGAAAGCCGACACCCCAATGTAATTTTGTCTAATCGTACGGAAACAGGAAATCCGACCGTCTCTCGAATCGAGATTCGTAGATACTATACCTAAATGTAGTTGGACATCCTTAACTTCGACGGTGTTTGCGTGACGATGTTTCGCGATTAAGCACGCCGCGTTAACCGTGGTCTCCACAAAATCATCGGCCAGTTGTAGAAGCATCTCTTCGACTTCTTCGTCCAACTGCTCCGTGGGATCGACTTCCTTAACCAGATCTTGTAATCGGGCTTTGGATAAAAACTGAAAACGAATACATCAATATTTTATGTAACTTTTTGTCAAACAGATATACCTGTGTAAGTATTAAAATTTGAATATACGAGTAATCGTCTCGAGTCGCCGCCGCGACTCTTAGGCCCGTTTCCTCCCACACGGTTTAAACGGGTTTCAATTTTTATTGTACAGTTTAGAGAGAGGCTGAACCGAGTTCAAACTTTCATCAACGCTCAAAGGTGTTACATCTTTGTATTTTAATTACTCGGCATTGGTTGCGTCTCTCAATACGCAACGAACATTATTTTTTTGCTCAATATTTCAAAAATAGGATTATTAATACGTTCCAAACTTTCCACGCGCCAATAACGTATTTTCGACGAGAAAATTGGTTTCGTTCCTCGGTTGGACGGGTTTGTTGGTATACAAAATAACGAAATATTTAATCACTACACCTGTAAGAGATCAATCGTAGATCCGGACGTGGAAGACGTTGATGACTGATGTCCTTTTGACGATTGCGAGGTTTGCGCCGCTTGTTGCCCCTGTGATGAGGTTTGCGACGAGTGTTGTGGACTGACGCTTTGCGAGGAATTCATAGCAGGAAAACTTTGATTGCTGGGACTCACCGATTGTAAATTTCCCAATGTCACGGTAGAATCACATCCACCACTGCCGGATTGTGAAAGCACCGATTGTTGTGACATATCTGTCGGTATCTGACTTTAATTGTTTCCTATGCCCTCGGGTAGGTTTATTCATAGCCGTAAAATGAACTTTTTCGAAAAGTAAGGTTAGTCAATTGGAAATGAGTCGAGGATTAAGGATGACCGCATGATCGGTGATTAAGTGAAATATGGATAGGGCTGCCGGTAGTGCGAGGAAGATTACGCCACATTGACCACATTGACAACATTGACCTCGTCACAGAGGAGCGAACAAGAGGAGACGCATCGAGCAGTGTTGCCAGGTGGTCTGTGCGGTTTCCCCCCAGGTTAATTTTATTTCCCCCTAGAAATCCCCTAGATTGCCCCCACCCGTTGGAAGGCCATTGTTCATTGTGCCAACGGCGAAGTGTCAACTTTTCAGCTCGAACGGTACCGGAAACGCACCCTAGATCGCGGTGCAGTTTGGTTTAGATTTCAAAAAAATGAATACATACTTTAATAAATACAAGACTGTTTAATCGTAATAAATATAGTAATGATATATTTCTTTTGTCTATTTTTTATATTTGAGTATTTGCAATTGTACCTAAATACCAACGAACTTCAAACACGTTTACGTGGCAATGCTCTGCCACGTATGTCGCGATTTTCAATTCGGCTTTCTGTCGTTGTTGGGACAGAGTTAGTTTAGTGAATGTATCAATTTTCGGTAAAGCGGCAATGGTGTCCTGATTTTTGGTAGCCTGTGTGTGTTTTTTCAATAAAGAACGATCTTGTATAGTTTTTTTTATGAGCGTTGAGAATCGTCTTGCAATAAACACAAAATGCTTTGGTTGAGTCCTCGTCAGGCGATGATTTTAACCACCCTATATATCGTATGAAGGAGATTTATTTAAACGTCATTATGTACCTAGAATTAATCAACAAAATGTAGAGGATATACATATACAAATGAACTTATAAATTTAGGAATGAACTCTCGAAATCAACGAAAAATCCATGTAGCTTTCAGCGAAGATCTACAATAACAACCTACCTTTAAAATTAGGTTCAAATTCCCAATTTTCAACGTACTTTTGCAAGTATGTTTTTTTACCACTTTCGTTTTTGGGCATATTTATTCTTTTATGTATCGATAAAACTATTTTTATTGTTAATATATCGGGATTTCCCCGTTTAGTATATAATATATAAGAACAAATCCACAATAATCGACTAGAGACTTTAGATGAATGAAACTGTTTGTTGTGATCTACAATCTAGACTGACTTCACAATGAAAAAGCGTTCTGAAGTCAGTCTAGATTCTAGACTGACTTCAGAACGCTCAAACACAACACAAATCTTGAGACATCCACACGTTTCCGAAAAAGCGGAACGCTTGGAAGTCTCATAATTTATGGCTTTATGATCCCCTAAAATATCCTGACGATTCAGAATCCCCTTAAAAAATCCCCTAAACATATTTTACCCCTGTTTCTCCCCTAAGACACGTAGAATTCCCCTAAATCTAGGGGGAAATCCCCTAACCTGGCAACACTGGCATCGAGGAATATTCGAAATATTATGTGGCGTTTTTTTTTCTTCACATAACGAGTGTGCTGCCAAGAAGTACCGACTGACGGTAATAAAAATTGTAATCAGAGTTTTTTTCTCGAAGGTGTCATCAGTTTTGGGGAGGAAGTTAAATCTTTTTCATTTCACGAAAAATTAATTCACCTTTGAAAACAATTTGATTTAAGATCCGTCTCGCGTAGGGATCATGTGATAACGAAAGACCGCGAGATTTAAGCTCCGTGTAAGGGAGAAGGGGGGTGATGGCCCCTGACCCGCGACTTTTGCCCTTGTAAAGCGCAACAGAGATCACCTACAACGACGAACAAACATTTTTAATTCGGCAATCACCCGCAACACGAACAAACGTTTAGAATTTTTTTAAATCGTAAAGTCTAAATCGCCCGGGCAAATTCACCGAGGTCTATCGCCCAGCCACCGTTCAATGCTGCCCACGATCACACTCCAACTTTCTGCTCACCCCCTTTGGGCGTGTTCTTAACGCCCGTCAGGGGGTGGAAACTCCCATCTTTTAAGCAGCCACTGTTTGTAGCGCTACCTATGCACGTTCTTTGGAGTCGGAACTAAAAAGATATAGATAAGCCGTGGCGCGCTATTTGAATGAATAGTCGGTCGGTATGGTAGATCAAATCAAATATTTCAAGAAATGAAAAAAAAAGAAGTTATTCCAATGATTTATTTTCAAATCATTTATATATGTATATATACAAATATATATGTATAAAATGTGATTTGTATTATAAAATTTGATGTCCGTTATCGAAGATACCGTCTCCTCCTCGGGTCGCAACTAATCGGACCAAAACATACCGCCAAATTCCCCACAGTCATCAGATTCTTGTTGCGCTTGTTCGGGATGCTGAAAGGAATTTATTCGTTAATTATTAATTTTTAATTAAATAAATTTTGTTCGTTGGAACATTGTACGATGCTTAAGCTTTGAAAAAATTACTTCATGATTGAAAATTAATTGTCAAATAACAGACGTACCCTTATCTTCGAGAGCAGTGATACGTCTAGAAACGAATGAAGAGCCATTTTCGTCAAGAATAGTCCGATGTACCTTGCAGAGCATAATTTTGAAAAGAAATTCAATTTTTCTGTTGAAACAAGATTCCCGATCCTAGCCACATGGTCAATGTTACGATACTACAATTTCACATAAATGGATGTTCAAATTGAAATTATCGATGTAAATCGCTTCATAAATAAATACCGACTTACTGGCTCAAGATTCATTAATTCGGGTATTCACAAAGAATTTTACGACTCTATGAACAACATTTTTACAATGTTTATTTGGTATATTTTATCTTTTGTATTTTCAATTCCAATTCCGTGATGTACAGCTTGAAGTCTTTGGCAACTTCGTGACCCTGATGATAGAACGTTAACCAGCCGAACATAAATCCCAATAGCTGAAATATCAAAGTGGATTATGCTTAAAGAGAAAACGAAAAATTACTGAATTGTAACTTATTAGAGAAAATCTTTGGGAACTTTCAAACGAAAGATTTTCGATGGAAATAATTTCATCGAGACACGGGACGACGGTTAGAAGATCGCACCAAGTCATTTTCACGACACGCACACACCTCGAGGAAATGACAATAATCATAAATAACGAAATATTTAACAATTTTTTGAAATTCGATTATATTTTGACAAAACGACGACAGCTGCGAATATAACCTCGAATCACGCGCAGCACTGGCGCTACTGTTACGACTAAATAAGTCGGTAAGACGGGTAAAAGCACCTCTGTGAACTTGACGAACCGATTTTGACTTTTTGAAATTTAGTTTAGTTTAAACGTTAGTCGTTTGTAGGTGTTTGTTAGTTCAATAAAAACGTTTGTTGGTCGATAGTTTTTACAGGAAAGCACACATAAAATATAGTGTGAACTTGGCAGGAAATTTTTTATTCAGATCGCACTGAGGTTTTATAGGGACCTAATCGATGCGTAATCGTTTGTAGGTTCCAAATGAACTAAGTAGAACGTTTGTTGGTTCGTCGGTTCTCGAAAAAAGCTAAAAAAAAACCTATCCGGAACGTGTCACTGATTTTACCAGGCCCGGTCATATGACCGCAGTAACTTGACCGCGCGATAATTATTTTTAAAGCGTTTTTGTTCAATGGGGAGCTTAATCGATTCGGAATTGTTTTTAGGTCAATAATAATCTAATTAGAATGTTTGTTGGGCCTCGGTTTGATTGGAATATATAAATGACCACATGCTGTCTCGCGGAGGGTCGTGTAATACGAAAGCGTGGAGAGAACCGGACAATTTTGGCTTTTAAAATTTTGTCTTTATCTAATCGTTTGGTGATCACGATTATTCTATTCAGAAAGTCTTGATGGTCCGTAGTTTATGTAAAAAAAAAATGGAAGAAACATTTGCGTCTAATCAGTGGGGATAAGGTATTTGAAAGTGTTAAGTTAGCAGGACAAATATATTATTTCGTATCCAATTTTGTTTCAATTAGTTGTAATTGGAGAAGAATCGTTTGGGGGTGATTGGTTGTCTATTTGCGACGTTCAGTAGTTAATCATTAGAATAATATGATTGAAAAATAATTGCGATATACAAAATAATATATTTGTCCTGCTAACTTCACACTATCAAATACCTTATCCCTACTGACTAGACGCACATGTTTTTTGCATTATTTTACATAAACTACGAACCATAAAAACTTTCTAAATAGAATAATCGTGATCACCAAACGATTAGATATAGACAAAATTTTTAAATCCAAAATTGTCCGGTTCACTTCACGCTTTCGTATTACACGACCCTCCGCGAGACAGCATATGGTCATTTATATATTCCAATCAAACCGAGGCCCAACAAATGTTTTAATTCGATTATTATTGGACTACAAACAATTCCAAATTGATTAAGTCGCCCATTCAACAAAAACGCTTTAAAAATAATTGTCGTGCGGTCACAAGTTGACCGCACAAGACCCAGTCATATGACCGCAAGCTGTGGTCTCGTAAAATCAGTGCATGTACCCGATAGGTTTTCTTTAAGCTTTTTTTGAAAAACGACGAACCAATCGACGTTTTTTATTAAACTAACAAACACCTACAAACTACCAACAAACGTTTAAAGACGACAGAATTTCAAAAAATAAAAATTCGACCAGTCAGATTCCCAGAGGTAAGGTCCCGACTCGATTTTCACCGTCGAGACTTTATCATGGGGGAGCATGTTAGAGCCCTGCCGAGTGACCGAGCCCATGCTTGAGATGGTTCGTCCGACTGCCACCAGTCTCCTGTCAGACACAAGTGTATTTATATATATATATATATATATATATATATATATAAGGACGCTGCCGCGCGCTTCGTAACGGCAGTATCTACTATAAAGGCGCCAAGCGAGCCGCACTATTCAATTAGAATCTCACTATGAACGTTCCATCTGCAAATAAATTTGTTGCAACGTTCGATCGATAATATGGAGAATTTGTGGACCGTTGCACTGATGAAAATCAGTTCAACGACCCACAAATTATACAAAATCGAATATTTAAAAATTCAGAGACAATTCTGGAAAAAATAATAAACACTCGATCGTTTGGGATTTAAAGTGCGATTTTTTTCCCTCCCTTGTCAATTTTGAAAAGGATCGTGGGGTCTCTCGCCCTTGATCGTGTTATGTACGTGAAACAAATTATGTTTTACGTATATACGCGAAGTATGATGGCGTTAAGATTGCGCGCATAAAAGTGACTGACTTTGTTACCCCCCCACCCCCGGCTTAACCTTGTCTCATTGGTGAAATTGTTGAAAAAAAGCCTAATTGAGCAGCTGTTTGTAAACTCATAATATTTGAATAAAATAGTGCACACACTGTTCGTTGCATTATTATTCCAATAAAATAAGTTTTCCGGATCTCACCGCGCGGAGGTCACTGCTCATCGAGACCCAGAGTATAGAGGATGTATACAAATTCGTACTCTACCACACAATGTCTAAGTAGTTTAGTGGAAATAAAAAAAAAAAAAAATGTTTAAAGCAACTGCAAAGCGATTATTGTAAATATTGTGAATATTGCGTTTTTAGGCATTAATGCGAAGAATATAAAGCGGAAAAGATGCAATACAACGGAGAAAAAGTGAACGCAAACCGAAACCTGATACACGCTTTATACTCTACTTGTTTTCATATTGAGAAAAAAAGCAAAAAACACACAGTGTAATGTTAATAAAAAAAAAGCGTGAAGCATAATAAAACATAGATTAAACACCTGCACCACAATAAAGAACAGATTAAACACCCGTAACATAATAAAAAACAGACTAAACACCTGTAACATAATAAAAGATAGATTAAATGCCTGTAGCATTATAAAAGACAGATTAAAGATCTGTGACATAATAAAGAACAGATTAAAGACCTGTAACGTAATAAAGAACAGATTAAAGACCTGTAACATAATAAAGGACACATTAAACACCTGTGACATAATGAAAAATAGATTAAACATCTGTAAGATTTAAAAAAAAACAGATTAAACTCCTGTAAGGTAATAAAGAACAGATTATAGACCTGTAACATAATAAAAGACAAATTAAATACCTTTAAAATAATGAAAGAGAGATTAAATACCTGTAACACAATGAAAAACAGATTAAACACCTGTGACATAATGGAAAATAGATCAAACACCTGCAAGAAAATAAAAAAACATATTAAAGACCTGTAACAGAATAAAGAACAGATTAAAGACCTGTAACGGAATAAAGAACAGATTATAGACCTGCAACATAATAGGGGAACAGATTAAAGATCTGTGTTACGTAATAAAAATTAGATTAAAGACCTGCAACATTATAAATCACAGATTAAAGACCTGTAATACAATAAAAAAACAGATTAAAGACCTGCAACACAATAAAAACAGATTAAAGACCTGTAACACAATAAAAAACAGATTAAACACTTGTGACATAATGAAAAATAGATTAAATACTTGCGAGAAAATAAAAAAACAGATTAAACTTCTGTAACGTAATAAAGAACAGATACCTGTTACAGACCTATAACATAATAGGGGAACAGATTAACGACCTGTAACAGAATAAAGCACAGATTAAAGACCTGTAACAGAATGAAGAACAGATTAAAGACCTGTAACAGAATAAAGAACAGATTAAAGGGCTGTAACAAAATAAAGAACAGATTAAAGACCTGTAACAGAATAAAGAACAGATTAAAGGGCTGTAACAAAATAAAGAACAGATTAAAGACCTGTAACAGAATAAAGAACAGATTAAAGACTTGTAACAGAATAAAGAACAGATTAAAGACCTGTAACAGAATAAAGAACAGATTAAAGGCCTGTAACAAAATAAAGAACAGATTAAAGACCTGTAACACAATAAAAAACAGATTAAACACTTGTGACATAATGAAAAATAGATTAAACACTTGCAAGAAAATAAAAAAACAGATTAAACATCTGTAACGTAATAAAGAACAGATACCTGTTACAGACCTATAACATAATAGGGGAACAGATTAACGACCTGTAACAGAATAAAGCACAGATTAAAGATCTGTAACAGAATAAAGAACAGATTAAAGACCTGTAACAGAATGAAGAACAGATTAAAGGCCTGTAACAAAATAAAGAACAGATTAAAGACCTGTAACAGAATAAAGAACAGATTATAGACCTGCAACATAATAGGGGAACAGATTAAAGACCTGTAACACAATAAAAAAACAGATTAAAGACCTGCAACACAATAAAAACAGATTAAAGACCCGTAACACAATAAAAAACAGATTAAACTTCTGTAACGTAATAAAGAACAGATTAAAGACTTGTAACAGAATAAAGAACAGATTAGAGGCCTGTAACAAAATAAAGAACAGATTAAAGACCTGTGACATAAGAAAGAACATAAGAACAATTTAAAAACTTCTAACAGAAAGCAGAGTGATTGATAAACAATCAAGACCTAAAAAACTAATGAAAAAAATATGAGTTAAAGGATCTTTAAGACCTGAAAAAGAAGCAAAATACAAAATTTAGTATTCAAAGGACCTAAAAACAGAGAAAAGATACAGCCTACACAGTTTAAAGCAAAAAAAAGATTTATGTCGAAACCACATAAAACATGTGGATGCTCGACCGCGATTTTACGTTTTAAACGCGATTTTTCTTCAACATTGATAACGCAGTTGCGCCACAGTAATGAAATATATTTCATATTTTCATAGCTGCAACACAACTGCGTTGCCAATGTTAAAAAACAAATCGCGTTAAAAAAAAAGATTAAACACCTGTAACATAATCAAGAAAAGATGAAACACCTGTAACAGAAAGCAGAGCGATTAATAAACAATCAGGAGCTGAAAAACTTATGAAAAAAATAAAAGTTAAAGGATGCTTGAGACCTAAAAAAGGAAAAAAGATACAGCCTACCGAGTTTAATGCAAAAAAAAAAAGATTCATGTCTAATCCACATAAAACATGTGGACGCTCGACCGCGACTTTACATTTTAAACGCGATTATTCTTTAACATTGACAACGCATTTGTGCGACAGTAATGAAATATATTTCATATATTCATTGCTGCGGCACAACTGCGTTGCCAATGTTAAAAAACAAATCGTTTAAAAAAACAGACGGAACACCTGTAAGAGAAAGCAGAGTGATTAATAAACAATCGGGAGCTGAAAAACTTAAGAAAAAATACAAGTTAAAGGATGCTTGAAACCTGAAAAAGAAGCAAAATACAAAATTTAGTGTTCAAGGGACCTGAAAAAGGAAAAAGATACAGCCTATACAGTTTAATGCAAAAAAAAGGTTCATATCGAATCCACGTAAAACGCGTGGAAGCTCGACCGCGATACTTAACTTTTTAAACGCGATTTCTTTTTAACATTGGCAATGCAGTTTGCGTTGCGACATTAGTACAATCGGTTTAATAGACGCGATTTTTGGGTGATGATTCTACGGAGATTTTTCTCGTGACCAAGACTCGACAAAACTATTCGCGAAAAAAAAAAATAACAAAAAAAATACATATATATTGAACGGGAAATAAGTTATCCGCCGACAACTCTTTCCCGTTGGGTTGAAAATCGAAAAAACTCAAAAAAGAAAGGGTGTCACGACGATTGCGACATTGGTTCGTGCATAGTGACAGCGTGGATGATAATTATTGGTGATCGAGCGTTTATGCTCGAATCGATATACATGCGATCCTTCGAGAATAAATGCCGATCACGCGCACAGTTTTCCCTCGATGATCCCACGACGATCATCTGTAAATGATGTTGCGCAAGGATTTTTCGGGAAATTTACAAAAATCATTGTTCAAAAATTAAAATCGATCAGAGAGAATTATCCTTGCGCAACATTTGAGCAAAATGGCGCATGTCCGGACGGAAGGTCACGGTTGCCGTTGTACGGTCAATCAGCTTTTTTTAATACCGATTGACAAAAAAACGATTTACCGTATTCATTTCGGCCATCGAGATGAATTCTGTGGCGGCCATTTTTGGACCGGCACAGACTCAGCTCGAGCCTCAATAAATAGTTCGATCGAGAAAAAGTCCCGTGAACTTAAAAAATTGTACGCGAAAACGAGCAAAGGCACGAACGAGTTAATCCAAAGAGAAAATCGAACATTCTTTGCCGTTCTCTGTCCTGCCTATCCTTATCAATAAACCATCACACTCGTCGATAAACCGTTACGTTACTTACGAAAACTACGCGACATATCCTACCTCATTTTTGCCACTAACGCTTCAAAGTACAAAGAAAAGATCGCGACACCTGACTAAAACCCTCCCTCCCCCCGCCTAAGCTCCACGAGATAAGCTCATGGTCCACGCGAGCATACCGGGCCCCAGGCACACTTAGAGAATGGGCCTCCCTGCCAGAGGAGGCGCATCACGCACACTTACAAATGGTTTGTCACCCTCGCTTCGTCATTTCCGGTAAACTTTGCGGAAGCTACCCCGCGAAAGTTTTCCGAAGGACGAGGCGAGTTTGACCGATTAATATCTATTGAAGTTCTCGAAGGCCGTGTTTCTTAATGATAATTCTGAAATGCCTCAAACGGATTAGTAAAGAATGTCTAAACGGACTAGAGATTCGAAATTCTGAGCTAACTAACAAAGACTCTAAAAAGCATCTCCTCGTGCTCATTGAGGTGAAAAAGTAATCGCGAATCACGCTCCGCCCTCGTGCGATACCCACATCTCGAGAAAAGTTTTTTTTTCTTTGTTAATTTCATGAATATCAAAAGAAGTGAGTAACCGTTCAAAATTGCTCGTATGCTCATGTGATACGAATCGTTTCTCCGAAAAGAGTGACGCTCTCCTAGGAGCTTCCGGGCAGAATGAAGTTTTGCCGAGAATTTTAATAACGACATTTGCAAATTTGTTACCGCGGAAGAACGAGTAAAAAAAAAGGCGCGAGAAGGGGTGAGAGCAGCGACGGTGATTCGACGAAAGAATTTTTGTAACGCATGCATTTTACGAGAACTTTGGTGAATAAAAATGAAGAAATAAATAATTCAATGTCAATAGGATGATTTGAAATTCCCTGATCCTGCGAATAACGCGATGCAAAAGTTAATTCTACTTTTCATTTCAAGCGGAACGATGATCCCCAAAGTGGAGTCATATCGATTGGGCCATATGAGCTTAGTTTCGTCGATCGTAAGTTTGCAAAATGCCTGGGTGCGATTCTCCGTAATGGAGTCTCGCCAGCTGGAAGAGCCGTTAAAATATCCTCGGCGTTGGTGATCGAGTCGGAGCGAACGGAAAAACGAAAATGATCATACATCGCAAAGATTAAAATCACTCCGACGAGATCACCGTGCCACGCGCGAAAGCTCTTCCCGGTATCGATTCTAAAGATATTTTTCGTTTCATATCTTTCAGCCATCGGTAAACGATTGAACAATAATTTATCGAAAAAATTAAGCTGTACTTTAGAACATATTAAGCTTCAAAAATTTGGAGCCTTCCGGCAGACTTCTTAAAACATTTTTTTCAATCATCATATTTATTTGACGATAATTAAGTGAAAAAAAACACGAAATAACGCGGGAAGAGCGTGCCCTATTCGGCTAAACATGAAATACACAAATGAAATATTGGGCCACTCGCGACTTTTCTCGTCGTATCGAGAGAACACTTTCGCGTCTCTCGATATTTCGGATTAAAATCGCGGTCACTATGCAACGGCCATGGGGGTGAAAAACAATACAACCGAGAGCTCCATGCCGAATCGGACCTTTCGTCCTACGGCATTGCCGGAGTTCGGAGGGATTTACAAAATTAACGATACCGTTGAAGAAAATTCCATCGCACTCCAAATTTTCCTCGTGACATCACAATCCAGATTTCCCTCATGAGTACAAACTCTGTCCTCGATTTCGTGACTCGTCCGTGATGAAATCCTGCAACATAAAAATTATTTTCATTAATTATCAATCAATAAAGAGGAAAGAAAATATTCACAAAAAACAAAACGTCATCGTTAAAATGTAAAATATTTCAGTATTTTTTTTGTTTTTACTAATAAAGAATGTTTTAAATTTCCACGAAATATAAAGATATCGAGAAGAGAAAATTGCCTATCAATCTCGTAATAAAGATCCAAATTGTTCAAACAATTTGGATCTTTATTACGAAAAAAAACATTTATTCCTGATGGGAATACTCGAAAGTTATAAGAAATATACGTGTCTATTGTCAAACGAGATTGGAAGAAAGAAGAAGTGAAATATTTCGAAGCCAAACAATAAAATAAAAATTCTAAAACGTCGTTGGTATAGCTCGAGTCGTTAATTTCCAAGAAGTAGATCGCGCCTCGGCTCTCTCTCTCTCTATCTCTCTCTCTATGTATATATATACTACCCCTACGAAAGTGTTCAGTGAAAAAAGCGTAATCGAAGCGTCAAGGATGCTACAGAACTTTTTCATTTATTATTTCACTTTGGAAAATCTCGTTTCTTTTTTGTCTAAAATTATTTCGACACTGAATTATATCGCACGTAATGACGATAAACAACACGAAGAACGAAAGCTAATGTACGATTTTTTGACAAAAAAACAAAAACTACAATACATGAAAAATGAAATAAAAATGTGATTTCGCGGAAAAAAAAATGTCTTCCCGTATAAAAAACAAAATGGTCGACTCACCGAATCTGAAGTTCGTTGGCTGCTTCACGGCATTTTTGTCGCGGGTCCTCGGCTGCTTCACGGCATTGTTACGACGCACTGACTCTAATAAAAAGCACGGACTCGACCATTATTGCGACGCACTGACTCTAATTAACATCGCTGACTCGGCCATTGAACTTCGTCTGTTTGTCAAATGTTTCACACTGCTTCGCGGGATTTCGCTCGCTATCATGACGGATCGACGCTAGTCAACAGGTTACCCGTTGTTACGTTCGTATTTCTAGACCCTGCGCACTTGCGTAATTTTTCTAGTTACGGTTCACCGATACGATGCGCGGACCTCCGCACTCCGTCCGTACAAGTTGCCGACTGACTACTGCGCACTGTGGCGCTGCGTCACGCGGCTCCTAGCCGGCCGGCCGGCGAGCGGCGATCGAGTAGCGGGAGAGTGGGGGACTATCCGTACTCTGTCCGTACAAGTTGCCGACTGACTACTGTGGCGCTGCGTCGCGCAGCTCCTAGCCGGAGCTTGCTGGCCGGCCGGCGAGTGGGGATAGAGTGGGGGAGAGTGGGGGACGATTCGCGCACGTACCACGGCTATCAGAGCCCCGTACATATTTACGTACAATATTATTTATATCACGACGATAGTTTTTCGCGAAAAATATATAATTAATTAACGCTGGAGTGGGAGAAAACTTTATATTTTCTTTTGTAATAATAAATATCGCGTGATGTCTCTCTCTCTTTGTCGTCGTCCAACGTTGTCCAACCGAGTGATTCCGAGCACTCTTCGCGCGATAACAAACCGTTCGCGACAAAAAATGTTCACCAAAATACAATGACCGAAAATTCGCGTAATTTTCCGTCACGTTTTTCCATCCGTTACCACGTTTATTCTACCTTTTTTGCCATTTTTTGGTCGCAACAACGAAAAGTACGGGCCAACGTTCGAGAGTAGCGTTCGCGATACACGCTCCTCGGGGCTCCGCACTACGTCAGTCGAGCGAAGCCACGTATATGGGACGTTCCGTGACAGCTCGACCAGTTAGTTGACCTTGAAGCACCCGAATTTGATTAATTATTGGTTACGTCACTCTTCCAATCCTAAAAGACCAAGGGGAACTTTTTCAACTTTTATCCACGACAATCATTGGCTATTTTTCAAAATCTAAAGAAAAAAACGTTATTTTCAAATACTGAAAAGATGCTCAAAAATTTTTCTCGAGACACTCCGCGAGATAACATGTGGACATTTATGGACGTGTAGTCTTCACCATACACTAGTATAAGTATTTCATTTTTGATTTATGAAACTTCTTTTGTTAATAGCTTTTTAACAAACAATGAGCGACGGATAAAACTTTTTGTATGTACTGAGGGGGTATTCTTAACAACACATGTGAAGGACAAGATGATTGGGACTGGTTGGTAAAGGGAAAATAGATGTATGAATTATTAACTTTATTTGTCAATAACTTTTTGATAAATAACGTTCCCCAATTTTGTCAGAGGAAAAAGTTGTTTCGCGTGCGAAAGCGCGTCGGATGATCCTATTACGAAAGGAATCGGAGGGGGGTCCCCTAATCGCGATGTTTACCTCATTATTTATTACACGCTCATCGTCTGTATTTTTTAACTGGGATGTCTTTATAGTTATTTATTGATTCTGGAATAATCAATGCACAATCTCCTCACCTATTGTACTTTAAATTTCGTTAAATATAAATCACATTGGTTTTTTTTGTAACCTTTACGAAACTATTTCATTTCTTTTCGTTAGTATATTATAAAGTCGATATAATGCTATTCTATGTTCTTACTTTTACAGATTGGCAGTAATTAAAAGTTTCATAAGACTGTTATATTAACGATGGACGCGTGATTACACTCAATTACACCGAAGGGTCATGTATATATTGACCGTAGGTGCCTAGCTTCAGCAAGGTTCCGCGTACAGTTTATTTCTTGCTCACTTCACATCGGACTACTTTGCGACCGCAGCGACACCTTTTTTGCTGAATTTTTCATGCCACTTCAGAGTACGAAGATTGGACTCCTTTACTCTAGGCTCCATGCATGAGAGTTTGCGCAAGCGGTGGCGCGGCGTACCAGCTCTAGTCGACTCTAGCTGACTCTAGCCTCTAGCAATCTTTACCAGCGGAATGGCTGCTAGCAAAATGAATACCATCGTCGTAAGTGTTTTTCAAATGTTTTTTACTCGAAAATGGTTTTAACAATTATCGGAAGAGTACTGACAAAATATTTGCCCAGCGTCGAGTATTCCTTCTGTAGAAACATTTATTTTGTCGCGAGGATGTTGGCGAGCTGAGGAATTTTTAAATCTCGTGTCGTACATTAATAATCTTTTTTTGAGTCATTTGTTAATTAATAAAATTCCAAGACTATTTCGTTATCTAAATGGTTGTGCATTAATATTATTCATAGGCAAGGTCGTTTTCATCATCAGCCGCTCGGCTGCAAATGGTCAAGGTACGTACTCCGATGACTTTACACATATTACATAATTTTGAAAGATGTGCTACCGCAACGGATAATATATATATTTTCTCTCACAATCGTTTTTATATTCTTAATTTCAAGTGACAAAGCATTGGTCATCTATACTACTGGGGTATATTATTTAAATGGTTCGCCACAACCGTCGAAACATCATCGCCACTCTTTGAGAAAGTCATCTAGTTTTTCCATAAAAAATATATATTTCCGTGGCTCAATGGCGGTCTTTTGAGAAAAAAAATCTTTGCATAAATATCAATTTAATTGGATCGTTTATAAAGAGAAAGGGCGATGACCGCCCGGTGTACAATCTTTATAAGCAATTTTTCATCTATCGTAAACTTTGCAGTGTATTATTATTATTTTTTCATGCGCACGTCGTACAGCCTCCCGTTCAGGTGTTTGGTCTGGAAGGACGATACGCCACTGCTCTTTACTCGGCTGCCAGTAAACAGTCTTCTTTGAGCGCCGTGGAACAGGATTTGGTCAAATTCCAGGTATAAATATCGGCGATATTTCTCATTCGCGTTATATTATATGGACCGTGAGACTCGCAGCGAGGGAAATTGCCTCGTTTCTATATCTTAATAATTATCCTCATTCGTAGTTATTTATTCAATCATTCATTTATAGAAATCATATACGATTAAGAGCGTGCGCGTTAATCCTAGAACGGTACACATATCTTTTCACCCTTCGGTATACACTGGTCGGAGGTACTCGGCCGATGAAACGCGCCGCAACTATGGATCGCAGCCTCGGATAACGTTTGAACGGGGGTAAAATCGAAACGACGGACCGTACGTCACGCGTAGAAATTGTCGAAGAGTGAATTTAATAATCGCTTAACGTATTATCAGCCGTAGAAAAAGAGGTAACTCGGAATAAAAACGGTTTTAGGGGTAAATAACATACAACGATAATAACCCAACTCCCAACGAACACTACACGTTCTCTGATATTTAATGGCAACGATCGTCGAAAGTTTGGACGGTGTCTGTACCACAAAGTAATTACGGCGCGTATTCAATATTTTACGGATGTATATTGGCGTTAGTATAATCCGCAATTGACCACTATCACCCGCTAATCCCGGACATGGAACAACGAAACATTCTTTTTTTATCGTTTCCAGGGCTTTTTGAAGACGAATCAGCAGCTTTCGGAATTTATCAAGGATCCATCGGTGAAGCGGCGAACAAAAGCCGAAACGTTCAGAGCCATTGGTGGAAAAATTAGTCTGAATGCCGCGACTACGAACCTCCTGGAACTTTTGGCCGAAAACGGACGTCTGGCCAAGTTGAATCAGGTTATTAACTCCTTTAAACTCATCATGGCGGCTAACAGGGGCGAAGTCGTGTGCGAAGTAACGAGCGCGAAACCCCTGGACGCCGACACAAAGTCGAAATTGGAAGCGGTGCTAAAAGGATTCTTGTCCCAGGGGCAAACTATACTGCTCACTGCCAAAGTCAATCCTTCGCTGATCGGTGGTATGATCGTATCGATCGGTGACAAGTACGTTGACATGAGCATCGCCAGTAAAGTTAAAAAGTATTCTGATATTATTAGCAGTGTCTAAAGAATATAGATTTATAAACTTGAGAGCGTTGTACGACCAATAGTGGATCATTGATGTACGTGGCAAATAAATAAACTATAGTCCCATCGATGTCAATCGACGTTGCTGCGGATGAAAATCGTTCGAATCTCCCTCCGACACGGTCAATGTTACTTCCTAACATTCGCGAAGGCCGTACGAACGCGAGAGAGATTGCACATTTTCGGAGGTACTCGACGTTTGAGATCGGAGCAAATTATTAATAATCATTTACTTTTGCTCGAACCATCAATGGTCTCTGCTCCGTGATAAAATTATAATGTACAACACTCGAAATGGGTTTGAGTAAATTATTTTGGGCTTTTCGTCAACCAAATACGGGTAAAAAAAAATTATATCGATCTTCGAGTTTCAAATGTACGATATTTTATTGAAATTTGATGGACGGCGGTGTTTGTGTTCTGGCATGCGTGAAATATGTTGCTGTTAAAAGCAATTTTGAAACCGTCGCTCTCTGATAACTGGTTAATTCTGAAAAAGCCAGCGCACAGACGCCAACGTAATTACGTCATTACGCGGATTCTCGATTCCTCCAATTGTACGTACCGCTAAAAATCGTAACAACGGATATTATGAGAAATTACAACGGTTATCGTCTCGAATTGTCCGATCGGCAGGATTCTTTACTCACAGTTTTGGGATATACTTGACGTACGAAACTCCCCGAGGGAACATTTCTGGATCAGCCCGTTCGATGGCTTTGCATTTTTCCAGCCAAACTTTCGTAGGATTCGACAGAGTGGATTGCTCGATACTCGAACGACTACGAATCCCGTGACGTAGAACGCCGATTGGATGTGGTTTCTTCCTTTCTAACGTAGCATTCCTTCTTTTCAAGAATTCTTCGTCGCGGCGTCTTTGGAACAGAAATTGTTTCACAGTAAAAACAGACTAAAGATATCTCAATAAATTTTCTTCATTCTCGTTTCTTTTTCATTTCTCTGAGACACAAAATTTCGTATCCTCGAAAAAACTGAGAGAAACGCGCGAGCGTTAAGGTAGTTGTCTGGTAACTTAAGCCGATTTTCATGTCTTTTTTGGAGGGCGTTTTTTTTGTAGGAAAATAAAAATGAATCGTTTTGGATATTTAGGATGTTTTTATTTATATATTGAAGATACGAAAAAAAAATTTGCTGAACAAATTTAATAATTTATTATTATTATTATTATTATTGATCGAAGTTGGCACTTCGAAAAAAAAAGCGCGTGGGTGGCCCCGGTGATTTTGGCTCTTGATGTTATCTGAAATAAAAAATTTTTGATAATTCTTAATCTATAGACATGGCATTCTGGTCGGAACTACCGAAGTTAAATTTCATGGATAAATAACAAAATGGCGGACTTTGGAGAAAAAAGTCCTTTTATTTTAGCAAAGAAGGGGTTGTAAAATAAAAAGTTAGGGGTGAAAAAATTTCTCAGTAGTTCCGACTAGAATGACATATCTATAGATTAAGAATTTTTGATTTCAGATAAGATCGAGAGCCAAAATCACCGGGGCCACCCACGCGCTTTTTTTTCGCGGTGCCAACTTCGATCAATAATAATAATAATAAACTATACATTTTTTTCAAACAAATTTTTTTTTGTATCTTTAATATGTAAATAAAAACATCCTAAATATCCAAAACGATTCATTTTCATTTTCCTACAAAAAAACGCCCCCCAAAAAAGACATGAAAATCGGCTCAAGTTACCAGACTACTACCTTAAATCTCGTTTCCACCTGCCCGCTTTCGGTGTTTCCACCTTGCCCGCTGAATCTCTTGATCGACCGTCCGCACGAGGAATAGAAGTAAAATGGGTAGAGGCAATTCGAGTGGAGTTCGAAATTTAAATTGAATTTTGATATTCAAAATGGTTTTACGAGCAATAAATCCATGGATGAATAAAAATTACCTGAAAGCCTTGATCAACTTGGTGACTTTTGATCCCGAGGTAATCCGTTCCAAATCCGTAACACTGTCCGTCGAGTTTGAGGACGTACGTTCCATCCTTTTCTCTCTGTACGCGCTTACCGCCTTCTTGACGGAATTTGCGCGCGCCAATCGACGATTTTCTTTCCAAGCTTCGCGCGACTCCACCGCCGATCTCGATCGCTCGGTTTCGATGGACCTGGCTCTTTCTCTATCCGCCCTCCACTGTTTCAACAATTCTCTCTTATCACTCGTGCCGTTGTCGTTAGTTTTTTTTACATTTACGTCCCGGCGCGCGTCAATCACGTCCGAGTCCGAATTGTTTACTTCGGATTCGGGATTCTCGCCTCTCTCGCTCGCCTCGGCGAGACGATCTTCACCCTCCGAATTTTCATAAATTTTGGCGCTTCTTTCCGATTCTCTGTTTTTCCGCCATTCTCGAATACCGCTTCTCTGCTTTTCGCGCAAATATAAATAGATTTTGTACCAAGCTTCGTGATTGACGATACGTTCGGCAGTGAGGTCGGGACATTTTTTCCTTATCGCGGACACCATCGACGGCACGTTTTCACCATTTTTCCGTACCTTAAGAAAAAACAAGTGATCCGACTCGCTCCAATTTTGAGTATGACCTGTAAAATAAAAAATGGCAAATACCTTGATCCTCCGTTTTAGTCACAATTCGTAAACGTGTTTCAGCGAGACAACAATTCTATTAAATTTCAAGCATCTGCTCTAATTTGCGTTAATAAAAATTGAATAGGAAACACGTCGCAATGGTATTTTACCGAGGGAACAAATTTTCTTTATTCACCTGTTTTTGCTATCAACGCGTCAAAATCCGTTACACTTTTGTAACGGTGACAATTCGTGACAACGCTTTCCGTTCTCTTTTTACGCTCGCTCCAAATTTTATTCCCGTACTTCGCCAAAACGAGAGAGAATTCGCGCACGTCTCGGTCCAGTTCGGTCTCTTCGTTCGTCAAACTTTCCACCGATGAAACCTCGTTTAATTCTCGAATTTCGTTCGCCAAAGATATCAACTTTGCTCCGAAGCTATCGACGTCTTGGGACGAGTGGTGCGAATGGTTTTATTTCATTTTTATTCACGCTCAACGATATTATTATTCGTGTAACGAAAACATTACCTATTTGTCGATCGTCTCGCGCGTCGTCCACCGACGACTTGATTTCTCTCAGACAATTTTTCAAGCCGATGATCGATGTTCGAAATGAATTTGCCAATTTTTTTCTAGTCACGCGCGACGAGACAATTAAAATTTCACATTAATGTCGATAATCAATTACGACTTACCAACTATTTTATTATTATATATATATTATCCTCCTAATGATATGAAAATTCATAAAAAATTTAACCTTTTTAACGCGCGAGAGCATCGCTCGCTCTTCAAAAGTTGAAATATTTCCGGTTCCAATTTCATATTATCCAAAAAATGATCCAACGATTTCTCAATAACTTCCTCCTGTCGTTTCAATTTCATCAATGACTTTATACATTCGGTTCGTGCAACAGAGCGCATTTTGTCTGAAACCCGTTCAGCCCCGGAGCTACGTTCTCCGATACGCACGGTTTAGAATCGAAAGTTTGTCGTTGAATTGTCAAGTTTCTTATCGGTGGTTAGAGTTTACGTCGGGTAGCTGCGAATTCTCGTTTACGACCGGGGTCTACTATATACTATACTTGTTACAGGGTTACCATAGAAATATCGCACCATCCTTCGTACTTGTTCGTACTTGAGTGCGCGCATTTATCCGTGACGGTGGGTCATTATAATCACGCGATACACACAGTTATGAATATTATTACGATACTTTTGAATTTTTCAATTGCGATGGAAAATTAACAAGAATATTCATATAATTGTAATACATTATATATATATATATATATATATATATATATATATATATATATATATATATATATATATTGTGAGGTGATTTTCTGTAATTCACGTTTACAAAGAACCCTCCGCTATCGTACGTGACCGCTACCTCTTTCCTCAACCCTTAATTCACTCTTCTTTGCGAGCTTATCGCTCTCGTCCCAATTTAATCGATTTCTCGTTCTCGCTCAGCGTATAAGTTCGTTATCTCGTTAGACGTTCTAGGGGCATTCTTCGTTAGCTCTCGCGCACTCAATACAATCGCTCCTAGCGTTGTGAGTTTCGCGGTCTCGAATCTAGCATTAGCTCTATCGTTCTTTTCGGTCTCGTTGATTTACCGTCTACCGTAACTGACCGTAACCCGCAGCCTGAGCGTATTTTCGTAACCGCTCGCGTGTCCTCTTGTTCGTATCGTTTCGTCCTGTGTTATTAGTTTCGTTTCCGTCTATGGTGGAGGTTGAGTTAGATCCGCCTCAACTCCATACGAGGGTTATACCGGTTAAACATTCCGGTGAAACAAAAAAATGGATAGTGGAATTGATTCGAGTCCCCCTCAATTCCCAGTTTATACCGGTTGTTAATACCGGTGAAACCAAAATTAACCGGCGCCCTTCGGCATGTTGGACATTCGTGCGGCGGCGAGAGGCTGAAGGTGACGCTTGGCGAAAAATATCCGTCGCAATATATACATATAATCCATATATATATAATGCATATAATCTTTCTATCATACGTCTTTTTGGGCATACATTATCGTTGGAGTATAATTTATTATTTTTATCATCGGTATAACGTCCTTTTGGTGTAATATGCATCGCTTAAACGAATAACCTGTTGCCGATAAATATCCGCGGTAGCGGGTTGTCCGGAATATCTAACGACCGATGATGCATCACCACCCTCCGTATCCCACCGGATATTCGGCATCACTTTGTTTGCGTAAATATTCGGCGTTGGAGTCGATGTTGACGGATTCCCGGATCCGTCCGCGATTTTTTTCGTTCAGGACTGTGATATAATGTTCACTTTGCATCACCCGTAACGATCGTGTACGGGAAATTTTCTTTTTTTTTAAGAAGGAGTCCGATCTTCGTACTTCTAACGCGTAGATAAAGGATCTTCGACTAACCTTAATTTGCTATAATTCCAAATATAATGCATTGCCTCTTTTCGCTTATTAAATAAATATTTATTTGTAACATATTTTCAGTAGAATAATAAGATAAACGGTTAAATGGTGGGCCCTTGATTTTTCATGCGCTAAATTTATCACATGCGCTACTTCCACTTGGAACAAAACTATACAAAAAGAATAAATTATCGAAACGATTCGTCGTTGCTGACCTCAATAAATATCGTAAACCTATATATACACGGTACTTCGCGAAAGGTATCGATTATTTTGAGTACCAAGACGTTTTCGATGATTCGCGAATCGTCGGTAGTAACGATGAATTCGAGTGTACGTATTTATTCTCAGATTATTATATATCAAAAAGGAACGGTACGTCGTTCAACAACGTTTACACGTATTAACATCGGAGGATTGTATTTTCAAAAAGCTGCAGTGGGTCTGCGCAAGGTTTACCGAAAATAAGTGCGTCTCGTATCATCGAAATATCAACGAACTATCGCTGTGTCTCGTTTTGGTACATTCTATTAAGTATGTCATAATCGAGTTTACTTCGTCACCGATTCTCCAAGTAATAGCTTAATCGCAGAAGGATAAAGCTGGTCATGAGGAACCAGCTGGCCGGTATTGATGCCAATACCCGATATCTCTCATCTGCAACAAACAAGTTTCAATTAATAACGTTCCGTTAGTCAAAACAATGCGTCATTTTTTTTCATTTTTATTGGTTAATATAATGCGCGATGACCTGGGTTTAAAACGTGTCTTCTTCCTGCTATTCAATGAAAATCATAGTGATCTATTATTAAACGGGTACAGAGATTGATTTATGCCAATCGAAAAAGGTGCATATTCGTTCAATTTTTTTTTTTCTTCTAAAAAATACTCCACACCGCCGACGCAATCTTGATTCTTGAGATTACGTTTTATTTCTTAAAAGCTACTGCACTAATTTATGGAACAACATTTTCTATCGAATTCTTCCGTTAGAATGTATTTATATAAAAAAAATAAATTAATGAATTATCTAGAGATCTTTATACTGGAGAATTGAGTACAAGTATTTGCCAACGAACGATGCCATCAGTGAGTAATAAAAAATAAACGAAATATATATAAGAAAAACAATGGTATGGATAATTCTTTGAAAATACTAAACGAGAGTGTAACTTCAGTAACGGGTCCAACGAAACTATATGCAAATAATCCGCTCTTAGCGTTTTTCTTGTCTTCAATTTAACACTCCTTTGACCGACGCGACGATAGCTGTATCGTTACTTTAATATCATAAGATTGCATTACCGCCGATACAATTTCAATCATTATTCATTTATAGTCCATTCTATTTTAGGAAACTTTTCGACTTACCTGTCATCTGATCGGACATTTTGACTGCCGCCCATCCCAAACTTCTCTGCACCGCCATTTTCCATTTCTTGTACCTCGCGTCCCTTCCTAAAAGTAAATATTGTTAGTTATCGTCCGTCGAGATACGCGAGGAAGAAACAAGCTGCGAGTTGAAACTTGCGAGGTGCTTCCTTAAAATTTTCTTAAAACGTCCTCTATGAAGGAATTCACCTATGTGAATTTTGACTTCCTCATAGAGGAAGCTTTGATCATTGGGTGAAATTTCGAGGACGCAACTGGCTGCTTGTTTCTATGCACGTATTGCAGATTACAAATTTTACGAATTATTTTAAATTTTATATATGCACAACCGTCTCAATGACGTATCGGGTGTCTATAAATTATTTGAAGGCGAAAAACGGGATTTCGGTCAATGATTATCGTGTCTCAAAATGCAACAAGTCCGTATTATCATTGAAACCCGTGTTAGATGTGTAATGATTCAAGATTTTTTTTTCATTAAAATGAGGTCGAACGACAGCGCCTCAAACTTCAGCAGTTTCATATAATCAACTACCGAGTACCTTTATCAAAAAAATTACACCTTAAAATTGGATTTCATGACCGTGAGACGATTACCTTGATAAACATATTTCGTTTTTAAAATAACAAATTCCCATAACTACACGAGCGAGAATCTTAACAGTTCTAATTTGATGTGAAATATCCTCCAATAGTACCCAATCGACGTACCAACTTTTGGCTCGATGGTCCAACAAAGGCCTACGGCAAGTTTTTTTTTTTGGTCAAATTCGAAATTCTATAACCCCGGAACGCCACGATCGATTTTCTCCAAATTCAATAGCAAACTGTATTTTATGAATGTCTATTTGCGTAGAAATTTCAGCCCGATTGTTTCAAATTTCCATGCGCCCTCAACACACTTTTATAAAAAGCTTACAAGTTCTTCCAACTCTCGTAAGATCCAAAAAAAATTTCAATTGACACAAAAATGGTAGGAAACAGAGGCTCTTTACCGATTCACTTCTGTCCCGAATTTCAGCCCGAAAGTTCAAATCAATTTAAAGTTCCGGCGGTTTAAATTTTACGCACACGCACACGAAATTACAGTTTTCTCCATGACGAGGTGAAACGAACCTTCCGGTGTAGTGGTCGGTAAAAACGTGTCGGTGGGCACAGTTTCGACCTCCTCGCCGTCAAATTCCCAAACGCCAATTCCTTCGGCATGCCCGGCTACCATTGCCGCTCCTAAGGTCGTGATATCGGGCATTGACGCCCTAACTGTAAAGATTGAATATCTTTAGAGTCCGCCGACGATCATTCTTTGCGACGTACGAAATATAATTGTTATTTATTTCTTTTCTCTCGATATTCGTTTTGTCTACGTACATACTGGTATACCGACAAGATCCGCTTGCAATTGCATGAGCAAATTGTTCGTTGACATTTTGCCGTCGGTGTGCAATTTCGTTAATGGAAATCCGCAATCTTTGTACATCGCTTCGAGAATGTCTCGGGTCTGAAAGCATACGGCTTCCAGGGACGCTCGTATAATATGTTGCTTCGTAGTGAAGGCCGTCAGACCGCAGATAATCCTTCAATTATAAAAATAAAAAATAAAACTTTATTTGTTTGTGTTCAAACGCCCCATTAATACGACAAGCAAAAATAAATCCATGTAAATTTGTGACACGGCTTTCTCGCGAGTTTCCGTTGTTCACAGAGCTTCCTAGATAAGAAAGGGTTTTTTGCGTCTTGCTCGTGGAGCAAGACGCTCGTGGAATGCTTTGGGAATGACGAAAATAAATGAACAGGCTGCCGAAGCTATTTTTTAAATTCGTCTCAACAAAATTTTGTGCATTAAGCCGCTACTATAATTCCAAGTTCGATCGTTTTTAAGGTCGATTAGTCAAAATAAAATTTATGGAAATTAGAGCGCCCACGAACGTTAATAACAAATATTGAAAATAACATTTTAAGCAGTCCGTTATGAAAACCTCGTGGAATTTCTTCTTTTTTTCTTTCCGAAATCAATGGAGGAAGCTAAAATATAAATGTTCTCACCCTCTCGCATCTTTTCTCCAATATGGAGCATAGAGACCGCTGAAAGCAGGCACGAAGTATACGTCACCGGTACTGAACACACTCTGTGCGAGATCCTCGCTCTCGTGAACGTCCTTGATCAGTTTCAAATTATCGCGAAGCCATTTGATAGCCGCTCCGGCTACGGCCACGGAACCTTCCAGCGCATATACCGCCGGGCTATTTGGACCTAATTGATAAGCTACCGTCGTTACTAGACCGTGAGACGAATAGACTCTCTGGGAAAATAATAATAATAATAATAATGATAATTTAAGAAATAAAAATGTACATTCCCCATCGATCGTTTGATCGTGGATCGAATATCGAAAAATCGAATTCGCACCGTTGTTCCCGTATTGCACAGCAAAAAGCATCCGCTACTATACGTGTTCTTGGCTTGACCTTGTTGCAAACAATTTTGGCCCACCAGTGCAGCCTGCTGATTGCCCAGAATCTATAGGAATAAAAAAAATGTTTAGAAACATTGGAATTTTATGGAGCTGCGAACTACCCAAATACATTGATCATTGTGCCACGTGGTTGTCCGTAAGAACTTGACAAAGTCCGGGATTTGGTAGTTGGAAAAAACAAAATCTACGACGAATAATTGTTTCATAAAAAAAAAACCTTTAAGTAGTCAATTTGGAATATGGTAAAGCGTGGAGGTAATCTCATACAACGGTTGGCAATTTTCAAGGTTATTTATGGCCAATTTCACCATTTTTTACATTTGATTTTGGTTTATATTCCCACAGTACAGTGTCCTTCTGCATTTGCAATCTCCTCCTCGCATTTCCTTTCCACTTTTTCCATATTGTTTGGACCTTCCATTTCATTAATTATAAGCAATACCGTCTGAAAATAAGAAGAAGAAAGTGTATGGTATACCGGCATGAATTACTTACACCCGATATAGGGATGCCTCTGAGTGGTCCGACAGTGATTTTTCCGTATATCTCGGAACTACTTTTTATATCCGGCAGTATTTTCATAGGAATGTCGAAATATCTGCACAACGTGGGATCCCAGTTGAGGGTTTCTATATTCATGAGCATCGTTCTCGAGGCATTCGTGACGTCGGTTATGTAAAGTCCCTCGTCTTTGTCTCCGGTCAAGTTCTACAACATAACGTGGTTATCTCATCGTCACTTATTCCCCGCAATTCCGTTCCGCGTGCGATTACAAATTTTTTCATTTCTTCAATTACCCAAATAATCCACGTATCCATGGTCCCTACTTTACATCGTTTTTCTCTCATGGCTTTTCTAACGGCGGGTACATTGTCCCTCATCCATCGTATTTTCAGCGCCGAGAAGTACGGACTGACCGGCAAACCGCACAGTGGCTTCAAATGATTCTTGTTCCGATCGGGAAACTTTGCGATTATTTGATCGACCACCGAGACCGTCCTGATGTCGGACCAGACTGAGAAAACAAAAAAAAAAAAAACATTAGCTCCTCCACCGTATTTTTTAGCTTACAACCCCTTCTTTGCTAAAATAAAAGGACTGTTAGCAAAGAAGGGGTTGTAAAATAAAAATTTAGGGGTGAAAAAATTTCTCGGTGGTTCCGACGAGAACTATAAGTGTGTAGAGTAGCCTGTTAAAATTTGAAAGCAATCGGTTCGGTAGAAAAAAAGTTAGGACCCGGGCTGCCAACTTCGATCAATAATAATAATAATAATAAACTATTAAATTTTTTCAAACAAATTTTCGTTTGTATCTTTATTATGTAAATAAAAACATCCTAAATATCGAAAACGATTCATTTTTATTTTCCTACAAAAAAACGCCCTCCAAAAAAGACATGAAAATCGGCTCAAGTTACCGGACTGCTACCTTAAACCGGGCAATCGAACGCCTCTCAAACGTACGACACCGTGTTTCATACCCCCCGAAGTTAATAGCGAATCAACAGAGTTTTTTTTCTCACGAATTAAACGAGTCCGATCGTTTATTCTTTCGTTCAAACTGATTTAATGAAAAATGGTTCGATCACGTTTTACTAATATAATAATTAATAAATTCGATCGTATCTCTATGGAATTTCGTCCGCTCTCTTCGTCGGAGATTTTCTTACCAATCGCGTTGTAAAGTGGTTCGCCGGTCGAGGAATCCCAGGCGACCGTTGTCTCGCGTTGATTCGTTATACCAACGGCAACGATATCGCTCACGCTTCGGCCCGAATTTGCTATTTTTTTCACCGCGTCTTTGACGCAAGCCCGCGCAGCGAATAATATCTCTTTCGGATCCTGCTCGACCCATCCTTCCCGCGGTGTATGCTGTTCAATGTCAATCCGATGAGAGGCTACCTCGGCCACGTGTTTCGCGTTAAATACCTGTGTGAAAATGTCTCATTTTAACTTTCTCTCATAATTTCCTCCTTCTCACGGACGGCGATCGCGTCTCGTACGAAGCATTACGATCACGCTCGGAGGATAAATACTTGGTAATTCTTTATATCGTACGCTCGTACTAATAACAAGATTCTATTTGACAACGAAAGAGCAATACGTATGTAATACCAGGTTGGAGAGGGCTCGGCCCCCCGCGCGCTTCGCTCAATTCAACGGCGGCGGCGCGTTTGATACAATGATATATCAAACTGTAATGTATTTTGAAGAATTATCTAATTGAATATGTGTCTCACCGAGAAGCGAACGGTTCGCGTGCCAACGTCTATTACACCAACCAGTGGTCCGTGCTGCTTCGTCGAGCCTGGCATACTTTTTTCTGTAACGATCAACGGGAACGCGGGTATCATCATTGTAACTCGTCGTACATAATGGTCGATACAGATTTTCGTGTATCGCAAGAATCGCGCACTGTTCCGAGTTACGGATGGTCGAAAGTTTTCTGATAAACGAGTAAAATGATAAAAAAAAAAAAATTATCGTCGTATTAATGATGATCGCGGCAACGATATATCACCCGGAAGCTTCGTAACGCGCGAAACATAAGGTCGGAACGTATAGATAATTAAAAAAAAGTAGTCGCGCGATGCGCTTATTATTCGACGCCGTCGTCGTCACCGCCCATTTACGAAAATATCCACCGGTGCCATTCGCACCCTCGAACTTGAGGCTCTAATTTAATTGAGCGAGCCAAGACGAGTGCGAGATACGCCGAGCGTCGAGCAGCGACGAACCGCGCTACGTCCCGAGAAAGTTTCCAATAAATAATTATTAATCGGTTCATCGAGATTCGTATCGATCGTTCGATACCCTTTGAGCATAAAGTACGGCAGACGATTCCGTTGTTTCGTTAAAATCTAATCGCCTTCGTCGTTTTTACCGAGCCACGTTGACCCGGAGATTTATTTAGAAAATATGATTTTGAAACGAGCGGTCTTCCAGGTAATATTTTTCATCCCAATGAAAAAGTTTGTTATCGCGGATCTTCGATTCTCAAGGAACGTCGTTATTTAATCTTTGTCGGACTTTGATCCCGACGAACGCGCGTCGTTCGTACACCAGCCGGCCGTATATCGTAAAAGCCGGTTTTTTTTTCCAACTCGACTCCCAAACGGACGGACGAAAGATCGGGCGAGTCTTACCTCCGGGCTTTTGCGAATAAAACTTGAAGATACTAGTTTTTCTCTTCCCACATTGGACATCTCGTTCCTCCGGTAACAGCGGCAACGGCGATGAGATATCCCCGTCGAACTCGTCCGCCTCCGCCTTTCCCTCCATACCGTAGCGTATTTTTTAATTTAATAACGATTCGCTCCGCGACGACGACACTGTTGAAAGATAACGGAAAATTATGAAAATATAACGACCAATTGATCCGAATTGGTAATCGATAAATCCATCGTGTCCAGCCGTAGGTTGACGAATTCATCGTGCCCGATTTCGAGACGACTCGATACCTATGTTGTTTTCGTTTTTTCGGAGCCGAACGGATTCGGATCGACTTTTGTAACGATGGTCGAGGAGGCACGCTCCGACACTAGCGAAATCTATCGAATCACCGCGTTTCCCCTCTCGCACTTCCGGTATCCGCTCGACGCGCGCGACCGTACGAGTCGTCGAGTAAGATCTGGCACGGGCACGAGAGAACGCGATCTTTCGAGGCTCTCCCGGCGATCCTCACGGTCAAATCTAAAGTTAGTCATTTCCTCCTGAGAATAGCAACGAATCGGCGCTCTATCCAAAGCGCATTCTCCGTCAAATGGTCAAATGTCTGTCGTTATTTGCCGCTTCTTCGGTATCGCTCGATACGACTTTTTTCATATTTCCATTTATATACTATTTTTATCCGTGCAAATATCCGAGCCGCGATTATCGTTCTCTTCGAAGCGAGAGGGCGCGATATCTTAGAAATCACAAATAGCCAAATAACGGGAGAGAAGAATATCAATTTTTACCGAGTACGCTCAAATTTGTATCCGCGTCGCGCGTCGTAGGAACTCGTGACAACGGCTCGGTCCAATATTCCTTCGTTTCCCTTGATCGTAGATGAATCGTGACGGTGGAAATAACGTTCTTCGTTTGCGAAATCGTACCAGATCTCGGAGAGGTGAAGTCGACGATACCGAAGCATCGCAGCGTTCGATATTGGAACGTAACTCGTGGAAATGTAGCTGAAGCTAGCCAGAGCTAGCAGCCAAGGGGCGAAATAGGGATCGAGCCCCGTGCATCTATTAACCCGTGAAATTCAATAACAATGAGGAATTTAGTTCAAATCCACATTCAATTCAGTCTTTACCCTCTATAATCAATTAAACAAGTAAGCGCAATAAGATCTGCAGTGTCGTAATTGTTATCAATTGTTTAAGCATTAAATAATTAGTTTGTCTATCTGTCTAGCTCATGGCCGACAGCAAAGAACGATTTTGTTCAAATTCACAGTAAATTTACTATTCACCCTTATAAATCGATTAAGCAAGTAATCGGAGGAAGACCCGCCGATGGTCACACCATGGCGATGGTGGCCATGGTCGCTCTCGGGAGCGAGCGACCAGCGATGCACCTCTTACTTTGGCCTTCTCGTTTTTTACTCCGGTTAAACGAAATTTCGCACCGCGTGGTTCGAATAACCCGCCACTAAAAAGAATCAGCGACCAGTGCGACACGTGCGATTTGCTCGTTCCAACGATTCTCATTCCGCATCGAGTCAATTTGAAAAAAATATTACTTCCACGGCGCTCTTAACCCTTTGCCATAGAAATTACCAAAAATTCAACATTTCCAATATATTCTGTTTTCCCGCGTACGGCATCTTATTTTTATGTTTATTCATACAGATTGAGAATATATATATATTTTTTTTTTCAGATGCATACAACATCGTCCAGAGTGGGCGCCGATTGAGGCGGCTTTCGGCGCACCATGTTGCAACAAGGCAAAAAACTACATGAAAATATTCAAAATAATTTTTTTTTTTATGTACAAGTATTCTCTAAGGATCAATAAATGCACGTGTAAATTTTCATCGAGACAACTTCAACGATTTAAAAATTATCGCACATTAGAAATGACGTCAAAAATCTCGCTCTAGACCAGACTACCGCCCTAAAAACTTATCTCTTAATAGACTCGAGACACTCCAACGATTAGTATCAAATTTCATAGCATCAAGAAAGGGATTGTCGTTATTCACGTTGAGTTGTCAAAGTCTCAGAGAGCATGTCCCAGATTTACAAGATTCGATCGTTAACGATAGTAATTTTTTATTCTTGAATGAAACATGGCTTGGTAATGAAGAAAACGTTGACATACCCAATTTTGATTGTATTGTTCACTTCAAACGCAATAATGTTGGAGCTGGTGGTGCAGCTATCGGAATAGAGATTCATTGAATGTTATTACATCTCGCATAATCGTTAGGTTGAGAAATGTAAGGTGATTTGGTATTGGTCAAGACAATATTGGCGATTTATGTGCGGCACAAATTTTTACGGACGATAGAAGGGAATTGGTCATGGTCGTTGTATATATTTCGCCAAACCAAAAAATTCACAATATCATACGATTTTTAAACGAAGAACTACTCAAATATAGTCCGGCTGGTTCAATGCTATTGGAGCAAATTTACACCAACTTCCATTAATTTTAGTAGGGGATTTCAATGTTAATTTTGCCAGAGCTGAATCATTGCTGCTCATAAATTTTCTTCAAAATGAATATCAGTTGATCGTGCGCAACCACGCAAATGAGTCTACTACAAGGTATGGCACGACTATAGATGCAATGTTCTATAGATATCTTGAAAACATGACATCTAAAACATGCGTTTCATACTTCAGCTATCATCGACCGATTGTTAATTTCATCGAATCAAACGCAGCAACGACGGCTACTATAACCGAAGTAACGGATGAAGCAACCACATAAAAATTACAGAAGAAAATCAAAAGCTACTTTTCTTGTCATGGATGTTTCACATATACCAGGCGTCCCATGACGGCTCACTTTTTTTTTTGTTTTTCAACGAATACAATTGAGACATTTGCCATAAACTCAGCGGGGGATTGCCCGTTGTTCGGTGATGTCAAACACGTATCCTGTATGTGCGTACACGAAACGCGTAGCTCAGCGGCACTCCCGTTGGAGCAAGGGAGACACACCGACGCGAAACGCGCGTTTAAAAAGTCGCAGTTCAAGCATAACCTCAACGAAACCGCAAACAGATGTTTACCCACTTCGGACGGAGTATCGGTACACTCGGATATATATTTTATTCGTCCTTATTTTTGGCCCGGTATTGGTTCATTTCCCTGCTCGTAACGTACGTGCCATACACGATTTCGAGAAGAACGTGGAGGAAAAAAAAGTGCCACCGCGGTCGATATTTCGATGAATGAACGATCAATGAAAATTCTTCAATTACAAATTATTTCAACTTACGGAAGAGCAAGGCTGTTTTTTCTGATTTTTTAAGTAGATTCAATCACGTAGAATATCGCGGAATAACATTATTATTTGCTCAACGTTATAACGCTCTTCCGACGGGAGAGGACTACGCCTGGTCACACCGTCATCCGCTCGGGCGACTCAACGCTACTGACAGCCACCGAACGCTTAACGCTACCGAAGTATCGAGGCGTGGGGCCAGCGCTAGCGTGCTCGCCGCGTGCCGAACCGATGGACTTTCGCCACTTTCGTATCGGTTTCAAAGTGCGTCTACTCCGAAATATCTATATACGCGAACGTATAGATACGAAGTACATACGTTAATACAACAAACTCGTTATGTCACGAACGGACCTTAGTAAAGTTCACCGGACAACTTTTACTTTTAAAATTTGTTCTCTATCCAATCGTTTGGTGGTTCGTTCAATGGGTAACCCAATCGAAACGTTTGGTGGTCAATAGTTTTCTTTTTTATTCTCAGGTTACTCGATGGCGGTATGTTTCCGCGCGGATAGGCTCGAGTTGAGGTTCGTAGAGATGGCGAGAGAGACATCGAGTGCGCAGATTCCGTAACGAGGTATCGAGATTTGCGTACGGATGGTCCTTCGGGGTAGGTCTTTGCAATAGCTAGTTTAATATTCCAGATCCGTAGTTGTTCAAAACCTTCGGAGTAGGGATTTTGGAAAAGCTCCGAACCTGAAATACTTATTCGCGGTTACATATTAATACAAAAAACATCGGTTATTGTATTAATAGCCGAGCAAGGCGATCTACACGACCGATCGCTGAAAGAAAGAGATTATACTCTTCCACCGTCGGTATTTTTTCTGTTTTACCATTTCGCTAGTGTTACGATGTTTTTCTTTGAAATCGCTTTTTGATAGAATGGGTGGCAATCGCGGGTGTACAAGGTCCTCCTTGACGTTCGTCCGTTCGGTATTGTTGACGAGTGTATCGGCGTCTGAGCATTATTTTTTTGGAAAAACTGTAATATCGACGAGAGACCAGTCGTTCTTGGAGTTATTGGCGGCCGTTCACGCGTTTGTTTCCGAGAAGTTCCAAATAGCGAAGACATTTCTAACGTCATTTCGTACATTTTGCGTATCGGCAACCCGAGCTCTGGGTACTTTTTTTTCTAGTGTAGTGGTACATTGCTATATTTTGTGTGTCGCTATCGGATACCCGTATGTCGCCCTAATTGAGATACCCGTTACGACCGCGTCTTCTGACAGGTTGGGCTCACTGGTTTCCCGTGCGCTTTTTCGTGCACTCCGTGCTCCCCATGGAGCAGCACCTCGCTGTTGCTCGCTATCTCTGGCGGTTTCCCTTCGCAACTTTCACAACTTCGTCTGCAAAGTTCGTATCTACATATTACATGTATATAGAAAGTTACTTGTAAGGTTGTCGCCTTGACTACAAGGCTATGCGGGATCCAATATTCCGAGCATGGAGCCTAGAGTGAGGGAGTCCGATCTCTAATGGGTAACGGCCGAAAAAAGCGACCGCAAAAATTCAGCAAAAAAGGTGTCGCTGCGGGCGCCAAGTATGACGATGTGAAGTGAGCAAGAAATAAACTGTACGTGGAACCTTGCTGAAGTAGGCACCTACGGTCATATACACATGACCCTTAAGTGTAATTGAGTGTAATCACGCGTCATCGTTATTATAACAATTTTATGAAACTTTTAATTACTGCCAATCTGTAAAAGTAAGGACATAGAATAGCATTATATCGATTATATAATATACTAACAAAAAGAAATGACATAGTTTCGTAAAGGTTACAAAAAAAACCAATGTAATTTATATTTAACGAAATTTAAAGTACAATAGATGAGGAAATTGTGCATTGATTATTCCAGGATCAATAAATAACTATAAAGACATCCCATTTAAAAAATGCAGACGATGAGCGTGTAATAAATAATGAGGTAAACATGGGGTTTAGAGGACCCCCCTCCGATTCCTTTCGTAATAGGCTCATCCGACGCGCTTTCGCACGCGAAACAACTTTTTCCTCTGACAGAATTGGGGGACGTTATTTATTAAAAAGTTATTAACAAATAAAGTTAATAATTCATACAGCTATTTTCCTTATGTCAGCCAGTCCCAATCATCTTGTCCTTCACATGTGTTGTTAAGAACACCCCATCAGTACATACAAAAAGTTTTATCCGTCGCTCATTGTTTGTTAAAAAGTTATTAACAAAAGAAGTTTCATAAATAAAAAATGAAATACTTATACCAGTGTATGGTGAACAGTACACGTATGAGCGGGTTCGCTGCGCCCCCCGTGCACCCCCCACACACCAGCCCAAAAACAACCCAAAAACAAACCAAGAACAATCGAAAACAACCCGTAAGTATAGTAAATAGCACATAGGTGTCGGTGGGTCGCGTTTGGGGTGGGGGGTTGTTTAATTTATTGTTTGTCACTTTTGGTTTGTTTTCGGGGTGTCTTTGGTTTGTTTTGTTTTCTGGTTTGTTTTGGGTTTTTTTTTTTTGTTTGTTTTTGGGTTGTTTTTGGGCCGGTGTGTAGGGGGTGCACGGGGGGCGCAGCGAACCCGCTCATACGTGTACTCTTCACCATACACTGGTATAAGTATTTCATTTTTGATTTATGAAACTTCTTTTGTTAATAACTTTTTAACAAACAATGAGCGACGGATAAAACTAAATAAATAACGTCCCCCAATTTTGTTAGATGAAAAAGTTGTTTCGCGTGCGAAAGCGCGTCGGATGAGCCTATTACGAAAGGAATCGGAGGGGGGTCGCCTAAACCCGTTGTTTACCTCATTATTTATTACACGCTCATCGTCTGTATTTTTTAACTGGGATGTCTTTATAGTTATTTATTGATCCTGGAATAATCAATGCGCAATCTTCTCACCTATTGTACTTTAAATTTCGTTAAATATAAATCACATTGGTTTTTTTTGTAACCTTTACGAAACTATTTCATTTCTTTTCGTTAGTATATTATAAAATCGATATAATGCTATTCTATGTTCTTACTCTTACAGATTGGCAGTAATTAAAATTTTCATAAAACTGTTATATTAACGATGACGCGTGATTACACTCAATGACACCGAAGGGTCATGTGTTATGACCGTAGGTGCCTAGCTTCAGCAAGGTTCCACGGACAGTTTATTACTTGCTCACTTCACATCGTCAAACTTGGCGACCGCAGCGACACCTTTTTTGCTGAATTTTTGCTGCCGCTTCAGAGCACGAAGATCGGACTCCTTTACTCTAGGCTCCATAATTCCAAGTTATCGCGCTCCATCGGCATTCTATGCGTTCGACCATTCCGATAGGTTCTAAGAATCCCACGGGCCAACCAGAATCGCTGAAAGCTGATATATCGTTTTTAATTGGCTTCACCTGATGTATCTCTGTCTCCGTTGCTTTCGCACGAAAATAAACGATCGAGATAAAAGTATTCGGTTTTCTTTCTCGCTCTCACGTATCAACGTTCTTGGAACGGAGCGCTTGAATTCAATTTTGCCAATTGCTTTTTCACCAGTTTATCCAAGTTAACCACGCGAGTAAAAAAATATAACACCATAATGAGGACGCGTAGTTGGCACACGGAGCTTTATTTATTTTTCTTAAAAACCATATAGCCATAAAGAAAATTTCGTACGAGGCTTGGCCTGGATCTAGTTTCGGTGAAAATTCAACGACGAGCTTTTCGCGTTACGATCGTGGACGACACATTTCAAATACACGACAAATGCCGCAGCGGAAGACGGTTTAAAACCGCGTTTACTACGCTTATTCCCATATGCATATGCACATACATATATAGCATGTATTGAGAGCAGTATAGTGGCCGTTAGGCTGCCAACATAACCTCCCGTACAATAGCGTCCTCGTTGCAACTCGCTCAAACAGAGCTGAATAGAGCTCATTGTTCATATTCCGAAAGTACAACGACGTTACATGCTGTTATCAATATCAAAGATATGAGAAATTCGGGTGAGTTATAAATATTTGTTCTTATTTCCAACGTATCGCGTCAACGACTATTTAACCGAGTTACGTTGGTCGGCGATAATGTTGAAACGAAAAGCGTACCACTGTACGCTCGACATCATCATCCTTTTATCTTCGTCATTCCGAATTGTTCCTAAACCAATTGTCAACAATTCCGTTATTTGTAATGATTTTTTTTTTTTTGTAACGTCAATGAGATACCTTCGCGGTCTTTCGGAATCACACCAAAGTAGTATGCATTATCTTGAATTTACACTTATTGCAGAAAAAACAACTTGATAGACGAGTCACGTTTGAATAATGGATCCGGCAACGGCGATAGCGTTGTGCAAAGAAAACATACAGCCTTTGCGTCATGGTCGCAACGCGACTCAATTAGGTACCGCATTGAGGGCGCAGGAAGATGCCGAAGCTCAACAAATGCTTCTACAGGAGAAACAGTAATTTGTCTTTTTTACTTGTCAAAAGATGAAAAATCAAATTTATCGATGTAATTAATGATCGAACGAGCCCTCGAGGATAAGTTGAATAAAAAAAAGGACCCGCCGATCTATTATCGTCTGACAAAGAGTTAAGAGCGACGTACGTTTTGCCAAAAATAGAAAATATATTATATTTAGCTTTTGAATCTTTCGATCGTCTTATCTATTTGGCGACGATACACGCCGTTTCCGATTCATTGAACGACGCAAGGAACGGCAAGTCCAGAGTCCGTTTGGAAAAGAACTCCGGATTGAAATTAAAATAAGTTAATACGTAAAGACATTGTTATTAATTTATGTATTCAGCGACCAGACCCCTACGATAGATCGTTGTAGGGAGCTGGTCGCTCGACGGCAACGACTTACGGCCCGCCCTGTGACGTGTATTCTCCGATATTCAAAATCTTCAACGGCCAATGATTTGGAAATTTGTTCGATGAGTTATCTCAATTTCGGAAGGGCTAAATTTTCGTCCAGTTTTTTTCACAGAATATTCTACGTTCCGGTTCGATCTTTATTTTTAATCGCTAGCCTTATTTTATAATGATACTCTGTTTACTTGGCGATACAGTCGGAGCTTGAAAGCAAAGTCTATCGTTTAGAATGGAAATGTTAAACGAGCTTACGGCGGAGGCGCCGCTCCGGTGGTCTTTCGATCGAAGCGGTAATGCTTACACCCGATAGTTGAACCGGGTTCGTTACCGCTCGGTTGCGCGCCAGCTGAGCGATCCGATCGTAAAATGAAAGATTATTTCCTGGCGAACGGTTGTGTTCCCTGTTCGAGATCACTCGTAGAAACGTCGGCTAGGAATTGTCGAAAGTTTCTGTGTTTTTTTTGCAACTTTCCCGAGGGTCATTCGAGGGTCGAAATAATCTTATTATTGATTATTATTATATTATATCTGGATTATATTTTTCAATCGGGGTTACGAAAAGAGGAAAGACCGCATCGGGCGGAAAGGAAGATAACAAAAATAGAACGGAAATGTATAAGCTGTGGCACAACATCGTCTTTCTAAGAGTCTCTTAACGAACAAACGGGCGCTATTAAAAAGTGAATTTGAATGAAAATTCATCGATTATGCTTTGCGAAAATGAACGAAAACGCAACTTTCCAGAAATTGACTTAAATCAGTGTGTTTCTCGGTGATTTAATAATAAATCGCTGTAATTGTTTTTTTTTTTTTACATAGCTATAATACAAGTTATAATGCATTACCGTCGATTAATCTATAAAGGTTTTTCTTCACGAGTGCACGGTGTTATAGCTACCAACGCTTTCGTTTTAGAATGTACGAAGATGCGATAAAGAATTATAGCGGCGATGATCCTTTGGAGCATTGGTACGAATATATACTGTGGACCGAACAGAGTTATCCAAAAAGCGGTCACGAATCGCATATTGGCAAGATACTCCAGCAATGCTTGGCTACATTTGAAAAAGACACGAAATATCATCAGGATCGCAGATACATTAGACTGTGGATCAACTACGTGAGTTCGGAAAAAATTTCGTATCCTTATCGCGACGACGATTATCCTCGTTGTACAACAATTTTATTAATTCACAGATAAGCATGCAAAAAAATCCATTGGAGCTATATCAGCTCCTTTATAACAATGGAATCGGTACAATGGTCGCTGATATGTACAGAGCGTGGGCGTTCGAATTGGAACAGATAGAGGATAACAAACGAGCCGACGAAGTGTACTTAATGGGAATATCAGCGCTGGCCGAACCCCGCGAAGAGCTGGACTTTGCCCACAAGTAATGATCAAATCGAAATGTCCATTTTTTTTTAGTTTAAAGCTAAAAACTTTAATCACGGAAATCCTTCCGAATTATGTGGTATGTGGGAGATAATATGGTTCCTTGAATTATTGAAACGTTCAAATTTGTATCTCAATGACCGTAGAAATTTTCAACTGGCCATGGGTCGGAGGGTACTTGGCCGTTTCGACGATAGGAGCGAGATACCGCTGTTCGAACAACGACAGGCATTCAGCTCACTGAGAGCGATAAAAGCAGGCAGACGAGTGACCAATGTGCGGACTGGACATCGTGTACGTGATTATCTTCCCGGAGTGGTACCGCAAACTGGCTCGACGAATCATGTTCCTCGATCAAATTCCAGAATACAAATTTATCAAGTAATCATGAATTTTAACGTTACAGATAACTCGAGTACGCGAAAATGTCTTTCTAAATTATTATGCATTGGGATTTTTTGTTTTCAGGACGAACATGCAAGCGGAGATGCGAAAGGGGCGAGTATATTGGACCATGTACCGATCGAAGAAACGGTACACAAAGAGAATACAATAAAACCAGGACCGTGGAGCAATGGACCCAAAAAGTGTCTCCTCATTTCATCCACCGTAAAGCCGGCTTTTAAAGGTAAGGTTTTTCTTCTCGCTCCCTCTTTGAGAAAGCTTTGTTTTCATGAAAATGTGTCAAATCGTCGGAAAAACATATTTGCCAAAAAATATCCAGATCAATGGGTGTGTGTTGTGAGCGAGATGAGGTTTCAAAAATCAAACTTCTATAACTTTGGAATGCCCAAGCCCCCCTTTGTCCGATATTATTTCCGTGAAGATATAACAACTCGTTCGGATGAAAAATGATTATTAAGTTTTTCAATAATGTCTGTTAACACTAAACCTACCACTACCGGTCAAATTGACCTTTTTTAAACGGCAGGGCATGCACGAAGTGTCTGTAGGTTTAGTGTTAAATTCACAATTCGAACAGTTTTTGAACTATCATGCTAAAACTTTCCACTCAAATAAATTATCATCGATAACTGCTCGCTATCGAATTTCAAAAAAATTCATCGAGATGTGCCAAATTTACGGAATTTAAAATTTACCGAAAAATCGGTCCGGGGTGTTTTCACCGTATTTATTTGCGTTTTAGTTCACGAAGATCATCCGGATGAAAATTACAACATGGAAAATGTACGATTGTTTCCGAATCACACGGCATTCTTCGACGGCAGCAAATATCCGGAACACACGATGATACCCGTTTACGTGTCGGAAACGACGGTGGCCGGTTTCACGCTAAAACCTCACTATCCCAAAGAATTAGTATATGCGAATAACATTGATCTTAGCGTGGAAGAACTGCGGGCTGAAAGATATCTAACAGGGTAGGGGATGAGACACAACGATTTATTCGTTCCGCTATATGTGTTTCGTTATTTAATCTTTTTATTTTTTCATTCCGACCGAAGCTACTCGAAAAATCGTGAAAACAAAAATATCAACAACGAGTTTGCGGCGCACGAGAGAGAATCGAACGGCGTTAATGACGTGGGCCGCGAGATGTGCGATGCGGAATTGCAAGAAATCGAGAGACGAGAAAAACGGAAATTCGAGCAAGAGGAAATTGCGCAACAGCGACGACGACAACAGCAACAACGTCAAATCGAACAGCAGCGAAGGGAAGCGGAGCAGTACGAGTTGCAGCGTCAGAGGCTACAGGCCGAACAGCAATTGCTCCAGAGGCAGAGATTCGAGGCCGATAACTTGAAACTGGAGAAGGAAAGACGCGAGGCCGAACAGCGCGAGCTCGAGAGACGTAGAAACGCGCAATTGGAGCTTGAGAGACAGCGTCGGGAGGCCGAAATTGAGAGGCAGGCGTACGAGGCGAAACAGCTGAAAGCACTCGAGGCTGTGCGTATAGAAGCCGAGAGAATCGAGGCGGAACGTATCGAGGCCCAACGAATGGAGGCTGAATTACAAAATTCGCAGAGAAAACTTCAGGCACCGAGTTTTCTGCTTCATCGTCATCACACGCCGTCCGGTACATCGGAGTCCGAGGAACATTTGCTCGGTCAGAGTTTAACCGTCAATACGAAGGAAGCAATGTCGGTTGTTCAGGATCTCTGGCACTCACCTTCGATGGCGAGTCCCGGACCGATCATAAATCGTCCTATGGCTCACAGGGTACCGGATACACGAACGAAACTCCCGTTCGACATACACATGGACAGTTCGATGACCCAACAGCACGCAATGTCCAGCACCAAGCCCGATCATCATTCGAACAATCTAGCTTATCACATACCGGTCTACCAGGATCAGGAAAATCATCAGCATTATCATAATTCGTATTCGAATCACGAAGCTTACACGAATCACGGAGTTCCGGATCCTTATCAGTATCAGGTACCTCTTCAACATCACGATCACAGGGTCCATCATCATCAGCAACAACAGCAGCAGCATACCGAGAGAAATGTAAGTAATAATGACAACTTGGGGTTGCCGCAATCGATTGAAAGCAATTAAGAATATTTCATTTCGCAATGATGACGCTTACACGCCAACGATTCCCAATGGTTCATATACAGTGGGTCAAAAAAGTATTCATAAACCTTGTTTTTTTTGCGATTACTTTATAGACATAAGCGATACGCAAAGAAAGCCAATTTTATTTAATAGTACATCAGGTACAGAGATAAACTGCAAATGGAGAATTTTTTCCCAGGAATAATAGAAGAATTATGTAAAAAAACGAAAATTTTCAGGCCAAAAAAGTATTCGTGCCCTTACGATTGAGCCGCTAAACTTCGATATTCACTTACGGACGGTCTGACCTCTGCGTAAAATGTAAACAAATCTTCGTTTACACAATGGTTTTGACCTATTCCATGCGGTAGTAGATCTTCAAGCCTTGGACAGACACGATGGCAAAGAAAAGCGAAATATCAATATCCATGCGAGATAGAGTGATTTTTCTTCGGAAACGCGGTGAAAGTTATCGAAAAATTAGAAAAGAACTAAATCTAAGTTTCGCAACGGTGCAATATACAATAAAAAAAAATACTAAAGGACAAACAGCACAGAAAATAAGCCAAGAACCGGTCGACCGAGAATACTAACGGTACGAGAGCGTCGGAGTATCGTTACAGGGGCTACAAAAAAACCGTTCACAAGTGCTCGCAGTTTAGCGAATGATGTCGCGTCAACATCGGGGAAGAGCGTGTGTCCCCGGACTATTCGAGACGTTTTGCATTCCGCCCAAATATACGGCGGAACTGTCCGCAAAAAACCATTAATTAATAATATAAATCGAGAAAAACGTTTAGGTTTCGCAAAAACCTACGTAAAAAAATCTATAGAATTTTGGAAACCTGTCGCATTCTCGGATGAATCGAAGTTTAACATCTTCGGGTCCGATGGAAAAAATTCGTCTGGCGGAAACCAAATACCGAGCTCCAGCAGAAAAATTTAATACCGACTGTAAAGCACGGCGGAGGAAGCGTCATGGTTTGGGGCTGTATGGGATATTATGGCGTTGGTAATCTGACTTTTATAGATGGTACAACGAATGCCCAGAAGTATATCGACGTGTTGCGCAGCAATTTGAAAGCGAGTGTAGATAAAATGGGCCTGGATGGAAATTTCTACTTCCAACAAGATAACGACTCGAAACATACCGCCATGAAAACGAGGGAATGGTTACTCTATAATATCCGCGAACAATTGATTACACCATCACAATCTCCGGACATCAATCCTATCGAAAATTTATGGCACTTGGTGGATGTAGAAATTAGAAAAAGAAAAATAAATAAATCCGATCTCCAAAAAGTGTTTTTAGACGAATGGACGAAAATAGCAAAAGAAACAACGCTAGTAGAATCCATGTCTAAGAGACTCGAGGCGATAATTGAAGCAAAAGGGATGCACACCAAATATTAGTTATAATTAACAACTATGATGATGTAGGTTTTCACTATAATCGTAAGTGTATGAATACTTTTTTTGCCCGAAAATTTTCGTTTTTTTGCCATAATTCTTCTATTATTCCTGGGAAAAAATTCTCCATTTGCAGTTTATCTCTGCACCTGATGTACTATTGAATAAAATTGGCTTTCTTTGCGTATCGCTTATGTCTATAAACTTATCGCAAAAAAACAAGGTGTATGAATACTTTTTTGACCCACTGTAGTTCTTATTACTGCTTTTAAGGGTTCCGTACCGAAAAACAGTACCCTCAGGTCAGACTAGCTTGTCTGTCCGTCCGTCTGTCCTTCTGTCACAGGTCTCTCACACCTAAGCGTTTTAATCTATCAGCTTGAAATTTGGTACGCAACTAGAGTGTTGATGCCCCCCTCTCCCCGCGTCATTTTAAAAAATGACCAAATTGTGCGATCTGGAAAAAACAATTCTTTCCTGGTGAGTGGGGTATTGTTCGAAAGAGTTTCCTATAAGAATTGAAGAAAACATTTTTTAGTATTTTTTTCGATGAATATTTTCAACAATATCCAATAAAACTTTCGTTTTTTATAATACCCCCTCTTAATTTCGGACCTACTGCATCGAAAGTTGTAGAATATACTGATGTACGAAAGCATATATACATTGTTCGTTGGGTCGAGGCGTATTGTAATTGCGCTTTGAGATAAGTGAAATTTAATGAAAATATCTGGCACTTAGCAATGGTGTCAAACGTAAACGAATACACTCAGGGTAATGGTCCGAAACTTTCGATTCACGTGTGACTGGTTGTTTTTTCTCTTTGATAGCCACAGCATCAGCATCAAGCTCATGTTTTATCACCGCACCAGCAACATCCACTGATACATCAGGCTCATAGTCCGGGGCAACAACCACAAATTCATGGATCTCAGCTGCACCATCCATCTCACAATTCGCCTCATCACCATCATCATCATCATCATCATCAGCAGCAGCAGCACCAGCAGCAGCACCAGCAGCAGCAGCAGCAGCAGGTTCATCATCAACATTCGCCCCATTTGGTACAGCAGCAGGCACATCATTCACGGCATTCCCAGCAATCTCACGAATCTCCACATTCGCAGCATCTACTGGCATCTCACGTGCATCAGGAACAGATATATGGCGGTTCCTCCATACCACCTACGAATATGACGGGTTATCATCAACCGTACACGATGAATATCCAATGTTCACCGAGTCAACATACAGACGATACCGAGAAACAATTACACTTTACTCCGTACGTCGAGGCAGATGCCGAATCCAACAAGCCGTACAGAATGCCCGATCAATTGCCCTACATCAAATCACCGGGTATGAATCGTCGTGACTTGAAGTATCTCGAAAATGCCGACAACAAGGAAAATTCTAGCGTCACTATTGATTATAACAACGCGATCGAGAGTACAACGACGAAGCAACCGGACAACAATTTGTACGCCGATGAGAGCCTCGGTATCGCACCTCTATCGGATGGCAATGATACCTGTTTCACGGAAGCGTTTACCGCGCCGCTGCTAAGCTCAACGCCGTTGACCAATCAATTGAGGCAAACGTACAGAACAAAAGATACTCCACCGCATTATCCGGTACAGAATGTTTCGTCCATGCAGCAACAAGGGTGAGAGGACCTTTTGCCGAGCGATGGACACCGTTCAAATTAGAAATCACATATTAAGTTTCTTACATTTCTTCTCCAAGCAATTATTCTTCCATAATGAGTAATTAATTATTTATCTGTTTGTTAGATAATATATTTTTATGTTTATCCGGACGGTGTTCGTATCCGCTATCACGGAAATGTGGATAAAATCTAATTTTTCAATGACATTTGAAAATGGAGCATTTCATTTTATCATATTGCATTGTTACTAGAAAATAATCCTCTCAACGAATTTATTTTAAAAAATTGAAAAATCCATTGGCAGTAAATTTCGAATTGAACTTTTTCAAACGTAATTGAACATCTGAATTTTGCACGTGTCCGCTTTTCACTGATAATTATCGTTTAATGCCAGAATGTCGGACTCAACCGCGGCTCAAACCGAAAAATTGAGCGTCATCATGGAATCAACGAGGGAATACGTTTCCTGCAGTTCGGGAAGTAGCGCTCACACGAGAACCACGGGACTAGGCTTCACGTCTATCCGGGAAGAGCTTTTACCCATAAAGGAACAATCTACGAAGCAAGGTATTTAAAAACAATTACGAACTATTTTCGTACCATCGGTAATCGATAATCGACAACGTTGCGTTGCAGAAACCGAAGCTAACGATGCTTTGCTCTCGACGAATAAAAATTACGAGGAACAGATGCGCGCAAAGATACAAGCCGTACACGCTCAAAGTCCTCGGACGGTACAGCGTAACGTCGATGAAATAACTTCGGAGATTAAGAACAACTGTGATTTACGAATACCCTTTAAACTGAATAGCGAGCCGAGCGATGAGGCGAAAGTCGATTCCATGGATTGCGAGTTTCAAGAGCCGATGGAAGAAGTCGAGGAAGAAGAATTCGTATTGCCGACCGGCGATATAAATCCATTTGACAAAGGCTTGATCGCTGGTCTGTTGAGAAAAATGAAATTCCCTCAGCCACATCACTCCGAAGGATACGTCCGATTGAACATAAATTTAAACAAAATAGTGCCTTCTAGTATGATTACGCTGGGTAAGTGATGATACTTTTTTTCCTTTTTCGTTCTACAACGAACGCGGAAATGTATGGATTAGATTATCGTTCTCCAGGTACCGAAGCGTATGACGTGGAAAAGTGCCTTGGTAAAGGAACTTACGGAACAGTGGTGAAAGCGGTGGATCTACAAACGCGACAGACCGTCGCGCTAAAAACACAAAAACCCGCTTGGGTGTGGGAATTCTACATCGCGCGTGAAATAAAGTCGCGCCTCTCGAATCCCCACATGGTAATTTTTTTGTGTCTCCCTCATCGGGCAAGTTTGTTTTCGCGAAAACAATACCTCGCACCGCTCGAAACGTTCTAAATCTGAGAATGATATTAAAACTTAACGAATGAATTTGTCAGGCGTGAGATTAAAAAAATGAAAACCTCCATAACTCGAGGATCGTTTGTGGTATCAAAGTTGACGTTTGTTTTTCACTTTTCTACAATTACGGCCGTTTGTAATTACAGTTACGTGGTTTCATGGATATAACAAAAGCCTACGTGACGGACAATGGAAGCGTCTTGGTCTCGCAGTTTTCAAAGTATGGAACCCTATTGGCAGTCACGAATCAAGTGAAAATAGCAACGGGGAAACCTCTTGTCGAAGGATTGGCAATTTTCTTCACCATCGAGATGCTGCAGATTGTCGAATATCTTCACAAGTGTCAAATTATCCATGGCGATATAAAACCCGACAATTTTCTTCTGATGCACCTGTACGCATTACGATACCACTGCAAAAGACAATGAGACACGAGAGGCTCGTGAGATTTTAAACATTTGTATATTTTATTTTTGATATACAGGCCAACCGAGGACGCCAGACCAACGATACAGCTGATAGATTTTGGCTGCAGTATAGACATGAGTCTGTTACCCGAGGACACGAAATTCCGACAGATCATAAAAACCCAGGACTTTACTTGTATCGAGATGCAAACGGGTAGACCCTGGACTTATCAAACCGATCTTTACTGCTTGGCTGGTTCGAGCCACTGTTTGCTTTTCGGTAATTACATGAGGGTATCGCACAACGGCGGTCGTTGGTTCATAAATTCCAAGCTCCCGAGGTGAATTAATTGAAAAAAAGCACATGTTCAGCGTCGTACCGTCTCCGAGATTGTTTTGCAGGACTTTTTTTTTTTACGTTTTCACAGATACGCCAAGAAGGCAGCGTGGGAAACGTATTTCACAAAATTATTGAACGTCGAGTCCTGTGAAGAAATGCCGGATCTGAGTAAAATTCGTAATGTTATGGAAGAATCTTTGTCCGAGATGTCAGAGATTCAAGGCAAAATAAGGCATTTTGCGAATGTTTTGAACAAACGATAACCCTTGGATAACATCTTGTACGCGCGTCGGGATTACCTACACCGTGCCACTCTCATCTCTGCGAAGATCCAACGTATATGAATAAAAATGATTATCGTGCTATTTATTATGAATATCGTTAACAACAATCCTACTTATACTTTTAACGAGATAAACGAGCAAATTATTCGTTGCAATCTTTCATGGAGGCTTTGTTACAACGATTACACTCGCATATTTTCAGTTGTAAATCTTATCAAAACGAATTTTTAAGATGTTTATTTTCAGTGGGTGATGGCGATGTAACTGACGAAAAGGCATTGTTGTTGTCCGATGCATATTTGAAAAATTAATAAATGTCTGATACTGTTTGTCCCCTTGTATAGAAACAGGCACGGTTCAAATTTAGATATTAATTTATATACAATATGCCTGATGGCGTGCAAGTTCGATTATTAGCGTCCACTCAAAAGCCTCCGATAAATGTTGATATATGGTATAAAATCAAGGATTATATATATATATATATATATATATATATATATAGATATATATATATGAGCCAAAATTGCGGGTCCGTGTTAGGGTGTCATCCTTAAATTTTTATAGAAAAAAAAATAAAGAACGAGAGCATGTCAAAGAAACACTGATAAATTTATCACCGTACGATATTTAAACAAATAAAAAACATTCACATAATGCTATAGTTTATATGTATAAGCAATGTATACATTGTGGCCGATTAAGAAATGCTTTATTCCTCTTGGACGGCGCGATATTCAACCACGATAACTCAACACGATCCTTTGCCGTTTGCCGAACAGTACGAAAAACCAAAAAGATCTAAATCATCACGGAGGCTATTTAAAAAGTGAAAATAATATTGTCAACTGTTTTTTTGCATAAGGTGTTTTGTGAACGATATGTGTAGGTTTTTAGTTAACATGATTATTATAGGATTCAGTTTGTAGTATATTTTTTAAGTATCACTGATCCACGTTGCACCGTCGCACTATTGATTATAATGATTTTTCGTGACCTTTTTTCCGCTTAATCAAGATTGTAGTATAAAAATACGAATTCTTATCGATATAATAGAAATATTTACAATTATAAAATATTACGTTACTAGTTACAATCTTGTGAAAAAATACGAGTCTCGTTGAGTCTAGTTAACCTTAATAGAAGTTTTACAGCTGTCATTTTTTTTTTAATACTCCTTACGACGCATCAATGGTGATTCGTCGAACTTTGACGTACCGATTAGAGGGTGGTGCCAACGAGCCTCGTAGATTCGGTAGAAAACGACTTATTTCTCGAAACGATTCAGCCAGTGTCGTTGGAACATGAAGATCAGATCTTTCCGTAAAATTTCCGATTCAACAGATACAACAAGAGATTCACGTTGATTTTTGCTTTACCAAATATGTCCATTATCGGTGCTCCCTCGAACTGAAGTTTGAGCAAATTTTGTATATCGATATCGACCTTTTCCATCTCGACACCCATGAACTTTCCTCGTATCGTGAAGATTCCGTTGTTCTCCGTGGGACTAATCTCGAAGAGGACATTTTTGAATTGCGACTGAGGCAGTCCGTCCATTTCCAGAAGCACGCCTTTTTCATGCAACTTGGCGGCCGAGTATTTTAACGTATTCCTTGACTTTAATTTCGCGTGACTGTTTTTCTGTATAATCTTAATGGCGCGTAGTGATCTGTCGAGAGAAAAACAAATTCACAATTAAATCCCATGGCTACGGAATTAATAATTGTTATCCGAGTCATTTAAGTTTTGTACGAACCCCTTTCCCGTGTTCAAATTTTCCAAGCATCTTTGCGTATATTCGTTATAAAATTCGACTTGCTCCTGATAATACTTTGTCTTCTCTTGTAATCTTTGTTTCGTTGCTCGCAGAGTCTGTAAATCTTTGTTTCTGAGAACTCGATATCTGCCCTTGTTGCAAAGATCCTTCGCCACAGCGGTCACGATATTCTGATATCCGTCGTTCTGCGACACCCAACCACCCAACTCCAGCTTGTAAAGATAGGCTCGCAGTTGAATCTTGCAATCGTTGAGGGACGAACTACTGTTGGTTCGAGTTCGAACAAAGGAGTTCAAGAGAGTAAGTTATACATTCGTCCGGAGAAAAAATATTTGAACAATATATATATTATATAAATATTTAGTCGCGGCTGCCGCCGCGTACGAGAGTTGAGGAGGAATCCAATCAAACCCGAACAAAAGAATTTGGTTTTGTTTGGGTTCGTTTGGGAATGATTGATGCGAGGGATCGTACGAAACCCTAGTGCATACATATATTTATTCACTATTTTAGTTGAATTATTATTTCACTTCCGTTCCCAGTTTTAAATTGCATTAAACATTTTGGGTGAATCGAAAGATCGAAAAAAATGACGATACGCGAGTACCGAGAATCGTCATGAATGCTGATAAAATGAGCATTTGTCGTTTCATTGTCGAGTTACCTTCGATGTATGAGACTGAGTGTGTTTGTCATTGACGAACATTTTGCGTCGTAAAGTCGTTCTTGTATCGGCGATGACGTAGCCTCGAGAGCCTCAACGAGAGTGACGCCTTTCAAAAATTGTAGAACCGAAACCAACAATTCTTTCGTTTTTATAAAGAGCTTGTTGAGGTTTTGATCATCGTTATCCGGCACTTCGAATTTATTCATTAGCACAAGACACACTTCTGTCTTTCCCATTCGTGCGATGTTCGATTCGCACTTTGGTTCGGCTATTACGAATACAAATTATTTTCATTATTGTAAAAATGTTATTAGCCGAGGCTGCTTACGTACTTATGCCCAAGAGAGATGCAACGGTGGGTGAGCACTCCAAATCGTCCAATAACTCGTGCAAAGGATCCATCGGATGAGGCGCGATATCTCTACGATATTCGAGTAAAAGAGAGTGAGTATCGCATATTTCCTGCAGCGATATATAAATTTCAGGTTTGTGTATCAGAGTAGCTTCCGTGTACTCGTGGATACTGAAGTGTTCATTGAGAGCCTCAATTTCACAACAGGAACGGAAAAATTTTTTAAAGCGCTCGTGGCACTCGATGATAAATGGATTTAAACAGACGAGATGAGTCGCCTCCTCGCCAAACTGAAACAAAATTTGACGATCGCTCAGTTGAAGGTGTTACGACGTTTGTCTATATGTGTATAAACATTGGCCTCTGTTTACAATAGCTTTTACGATTCTCGAAATTATGCGCGGTTCTCGGCGCTCCGAATGGGATAGCCAGGTTATTTTGGTCGATTTAAAAAAAAAAAGAAAAGTACTTTCGAGTCAATTTAATCACCTCTCGAACGAGACTAGTCTTATCGCGATCGAGAATTGCCCAATTGCGCGCAAGTGTAGTGAATGCGTGAAAATCGGAGTGGTGCGACCGATCCGCGAATCCATATTGATCACGACCAAACGCCATAATGTTCCATACCATTCGACGGAGCATCTCGCGGCGTTGAAAATGTACCCCTAATGGTCCCGCGAATATGCAGCCAGGAGGCGATGATCGTTTATCAGTGACGAGACGAGAACGCGACTTGATCGATCCAGTTAATAGATTTTTGTGGTGAAATTATGTTTCGTAATCGCCTCGGTCCTCGAGTAACCGTGTCGCCGTTACGAAAACTTCAAACCTGGATCGTTGCACCAAGCGCGGGTTAAAGAGGACGATTCAACGATTGAAATGAGCGCTCGCTAAAATGGATGTCAAGCGATTTTCGTTTCGTTGCGGTGCACACATATTCGAACCGAGATATACGATCGGGACGTGTATCGGCGCGTATGGGGCTTTTTTTCTACGCCACTGGATGTCTCGTCGAATGGTCTAGGGCCAATATCGATTCGCGCCCGATCAGTGGCACGACTCCGCTTTCAAGGTACTTTTTTCGTTTTTTCGAATTCGGTCCGAGTCCCGCGTGACATCGACTAAAATGACCTTGATCCACTTCGGAGTTACGAACAATATATATCTACGGTCTTACCCCTTTTTTCGAAGCTGCAAATTGCAGTATCTTGGCGATGCTCGCTAAATTTCTTCTCTGATCGGTGGAAAGAGATCGATCAATTGGCAATGTAACGATTTCAAAAGCATCCGGAGCGACAATCGCGGCATTGATGAAATGATAGTATATGAGATTGCCAACGACTTTGAGAATGTCCTTCTCGGGCGCGTTTGGAAACTTTTCGGACAGAGTATCGTTCAACACTTTGGCCATGTGTAACATACCGTACGGTATAACATCGCGGGATTCCGTAATTTTCTTCAGAAATTCCAAAACCGTGTTCCGAAGCACCTCTATACCCTTGGACAATCGCGTGCGCACTTGCTCATAGTTGAGCGCTTGCTGTTGCGTCACCGAGTACGGAAGATCTCTGAAAAAATTTAGTATGATTAATATAAAATATTTTTTATTTTACTTCCCCGTAGAGGAAGATTTGTGGTGGTGATAAAAAAAATTGTATCGAACGGCAATGTTTGCAAATTGAGCCGAAATAACGCTGCCGTCGTGGCGCGAAAGCATCTTAATTTTGAGTGCACTGGTGCAAAAGTCCACGCGATAACCCAGCTGCGTCCTTTGGATCTTCACCTTCGGATTACCAAGAAGTACCCCGTACTTAACCACTTGCGCTGGAAAGACGCGCCGCGCACGTCGAGATGTTACGCGTCTGTGATTTAATTGTCGGCGCAAGTGGTTAAGGTACCGCTCGGCGCTGATAAATTTTGAGGAAAAAATCATGATACTTACAGCGTCTCACCTGTCTCCATTTCCAACTGATTACGCCAACATTTGTATATGTCAACCGGATTAGTTTCGATGCTTATGGTTTTGTCGGCCAAAATTTTCTCAATTATCGGTCCAAGAATTTGACGCAAAGCACTCTGACCGTTTAATTGTCTCGCGTAATTGACGACCATTTTCAAAACGAGCGGATTACCGGTCACAACTTCGGATGGTTTTTGGAACTTTGATCTACAATGATAATGATCTGTTTTTGTTCGCTGTTCCGTTGAGGATATTGTTCGAATAATACGAGGTGCCGCGATATCGACGGGAACCCACCTAATTTCTTCTTCAAGGGCCCGTCCGAACAATTTCAGCAGCAAGTACTCTTCGCGCAAGTTGGAGCCGAAATTGAAGAGAGTAAAAATAACGTTCTGCAAGAACTTGTTTGTTTTGCTCTGAGGCAAACAGAGTAGTAATTTCGACAAGTAAGCAGGATTAGTTTGTAGAGCATAGAACAAATGCTGATATCCTTCCAACATTTTTCGTCCTTCCTTGGTCAAGGATTTCAATCCTTTTAACGAAACTACGTCCGTCGTAGTCGAATTCTTTCTCGATCCGTGGCCACTTTTATCTTTAGCGAGTGATTCGAGATTTTTTCCATGAGCAATGACATCCTAAAAAGGGGTCCGGTAACATGGTTCACAAACAGACGGATAAATTATCTATTTATAGGCCGAGATTTTATCGACCGAAGTAGATATAGGTCGGAAAGACAACATGCACGAGTAGACGTAAAGAAAATAAGTTGACGGGTCGCAAACATCTTTTACATAAACGATGCTAGCTTCGCGTGGATTATTGTTCCTTTCGTTCGACTCGAAGTTCTCGAAATACACTCGATTATGATACCGATCTTACTTGAAGCGTAATTCTGTTTTGTATCAGTAAACCAATTTTTATATCCATTCCGTCCAACTGCTGCGACAGTTTCTGATTGTGTCTTATCGTCTGTACAACGTCGTTCTTGAGTTGCTGGAACGATCAATGAAAGCTCAGCTCGGCACACACCGAACAATTACGCGAGAGCCAGATAAAAATTCAGACTCACTTGTAACTGGAGATCTTTGTCGTAATCCTCCGCATTGAAATTGAGGATAGACGAAAAGTGACGAACCACCGGGAACGGCGGCTTTTCCATACGCAGGAGCGAATGAAAGGCTCGTCTCGCTGTACGCCCTCGCCACATTGCTTGTATCTTGACAATCTTGTCTTCCTAGATTGTACGAGGAGAAAAATGACTGGCTAATGATTTAAGAGGGACAAATGTTGGAAAGGAAAGTTGCATAATCAGAAAAATACCTACAGTTTCGAGCGATAAAATCGCGTTTTCCTGACTCGCTTAATTTTACTTTGGTCAATTAAATTAAAGTTTATTATTATTATCAAGCTGTTAAATTGTACCGGTTATTGATACGTGAATTAAAAAATAAATATAAAAAAGCCGTAAAATGAGAAATTACTGGCACAACTGGCGCTAACTGGAAGAATCTATGAGGGGTATTATTGTACGTACGTGTTCTCGATAGAGATCAAAAGCATTTTGATACTTGGTCCTGACGCGTTTGTAGCTAATCTCCCTTGAATGATCCTCTTTGAATCTGCTCTCGCGTATTTTTGCATACATCTTACGAGTTACAGTGCCTCGCCACCATGCTTGAATTTTAACGATTTCATCGAAATTTTCGTGAAAGTGGTTTAAACGCTCGGCTACCCTTTTACGCAGTAGAAATCCTCGTACGAGGGCTTGAAGCTTGACGATGGTTTTCACATCGAACGCAGCATCTTCTCGTCCTAATTCTTTCATCTCAATATCTCTGATGATAATCTACGGGAAAAGATGAAGAAAGTTAAAAAAAAACTTGTAACGTTTATTTGCACAATAATTATTTATAATTATTTTGCGACATAATCAGCTGATATTTCATTAGAGTGGTACGTCATTATAAATATACACCTTAATTTCTTCCTCGGTGACATAGAGGCTCTCGGAAACATTTCTTGGACAGTCCCAGGTGTAACTGTACTTTTTCAAATCGAGGTACGATTCATTTCCGCCGGGGGTGACGTAACGAACGTAGGGACAGCTAAACTTTGCTCTCTGAATGTTTTTGAAATTTCAAATTACAGTGTTAATTGTGGTTTTCCGTGTGTAGATTGTGCCTGATTCTGGGAAACATTCTAATTTACCTTATGGTCACTCAAGTCTTTCAATCTCGTAAAGTACTCGGACCGAAGCTTTTGTGATATTCCAAGTCCGGTCGCTTCGAGACATTCGATAGTAAAGTACCGATCGTTTTTCTGCAATCCCGCGTTAATTTGGGCCAGTAGATTGCACGCTTCGTTATGTTTGAAACAATACTTTATTTTTATTTCCAAATCACAAGTTCGCGCCGCAGCCACATTATATTTATACGCTTTATATTTTTCTCCCTCGCCGAGGAAGCTTCGTTATGAAAAAATACAACAATTGTCGCGAGTTTTGCGCCAAAGTGGTGGAAAAAAAAATCCGGATCATATGTGAGTAGAAATATTAATTTTATGACATGTTCAATTGAATTTGAAAATAATCGGTAGTTACTTCTCGAACAATTCCCACGAAAGTGTTAAATACTACTTCGCGCCATCTTTCTTGGGATATTTATCAAGGCCTTTCCGATCTACTCGATAAATAAAAAGAAATAAAAAAAAAGCAGACACGAAGGGCATTTGAAAATCATGTCGAGTTTGCACGGATTATGGCGTGACCAGAAAGGGTTAACACAATGTGAAAGACATTCGTCGTGCGTTTCTCTCTGACTCTCCGCTGTAAGGCCCGCAAATGCTATCGTTCTCGTGAGGTATTATATACAGTGAGGCATGGACGAGTCCCTAAAGAATGACAGAGCGTCTATTCCCTAACAAGTGAGATCGTTTTGAGTGTTAATTTATGAATGCGGATAGTTTTACCGCGGCAGATCGACATTGGCTAGCATTTATCACCGTTTAACGAAAATAATAATCAAATTCTATAATATTATAGACCACTTTACATGTTTTAGGCCCTCTGTTTCATGGAAGCTTCCTCTACGGATCATGCAATCACATTTCACGCAAGCTTTTCATGATTTTACATTTTGCGTGAAACATCTCGAGGCCTCTGTCATAAAATTTTGAAGTTTTTCGCCTAAAAGGCACGCTATATGAGATAGCATAAAAGTTGCAGATTGACATTTTCATGTCCTTTTCATCTTTCATAATTCTCTATAAAAAAATAATTTAACACAAAGACACGCCATAAATTTCGGTATCTACGTACCAGTCTGCGCTTGTTTAGCTTCGGCACAGACGATTCGAGCTATATTTTCCACATCCTGTAGCCACAATTCGGAACCATCCGCGTGTTTCTCGTTGAGCCATTTTTCGAATATTTTCATATAGAGCGAGGCATCCGCCGGAGAAGTCGGTGTTTGCAGCTTGAGTGACTCGTTGTTCAATGCCGACATCACCCCGGTTCGACTTTTCTCCAGCACGGATTTGTTCAATTGCCTCAATACAATTATAACTGAGAAACGAAAGAAAAAAAATACAAGTATACACACACACAAAATACGTAGTTTTCAACAATAACGCGACAGTCTTACACCGTACTCGAATATATGGTAATCAATATATACCTTCATTGTCTTCGCTGCATTGTTGGTTAACGACGTCGACGCATTCCTGAATATCCATGTAAGTTAGCAGAGTACAGTCTTCTTTTGTACGTTTATTCTCAGATCGAATCGCGATCAAAGCTCTGTAATACTTTACTTTGTTCTCGGCGTCGAGATCCTTAAAAATAATGGACGGGTTGATTAAATTTTCATTAATAGTTGAATATCCGTCGATGTAAACGCCCTTACTCACGGTGATATGAGCTTCCGTGTCGGACAGAGCTTGATAAACCAATTCCGGATCACCGGAATCGACGGCTTTTGTTACGTAAGCAATCGCTGATAAAACTCTGATACTAACGACAATGTCGCTGTAGGATAATTCGTTCTGAAAATTATAATAGAATAATTATTTTCATTATTTATTTTATCGTTAAAATCATTTAATTCACTATCGTGAAACTTAATGATATCACTCGAATTATATGTTTTCCTAGTCCTAGCGGTATGTACTTTCGATTCGGCGCGATCGATTTTCATTTCGGAGTAATAAAGAGGCACGGCAAATTTGTCAACGCAATCGCTCAGGCCCAAGTTAGGGCTCAAAAGCGCTTCGTTGAATTTTTCATGGGAATCCTGCTCCAAAGCTTCGTTCAGCAAATCAACGGCGGCTTCTCCTGAATACGAAGAAGAAAATAGCACCGATCAATTATCGAAATATTATGTGGCGGCGGGTTTGCAAAAATGGATTTCTAATTGAAACACCTAATATAAAGAATAAAAAATCGATAGGAGTGGACGCGTGGTCGATGCGCGGCTTCGGCGATCCCCCATGTTAAGCGGTACTGACCGTGGGCAGTACTGGAATGGGTGATCGCTTAGCCGTGCATCGGCTTGCACGCCGACTACCGAGCGGGAGGCAGTTTTTCTGAGTTTCGGATAGTAAGACAACTAAAATTCAGTAAAAAAATTAAACCGCCTGTATCGGGACGGGTTTTCCGCAGTTTCGCCGTGCCCACGGCGAATACGATACGGTGTAGCTAAAAAGCAGCTGTGAATGCTACGGAAGTTGAATCTGCGAGGGTATAAGTTGGAATACACAATTTAAAAAAAAAATATATATATATATATATATATATATATATATATATATCTGCCCCCCTGCGCGCTTCGCGCGCCAACCTCCCGTGTCTGGCGAAAATTACCGCAAATGCGGGGGCGCATTAGCGGTCATTTTTGGTCCTGAACTCTTGTACACAGCGGCGATATGTTTATATTATATATATATATATATAAAGAAGAATAATAAAAGTTATATCAGTTTCGATCCACGTAATGTACAAACGTTTGTTCATTCTTTCGGCAATTTCGTTTGCACCGTTGATCCTCTCTTGTATGAATTCTTGACAGTGACGATAATTTTCGGCATATCCATCTCCAAGCCCCGAGTCCCTTTTCAATATCGCTAATTCCTCATTGTAGAATTTCGCATTAATCGGCAGTACGTTCTGTAATAAAATTGACGATTGGTTTTTTTTTTATCACGACGCTATATTTGCTCATTACACGATACTTGCCTGAAGTTGGAGAGCAGGCGTACGCAGTGCAGTGATTAATTCGTGCTCACAGAGATCCAAACATCTTATAACATCTTTCAGGACGTATCGGGCTAATGAAATAATTATAGAAAGTTAGTTTCATGTAGGTAATAATGCTCGCCGGCCAGCGGCTGTCGCGCGTCTCGATACGCCAGGGCTCACCGTTCACGTTATTAATATGACCCTGAATTTCTGCGGGAGTTAGCAATTCATCATACGCATCTGGCACGTAACTGTCGTTGAGAGACTTGAAAATAAAATAAAAAATGCATTTAAAAAAATCATATATGACCATTTAGGAGCCTGCTTTTTCTTACTTACCCGATTCAGAGCTGCTTCGGTCTTGATTTCTTTCGCTTCCTTTAGTGTTCTGTAATAGTATGTTGCGTTTTTTGGTACGACATTTGTCAAACGGGCAGCGATATTTTCGAGACTTTTCAGAATCTCGTTCGAATCGGACGACAAGAGAGATTGATTTATGGCGATCGTAGCCGCGTGCAGAGCGGCGGTATCTCCCGCCATACTGCTCGTCATGAGGCCTCCGATCTTTTGGAACGCCGGCATTTGTATACCGTACTTTTTTAATTCTCTGCTCACAGCGTCAATCTCGGCATCTGCGGGAACATTTCGAAAAATGTATATAAAGATTGAATTCGACAACGGGACAATTTTTAATTATGTTCCGTACCTGTAAAGTTGACTTTCCCGTAAAGGTCTTGTATCTGGGGTGCTTTACCGAGTTTAAACAAATGTGTACTCAAAGCATGAATACAATAAATCACCCGAGGCATATTCTTTTTGTCATAGATGTCGGTTGTCTCCGGTTGAAAAGTCTGGAAGAAATTGCTCCGTGGTAAACATCTTGTATTCGTAATTAATTTATCGAATATATTTGTGTTATTGCATCGTGAAAAGTTATGACCGATAATATATGCAAATTCACAGATGCAAAAATCTTTGGCGCTGCTTCTTAGCATTTAAAAATAATCATAGACAGTCGCAATACCAGCTTACCGTCGGCTGGTGCGTATACAAATTGTGTAACTATTATCTATGTTTATTTGCGTGTGTTCGAGCGGCGCATAAAATTATCTTAATATATGGGAAATTAATTAGAGCATTAGTTTAGTAGAAATTTGATACCGGCTCGTCTTAGCGCTCGTATCTTTTGAAGGATAGAAAATAGAGACGTCTTAAGATTTTGATGATCGTCGTACGCACGGCTTTTTTGTACCTCGTGTACTTTTTTCGTGCCAACGTTCGTTGAATCGAGAGATTATTATTGTATACGACGGTGTCTTACTCTCGTCGTGCCGCTTATTCTTATTTAACAAATAAGTAAATCATTAAATAACTTTGCCCTACTATTATTTTGACACCGATCTCTAATAGAAATACAATACCAGAGGTAGTTGCATCGACTCGAGGCACTTTAAAAAGTGATTTATGTTATCGGTGTGACGAAATTGCAAACCGGCTGCCTCGTATCTCCGTTGTTGCGCGTCATAGATTTTATTGAGAGGCACCATCTTCGGATCCATGAAACAAGCTAGCTTGGCAAGATAAACTCCGTTTCTGAGATTTTCCTCTAGCTCAGTGGTGGGAGGTAATTTTTCTCCGACGCAAGCCTCGATCCAGCTGACGCATGAAAAGTTAGTTCCGTATTAAAGTATAATTTATAATTTCAATAACGGTGCACCGAGAGTTAATGTTACTTTTTTGCTTCCTCCAAATGGCAAAGATATTCGTATGCCATTGTTTTTTGTCTCTGTCGGTCCATTTCCTCCGCGGATTGCCGGACGTCATTCACTGAAAATATTGTTTATCGTTCGTAGAAAGGATGTGTGCCGATAACGTATTAAGTTAAAAATAACAAAGTGTAGAAGTGAAAAATAGGATCGTAACATTGACAATCCGCACGAATCACACGCGTATTTCTCGATATTTAGTGGGATAAACTCTTGAGCCAAATACATTGAGAATAATTACCCTCGCTGCTGCTCATTTTTGGGCGTTCCAAACTTCTCATATGGTCCAACTTTTGACCGGCGAACAACATTCGAACCGCCACAATATTTACGCATATCAAAACAAATACGTTACGTTCCGTAAAATTCAAATTTATCACGACCTTCAACCACGGAGACTGGAGTAAAGGAGTCGTCCGATCGCTAGTGGGGAGCGTACGAAAAAGCGCGTCGCGCAATGGTTTCGGAATTTGGCAAAAGCGTCTCTGTCGTCGCCAATTTCTCGAGTGCGGAACAGCAAAAAGTAAACTGCGCGTGGAACCTAGCTGAACCTAGTCACTTACGGTAAATATACACACGACTCTCGGTGTAATCATGCGTGATTATTATATTAATATAAAAGTTAAATCAAACTATTAATTAATGCCAATCTGTGAGGGAACATTTCATAAATGAAGGTTAAAAAGCCAACAATAATACGAAACGTCAGAAAACCAGGGAGCATCGCAAACTTGCCAAATTATAATCAATAATAAGCGACGTTATAAACTTTTCTCGGTACATAAAAATGTTCATATAACAATATGACAATGTACACAATATCGTTGACATCATTATTTATTACACGCTTATCGTGTCTACTTTTTATATTTATTATTCGATGAAAAATATGTTACAAATTAAGTAGAACGTTTGTTGGTTCGTCGGTTCTCGAAAAAAGCTAAAAAAACAACCTATCGGGAACGAGTCACTGATTTTACCAGACCCGGTCATATGACCGCAGGGACTTGACCGCACGATAATTATCTTTAAAGCGTTTTTGTTCAATGGGGGGCTTAATCAATTCGGAGTTGCTTGTAGGTCGATAATAATCGTAATAGAACGTTTGTTGCCCTCGGTTTGATTGGATTATATGAATGTCCACATGTTGTCTCGCGGAGTTTCTCGATAAAAAATTTTTAGCATCTTTTCAGTATTTGAAAATAACGTTTTCTTCTTTAGATTTTCAAAAATAGCCGATGATTGTCGTGGATAAAAGTTGAAAAAGTTCCCCTTGGTCTTTTAGGATCGGAAGAGTGACGTAACCAATAATTAATCAAATTCGGGTGCTTCAAGGTCAACTAACTGGTCGAGCTGTCACGGAACGTCCCATATACGTGGCTTCGCTCAACTGACGTAGTGCGGAGCCCCGAGGAGCGTGTATCGCGAACGCTACTCTCGAACGTTGGCCCGTACTTTTCATTGTTGCGACTAAAAAAGGGCAAAAAAGGTAGAATAAACGTGGTAACAGATGGAAAAACGTGACGGAAATTTACGCGAATTTTCGGTCATTGTATTTTGGTGAACATTTTTTATAGCGAACGGTTTGTTATCGCGCGAAGAATGCTCGGAATCAATCGGTTGGACAACGTTGGACGACGACAAAAAGAGAGAGAGAGAGAGAGAGAGACATTACGCGATATTTATTATTACAAAAGAAAACATAAAGCTTTCTTCCACTCCATCGTTAATTAATTATATATTTTTCGCGAAAAACTATCGTCGTGATATAAATAATATTGTGCGTAAATATGTACGGGGCTCTGATAGCCGTGGTACGTGCGCGAATAGTCGCCCACTCTCCCCCTACTCTATCCCCACTCGCCGGCCGGCCGGCGAGCACCGGCTAGGAGCCGCGCGACGCAGCGCCACAGTAGTCAGTCGGGAACTTGGACGGACAGAGTGCGGATAGTCTCCCACTCTCCCCCTACTAGATCCCCACTCGCCGGCCGGCCGGCTAGGAGCCTCGTGACGCAGCGCCACAGTGGTCAGTCGGCAACTTGCACGGACGGAGTGCGACGGTCCGCGCATCGTATCGGTGAAACGTAACTAGAAAAATTTCGCAAGTGCGCAGGATCTAGAAATACGAACGTAACAATGGGTAACCTGTTGACTAGCGTCGATCCGTCATGATAGCGAGCGAAATCCCGCGAAGCAGTGTGAAACATTTGGCAAACAGACGAATTTGAATTAATTAATTAGAGTCAGTGCGTCACAATAATAGTCGAGTCCGTGCTTTTTATTAGTCAGTGCTTTTTATTAGAGTCCGTGCTTTTTATTCGTGAGTGCTTTTTATTAGAGTCAGTGCGTCGTTACAATGCCGTGAAGCAGCCGAGGAGCGCGACAAAAATGCCGTGAAGCAGCCAGCGAACTTCAAATTCGGTGAGTCAACCATTTTGTTTTTTATTCGGGAAGACATTTTTTTTTCCGCGAAATCACATTTTTTATGTATTGTAGTTTTTGTTTTTTTGTGAAAAAATCGTACATTAGCTTTCGTTCTTCGTGTTTTTTATCGTCATTACGTGCGATATAATTCAGTGTCGAAATAATTTTAGATAAAGAAAAAACGAGATTTTCCAAAGTGAAATAATAAATGAAAAAATTCTGTAGCATCCTTGACGCTTCGATTACGCTTTTTTCACTAAACACTTTTTGTAGGGGTAGTATATATATACATAGCGAGAGAGAGAGAGAGAGAGAGAGAGAGAGAGAGAGAGAGAGAGAGAGAGAGAGAGAGAGAGAGAGAGAGAGAGAGAGAGAGAGAGAGAGAGAGAGAGAGAGAGAGAGAGAGAGAGAGAGAGAGAGAGAGAGAGAGAGAGCCGAGGCGCGATCTACTTCTCGGAAATTAACGACTCGAGATATACCAATGACGTTTTAGAATTTTCATTTTATTATTTAGCTTCGAAATACTTCATTTCTTCTTTCTTCCAATCTCGTTTGACAATAGACACGTATATTTCCTATAACTTTCGAGTTTTCCCATCAGGAATAAATGTTTTTTTCTTCGGTCTTTTTTCGTTTTTTTGTTTTTCTTCATTCTTGCAATTACCAATTTTTCGACAATTTGAAAACTTTTAATAATACATTTGGCTTTGAGACAATAAATCACAAAATGTTTTATTGCATAAAAACAATTATTTAATTAATAAAGATTTTCATGACGAGATTTTTTTACCATTTACTCTGCTACCAAGATGTAATTTCTACCACACACCAAGAATCAATATTTACGATCTTACTAAATTTCAATTATTGCAAAAAAAAATTGTTTAAACAATTTTGATTTTTTCTTACGAGATTGAGACGCAATTTTTTTTTTCTTTCAATTTTTTTTCCTTTTTATATCTTTGTAAATAACAAAAGATCTTTCACGTTACAGCCTAAATTATTTAAACAATCAATTTTTTCAAATAATTTGAAATTTGATAATTTCAAAATGTGAACACTCACAAACACTGAGAAACGATAATTACGGTTAAATAAATCTTTTCAAATCTTGGCAGTTTAAAAATTTCAAATTATAGAAAGAAAAAAAATCGTTTAAACAATTTCGATTTGTTATTACGAGATTGAGAAGCAATTTTTTTTTCTTTCAATTTCTTTTTCTTTTTATATCTTCGTAAATAACAAAAGATCTTTTACGTTACGGCCTAGATTATTTAAACAATCAATTTTTTCAAATAATTTGAAATTTGATAATTTTAAATTGTGAACTCTCACAAACACTGAGAAAAGATAATTACGATTAAATAAATCTTTTCAAATTTTGCAGTTTAAAAATTTCAAATTATAGCAAGGAAAAAAAATATTTAAACAATTTTGATTTTTATTACGAGATTGATAGGCAATTTTGTATGTCGACGCCTTTTCATTTCGTGAAACATATTTTCCGGTGTAAAACGTTCTTTTCGAAGATTCAATTGTTCAATAAATGTTTAATTGTAAAAAAAAATATTTGGTAAATATTTTGGTTTTTGACGGCGAGATGTTTGGTAATTCTTTTCTGTCTCTTAATGCCCTCGTTAACAATGAAAAATCTTTTACGTTGCGGTCTAAACTGTTTAAGCAATCAGTATTTTTAAATATTTGCAATTCAAGATACGAAGTCTCGCGAACATTGAGAAACAATAATTACCGATCGAACAAATCTTTTGGAGTCTGACAGTTTGAAAATTTCAAATTAAAGCAAAAAACAAAATTGTTTAAACAATTTGGATCTTTATTACGAGATTGATAGGCAATTTTCTTTTCTCGATGTCTTCATATTTCGTGAAAATTTAATACATTTTTTTATTAGTAAAAACAAAAAATATAGTGAAATATTTTGCATTTTAACGATGACGTTTTGTATTTTGTGAATATTTTCTTTCCTATTTATTGATTGATAATTAATGAAAATAATTTTTATGTTGCAGGATTTCATCACGGACGAGTCACGGAATCGAGGACAGAGTTTGTACTCATGAGGGAAATCTGGATTGTGATGTCACGAGGAAAATTTAGAGTACGATGGAGTTTTCTTCAACGGTATCGTTAATTTTTTAAATCCCTCCGAACTCCGGCAATGCCGTAGGACGAAAGGTCCGATTCGGCATGGAGCTCTCGGTTGTATTGTTTTTCACCCCCATGGCCGTTGCATAGTGACCGCGATTTTAATCCGAAATATCGAGAGACGCGAAAGTGTTCTCTCGATACGACGAGAAAAGTCGCGAGTGGCCCAATATTTCATTTGTGTATTTCATGTTTAGCCGAATAGGGCACGCTCTTCTCGCGTTATTTCGTGTTTTTTTTTCACTTAATTATCGTCAAATAAATATGATGACTGAAAAAAAATGTTTTAAGAAGTCTGCCGGAAGGCTCCAAATTTTTGAAGCTTAATATGTTCTAAAGTACAGCTTAATTTTTTCGATAAATTATTGTTCAATCGTTTACCGATGGCTGAAAGATATGAAACGAAAAATATCTTTAAAATCGATACCGGGAAGAGCTTTCGCGCGTGGCACGGTGATCTCGTCGGAGTGATTTTAATCTTTGCGATGTATGATCATTTTCGTTTTTCCGTTCGCTCCGACTCGATCACCAACGCCGAGGATATTTTAACGGCTCTTCCAGCTGGCGAGACTCCATTACGGAGAATCGCACCCAGGCATTTTGCAAACTTACGATCGACGAAACTAAGCTCATATGGCCCAATCGATATGACTCCACTTTGGGGATCATCGTTCCGCTTGAAATGAAAAGTAGAATTAACTTTTGCATCGCGTTATTCGCAGGATCAGGGAATTTCAAATCATCCTATTGACATTGAATTATTTATTTCTTCATTTTTATTCACCAAAGTTCTCGTAAAATGCATGCGTTATAAAAATTCTTTCGTCGAATCAGCGGCGCTGCTCTCACCCTTTCTCGTGCCATTTTTTTTACTCTTTCTCTTCCGCGGCAACAATTTTGCAAATTTTATTAGCCAAATTCTCGGCAGAGCTTCACTCTGCCCGGAAGCTCCTAGGAGAGCGTCACTCTTTTCGGAGAAACGATTTGCTTCGTATCACATGAGCATACGAGCAATTTCGAACGGTTACTCACTTCTTTTGATATTCATGAAATTAACAAAGAAAAAAAAAAATTTCTCGAGATGTGGGTATCGCACGTTATATTCACCTCAATAAGCACGAGGAGATGCTTTTTAGAGTCTCTGATAGTTGGCTCAGAATTTCGAATCTCTAGTCCGTTCAGACATTTTTTACTAATCCGTTTGAGGCATTACAGAATTATCATTAAGAAACACGGCCTTCGAGAACTTATAGATATTAATCGGCCAAACTCGCCTCGTCCTTCGGAAAGCTTTCGCGGGGTAGCTTCCGCAAAGTTTACCGAAAATGACGAAGCGAGGGTGACAAACCATTTGTAAGTGTGGGTGATGCGCCTCCTCTGGCAGGGAGGCCCATTCTCTAAGTGTGCCTGGGGTCCGGTATGCTCGCGTGGACCATGAACTTATCTCGCGGAGCTGAGGCGGAGGGAGGGAGGGTTTTAGTCAGGTGTCGCGATTTTTTTTTGGTACTTTGAAGCGTTAGTGGCAAAAATGAGGTAGGATATGTCGCGTAGTTTTCGTAAGTAACGTAACGATTTATCGACGAGTGTGATGATTTATTGATAAGGATAGGCAGGACAGAGAACGGCAAAGAATGTTCGATTTTCTCTTTGGATTAACTCGTTCGTGCCTTTGCTCGTTTTCGCGTACAATTTTTTAAGTTCACAGGACTTTTTCTCGATCGAACTATTTATTGAGGCTCGAGCTGAGTCTGTGCCGGTTCAAAAATGCCCGCCACAGAATTCATCTCGGTGGCCGAAATGAATACGGTAAATCTTTTTATGTCAATCGGTATTAAAAAAAGCTGATTGACCGTACAATGGCAACCGTGACCTTCCGTCCGGACATGCGCCGTTTTGCTCAAATGTTGCGCAAGGATACTTCTCTCCGATCGATTTTCGTTTTTGAACAATGACTTTTGTCAATTCTTGTAAATTTCCCGAAAAATCCTTGCGCAACATCATTTACAGATGATCGTCGTGGGATCATCGAGGGAAAACTGTGCGCGTGGTCGGCATTTATTCTCGAAGGATCGCATGTATATCGATTCGAGCATAAACGCTCGATCACCAATAATTATCATCCACGCTGTCACTATGCACGAACCAATGTCGCAATCGTCGTGACACCCTTTGTTTTTTGAGTTTTTTTTTTCGATTTTTAACCCAACGGGAAAGAGTTGTCGGCGGATAACTTATTTCCCGTTCAATATATATGTATTTTTTTTTTTTTTTTTTTTCGCGAATAGTTTTGTCGAGTCTTGGTCGCGAGAAAAATCTCCGTAGAATCATCCCCCAAAAATCGCGTCTATTAAACCGATTGTACTAATGTCGCAACGCAAACTGCATTGCCAATGTTAAAAAGAAATCGCGTTTAAAAAGTTAAGTATCGCGGTCGAGCTTCCACGCGTTTTATGTGGATTCGATATGAACCTTTTTTTTTGCATTAAACTGTATAGGCTGTATCTTTTTCCTTTTTCAGGTCCTTTGAACACTAAATTTTGTATTTCGCTTCTTTTTCAGGTTTCAAGCATCCTTTAACTTTTATTTTTTTCATCAGTTCTTCACCTCCTGATTGTTTATTAATCGCTCTGCTTTCTGTTACAGATGTTTCATCTTTTCATTATTATGTTACAGGTGTTTAATCGATTTTTTTTTAACGTGATTTGTTTTTCAACATTGGCAACGCAGTAGGGTCGCAGCAATGAAAATATGAAATATATTTCATTACTGTGACACAACTGCGTTGTCAATGTTGAAGAAAAATCGTGTTTAAAAAGTAGAACCGCGGTCGAGCGTCCTCATGTTTTATGTGGATTCGACATAAATCTTTTTTTTTTTTGCATTAAACTGTGTAGACTGTATCTTTTCTCTGTGTTTAGGTTCTTTGAATACTAAATTTTGTATTTTGCTCCTTTTTCAGGTCTTAAAGATCCTTTAACTCGTATTTTTTTCATTAGTTTTTTAGCTCTTGATTGTTTATCAATCACTCTGCTTTCTGTTAGAAGTTTTTAAATTGTTCTTATGTTCTCTCTTATGTCACAGATCTTTAATCTGTTCTTTATTTTGTTACAGGTCTTTAATCTGTTCTTTATTTTGTTACAGGCCTTTAATCTGTTCTTTATTCTGTTACAGGTCTTTAATCTGTTCTTTATTCCGTTACAGGTCTTTAATCTGTTCTTTATTCTGTTACAGGTCTTTAATCTGTGCTTTATTCTGTTACAGGTCGTTAATCTGTTCCCCTATTATGTTATAGGTCTGTAACAGGTATCTGTTCTTTATTACGTTACAGAAGTTCAATCTGTTTTTTTATTTCCTTGCAAGTGTTTAATCTATTTTTCATTATGTCACAAGTGTTTAATCTGTTTTTTATTGTGTTACAGGTCTTTAATCTGTTTTTATTGTATTACAGGTCTTTAATCTGTTTTTTATTGTGTTACAGGTCTTGAATCTGTGATTTATAATGTTACAGGTCTTTAATCTGATTTTTATTACGTTACAGGTCTATAATCTGTTCTTTATTACGTTACAGAAGTTTAATATGTTTTTTTATTTTCTTGCAGGTGTTTAATCTATTTTCCATTATGTCACAGGTGTTTAATCTGTTTTTTATTGTATTACAGGTGTTTAATCTCTCTTTTATTATTTTAAAGGTATTTAATTTGTCTTTTATTATGTTACAGGTCTATAATCTATTCTTTATTACCTTACAGGAGTTTAATCTATTTTTTTTATTATCTTACAGACGTTTAATCTATTTTTCATCATGTCACAGGTGTTTTATCTGTCCTTTATTATGTTACAGGTCTTTAATCTGTTCTTTATTATGTTACAGGTCTTTAATCTATCTTTTATTATGTAACAGGTCTTTAATCTGTGCTTCATAATGTTACAGGTCTTTAATCTGTTCTTTATTATGTTACAGGTCTTTAATCTGTCTTTTATAATGCTACAGGCATTTAATCTATCTTTTATTATGTTACAGGTGTTTAGTCTGTTTTTTATTATGTTACGGGTGTTTTATCTGCTTTTCCTTATGTTACGGGTGTTTAATCTGTTTTTTATTGTGGTACAGGTGTTTAATCTATGTTTTATTATGTTTTACGCTTTTTTTTTTATTAACATTACACCGTGTGTTTTTTTGCTTTTTTTCTCAATATGAAAACAAGTAGAGTATAAAGCGTGTATCAGGTTTCGGTTTGCGTTCACTTTTTCTCCGCTTCATTGCATCTTTTTCGCTTTATATTCTTCGCATTAATGCCTAAAAACGCAATATTTACAATATTTATAATAATTGCTTTGCAGTTGCTTTAAACATTTTTTTTTTTTTAATTGCCACTAAACTACTTTGACACTGTGTGGTAGAGTACGAATTTGTATACATCCTCTATACTCTGGGTCTCGATGAGCAGTGACCTCCGCGCGGTGAGATCCGGAAAACTTATTTTATTAGAATAATAAATCAACGAACAGTGTGTGCACTATTTTATTCAAATATTATGAGTTTACAAACAGCTGCTCAATTAGGCTTTTTTTCAACAATTTCACTGATGAGACAAAGTTAAGCCGGGGCAGGGGGGTTAACAAAGTCAGTCACTTTTATTCACGCCATCTTAACGCCAACATACTTCGCGTATATACGTAAAACATAATTTGTTTCACGTATATAACACGATCAAGGGCGAGAGACCCCACGATCCTTTTCAAAATTGACAAGGGAGGAAAAAAAATCGAACTTTAAATCCCAAACGATCGAGTATTTATTATTTTTTTCAGAATTGTCTCTGAATTTTGAAATATTCGATTTTGTAGAATTTGTGGGTCGTCGAACTAATTTTCATCGGTGCAACGGCCCACAAATTCTCCATATTATCGATTGAACGTTGCAACAAATTTATTTGCAGATGGAACGTTCATAGTGACATTCTAATTGAATAGTGCGGCTCGCTTGGCGCCTTTATAGTAGATACAGCCGTTACGAAGCGCGCGGCAGCGTCCTTATATATATATAATTACACTTGTTGTCTGACAGACGACTGGCGGTAGTCGGACGAACCATCTCAAGCATGGGCTCGGTCACTCGGCAGGGCTCTAACATGCTCCCCGTGATAAAGTCGCGACTGTGAAATTCGCGTCGGGACCTTACCTCTGGGAATCTGGCTGGTCGAATTTTTATTTTTTGAAATTTTGTCGACTTTAAACGTTTGTTGGTCGTTTGTAGGTGTTTGTTAATTTAATAAAAACGCTTATTGGTTCGTCGTTTCTCAAAAAAAGCTTAAAAAAAACCTATCGGCTACATGTCACTGATTTTACGAGACGCACAGCTTGCTGCGGTCATATGACTGGGTCTTGTGCGGTCAACTTGTGACCGCACGACAATTATTTTTAAAGCGTTTTTGTTCAATGGGCGGCTCAATCGATTTGGAATTGTCTGTAGGCCAATAATAATCGAATTAAATCGTTTGTTGGGCCTCGGTTTGTTTGGAATATATAAATGTCGTGTAATACGAAAGCGTGAAGAGAACCGGACAATTTTGGCTTTTTAAATTTTGTCTTTATCTAATCGTTTAGTGATCACGATTATTCTATTCAGTTAGTTTTAATGGTTCGTAGTTTATGTAAAATAATGGAAAAAACATGTGCGTCTAGTCAGTGGGGGTAAGGTATTTGATAGTGCAAAGTTAGCAGGACAAATATATTATTTGGTATATCGCAATTATTTTTCAATCATATTATTCTAATGATTAACTACTGAACATCGCAAATAGACAACCAATCCCCACCAAACGATTTTTCTTTAATTACAACTAATTGAAAAAAAATTGGATACAAAATAATATATTTGTCCTGCTAACTTCACACTTTCAAATACCTTATCCCCCCACTGATTAGACGCAAATGTTTCTTCCATTTTTTTTTTTTTTACATAAACTACGGACCATCAAGACTTTCTGAATAGAATAATCGTGATCACCAAACGATTAGATAAAGACAAAATTTGAAAAGTCAAAATTGTCCGGATCACTTCACGCTTTCGTATTACACGACCCTCCGCGCGACAGCGTGTGGTCATTTATATATTTCAAACAAACCGAGGCCCAACAAACATTCTAATTAGATTATTATTGACCTACAAACAATTCCGAATCGATTAAGCTCCCCATTGAACAAAAACGCTTTAAAAATAATTATCGTGCGGTCAAGTTACTGCGGTCATATGACCGGGCCTGGTAAAATCAGTGACACGTTCCCGATAGGTTTTTTCAGCTTCATTCGAGGACCGACGAACCAACAAACGTTCTACTTAGTTCATTTGGAACCTACAAACGATTACGCATCGATTAGGTCCCTATAAATCCTCAGTGCGATCTAAATAAAAATTTTCCTGCCAAGTTCACACCATATTTTATGTGTGCTTTCCTGTAAAAACTATCGATCAACAAACGTTTTTATTGAACTAACAAACACCTACAAACGACTAACAAACGTTTAAACTAAACGAAATTTCAAAAAGTTAAAATCAGTTCGTCAAGTTCACAGAGGTTGTAAAAGCTTGCCATCTGTTCTAGTTCTACTTTTCGCTCCTACGATGTAAGGCGTGCTAGGTGTGCGTCGATAGTGGCGCACTCTGAACACGTTCCTTCTCACGTGAACTAATAATAGAGCCGTGGTTTTTGTATGCAAGTGAATACCCCCTGGCGGTACGTATATATATATCGCGAGCTCACACATAACTCGATGTTGATCCCATGGAGCCTAGAGCAAAGGAGTGCAATCTCCGTACTCTTAGACGGCATAAAAAATTCAGCAAAAAAGGTGTCGCTGCGGTCGCAAACTGGTCCGAGTGAAGTGAGCAAGAAATAAACTGTACGTGGAACCTTGCTGATGCTAGACACCTACGGTCAATATACACATAACCCTTCGGTGTAATTGAGTAATCACGCGTCATCGTTAATATAACAGTTTTATGAAACTTTTAATTACTGCCAATCTGTAAAAGTAAGAACATAGAATAGCATTATATCGACTTTATAATATACTAACAAAACGAAATGAAATAGTTTCGTAAAGGTTACAAAAAAAAACCAATGTGATTTATATTTCACGAAATTTAAAGTACAATACGTGAGGAGATTGTGCATTGATTATTCCAGGATTAATAAATAACTATAAAGACGTGTAATAAATAATGAGGTAAACATCGGGTTTAGGCGACCCCCCTCCGATTCCTTTCGTAATAGGCTCATCCGACGCGCTTTCACACGCGAAACAACTTTTTCCTGTGACAAAATTGGGGGACGTTATTTATTAAAAAGTTATTACTAAATAAAGTTAATAATCCATACAGCTATTTTCCTTATACCAGCCAGTCCCAATCATCTTGTCCTTCACATGTGTTGTTAAGAATACCCCCTGAGTACATACTAAAAGTTTTATCCGTCGCTCATTGTTTGTCAAATAGTTATAACAAACGAAGTTTCATAAATCAAAAATAAAATCCTTATACTAATGTATGGTGAACAGTACACGCACGAGCGGGTTCGCTGCGCCCCCCGTGCACCCCCTTCGCCCCTGCCCGAAAACAACCCAAAAATAAACCAAAAACAAACCAAAACAACGCAAAACAAACCAAAAACAACCCAAAAACAAACCAAAAACAAATAAAAAACAAACCAAAAACAAACCATAAACAAAGCAAAACAAACGAAAGACAACCCAAAAACAAACTAAAAATAACAAACAACAAATTAAACAACCCCCCACCCCATACGCGACCCACTGAAACCTCACCTTCCCACCCTCATTTAGTCATGTATATTTGTATTCGTATGATGAGCAGCATACGCATAAGCAAAGGATATATGTGCTATTTACTATACTTACCGGTTGTTTGGATTGTTTTTGGATTGTTTTTGGTTTGTTTGGTTTGGTTTTGGGTTGTTTTCGATTGTTCTTGGTTTGTTTTTGGGCTGGTGTGTGGGGGGTGGGGCACGGGGGACGCAGCGACCCGCTCATACGTGTACTGTTCACTAGTATAAGTATTTCATGTTTGATTTATGAAACTTCTTTTGTTAATAATTTTTTAACAAACAATGAGCGACGGATAAAAGTTTTTGTATGTACTCAGGAGGTATTCTTAACAACACATGTGAAGGACAAGATGATTGGGACTGGCTGGTATAAGGAAAATAGCTGTATGAATTATTAACTTTATTTGTTAATAACTTTTTAATAAATAACGTCCCCCAATTTTATCAGAGGAAAAAGTTGTTCCGCGTGCGAAAGCGCGTCGGATGAGCCTTTTACGAAAGGAATCGGAGGGGTGTCGCCTAAACCCGATGTTTACCTCATAATTTATTACACGCTAATCGTCTGTATTTTTTAACTAGGATGTCTTTATAGTTATTTATTGATCCTGGAATAATCAATGCACAATCTCCTCACCTATTGCACTTTAAATTTCGTTAAATATAAATCACATTGGCTTTTTTTTGTAACCTTTACGAAACTATTTCATTTCGTTTTGTTAGTATATTATAAAGTCGATATAATGCTATTCTATGTTCTTACTTTTACAGATTGGCAGTAATTAAAAGTTTCATGAAATTGTTATTTTAACGATGACGCGTGATTACACTTAATTACACCGAAGGGTCATGTGTATATTGACCGTAGGTGCCCAGCTTCAGCAAGGTTCCACGTACAGTTAATTTCTTGCTCACTTCACTCGGACCAGTTTGCGACCGCAGCGACACCTTTTTTGCTGAATTTTTGAGGTCTCTTTTTTCGGCCTTCCCCATTAGAGATTGCACCCTTTACTCTAGGCTCCATGGTTGATCCCACGAAAACGGAACCGCTTGGGCGATTGGACGCCACTAGATGTCGCGCGCACGCTGTTCTTCTATCCCCCCTTCGTTCCAGCAACATCACGGTATAACGACGACGAACGCTTCGTTGACGTTTCTTTGCTTTTCGAGTATTTCGACGGAAGTGTCCAGAAGTGTCAGGCAAATGGATTCTCCTTATGTCCTTGTACGATAAATACAACGCGATCTTGTGTTCGGATAGCAAAGGAACAAGTCGGACGTGATACAATATAGTTTTCGTCCGAGAGCTTGCAAAAGTACTGGAATGGCAACAATCAATATGAAAAGTTGATTCGAACGTTTTGCAGCTCGTAGCGTGAAAGATGAATCGCTCGAGGGTCGACAAATGCTTAAAAAAAAACGGTGGTACAATCATTGCCAATATCTGATGTTCGAAAGTGATCAACGTATACTCGATCGGGAAGAAAAAGCGGCACGATTCGTGATCGCGACTGAAATATGTCCACTCGATAACTGCGATTCTGTTTTTTGTTGTTGTTTCTCCAATCTTCTACGGAATGACGGTGCGGCGGACAAAATGAGATTGACGATCGGAGCGAGTGTGATTTATCGTAATTTGTCACGATAATAATTTATCGCCTCCCCCCCCCATCGGCGTTGCATACACGCTTATTGTGGAAATCTGCAATATCGCGTTTGTAAACGTTATTTCAATATTTTACATGACATTAGACCGGAGATTTATTCAACGAAATGTTGCTCCAGCTTGGGATCCTCCGGATCTTTGTTGGATTTCAAATGGTCCTTGCTCTGAGATGCGATTATTCGCTCGCCGAATGTACACACATCACCGGCGCATTCAATACCAATGAGTTCTTTAGATTTCTCCTAAAGTTTGGCTTTCAACAGACCGATCGTCATCGACAACGCGAATCTTACGGCTACATATTTGGTAACGTTACTTCTCGTGCAAATTTCACGCAACCTATAACCTTGGCGGTGCTCGATCGCGGTCACTTTCTCGAGTATTACGGCAATCGTACGGTCACCGATCGAGGCAAGGCTTGCTCGAGAATGTTCGATACTCTCAATCAAAGCTCGTACGACGCTCGTTGCAACATCGACGGCCAAGACTTTCTCAGGTATGTTAAACGCCGCTCCGATAAGGTACGTTAAATTTTTTTATTTCTCCGTTCCAACGTATACCCTTTCGGGTTTTTACCCGTGACCCTTCCCGGTTCAATTTTTTCCATTTTATTTCGCCCCCCTATCGTTTCCTATCTGCGCTTTGCCGAGGTAATCTAACTTTGGTTGCTCCCGCAGACGTCTTAGCTACGCCGCTTCGCATTTGCCACGGATACACGGAATCTGTGTCGATACGGACGGCTTTATTTTTACTGAGTTTCGGTTGTATTACCGTGGGAGATCGAGGACAATTGCCTCCCGTTTGGTGGTCGACGCGGCTGCCGGCGCACGGCTAAGCGTTCACCCGTCCGAGTAGTAACCATGGCCAAAGCTGTTTAAATCCGGTGTACCTTGCATCTTTTTAATTTTGTAGCTAACAGCCAAGTCCCGTTCGCGAGTGAAAAGATAATGGTACGGATAGACCAGTGCGTGCGGCTCAAATCTCATTACTGGCGTTACTGAATTTTTTTTGGTTCTTCTTTCTCCAAGTCCGGTGGTGGGGGATGCACCCTCGCGAACAAAAAAAAATTGTACGTCCCACCAAAACGCGCAAGCGGTATGAAAGAGATGGCAAAATGGACGTAAACTAAACTTTCCGCGGGCCAGCATCAAAACTATGTGCGAAACAGAAATAGGTGCCTGGGAGACGGAGAATGTCTTATAGCAAATTCGGTGATAATCAACAAAATCCAGACGTTCGAAATTGAAAAAATTTGGAATTTTTCGAAAAATTGCTACGGGTGTGTGGTCAAAGCTCGTGCAACTTATTGAATTTCGAGAAAATCGATAAGAGAAACTCTATATTTATGGTTCCTGAATTTTTTCGTGAAACGCGTTTAAAATCAAGTCAATGTCATAATGTGATGTTAACGAAGAAAAAAAGTAATGCAAATTGAAACTGGCATATTGCTCCATTATCATTTTTGGGCATACACAAAGCTTCCTCTATGACGAAATCAAAATTGCAAAAGCATTGCTCGCAGTTTGCTTCATTTTTCGTAAGTTCCTAAATAATCGTTGCTCACCAGAGAAATTAACATGAAAATCTGTACGTAACTTCATGGTCGGTTTCGTATCCAGGCAAAAGTAGTTTTACCCGACATATACAGTAGCGCTAAAAATGATTTTGACAAATTGTCGAAAATAATTTTGAGCGCTACTGTGCATAAGTACATAAAAATTCGTTCGCGCACATAGTAGCGCTACAAAAGTATTTTGTCAGTTTGTCAAAATACTATTGCGCGCTACTGTATATGGATTGTTCCCACATCTCGTATCATTCGTTATGGGTACACGTACTTGATGATAAAATGATATCATTTCTTCCCGTACACAGCCGATCTTTCTATAAAAACATAGAAACATAAATTATGTTATTGCGCAAAGAGCCACTCTTTGTATCAAAAAGTGCGGAACGAACAAAACGGACACGATAAATGCACTTGTTGAATTTTTTTCCGCCGTAAATAACATTTATCTTCGCACAGAAATCATTATAGAGAGATCCCCTTTCCGGTAAAACAGGGGGAAAATTCAATTCTTATACACGGCGGCGGCACAATTTGATTATATAACGTAGAGAGACGCGAGGGTTTCGCATCTGTCCGATTCACCGCACGGGGAGAGGGTTGGCATTGACCGTTCGGAGAGGTGGTCAGTTTCCGACCCCTAAATTCTTTCACTCGATAATATATTATACTACGGTACGTTGCCATTAAAATACACCGGTAAGAAGTTAGAAAAAAAGTAAACAAGACGAAAAAGTCGGTAGAAGAATTGAAAAAAAGGTCGCGTTCTCGATTAATCCCACAACGGTCGATCCGTATAGGAATTATTGTACTCTATTTTTGTTGTTAACGCTCGTGAAAGAATCGAATATCCGAACCTCGAACGAACCGTTTGTTGCAGACGCGTACCCTGTCCAGGAGGAAAATTCTGCAAAGACGAGGATTCGAAATGGAACGTCATAAAGGGCTATCAGTTCACATACGTAATACAGGATCTGTGGCAGCCGCGGTTTTGGTACATGAGCCTGGTGGCCTGTTACAGAAACGAAACGTCCTGTCAGTGGGAACATTTTGATCAGTCGTTGGAATTGGATTACGATATTTGGCTCGTGAACGGAAATCCAAATACCAGCGGCTCGAACAGTCTTACCTATCAGTTCTCGTGCGACCGACAAAACACCGTCGAGCTCTATCTCCTATTTTTCATCTGTTACATCGTACTTGTACCTCTGCAACTGTACGCGGCAAGGTTGCAGAGACACCCGGTTACCAGGCTCTTCACGGTCAGCTTGTTGCTCGAATTCGTCGCGATATGTTTGATTCTCATTCACGTACTGAAATTTGCCGTCGACGGTGTTGGGTACACTCAGCTCGAAGTTGCCGGTGATATATTCGATATTCTATCGCGTGTAAGAACTTTTCCCAGCACGCGGAACGTGTGAAAAAAATTAATTGACACGACGATCGGCGCAATGACCGAACTTATCGCCCATCCTTCTTCTTTTCAGACAACCTTCATGTTACTTTTACTTCTACTCGCCAAAGGTTGGGCCGTAACACGGATGGAACTGACGTGGAAACCGCTCGTCTTTGTTATATGGTTGTGTTACGGCGTCGTCCACGTACTCCTCTATGTCTGGAATATGGTGGGTCAAAAATCTCCGAATTATCCTTATCGCTTAAAAATGCTTAAAAATGCTCCACGGTTATTCAATAAGTACGTATTTCGGCGCAAAAAAGTACGATAAGCCCGTACCTTTTTCAATTACATCTTGGCCCAAAGACTCAATTTGCATTCGTTCGCTGATTTGTTCTATAAATAGATATTTTCGTTTAAAGGGATCGCGCTATCGAACTGTGCCAAAAATTTAAACCGCTATAATTTTGTTGTCACAAAGTTTGGACGAATAACTAGCGAAGCGCGTTGTTTGCGATCGAGAAAACGCGTCTTTCTTCCTGGCGGAACAGTAATCGCCGTAGTACGTACGGTACGTCCTCGCTTTGTAAATTCCGCGCCTGCCCATTGAACGGACTCCCCACCGCTGAGCGGGCGGAGCGCGCCGCTCGACAGGAAGTGGCTCGGGATATTATTATTTATTATAATATTATCGCGTTACAACTTGAAAAATATCTCCCAACCGGAGCTTCCGGATAATTGCGTCATCGAACGTTCCACAGTGATGACGTCATCGGGCATAACCTCAGAGCGTTGACTTTATCGAATGTTCTAGAAGCTTTGAGTTTGCGATGACGCCACCGCTGCCAACTTCGGAGCGGCCGAGAACCGACCGTGTCTCTTATTTTCACTTTGTTCTCTTAAAATGACTCGACGGTGACGAATAATCGAAAAACGAACTTTCCCTTCATTAGCATCGACGTTTTTTTCAATCAAGACCGCGAGAATAACTTTTGCCCCGACTGCTTTTTCCCGTGGCTCCTTGTAAATTAGAACGATCAATTTTTTTGCACGTCCCCGCTCTAAACACACTTTTATTCCGTTCCAGACCGAAGTTGACATTATCGAGGATATCGACGAGTACCAGACATGGCCAGGCTGGTTTATACTTCTGTTTCGCAGTGCCATTATGATTTGGTTCTTGTTCGAACTTCGTAATACAATGACGTACGAGCACAATACGCAGAAGCTCAATTTTTTGCTACACTTTGGCGCATCGGCACTCGTGTGGTTCATATATCTACCGATCATAGCTCTCATAGCACTTCCGGTCAGCGCACTGTGGAGGTTCAAGCTTTTACTCGGTAAGGATTAGAATTTTCTGCGCGTAAGCGGATTCCAACTCGCGATCCATCGTTTATCAACCGGGCCACTTTTTATATCGAACGACCTCTTGAACATTTTCGCAGAAGCAACTGACGGGAGTTGTGCTTTTAGCGTCGAAAAACGAATCGCACCTCGGATATCTCTTTGCAAAAAAATATAAGGCGCGTTTTTTAATCGACAGCGGTGGACGCGCGGTCGGTGCGCGACTTCGGCGTTCTCCCGTGTTAAGCGCTATTGACCGCGGTCGACGCTGGAACGGGTGACCGCATAGCCGTGCACCGGGTCGCACGCCGACTACCGATCGGGAGGCAGTTTTTCTGAGTTTCCGATGATAATACAACTGAAACTCACTCAAAACAAAAAGCCGTCTGTAACGGCCACGGGTTTTCCGCAGATTCCCCGTGTCCATGGCAAATGCAATACGGTGTAGCTAAGAGTTCTGCGGATGCAATGAAAGTTAGATTAGCTCAGCGAGGTGCGGGTAAGGCGTGATAGGGGGAAAAATGGAAAAAATAGATTGGAAAGGGTCGTACGGAATAACCCGATAGGGTATACGTTGGAATGCGCAATAATAATAATAAAAATAAATATATATACATATAAAGCGTATTTTGAAAAAATTTGGCACACCGGATGAGCAAGCGGAAATATCGGTTTAGGCTCAAGAATTTTCGAGATTCGTGGTGTATTCGCGGAGAAAAGTAACTTTAACGGTACGTTGCAAAAATTCCTCCGCGTAAGTATCGAAATGATCACATTTATTTCCATCAATCGAATACAATACATAGGGCCATCGACCTTTCCCGGTTATCGCACGATATTCTTCTTCATCTTGTTATATTCGGTCATATAAATATACCTGACGGGCTCGAACGAACGATACACCAATCACACCGATAAGCCGGCTTCGTATCTCGCACAAAACTCGAATCACCCCACACAAAAACAAATACACTAAATATCCTATCTCTCTATATTATATAAATATATCGCCGCCGCCGCCGTGTACAAGAGTTGAGGAGAGCGAGCGGGATCGAGTAGGCTGGGTGAGGGGATCGAGCCGCGGGGGGGGGGGGGGGGGGTGGCGCGCGAAGCGCGCAGGGGGGCAGAGCCCCCCTAGTATGTATATATACGTGTAGTATAAGCGACAATTATAAATTTTGACCCGTCTTCGAGACGGGTCTCGATGATGAATCGAGAGGTCAACCGAGACGAGGAGCTTGACTCGTTCGCTCACGTTTAAGACTATATTATCGTTAGAGAAATTAATATTATCGGGCGCTAATTTTAATCATTGACGAGGCTCAAATGTCACAGAGACATTTATATAGTTGGATATTAAGTTGAGAGTCGACTCGGAATGTCGCATAACCGACATGGAACGGTTGGATCTTTCGAATTGTTAAAATATGTATTTGTGCTCCTAGAAGTATCGGAAACACATACGTAACAATGACCACGTTTTTATACGCGTTCTATATCTCGCTACCTACCTGTTTATCACATTTATATAATATTTTTAATATATACATTTTACTATCTCAACGTTCTTTACGTTACAGGTATAACTTACTCAGCGGACTGTTACGCATATTGCGTTATGGCTCATTTGCTCTGGCCCACGCGAAGCGAACAGTACTTTCTACTCGCACAGGGTGCCGACAACGGTGACGAATTGGACGAATTTAATGAAGCACCCCACGTACTAAATAATTACGTTGAACCATCCGAGGACAAAGTTATTGCCTAATGTAAGAGGTATCGGATCGATGATACAATAAGAACAGTTATGAAATCGATAGTAAAAAAAAACGCAAAAGAAGGGGGAAATGAAACGATCTATGTGATGTACGTTTGCCAAATTTTTCAAATCGTTATATGAAAATAGTCCGACGTGTGTTTTTGAGACTGAAAGCACCCTTGCACGCGCACTCTCAAATAAGTCGTCGTGGTTCGTAAGTTTTAGCATCGAATATCACAACAATTTCTCGTTATCCGACATACACACACGTACAAACACGTCCGGAATACGATGACAAGCGAGATTAGGAAAGTCGCCGCGTTATTCATATACCACAAAACTGAAACACTCGATGAAGATTTCAAATTACAATACGATACGCTAACTAAATATTGTCCAACTGACTTGTAATTTTTTTCCAATACGTAGAAAATTATTATCAGCAAGGGCCGCATGGAACATTCATCCTTGTAATATTAATCGCGCTGTATATTTTTGTTACCCTTCGTTAGCTAATTCAATCGGCGCTGCATCGCTATGTTTTATTTTATCACGATTCGTATGGTCAATAAAGCCTAGCTTTGGAAAATGAGTCGCCGAAGGGAGACTTTGCCGTGCGGCGTAACTCGGGTGCGCTACGGGGGAAGAGGCAACCTAACAGCGAGATTCATCAACTACCGATAACCGCGGTTAGCCAACGTCGGTGACGTCACCGCCGATAAATTATGCAGACGGTCGCGAAAATTTTGTGAAGATAATCCCTAAAGTGCTGAGGCTGCCGTCGAATCAAGATCTCACGGAAACACTCTGTTGGACGTTTTGTCACATCCAGATTTCTATTTTGATCAAAGTACGACACCGCGATCGAACCAGGACGCGCGTACCGATTGATTTCGATGTCGACAAAGCGAGAAAGAAAATTTGCCATTGGAACATTAGAGCGAGCGAGAGAGACGGTAACACTTTTATATCATGTCTTTTTCTTCAACTCTCGTATTGTATTACTAGAATTTTTCACCGCGTAAACTAGGTATATGACTATGAGGCACAAAACGCTCCGCGCCGTCTGTGTGCGAGAGAGACAGTTGTATATATTATCCATTCTTTGGGTGTCGTTCCACGATGCTTTTTGCGGCGCGATGGGGGGGGGGGGGGGGGTCGTCAATCTTACTGAACTATACGAGGTGTGTTCAAAAAGTATCGAACCTTATTTTTCCCCGCGTAAATCAACGAAGCGCGGGAGACTTTCTTCGGTGTAGATGCAGGGAGGAGACTCGTGCGCAGTCGTGAATTTTTTCCCGCCCGCGGAAAGAGTCAGTCGCTGGCAGTCACCAGCGGTCACTGGCAGTTGGCGAACAAGCGAGGACGTGTAGTGAGAGGTCGTCGGATTTCAGCTTTTGTAAAATGACAGAAAAACTTGAGCAATGGTATTGTATCAAATTTTGCCAAAAGTTTGGCCATACCCAAGCGGAAACCATTTGCAAGATGCAACAGGCTTTCGGGGACGATGCCACGAGCACCTCGCGCATAATGGAGTGGTAAAACCGCTTCAAAGATGGCCGCACATCCGTACGCAGTGAACGACGCTCAGGCCCTTAACAAGTCGGAATGACAATGTCATTGAGCAAGCGCGGACTGTGGTCTTGCGGGACCGTCGTATCGCAGTCCGAGAAATTTCGAACGATATAGGACTGAGCATCGGATCGGTACGTTCAATTTTGAACGAGAATTTGGGCATGAGGATCCCCGAGACCAAAAAAAGCACGGCGGGTCAGCTGCAAAGTGAAGGTCACGTTGACTATTGTCTTTGACTCCCGTGTTGTGGTACATCATGAGTACGCACCACAAGGCCAAACCATCACAAAAGAGTACTACCGGGAGGTCGTTCGTCGCCTTCGTGATGCCGTGCGGCTCAAACGACCGGATCTATGGGCAGCGAAAAATTGGCAGCTCCGTCATGATAACGCACCTGCCCATTCCGCGCACTCGATTCAGGCTTCCCTCGCCAAACACAAAATTCCCGTGTGTCGCCAGGCTCCCTGCTCACCCGACATGGGTCCGTGTGACTTTTGCTTATTGCCCAAGCTGAAGATGCCGCTAAAAGGGACTCGATTTGGTCATGCGGAATGCGACGGCATGGTTGCTCACTATTGCAAAAACTGCGTTCCGGAAGTGTTTCCAACAATGGCGGGAGCGCTGGAAAAAGTGTGTGCATTACCGAGCTTACTACTTTGAAAGGGATAAATTTTTTGGATTTCCAAATCAATAAATGTATTTCCGCCAACCAAATATTCGATACTTTTCGAAAAAACCTCGTATACTACCTATAGTTCAGTGATCAATCCTATGATGCTCATTTATTTTTTATAGCGTTTTTACAACTGCAACGTAGCAAATAATAACGCCAGCGAAGTTTGAAATATTTTTTTATAGTACACTAATCGATAATATATTACGGAAGGTAAATTAACCGAACCGAACCGAACAGAGTTTATCGCACGTTGAGGCATCTGTAGGTAAAAACAATGTTACAAATCCTCGCTGATGTAGAATCATATCCGAACTTAATATACGCAATTTTAGGTTACAATCGCGATTCGAATAGCATCCAGAATTACCAGTTTATTACGTAATATATGTTTTTATACCGAGCCTCACAAATGTTTAGAATACCAAGTTAACCGACAAACAAGGTCCGTTATATAGACTATTTGGCTACCCAAGCGAGAATACCGCATCTACGACTGTTAATTGGATCTGTTTTTGAATTTGAATAAACAACGCAGGGATTAAGTCATAGAAGGTACATACGCAAATGTATATGCACACTTTTTTATTTTATTCATTAGTATGTAGCAACATTTTTCGAATTTATAACAACTTTAGATCGGAAGTTAGACGGTCAATGATTGTTTTGGGAGCTGGTCCAATTCCCAGTACCGATATTGTAGCATATTTCAGTTGCGTTCTTCCCGCATCCCTTATGATAGCCGTGACAAGACCGGCATCCGTAGCGTCCCGAGCGAGATTCAATAATTCTCTTTCGCTGGGAACGCGTACGACTATCTTTGGTTGACCCGCTCGCAACCAAGCTTCTACAAGTTGTTTATTGCTCTTGCTGGATAAAGCTCGACGATAGCACTCTATGGCTGCGTGAGCACACTGAGCTCCCACTTTTCCCTTGCTCATTGCGATATCCATCCTCGCGACAATGATCATTTTGCAGTCCTCTTTGAGCAACGTACCGACGAACAATGACTCGAAGCGTTTCATCAGAGAGCCCATTATATATCTATATCTATCTACTTGCGAGAGTTTTCCTGTTTTTGCTGATAGATTGCCATGCAGTCCCTAAATTTGTTCACTTGATTCTGACATTTTCGCCAATCTTGCGTCTCAGCTATGCACTCCTGGAGATCATTATTTACTTACATTTTATTCGTATCCCAGTATGATTTTATTAATATACGTTCGGTGTAAACATTACTCGGTCAGGTTGGACCGCAACCGATTGAATGTTTACCTGAACTTGATAATGCAATTCCATACAGCCGGTTTTCTTGAGCATACGATCGACAGGATCCTCGATATCGTCCTCCTTCGGTTTCACTTTACCGGGGACTGTCATACTCAACGTCTTTGGTTATTTACCTTTCATAAATCGTACATTACGGCTGCTTTCCTTTTAACCGACGCGAACCAAGGCAAATACGCTCGTAGCGGTTTTCAACACGTAACAAGAATATATTTTATTAATACTTCTTACAGGTTATGTGCCGGTGTGTCGCGGTCAATCGCGGTAAAGCACGTTGAAGCACGTAGCTGCTTCTGTGGCCGTTAGGCTAATCATAATCTTTTTTTCTTATGTACTAGGTCGCTCATTGGCGAGGAGCGTTCCGCGGCCTCGTTGGTCGTTTCCGTCAGAGGTGCTGCGTGATTGAGAAGGGAGGCGATAGATCGCCACACAGTTGGACGCAGGGGGTGTTCACTTGCATGCAAAACCACGGCTCTATAATTAGTTGACGTGAGAAGGCACGTATCCAGAGTGCGCCACTATCGACGCACAGCTAGCGTGCCTTACATGGTAGGAGCGAAAAGTAAAACTAGAACATCTGGCAAGGTTTTACCCGTTTTACCGACTTATTTAGTCGTCACAGTAGCGCCAGTGCTGCGTGTGATTCGAGGTTATACTCGCAGCTGTCGTCGTTTTGTTAAAATATAATCGAGTTTTAAAAAACATTTTTAAGATTTCGTTATTTATGATTATTGTAATTTCCTCGAGGTGTGTGCGTGTTGTGAAAATGACTTGGCGCGATCTTCTAACCGTCGTCCCGTGTCTCGATGAAATTATTTCCATCGAACATCTTCCGTTTGAGAATTCCCAAAGATTTTCTCTATTAACCTGTTAACCGAGCGGGACGTATAAATACGTCCCGCTAATACGGGTAGGACATATGAATGCCCGGTTAACAGGTTAAGTTACAATTCAGTAATTTTTCGTTTTCTTTTTAAGCATAATCCACTTCGATATTTCAGCTATTGTGATTTATGTTCGGCTGGTTAACGTTCTATCATCAGGGTCACGGAGTTGCGAAAGACTTCAAGCGGTTCATGACGGAATTGCAATTGAAAATACAAAAGGTAAAATATACCAAATAAACATTGTAAAAATCTTGTTCATAGAGTCGTAAAATTTTTTGTGAATACCCGAATTAATGAATCTTGAGCCGGTAAGTCAGTATATATTTATGAAGCGATTTACATCGATAGTTTTAATTTGAACATCCATTTATGTGAAATTGTAGTATCGTAACATTGACCATGTGGCTAGGATCGGGAATCTTGTTACAACAGAAAAATTGAATTTCTTTTCAGACATTCGCTCCGCAAGGTACATCGGACTATTCTTGATGAAAATGGCTCTTCATTCGTTTCTAGACGTATCACTGCTCTCGCAGATAAGGGTACATCCGTTATCTGACAATTAATTTTTTATTATGAAATTATTTTTCCAAAGACTTAAGCATTATACAATGTTTCAACGAACAAAACTTATTTAATTAAAAATTAATAATTAACGAATAAATTCCTTTCAGCGTCGCGTACAAGCGCAACAAGAATCTGATGACTGTGGGGAATTTGGGTATGTTTTGGCCCGATTTGTTGCGACCCGAGGAGGAGACGGTAGCATCGGTAATCGACATCAAATTTTATAATACAAATCACATTTTATCCACTTAATATAAATGAATGTAAATAAATACATATATATTTGTATATCTCTCTATATTATATAAATATTTCGCTGCCGCCGTGTACAAGAGTTGAGGGGAGCGAGCGGGATCGAGTAGGGCTGGGTGAGCGGATCGAGCGGGGCGGGGTTGGCGCGCGATGCGCGCAGGGGGGCAGAGCCCCCCTAGTATACATATATAAATGATTTGAAAATAAATCATTGGAATAACTTCTTTTTTTTTCATTTCTTGAAATATTCAGTTTGATCTACTTATACCGACTGACTATTTATTTTCATGCCCATTCTTCATTCAAATAGCGCGCCACGGCTGGATGTATATATTTTTAGTTTCGACCGCAAGGAACGTGCCTAGGTAGCGCTACTAACAGTGGCTGCGCTGCTTAAAATGGGAGTTTACACTCCCTGGGCCTGAATTCCGTACTTGTCTACCGACAACCATCGGTGTCGTTAGCGGAAAGGCGCGACTCCCATAGGCTATCGCTCGCTAACGCACCGACGTCATCGAGGGCGTCACACAGCGTGTCGTTGTTGTGTTTTGGTCGTGTTGTGTGTGTCAATCTGTTGCTGTTCTGACATTCGATTTGATATAATAGTTTGGCGAGGTGAACTTTTGGGCCACCTTCGTAGATAACAGAATTTTCAGATCAGGAAAAACGTACTCCAGCATCGGTGAAACACTTCATGTAATAATTATTGATTCTATTGTCGCTCATTTCCCAAGTCAGCCCGAGTCAGCTGTAGTTAGCCACAGTCAGCCACAGTTGGCATCGGTTAGCATGGACGAACGGCAGTAGCCCCCGATTATCGTATATTAATTTCCGAAATTTTATGTTTTTTACTACGATCTAACAATCAGGATTATTACCATTGATGTTTGTGCTTCGACGGCGATATGTGAATACAGACGGAGCGCATTTTTGCCGTAAGGATACCTTGAACCTAAATGACGCGTCATGTTTAACCTCAAAAACAGAAAAATATTGTTCGCAACTTTACGGCCAAATAGATGACTTTGAACAATAAACTATTACTTATAACATCAATCTGCGACATGACACGATGTTATTTTTATAAATTGTCAATTTTTCAGCAATTATGCAATTTCCGTCGCGCCTCTCGTTGTTCACACGACGACACGAATAAATCGGTTCTTGATCTTTCGCGTGGGCTGAAAATCGCATACCTCGGGGACCGAGCATCGTCCATCTTCTCACGATTTTTATTTATCATATGGTTGCCGCAATGAAACGGTACATTTTTAATTATGAGTGAAACGTGACGCATTGACGCAGTAATTATCGGTCACCGGCTGGGAGAGAGTGGTTTAAAATTTGTCCGAGAGAGATCGGGTTGCCAAATGGTAATTCCCAATATTTTTAACAAAATTTAACATCAAGAAATGTTGCGACGAGGATTATGGAAAGCGTAAATCATGAATTTTATCGTTCGCTAAGCGGAAACGTAAAAATAATATAACAAAACAATTTTGATTGAATTTTCTAACGTATTCGTTCTGTGCGACCGATATTAACGTTTTCCTGAAATTCCAACTATCGTATCTGTGACCTTTATACACAAACTGGAGGAAGAAAACTGTTGTCTTTTAAGAAAATATGATATTTAACAATCGATAGTAAAATCTATATGACTCGCAAACATTTTTCATGTGAAACATGTTGCGCTAAATACATTGGTAGTGCTCTCTGGCACGCTTACAATATACCTCCGTTAAAATAACTTACAAGTTTGTAATATCTTTTTTTGGTGTTTGTACTTTAGATCGTGGACAGTGTACATTTGGATCTTGCCATTGATTTTAAAAAATTACTATACTCTTTCTCTTTTTGTACTTGGCGTACGATCGAAAATGAAAAATATCCAGACCTGGAAGTGAGCCAAGTTAGGTCTATGTTACATAAAAAATTTTGAACTGTAATTATAATTTCAGCGGAATGGCTGTTCCTATAAGCGAGATCTGCGAGCATACAAAGCTAGCGCGTGAAATGGCGTTAACAGGGAATTATGATACGTCGGGAGTTTATTACCAAGGTGTTATACAACAGATTCATCGCTTACTCGCTAGTATCGCGGATGCTACGAGAAAAGCTAAGTGGCAATTAGTGCAGCACCAAATCGTGGAAGAATTCGAAAAAGTAAAAGCAACTTCCACTACGTTGCAACTTTTCAAAGTGGACACGCACAGCGAGAGATTGTTAGGTATAAAGATGTTTGTAAAAATGTTTTGGGGTCTCGCTATAATCTCGATTGGACAACACCGCCAACGACGGTTTATGGCTGTGTTTTGGAGCTTCAAAAAGTTCATGTTCGCTACTTTGCCTTAAGCTATGAACTTTTCCCACAGGTTCGTCGTGTTTATCATTCGAAGAACCAACTCGGGACCCCACTTTGTGGTCATGCGTAAATCCTGGAGCTACCTGGAGTCAACCTATTGCCCGTGATCCTGACATTTGGCCTCCGCTGGGACCGTTGGATCAAAAGTAAGTTTTGATAAGATTTCTTTCATAAATGAGACGCTACAATTGAATCTCGATACTATCGAAAGGCGAGATGAATACAAATATTGAATCTTGGAGCTTGAAAACGATTATTAAATTTGAACAAACAGATTTATTTATCAACTCGAAGTACCGGTACGAAAATTTATCCATCAAAACAAGGTCATTATCGTTAATTCGAACCAATATTTCATCGAACTCTAATTTAGTAAAAACAAAAAAAATACCTGACGGATACTATTCATTCTTGTTCGTTCGATCAATTCCGTTGATCTAATTTTTCAGAGAAATTATTTCGTTGTAATCGAGTGGTAATTATTTCATTTATATATATTCGATAATATATATATTTTTAATAGACGCGATGTCGTCTTATTTATTGGTATTATCGATGTATTATTTAAAAGAATGTATTTCCCGAAAAAATAGTATTCGATCTTGAATAGCGCATGTTACGAATCAGTTAAATATTTAATGAGCATCTAATTAAGGATCAACCGTGTGATATAAGATGCACAAAAATGTCATTTTTACCACACTACGCGAAGGGGTTACGACACACGGTGATGACTTTTTGTTTTTATCGAATCTAAACCAGTGGATGAGCTTGTCGGCGAAGTTGAGTACTCGATACACTCCGAGCCCACTCCCCGGTAATCCCTCAATCAACCCCTCACACAATTATACGATTAGGAGCCGAATCGTCCACGGATTAAAGTCGTTGTCGGTAATTCATGACTCGCACTTTATGGGTTGTGCGTGAAACACGGTGCCTGGTAAAGGGTTTTCAGACATTATCAGAATGCAGACAAATGTTACTACGCGCTTGTTCCGTTTATAAATGCAACCGGATTACCAAGTCGTAAAGCACTACAACGTACTAATTTCAATCTCCCGATCCGACAGATGTATCTATCGGTTAACGAAGGAACTGATACTCTCTAACGAAAAATAAATCAAATTGATTCGCGTAAACGTGCAAACTGAGAATTCAGATCCCATCGTAGGTACAACCAGCAATGACGGTCCAAGTCAATGTTAAACGAACAAACAACAATGACACAACTCCTATTACGCCGATCCGTAATTTCATTCGTGGTTAAGTTCTTGTGAATTTTATTTATTTATTTTTTCGTTCAGAACTACGAAACCACAAAAATGTTCGCACAAGTACCAAACACGCTCGGCCGTACGAAAGGTATCTACGGGAAAAAAGCCGGATGCGAAGACAAACTCGAAGAAAGATGATAAAAAGCAATCCAAGCGAGAGGACTTGGCAAAGGTTCGTAACATACTCCGTGCTTTTGGAATAAAACTTGTTTTTCACAAACTCGAAATACAAATACAAATCGGGTACAAATCGATTCTACGCTCTGCTTACCCATAATAATCGCACGGTATTGATTCGGCAATGCTCATCTAACAAAATCATTGATAGTTGCTAGAAAAATTTGTAACTTTCAATGGGAACTTCCCATCGAGACGGAACCACGGTTGGACTATTTGCCGGAAAAGCAAGAGCTAATAGATAGTTGTCAATGATTTCATTTGATCCGCGGTTCTACTTTCAGTGTATAAAAATTAATTTTGTACACTCGCGAAGTTTCCTCTACGAAGAAACCGGGAATCTCATTTACTCGTAGACAGTATTGTGAATGTGAAAAATGTCAGAATGCATTATTTTGTAGCTTCAATTTCCATCTGGTTTTTCCGCTATCATGACATTTTTCAACGACCCTCGATTACATTATATAACTCGCCACGATTGTTGACACACGGGCGCCGGCTACGAGAGCACAAGTTTCTCGTTGATAAATGTATATATTTCAACAAACGTGCGAGACCGTTATTATCTTCGCGAAACCTTCAAGATTGATACAGGCACGGGACGCGACAAGAAAGATCGATAGCTCGTACAATTAAAAAATAAGACGGAATAATTCTATTATCTATAATTAACGACCTCGATTCTAAAATCTTAACGCCATTTCATTTCCCGAAGATGCCAAATATGACGCCGGAGCTCTTCCATGACAATTCAGTAATTACACTACTCGAGTCTTATAAGTGCGCGTGAGGTCGATTTGAAGTTTGAACATCGTCGTTATTGGACCGTCTTACGGTACAGAGACGAGTGGCGGTCCTACTTGCAAACGCCTTTTCAATAACTCAACGTGAAATACCTCTTGACACCAAATACGGGAAACGGTACAAGAGTCTCGAGAACCAATATCAAAACTAACGCTTCTGTCGTGACCAAAGTTCGCAATGTCGGCGAACCAACGCTGTTAACGGTAAAAATATTGTTCCGCGACAATCCGTCATTCGCAGCTGACGCGTGTTAAGCTCGAATTTCGATTCCGCCAATTTTTATGATATTCCGCGATCTTCTTCGGGATACCACGTAATCGGGGCATCTTTTAGACATAGGTACGTCCGAGCTACGGCCCCCGCGCAATTTTTACGTAAATCGACTAAAAACTCGTAAATCGCTACATCTTTTTGTCAGGAGCGTTGGGTCCTCGAGTATCTTTTTAATTTTTTTTTTTTTTTTTTTTTTTTTTTTTTTTACTGGTAAGCAATAGTACCTCAATGCAATGGCGGCAAAATAATACGAGTTTTTATTTGTACTAAATTTTGGTGATTCGAGCCCCCTTTAACGGATGGTGAATTTGTATAGAACATAAATGTTTACCCTAGCCACGGCTGTATAGTTTTTTTTTTTTTTTTCATTCTTCATTTGCGAATGTGTCCGCGTGTATAATAGGTAAATGTATAGTAACGAATTATTTTCAGGAAAAGTCGGAAGCGGATAAATCAGACATTGAAGTGGAAGATCGAAAATTTGAACCATCCGGAAGTGACCGAGATTTGGCGGAGTTATTAGGTATGTTTTTCCACTTATTCTTCTTTATGGTTTTGACGGCGTTTTCACGCTCGCCATATAGCCGTACTTCTCCATTTGGAAAAAATGGCGGAAATATACGATAGGGGACACGTACGTATATCGCTGTATATGGAATGACGAGTCGCCGGTTAACCACCCGTTTCCTCGATGGCTGTGCAATCAGACTCCGAGAATGACTTTCTCAAAAAGTCATATGCTTCCCTGAAATTAATCAATTAACAATGACATATATTATTATCACATTTCTGTTTATAATTGTCACACCGAGCTACGTAGCACCGGTTTCAATTAACGGTAATGCGGAGTACAATTTGGTTTCTCTTACCGCAATCGGTAACACCGTACGTTCCCATATCCGGTACACAGAGAATGTGCCATTATAATAATAATGCCGCGATCGATTTTATCCTTGAAAAATCGAACGTATCCTGCAGATTCGTTCTGTGTTTCAGAGAGGGATATCGTACAGAAAAATCCAAACATTCACTGGGACGATATAGCGGATCTCCATGAGGCCAAACGTCTGCTGGAAGAAGCGGTTGTTCTGCCAATGTGGATGCCGGACTTTTTCAAAGTAGGCCAATTATGTTATCGTAACACTGAGGATTTCCGAGAAACTTGTAATATATTTTTCGGCCCTGGTAGGACCGAAATTGAAATTAATACGATAAAAATGTGTTAATTTTTTGTACATTGTATAAGGTGGCGCTTTTTTATCGCCCGTTACTTATCTTATAATATATATACGGGACTGGGCGGGGGAGAGCGCGTCGAAGACCGACAAACTCCCAGGGTTCCGAACGGGGAAAAATTACCGCGGATTTAGTCTTAAAATTATTAGTATCGTTAATGGTTATTTCGATTTATCGTGAATTCAGGTTTCATCTTAAAATCATAATTATCAATTGTATTCAAGTTTTTTGAGAAATCAGTAATTTCAACAATGAAACATGGCAAAGGTACCCGTGTCCGCCCCCGACGCTAAACATCTTCCGTATATGTTTTTAGGGAATCCGACGTCCATGGAAAGGTGTACTTATGGTAGGACCACCGGGAACCGGCAAAACAATGCTCGCTAAGGCCGTAGCAACCGAATGTGGCACGACGTTTTTCAACGTTTCATCCTCTACTCTGACGTCCAAGTACAGAGGCGAATCGGAAAAATTAGTCCGTCTTCTGTTTGAAATGGTGATTACCTATACGGATATCCGATAGAGACGCGTTAGGCGCTACCGGGAGGTTGTTAATTGTGCGGATAGAAACCCCCAATTTACCGTTGTGTATACCGGTGGACGTATTGGATACACCGATCTCCCAAATTTTTTCGCGCACCTCGAATTTTTTTCGATGACTACACCGCTCCACGTAACCGACGATAACCATTGAAACACCCGATAAGTACTCTCGGGTACTTTTGCACTCGCGCATACCTACGAGTGTTCAACGCCCTCCTCATTATTTTATCTCGCTGACGAATTGCCGTCTATGAGCGAGTTATTTCTTCAATTTCGGCTCTCTCGTGGACGAAGCTCCGTAAACGAAATACCATAATAAGGAAGCGAAGCGCGAGTTTCTATTTTGCATCTTTTTTTTTTAATGAATTCGATCGAAGCAATTCTACTTTCGTGATTCGAAATCGTTGTATCTCGGAAGCTCGAGTAGTTGGCGAAATGCACTTTTCGCCATTGAATTTTTCACAAAGAATACTAGGGAACAATGGTTAAATGAGGGAACCAGAGAAATCGTAATCCCGCCGATACTCGTGAGATCCTTATTTCGTGCAATTCACGAGTCTTTTGTGCCCGTCGTTAAATTCGGAAGGACGAAACGCGAGATGGTTTTGATTTCGAGAACGTGGAACGAATCTACGTATAAATAATTACCTTTGTTTATACAGGCGAGATTTTATGCACCCAGTACAATCTTTATTGATGAAATCGACTCACTGTGCTCTAGACGAGGATCCGAATCGGAGCATGAAGCGTCACGAAGAGTGAAATCGGAGTTGCTCGTACAAATGGACGGAATAAGTTCAAACAGGTATAGCAATATTGTTGATTTTCATTCTTTTCCTTCCCGATTATTCGAAATTCTTATTCCAGTTTAACGAAAAAATGTTAAATTCACTACATCGTCGCGATAATTCGACCAACCGGAATTCTTTGCTGTCGTGACGTATCATACAACAAAATATCACGCACTAAATATTAGAACGTCAAAATATCATTTGACAAAAATTTGTATGGGAAAAACAAATTTAATATTTTTCGAGTTTTAGCCATGATCGAGTTAATCGCTTACCCTCGATAACCTTGGCCCGCAGGACTTCCTTCGGCAGTGACTTTTTCGGCTCGGTTCGCGTACTTTTCGCATCGTCCGAGAGGGGTATTTTTTTTTTTCTTTTTTTATAGATTTTTGTTGTGGAATATTTTGTCGCGAGTTATTTTTACTGGATTCTTTTGTCGTGTCGTATTTTCGGTCGGCAATTTCGTCATCGAATCGTGTTATGTTGCTCCGGGGTACGACTAAAAAAACATAGTGGTCCATTGAAAGATTTTTTAGTCCTCATCGAGACGAGAATGCCGAAGTGTCGAAAATAAATTTGTGTAAGATGTTTTGTCGTTGATATTTTGTTTTCTGATATTTTACAGTTGTAACGTATACCTTTTTTAGGTTTTTAGATCGTTTTCTCTTTGGTCCCGTTTTCGTTTCATTTATCAAGAGCCTCTGAGACATTGCACGCGGTCACTCGTTGCTAATGCTCTACCGTGTCGCATTAATATCGGGGTACGCGATAACTGTGGAAAAGCTGCCGAATACAGCCGGTTTAATTTTACTGAATTTTAACGTAGTGTTCTTATATTTCGGAAGAACTCCTAGGCTTTATGAAAATTTCCGAGGAGGAAGATAGGTGGAAAAATGAAAGGACGATTTCATGGCATTTTTTCGTATTCTTTCATTATATCAGCATTCTGATATCATTTTCATTATATCAGAGGAAAACTTTACCGAATGTTTTTTTTTGTTTTGTTTTTTTCTACCAGCGAAGACCCGAGTAAAGTTGTCATGGTACTTGCGGCGACCAACTTTCCGTGGGATATCGATGAAGCTCTTCGAAGGCGGCTAGAGAAACGAATTTATATCCCCCTTCCCAATCGTAAGTACCTGCATAATGTTCGTTTCCACAAAAGTAGGTGGAACTATAGGATCATACGATAGTTTAAACACGTTGAGCGCGGAGACAATTTAATATTATTCCGCATCGTGCGCCGACCATTGGGTATAGTTTAGCCGGGCCTGCAAGGAGGGCTCATTTTGGCACTTACCAAGATTTTTCACTAATTTCAATGCAGAAATATTTTTTATCCGTTAAGAATGGCACCGTGTTAAAAAAATTGACCGTTGCAATTTTTTATTTGAATAAGGTGCGTCGTGAGGAAGTTCGATACTTGAACACCGTAAAATAAAGGGAGTAATAATAATAATAATTCTCGAAAGAAAAGGGACAAGTTGAACACTCAAACGCGTGAGAATACAAAAATTACAATGATAATTCGACGCTCGAACACGCCCAAATAAAGAAACGATAATGTAATAAACAATGATGATAATGATTCTCGCAAGAAAAGTGGGAAAGTTCGACGCTCGAACGCGCAAAAATAAAGTATCAGTGGTATAATTAATAATGATAATGTGTCTCGCGCGCATGCCCGGTTCTCGGAGTAATAAAAGAAATAATAATGCTAATGATTCTCGAAAGAAAAGGTCAAGTTCGGTAGTCGAAAGCGCGGGAATAGAAAAATAACAATGACGATATTATAAATGGTAAAATTACCATTTATCGTCATTTTTACCCTCATCCATCCGCTCGTCCGTTACGTCAAACTGATCTTTTAAGCCTAATGAATTTTTTCTGTTGCTCGGTAATATTATGCTAAATGATCACTTTCGGTGAATACTTGAAATTTTTTATCCGTATAGGTGGAGGTCGAGAAGCTCTATTGAAGATCAATTTGCGCGAAGTACAACTGGATACGTTGGTTAATCTTTCGAATATTGCAAAGAAACTTGAGGGATATTCGGGAGCTGACATTACTAATGTCTGCAGGTAAGTTTTATAAAACGACATTCCGGGGTGGTTTTAGCCAAACTCATCGATGTATATGAAAAAAAATTCATTGCTTTATTTCTTTACGCCAAGTCTATAATTTATTAAAAGAGGTACCGTTCGTTATAGTTGGATTATAATTTCATTCTGGATCTGGTCCGGGTGTTAGAGGTAACCACAAATATCTAGATACGATATGATACCGGTGATCATCATTACGGATAGCGTTGCCAATTTTCTTGTAATATAATCGCGCATCAATTGGGCTTTGAAAATGTTCAAGATTTTTTTCATTATATCGCCGCTCCTTTGTCTCCTTACATATTACGGACGTGATGAGGAGGTATATATTTTAAAATGAGCACAGCAAATATACGTGAAACGTAAATATACGTCAAGCACTTCGGAGCCGGGAAAAAACAAGATAGGGGTTGAGACCGTTGTGGTTTCGTTTTCACTTTGAGAGATGTGAAAGTCTCCGTGGCCTTCTTTGAGATACATCAAATAATAACAAGCATTAAATAAAATAATAAGTAAAATTGTAAAATTCTTCCATATTCAGAGACGCATCGATGATGTCAATGCGCAAGAAGATCGCGGGCTTGAAACCGGACCAAATTCGACAGCTACCAAAGGAAGAGCTGGACCTGCCAGTTTCCGCTGATGATTTTCATGAAGCTATAGAAAGGTGCAACAAAAGCGTTTCTCAAGAAGATTTGGAAAAGTACGAAAAATGGATGAGCGAATTCGGATCGTCATGATGTTTATCTCGGAGAATAATGCTTTCATAATATGCTCTACTAATTGAACAGGCGATATATCGCGAGCGTCAAAAGTTAATGGGAACGAGAATTCCAATATACGATCCTGCAGAAATAAACGATAAATTATTTTTCTTGTCTCCAATTATCCACCCCCGTATTATTCAACCTCAAACGGTAATTGCCGTGTGAGACGACGGCTGTCTCAATCTTTCGCCAACGCTGTACTCAAGAGGAACTATCTATTTTCAAGAAAAACTACCCTAGCTTTGTGATGCGCGTATTTTTTTTCTCTTCTTTACGAGTCAAAAAGTGTAAATGTCGTAGGTAATATATATGTATGTGCGTTATCATGTATTGTTTCCCCAAAGCGTTACAAGGAGTATATATTATACGTTTATATTATTTATTTCAGTCGCCACACTGAACATCTCGAATCTCTCAGAGTGCTTCCCCGATTAACGTTAAAACTTGAATTGATGTTTATAATTTCCCTTGCGACATTCAAGTTATCTCGTGAGAATTCGAATTATCCGCGGTTGAATCGTGAACCCTCTATCGGTGAATCCCTGCAAAATTATTGGATCATACCTGGGGTGCGATTCTGTACCAGACACAATATCATAGCGTCTGCCGCAAACGAGCGACGGCCAATTGCAAGGAAGAATCTAGCGGAAAGAGGCGACTTATAGGCAGCGCTGGTATAAAATAAGACCGTGGATACATCGCGTGTCGATAATATTTTCGTCGTGTAAAACATTATTATTATTTTCTATCGTACGCTTCTGCATCGTATAAACATAAACATTTCATCCACCCGATAGAGGCCCGTTTTCAGAGTAATATTAGCGGTTGAATTTTCGGTAATAATCACAGATACGTCGTAACTAAACAGCAAAAATGAATCAGCGTTGTCATAACCTTATATTTATACTCTCGTTAACGAAAACATTGTTGCGTAATAATGGTTATTACGCGATTATATGGCTGTTTATGAGGTACGCACGACGCAAGCTCGATAGATTGTTGAACAAACAATCGCAAATTCAATGCTTACCCGATGAAATTCTTGAAAAATTGATCGAACAGAACGACGATGTATCGTCAAGAAATTATATAGGCCGCGAATGTTATGCGTTTGGAGAATCAGAGGGCACAGAGATTGATACGGCCAGGACCTGGCATTACATTTGTTCCAAGGTATCAAAAAAAAAGTATAAAGTATGGGTTTTGCCTTATAACGAGTGTCGTAATGGTACAATTATTGTATCCGAAACTATGAGACACAACATATATAATGCACTCGGTCATCAGCCGTACGATCGGTCCTACTTTCTAAGTGAGTATATAAATGAATTACGACGGAATAGTCCGATATTCTTTGCTTTTGTTATTACAGTGCCGACTCGAGAAGAAGTTGTTCTCATTGCCGCGGACGCAAGGATATCAATGATATCGAATTCCTACGATTGTTCAAGCGACTCGATAGATTGCCTGGTAAAAACATATTTCAGAGTACCTCGATACGCCAGAAACAAACATCTCTTTGCCGTCGATGTGAAAAAGTATGCTCCGCATTATTTTTATGCTTCTGGGAAAAACTGCCCGAGGAGAATCCACTTTAGGGTCGACGCTCTGAGAGTCAAACACAAAAATAAGATCGAAAGTACGAACCAATGTTGTTACATTGTCACGGGGGAAACTAGACTGTCGCGGTCTTCAAACATTTTTACTTATTATCCTCCGGAATTTTGGGAATGCACAAAGATGGAAGTAGGATCGTCCGTACGTTGCCAAATGGAAATGTGTTCCCGTTTCAATTGTCCACCATGTTTGGAAAAACCGTTGTCGTCTCTTTTGGCCTGCGTATCGCCGTTTCTGCGGAAAGGTAGAACGAACAACGTTTACAGAGAAATAACTTTATGTCGAGGATGGAGAAGGCGCAAGAGCAAACACCCGGTTAATTATCGTTGATTCAATAATGAACGAACGGGAAAAAGGTGCGGTTAGTTGGAAATTGTTTTGATATTACACCGCGTCTTTATTATTACAGATATCAAATTGACGATACGGCCGGTTTTTCTTATCAAGGGAGCACCGGGAAGCGGAAAGTTCAAACTCGTTGAATGTGTCGCAAAGAGAAACGGTCTGAACTTGTTGAACGTCGACTGTTCCGAAATACAATGTCCGTCCGCCGCCCAAACGGAAGCGAAACTTCGTATCATTCTGCGGAATGCTCTAACGAGCGTCCCTTGCATTCTCAGATTGAGCAATATTCAGGTAACGAAAGAGCGACGCTCGAATGATCGTTCGTATTTCTTCGATTCGATATTCGTTATGGAAAAACAAAATATTGAATGGAATTTTTTGGAATATCACGAATAACGTCGCAACGAAGCTTCGTTGATTCCAGATTTTTGGAAAAAACTCCGAGGGCAAAAAGGACGAGAGACTCGTTTATGCCTTAGCGTCTGAGTTTGAAAAGTTGAACGAGACGACATCGACGTCGTGTCCGGTGATCGTGATGGCGAGTTTGGAAAACGATGAGCTCGACGCTGACGTACAACGGCTCTTTATCGAAACAATTTCTATCGTGCATCCAAATAAGTCGGAAAGAGCCCAGGCGCTATCGTGGCTCCTGGAAACCAAAGGACTGCGTTATCGAGGCAACTTGGAGAGTATCGCGGGTTTAGTCTCGGACTTTGGACTGGCGGATCTCGAAAGTCTGACGGTGCAAACCACAAAGATCGCTTATGAATCGTCGCCAACGGTTAAGCGGGACATACCGCTGACATTAGCGGACGACAATTTCGTCCAGGCTCGCGGTGGGTAACGGATGTTGACCCTTCCAAAGCGCTTACACATCGAATATTATTCGATATTATTATTATTATTGTATTTTTCAACAGAACTAATGCAAAGCTCGTTTTCCGATCGGGTCGGTGCTCCTTCCATACCCAAAGTTTATTGGGAGGATATCGGTGGTTTGGCGAGTCTTAAACACGAGATAAAGCGTCGCATTGAATTACCGATGTTTCATAGACCGGGCCTCGGTAGATCGGGACTTCTTTTGTACGGCCCTCCGGGCACCGGGAAAACTCTTCTCGCCAAAGCCGTTGCGACCGAGTGCCAGCTTCACTTTATGTCGGTCAAAGGTCCCGAATTGTTGAACATGTACGTGGGACAGAGCGAAAAAAACATCAGGCAAGGTACGTCAATGCGTGTTGCGGTGTTGTGATTGGGCTTCGTCAGGGAAAAAGCGACTGATTCGTGAAAAATTACGTGGAAAAACGTTCCGAGCAATTTCGAGGTATTTTTTATTAGAACGTTAATGTTAACGACAACGGTTGTTGCGCGGGTTCGGTTGTCTCGCGAGTTGAGGTAATCGTCCCGTTGGGTACTAATCAAACGGGACGACTGTCGAAATATAACAAAAATTAACGACGCGTGACAAAGTAAGTTGAATTTTTGACGGACAACGGCGTTTCATATATAAAATAACTTGGGCAAGGAGGATTTGGAAGGAGGATTCGGTGGTTCGTGCGCAAGCGCCGGCGAGAGAAAATGTACGACCATACGTTACCAAGTGTTCGCCCGACTCCCAGTGGCGAGCAAAATTCGCACGGCCTAAATCCTTCTGATATTTATTTATTTTTATTTATTAAAACCGAAAAGTTGGCTCTTTATTCTCATTGAAAACCGTGTTAGATGAGTAGAATTATTCGAGATTTTTGTTGTCATTTAAACAAGGTCGATGACGGCACCTCAAACTTCGGAAATTTCACACAATCAACCCCGAATAGCTCTGTATATCTCTCTATATTATATAAATATATCGCCGCCGCCGCCGCCGTGTACAAGAGTTGAGGCGGTCATTCCCTTTACCGTGCCCCCCCCCCCCCCCCCCCCCACGTTCCACCGCGCCCCGCCCTATCTACGTTATATTATATATATTTTGCCGCCGCCGTGTACAAGAGTTTAGGACTGTAAATGACCGCAAATGCAAGGGTGCATTAGCGGTCGTTTTCGGACGGGGGGTTGGTGCGCGAGGCGCGCAGGGAGGCGTAACCCCCCTGGTATATATATATTAGGGCGATTTTTTTTTTCGACTATTTTTTTTTTCTCAGTCCCACCTGAAATTTTGTTGGATATGTCGAAAAACAAATTCCCTAAAAGTTAAAGCCCTTAATATTAATTCTAAGTACTTTCCCTTAGCGTGAAAAGATTTTCCATCTAACATACACGTAAATCGAATTTTTTTTTTCAAAATTCTATAACTCAGCCGCATTTTATGCTATTATATTGTTCTTGCTTCCGATTTACTCGGAATAAAACAATCTAGAAACGTGCCTATTGCGGCGAAAATGGAAATTTTACTGGTGAGTTGGTACGGGTCACTGAAGTTGATTTTTACCCGAAATTCTCGTTTTTTGCTGTTATCTCCGAAACAATTAACTTTACGAACAAAATGTAAACGAAAAATTTGTTGGAAATTTAATTTTCTAAAAAAAAGGTCTCATCGACCCAATTGCTTAGATTGATATTTCTTGAGAGATATTGAACTTTAAGTTATGAGTAGTATAACATTTTTACGGTTTATATTACCCCGTTCCATCTTGCCCCGGCCTACCTCCCCCTCTCGACTCTTGAACACGGCGGCGGAGGCGAAATATTTATATAATATAGAGAGATATAAATAACACCTTAAAGTTGAATTTCATGGACACGAAACGATTACCTCGGGAATACTTGGAGCACGAGTGACCGATTAGCCGCGCACCGACTTGCACGCCGTTTGCCGAGCGCGATGCAGTTTTTCGGAATTTTCGAAGGTAACGCAACTGAAACTCGGTCAAAGTCAAAGAAACTGTGGGGTACAGTAGTGCATTAGGAAAGATCGAGCGCGCACAACTCTCGGGAGAGGGAGGTCTCGAGGATGGGGCCTGACCAGTTGTTTAATTCCCTGACAGTGTCCACCCGGACCTTCGTTGTAAAATTTTTTTCGGAAAACTGATTATACAACAACACGCGAGATCCCGCTCCCTCCGATTGAACATTGGGGGGGGCAGGGAAATTTTTGTCGGGCATTTTTTTTTTCTCTTCGGGCTCAATCGCGACCCCGCTAACGACGCGTATTTGAAATTCGACTAGATAGCCTGCATAAATATTGTTTGATAACGAACGAAAATTTGCCTGTATCGATGCGTCGGCGCACGGAAACCAATGAAATCTCGAAGAATAATTGAATTTAACAATACTAAAAGTTGCTCTCTCATAATATTTTACTTGAACGAAGCGTTTTTCGACGAGGAAGCCAAGACCGGACGATTTGTTCCCGACAGAGGACAGAACGGAGCGGTTTATAATTTTTCACGCTTCTCCCCGTTCTCTTCCATCCTTTTGTTGCAGTATTCGAGAGAGCCCGAGCCGCCGCACCTTGCGTAATATTCTTCGACGAGCTAGATTCTCTGGCTCCGAATCGCGGTCGTAGCGGGGACAGCGGTGGTGTAATGGATCGCGTCGTATCTCAGCTCCTTGCCGAGATGGACGGACTCGAGAGCTCCGGCAATATATCGATAATTGCGGCAACCAATCGTCTCGATCTCATTGATCCCGCTCTTTTGAGACCGGGCAGATTCGACAAAATGCTCTACGTCGGTATCTACGAGGATCGTGATTCTCAGCTGAGCGTACTGAGAGCCGTGACGCGTCGTTTAAAAATGAAGAACGACGGCGAAGAGTTGAGAGAGATCGTCGAGAAATTGCCGAAAAACACGACGGGTGCCGATCTATATGCCCTTTGTTCGGACGCTTGGCTCTCAGCGGTTCGTCGATACCTGACCAATCTCGATCGAATCACCGATGAAACGACGAAAGATACGCCTCCACCCGTCAGCAGTTGCCAAAATTTAATTGTCGTGGAAGTAAAAGACTTTTTTGAAGCCGCACAAAGTCTCGTGCCGTCTTTGAGCGACGCGGAATTGACGAGTTATGAAAAAGTTGGACGGAAATTCCGTTGTACGAGATAGCGAACGAAGGACGGATATTGAAAAGGATACAGCAGCGACGACTACTCAAACTTGCCGTGTCGGCCGTATCGCGCATCATTTTTTGCCTTGAACATTCGCGAAAGCAGATTATAATATTCCGTTCAATCGAGGAAGTCACTCGAAGCGATACCGCTGCGCGGCGCGTGAACTTTGAATGACCGATTAAAAAAAGTGTCTCGGTTTTTAATCTCGGAGCGTCGATCCAGCCGGACCTGCTCTATATTTAGTTTTGCAACGTCACGAGCTCTCGTTTCGCGTCATGATCCACGGACGGGCAAACGGAACGTCCGAAGTTGTAACGAGAGAAAGCAAAATGGGAATATGCGAACTCGATTAATTGGCACGGTGGTTCTTACCACCGTGCCAATTAATGCCGTTACCGTTATCGTAATGCCGGTGCCGTTACCACCGTGGTTTATCATCGAGATATCAAACGTCCGACCGTTATTACACAAAATATTATTATGTTTTTTAATAAAAATTCTAGATGATCGCGTTTAACAATCGTGAAAACATCCCGTTTACATACGTGTAACAAGGAGTAAGTTGCGTCGTGACATTTTTATAACGTACAACGTTGTATCATGCTCCATTCCTTTAAATGATAGGTTCAATGGGAAGGGAATTAACTCCGAAACGATAATCGAAGCATTAAATTTGTCTACATTTATGAAAACCATCCCGACGCTGACTCTCCGCCAGAACCCCACGCTAATATTCAATATTCGCCGCGACACGGCACGAGGCGACGCGCGATCTTTCCCACTCTTTTCTAATCGAAATCATCCCGTCCTAAACTCCCGATTCTCGGCTGAGAGAAGCGCGGCGATGAGCGAGCCCAACGAACAACCAAATTCACCTTGTTTCGAATCGGTCTTTGCTCGATAATCGTGCTCGTTTTGCCAATCGAATACGGTCGCTGTTCGTTACGATAATACGTCCGAACGAAAGCTCGCGATTAATTGTGTTTGTTGGGGTATCGATTACAATCGTCGATCGGGGGGGGACTACGGGAATACATTCGTTAATTTCATTACCGTGCGTTTCCATCTTATTCTTATTTTGACCTCCGAGTACGATTGCGACGAGCGTCGAAATTTGAAAATGTATAAGAGATTATTCCCTGGCTAAATTGCTCAAGTATAAGAGCGGCAATGCGGAGATTAGCTTCGGCGATGAGGTCCGCTCACAATTTAAGAATCCGTCTTTCTCTCGTTCGCGATACGTTCGTCCTTTGATCGCGCGGTATCGTCGATTCCCGTACCGTTTGAAAGAAAATTTCAATTTATCATCCTCGTTTATGGTAAACCAAAGTGCAAATAGCGCTCGCACCATTCTCGAACACCCTCGTGATTCGCGCAGCACCACGGATAGACAACGGCGCTCTTCGTATTTTTCGCACATTGCTGGCACAAATTCGTCGTCTATAAGGAAATAAAAAAAATAAGTAATAAATAAATAAAAAAAAATATATATATATATAAATTCAAATTAATATCGGAGTCGCGTTGCAGTTTCGGCGAATTTTTCTTTGGTGGGTATCGAAAGATTTACCTCCGCGGTACAGATGAGTTTTGCGGGATCGAGCAGAGCTACCGAGTCTATCGTCGGCTTTCCCGTAACTCCGACCGTTGATACGAGGATTACGAGCGTCGCCCATCGTAGAATTGACTGTAGAGACAAATTGAATCGTCAAGGAACGAGATATACTTTTTACCCGGGCATCATTATACTTTCCGTCGAATGAACGAGAGAAAAAAAAATAAAGTTGCAACTCCGGGAACGGTCAACCGAATTTGCTCCGATAGCAGCGCGAAAATCATTGGAAAAACGAAAATTGTCAAATCGCATTGAAATAACGATCGGTTCGAATTGTTTTCTTCACCGGCGGGATAAAAAATTAAATATCGCGTACCAAGTAAAATTTTGATCGCATCCCAAGTAGATATCAGAGTGGATCGCGCGTAAGATTGTCAAATTTACGATCGAACACAAGTATACTCTTTTGACGCGCCGCTAATGATCCACTGAACTCTTTGCACTGTTGCCGTTACCGTTATAGACTAATCTAGTTTTTTTATTCGTACTCTCCGATAATTTGAGCTTCGTAATAATTTGCCCCTACCGCCCCACTTTGTTTTCCAAGCTTCCGTCAATCTAATCGTGGTTTCGCACGCTTTTACAAACGAAGAGCCGCCGTCGCGGCGGCGGCGGAGGCGACGGTGGAGAACGCGTCGAAGGCGATGTTTCAAAGTCCCGGGACGAGTCTATCGGTTGTCCGGTCGTCTTTTTTTTTTTTTTACGTAATCCGCGTCGTTGCGTACCGACTAGATTTTACGTATCGCGATTCAGCGAAACGAGTCGACACCGCGGACGCGCTTCGGCCGAAGCGTATCGATCAGCTACGATTGGTTTTAAAAAATTGGGGAAAACCCTACGCCCCAACGGTACGGATGCGGCATTGAATTTTTTGTATTACCTACGAGAAATTGAATGAAAAAAATAAAATGAAAAAATATCCGATTCTCGTTGCACGTATCGAGTGAATTAAAAAAAAATGTAACTTCTTTAACTCACTCGTTACGAGCCGGAACTCAAGAATGATAAATTTACGATGGCCGATCGTTTTGGTTCGCCATAATCGATGCGCCATTTTTTCGATTTATAATTTCTTAAGCACCCGAAAGAGCCCTGCTCGCTGAATTTTCTCGAAGGATTCGAAACGAGTTTTCGTTTGGTACTCGCGGTACCTCTCGATATAAATCATTCGTACCTCCGTTGCCCGTTGTGATCGTGATTTTTCATAGAGTTACCGATTCGCCGCTTCTTCCATGAAATACGAGTTCTGTTGAGAAAGTATCGCGAATTTTGAATTTCCGCGGGCTACGTATATTGAATTTTCGATTTTTTGTGGCGTTAGTTTGGTACTCGTGTCCCTCACTTATGCTGAAAAAATCGGCCATTTTTAATGTTTAGTTAATTGTTGAGGGCTCTTTTGGTTAGACGTGTTTTGGCTTGTCTTCGATTTTTGCCTATTCCAACAAATGGATCAAAGAATCCGTATGAAATTTTGTGTAAAAAACAAAATTAAGTGCGCGAACGCATTCCGAATTTTGACTGTGGCATATGGTGAAGCTACCTTGGACCAAAGCAACGTTTATCGGTGGTACAAAATGTTTTCAGAGGGCCGAGAAGATGCGAACAACGAAACGCGTTCCGGACGCCCGAGCACATCAACAACGGACGAAAACATTGACGAAGCGAAGAAAATAATATTGGCCAATCGTCGAATCACCGTCGGAGAAGTTGCCGAGGAAATAAACATATCGATTGGTTCGTGCTATTCGATTTTTACCAATGATTTGGGCATGAGACGGGTCGCCGCGAAATCCGTGCCAAAATTGCTCAATTTCGAAGAAAAAGAATCATGGGTTTATGGTTATGACGTGGAAAGCAAAACTTAATCATCGCGATGGAAGCTGCTTTTTTGGAATAGGCAAAAATCGAAGACGAGCCAAAACGCGTCTAACCAAAACAGCTGTCAACGATTAACTGAACATAAAAAATGGCCGATTTTTTCAGCATAAGGGAGGGACACGAGTACCAAGCTAACGCCACAAAAAAAAATCGAAAATCGAATATACGTAGCCCGCGGAAATTCAAAATTCGCGATACTTTTTCAACAGACCTCGTATTCTCGAAGCGTCCGATATCGGTGAAAGGACGCTCACGAACATAGCCACTGGAAAATGGATTTTAGGAAAAATATTGACAATGGTTAATTATTATTTTTTTGTCCGCTCAATGATCTACGTATATAAAGGTTTATTGTTTTATTGAAATAAACGTTGACGGACACATCGAACGTAGAAATTAACGAGAAGGTATTTAAACTACCTATCGCACCGGATAGATTATTCTCCTATTATTTATATTTTTCTTCCTTTCATTCTTTATTAATACGTTATCGATGACGAGATGCGGGTGATCGGGGATGTACAATTTGTTGTTTCTAATTAATAGCCACGCAACGCGCAACGGGATACTCTAATTACGAATATTAAATGTAGAAAAATAGGATAGCTATTATACCGTATACCGATCGAACATTAAAGGATCAACGTTTTGTTTTTATCTTTCGAACGCGACACGATCGTTGACGGATTCACGTTCACCAAAATTTCCCGCCCACGCAAACGCGATTTCAAATAATCCAATCGTTTTTAACAGAGATTTTGGCTCGTGACTCGTATTTAATGTAAAAGGTCTATATAATCTAATGATTAGTACGCGACAAGTCACGAACGCGGTTTCTCTCTATGAAATTAATGATTCAACGCGTACCGCGTACAACATTTTTCTTTGGAAATTATACGTACGAAGCTTTTATGCGTATATACAGTTGTTGAAATATTGCAATACGCGTTTCTGTGAAATGACCAACCTCTTATGCCCGTTATACGATCGTCGCAACACCGGCGAGTTACCCAAGTTCGAAAACATAGCCGTAGCGCGGACCGGCTTTGTCTTCCATTTGGGTCATTTCACGCGCGCGCGACGACTATACACGGTTACCGTCGCTAATCATCGAGCCAAGGGCTACTAACCGTAGTGGACCCGAGTGGTCGTAGTACAATCAGTAGAGAATATTGTGGCGCATTAAAAATAAAGGGGATTCTTTTCTTTTTAATTAGGTTCGGTATCACGTACCGAATGTGAATTAACAAAATGGTTACAAATTATGGGAGCGGAAGTCCCGCCATTTTGAGGAAAACCGTATTGGCCAATATCTCCTTTACCGTGCGATTTAGGCCAAAAATGGTAATAACCTTTCTTACCGACGATTGAACTTCTTATCTTTTTTTCTAAATAATTTTTTTTTTATCACTTACCGTTTACGACTTATACGACTGTTAAAATGTATTTATTCACTTTTTGACCCGTATCTCTCCTAATAATTGTTTAAACAATAAAATGCTCTGAACTTATCTTTTAAATCCATACATTTTCCGCAACTTTTATTTGAAACTTTTTTGTCGAAAATTAATATTCTCAAAGTTATAACGCGTTTTTCTTAGTCCTGCACCCAGTAGCGCAACATTGAACGCGTCATAACTTTGAGAATATTAATTTTAGACAAAAAAGTTTTAAATAAAAGTTGTAGAAAATATATGGATTTAAAAGATAAGTTATTAGCATTTTGTTGTTTAAACAATTATTAGGAGAGATACAGGTGACATTCGGTACGTAATACTGAACCTAATTAAAAAAAAAAAAAAAAAATGCCCTTTATTTTTAGTGCAATGCGGACAAGAGTAACGGGCTCCCTATTGATTGTACTATCGAGAAACTCAGAGAAACTGAGCCCGATGGAATCTTGTTTTAGCGGGTGATGTACCGGAAAAGAGCGTTATACTCGGCGATTGTTGCGCGCTTATAGCGACGGTGTTACGGTGTAAGACGGGTCGTAGAAACAGCGCCGAAGAGAGAGAAGCATGTACTCGTATTTGTATCTAGCGTCGGTAAGACAGCCGTAGTTACGGTGTCGACGATTTCAGCTAAATATGAAAAAGGAACCACTACCGGAGCGGGTGCAACGAGTTTTACAACAAAGTATGAAAGAATGACGCGCGCGTTGCCGCGTCATTCTTTCGAGGGCAGCGAACAAACGGAGTTTCTCTCGTTTATTCGTGCCGTTTCAAAAACTAGACGGTTAATCGTTCCTCTCCGAAACATTTCCTTCCGGTCTCGGATAATTAATTGTCGCGTCGCGTTTTACCAGATTTACCAGTTTCGTTTCCGTGACGAGGCGTCGTACGCCGAAACGTAAAACAGAACTTTCACACGTTAATTACGTTTCCAAGCGCGAAGGCGCGCGTCTACCGGAAGAGAGACGTTTGTACGCGCGTATGACCGGAAATCCAAACGACACAACCGACCGGGACGATGAGCCACTTTTGCGGTTGGTTCACCCCGATCGGCCGTGTCATTTCGCGTAACGACACGACCGATCGGGACGAAACAAACTTGGCCAACGCGAAACCGTAATCGAATGAAAATAAATGATTTTTCGCACGGTTCCGAAAATGTAGTTGCGATTTTTCACATTCTTTTTTTGTACTCGCACGGTACGACCGTCACGGGTCTACGGATTAAAGTGCCATTAAATTTCTTCATTTCGGACTAACTTTTTATTTTCGTTTCCACTCTATATTTTGGCTCGAAAATATTCCGAGTGACCGCTAATAGATATATCGTAAAAATGTCCAAGATGGTGTATTATTTTGATGATTCGTTGGAAAAGAAAAAGGAAAAAAATCGAGTCGTCGCGCGCGGTACGACCGCCTCAACGTACCGGTACAAAATGTTATACCGTTTAACTAATTTACTAATTCGAACGTGCCAAACGTGCCGGATCGATCGATCCGTTGATTCATTAATTTTTTCGAACAAACGATCCAATGAGCTATTCCAATCGAGATACGTGTAATATATTTTGCTAAATTTTTTATCGCTAATTTTCGTTGAACAACGAAAATTATACGACCGATACGCGACGGAACGCGCTACAAAGGGATTAAGATATTTAATCGGTAATTACCGGTACGATTGTACCCGCGCATCGATGGACCGTACGCGCAAACCGTTTTTTTAGAGCGTACAACACCGACGCCGTTCAACGCCGAGGAGAACGAAAAGATTTTTCTATAAATACCCGAGCCGATACGGTCCCGAAGATACGATAAATCCCGTCGATACGAATCTCATCGAGCCCTTTCCTACCAAATTTCTACGAAATTTCTATCAAATAGTTTTACCGGCGGGGCCAACGTTGCGACGACGCTATAAACTCTAGATTAATTTTCTTTTTTCGAATAACAAAGAGGCGCGGCGATAAAAGGACATTTTCTTAACCGTATCTTTGTCGCCGCCGAGTCGGCCCGAATTTTTATTCTCAGACAACGCATTTTTAATTCAATTTACGAGAATGAAATAACGCGACGGTTTTGCGGTCGCGACAATTTTCCAAACGAAAAGCATATCACCCAGAGAGGACATTGACATTTTTTCGATCGACAGCCGAGTATAGAAATAATCAAGTTTTTTTCCAAGACCAAGACTGACCCCGGAACGTGACCGAGTGGGATCGGCTTGCTTTTACAAAAGACTCGAACGATTTTCATTCGTTAATTTCATCCAGCGATGATAGAGTGCGTTTCGACTATTTTACGAAGACGTTCGTTAAAAATAAATATCACATTTGACGAATAGGCTAAAATAGATAAATAAATAGATAAATAAATAAATATCGCGAAGATGCGAAGGATGTTTGTTTCATCGACGCGAGTATACGGTGAGTGTAGAGAGTATTCCTACACCCGCACTTTTGCTGCTTTTATCCCAAATGATAAGAGATAACAACTGGAAAACCACTGGTCATAATAAACCGTCCATTCATTAACCATAATTATACAATAAGTAATCAATGACTTTATTTGTTTTTGTTTTTTAAACGATAACAATCGAAAAATCTATCGTTTTGGACGTGTGAAAAGTATTCGTACACTCGAGTCTTGTGCGGTTAAAATTATTCTTGAACTGGGAGAATTTAAGTTTCAAAATGAAAACAAAGCGAATCGACTTTGTTTACATTCGGACACTCCGTACGAGTCTTCCTACCAACTGCAGTTTTTATTGAATTATCAACGATAATGGGTCGAAAAAGCAAAGAAACTTCCGAAGAAGAAAGAAAAATTATTATGAACTTGGATAATCAATGCAAAACCCTGAGTGAAATATCGAAGATCGTTGGAAGACCCCGCTCGACGATACAATCAATGATTGATCGATTTGGAGAACGGAAAACATTGAAAAACCAACGTGGAAGTGGTCGACCGTGTGCATTGACGGATAGAGACAAACGATTTATTCCGCGTAAGATCGAAGTGGATCGAAAAATTAGTGCGCAAAATATTGTGAGTGGCCTCTTGGATCGTAATGTTAGTGTCTCCGAAAGTACACTTCGCAATGTGTTACGTGACAATGGTTATCATGGCCGAGCTATACGTAAGAAATTTTGGGTGAATGCGATAAAGAGTAGAAAAAGACTTGATTTCGCTAAAGAGTATCTCGATAAAGATGAAGCGTTCTGGAACTCTGTTATTTTCTCAGATGAGAGCAAATGTAATATATTTGGATCCGATGGCAGGCGTACCGTGGAGGAAAAAAAAAAGAATTCGATCCGAAAAATCTTGGGCCCACCGTTAAACGCGGTGGTGGTTCCGTTCTCGTATGGGGGTGTACGAGTGCCAGGGGTGTCGGAAAATTACATTTTATTGAAGGTACCATGGATCATCGAATGTGTATTAACATTTTGAAAAAGAATTTGCGTGCCAGCGCCGAAAAATTAGGGATTTCGGATAATTTCATTTTCCAACACGATAACGATCCTAAACCGCGCGCAAAACAAAACCTTACCTCCATAGAACATCCATGGAAAATCTTGAACGATGGTGTTGAAAAACAGGTTGTTTCCAGTCGGCAAGAGTTAAAACAGGCCTTGCAAGCTAAATGGGAGACTATCTCGCCAGATATCACACGCAACCTTGTGGAATCTATGCACCGACGACTCCAGGCCGTTACGAATAGTAATGGCTATCCGACAAAATATTAAAAATTATTATTATATTATAAAAAGTTTAAGTTAAATCATTTTTCGTACGGTGTACGAATACTCTTTACACACGCCCAAAACAGTAGATTTTTCGATTGTTATCGTTTAAAAAAAAACAAATAAAGTTATTAATTATTTTTTGTATAATTATGGTTAATAAATGGATGGTTTATTATGACCAGTGGTTTTCCAGTTATCTTTCATCATTTGGGATAAAAACAGCAAAAGTGCTGGTGTACGAATACTTTCTACACTCACTGTAATTATCTTTTGTATTATATAACTGTACCTCTGTATCGGCCACCGGGCCATATTCGTAGACGACAATCGTCGTTCGAACTCGAACGATCGAGAAATGGTTTGCGAGAGGCGCACCTGGCAACTTAAATTGCGGTTCGCGAACGCGGCCGTAACAAAGAAAAGCTGTGTAAAACGGTCTACGGCTACGCGTGAAGCGGAGCTCGGTGGTACCCTTTGGGTCGTAACGGAACGTTTGTAACAGCCACCGCGGTATTTTTCAAAATATTTACGATGCTGAAACGAGGCTTTTCGCTATGAAACTTGATTTTTTTTCTCACCGTCGCATCACGGTTTTGGAGGGGCGGCGCGTGGCCTTTAGTAGCGCAATCACACCTATCTTATAAGTTTATATATATATATAAGAAATTAATGATATCCGCCACGGAGAATTTTGAGAATTTTGAGAACTCGTTAACATTTTTTATTTTATTACGGGCCAACTTTTTGTCGCATCGACCCGTTGGTTCGGCGATGGGACAATGACGTTTCATTAACGCGGAATTGACGCAAATTAACTGATATGTGCGTGATGATCGATAGTCGATAGTCGATAGTCGATAGTCGATAGTCGATAGTCGATAGTCGATAGTCGATAATCGATGGTCGAACGAAACGCCAAGATACAGATTGGACCGTGTATAAATAAACAACCGAAGCAATTGTTTCTTCCGTATCGGGCGCTCCGCTAAAATCCCGAATGACTTAATTTTTCTACGAAAATGAGTCGTGAATTTATATTGGATAATATGTTTTTTTTTAACTTTAGCCCGTTTCATGTAAAATGAGTCGAACGGCAACGTCACTTTTACGATCCACGTGTCGGCGAGATATGAACTTTCGAATGCGAGATTTATCGATTATAGGGGAGAAAAAAAAAGTTACGTTCGTTGAATCGTGAGTTATTGTCCTTTCTCGCGCTTCGCTCGACAACCTAAATAACGATTCAACGATTTTAGACTCGGACGTCTAGTTGTACTCCCATTCGCGACGAAACTCGTTCCGCGTACGTGCTCCATTTTATTCCATCTCATTCCATCTCCGCGAGTCGAAACGTCGAGAAGGACTTGATCGAATACCGCGCACAAATAGACCGGTCCAACAATGGCACACGGTGTATCGGCTACAATTTTCATAACAATTTATAGAACGGCTCAATTTTTAGTTTTTACGATAAACACGCTCTGACTCTCGCAAATTTTTCCAATATACGACCATAATTTTTCTACACAAACGGAGAGTATCGTTGATTTTATGAAATTTTGAATGTTTAGAAAAATATGAAAAATTTCACGGCTCATTCTCGCGGAAAAATGAAGATACCGGGAGGACGCGTCGTTCGGAGAGTACGCGTTGGCTTTAGCGAATCGCCGCTCACGCGCGTAAGGGGCATTCCGCGCCAGTTCGCGCAACTCTGTGTCTCAACAATTTTCATTTTTTACATTTTCTTCTAGCTGCCGAAGAGACTATCGGTCATTTTATTGACATTTTTCGTTCCATCGGTTCTTATTTGCTCGAGTATCGAATAATTTAAGGTAGAAAAAATCAATTGTTGAATGAAAAAAATTGGAGAAAATTTTGTACGACAAACGCGAGTCTCGAGCCGAACCCCTCGCTCTTTCCGTACGCTTGAAAATTGAAAAATCAATATGGATCGTTCCTTCCACCGGGATAATGAAAATCGTCCGAAAGAACTCGCGACTCGCGAGCGTCACGTTCGTCGAGAGAGTACTTTCGATTCGTTAAAAATTCTACTCGGCTGGATTTAATTTTTCGGTTTGATCCGTGATCGCTCGGAGCGTAAAATGTCGGGGGCGTAAAATGTCGGGGGCGTAAAATGTCGGGGGCGTAAAATGTCGGGGGCGTAAAATGTCGGGAGCGTGACGCAAAATTATGAAGAATTTTTTTTTTTCCCAACGGCGCAGAGAAAATTGATCTTTTTCGTCTTTCGAGGTAGACGATTAATACGGTTAACACCGAACTTTAACATATTTTTCCGTTTCGTAACGTTGAATCGCGTTACGAGTCGAGAAAAATTTAAGCGGCTGTTTTTCCCGTTGTAACTTTTTTACGCCATCGTGGAGAACGGGTGCGGAAAAAAAATCTGAAAGAAATCGGACGGTCCCTTCGTTAGCAACGATATTATTACATCAACAACGACAACAACAAAATGTTAGAAATGAAAATTGGCCAGACCCAAAGGTGTACGGAATTGTTACGGAATGCCCCGTATATACACGCGTTATCTGGCATTCCATAGTTGCGGAATCGCGCGAGACGATCGACCGATAATTCTTCCGAAAATAATTTGTCTGGCCCACGGAAGCGCGACAGGATTTTTTGACCGTGGGTTTTTTCCGCTCTTTCGACTCGATTGACGCGTTGTTCCTCGTTCGATCGAGTGTTTTGATCGGAAGATTATTCGATCAATTCTGAGAATGACGCGTTACATTTTTTTCCACGGACTTGACCGATGACGGGAGGGGACGATGATGATGACGGTGGTGGCGGCGGCGGCGGCGGCGGCGGCGGCGGCGGCGTCGTCGTCGTTACGGTTGGCGACTTTCGAGTGCGCTCGCTGCTTCGCGCCGCCCTCCTCGCCGTCCCTCTCGCTACGGATACCGTCTGGGAGGTACGGGTGGTCACGACACATCCGTGTGAGAGACTGCAAAGATAAACGAAATTTGCAACGATTAATTTATCGATCGAAATCCGTGGCAAATGCGTCACGACGAATCATCGTTATCGGTGAGAGTCTCGTTTACGGAGTGATAAGAAATTAATTGAATCCGGGACAAATGAGACGCGCGTTAAATTCTTCCCAAGAAGGTACGGGCTTGGATTTCACAGTTAAAATGTACATATTTAAAACCGTTCCTTTCTCCGAGATGAGATTTTTTTCCCATTTTTATCGTCCGAAATCCTCTTTCGTATCCCTCACCGATAAGGGTACTCAACGAGGGACCAAGAATACTTTTATCCTCGCTGACTACGGGGCAGCGTTGTCGGTGACGCTCACCATTTCCGTTCACTCTCGCGCGCATTTTCGCACAAATAATATATGTTTTCTCGTGAGAATTAAACGATAACTAAAAAGTGAGCAGACGTCTCGCGGAGCTCAACGGGATTGTAACTGGTGTTTTTAAAATAATTACGAGGAAACGGGTGCTAGTTTCGTTGTATCTCGTTTTTCGCGTCGGTTTTCCTCTAATAAATTTCGTTTTTCCGTGAAACATTCGCGAAAGAAGCGGGCATTCTCGTTTTCGCCGAGTCGCGAATCAACTCGCGCTCCTCGGGGCGAAATTAGTGTCGTAACGTCCGATCTCAAAATATCGTTATATTTGGTAGAATTTGGTAGACGAGTGAGCGAACACGGGTGCGGGTTGTGGTCGCGAGAAATTGAAAAGTGGCACGAAACGTATCGATGTTGTTAAATAATTCGAGAATAAATGAAAAATCCCTACCGCGACACCGTAACCGTTCGCTCGTGTCGGAGATTCGCGTACGAGGTCTGTTGAAAAAGTATCGCGAATTTTGAATTTCCGCGGGCTACGTATATTCGATTTTTGATTTTTTTCTGGCGTTAAGTTGGTACTCGTGTCCCTTCCTTGTGCTGAAAAAATCGGCCATTTTCAATGTTTAGTTAATCGTTGACGGCTGTTTTGGTTAGACGCGTTTTGGCTCGTCTTCGATTTTTGCCTATTCCAAAAAAGCAGCTTCCATCGCGACGATTGACCTTTGGTTTCCACGTCATAACCATAAACCCATGATTCGTCACCGGTTATGACCCTCTGGAGCAAATTTGGGTCGTCGCGGACCGAGTCCAACGACTCCTTAGCGACGTTAACGCGACACTGTTTTTCTTCGAAATTGAGCAATTTTGGCACGAATTTCGCGGCGACCACTTTCATACCCAAATCATTGGTAAAAATCGAATAGCACGAGCCAATCGATATCTTTAGTTCCTCGGCAACTTCTCTAACGACGATTGGCCAATATTATTTTCTTCGCTTCGTCAATGTTTTCGTCCGTTGTTGATGTGCTCGGGCGTCCGGAACGCATTTCGTTGTTCGCATCTTCTCGGCCCTCTGAGAATATTTTGTACCACCGATAAACGTTGCTCTGGTCCAAGGTAGCGTTACCGTATACCACACAGTCAACGTTCGGAATACGTCCGCGCACTTAATTTTCTTTTTCACACAACATTTTGTTACGGATTGTTTGATCGATTTTTTGGAATAGGCAAAAATCGAAGATAAGCCAAAACCACCACAGCCGTCCAACGATTAACTAAACATTCAAAATGACCGATTTTTTCAGCATCAGTGAGGGACACTGGAAATTGAAAAGTCGCGATACTTTTTGAACGGAGCTCGTATAGCGAGCGCGAGAATACGTAATATAAACGATCGTTATCTCCCCCCGACGGTGCGTCTCGATCGATTGTATCGGTGCTAAACGTATCGGTACGGTCGATTTTAACCGTTGCATTATAATTTTCTTTTTTTCCAGGTTATTTTCTCGCGGGATTATTATTATTAGTATTATTCTCCGGATATCGACGTCGTGGACCCATCGTTTCGTCAAAAATTCGTCAAAAATTCGTCAAAAATTCGTCAAAAATCCGGGAAAAAATATTGTGTCTCTGAGGTAAACACGATTATCGTTGACCGAACGAAAACTCGTCGCTGAAAGCGCGGAAATTCATAGGGATTTAGTCACAGATCGGGTACGAAAAGATTCGTTGGAACGTACCTGGTCAAGATGATTTTGTCGCAAACTCGTCGAGTATATCGCGAGCCATCTCAAGATCGTTTCTCGTTATTCCGAGCGCTCTGACAACGGCGTCCCTCTCGAATCCGAGCGCCGTTAGTTTGGCTATGTGCTCGACGTTGACGTTCTCGTACGCCGCTGTCTCGGACTTGTTGGCCATCGATCCACCGGCCTCTTCTCTCTCTCTCATCAGGGCCGTTAGACGCGCTCGATTCATTTCCAAATTGATATTCTTCACGACGTGCTGTTTCGTGCCCTGGATTATTATCGTATTCTCGTAATGATGATCCTGTCGAGGGGATTCTTTCGCGGCTTTGGGAGGTCTCGGGGCTGACAGAGGCGGCGGAACGGGCGGAACGAGCGGAACGAGCGGAACAACCGGTACTCGGACGCTCGATGATTGGTGCGTCGTCGATGATTGACGACTCAATTTTTCTGGCAACGCCGGAGGTGTTCGCTGATGAGGCCGAACGTGCGGTCGTAAAACCGCGGGGGGTACGGGCGAGGGCGACGAAGCTCTGTGCAACATGTCGTACCTCGCTTCCGTGTTTGCTGTTGGATTATTCGTGGAAATTATTTGAAAAATTATATCGTACGACGGAATATTGAGGGTAACTAGATACCGTCGGTCGGTCGACTTTTTTCAAATCGTTTATCGTTGAATCGCACTTTTCTTCCCTTGGATATTTTTTATGTTTTGCCAATTTCTCCGACTCGACTCGACTCGAGAAAAAATTCTTTGAATTAGTTGAGATTTTTTGAGCGGAGCTCGCAAGCAGATATATTTGTGTTTGGTGTAACCGTATCGTGGAAACTATAAAACTGTATACGAGGTCTGTTGAAAAAGTATCGCGAATTTTGAATTTCCGCGCGCTACGTATATTCGATTTTCGATTTTCGATTTTAGGTTTGGACTCGTGTCCCTCACTTGTGTTGAAAAAATCGGCCATTTTTAATGTTTAGTTAATCGTTGACGGCTATTTTCGTTGGACGCGTTTTGGCTCGTCTTCGATTTTTGCCTATTCCAAAAAAGCACCTTCCATCGCGATGATTGACCTTTGGTTTCCACGTCGTAACCATAAACCCATGATTCGTCACCGGTTATGACCCTCTGGAGCAAATTTGGGTCGTCGCGGACCGAGTCCAACGGCTCCTTAGCGACGTTAACGCGACACTGTTTTTCTTCGAAATTGAGCAATTTTGTGCGCGAATTTCGCGGCGACCCGTCTCGTGCCCAAATCATTGGTAAAAATCGAATAGCACGAGCCAATCGATATGTTTGGTTCTTCGGCAACTTTTCTAACGGTGATTCGACGATTGGCCAATATTATTTTCGTCGCTTCGTCAATGTTTTCGTCCGTTGTTGATGTGCTCGGGCGTCCGGAACGCGTTTCGTTGTTCGCATCTTCTCGGCCCTCTGAGAATATTTTGTACCACCGATAAACGTTGCTCTGGTTCAAGGTAGCTTCACCATATGCCACAGTCAACGTTCGGAATGCGTTCGGAATGCGTTCGCGCACTTCATTTCGTTTTTTCATACGATTTCTTTGATCGATTTTTTGGAATAGGCAAAAATCGAAGACGAGCCAAAACACGTCTAACCAAACAGCCGTCAACGATTAACTAACATTCAAAATGACCGATTTTTTCTGCATAAGTGAGAGACACGAGTGCCAACCTAACGTCACAAAAAAATCGAAAATCGAATATACGTAGCCCGCGGAAATTCAAAATTCGCCTCGTATACGTCCATCGAACGATATTTTAGACGGTAAGATTTTATATTTTCCCTCCGCTTCTCAATAAACATATTTTATCCCGTAAACAGGAACGATTATTCTCGGATTAAAAATATCCGCAATGATTTCTTTGACGAAAAGTAAGAGGGACATTTTCTGCGAACGTACCGATCTTTCTTTCGTACTTTCGTTACGGGGCACATCGAAACATCGAAACGCTACCTTTGTTATTTTGATGATTCTCGCTCGACGAGAGAATGACCGTGACGGCCGGCGGAGGTGGTGCGTTCTCCTTTGGTACCGTCAAGTGGCGACCGTTTCTCGTATGACCGTTCGGCGGAGTGGGCGACGGTGACGGTCGTCTCGGCGGTAGAGTCGGAACGATTCTCGGGACTCGCGGTGGAATTGGCGAACTCACGGGACTCGAGTCGTCCTCGTCGTCCGAATCGTCGCACATCAGGCCACAATTTCCATTGCACAGTTCCATTATATCCTAAAACATTGCCAATCGTGTTACAACTTTCGCAACGAGGATCTTCGAATCATATTTTCCAAGGCGAGTCCTTTTTTTTTTCTCACTACATTTCGGTTACAATCTCGTTTAGTTTTTATCATATTGGAGAAACGGATTATCGATGACGCAGCGTTTCGAGCTTTCGGATTAACGCGCTCATCGTAATTTAAATGTTTCTTTAACGAACCGAACTTTTCGTTTAAAACCGTGTCTCTTCGGGCCGTAATCTTCGGCCTTACGAAATCTTATTCCGTTTCCCCCAATTGTGCATTAAAAAAATGGTCCGACACACGTGCGGTACGTCAACGAAATGAATTTCGGCGACGACACGATATATAATTGTATAACCATTTGTTATCGCGCGTGACAAGGATGATTCGACGATTATTCGACAAAGCGTACACGGAAAAAAAAGCGCAAAAGCAAAACAAAGCCGTAATGCAGTATTCACTTACCTGCTCTCCGTCGGGATGGCGTAAAAAAACAAAAAAAAAAAACAAAAAAATTAATTAAAAAAAAACACACGTACATTATCGATTATTTTCTCTGAATATCATGCAACGCGCGGAGCATTCGACCCTGCGGACAACTCGATGAAATGCTTCTTTTTTTTTTCTTCTCCTTGAGATATACGAGGTCTGTTGAAAAAGTATCGCGAATTTTGAATTTCCGCGGGCTACGTATATTCGATTTTCGATTTTTTTTTTGTTGCCGTTAGGTTGGTACTCGTGTCCCTCACTTATGCTGAAAAAATCGGCCATTTTGAATGTTTAGTTAATCGTTGACAGCTGTTTTGGGTAGACGTGTTTTGGCTTGTCTTCGATTTTTGCCTATTCCAAAAAATGGATCAAAGAATCCGTATCAAATTTTGTGTAAAACAAAATTAAGTACGCGGACGCATTCCGAATGTTGACCGTGGCATATGGTGAAGCTACCTTGGACCAAAGCAACGTTTATCGGTGGAACAAAATGTTCTCGGAGGACCGAGAAGATGCGAACAACGAAACGCGTTCCGGACGGCCGAGCACATCAACAACGGACGAAAACATTGACAAAGCGAAGAAAATAATATTGGCCAATCGTCGAATCACCGTTAGAGCAGTTGCCGAGGAACTAAACACATTGATTGGCTCGTGCTATTCGATTATTACCAATGATTTGGGTATGAAAGTGGTCGCCGCGAAATTCGTGCCAAAATTGCACAATTTCGAAGAAAAACAGTGTCGGGTTAACGTTGCTAAGGAGCCGTTGGACTCGGTCCGCGACGACTCAAATTTGCTCCAGAGGGTCGAGACCGGTGACGAATCATGGGTTTATGGTTATGACGTGGAAATCAAAGCTCAATCATCGCGATGGAAGCTGCTTTTTTGGAATAGGCGAAAATCGAAGGCAAGCCAAAACGCGTCTAACCAAAACAGCCGTCAACGATCAACTAAACAATCAAAATAGCCGAATTTTTCGGCATAAGTGAGGGGGACACGAGTACCGACACTAACGCCACAAAAAAAATCGAAAATCGAATATACGTAGCCCGCGGAAATTCAAAATTTGCGATACTTTTTTAACAGACCTCGTACAAATGAAATAAGACAAAACGGTTCATGCGGGCAATACAATGACATCACCGTACGGGAAAAATGTATATTCCCTGTTGTTCGGAGTCGCAAAATGCTGGCAATAGATAGACGGGGATTGGTCGTGTAACGAGAGCTAATGATCGTAAATAAACGAATAAAATAACGAAAACAAGACGAAAAGTACAATGAGCAAAGAGGAGCGTGTACAAAAAGTGCAGAAGTAACTCAATACAATGATAAGATAATATAATTTTATTTCAAAAAAATTCTCTTCAAATACCTAATATTTTACAATAAGTAAAAAAAACCATGTACACTAGAATAAAGTTTACTAAATTTATCTAAAATCGTCGGCGACCGACGGCCGGCAAGGAAGACCCTGAGGTTATATTAAAACGGCAGCTCCGTTTCTTTTTTTTTTTTTTTTCGTCCAAAAAAATCGGATAAACAACGGATAAAAATGCGCCAACCTCGGGAATGAGATACCACGAAGAATGATTCTTCCTTCCACTCGCTAGCTCGATTCGTCGATCGACGCGTTACACGTATATAATACTAAGAGCTCGCTCTCGATTTTCCAAAAGGAAATCCCTAACCGTTGCTTCGCGACAATGGGCGAGACGCACGGCATATTTTTCAGTAATTATCGTTCCGACAATTCGAATCACACTTGGCCTTAACGTACGTTCTTCGTTTCTAAACGAGAAAAGTTCTTTTTCATCTTTGTCCCTTTCTTAATAATTATACGCACCGACGTGTAATCCGCGCGCGCATCAAAATGCCGCCAAGACACCCCTCGTTTTCCGGCATATCTCCGTTAGACGTTACATTTTATGCGAGTGTTTCAACGGAACAAATCGGTCAACGGTGTTCCTTTTCGTCCTTACATTTGTACAAAAGAAGTTTGTAATTTTCTCTCTCTTCCTAATTTCCGGGGCGTCGTGCGTTTTTTTTTTTTCTCTTTCTTTCTGTCAATAGTTAACGGTAGGCTGTACGGACGGGTCTTTGCTCTCGCGGCCATATTCGCCTCACCGAGGCATCGGCGATTCTCCGCGGTTTCGCGAACCGACCAACGAATCGCGGCAAACGATAACTCAGGACCAATTTAATGGAATCACCCGTCTTTATTTTGCCTTCGTTTCGATATCGCACGAACGTTGAATTCTACGAACGATAAGTGGTCGATGCCTCGGTCAAGGAGCACCTCCCGAGGACGATGGGACGCGGTTCTATCGAGGCCCATCGTCGAACGCGAGAGATAACACCCGAAGAAACGGAATAATTTTTCTTTGGGCCGCGTTAACGCGCTCTCGATGCGTGGTGCGCGTTTATCACCGTTTGTGCGACATTTTTATTTCTTCTCGTACAACTTTCGTAATAAAAAATAACGTAACAATGTTGCGCGGAGTTGGACTCCGTTGTTCGAAACGCTTTTCCGTCCTATCTTTGTGCAATACTCGATTCGTAAATCTCATAAATTATAAAATTATCTATAGTTTTATTGGCGCGGTTTTTTGCGTCATTTACGATAAACGGGAGGACGATGATTCGTCATCATTTTTATATGTAAGCCCGATGGGAGAATTAGGCCGTTACATCGTACGATCGATTGTAAATATATCGCGCGCAATAAAGGGACGCATCACCGAACAAAAGCGACGGACGTACAATAATATATATATCGTAACGTGAGCTATGACGTCAATTCGAAATCCGTTAGCATCACCGACGTTCGGCGTTGGTCCCTGTAACTCGTAGCGCGAACCTCCTCGCCACCGGAGGCGGGATCGTCAATTTTTTTTCTCGTCGTACCGTACGCGTAAAGGGGGAGGGGAAAAAATTGTTATCATTGTTAGTCGTAATGTAATACCGGGCGATAAACTCTATGATAATTCGTCCGTCGTTAGGATCGAGAAACAAACAAAAATTGCGGACAATAGCTCATACAAGCCGATGCTGAAATAGCTTGAAATGCACAAGAGCGAAACCTACCTTGGTCCATTACGAGTCCTACAATCTCGTAATATACTCGGAGGAATAGAGGGAATATCGAACGAATTTGATGAAATCGCGATAAAATGAATGAAATGAGAATGAAAAACGGATTATCGTACGAATCGGGTATAGTTAAAATTAACTGGGAAATAAATTTGTTTTTCGTTATATAATCCCGATGTGAATGATAAAAATGACGTATACCGGGCGCGCACGAAATTGGACGTTGATGATGTTTTTGGTGGCCGATGATAATAATATCGCGTAAAAGAGGTGAAATAAAAAATAACAAAAAATAAATAAAAATAAAAGTTGGCAATGAGGCGTTATCGAGAAAAAAAAAGAATGAGGCACGTGTACCGAATGAGGTACACGCGGGGCGCGTTTTTTTAGTTTTTCGAGGAGGCTAGTAGTTGCTACCCCTAGTCGGATACCTCGGTGTCAGGGTCGAGATCCCGCGTAGGGGTCGAGGCGTTACTCGCCGACGCCGATTGAGCGCCGGGTCGATGAGTTCTTCGTGGATCGAACGGATCAACGACGATCTGCTCGGTACCCTTGATTTCAGCTCGACAGAAGGGGCAACCCTGTCCTTCCGAATCCTGCAAAATAATTTATTCGATCATCGATATGTCGCAAAGATATCGTTCGAAATTTATGTTGTCGCGCAACTTTCAAACTCATGATTTTCACCGTCCAAGTAACGATTTCAATTTGAGACGGTAAAGGTTTAAATTTAAAGGGCATATCGATTATAAACTAGATTCCTATCGTCGATCGAGTTTCCAACGTTAATATTCGCGGCGTACCAGATCCGTTCTAAATATTTAACCGAAGAATTAATCATTACCGTTCGCAAACTCGAACGGAAACTGAACGATCTCAATTTTATATGGAAATGTCGTATTCCGGTCGATAAATAATGCACGGTCGGTAACAGGGTTCTTTACCGAAGATGGATCAAGAATTGTTCGTCCAAGTTGATCAAGGCCAAAGATTAACCGATTCAATGTACTTCCAGTATTATAAGTACTGAAAAAGTACTTTTTCTCAAGTACTTTTACGCGATATCTCGAAACGTCGAGAAGTCATATTTATAAAAAATATCCGTACGTAACGGGGTATGCGTATGTGCGTATTTACGCGTATATATGTGCGCGCCCAGGAACGGACCATCTATTTCCCTTTCTTCGGTGCAATTTTTGTCAAAATAGCTAAACAATTTTGAATTTGTCGTTATATATTTCACCGACTCGATACGCGGGTTCCGCTGTTCGGATTTTATGAAATTTTCGATTCGTTCTATTCGCCGCTCGAAAGCTCATTTCGCGCCCGCGAAGAAAATAGCCTCCGCGATACCGCGTCATATTTATACCACACTCGAGCCCCCGTGTGTACAAACTTTAATGACGCTAGAGGCAACCTAGATTCACCGAGCGTGGGGTTGAAGTGGTGTAAAATAGTTGGCCTCATTTCCGACTCTCTTCGCGCGCGTGTAATTTCGCGCACAAACCGTCGATCGTACGAACGCTCGAGTAAATACTGCTACCTGCCAAGCTGTGAGACACGGTGTACAAAGAAGATGACCGCAGGGTTCTATTCGCACGTCCTTGTCGTGTTCGGCGCATATTTTGCACAATTGAAAGGTGCTACCCATTTCGCAGTACAGTTCGTACTGTTCGGCCGTTACTTTTATGTGTTCCTCGGGGGTCGGCTGAACGGCCCACGTTAAATCGGGATTTATGTTACGTCCGTCCGGATAGAGGTAGCTAAAATTTCATCAAAACGATAAAACGACAAACGTGTTTCGTTCGTACGATAGGATAATTTTTTCTTTTTATCGAAGGAAAAGTAAAAGAGAGAGAAGAGAAAATAATGAAAAAACACTCACAATCCTTCCCGATAACCGTCGAGAAGCGCCTGACAGAGGCTCTTGTTGTGCGGAATTGTCTGCAGTATATCGCCGTCGGACGTAACGTAACCTATTGCCCACTGTCCCAATCGCGTACAGCTCAATCGAAAAACGTAACTTCCCGGTTTGGTTATGCAGTATTTTTGCAAACGAGCCTTCACCTCGTCGTAAGTGAGGAAAGCCACGTAACCGGGATGCGTCACGGCGAGAATCTTCCAGTTTCGCAGTAACGTCGACCACGGTTGAAACAATCTGCGAATGAGCGACGATGTAACGCGGGAATTAAGTAAATAATAGAAAATGAAAGCGAATAATAGAAAAATAAAAGAAAATAAACGGGAATACTTACCTCGTGAATACGTCGAATTCAAAGTTGGAAATATAATCGTTGCAGGTGAGGTCTATCGTGGATTTCAACGCCATTGCTTGGAGTCCCGAGCTGATTGGATGTACCTGATTGAGCTCGTGCCTAAATATTTTCCATGGAACGAGGGTACTGGAAACAAATGGTAGAAAACAAACCTCGTTATGGAGATATATTATTTAATAACTCAAAGAGAGTTTAATTTTACATTACGATTATTTGTAACGAGCCCCTTTCACCAGGGATGAAGCAAATAATGAAAAAGCCCCTCGGTCATAGAGTGAGATTTGCGGAAAAATGACGAGGAAGCATCGTGCAAGTTTAACTTTGACAATGTTCTTTCGATACGCGACCTCGCATCGGTAGTCCAGTTCGTCCGGATGGAGGTGTCCTAATTCACTCAATTGTTGCGTAAAATTCACTTCTCAACCGTCCAATGAACGGTTTGTTATGAAGAACGGAGACTAACTCGTCGAGTTATCACGGAGACGCGACGTGTCTCGAGTTACGGAGGTGAATTTTTCAAGACTCAAAGATTTTTTCTTTTCAACCGTCATTCGTCGATTAATCATTTCGGACAATCTGACGCGAATATTTTCGGGTTATTGTTATTGACGAAAACAAAGTTTTCTTTACGCCGAGGTAAAATGATAAAATGCATTTATTATTTACTTATTTATAAATGCCCCGAGATGTTCTCCATTGATGGATAGATATCGCATCGTAAATTATTCGCCAAACGATACAACCATTTCGGAGCTCGTTGTTATTCTCGCCGTAGCGATAATAATCGAAACGATAAAAAGTCACGTCGAAGAGCTAATGGACTAACGGAGTTATATCGCGAGAAACATTATCGTTTATATAGTCTACCCCGGTAATGCATTTATCGAGCTCGCGCCTTCGACGATTGATCGTGCTAATTTCTTCACATACAGGGAGCCGCGTATCTCTCGAGACTATCGATTTAAAATCGTACAAAAGTGTCGTTGCTTGGCGAACGACGAGTATCAAAAACTGAAATATCTATCGATATGCATTATATACGCGAGGCGAACGGTTTGCGGTCGTACCGGTCGATAGTACTTTTTTTTATGTGTAATATCTTTCCGCTCGGTTTCCGTGGCACTGATTTCGCGAAAAGGGACGGAAGTGTGTAACGGGAAGCTCGAGAAGCGCGCGCTATTTGATTTGACCGATGAGCGCGCGCGGTGGTAGCGTTGGCCGTCGGATGGTACCAACCCATTTTCCGAGAAGTTGGTACCGTCAGCCAACAGCGTGTGCGTGTGTGACGAGAAAGAGAAAGGGAAATAGAGAAGAACGCATCAGCTGTGCGGTTAACGTACAGTGTTGTGTATAAAGTGTGCTGTTGTATAAACTAATTTATATGTGTAAACTATATTAATAAATGTATTTACTATTGATAATGTGTCTGAAAAAAGTGCAGATCATGGATAAAAAATGCAAGTGAGTAATAATGAATAATTATTCGAATAAATATTTGAATATTTAGCTTTTTTAAATTTTCAGGTTGATTTCTGTCGCTGCTCAATTGATATTTTTTATTTTTATAAAAAAATAAACAAATTAATTAATTACACGGATAATTTCTTTGATATTAATAATTTCTTAAATATTTATCATTCTAATTTCATTCTAATGATTTCGTGAGTTGCAGAGATGGGTAAATCCAGAGCAGAATATACGCGAGATTACCGGCAAAAAAAACGTGAGGAAAAATGAAAAACTGGAAAGGTAGACCCAAAAAAAAAACATGCGCACAATTCGATTCACCGTAGCAGGGATTTTCGGGCACGTGCAGCGAACTTAAGGTAGTAGTCTGTTAACTTGAGCCGATTTTCATGTCTTTTTTGGAAGGCGTTTTTTCGTAGAAAAATAAAAATGAATCGTTTTGGATATTTGGGATGTTTTTATTTACATATTAAAGATACAAAAAAAAAATTTTTTGAAAAAATTTAATCGTTTATTATTATTATTATTATTATTATTATTATTATTATTATTATTATTATTATTATTATTATTATTATTGATCGAAGCCCGCAGCCCGGGTCCTAACTTTTTTTCTACCAAACCGATTGCTTTCAAATTTTAACACGCTACTCCACACACTTATAGTTCTCGTCGGAACTACCGAGAAATTTTTTCACCCCTAACTTTTCATTTTACAATCCTTTCTTTGCTAAAATAAAAGGACTTTAGCAAAGAAGGGGTTGTAAAATAAAAAGTTAGGGGTGAAAAAATTTCTCGGTAGTTCCGACGAGAACTATAAAAAAGTTAGAACCCGGGCTGCCAACTTCGAGGTGCCAACTTCGATCAATAATAATAATAATAATAATAATAATAATAATAATAATATTAAACTATTAAATTTTTTCAAAAAAATGTTTTTTTGTATCTTTAATATGTAAATAAAAACATCCTAAATATCCAAAACGATTCATTTTTATTTTCCTACAAAAAAACGCCCTCCAAAAAAGACATGAAAATCGTCTCAAGTTACCAGACTACTACCTCAATTCTCTCACAGACATCAACGGCCGACCCAACTACCGCTTTACCAAATCTGGTTGTCAGTCACGCAACTTTACGATTGCCATCGTTGCCATTTTCTCCTACTTCGTCTACATCAACAGCGACTGCATGTAATACTTGGATGAAATGTATCTGCTCTCCCCCAAATTGAACAAAAATAACTGTCTCCAATAACAAATTGCATTACTCCTAGCGTTAATAAAATAGAATACAATTTTTATTAAAAATAATTATTCTTCGTTACGAAAAATCATTTGTAATAATACCCGAATCATTTTTTTTCGGGACATAATGTTAGCGTTGCTTATTGACAAGGTGAGATGTCAGATGTTACACGTCATACGCGACTACCGTAAGGGTCGCTTTTTCTTTTCCGTAGCCCCGCGGTGTAATCGACATTTTTTCCCCGAAATCAGCCAATACCGCGAAAGATCTTGACCCACGATCCAAAGTCCGTGACCGTCGTCGCTTCTATTTCTTCGCGAAAGTTCGTCAATCCGTCATACGTAAAAGTGCCCCGTCACGATGAGATCAGACTCGTGAAATATTGAAGAGTAACACCCGTTATAGATTCGCGCCACATATCGGAAGGCGTAACACTCTCCCCGCTGTTGTCGGACATACTTCGGTGCCGGCCAGTCACGGCCAGTCCGCGAGTGCGAGAGGTACTTTGTCTTTGGTTTATTTCGCGAGTCACCGACTCGTCTTGGATCGATATCACAAATATTCGGCGTTAAATAAATCCGCGGGGTAAGTGAGATTCGACGCACGAAATGTAAAACGTTCGATCGGGCGGTTGTATATTTTTTGCTTCGTTCGGTACGGATGCGAAACGGAGAATTTTGTCTCGCGACAGGAGGTGGTGCTACGAGACGGGGATAGCTCTGGAAAAATCCGAATGGCGCACCGGCCGAGCCGTCGCTTCGCGCCGACAGATGGCACATTTGAGCCGCCGCGAACCTCATCCGCGCGCGCGCGCGAACATGCTATACTCCGTGCATGCTGACGGAAAAAAACAACGTTTGTAACGTCTCGACGATATTAGCCATTACGAATAACGATAAACCTTTCCGGATGCGTACCGAGGCTTGGTTAAAAATAATTAGCTACTCGAACCCGATTCGTTACTTGTTTAATTTGTAAAAGTAATTTTCGTGACTAATCCACACGTGCCTGATCGCACAGGAAGAGGAGTAACGTAAAGAAAAATGCTTCCGTACCGAACTATCGGATTCGCAAATTTCACTAAAAAAGATGACGTATTTCAGGAGTTACGAAAAATTGCATCCCGTCGGGAAAAGGGAAAAGAAAAATGAAAGACTCGAGAATGCGCATTTTGAGATATCTAATGCCGGGGGGGCTTCACCAAATTGTTCGCAATTTCGCAGGCACGTACATACGAAAAAATGACATTACAAGCTCGTCTCGAATTCAAGCGAAACGATTCCCAGTGAAAACTAACGAGTGCTTTTTAAATTCTTAAGCACGGAATGCAAATTTACTTGTGGAAAAAAATGTAATTGCATCGACTCAATCTCTTTCACGCTTGCGTGGGTTCAAACACATTTTTTAGGACCAAAAGATCTTTGGAATAATAAACAAAACTTTCGTTACCTTCGTAGGAAAAAAAAAAGGGGGTTGAACTTTGATAAACGGAGTATTGGTCGATCGTCGATATTTTGTTTACTCGATGCAAAAATAAGAAATATAATTGAACCGCTATCAGAGTCAACCCTCGTTTATCGGTTCCAATTTATTTCTTCTTTTACCGAACTTTCTTGATAAACCCACTCGTGTCGGAATTTCTTTTATCCCACTTTCGATAAGCTTCGTTGCCATATAACAATATCGTACAGAGTGCATGACCCGCGTGGTGTTGGGTACGTGTGATTTTTTTAACTAACGCGACAATAACCGACGGTGGGAGGCTAGAAGAGAGAGAGAGAGAGAGCGTGCTTGTTTTCCACTTATGAAAATTATAATTTTCCGTTGTAATCGAGTGCACGTCGATTTTTATTTTCCATTTTCATTTTTTTCATAAGAAAATGTCTCGTTTCTCCGACAGTTATGAGCGGAAATAAGGATTACAAAGCCGCCACGTCGGTTCACGACTTCGAGGCGACATCCATAAAGGGCGACGTTGTTCCTTTTTCAAAGTACGTTTAATTGTCAATTTTTTTTATTGTTTATTTTGGTTCGGTTAATTTCAGCTCGATACAAATCTCGATAAATGGTATAATTTCAGTTACAAAGGACACGTTTGTTTGATCGTTAATGTGGCATCAAAATGCGGGCTCACGGCGACAAATTACAAGGAGCTCAACGAACTCTATGACAAATATGCCGAGTCCAAGGGTAAGCGGTCGTCTCCTTCGGTTGGAAAATAAATAAAAAAAATGTTCATTTGAGAAAAATGTTTCTTCAGGTCTGAGAATTTTGGCATTCCCGTGCAATCAGTTCAACGGACAGGAGCCCGGTACTCCCGAGGACATTTGCAGTTTTGCCGATCGTCAAAAGGTGAAATTCGAACTTTTCGAAAAGATCGACGTCAACGGTGAAAACACTCATCCACTATGGAAATACCTCAAGAAGGAGCAAGGTGGAATTCTCGGTAATTTCATCAAGTGGAACTTTACGAAATTCATCGTCGACAAAGACGGCAAAGTCGTTGAGCGTCACGGACCAAACGTCGATCCCAGCAAACTGGAGACTCATCTCGAGAAGTACTTTTAAGGCTCGAGAACCTCGATCGAGATCCCGAAACGGCGATTGTAACGGATAATACACGCGCGATTATCATAAAATGGATAATCATTGTGTCGCACAGCTTATCAACGCGTTTCAATGTCTACCTACGCCACTCTTTATCGGGCATTTTTCTAAAACAGTCGTTCCTATTCGTCGGAACGACTATTTTATATTTATTCCCGCAATTTTACACGCGCTTTTCTTTTTTTTTTTTCCACGTCCCACAATCACGAAAGAGAACAAGGCGTTTTTTCATAATAATCAACGGATATACCGTACGACACGACGACGACCGCTCGTTGCACGAACGAAAATATTGAAGAAATTTCATTTTTCTCTCTTCTTTGGGCAATGTTGCACGCGCACACGTTAATAAACGGTTGTACTCTCCTCAAATATGTCTTTGATAAATCGATCGAACGACGCGATCGAGTATCACCGAGTGATGTTGTTGCGCGACGCGAGGCTCGCAATTGTTGGAACGATATCGCGACCGTGGGACTCGCGCGCTGCGCCGCCCGTTGACCGAGTCTCGGATACCACGAGGCGTTCGTAGGGAGAGAAACGCCGCCAACGTCGTACGTCAAGAGGAAGAAAGCTGTAACTGCGAAGGGGGGCTGCTGGCGGCTCTACTCGCGCGTAGAGCACGGTAATAGATCCGATTGATCGAGGTAGTCGATTCGCGGCGCACCTTCTTCGAGAAACGTTTCAAACTCCGCTCAACCGTTTATCGTCCGTGCAGTTTCGAACTTGAGATAGTTAAATTTGAATCGGGTCGAATCGGCACGTACGCTATTACGTCCCAACGACACATATTTTCCTCCACCGTCGAAACGTAATTTAAGAATTAAATCGACGGAGGAGACAAGTCCGGAGGGATAATATATGACGCGCGAGAGATTCGAGGATAAAAAAAGCGGACAATCGTTTGTTTCGTGAAAACCTTTGGATCGGGGATGTCGTCCGAGCCAAGTTTCCCGACGATGAAGGACCTCGCGACTCCGATTCGTCCCCCTTCTATCGGGATTTTTCGATCTTGGAGCGTAATCATTTTATAAAGAAAGGATGTTGTACCCTACAAACGCGTTATCGCTTCGAGGACGATCTTTACTTTCCGCGAGAGACGAGATTGTTTCGTACGTAAACGGGCGCGCGACGGGTTGGACCGTGCGGATAGGTAAGAGATACCGGGCTATAATTAGTCGTCTTTGCTCGCCGGCTGATTCGACGTTACCCGCACTCCGTTCGTGGAACGGTACCGGCAACACCGGCAACACCGACGATAGGCGAGCTTCGACAGAGGCACGTATACACCGCGCATAGCGCGTACGTGGTAACGAGTGCGTATGTACGGCTCATTTTATTTCAACTTGAAGATTTTTCTGGCTAAGAAAAATATCGATGAAATCTATCGATCGGTAATGACGAATCGGTGCTACGATCTTTGGAATTATTTTTACGAGTTGTAAAGAACGGACCGTACCGCCCGATGCGTCGGTCATATAGAAAAATGTTTGTAGCAACGAAATGAATTTGTGAACGAGATCGAGTCGATAGAAACGTGCCGCGTCGACTCGCCGCGCGGCTTTTTAATTTAACTATATTTCCAATAGTCTTTACCGATGGATCAAACGCGGATGGTGAATCGATTGCGAACAGAACGAACCTTCGCTCGTCGTTACCGGACCGATATTATGGATTATTCTCTGAGAAACATCCGGTTGTACGTAATAAAGAGGATTTTTCGAAATCGTACCTTAAATTCATTCGAATCCTTTCTCGAGTCAATTTGACCAAAGTTGCCGAGAAAAAAATAGGATTACGATAAAACTAAAAGCGCATAGAAAAATCATGAAACGTATTTAAATAACAGAAAAAAATTACCGGTCCTACTACTGGAATTACCGTAGGATCCTTTTCGCGTGAATTTCACTAGAGTTTTCGAGAAAGTTAGAATGAAAAAAAAAGTTGCACCTTCCATTTGACCCTCGTCCAATGGCCGTGACGCTCCGCAAAATGCAGGATTCGACGAAAAAAATATACAAACTTTGAGTTGAAAAAAATCATGAAATTTCAGTGACTTTTGTTTGAAAAAATAGTTTTTAGAGGTAAAACCCTATAGCTTGGATACTATGTTTTTTTATTTATTTTATTTTTTTATTTTAATTGAACCGGCGCACGCGGAAAGGCATATTTACATTTTTTTTTATTGACCGGTACGATCGAAAAATAAATAAATCAAAGTATATTTTGCTATCCGTGGAAATAATTGAAAAAAAAATTTCTCTCAAGAACCAATCGGGTCAGAGGCCAATGATTAACCGCGTCATCGTTTCTCATTACGTACGATCGGATGTGGGACGAAATGAAAATTTGGTGCCGAAAGGCTACGAATTGGTGCATTTAACGATGTTGAACTTTGCATCGTTGGAACGCAACGAAATCACGTTTTTTACATTTTCATTTTCAGCATTGCTCTCGCTTCTCTCGCCGATTTAGGTCCAGGTCCTTAAACGAAACCGCAATAAATGTTTTAACGATTTTTGCCTTCGAAAATCCAGCCTTGAGGTGGATGAATGATATAAAAAAATCTACTTTCGTTGCATCCCAACGATGCAGAGTTCAGCAACATTGCATTTACCCATACAGCAAAGACCTTTGACGCGTAACCAGCCTCGTTCTAATTTCGTTTTTTCTAATTTCTTTCGCGGTGTAAAGGAAAAATAGAGGGAGAAAATACCAAGGGAAGATCGTTGCCGGCGACGAGAAAACGCGGTGACTCCGAGAGAGAGAGAGAGAGAGAGAGAGACACACACTTTGCCCGGACTCTCGTACGTTGCCGCACCCTCTGGTACGACTCGTTACTTCGCTCCGGTTATACGGAGTCTTTTAAAATGTTTTATTTTAGTTTTTCGCGCTCTCCGACGATCCTCCGTTACGAGAGGCGCGCATCGTTGACCTTCGCCACTCTTCTCATTGAGGCGAGAGCACCGCGACGACCATTCCTATTTCGGATCCGATTAACATTTTCGTTATACGTACGACTCGACCGCGTACCGTAAACAAAGACGCACCGATGACACGGGATCGGAGTAGAATTTCGAGTTACTCGAAGCGAGATATTTTGTATTTTTGTTAACTTTCGGCTATTTTCTCGAGAATTTTCCTTTTTATCGCGGAGTCGCGCGACATTCGTTGAATTTGCCGCGGAAACCGAATTTTTCGAAGGACGCGCGTTTCTCCCTCGTGCGGCAACGGATAAAATGTACATTGACGGGTATGGTTGCGGGAGTGGCTGGTTCGCGCGCGAGAAGAAATATCGCGCACGAGGTCTGATATACGAGCATCCGGAACCGGATGTTTGTGAATTATTCGACCGGAAACGACCGAAAGATTCGCCGAGGATCGAGGAACGCGATCGAGTCGTCGCAAACGCGAGAGACCAGTTACGTAAAACATCGGCACGCGCTTCTACTCGCTCTTTACGGCGTTCCCGCGATGCCCCGACACTTGCTTCTGTAAAATCATTACACGCGCGGTTACGATTTCATTTCGTTATCGCGTTTATATATCGCGTTAAATCCACCGACGGAAGGGTCGTACAACAAAAACAAATTCGCTCACGGATAAAATTTGTACGTTAACGGTGCGATATAGCGTCGATTATCCTCCGTCTATCCTATTAAATCGTCAAAAGATACTCATTTTAATGCAAAATTTTATCTTGCGTTGACAATGAACTTGTGTCAACGCAAGTTCATTGTCAACACCCGAGGTTGCGCTGATAATTCATGCCGTATCGGAATATCATCCGCCCCTGATCTGGGCGTGATACGGTTAGCGCGATGAGGATTTGCCACGGACGCCTTAGCCGCACCTGATCCGGTCCTGATGCGGCCCTGATGTGGGGGTGATCCGGTTAACCTGATCAGGATTTGCCACGGATGCCTTAGCCGCACCTGATCCGGCTCCGATATACGTAATGCAAGGCCGGCCCGATAACCCACGCCGTATCAGGATATGATCCGCCCCAGTTCTGGGCTTGATCCGGTCAGCCTGATGAAGCTAACCTTATCGATTCCTGAACGGGGCCTGATCCTATATCAGGCCAGCCGGAACAAATTTCTGTTCGGGAAATAATTTATATATCGACCGTGTCAACGATCTAACGTATATATATATATATATATATATATATATATATATATATATATATATATATATGTATATATATGTATACACGGGGCATTCGACGTTAATCCTTTCGTTGATTCTTTCGTCGAGTACGCGTGATTTTTTCAGATTTTTATTCGACGGCGTTCGAACGTTAGCGGCCGATACGCGGAAATCCCGAATATCCGAATTTCAATTGACTCGACGGGTATTGGTCGTAAATATAAAAAAAACATTAGACGTTAAAAAGTTTCAGTTTTGCGTGCACTTTAATAAATAAAATATGCAAAACATTGCGGAGACCTCTGAGGTTTTTGGAAAATAAAAGACCATTGCTTTTTTAGATTTTTTCCGACAAAAGTTTCGCACGTTATTGGCCCGTCAGTGAATTTTACAAATAAATTCGGAAAAAATTCCTCGGACCATTTCGCGAAAGAAAAAAAACAACCGAGTGCGCGTTGTCACGACGTTATGTTTGGTCGATTCATTTTTTTCTTTTACATTTTATCAATCGATACGGAGTCGGTATCCGAAGATTAAACGAAACGTGTCGTTGCTCTTTCGAATCGTATTTCCAGCATCCTTTTCGAATCCGCATAGTTTCCCGCTACCGAGTATACGTACGGAACGTCGTAGTCTGTACTTTGTTTTTTTCCGTCTTTACTTTACTGCTCTTCGTGTACCGAAAAAATATTTTTTTACAAATAAATTAGGAGAAAAATACGTGGCTTCGAAACGAAATTCGGGCACATTAAGAAGTTCACGCGAATGTTTATACGCTAACGGGGAAATAATGCGATACTTTTTGTGAAAATTTTCAAAAAGTAATGATCTTTTATTTGTCAAAAACCGTCACGAGTCTTCGTCATGGTTAGCATATTTTTTTCACCAAAGTTCACTCAAAAATCAAACTTTTTCTATATCCAACTATTCTTCATACGATCAATAATTGTCGAGTTATACTCCATTCAAATTCGGATATTCATCATTTTTTCAGGTAACACATCGACCGCTAACGTCCGAATCGTCGCCGAATCTGAAATAAATCACCTCAAACCGATTCCGAGAGGATCGGGATACTTTTTTAGCCAGGTCGATTTCACCTGGAATGCCCCGTGTGTGTGTGTATATATATATTAGGGCGATTTTTTCTTCGACTTTTCAGTCCCCACCGGAAATTTTGTTGGATATGTCGAAAAAAAAATTCCCTGAGAGTTTCAGCCCTTAATATTAATTCTAAGTACTTTCCTAAAGCGTGAGCAGATTTTCCATCCAAAATATACGTAAATAGATTTTTTTTTTTTTTTTTTTTTTTTTTTTTTTTTTCAAATTCCATAACTCAGCCGCATTTTATGTTATCATATTGTTCTTGGTTTCGATTTACTCGGAATAGAACTGAAGTTTATTTTTACGCAAAATTCTCGTTTTTTTGCTGTTATCTTCGAAACAATTAACTTTACGAAAAAAATGTAAATGAAAAATTTGTTGGAAATTTAATTTCCTACAAAAAAGGTCCTATCGAACCAATTGCTTAGATTAATATTTCTTGAGATATTGAACTTTAACTTATGAGTAGTTCAACATTTTTATTTCATTTTTTCAAGAATAAACCGTAAAAATGTTATACTACTCATAAGTTAAAATTCAATATCTCAAGAAATATTAATCTAAGCAATTGGTTCGATAGGACCTTTTTTGTAGGAAATTAAATTTCCAACGAATTTTGCGTTTACATTTTTTTTTGTAAAGTTAATTGTTTCGGAGATAACACCAAAAAAACGAGAATTCTGGGTAAAAATCAACTTCAGTGACCCGTACCAACTCACCGGTACAATTTACACTTTCGCCGCAATAGGCACTTTTCTAGATTGTTTTATTCCGAGTAAATGGAAACCAAGAACAATATGATAGCATAAAATGCGGCTGAGTTATAGAATTTTGAAAAAAAAAAAAAAAAATTCGATTTACGTGTATTTTAGATGGAAAATCTTTTCACGCTAAGGGAAAGTACTTAGAATTAATATTAAGAGCCGTAACTTTCAGGGAATTTGTTTTTCGACATATCCGACAAAATATCAAGTGGGGACTGAGAAAAAAAATAGTCAAAAAAAAAATCGCCCTAGTGTATATATATATATATCCACATGATCGACGCGCTCACGGTGCTCGGAACAGGTTTCGTGTCCGATGTAGGTTAGGTCTTCCATCCTTTGCCCCTACCGCCAATCTTTCTCCCATCCTGTTTTTCTTCCGCCGACCATTCGTTTCACCGTCTTATTCGGGCTCTTCCCAAACCTATCCGCTAATTTTCAACGGTCCAACCTAACACATTTTTCTTCACGCTATTTTGAACGCTCGGCACGAAAGAGACGCCTCCGCTCGTCTCGTTCGAAAAATGAAACAGGAACAAAAAAAACAAAGTTGCCCTTATACGATACCTGTTACCGAAGCGTTCCTTCCAGAATTCCGCGGCGTCGGACTTTGTTATGCGAAATTGATCGCCGGCAAAGTCACCGTGAGGAAATATCGCTTTCAGCTCCGAGAGCATGTGACTAAAGACGAGACTGAGTTTCGTCAAATTCCGCCTGTAGTGAGACGTCTCGTCGAACATCTTCTCCTTGCCCTCTTTGAACAATTTTATCGCCTGTTTACACTTTCTCATGAGATTGTTGATGAAAACGCAAAAGTGCTCGTTGCTGTGTAAAACCTGCATGCGATCCTCGTACTTGCTGTATATCAGACGCAAACGTTGATAAGTGTCCGGGAGTATGTCGAGTATGAAGGGAGGTGAATTTTTCAAATTCATACGCTGATGCTGACACAGCTTGACCACTTTGTCCATTAGCTTCCAGGTTTTGTCGAGCATTCGCTTGTCGGTCGAGAGCTTGGGAGGCGTCATTGCGTCGGCAAAACGTCCCTGTAGCTTTTGAAATATCGAACTTATGTGCACGGCACGACTGCGACTGCCGTGACCGCTCGACGACATCTTGGGCCAACGGAGGATGATATCGCCTCCTTTGTGTACACTTTTTATATTATATATACATGTGTGTATATATACACATATATTCATACACATGCATACGTTTCTTTCTCTATCTCTCTCTCTCTCTCTCTCTCTCTCTCTCTCTCTCTCTCTCTCTCTCTCTCTCTCTCTCTCTATATATATATATATATATATATATATATATATATATAACTACGTGCCGGATTTTACTTCCGGACCGTTTTACTCCCACCTCACTCCCCCCACTCGCGCTACGAAGAACGCCGATACCGCTCGCTCTCGAAAAACTGCCACGGTTTCTCTCGTTTGCTCTTACCCTCTCACTCGCTCCACCGCTATCGCCGATCTTACTCTCGGAGTACTTCGTTAACGCGGCCCGACGTTACGAAAAATTTCACAAAAAAAAAAGTCTCGAGACGCTTCGTTTATTTATTTACGCGTCGAGTTCTGAATCGCGTGAAAACGCCACTCTCTATCAAACGCATATTTGTTTCCGAAATGAAATGAAATGCGCGACGAGGGGCTTGCCCCGCACGCACGCACACGACGCCCCGTAGCGCGCCAACGTTGACGTTTTCTCACGCGAGGGCTCTCGTCTGCCCCGACGAGACGCAAGGCAAAAGATCACGCATTACCGCATCCTGTACGTAAACTGACGTAAACCGACTGGCATCGACGAGCGACGAGTCCGGCCACGAACCACCGCGATCCCTCATCTTCGCCGCGAACTCGCGAGAAAAAAATATATATATTTGCCGATGGAACTCCGCGAAGCGAGGGGCGAGTGCGGTGGTGTTTTTTTTTGTAGCCTATATTTCGAGAATCGATAGTGTCGCTCGATATATCGAAATTCATTGGTTCATTATTTTTTTTGTTTATATCGCTGCTTGTGCGGTATATAATTATATAAAAACCAAGTCGAGTTCGAAATGTACGGAAAAGCGTAAGCATTCAACGAGAACAATAATCTGATATAATACGACAGTCGGTAACGAGTCTTTATTTTTTTTTTATTAGCGACGACGCTCGAGGCTCCCCTTCGTTGATGAAATCCGTACTATCAGAGCCGCTCAAACGGAGTCGGTATATTGGGGGCCGTTGCAAGACTGCAAAACGTATTTCGAGTAAAATGCACGAGTCACCGAACCGAAAAAATGGGCTGCTCGGTAAGGTGCTTTTGGCGTTGACGGGATTCGCGTGTCGGGCACCGAGCGAACCACGCGATTCAATTTAAATCTCAACGCGAACTTTCCGTGTGAAAGATCATGGAGACTGGAGCAAAGGAGTCGGATCTTCGCGTGCTTCTGACTTCCGAAGCGGGATCAGAAATCCGAACGATAAGGCTTGTGCCAGCCGACACGGCGAGGCGTTCGTGTCGTTAATGACTCACGAGTGGTGGGGAGACTCGACACGGCGATCCGAAGTGGGATAGATAAATGATCAGGGGTGATCAGGGGTGTTCACTTGCATACAAAAACCACGGCTCTATTGTTAGTTCACGTGAGAAGGAACGTGTCCAGAGTGCGCCACTATCGACGCACGGCTAGCGCGCCTTGCATTTCAGGAGCGAAAAGTAGAACTAGAACATCTGGCAAGCTTTGACCCGTTTTACCGACTTATTTAGTCGTAGCAATAGCGCCCCAGTGCTGCGCGTGATTCGAGATTATACTCGCAGATGTCGTCGTTTTGTTAAAATATAATCGAATTTAAAAAAATTGTTAAATATTTCGTTATTTATGATTATTGTAATTTCCTCGAGATGTGTGCGAGTCGTGAAAATGATTTGGCGCGATTTTCTAACCGTCGTCGCGTGTCTCGATGAAATTGTTTCCATCGAACATCTTCCGTTTGAAAATTCCCAAAGATTTTCTCTATTAAGTTACAATTCAGTAATTTTTCGTTTTCTTTTTAAGCATAATCCACTTTGATATTTCAGCTATTGGGATTTATGTTTGGTTGGTTAACGTTCTATCGTCAGGGTCACGGAGTTGTCAAAGACTTCAAGCTGTACACGATGGAATTGCAGCTGAAAATACAAAAGGTAAAATATACCAGATAAACATTGTAAAAATCTTGTTCATAGAGTCGTAACATTTTTTTGTTAGTACCCGAATTAATGAATCTTGAACCGGTAAGTCGGTATTTATTTATGAAGCGATTTACATCGATAGTTTTAATTTGAACATCCATTTATGCGATATTGTAGTATCGTAACATTGACCATGTGGCTAGGATCGGGAATCTTGTTACAACAGAAAAATTGAATTTCTTTTCAGACATTCGCTCCGCAAGGTACATCGGACTATTCTTGATGAAAATGGCTCTTCTTTCGTTTCTAGACGTATCACTGTTCTCGAAGATAAGGGTACGTCCGTTATCTGACAATTAATTTTTAATTATCAAGTTATTTTTCCAAAGCTTGAGCGTTATACAATGTTTCAACGAACAAAACTTATTTAATTAAAAATTAATAATTAACGAATAAATTCCTTTCGGCGTCGCGAACAAGCGCAACAAGAATCCGACGACTGTGGGGAATTTGGCGGTACGTTTTGGTCCCATTTGTTGCGACCCGAGGAGGAGACGGTAGCTTTGATAATCGACATCAAATTTTATAATAGAAATCACATTTTACCGACTTAATATAAATGAATGTAAATAAATACATATATATTTGTATATATACATATATAAATGATCTGAAAATAAATCATTGGAATAACTTCTTTTTTTTTCATTTCTTGAAATATTCGCTTTGATCTACTATACCGACCGACTATTTATTTTCACGCCCACTCTTCATTCAAATAGCGCGCCACGGCTGGATGTATATATTTTTAGTTCCGACTCCAAGGAATGTGCATAGGTAGCGCTACAAACAGTGGCTGCGCTGTTTAACATGGGAGTTACCACCCGCTGCGTACCTTTCTCTTTGTTACTACCGCTCAACTGATTATTTTTTTGTGTTGTGTTTTAGGTTTTATTGGCACCACATGGCCACAGAGGGCGGTAGCCGAAAGAATAAGAAGAATGTTGTTGTTTTCAGATGTTTTGTTGTCATTGACGTGGTCGGGGATCAGTGCGGCGACACAATATTATCGAGTCGTCAAACTTTTTGTGTGATCGGTTGCAAACGCCTCAATTTTAATTGCATTCTTCGTTTGTCGCGATACATTTCCATTCGCCCGATAGCAACTCGCATGGAATATAAACAATTCGGTTATAATTCGTGTGGAAAGGCAACGATGAGTTTTCTCCCAAGACTTTTGCGAAAATCAAATTGCGCTTACCGATATACTTGCGCAATAATTGTCTTTATGCTGTTATTTTTTGTTTTGATTCTCATTTATGAAATGTTTAAAATCTGCAATGCCTCACAAAATACGGTATATCGACCGTTAAGTTTGGACGATAAGAATACGTTTCCGACAAAAATGTTGCCAGTGGATGTTACTCAGGGGTCGTTTACAAATTCTTCCTGCACATTTTTTGGCTGTTTTAATGTATATAAGTGTGGTGCTCGGGGTAATAAGCTATTGGCTTATGTTTATCCACCAAAATCATTTCTAGATTCATCGGGGAAACCAATCGCCGGACAAATGTCAAGGCAATTCTACGATATACTCCAAGCCGTTGTGTCGAGTAAATTTTATACCTCGAATCCCCAAGAGGCGTGTATTTTTATTCCATCCATCGATATGCTCAATCAGAACAAGCTCAACGTGCAACGAGCGTCGGAAGCTTTGAAGACCCTCGAGTTGTAAGTTATTTAATGTTCGTCATGTATTTATAAAAACATAACTGACGCGGCAATTACGGTTCGATTATAAAAATTGTCTCGGTTAATAGTAACGCTCGGCGGAGATCCGGTATCGGAGAGGCGCGAGTCGATACCGGATCGACGTTGATTTAATTTTCGAATTACTTTGAAACCGGAGTATCGTTTAGCCGATTTAAAGGTAGTTCATTCGCGAGACACGGCGGAGAAACTAGAGGATATCCGTGCGTGCCACGCGTCGCACGCACGAGTTTGAGAGAGTCGCGCCGATTACAGGTTGGCACATACTGCTTTCGCTCGTGATATATCTTAAAAACTAACGGTTAAACCGTTCTCAAAGTTTTACAGCATTTCCATGCAATATTTCTTTAGCCTCCTCGCGTTTGTTGTTCAATCCTTGAGTAACGCTCGGATGGTACAACAAAAAATGGGTCGTTGGCAACGTAGCGCGAGCGCTAATCGGGTCAAATTGTCCCTGTCCCTTTGGAACGAATCGCCCGTTACACCAAATATGTTTATTCCAACGGTAGATGTCATTTATCGATCCGAGTTTGTACCCGTAATGTGAAATAATGTACAATATGTTTTTTTACAGTTGGAACGACGGCGAAAATCATTTGATATTCAACATGATTCCTGGGAGCGTACCGGATTTTCATACCGTTATTGACGTGTCAATCGGGAAGGCCATGGTCGCCGGAGCCGGGTCGTCTTCCTTAACGCACAGATCCGGTTTTGACATAAGTATACCGGTCTACAGTCCTTTAGCGACGGAAATGAAGAGGAACCTGTCGCACTCACGGTAATGATGTTAATAAATATAACGTCATGGACCTTTCTTCGTAAGATTAAAAGTAAAATACTATGAATATTCGCTCGGGTCGGAACGTCGAAAATTTCTAAACCATTCTCGACGTGAAAAGGTCCTGGAAATAAACAATGAAATGTCGAAAAATAAATTTTAAACGGACGAAATAATTTATAATATAATAATAAAACTGGTAGATCAATGATTATAAGAAAACATATTTATATAGAGATCGCCGCTTTGGCGTATTGGCTAGCGTGCTCGCCTCTAAAGCGGAGTATCGGGACGGTCGACGATTCGAATCCCCCGGTCACGTAAATTCGTCGAGAATAAAAATATGGGTGTGACAATCTCCGGTACATACACGAGTCGTATACCCATACCTTTACGGTTGTAAGTCACGTGTATCCAAACGTGGTATCCACCGTTTACATTTTCGGTGAAAAGCGAAGACGTAGCTCCGAAGCCGAACAGCAAAACCAATACTGGTTTGTCCAGTGAGGCCCACGTTTTCCGCGGTTTCCCCGTACCCATGGAATCGATTGGAAATGCCCTCTGCACGGCAAATGCGCTATACAGGGGGGAAGTCAACGTTACCGGCGTAACTCGAAAATTTTTACGCGATTTATGCCTCTTAATCGAAATAATCATGTTATTATGTGCGATAACCAAATACAAAGATCCATTGTTGCTGTATGTAACGCGTCTTGCGGTAAAGGTTAGATGATGCTTCGTGCGATACAAGCAACTTGACCTAAAATGTGTTCTTTTCAATAAAAAAGGACGTGGCTCGTCGTTTCATCACAAATTAATATCAACGGAGCGTTTGAGCGGGACCTGATGGAAGTACGAGCGACACATCCCAATGATCTATTGATACTGGGAGTCTGTCCCCGGTACAATCCAATGAACGGTAGCGTGCGCTGTTCCGGACAGAGGGTTTACAAATATTTGGACACGTTGCAAGTAAGATATTGAATGAGACAAGGTAAAAATATTTGTTTCAACGCTTTGTCGTACAATTACACCGGCCGTTGCTTTTCGAGTCTCACGACCCACCGCCACAACGTGGCTCCGGTTACGCAAGTCGAAGCTCAATTTGACAAATCATTTCGCAAAGAAATCACTGACTCGGTAATAGCAAATAATATATTGGACTCGGGGCGGTGCGGATATGGATCGAAACACGGCACTCAAACTGTTTTGTGAAGAAGTATGCCGAAACGCCGAGCGAGCCATTGACGATGGCCGCGTTGCTATCCTAGTTTTGTTTTACTCCCGCAAAGGCTTCGACACGGTGCTACATCTCGAGGTACTCGCGAAGCTACTCGCGAAATGCGGAATATTATGATTTTCCGTAAATGCTCTGAGCCGGATTTTTTCTTGCCTCACCGGCGGAATCCAGGCTGCTGCGCGATTGATTGACATTCCGAGACGGCTCCGTACTTGGCCCACTCTCGTTCTCTCTTTGTATCAACGTAATCTTAAGTTTTCTAACATTATTATTTTTGTCGATGAAACATATCCCGGGGTTACGAAGAAATCAGACCTCGAGGATCAAATGATTCCCGTAATCTAACATCGAGAATTTACTCGTGCTCAAATATTACTACGCGCCTTAATACGATAATTTAATAAATAACCGCTATTTATCGTCTTTCAGTCGACAACATTTTGTCTCGTTATACGCGGAGCACGGCTGGGACAGAGTATTCTTCTCGAAGCTTTGGCCGCAGGCTGTATTCCGGTTATCGTCTCGGATTCTCTTGTAATGCCTTTTCACGGCTATATCGACTGGGTGAGGTAAGAAAAATTTCTATTGGACAAAGCATAAAGTTGGTTGTAGTTTTTGACCGAAGGGTTTCGGTTGAATAAACCGCGCGGGTACCGCGAGTTACGTGGCCTTTACGACCCTACATCGTCAAAGGAATATTAACTTTTTTTGGAAAATCAATACGGGTGTTTATCGAGTCGTCCGTACCGCACATGGCTCGTAAAGTATAACGATGTTGGGACATTGATGTTTCACGTCGTGGACATTTCCTTTTCCTATTTTCATCCCTCACAGATACTTTCCCTCTGCGATACGGCACGATACGTTTCAAAGAAGCCTCGCTCATCCACCTACCGGATCGAGTTTCGTAAAAATGTCTCTATACGCGTACGATTCGCCTATATATCGTTTTGACCCACAGAGCCGCTGTATTTGTGCGCGAAGCTGATATTCTCACGGTTGTTCAGACTCTGAAGAAGATATCGCGGAAGAGAATAGCGGAAATGCAAGGAAACTGCATCTGGTTATGGAAAAAATACTTTGAATCAATGGAAAGGATTACAAAAATGACGCTCGAAGTTATCGAAGATAGGGTTTTCCCTCATCTATCACGAGATTATGCTTATTGGAATGCACCACTGGAAGTAGTAAGTTTGGTGAATGATTCGTAATTGTTATATGCTCAACCTTTTAGTATGACTATCATACGTAACTTTTTTAACGCTTTTGACGCGCTCGCGTACACCACTGCTGAACAATTTTGTGGTATTCGGATCAATATTGCGTACAAGTGGTTAAATAATTGAACGTACCGTTAAATACATTATTTTCATTCGATGTTTCCTCCGAAAGAAACGTTTCTAAATCTAACGTAAGGATATTGTTGTACACAGGATGACACGTCACCGCTATTCGCACCGGTGATCGCACCCAAGATCCGTGGTTTCACAGCCGTTATTTTAACTTACGACAGACCGGATATGCTGTTTTCACTCGTCGGTCAACTCGCGAAAGTTCCTAGCTTGTCAAAAATTTTGATCATTTGGAACAATCAACACAAAGATCCACCGCATCGTAAGAAAATTTAATTTAATTAACATACCGATTCGATCATTTTCCCTTTTCCCGATCTGACTCGCGCGGTCCCCCTCAATTAGGACAGGAACGTAAACATTGATGTTAACGAGCGCCTTGTATCGCGAAGACAAATTGAACAAGAGCGGCGATCTCCATTGGTACAGTTATTATTTTACCGTTATTTTGAGCGAATAGAAGTACCGTTCGTTTACCGCGAGTCAACCGTTTGCCCCGAGGCGCCCATGTTCATAGTCCCGTCGAGCAAGGTCCGTGGGCACGGTAAGTAGAATTTTCACGCTCCACCGAAGTGGTTGGAGAAAATCAGTGATACGACCGAGGATGAGGGTGGGTGAGGGCGGAAGCGAGGACGGGGGAGGGACCGGAGTGAAGATAAAAATATATTTTCCCAAAACGACACCGTCGCCGCGTCGTACGAGTCCAACGTTGAAACTCGCGAGTACGCCTCGCGGCTTTCGAGGTTTGACGCACAACGAGTACCCGGTCACGGCAAACTGTCCAGAGTGACGTCCCCTCTTTCCCAATACAGCCGACTCGGTGGATAGTTTCGCTAAAAATTTGGCTACTCATTGAACGGAAATACATTTGTAGAGCCCAATGCCTTTCCGCTGAAACGCACAGTGCGAATTGACGAACGTTTCCTCGATAGCTTCCAGATGGCCCAGAGTCACCAAACGCTTGAAAGTGATTCAAACCAAGGAAAATAAATTATCCAATCGATTTTATCCGTACGATGAAATTGAAACCGAAGCGATCTTGTCTCTCGACGACGACATCGTTATGCTGACGGTGGATGAACTCGAATTTGCGTATGAGGTACGTAAAAATATAAAATATCAGAAGCGACGTCTCGTCGAATATACGTAAATAATACGGCACAACGGAAAGGGCATATATTATATTATTGGTTTTCCCGTCTAGTTGTAGGATTTGTGGTACTCGTTAATGTCGACGGGTAGCGTTTTGTCGTGCCGCCGGTTGAACCATCGGAACATCGGGAAAGTTATTAACGTTGCTTCCTCATTGAACGGGCTTTGTTTCCCTTCAAATAGAAACCGTATTAATATTTCTTCGCGGTTATTCTACATTCGCGGAGTCTAATCGGCGAACAGGCGGTTCTTTTATTTTTATCTCGCTCGGGGATGGACTTTTATCATTATGGAAACATTATCGGGAAGCAACGTAGACAATTTTGATACGCGCGATTTCGCTCTATCGTTCGAATGTCAGGGGTTTCCCATACCGTAGAGCTCTCGCCTCGACGACGTTTTCAATAGCCAATTATTTTTTCAATCCAATTCGCTTCTTTTAATTCCACGGAATGGTCAAGCACCGATGTATTCAATGTTTAAAATTGACACGGTGCTCGTAAACTTGGGACTAGTGACGTTTATTTCCGTACCGCACGGTGATTTTAACGGAACAAAAGTATGAATAATGATAAGAATAAATAACGGATATATCATAAATGCACGCGCAACACGCGTGAATATTTTGGCACAAGGATATTATTTCTCGTGATATTTATGCGCGCCATGTTTTTTTAATTTTTTTATTTTGCATCTTTTGTCGCAATACCGAGGCAAGCTCCGGCGATGCTTTTTAACTTACCGATCCTAGAGGGTAGTTATTGTAATGACCCCGAAAATCGAAAGTGGACATTTCAAAATATCTCCGGGTTTCATGACCCCTAGAATCATTCTATCACGTTTTTGAAAACATGTCTGTGTACGTATGTGAGTAAAATTTGATCGAACGTTATCTCACAAATCGTAGATATTCGGCTAAAAATATTGGAAACAAAAATAACTTTAACACAAAATCGACGATTTCTCCTTGGGAAACGGTGGGATTTAAAATGTTTCTTTTGCAATCGATGAATCCTCATGGAACTCAGACTCGAGTGAACTATTGGCGAAATCGTCTCAGCGATCGCTGAGTTATCGTAATAAAACTTGTGAAAACGTCAAGAAACATTTTTCCCCAAATCCAACTCTTTTTTTCCGAAACAACTATGTATTTTGATTTTTTCTATCATTTTTTCACCAATAGATAATATATTCAAGGGGGAGAAAAAAAAAAAAAAAAAAAAAAAAAAAAAAAAAAAAATGTACAAATAAATGATCGAATTTTCATACGTTTTTCATGCCCCTCGTGGTGGCCTAACTTGCAAGATTAAAATAGCATAAAATACGAAGGATGATCGGGAAGTTATTGGCTCGACCTGCTAAGGGTCACACCCATTTCGAGCCAACCTTTACAATGGACACCTTCGTGGGAGCGATGCACCTCTTGCTTTGGCCTTTGGTTCGCTTTTTCTTTCACCCCAAGTTTCCCGTATATTTTCTTCAGGTTTGGAGAGAATTTCCGGATCGTATCGTTGGCTTTCCATCGCGCATACACACGTGGGACAACGGAACAAATTGTTGGAGGTACGAAAGTGAGTGGACGAATCGAATATCCATGGTTCTAACCGGAGCTGCCTTCCATCATAAGGTACGTCCCAGATGCATAGTCATTTACACGATGGCTCGCGCAAATGACTATGAAAACAAAGCCGCAAGTTGAAACTTGGAAATTGCTTCGTCGACGTTTCACGCGACGCTCAAAGCCTCCTTTACGAAGAAGTACATCCATCCCGATTTTGGCTCAATGACGTAGGAAGCTTTGAGCGGTGTGTGAAATTTCGAGGAAAGCGATTTGAGAGTTTCAACTTGCCGCTGCTGTTTCCATACGCGTATTGAGAATTGTCAATTTTCGAACGGATTTTCGCCACGTTCGACTTGAATAATTTTTTAACGGAGCTCCATCCGCGTAGAAGATTTAAAAAAGTTTGGTACACGGTGCACAAACAAGTATCTCAATTTAATAACATTATCTACGTTCCAATTTCGATGTGGATAACGAATAAACGACGGACCTTGTCGGTGCAAGATTCCAACGACGCTCTTTGTTTTTATTCTAGTTTTGGAGTTACATGTACACCACAGCAATGCCGGGTGATATAAAATCATGGGTCGATGACCACATGAATTGCGAGGACATTGCTATGAACTTTTTGATCGCCAATGTTACGGGAAAGTCTCCGATAAAGGTAACGTAATATGCCATTTAAAGTCAACCGGTATTGATATAGATAAAATGTACACGGTAATAAGCACCGACAGCGACTTACGTGACTACTCGCGGTTCGTTGCGGTCACAAACTTACCTTCGAACTAACGCAAGCACATTATTCGGTTTTAGGTGACACCGAAAAAAAAGTTTCGCTGCCCCGAATGTACAAACACCGAAATGCTGTCCGCTGATTTAACGCACATGGTGGAGCGCACTCAGTGTATAAACAGATTTTCCGATATCTACGGCGGCATGCCGTTGCAATCGGTTGAATTTCGTGCGGATCCGGTACTTTTTAAAGATCAGTTTCCGGAAAAACTCAAAAGATTCAAGGATATAGGTAGCCTTTAATACCGTTTCGGTAAAAGTTGTCGCACGGTGTGAAATTGTATAACGTTAGCACGATTATAGACTGGTCGATACTCGTGAAACGGTATATACGACGAATTCATCAAAATGTAATTTCGTTTTTCGCCATTTTATCGTCGAATATTGTGAAAAAAAAAGAGATACGCGTGTAATTGGAAGAAAAAACGCGAGAAAACGACGAGCAACGACGAGAACACCGATTGGCCAAGGAAGAAAACCCCTCGGGAAGGGCTGTACGAAGGGAGGCTCGAACCTCGCGAGGACGCGGCACAAGAACGAGCCGTACACTCGATTCTCGAGCTCGGAGTAGCTGAGAGTAGCTGAGAGTAGCTGAGAGTAGCTGAGAGTAGCTGAGAGTAGCTGAGAGTAGCTGAGAGTAGCTGAGAGTAGCTGAGAGTAGCGACGAACGAACCAAATGTACCTCTCAGTTTGAAAATACATATACGTACGATATATTTGCATCTCGAATCCAGGGTTTCTTTTGTGTCTTCGCTCATCCACGCGCCGAGTCACATTCGCGAGGCGAGGTTTCGCTCTCCATCAGCGCGAACTCGGCGAATTGGACATCGATGGTTCGAATTTCCAAGTTCCCGCCAAAGTACGTCAGCGAGGCGTTACGGACGAACTCCGAGCGCGACATAATAATGACGAATCGGTCGGCTTCGAAATTAGATTGCATTTCGAGATATTTCGTGACGCGTCTTTGTTCCAGGGAGGACCAGGGGGGATAATGGATGTTGTATAATATAAAAGTTGGGCGTATATTATAAATTTCCAATCGTAAATTCGACTCTTCATCTTCGTGTTTACGGTACGAAAAATAACAATTTTTTCATACAGCACGATTGTTGAATTATAAAAAAGCAAAGAATTAACGCACTCGCTTAATAAATAATGAGCCGACGGGTCCGCGCGTTACGTACGGTGAGGCGCCGCAGCGAGGATCGTCGTTACCGAAATGATACGGACAATTGAACATTTTTACGCGATGATATGAAATTGAAATTTTATACCTTTTATAATAAATCGGTAACGTTGCGATCGATGTGTATCGTCGTATCGTCATCGAGGGAAAGCAAGGCTCGACGCGTACTTTTAACCGGTCGACACGCAATATTTTTACTCGGCACCCTCTTGCGAAATTATCCATATCAATTTATCGTACTCGTTGTCAACCGCGAGTGCTTCATTGGCACATATTTGTATGTATATATAGTATGGTAGTTGGAAAAAGGGGGCGGCCCTTTACGAGAAGGTTTTTTACGGGACGTATTTACGGGAGAAAGAAGATATAAATTGGATCTTGAAGATCGTAGGGGTACGCGTATGAAACGGACAAAAACTCGCTGATTATCCGTAATGAGCGGAAAATTTTCTATTCAACGGAGCGTCGAAACGTAGCAAAAAACGAGAAAAAAAAATTTCCGTAATTTTTTGTTCCCCTTTCGGAGAGTTAAAAATGTCGAAATTGCAAATAACCGTAATTTTGCTCCCGTTTAATCGATTTTCGGTTTTGAGGGGGTTTTGGTAAACGAGTAGAATCGGAGAACGCCGTCTGACTCGTCCCGACGTTTCGATCGTTGCGTTAGCATGAAAATCGGCGAAAAATATGAGACGGACTTTGTACGGAGAAATTCGCAACGATCGATGGTCGAACTTGTAGAATCTGTGAAAAATTGAAAAACAATTGTATCCGAACGAACGAAGCGGTATTTTCTAAGCCTACGAAAAGAACGAGGAATGAACGATGTCGCGCGGATCCGTAACTTTCGAAAATTTCAGTCATCACGATGAAACGTAGACGAAAGGCGTGATTCAGATGATACGGAACGTGACCGGCGACGCGTCGCTCGAATCCCCGAGAACGAATTGAGAAAAAAAAAAAAAAAAAAAAAACTCGCATATCAGATAAATAATATGTTTGTTTTTCCATTCGATCTTATAACGCGTCAAGATCTCATTCTCGGCGTATATAAGACGGTCGTATCGTTGGTGATACATTGCCAAACGTTCGTTTATACTCGACGACCGACTAATTTACGATAATTTACGATAATTTACGATAATTTACGATAATTTACGATAATTTACGATAATTTACGATAATTTACGATAATATAGGATCATGCAGCCCCTCCTTTTTTTAACGATCGTTTTGGCCGCGATCCTCGGAGTATCCGGTAATAATTATAAATTTGTTTTCCTTATTCCCATAACTTACGATATTATTGTTAACAATACGATTCGGTTTATTCGTATAAATTAATTTGAAAAAATTCTAACGGAAATCTGATTGATTTTTGGGCAGGTCGGGAAACAACCGGTCGTATCGTAGGCGGCAGTGACGCTCCCGATGGAAAGTATCCCTATCAGGTATCGCTGAGAAAATCGGCTCACTTTTGCGGTGGTTCCATTCTGAACAAACGTTGGATCTTAACCGCGGCTCATTGTATCGTCAAGTACGTAATTCCGTTGAATTTTCCAGTTCGTAACCGCGTCAATGTTAAAATTGCCGCTTTTACAACACGCCCGTACGCGATACATCGATATTTTTGTTACAGACAAAGTGCGAGCGGCATAAAAATCGTAGCTGGGTCAAATTTACTGAGCGAAGGCGGACAAACGTATCGGGCCGACCTGATAGTCTCCCATCCGCGTTATCATCCGTTAATAGTTGTCAATGACATCGGTCTCGTTCGCGTTACCGAAGATATCGTATTCAACGGAAAGGTCCAACCGATCAAACTACCGGAGGGTGACATTGCCAAAGTCGACGAGACGGTCATTCTCAGCGGATGGGGAACAATCACGGTTCGTTGAACGTTCCATACACCTTTTCTTTTTTTTCTTTTTTTTCTTTTTTTTCTTTTTTTTCTTTTTTTCCTTTTTTTTCTTTTTTTTCTTTTTTTTCTTTTTTTTCTTTTTTTTCTTTTTTTTCTTTTTTTTCTTTTTTTTCTTTTTTTTCCTTAAAACCGCCCGATAGAATTCCAACCGTTACGGGGTAATGGCCGAACGATTGATACGTTTGTAAAATAATTTTTTGAAATATTCATCGAATATCGTACCGATCGCGTATGTATCATTCTTAAAATGGAAAAAAAAAAAAAAAAAAAAAATTGGCGAATTAATTGCGTATTCGATCCACAGCTCGGAGGTACCGTACCCGATCGTCTGCAACACATTAGTCTCAAAGTTATTTCCCGAACGTCGTGCCGACGAACTCACTTGATAATCACTCGGAGCCACATCTGCACTCTAACGAAATCCGGCGAAGGTGCCTGCCACGTGAGTAATCGGAAAACACGTAAATCGGAATTCCAAACGACATATAATTTATTTCACGACGATCGTACGGTTTCGTTGTAACGTTTTTGTCACTCGGAAAAATGTTCAGGGTGACTCCGGCGGTCCTCTCGTCACCGGTGACACGCAAGTCGGTGTGGTTTCCTTCGGAAGGCCCTGCGCAAGGGGATATCCCGATGTTTTCACCAGAGTGTGGACCTTTGTCGACTGGATCAACGAGACCATCGAGCGACACGGTTAAATATCTTGGCGAGAGACCGTTCGTTCAATCGGAAATTTCGTTCGATCGTCTTTCGTTAAATTATTATTTTGTTCAATAAATGGAATTTGTGAAATACACGAATGTTGTAAAATTATTCCTCCCTCCGTATGATCGCCGAGCAATAACGACAAACGTCTTTTACGCGTTCAAGTTCCGCAACACCGAAATAGCTTAACCGATCGGGCCGAAATTTAGCGCGCGAGTCGAGCCGCCACTCTGTCCTTTGGCCAATATACCAATAATATTACCTTCGTTCATTTTCGATAACTCGTTCGGGTTTTGAGCGATTCGTTATTTTTTCGAAAATCTCTGATCGGAGCGTGACGGGAGGAATTTTCGAGTTAACGGATAACGTTCGGTATTGAATTTCGAGAAAATTAAATTTCGAGCAAATTGAATTTCGAGAAAATTGATCAAAGTCTTTCGTATTTATAGAATTTTGAATTTTCCGAAAAATCGGTACGTCGAAGCTCGTACAATTTTTGAGCCATCGGGTGAAAACTCGATACGACAATTGGGCTACCACGGAAGGATATTTGTCGTTGAATTTCGAGAAAATTGATGGAAACATTTGATATTTATGGCGTTGTGATTTTTTCGAAAAATTCATCAAAGGTCAAACGAAACTCGCGCGTCGGATGAGAGAAAGAGAGGAGAGAAAAAATGGCGGAAATTTCATATCGGTTTTTCGTTACGTTTTGTGTACATCCACGGTTCTCGCTCGTGGACGAAAATTCGAAGAAATCAATGTGCGAAATAACGGGAATATTTAGTATCGAGAAGGACGAGGGGAAGATTGATTGAATTTTTGGTACGCATCGATCCGGAGAATCGATAGCCGCGATCGACGTCCGTCCGTTGATCCATCGATCGTGGCATCGTTCAATCCGTCTCCGTTGCGCCGGTGAGAGTGTTAAATAATCCGAATATCAATTCTTAAAATATCCGATATCTCGGACTCGTCGTTAACGCGACAAATATCATTTCGTTCAACGTCCAAGATGAAAATCTCCGCTGAAAATAATAAATCCAGCATCGTTATCTCGATAAAAGGTGTTTTATCGGTTTTTCGAGCTCGGCAATCGTGCAACGGAAGGAAAACAAAGAAGAAATTGGACGTACATACGCGAATCGTAAAGATTACTTTCTCTCGATAAAGCCGAAGAACCGTTCGTCTCTCCGAGACTTTGATACCGCGCGCGGAGGAAAAAAAATCTCGGCGGGACTCGATCGACGAGATAACGGAAAGTTTCTCCGATCGTCGAGCAATAAAAATGAGTCAACACTTTGCGTTTACCTATCGGACCGATATCTCGAGAGTCGCTCGAGTTACGCTCCGAATGGGAATTTGTGAGAAAAAAAAAAAAAAATGAAAAAAGTGCAAAATCCGAACGAGTGATTCGACCTTGAAAAAAATGATAAGTTGCGCGCGCGAAATTTCCGGTCAATTCCGAATTTGTGGAAGTTAAACTCTCGATCGATCCGGAAAATAAATGAGTAATGATGATTTGTAAATGAGTTTTTCCGAGCTTCCGACGGTCGTTTTCGACGCACCGACGCGTTAAGAGCCGTCGAAAAAAACGTTTTTTCGACGAAACGAACCGAGCGGCTGGATAAAGAGTGCGTAAAACTCTCGGATCGAACGCGAACGATGATTATCGTCTCTCGGAGACGATAATCATCGAACGAATATTTGACCTCTTTGTACCGTGACGATATACGATATACGATATACGATATACGATATACGATATACGATATACGATATACGATATACGATATACGATATACGATATACGATATACGATATACGATATACGATATACGATATACGATATACGATATACGATATACGATATACGATATACGATATACGATATACGATATACGATATACGATATACGATATACGATATACGATATACGATATACGATATACGATATACGATATACGATATACGATATACGATATACGATATACGATATACGATATACGATATACGATATACGATATACGATATACGATATACGATATACGATATACGATATACGATATACGATATACGATATACGATATACGATATACGATATACGATATACGATATACGATATACGATATACGATATACGATATACGATATACGATATACGATATACGATATACGATATACGATATACGATATACGATATACGATATACGATATACGATATACGATATACGATATACGATATACGATATACGATATACGATATACGATATACGATATACGATATACGATATACGATATACGATATACGATATACGATATACGATATACGATATACGATATACGATATACGATATACGATATACGATATACGATATACGATATACGATATACGATATACGATATACGATATACGATATACGATATACGACGTACGATTCGATCATCCGGAAAATCGGATACGGGATTCGAAGATTACATCGGACGGGTACGAGCGCAAGATCGAGTCTTTCGTCTTTTCTTCGATAAAAGAGAAGAAAAATAATTTTTCGGAACGATACAAAAGCTCGTTCGTCCGTGCGCCGTCGTTCATAAACATTTTGTCCGATCAACGAACGACAATCAATTACAATCATGCGAGCTCTAGTTTCTCTAACCATCGTTCTGGCTGCGGTTCTCGTAGTTTTCGGTAAGCGTAAACGCACCTTTTTTTCTTTTTGCCAAGGGGAAAAAGGAGAAAAAAGGAGAAAAAAGGAGAAAAAAGGAGAAAAAAGGAGAAAAAAAAAATTTGAATATCGAAATGATTTCGATCGTTCCTAGGTCGTGAAATTCCGAGTCGTATCGTCGGCGGAAGCGACGCACCGGATGGAAAATATCCGTATCAGGTGTCGCTTCGTCGATGGACTCACTTCTGCGGTGGCTCGATCCTCAACAAACGTTGGATCCTGACCGCCGCTCACTGCGTCATCGGGTAACATCTCTTTTATAATCTTTCGGCGAAATTAATAACCGCTGACGCGGGTCAACCAACCATTTTTCTTTCGTGAAATTTTAATTGTTTTTCAGTCTTTTCGTCGTATAGCTCTTGACCTCCCTTTTGCCCGATCCACCGTTACCGATATCGCAATTTGCACGAGGAAACCGCGAGAAAATTTTGTCGAGTCTCGATCGGTGCCGGTGTCGTTGGGAATTTTTAAAAACTGCTCGCCGCTCGGTTGTCGGCGCTAAAATCGGTCACCCGTTCCGCCGCTAACTCTTAAAATTTAAATGATAAAAATAATTTTCATACAATTAACGTTCCAGAGCGAGTTCGACGAGCATTCGCGTCGTAGCCGGTACGAATTTGCTCACCGAGACCGGCGAATCGTACGTATCCGACCTCGTGATCGCCCATCCGAAGTACAATTCGGCCCTGTTCGCGAACGACGTCGGTCTTATTCGCGTCAGATATCCTCTTTGGCGAAAAGGTACAACCGATCGGTGACTCGGCCGCCGATGGTTATCCGGCGACTCTCAGTGGATGGGGAAGCACTTCGGTTAGTTTTCGATCGATCATCATTTTTAATACAACTTAATCTTTAACCACTTTATTTTAACAACATTATTTTCATTTTTAATTCATATTTTTAATCGCCGCGATAATAATTCGCAGCTCGGAAGCTCCTTGCCCGATCGTCTTCGGCACATAAGTCTCAGAATAATTTCGCAACGATCTTGCAACAACGTTCACGCTATCATAACGAATAGCCACATCTGCACTCTGACGAGATCCGGCGAGGGTGCTTGTCACGTGAGTCGAAACGCCGAGATTTCCTACATTTTTTACAATTTCTCCGGTTTATTTTAATATTTTAATATTTTTATATTCTAATTATTCTGCAATTTATAGGGTGATTCGGGCGGTCCTCTGACCGTGAATGGCGTACAGGTCGGTATAGTTTCGTTCGGTAGACCGTGCGCGAGAGGATATCCCGACGTTTTCACCAGAGTATGGACGTTTATCGGCTGGATTCGCGAGACCATCGGGGAAAACAGTCGTTAAATTTTACCTTTTACGTTTCGTACGCGACCAATTATTTGCTCGCGCGCGCTCGATTATTTAAACTCGTATGTGCCATTTGTAAATCCATCAACGACGCTAAATATCCGAAATTAATTGTAATAAATTAGACGCAAAGAAAATTTTCCTTCTCGAATTCATTTTTTTTTCCAATTATTCGATTTTTTATATATTTTTCAGTGAAGAAGAGAACGTACCGTTCGAGAAACCGTTTTTGAGATACGGACGTTTGAATTTTAAGCGTATATTATAAAAAAAAGGAATATTGTGTGGAAAAGAACGACAGTTGACGATGGAAAATAAAGCAAGAACAGAATTTATAATTGTTATACAGAAATAGCATAGGTACCGGTTGTTTTCTTTTGTGTCAGTTTTTTTATCATTCAGCTTCGTCGTGCGGATATGACGAAGGTGTTTTTCTTTTTTTTCCTTTTTTAAATTTGACATCGATCACGAAAACTTTAGACGAAATAAATTTGGAAATATTTCTTAGATAGGATAACTTGAGCTAATTTTGCTCGTAACTCTATCGTGATACGCGTTAATTGCGCATCTCGGGGTCGATCGCTTACCGGCAAAGGAGCGTATTTCTGTTGCACGTACGGCATATACTGGCTTATACGGCCCTTTGTATATAACTGACGTACGTACAAACCATGCCCGGCGACGATATTCTTCCTCTCTCTCTCTCTCTCTCACGCTCGGTCGTCGCTAGGAGCCTGCGCGGTGTAGTTGCGCGTACGCGATCTTCCTATAGAGCGCAACTATGATGCAACTATAGGGTTAAACTGGCAATGGAAATATCGCTCGCTCGGTACTTGAAGAATTACGTCGCGAGTATGTCGATTAATAAAAAATTGAGGGAGGATGTCGGATAGCACTTATTGACGTGCGCGTTTGTTGCTAATGTACCGAGCATAAAGAGATAAAACTAGCGGATAAATCGACTCTCAAGTATGACGACGATAGGTAGATTTTTTTTTTTTTCAGAAATGCCCTACGTAACCTCTGTGAACATGGCGAACCGATTTTGACTTTTTCAAATTTTCTTTAGTTTAAACGATTGTTGGTCGTTTGTAGGTGTTTGTTAGTTTAATAAAAACGTTTGTTGGTCGATACTTTTTACAGGAAAGCACACATAAAATATGGTGTGAACTTGGCGGGAAAATTTTTATTCGGATCGCACTGAGGTTTTATAGGGGCCTAATCGATGCGTAATTGTTTGGAGGTTCCGAATGAACCAAGTAGATCGTTTGTTGGTTCGTCGCTTCTCGAAAAAAGCTAAAAAAACCTATCGGGAACGTGTCACTGATTTTACCAGGCCCGGTCATATGACCGCGGTAACTTGACCGCACGATAAATCTTTTTAAAGCGTTTTTGTTCAATGGGGAGCTTAATCGATTCGGAATTGTTTGTGGGTCAATAATAATCTAATTAGAATGTTTGTTGGGCCTCGGTTTGTTTGGAATATATAAATGACCACACGCTGTCTCGCGGAGGGTCGTGTAATACGAAAACGTGAAGTGAACCAGACAATTTTGGCTTTTTAAATTTTGTCTAATTTTGTCTATCCAATCGTTTGGTGATCACGATTATTCTATTCAGAAAGTTTTGGTGGTCCGTAGTTTATGTACAAAAAATGGAAGAAACATTTGCGTCTAATCAGCGGGGATAAGGTATTTGATAGTGTGAAGTTAGCAGGACAAATATATTATTTTCTATCCAATTTTGTTTCAATTAGTTGTAATTAAAGAAAAATCGTTCGGTGGTGATTGGTTGTCTATTTGCGACGTTCAGTAGTTAATCATTAGAATAATATGATTGAAAAATAAATGCGATGTACAAAATAATATATTTATCCTGCTAACTTCACACTATCAAATACCTTATCCCCACTGCCTAGACGCACATGTTTTTTCCATTTTTTTACATAAACTACGAACCATCAAAACTTTCTGGATACAATAATCGTCGTCACCAAACGATTAGATAAAGACAAAATTTAAAAAGCCGAAACTGTCCGGTTCACTTCACGCTTTCGTATTGCACGACCCTCCGCGAGACAGCATGTGGTCATTTATATATTCCAATCAAACCGAGGCCCGACAAACGTTTTAATTCGATTATTATTGACCTACAAACAATTCCAAATCGATTAAGCCGCCCATTGAACAAAAGCGCTGTAAAAATAATTATCGTGCGGTCACAAGTTGACCGCACAACGCGTCTCGTAAAATCAGTGACATGTACCCGATAGGTTTTTCTTAAGCTTTTTTTGAGAAACGACGAACCAATAAACGTTTTTATTAAATTAACAAACACCTACAAACGACCAACAAACGTTTAAAGTCGACAAAATTTCAAAAAATATAAATTCGACCAGCCAGATTCCCAGAGGTAAGGTCCCGACGCGATTTTCACTGTCGCGACTTTATCACGGGAAACATGTTAGAGCTCTGCCGAGTGACCGAGCCCATGCTTGAGATGGTTCGTCCGACTACCGCCAGTCGTCTGTAGGACAACAAGTGTATTTATATATATATATATATAAGAATAAAGGCGCCAAGCGAGCGGCAATATTCAATTAGAATCTCACTATGAACGTTCCACCTGCAAATAAATTTGTTGAAACGTTCGATCGATAATTTGGAGAATTTATGGACCGTTGCACTGGTGAAAATCAGTTCAATGACCCACAAATTCTACAAAATCGAATATTTCAAAATTCAGAGACAATTCGTGTTATATACGTGAAGCAAGTTATGTTTTACGTATATACGCGAAGTATGTTGGCGTTAAGATGGCGTGAATAAAAGTGTCTGACTTTGTTTACCCCGCACCGCCCCCGGCTTAACTTTGTTTCATCAGTGAAATTGTTAAAAAAAAAGCCTAATTGAGCAGCTGTTTGTAAACTCATAATATTTGAATAAAATACTGCACCCACTGTTCGTTGCATTATTATTCTAATAAAATGAGTTTTCCGGATCCCACCGCGCGGAAGTCACTGCTCATCGAGACCCAGAGTATAGAGGATGTATACAAATTCGTACTCTACCACACAGTGTCAGAGTAGTTTAATGGCAATTAAAAAAAAAAAAAATGTTTAAAGCAACTGCAAAGCAATTATTGTAAATATTGTAAATATTGCGTTTTTAGGCATTAATGCGAAGAATATAAAGCGAAAAAGATGCAATAAAGCGGAGAAAAAGTGAACGCAAACCGAAACCTGATACACGCTTTATACTCTACTTGTTTTCATATTGAGAAAAAAAAGCATAAAAACACACAGTGTAATGTTAATTAAAAGAAAGTGTGAAACACAATAAAACATAGATTAAACACCTGCAATATAATAAAAGACAGACTAAACACCTGTAACATAATAAAAGATAGATTAAATGCCTGTAGCATTATAAAAGACAGATTAAAGACCTGTAACATCATAAAGAACAGATTAAAGACTTGTAACATAATAAAAGACAGATTAAAGACCTGTAACATAATAAAGAACAGATTAAAAACCTGTAACATAATAAATAACACATTAAAGACCTGTAACGTAATAAATAACATATTAAAGACCTGTAACATAAGAAAAAACAGGTTAAAGACCTGTAACATAAGAAAGAACAGATTAAAGAACTGTAACAGAATAAAGCACAACATGAAGACCTGTAAAAGAATAAAGAAGAAATTAAAGAACTGTAACGGAATAAAGAAAGGATGAAACACCTGTAACAGAAATCAGAGTCATTAATAAACAATCAGGAGCTGAAAAACTTATGAAAAAGATACAAGTTAGACGATGCTTGAGACGTGAACAAGAATTGTTGGTGATCGAGCGTTTATCCTCGAATCGATACACATGCGATCCTTCGAGAACAAATGAATTTCAGTTTTTTTTAATACCGATTGACAAAAAAACGATTGAACGTATCGCAAAAACCGTATTCATTCCGGCTACCGAGATGAATTCTGTGGCGGCCATTTTTGGACCGCTACAGACTCAGCTCGAGCTTCAATAAATAGTTCTATCGAGAAAAAGTCCTGTGAACTTAAAAAATTGTACGCGTAAACGAGCAAAGGCACGAACGAGTTAATCCAAGGAGAAAATCGAACATAAATAATTGCGCGATGGTCACAGGGGGTCAAATCGCGCACGGTCTTCTAGGATCGACTACCACGAAGGAACTGCTGTCGCGATCCGGCCAACCCTAGTCTCTCCTTACAAAGGGAACCCAAAAGCACCGTTGGTGGGGAGGTCAATCGTCACGGGCGCCAAAACTGACATTAACCCTTCTTGGTCACGAGAATCATGGAAAATTATACGAGCCAGAGCCTTAACAAAGGCCTATAGCGATTTTTCGAAAAATTGAGGATTCTATAACTTCGTAATGTCATCTACGACAACTTCGAAACCTCGATCATCTCTACCCGTCAGCATCATCAATTTCCGTCAGTTTGAACTTGAAAGATAAGTTATTTAATTCCTCTTTTTATTTCATCGCTGATCGACAAGTAAGATTATGTTCGATTTTAATGATTATTTGCATATAACAAATATTCCGAAGACTGTGTCAGAATCTTAATACATTTTAATGAACACCCTAAGACAAAGGCCCATTTCGAATAATTTTCTGAAAGGTTAAATTCACAAATGGTAGTTTGCGTTTGAACCCGTTTTCAATTCTCCCTTCAGTGACGGGAGAATTAAAGCTACCGGATAAATTGACTCTCAAGTATGACGACGACAGGTTGAACTGCTTACACTCTTTCACGCTCTCTCTCTCTCTCTCTCGCGCTCTCTCACTCTCTCCACCCCCCCTCGCCCCTCTCTCTCTCTCTCTCTCTCTCTCTCTCTCTCTCTCTCTCTCTCTCTCTCTCTCTCTCTCTCTCTCTTCTCTCTCTCTCTCTCTCTCTCTCTCTCTCTCTCTCTCTCTCTCTCTCTCTCTCTCTCTCTCTCTCTCTCTCTCTCTCTCTCTCTCTCTCTCTCTCTCTCTCTCTCTCTCTCTCATCTCTCTCTCGTCTCTCTCTCTCTCTCTCTCTCTCTCTCTCTCTCTCTCTCTCTCTCTCTCTCTCTCTCTCTCTCTCCGACCCAAACCCGCTCGCCGCGTTTTCGGAGACTGTTCTATACGCTGCTATTGTCCGTATAGCACTGCGTCTCTGCACTGAGGCTAGTCGTTGTCGCGCTCCAACCTTATCCATACCGTCTGCCCATATCTCAGCTCCATAAAGGATCTTTGAATGAATAACGCTATTGAGTAGTCTCCTTTTTGACTCACATGGCCCGTCAAAATTTGGCATAAGCCTCGCTAGCAATGCGGCAGTAGCTGCTGCTTTCTTGCTTACGATGTTCACGTGCTCCGTGAATCTCAGGCCGCTGTCTAACTGTACTCCTAGGTACCTGAGAGATTTCCCCCCGCTTAAAGGTTGGCCGTCTAGCTTCAGCTTTGGCGTTGTATACACCCTCCTGTCCGTGATGAGAACTGCTTCTGTTTTATGGACTGCCAGGTCTAGCCCATTTCCTCTTAGCCAGTTGCTCGCCCGGCGAAGGCTCTCATTCGTTACGATCTCGAGCATTCTCGTCGTCTTCGCTGTCACAATTAGGCCCACGTCGTCCGCAAAACCGATCATTTCAGCGTTCTCTGGGAGCTTTAGATTTAGGAGGCCATCCTACATAACGTTCCGCAAGAATGGTCCGAGGACCGATCCCTGCGGCATGCCTGCCGTTACTTCGTACTCAACTGGACCTTCTTCCGTGTCGTATAACAGTGTCCTGTGACTCAGGTATGATTCTATCATCCGGAGTAGATACGCTGGTGTTCTCCTATCTGCCAGAGCATTCACGATATTGTTCCAGCTGGCTGTATTAAACGCGTTTTTGATGTCTAGGGTTATCACCACGCAGAAGCCTTTGCTCTGACGTGGACCCTGTTTCACCCTAACTGCCCTTTCTATTACCCGTTCTACCGCGTCTATCGTTGATCGTCCTTTTTGGAAGCCGTACTGTCTCGATGACAGCCCGCCACTTCTCTTTATGTGCTCTTCTAGCCTCCGAAGCAGCAGTCTCTCTAGCATCTTTCCAGTTGTGTCGATGAGACTAATGGGTCGGTACGACGACGGTTGATCCACTGGCTTGTCCCCTTTCCGCAACAGGACTAGTGTCTGTCTCTTCCACCTTGCAGGGAAAACTCCACCTTGTAGGCATTTATTGAAGGCCTTTAGCAGCACTTCCGGCCATGATTCCACCACCACTCGGAGTACCTCGTTGGGTATATAGTCTGGCCCGGGAGCCTTCCCCCACCGTAATCGCTTTGCGGCAATCTGCAGTTCCTCAATGTTAAAAGGGACAACAACCCCCTTCTCATAGGTCCTTTTTGCCCTTGGTTCGTGTCTCGGGAATAGTGCTTGGACTATTAAGCTCATGCGTGCAGGGCACTGCAAGCCTGGAATTTGTTTCCTGCCTACTAGCTTCTTGGTGACAAGCCTGTACGGCAATCCCCAGGGATCCTCGTCCACCGATCTGCACAGATCCTTCCAACACCTCCGCTTGCTGTCTTTTATTGCATTTCGTAATTTTTTCGTTGCCTGCTTGTATGCCGTTATCAGGAGCTGTTGCATGTGTTTTGCCCGTTGCATTTTCCTCCGCGCTACTAAAACTTCACCACTTGCTGTCCTTAGACTGTCCTCTAGTTCGTCTAGGCCGGTGACATAATCATCGTACAACGCATTTGGTGAGAAGTAGCAGCTGTACACTCCAAGTCCCTCATACTCTACCCATACGTAATTTTCTGCCATTTCACAGAGTGCCCTGATTTTCAAGTCGCGGTTTAGGATTACTATAGCTGCTCTAGCTGTTTTGTCTTGGTACCAACAACTCGTTTCCGGCTTTCGATACTGCTCACTCACGAGCAAAATATCTACAGCCTTTTCCCTGGCCGCTTGCATAAGTAAATCTTGTGCCTCGCGGCCATGTCCCAGGTTCGTCTGCAGGTACCGGATCGTCTCCTTGCCTTGTTCAGCTCCCTCCGAAAGGACTCACACTTTGCGCTGCCTAGTATGTGCGCCACTACGCCTTTTTCTCCCCCCTCTGCACATAATGCGCATTTGGGACTGCTCGTGCACTCCTTAGCAAGATGCTCACCCGATCCGCAGAGGCGGCACATCTTGGATCTATCCTCTCCTCGGCAGTTTGTCGTTACGTGTCCGAAACCTAGACACCGGAAGCATCGAGTAACTTGGATCTTCTCTCGGACCCGGCACCTAAGCCATCCTACTTTTATTCTCCCCTCTTTGAGAAGCTTGTCGGCCGTCTCCGCGGGCATGGTCACTGTGGCTTTTTTCGTCCCTCGGAACACCGTTCGAATCGATTTGATGTCGAACCGTTTAGCCTCCGTGTCGCCAGTCGCAGCCACTAGTGCCTCACTGAGCTCCTCCTCGTCTGTAGCTTCGTCCATGTCCAATATTTCCAACGCCACGGTTTGTGCCATGGTTTTCACGGTCGCTTTCCCCTCAAGTACCCCGACGACTGCGTCTCTGAGCGCTTCAGCTTTGCCACCTCCCTTGCCGAGCTCGACCAGCAGTTCGCCGGTACGTGTTTTCCTTATTCCTGAGATTTTAACCCCATGGCTTTCGGGATCCACCTTTTTCTTGAGGTCACGCAACACGTCAGCGTACGTGTTTTCCCCCTCAATGGTAACCATTATAGCCTCCGGTAATCTCCCTCGAGCTTTCCTTCTCAGAGCTTTCCGTCTGTCGGTCTTCGGACTATCTTTTTTCCCACTCCGGCGCTTGACCATTTCCCACGGCTGTGCGGATGTCTCTCCTTGGGTTGCAGACGGGTCTGGATTCTGCAATCCTCCCGGTAAGTAGGAGCCTGAGGCGTTTCTCCCTGGGTAGCCCTCC